>BSBM01001530.1:13815000-15301666 GCA_027924585.1 Larix kaempferi
GCACAGTTTATGGATTACCATGCACGGAACAGAAGTCAAGACGACATTATTCGGATGCTTGCAGATGGGTCTTCATTTAGAGATATGGAGGAAAAATGGCCTCACTTTAAAGAAGAACCTCATAATCTTAGGATTTCTTTGGCAGCAGATGGTGTCAATCCATTTTCAGAGATGAGATCTATTTACTCAGTGTGGCCTATTTTTGTTATCAACAATAACATTCCTCCACGGTTTACAATAAAGAGGGAGCACATAATGTTGTCGATGATTGTTCCAGGTATATTGCGTCTACAGTTTTTTTTTAATGTAGTGGTATCTCATTTGTCATATTTTTGTCGCATAATGTCATATATATATTTAATGTTTTTCTATTGTGCAATATGGTTTATATATCTAAATGGTACGTCTCATAAATATATTTTTTATATGTTCAAATCAATCAGGTAAGTACCAAGTCAAAGATATGAATGTATATATCGAACCTCTTATTGACGAGCTACTGAAGTTGTGGAATGGCATCACTATGTATGACGTATTTAGACCAATACGACAAAGGAAATTTCAATTCCATGTAATGCTTGTATGGACAGTACATGATGCCCTAGGGTTAACCCATTTTTGCGGTATGTAATTATAAGTTCCACTTTATTTGCATTTAATTTTATGAACTAGTTAATATACTACCCACGCATGTTTTTCAAAATAATCCAATCATTTTGTATATAATTATAATTGACATAGATATTCCATCTCTTTATGTAGGTCTTCAGACAAAGGAGAAATTTGCATGTCTAGTTTGTGGTCCTAAGATCAAATCTTGTTGTTCAAAAAGCTTAGGAAAGGAGGTGTTTGATGAGTATAGGCACTTCCTCTCTAAGAATCACAGGTATCGAACTACCGAAAAACATATGTTCAATGGCAAGTAAGAGATTGCATTAAAACCGCAGAGAATGACACCTCACCTATGGAAGTTGCAATATAATAGAAATCTTCAAGGTACATATGAATCATCGTATATGAAATGTTATATTGTGTTTTTTTATTGTGTGTTGTTTACTGTAATTGACATCAATTTATGTAATTTCTTTATAAAATACTATTCATGATTGTCGTTCATGTGATCATGAAGGCATTAATGGGCTTCCACGAGGAATGAAAAGTTATCCCACACAATTTAGTAGGTTGCCCTACTATGAGCACCTACAAATTTATCATCTATTTGATACAATGCATATCAAAAAGAATGTGACTGAAACATTATGGCGAATATTGGATGGAAGGAGTGAGAAAGAAAAAATTGTCAAAATTTGCAAAGACATTCAAGATAGCAACCATGCAATGAAAGACGTCATTCAATTTCATAGCAACAGAGAGCAAATTAATATAAACTCACTTCCATGGATGTTAACGGACCAGCAAAGTAATGTTGTAAAAGAAGTCATGCGAAAAATTAAATTTCCCATCGTATTTTGTGCGTGTAAGGACCTCACCTGGTCCTTAGTATTTAATGTAAATCTAGCAGTTTTAAATTTGATCTACTTATTCTGTTCAAGTCTACTATGTTTCCTTCAATGCTCCTATAAAAAAAAAATCTTTCTATTTATGATATAAATTTCATTTATGAAGGTAGAAATCAATATATAAACAACATCAATCTATTTTCAGTTCCAAGTATATTTATTTTCAACAATTTATTACATTTTCAAAATGTAAAACTTGAATTTCATACAAGTAAAATACCTGTAGGATAGCAGTTTGTCCTAGTAGCCTATCCAGCTAGCTCCATGTAGGTATTTTAGGAAACTCAACTGCAAAATAGATTTACCACCCGGCCAGCTAGGAACAGTCTCGCCGACTCCCTAGCTCCAAAGAACCCATATTCCTTGGCCCTCGGTGCCCGAAGTTCCCAAGAAAAACAATAGCCACATAAGCAACATTTTAGCAGGTCTTGAGATCCAACTACCCTTCTAGTTCAGATCTCTTTCTGGTTTCCCCCATGGGTTCCCAGCTTCAACTCCCTTTCACAACTTCTTTGCCTCTTTCCTTTTCATGGTTCCTTCCCCCAAAATAAACCCCAAAAATAATATCCCAAAATCATCTCCCCCCCTTCATCATCCCTTCTCCCTTTTAAGTACTTCCCACCACCTCTTTATTCGGGAGGAGTACCACACTACACCCAAAAGAAATAGTTTTTAAATCATGTTCATATCCATTCACCTACTCTTTGTGGTTAATATGTCTAGTAAACTTAAATATTTTCAAGTGCACCCTTTTCTAAAAACATTTAAAACAATTAAATAATCAATTTAATGCACAATCATATCTATTCATTTAATTCCATTGACTTTTACTCAACAAGGGTATCAATTCGGATAACTTCAACTACACTTTTTTTTAAACAAAAATATTAAAATATTAATCTTGAAATTGCAACCATATCTACTCATTTAGTTTGATTGACATTTACCTAACAATCCAATCAATTTAATTTGCATACTTTCAACCTTGCTCAAATATTGTAAATAATATTTTACGATCTCAATCCTAATAACCTAACAAGTATTAAAATTAAATGTATCTAAATAAGCAAAAATGAATATTAAATAAAATACACTTTTAGTCATAAATTAATGCATAGTTAACCCAATAATCCTCAATACAAATAATTATAATACAATTAATCATGTTATTAAATAATAAATCTCTATTTGAATAATACTAGCATATGCACACAAGGTCTGTAAGTGTATCTAGTACTTACGTAGCTTGTGTGTGTACTAATAATAACATGTTGAACCTCTAATGCATAGATCTTATTTATCACAAAAAACCATACAAGGAACAATTCAGTAATTACTAACTAGTCATAATAACACAACATCAGCTGCATGGTATGCTAAGTTTATCATACATGAGGAAATGAAGAGTTTTAACACACATACAAACATCCAAGTTGTTTTACTAACTCAAATCATAATAATATATGAAACAACATAACATATTGAATTACGACACATGAATCAAGCACAGGTTTTCAGTACACACACACAGTAAATTATGTTTCCCTTTAAACTTCCACAACATTCCTATCTACCTACCTCTTTCTACCTAATTCATAACTAACTTCCACATCCTATCCTTCCTCTGTTGGACTACCCTGAAGTGGCATGCCATGACCGACTCCAGTTAGAACCCGTAAGCGGAAGTGTCGACTACATCGACCAAGCTTCCCTAGTAGGAACCCACTAGTCATCATCACACACCTTGGGGAGTGCGCTATAGCGCGACCCTCCCATGACTCCGGGTTTCGGAGGATAAATGGTGGGTAATGCCTCCACCCATCCTATGGAACAAGGGTCAACACCCTTCATAGTCATACTGCATTGCTATTGTTGTTCTTAGGGATTTCGTCATCGAATAACCAGTTTGGATAGTTGAGTTTCCTGAAACCCAACACCTGCCCACACATCATGATAATAAACCGATACTCATATAGAACAATAATGAATCACTTGCATACCATTTATCTTTTGGAATTCATGTCCCTGATGTATTTCCAACTCTTAGGACATAACTATCACTTAGCTTTTTTTTCAACCTGTAGGTTAGTCTCCAAACGCAAGATCATAGAATATCATGCAATCATTAACATGTATGCATGTTTCATCACTAATGATCAATAATACAAATCATTTTTCTAGGTACCATGCATCTGGTTTCACATTCATCAATTCAACTATCATAACTCTAACTTGGTATCCACATGCCCATCAACTTTTAAATTTGCATGCTATGGACAAAATAAAATACGACAATCATTCACACTATTTAACATCATGCACACGTATATATGTCTTCTACGGAATAGTAATTTCATAGGTCAATAGTGTCCAAATACTGACAAATATCCAAAATCATAAGATAATAGAAACAAGAAATGGTAGTTCATATGGTAAATTCAAAATGGGGCATTACATACACCCACCCTTCAAGAAACTTCATCCCGAAGTTATGAGATCATTCCCAATCATCAGGAAAAGAATGATGCAATACCTTGTGTCCTCTAAACTTTACTCATTTTATCACATAGAAGATGTCTCTATAATATTTAAAGTGTGGTATAGGACGTTGGTCTTATCACCTCCAGGCTCCTTAATGCATTTATCTACACAACGTTATACCCTTGTTGAAATTGTTCATACTATTACACATTGTAAATCTAGTATTATTACGACTCTTGCATTGTTTCACATATTTAGTTAACCACTTTTGAAAACGTTCTTGTTAATGATTTACCTACTAGTTCGCAACACTTCTATGATCTCTAACATATGAGTTTTGCAATACACCATTTCATTTTATAGTTTTAACTTATACATGGTGACCTTCTTCTAGAATACTAACACCTCATGCTCATCATGAGTTTTAAGCTACCAACCTATCATGATTTGAAACATTCTTTGTACAATTTGCATATTTATTTGTCCTCACAAGGTAATTAACATGCTTTCGTTGGCCATACAAAAATCATTCGTATATACTCTATATAACACATATGGCTAGGCATTAGGCACACACACTCATCCTATCCTTTAAACAATACTTAGCAAGGATTTACATGCTCCTAAGACTCATGTGAGTACGCTTGTAATTTGATCAAAGTTTTAACTTGGGAAGTGTGTTATTGCACCAAGACACCCAATTTGATTATAAATTCCTTAGGCGATTCTTCAACATGCTTGCTAGATACATAATCAAAATATGAACATAATTCATAATATTAACATTACACAGATATATATAATTTCCGCCAAATGATCAATCCATATGTTCATAGTGTCATCAAACTAATGAAGTTCCACAATAATAAGCGAATACAACTGGTGATGATAGTTCTAATGGTAAAGCCAAAATGGGGCATTACATACACCCACCCTTTAGGAAACTTTGTCTCGAAGTTATGGTCCTTCGCATCATAGGGAATTTCTATGACATAATATTTGTGTGCCTTGCTATCAAAATACCTCAGGTATACTAGTCCCACTGGACCTTCACTTGATAAAACATGTCAATGCCATCTAGAGTTTTAATGTATTTATCACAAGGAATGCGCTCTTATATTACACTCTACATCCTGTATACATAGTGAGTCTATCCTTCTTAATGTTTATTAGACACATCTCTCCGACAAAATAGTTAACACACTATTAATTTTATGGTTCTTTTCTATAACTGAATTCATTGGAAGACCTCGTTCCCCATAATACATTTTCTTAGGTTCAAAATTTATTTTTCTGACCCAATTACTACTACTACTTATTATTATTATTATTTTCTACTTCTAACATACTCACTTATTTTTCATTTCATGGCTTAATTACATCATGTTCGAGATGATATCGAAAATAATACCAGGTGTAATTCTCATATTAAAGTATAGCTCATTCATTTAACCCCTTGTCAAAACCTTATCTTCTCATTTGAATCCTTCCAAATTATAAAAAAAACTATACTTGAATTCCTATTATCACCTTAGCTAGATTATATCTATTTACCACTCCTCAAGGGGTTGGTATGCCATAGTCTTCTTCGACTTAGGTACATTTACCAATACATTATTAATCACACCTAGAATATGCAATTACTTCACAATTTGTTGATGAAGACTATCAATCTTATTTACTCATTTCATCACATTGGAGGTGTTCTTATAATTTGTTAATCATTTGTGTAGGTTTTTTTTTTGGTTTGATCTATTTAAGGTTCAATACTATACTTAATCCATAAAGTAATTAAATTCCTAGTTAAAGTACATTGTATTTTCTATAATGTGATCCATAAGATTATGTTGTCTTTTATATAACTTTGATTTGCTTCTAATTCATCAGTATGGACCCTTCGTTGATTCTCATCTTCATTTGACTTACACTATTCACTGATCAATTACTTACATATTATTACTCAACACTTTCAAGAGGACTCTATGTAACGTCCCCAGCTTGACCCTATTGCATTTAATATTGTAAATGATGTAAATATTGTTATTTAGTCATGGTGAGGAGCTCAAGGCCAAGGCCCCGCCATTGATTTATCGTTCTATGTATCGGCAACTAGAATAGATGCATAGAGTTCTTGTGCTAGCGGTGCACAATGTAAAAATCAGACATCATGTAAATATGCAATCTTAATGAAAAACCCACAACCAGCTACGTAATGCAACAAAGAGACGGGGGCATGATCTTTACAAGGAATAGGGAGGGAAATTATCCAAACCCTTGAGCCAATGGTGTTAATCCATGTGTCAATGAGAAAGCCCATGAACTCTCAACTACCCATTTTGGGTTATGGACCAATCATTAATTCTCCCAAGAAATTGGTTAAGGCAGTTAATGCCTTGGAAATGAAGAAGTATGGCAGCCAATTTCGTGCATGGGCAAGCCATCAACCTGAAAATTCGTGTTTTTGCTTGTTGGGCAAGAAAACACCCACGAAATGGTGCCCAAAGCCATTCTGAACAGTCAGTATTCTCTCACTCACGCAGTTGGAGCTAGATGGGTCTTTCCCTACCCGTTTTTCATCCAAATCCTGCATTTTTCCATGCCTGGAAGTTCGTTTTTGCATATACAGTAGCTTGGGAGAGAAGGGCCACAATTTGGGGACTGTATGGAGGTCGTTTTTGCCCCCGAATGTCCAGGGACGTTTTTCTAAAAATGGATTGGCTTCCCAGAGTTGTTCCCCATCTTCCCATTTCGTTTTTGTGTGTTCCCATGTTTTTCTAAGTGAGTTGAAACCCCATCTCATGCATCCCACTGTGGAAAGTGTTTTCCTCATGCCCAGTAATTGTGGTTTTGTTGTTCAGTGCATCCCGTTTTGGATTTGAACCTGTGAGCAGGAGCTTCAAGAGTGGAAGAGGACAGATTTGGCTTGATGAGCCCAATGGTGTATCCATAGCTCCATGGTTGAGCCACTAGCCTAGTAATTCACCTCTGCTCATCTCTTAGCAGCCTGAGAAACCCAACTGCTAGTTGGCTTGGCTGATTCTGGCATACCTTTGGCTATGTGGGAGCCTGTTTTCCCCTTTTCCTTGTGGAGATCGTGCCCAGCTCAGGGGTGGCAGTGGTGCTGAGAGATTAAGGAGCACACTGGCCTATGGTTGGGTGGAACGTTGCAGAAGCGTAGCTGGTTGCTTGGGATTACTTCATTAATATAAGTGTCCTCTTGTGCTATCTTTCAATTGTTTAATGGATGAATACCTTGAATGTGAAATGAATGAGTAATTGAAATTACTTCTGCTGTGTTTTTAAAAATCCTTATGCATCTTCATATCTCCATTTAGTATGTTATTGCTTGTGAAATAAGTTTATGGGGATGGATGCCCGGTTTTAGCCTCACGATCCTCTCCATTGCACTGGTGTGATGGGTGGGGACGTGACACTCTAACTCATGAGCCTTAGGATATTCCCCTTTCATTCAGAGTTCAAACCTAGGCACAAAGGTTACTGCCTTATGGATTACAACCGAATCACACCCATCGTGAATTTAAACCTACTATGTCTACATAAGTTCCTTGTAGGATCGTACGATATGCCAAGCTTATAGTATTGTCAGTTTTATCTTGTCTATCCCTACAAGGTGAAAACATGGCTTTACTGGAATCAATCTTATATACTCAGTTAACATGAATGACTAGACATTATTTATTCATACACATCCTACTCTCCTAGTCAAATATTTCGTAAGGACATGCATACTTGGATACCGTTGCTATTTATCGACTTGTTATCACCTATATTATGATGCTTTACTTTCAATTTGGCAATAACTTTTGAAATGTACTTATCAATACATATTGATCACTTTTATACTTACATGCATATCTCATTATGTTAAATGTCCTTCTACACACGCTATATTCTTACACCTATATTTGATTTCATTACTACCTTTTGCTTTTCTAGTTTTATTTAGCACCTTTTTGAAGGATGTGTTTTACATTTATTTGTATAGTCTTTCTTGTCCTCCCCGTGTTTCTATAACTTAATGAAACATCATGTCACTTGGATAATTTCTCAAGTATTCTTCCTGGTTAGGGTTTTGCATTAGGATCAAGTTCCATCTTAACCTCCTACAAATTTATTAACTAGAGGACAACCTTTAAGTCACATGTGGTATACAATTTTTCTTGTGAACACGTTTCTTTCTCTAGTTACTAAATTTTCTAATACCTCATGCCAATCTCTTGGCATCATAATATGTGTATATATAGAGTATCATTCCTATATATATGGTATCTTTCTTTCACTTATATATTTAAGCTTACCGTTTCCATATTATTTTAGTTAATAATTATTACCAACTTTATATGATTTATATACATTAACATATAACATGTTTATTATTATACACCCTAATTTCTTCATATTGGCCCTCTTCCTCATTTAAATTTTTATACTTATGTATATTATCATTATTATAATACTAATTTATTAAATACCATGCTTATTAATACCTATTACTATTATATATATTTATATATAAAAGAAAATCATCATAATATTGTCATGCATATAATTTTCTTACATATAAATATCTCCCCTTCCTTTAATTTATTTTTTTACTATAATAAAAAGATATCTATTCCAAAAATATAATTTTATTAATAATAAAACAACTTATCCCATTACCCACAACGAGTTGGATAGTCTATATGTATAAATAAGGATTCCATTCAAAACCCTATTATATCTAAATAGATCCTCCAATTTAATACATTGTTGTTGTTTTTTTTTAATCAATAGCACTCACCTTAATAAAAAGGTAATTAATATTGTATGTAGATCTAGTTAATAATTATTTAACTAATTCATAAATATTATTTTTATAAAAATATGTAATTAATAATTAAAAAAAAAAAAAAAAAAAAAAAACATTTTCAACAATCTACATTTGTGAACAATTTTCCATAAATAATAAAATAGAATCACAACTTATAAAATAAAATCCATTACATTTTTTTTTTCTAACTAGAAATTAAGTTTATAAAATTCTCCTCTAAGACTTTAATAAATTGAGAGCGTTGTCCACCTTTTCTCTTTTTTTAGCTTATGGCTTTACGTGAAGTATACTCGCGTCAATTTCAAGAAATTGAGAGTGATGTCCATTCTCATATATATATATATATATTTAAACTAAAGGCTTTACCTGATATATACTCGCGTTAATTTTGAGAAATTGACCGTTGCAAAACCGAATGGAAATGGATATGGGCAAGTGGCATACAACTGTGTCATATAATTTAAAAGGCGGGCTGTCCATTTGGATCACACGTAGTTTGATGTTGCCAAATTAGTCAGCAAGAATTGAAGGGATATTAAAAATTAGCCGTTGTTGCCAAATAGAGGTTGCCTCCTAAATTCGCTCTAACAAAATTGCTTTGTTGCCGGTAAGGGTACTCACTATGCCATTATATTTGCTCTCACTTTGTTGCTGGGAAGACAAAGTGCAGAGAGAAAAATACGTTAATATTATTATTATTTTTGTTTGTTTGGTTATATTGCAATATTGATATTTTTGACGGACTCAAACCTTCAAAAACCCAAAGTTGAACCCGACGTGAAATGAACACTGAAACTTCCGGTATTAAGTGAGACAAACCTCATGTTTTTTTTTATCAATCCATGATCCACAATTGTATATACATAAGCGATGTTGGGCAGGCCTTTTCCATTACGGCTAACTTAGAAATATGTTAGCGGCGAATCCATGAGGTAAGAGTCATTATCAACTTTTGGAGCTTAGCTAAATTTGTGGGTTTAAAATAAATCGACTGCATTTTCACAAAGTTCATTTTGTTTATTTGACTTTGAATAACACGTCAAACCTGAAACTAAACAATTATTATTAATTTTTGTCTTTTTTGGAAAATGAACTATCCTCACGCTTTTGGACATAGCTCCGTAAATCAAACAGCACCTTGCTTTAATTTCTTTCATCTACCACCATAGACGACCACCTGCACGGGCACGTGGGTCAGTCCCTACATGTAAGATGCGTGGCCCCCTCTGTTTTTACAAGAACTAACCCACCGCCACCAGCCTCCTTTCCCAGTTTTCTCGACAGCATGAGGAACACCCTCTCTCTATGAGCGAGAGCTGATGCGGGTTGGAGCTTGAGCTATAGGAATCGTTGTTGGATTGGGACACAGCTTGCGCATTATATGCCCTTAGTTCACGAGGCAAGCTCACTCGACACAAGCTGGTTCATGGCTTAAAGACTCATCTCGTCCTGTAGGCATTTTGAGGAGGGCGCCAGGTTTCTACGAATTAGTAAGAAATATTACTCTGAAATTTCCTTTGCATAGCAGTTTATGCTTATTTCCTTATCTTGAATGGAGACTCTCTTTATACTTCTGTACAAGATTTTTTTTTTTTTTTTAAGGTATGGGCTAACAGTGATTTCATGGGTTATGCCAGAGTTTTCTAGGTTTCTTGAACAATTATTTTCTAGTTTATGAGCTAGTTTAGGTTATGCTTTGTTTTTCTTTTAATAATGTTAAAATTTTTCCATTCAATGATGGGAAACTTCTTGGAAGGGAGCCGAGCTTATTTGTTTGATATTCTCGGCTGGGCGGCCTCTGGAAAGAGAGAGCCAAGCTCCCTTTTGTTTTTTTGGTTTTTTTTAGGCTGGTTATGTGCTCAAGGTTTTGAACACAGGCTCCATTGTGGGCTTCGCTTGACACTTGTTTCAGGACCTGAGGTTGGGCTAATGCTTCCGAAATGGTGGGAGCTCGCTATGATTTTTCCAGTAAATCCCCAAACACTTTTTGGATACAGAATATGTTTTAGGGTTTCACCCCATTGATGTTCTCACTGCATAAGCCTATAGTTCTCATGCTTATTCTTCATATTCTTTCTGCAGTATGCATGGTATGTTCTGTTGGAGCTCATGCAAAATAAACCAAAAGCCGAAGCTCATATATGAGCTTTTTTTTCTTTTTCTTTAGATGATTTCCCAGAGAAGTCGACATTCTGAAGTTGACATTCGAAAAGATACTTTTTATGCCGCTCTTGCAAGCTCCTACCTGATAAATAGAAATATATAAACGCTACTAACCCCAACTATTTCTTCAGTATGTTCCTACCTTCCTTCATGGCTATATTTAAGCATCTAACTTGGCATGCTTCTACTAGATATATGGCTTCTCAATGTCTAGATTTTAATTGCAGTAACTTTCAGATTGCAGATATAACTTCCAACAACCTCACACTAGTTTAGCAACCTTGGCATACTAGTTTCCTAATGTTTCCATTGTATAATGAGTTTTGCAACCCGTTGTAACACTTCTCTTGTCTTCTATCCATATTATAGTGTGATTAAAAATATGACATAATCCTTACCATAATATTTTTTTCTTTTACTTTTTGCTTAAATTTTATGGATCTGTTGACTCGCATATTTACCTATCAACTTATAGGATTCCAGAGAGAGAACTAATTTACATCCCACATAAGTGGTCTTCTAGAACCCATAATTTCTTTATTTAAAATTTTTCTTTATCATATTAGAGGAAATTTGTTCATTCCCTCTTCTAATTAGAATTGTACTTTGTTCTTATCGCAGGTTATTATAGGTAAAGTGAAATGATTTCAGCAAACGAAGAAAGAAATGGTAAGCTTATGGGTACCTCTTCTCTAGGGCTAGAGGCATCCTCTTCTTTTGAGCAACCCTTTTCAACCTCTCCTCATTTATGAGATGCAGATTTATTTATTTTTGAGGCAGCCTCTCTAAGTGCTTTTCTATTCAGTTCTCTTGGACAATTTTCCAAGCTTGGACTTTCAAAACAATTGTAATTTGAATACAACTTTCCACGTGAATAAAAAAAAAACTTATATGTAATTCTTGTTATGCTTTATTTAAAGTGTTGTTGCTTTTAATTTTATTTTCTAGTTTTGCTACTATTTTTGTTTCCTTAAGCTTTCAGGGTCTCCCAGTTTCAGGGTTTCCATTTTATAATAGGCTCTATGGTTCCAGATTTGGAACCATGGCTCTGATACCATGTGTAAGGACCTCACCTGGTCCTTAGTTTTATTTAATGTACATCTAGCAGTTTTAAATTTGATCTACTTATTCTGTTCAAGTCTAAATGTTTCCTTCAATGCTCTTGTAAAAAAATTAATCTTTCTATTTCTGATATAAATTTCATTTATGAAGGTAGAAATCAATATATAAACAACATCAATCTATTTTCAATTCCAAGTATATTTATTTTCAACAATTTATTACATTTTCAAAATGTAAAACTTGAATTTCATACAAGTAAAATACATGTAGGATAGCAGTTTGTCCTAGTAGTCTATCCAGTTAGCTCCACGTAGGTATTTCAGGAAACTCAACTGCAAAACAGATTTACCACCCAGCCAGCTAGGAACAGTCTCGTCGACTCCCTAGCTCCAAGGAACCCATATTCCTTGGCCCTCCGTGCCCGAAGTCCCCAAGAACAACAATAGCCACATAAGCAACATTTTAGCAGGTCTTGAGATCCAACTACCCCTCTAGTTCAGATCTCTTTCTGGTTTCCCCCATGGGTTCCTAGCTTCAACTTCCTTTCACAACTTCTTTGCCTCTTTCCTTTTCATAGTTCCTTCCCCCAAAATAAACCCCCAAAATAATATCCCAAAATCATCTCCCCCCTTCATCATCCCTTCTCCCTTTTAAGTACTTCCCACTCCCTCTTTATTCGGGAGGAGCACCACACTACCCCCAAAAGAAATAATTTTTAAATCATACTCATATCCATTCACCTACCCTTTGTGGTTAATATGTCTAGTCAACTTAAATATTTTCAAGTGCACCCTTTTCTAAAAAAATTTAAAACAATTAAATAATCAATTTAATGCACAATCATATCTATTCATTTAATTCCATTGACTTTTACTCAACAAGGTTATCAATTGGATAACTTCAACTACACTTTTTTTTAAACAAAAATATTAAAATATTCATTTTGAAATTGCAACCATATCTACTCATTTAGTTTTGATTGACATTTACCTAACAATCCAATCAATTTAATTTGCATACTTTCAACCTTGCTCAAATATTGTAAATAATATTTTACGATCTCAATCCTAATAACCTAATAAGTATTAAAATTAAATGTATCTAAATAAGCAAAAATGAATATTAAATAAAATACACTTTTAGTCATAAATTAATGTATAGTTAACCCAATAATCCTCAATACAAATAATTATAATACAATTAATCCTGTTATTAAATAATAAATCTATATTTGAATAATACTAGGGTATGCACACAAGGTATGTAAGTGTATGCACACAAGGTATATAAGTGTACCTGGTACTTACGTAGCTTGTGTGTACTAATAATAACATGTTGAACCTCTAATGCATAGATCTTATTTATCACAAGCAACCATACAAGGAACAATTCAGTAATAACATCATTTAACAATAATTACTAACTAGTCATAATAACACAACATCAACTGCATGGTATACTAAGTTTATCATACATGAGGAAAGGAAGAGTTTTAACACACATATAAACATCCAAGCTGTTTTACTAGCTCAAATCATAATAATATATGAAACAACATAACATACTGAATTATGACACATGAATCAAGCAAAGGTTTTCAGTACACACACAGAGTAAATTATGTTTCCCTTTAAACTTCCACAACATGTCTATCTACCTACCTCTTTTTACCTAATTCATAACTAACTTCCACATCCTATCCTTCCTCTGTTGGACTACCATAAAGTGTCATGCCATGACCGGCTCCAGTTAGAACCCGTAAGCAGAAGTGTCAACTACATCGACCAAGCTTCCCTAGCAGGCACCCACTAGTAATCATCACACACCTTGGGGAATGCGCTATAGCGCGACCCTCCCATGACTCCGGGTTTCAGAGGATAAATGGTAGGTAATGCCTCCACCCCTTCTATGGAACAAGGGTCAACACCCTTCATAGTCATACTGCATTGCTATTGTTGTTCTTAGGGATGTCGTCATTGAATAAACAGTTTGGACAATTGAGTTTCTTGAAACCCAACACCTGCCCACACATCATGATAATAAACCAATACTCATATAGAACAATAATGCATCACTTGCATACCATTTATCTTTTGGAATTCATGTCCCCGATGTATTTCCAACTCTTAGGACATAACTATCACTTAGCTTTTTTTTCAACATGTAGGTTAGTCTCCAAACATGAAATCATAGAATATCATGCAATCATTAACATGTATGCATGTTTCATCACTAATGATCAATAATAAAAATCATTTTTCTAGGTACCATGCATCTGGTTTCACATTCATCAATTCAACTATCATAACTCTAACTTGGTATCCACATACCCATCAACTTTTAAATTTACATGCCATGGACAAAATAAATTACGACAATCATTCACACTATTTAACATCATGCACGCATATATATGTCTTCTATGGAATAGTAATTTCATAGGTCAACAGTGTCCAAATACTAACAAATATCCAAAATCATAAGATAATAGAAACAAGAAATGGTAGTTCAGATGGTAAATTCAAAATGGGGCATTACAATGCGAACATGAATAATATCATAACAAAGAAAGGTGATTTCGCGGGGGTGAAAACGCCCTATTGGCATGTCTTTATGAAGGTAATTATTATGGTATGCATTTGATTTTTTATTTTTATTTTTAATTTCAGTGAATATGGTTTGTATTTTTGTTTATCTACTCTTTGTTGAAAAAATGAAACGATTTGTATATTGTTACAGTATGTTCTACCTCTCTCTATATCCCAAAAAACTTCGACAACAATGTCAAACAAATAATATATAATCTCGAAAAATACATGAGGTAAGTGGTGATTTTTTCCATGCGCTTAGTGTTTGTTTAATTCGACATAGAACTTATATTTGATTGTTGTTCTCTAATTCATGTTATGTAATATAATGTTTTTTTCCTTTAAATATCTCTTGATTGGGTTGTCATATCACTTGTAGATGGATGTCATCTAAAGAAGACATAAAGTATTGCAGGAGAGAAATTCCTCGTCTCATGTGTGAAATGCAGAAGCATCTGCCTTCGGCATTTTTCAATGCACAGGAACACTACCTCATACACCAAGTTGAGGATATTGAATTGTGTGGACCTTCGCACTCAAGGTCCATGTGGATGGTTGAGAGGCACTTGAAATTCATGAAGGGTTTGGTCAGACAACGAGCATATGCTGAGGGTTCTATGATGGAGGGATATATGGTATACCAAAACATGTTGTATATTAGTGAATATCTTCCTATATTAGCGTCAAAGCTCAATTTACGGTGCATTTGTGATCCGAACTCCAATAAAGATTTCGAAGGGGAGTACCTGAAGGGGAAAGGTAGATCGAGGAAGGTGAAAGGTAATATAACACATTTGACTGTTGATTTTTATGTATATATATCATACATATTCTATTTTTATATTCAATATTTTGCATCAATTTAGAGTGTAATAATATACTTTCATGTTAATCGACTATACATTTGTATTGAATTTTAATTTTATTTTTCATATAACAATTGGTCGAGAGTGGGATGCAATTCATTTATACATCGCAAACAATCTTCACTAGATGAAGGGATGGATTGAACGATGTGAACAATCTAGTCATGGAATATCATGGGAAGTTGTGGCTTCATTGGTTAAAGTTGCACATCGCAATGGATATACCAATGTAACACAAAGGGAAATCGATTTAGCAAGAGGTTTAAAAGATAAGCAGGTAAGCATATTAATCAACCACACTATTTATTTTTCTGTAAAAAATATTGTCGTTGTACACGCTGATTTTTTTCCCTATATGGCATTATAAATATACACTGGTTAATCATAAATATTGGATCATTATGTAATCTTTTCCTGTATACCTTGTTGTAGGTAAAACACCATAAGGCTATGTGGTGCAATGGCTGTAGATATCGCATCAAAAAGTTGGATGAAACGAAGAAAACATCAGATTGTGGGATATCTGCAGTCTTTGAGGTGACCAATGTTTCTTCTAGAAGTGACAAACATCCATAACTCTCTAAAAATTGATACTATTGGTATCTAGAAGACATTCTTCAGTGTGACTTTAACTCCTTCAAGGTATTTATGTTCGTTGTCAAATGGTTTCTAATATACTACTAAATATTATATGATGTTGTAACTTTAGAGTACTAGTATATAATCACACCCCTATAAGAGTATAAAAATTTATGGGATATAGATTTGTGTGTGTCAGGCTTGGAGATCATTCGCAATTGCTTGATGTTGTTTTGTGATGAAAAAAATTGAAATACCACCTTCTCTCTTATGATGAGAGAAATTGGGATTGCGAAACCATATCTATTATCGATGATCATCCAGTTCGTGTAGTCTGTACTGGCCAGTGGCCTTTGATCAATCAAATCTATAATCATTGTGGAAGAATCCTCAACACGACATGAACACTGATATCATTTTAGTGCCGCCGCATTCTTCCATTCTTTCTTTGACAGTACTGCCCATTTTTTCTGAATCATTTTAGAAAATGAAGAGATTCAAGCACCTTCTTCATTTAGGATCCATTTTGGCAGCGAGTACATGAAGAGACTAAACCTCACTCAAATGCATGGTCATATACTTATCAACTATAAACCCTAATTATTAACCCCTTTAAACATTGATGGATACAACATTTAACACCTAAACCATAAACCATAACAATTATGAAACCTAACCTCCAATACTCCTAACCCTAAACCTTGACTCTTATCAATGTTATAACTCATAGCTACAATTATTACCCAAAACTCACAACTTTATCACCCTTAAACTCTTTCCCTTGTTACATGTATCACCTTGATGTCTAATCCCTAACACCCATACTTTAACCCTTAACACCAACAATCCCTAACTTAACAACATCCATCAATCTTTATAAAGCTAATAGACCACAATTAAGACCTAATGTTCCCTAATATCAACTTTTATTTTGACAAATTGTGATGTGCGATGTCTAATAGAGCAATGAAGTCAAAGGTAAATGGAGAGTTTTTTAAAGTTTTGTAGTTTTTTTATATTTTGTTATATATATATATATATATATATATTGTTTTATATTTTATATATAGTTTAGAGTTTTGTTTTTTAAGTTTTTAAGTTTTTATTTTATGTTTTATATTAATATATAGTTTATATATATATAATATTTATAGGTTTTTTTTAAAGTTTTGTAGTTTATTTTATGTTTTATACTAATATATAGTTTATATATATATATATATATATATATATATAGATATATATTAATATTATATATATATTAAATATAAAAAAACTACAATATAACATTAAAAAACTTAAAAAAAAAACAAAACAAAAACTAATTTACCTGCTCATGCCCGAACTCTGCTCCTGCTTGAACCATTAGACCCGCGCGAACCATTACAGTGAAATCTCCCTTCGGCGATCGACAAAGCACATTTTCACCTACGGCCTTAATCCATCCAGCCATAGCTTGCAGAAGAGGGCGAGGAGGTCGCAGAGGTTACCACAGAGGTGGCAAAGGAGCTCGGGAAGGTTGTAGAGGAGGTTGAGGAGGCCACAGAGGAGCTCGAGGAGGTTGAGGAGGTGAAGGTGGTTGATGAGGATGAAGAGGAGTTCAAGGAGGTAAAGGTGGTTGAGGAGGTCGAAGAGGAGGTCGAGGAGGGAATAGGAGGCCAAGGAGGTTGAGGAGGTCACAAACAAGGTCAAGGAGGTCGTCGAGAAGGTCGAGAAGCCATAGAAGCTGCAATGCCTCCCAAATTGGTAAGAACCCAATTTTATTTACCATTTTATGTGCTATAGAGTTTGGTTGGATTCCAATTTTGTGAAAATGTAAGAAAATATTCCCAAGGCAAGTTTACACACTTCAACCTCCCGAAATTCCTCTTGGGCTCCCAACCAGCTAAAACTTGCCCCATCACTTGCTTTTTAGGAGGCCCTAAAACGCCATAAGGAGGAAAATCTCATGCTATTCATCAATAAATAATTGCAGCTACATCTCATGAGGCACACATTTGTTTTTATGAATGTAATGAATCGGGCTGAGTTTATGAAAAAGCCCCATAAGTGTAGTCATGTTCCCTTCTTTGCATTGGGTCGATGAGAGGGGACATGACATTTTGCCTCAATTATTCTTTGATTTTATTTTTAACTGATCATATTTAATGCTCATATTGGCCATGTCCTTAGCCAATTTATCTGTAACATCTAATGATGATGCGACTTACAAGGCTCCAGCTTTTGTCAACATAAGATCCTGATTATATTTCTATAATTCCTCAGCTTCCTTCTTAAGTGACAGGATTATTTCTTTGTGTGTTTAATTCTTAGTCATTACTTTGTCCAATTATGTTTGTACTTCTACTATTTCCACCATTTGTGGATGCTCATTAGTAGGCATGTTTAAATGTTTCTGCAAAGCTAAAATTTCCTTGTCTTTCTCTTTTAGCATGTTCTGACTGGGAACTAAATCATTTGGATATTTTACCAACTTGTCAATACGATGCTCTAAGTCAATAATCTTCATCTGCTTGGCCTTCATAGAAGACTTCTCATGTTTTAGTAGGCGCTCAAGTCTGTTGACTACACCTTGTATCCTATTAGTTCTCATAGTGTATTTTAAGACACCTATGCACACTCCTTCTCCTGTTTTCCTGTCAAGCTCCATGATATATTCGGGATGAAATGCATATAGATTTACAGTAACCTGGGTAGTATTATAATTGTAAGGCACTTTCTTACTCCTTTTCCTTGTCTCAAGTCGAGTGCCGATAACATTATGGCTTGATGACCCATGGAAACATCTTTCTTTGGGAAAATACATTTCTGAAGATCCACATTGTCATCTTTAATTTGTGCATAAACACCAAACCATCCAACTTTGACCGGAGAGGTTGACACCGGTGCTTCTTGCTGAGAAGATGCACCTTGTTCTTATGTCCGCACAGCTAACAGAAAGTTTTCCAATACAACTAGTGCTAGAGAAGCAGGAGTTGGCTTTTGTTGGATAACCAAACTAGATTGTTGCTCAAATTTAGACTTTTTGGGTTGTGATCCATGGCTTTCTGATTCTCCCATATTAGTGTCAAAGTTAACCTCATTCAAGGATCTTTTTCCCAAAAGATAAATCTTGTGAGGTGTGGGAATGACCTGAGACACATTCTACTGATATATTCTATCCCATTCTCATGCCAACAAAAGTTACCATATTTTACCAGAGCCACCTTGCATCTATTCTTAACGAGAGGAAAGTTCTAGAAGCAATTTATACCTTCTTAGCATCACTTCCTATTCCACAAATATCATCACCTTTTATGAACTTATTTGGATTATGTCAAGCACCTATGGTATCGTTAAAAAACAAGGGCATGAAAACACTAAAGATTATTGCAAACATGAGAATTTGCATTAGCTTTGGTGCCAAGTAGATTCTAATATGCATGCCTTCATAGAATCTTAAACAACACACCAATGGAAATACAATATATAACAACCAAAGCACCAGGCTTTGTCACCTCTTAAAGTGAGCAGATGCTACTATTGCAACGGTGTTCATAATCTAGTTTTGCTTGGTATGTTATTATGCTAGGTTAATAGTATTAATAACTTTATGCATTGTTCAACCAACCTAATAAAATGCACATGGAATGAATAGGAAGGTATATAAGCTACAATCCTATTAGGCCTCCAAGAAGCACCTCTGGAATAACAATATGAACCTGGTTCAAAATTGATGAGAAAAATATGATACTTCATCCATTAAAGTATTGAATAGAAGAAAATAATCCAATGCATCAAGATAAATTTGAAAGCCTTTGCTGGTTTCTTTTGCATTGTTTCCAACTACATCAATTACAATTGTGGTTTATCTTACACTTTTAGGTCATTGTCAGTTCCACAATTCCACCTACATTATCAACTATTAGCTCAAATATATCCATTGTTAAACCATATGCTACATTATTGAGAATTCCTATAGTGGCTATGGTTGTGCCAAAAAGGCCACCTTAGAGTTCCATCGGCCTCAAAATGATTCCTGAAGCTTGTCCATGCCAGAAAGTAGACACAATTGCAACTGTGATGACATTAATTGGAAGAGTTGTTGATTCTAAACCCAAGCTAACTCCTATAATTATATTATTTCATGTTTTGTAGAGCTCAACATTGCCATTGTTCATACAACCCCGTACTTGTATTCTATATAATATTGAGTGATCCAAGCAAAAGTATATGTTTTTGTGATTCCTACAATCCCATGTAGTGAAAAATGTAGCCATGCTGTAGGAGATGGATTGGTGCAAAGAGGCCAACATGTAGACTCAACAATTGTACATTCTACTTAAAATATAGTCACAAAATGTCCTTTTTGAAGTGTTGTGATGGGATCTTCCATGGGTGAATTCATACTTGGATCACATGTACTTCTAATGGAAGGAGCCCCTCATGCAGATATTATTAAATCAAGAGAATGTAAAACAAGTGCGAACAAAATAAAAGATGATGGATCTTTATTCATACATTGGTTAGCCATGGTTTCCCCAAATATCATTGCACTTAGTACCTCTACATAAATACTTTCAAAAAGGCTATCAACACAAGCAGGAAAATCAACATTATTGTCTTCAACCACACCCCAGGACTACAGGGTTATACGACACACTGATTAAAATGCTCTGGAGACTGCTCAAACTTGTTGTTCTTAAAGCATTTAAAACCAGATATGTCTGAGACTCCAATTTGAGTTCTAGAGTTTGGATCTTGGACAATCAACTTTTTGATTTTATCGACCAACCAATCAAATAAGCATGAATGTATAGACTTTTCCATAGCATCACCAGAAGGAGGATTAGAGATTTTTTATCGTTTCCCTCTCGAGTCATGATAATGTGGGTGTACAAGGTGTCTTGTTGTTTCTTTACATCACACATGAAAATATTTGTTTCGTTTTGGAGATAAAATGCAAATGTCTCGTTGTTTAAGGCTAAGGATTCATCCACACTATTCATGGAGAAAATTCAATTATCCATGAATGCAATAAAGATGCCATAAAGTGAAATATAGCTTGCTCTTCTTCAAGAATTTTGCTAGAAGCATTGAAATGATGGTGTAATCTTCACTTGTTTCCACATGTGGACCTTAATTGTAATTAAGCCTTACATCTATGAGCTTACAAACATTTATTGGGTTGTTTTATTTTGCAATCATAACAATTATATATGCTTGCAACTGTCCTGCTAACACCCTCAACCTGAATCAGCTCTATTTTTTTGTAAAAAAACTTCCACTCGTCAGTATTGCGATGCCACTTACAATGGTACAAGCGTTGGATCTCTTAGATGAAGTCATTATTGTGACAACACTTACAATGGATACAACTGTCCGGACTATGACCGAAACGTCGAAACAAAAATGGTTAGCATCGCAATAACGACGTCCATGTTGTCACAATAGAGACTCCCAAACGTCCAATCGCAAAACCCTGGAGTAGATCCTAGCTCCATGACCTTAACATTAATGTCGCATTACCAATGTCAGGGCATAGGAATAGAAACTCATTGTCGTCGCAATAGCGGCGAGCCTGAGTGGAATCCTAGTTGGGAAAAATTATGGTGGACTAAATTTTCGATGATAGATTTGTTGCAGTCACGACGAATGGTTGTCACTATAGAAACGCTTATGTGTAGAATTTTGAGGTTATGTCGCCATTGTGACATACGTTTGGTCGCATGAGAGACATACCTAACATCGTAGGATACATCGTCGGTCTTATGACGACGACTTATGCATTTGAAGAAACAAATATTGCATGACACGTGTATACAATAAACGTCATCGTTGTGATGATCAATCCATCATCGGAAGAGGGACATCATGTGAAATGACATATTGAGAAACCATCGTTTGTCACTATCCCAATAGTATGAAATCGGAAAGGCGACGAATCTGTCGTTGGAATTTGGTCCAAATGTCCTAGTGAAACCTTGAGAATTCTGGAGCCCTCGACTGTTAATGAAAGCAGAACTTGGGCCTTCTTTGATGGGGCCAGTCAGGATCAGAACATGGTCAGTGATTTTTGGTTCTTAATCTTTCTAGACAAGGCTAATTTATACAAGGGGCATGGTGGATTGGTTCCAGGGACGAATAATGAGTCATAATTCAAAGCTCTCTTCTACCTTTTGAAGTTGGAATTCAGGAAGGGGGTTCTTAGTTTGCATATTATGGGCGACTTGGAATTGGTGATAAATTGTCTCAAGGGCCAAGCAGATGTTACTCATGTTGGGATGATATACATGGTGGAGTATCTATGGACGATTCGAGAAACATTTCATTGCATCTCCTTCCAACACATCACGCATGAATACAATGAGGTAACGAATACTTTGTCTAAACAAGGGCTCTTTTGCATCAGGGTGCTCTTCACTTGGAATAATTCCAAGGGGGGGACAAGCAAGAACTCTCAGATTATCTCATGTTTTGAAATCTGAATTTTTTGAAGTGTTTTGAACTGGATATTCCAGTTGTGTTCAAGACTATCTCAGCTTAAAGGATGCTAAAATTTTATGATTATCAGCCACAATTATTTTTTGACAAACCTACTGGTGATCATCACTGAGAAATGTATTTTTGCTCTAAATTGAATGAAAGTATGCTTTTTTCATGGAAAAAAAATTCATATTTCAAAATGTTATACTTTTCAAAGTTAATATATCGATTTTTTTTAAATATATTAGGTTATATATATAATTTAATCTAATAAATAGTTCGGTGGGATAGCTTGAGTGGTTGAGAGTCGTTTCTTACAAGCAGGAGGTCTCAGGGTCAAATACATGGGTGGATATGTATATATTGTATTATGGCCTCACATGATGTCCCCACTTAGTTAGGCCCCGTAATTAGGGCTAGCAGGTTACACCATAGAAATACTTGGCTTCCCCATGTTCTCCATATTTCAGTGGGGTTTTTCATGGATGTAATGAGCAACGAATACTTTGGAACAATGAACCACATGAAAAAAAAACCTTAACCTTATATATATATATATATATATATATATTAATTTGGACTAGGAATTTTTAATAAGCAATTTCCATTTCTTTGTGTTTTAAGATTAATGCTTTTCTTTTAATCTAATGTAAAAAAAATTATATGTTTCACAAAGTTCGACTTAGAAGAGATTTTTATTTTTGTTACATGGATGGACATGGTAATTTGAGATGATATTGTTGACCTGAGATAGGTTGCAGTTGAGACAATAATGCGTATAGAGGATATTTTGTTAGGGACCTACCCTACCCTCCCTACTTTTGGCTACCTACGAGATAGTCAATTAATGTAGGGGATCATCTTCTTTAAATAAGGTCCATTATACAATAATGAATAGTTATCTAATGTAAAGTGTTCCCCTTTGTTAAATAAGGCCCACTAGGTAGTTGGTACTGATTAATGATGGGACCACAAGTAGTTAGGTTTTTCTATTCATAATCTATTTAAAGAGATAGGATGCTATGCAATGTTTTGTTGAGTATTTTTGTATTTGTAAATTTGCTTGGTGAAAGGTCACACCACCTCAAGAGGAAAGTGAACACTATTTATTTCTTCTTATAAATCATTAATACAATGGAATTTGAGATATCTCATCTTATTTGTCTCTTGTATCTAGTTTTATGGATCTATAATCTCTATATAGATTATTTTTGTTGCAAGTTTAAGGGTTAAGGAACACTACAACTGGTATTAGATCTCTTTCCTGAGCTAGCACACATCTAAATTTTAGCAATTTTTTTAGGATAGAGACATGTTCCGATGTCTTTACATAACAAGATATTTGTTGTTCGACGAGTAAATCTATCGTCATAGAATAATACAAGCAGAGAATATGTAAAACCCCAACCTCGGTCTCCTTTAACTCTTAATAAAGTCAAATATTTCACTTCTTGTCAAAATTTATGTTTCCTGTTTCTGTTATGTTTCTGTTCCTGTTTCTGTTCTCATTTCTAGTTTTGGTAGTAAAAAATATAGCATTTACATTTACATATTTGAACAATTAAAATTATGTTTTATCCACTTCTAACCATTTATTGTTTGTTTGTGTAGGAGTAGCAGATATAATAACAGCATATAAACTTTTGTAATTAAATTTTTACATAATTTGACAAGGTAGAAATGATAAAATATACCTGTTGGGAAAATACCTGTAGATAGCTAGTAGATCCACCCTTCAGGCTGTCCCCGTTTGTTGAATGCCTTGCGGATTCCCTTTGCTTTTCCCTGCAACCAAACCTTCCCAAAACTCTAAAACTCAACCAGTCCAAAACAGTTTTGCCACCCTGCCAACTGGCGAGGTCTCGCCGACCACCCAGCTCCAAAGGTACCCCTTTGGACCCCCGAGCCCAAACCGAGTATAAGCCAACCTGCTCTCCCTTTTGAATTATCTCCAACAAAAACCCCCTTTCAGCTCTGCTCTCAAATCCTATGTCTGCTCTCCAAATTTCTCCCACCAAAACAACTAAGGTCCAAGGAGCCCCTCTTCTTCCTCCCTTCTCCATCTTATCCCCTCTGTTCCTACCAACTCTATCCTCCTCATTAATACTCCTATCCCTTCATTAATGGGGTCCCAACCCATTCATGCCTACTTATTCAGGCTCCCTCGAACCAATCCATGGAAATATTATTAATTTAATAATCCATCATTTTAATATTTACCCCTCTTTATGAGGTTTACCGACACAACTTACAACAATTATTTTTAAACATTTGTTTCTTATTCAAAGTACAATTTTAATTAATAATAAATGTTATATCATTTTTATAATAAAGTTTGGGGTTGGGGTTGGTTCACTCACCAACCGTAAGAGTTTTAAACTTACACGCTTCACCAATTTAATTTAATTAACAGAAATTTTCAATTGATTAATTACTATTACCTAATCATTTAATTAATGGTTTCTAATATTGATAATATGTAAATTCCCTCTAATTATAAATTCACTAATTCAATTTATCAATTATGAACAATAATCCTATCAATGTAAATCATAACATTATCAATGTGTAATTATATTAATAAAATAAAATTAACTAAGATTTAATTGACTTTACCTGGTTCCATTTTAATTACACCTTAGTTTGTAATTAAACTAATTAATAATCATTACTAAAGATAAGCATAGTCTCATTAAAATTGATTAACATCATTAACACATAATTAATTTAAGGGATCAAGTTACTATTAACTTATTTAACATTATAATTACATTTTAACATTTCAACCCTTAGTCCTGGCTAATTAAACTCGTTAACAATCAATCAAGCATTCTAATCAATTGTATTAGTCACTACCTAATTTTACCATAGCTTTGTTTATTAATCAACAATAATTAATTATTAATGGACAATAATTAACCATTAATGAACATTATTAACCCTAATCATCATTATTAACTTTAATCGACATTATTGACATTGATCAACAATAATTAATTATTGATCGACAATATTTAACAATATATTCAGTAGTATTTCACGCAATCATAAATATGTAGGCGAGTTATGTAAGCGTAGCTACTACTTACATACCTCGCGTAAGTACACTACAGTAATAACTCACACACGTCAATCATAATCATGAAACTTACTGTTTACTGACACATGTTTTAACATGGTTTGCAAGATGTCTCCTTTTACCTAACTGCATTTTATTAAGTTACGACAATTCATACATTACCGAGTTACGACAGATAATCAATCAAGGTCTTACACACATACAATTAGATCTTGTTTTTATCACGACTTCAAGCTACAACTATCTACCTACATCATCACTAACTTCCACATCCTATCCCGTCCTCTGCTGGACTACCCTAAAATGTCAAGTCATGACCGGTTCCAGCTAGAACCCGTAAGCGGAAGTGTACATCGACCAAGCTTCCCCAACAGGCCACCACCAGTTATCATCACACACCTTGGGGAGCACACTGTAGCACAGCCCTCCCATGACTATGGGTTTCGGGGATAAACGGTGGGTAAAGCCTCCACCCCCCTAATGGAACAAGGGACTATGTCTACCCGACATAACAACAGCGTTGCACTTGTACTCGGTTTGTCATCGTATAACCAATCTGGGCGGTTGAGTTTCCTGAAACCCTACCCCACCCATGTCATAATATACATCATAATAAACAACATAATAACCACACGAAAGTAAATAATGCATCACTCGCACACCATTTTATCTTTCAAAGTCCATGTCCCCGAGGCCCTCCCACCTCGTAGGATCCATCTATCACTTAGACATTTCAACCTGTAAGTCAATCCTCGACATACAATATAGAATATCGTGCATAAATCCTCGACATGTACACATATATTTCATCATAACATAACAACAATAAACTCATTTATTTGCCATGCACCTGGCATAACATTCATTATTTCAACATATAACTGTAACGGTATACACGTACCCATCATTCAGTAATTTCCATATATGAGACATAATTAACACATGATACATATCTAAACATGACTACTGATCATAATACTAACATCACACACACACACACATATATATCGGCAAAATAATAGAACCATATGTCCACAGTGTCGTCAAATCGATGAGGTCTCACAATCAAACAAATACAACATATAATAGTAGTTCAGGTAGTAATGTCAAAATGGGGCGTTACATACACCCACCCTTCAGGAAACTTCGTCTCGAAATTATGGTCAAAATAGTGTGGGATAATCACGACGCATGGTCTCTGCATCCTCCCAGGTAGCAGAACCTAGGGTATACTTGCCCTACTGGGCCACCTCCTAATTATACATAGCGACATCTACAAAATTTACTCATTTAATCTTATTGGAGGTGTTCTTATATTTTGTTTAACATTTGCATAGGTTGTTGGTTTGACTACTCAAGGTTCATTACCATACTTAATTCGTAGAATAGTCAACATTCTTGTTAAATTAAATTAATTTGCACATTCTTTAATGTGATTCATAAGAATACCTTGTCTAATATATATAACTTTTAATTTGATTCTAATTCATTTGTCAAATTAGATGATGTTTAAATGATACACCGTTTGAGAATGCAGTTTAAATATCATGGACCCGTATGTGATCCATATGTTGATGCTATCTAAATTGTTATTCTTATATCATATGGGGTGTGTTCGTATTACATTCTATATTATATACTAGTAACTAGTATTACCTCCCTAAGGCTCACCAAATTTAACACCCATCAAGGTTCATTTCGCCTTATTGAGTATTATCTACAAATAGTTAACATACTTGCACAAATTTTATGGTACCTTTTGTATTGTGATTCATCAGCGAATCACATCCCCCATATACCATTTCTTTTGGACTAAAAGGGCATTGTTATGACTCTTTATCCATTTCTAGCTCATTGAATCTCGTTTCACCCTATACTACTTGCTTTTCATTATAGGATTTAGTTAGACCCCAATCTTGATGGAATAGTGTGTAATTTACCATAATGATAATTAAAATAATTCCATCGGTCTATCAATAGGTACGCATTATTAATCAAAACTCAGAGAAGTAAAGCTCTTACCAACGAATCTTAGGTTTTACTTAAAATACTTAAAGTTTAAATCTTAACACATACATCACTTCCATCCTTGTAGTACTCTCTAATTTTTCAATAGCGCAAGGACTCATGAACACTATGAATATCGATCTACCACTTATACACAAGTTTATTGTACAACTATATGATATGACAAGCCTTCTATATCGTTAATCATACCTTATCCTATTCATTCAATGCGAAGGGTGTGCCTTTACTTAATACACTTGATCATATATCCTCACCATGATGCATATGTCTAGACATGTAACACACATTCTCATCCTACTTCATTTCTAATAGCTTAACTTAAAAAAAAAAATGCACCATTGTGCTTAAGGATTAAAAAAAAGAAAAAAAAGAAGCAATTTTTATAGAAATTGATTCTTCATAGATACTCTATATATTTGGTCCTACTTTTTTTTTTATTAATAATTGGATCATTATTATTTTAGATATGACTATATCCCCATTTTGTAGATACCTTATTGTTCCTTAATATTTTCTTTGTATATTTATATGATTTACTTCAAGGAATACTAACCACTTGCAACTTTAAGTACCTTTTTCCCACACCTAACTAAGTCCTTGAAATTTTTAAAATATTTTATTATTATTATTATTACAAAATGACTAATTTTATTCGAAAATAATTCATGAGCTATCATCACATTTCCTCCTAAATATTAATTATGCCATAGTGTATGAATATAGCTCAAGTAGCGGAATTCCACTTTACATTTATAATCCCTTTCCTTAGTGTATCTTTACTAGTCATAATTAAATTTTGGAACCAAGGTCATATCTTTGATCATATATATTAATAAGATGAATAACTTAATCATTTAACTTAATCATATATACAATATTACTTAGTGCAAGAAGAGAAGCCACTTATGCTACTATTAGTAATGTCAAATATAACATTTCAATATCAAAATACAAACTAACTTTTTAAAAGTTAATACATTCTTCATGTCACACTTTTTGACAAGTCGATAAATTTCTTATATGAAATTTTATTTGAATAACAATAATTTCTACTTAATATATATATAAACTCAAAGTGTAAAATACTCAATAATCATTATTCCATTTTTTTTCTCTTTTAAGATTCCATAATATTATTCATAACGAAACAATCCATCTTTAATATAATTATCTAACAAATAAATTGATTTATAAAAATTTAAAATTAAATAATAAATGTGAAAATATTTATTTTAATTCTCACTTTTATATATATTTCTCTTTATATATACACATTTCTCCATTAAAATTTACTCGTATTATTTAACTATTGCTTACTAACCATTAGTTATTACTCACATTATCTAATTATTATTGATTATTGATTTGTTTATTTAATACAACAATATTTACAAGGCTCATAAACAAAAAGTATGAAAATCTAATGAGAAATAAAGTTTATACCATTTCCAATATAATGATATTAAAATATGTTATATAATAGAAACATTGGATCAAAAGCATATATATATATATAAATAAAATAACAATGAAAATAAATAAATAAATAAAATGTATATATACTTTTTTATAAATTCTTTTATTATTATTACAAGATTTTCAGTTTGTATAAGTATAAGTATCTATCCATTCTGGGTGATTCAAAGTTCGAGAAAGAAATTTATTAAAGTCCATTTCCTAACCAAACTAATTTTGATATATCCTCTTTAAATCTACATACAATCTGACCCTCTAAACCCTAATTCATTGATAAGTTGTTATTCAACTCATTCAATGGGTGATAACAATGCATTCAATAAAAATATAAAATAAAAAAAATAACAATTTCTCCTTAGTAAAAAAAAAATGAATTACATGAAAAATCAAAGCAGCTATAAATAATTCAACATATCCATTTGAATTTATATGTTGGCTGGGGTGGAGGAAAAGGCTTTCCATGTTTTAAGGGACTTTCCCTCTTCCTCGTGACAGAGAACAGTCTTTCCAACCCTTCTCATACGTCATTCATTGAATTCCATCAACAAGCCTTATACACACCTGCCCACTTTCTCTCATTCTTGCCTGCCTTCCTAGGCGTTAGCGCTTCATATTTATGTAATCATTGGCCACTGGTTTCCTTGGAATTCAAGCGTCTTGACTTCTCATTGTCTCAATTTAACGAGCTCATAATCACCACAAACCAAAATACTCCTTAAACTTCTGAAATCCGAAGACATAGAGTCTATCGAAGACCACCGATCGAATTATATATATATATAAACTACCGACTCAACCCTTATTTCTTACTCGTAAACTCTTCATAGCATACTCTTAAACTCTTCATAGCGAATTTTCCACGGGCTCTTTATTTTATTAAATTAACTCAACACAGTTTTTTGAACAAGGTTCTTCGTTGATAACTTCATCACAATGCATTTTTAACAATGTTCTTTGTTAATAAACTTCATCACACTGTATTCTCAACAATTTTCTTCCCTACAATCCCTTTATTCTAATAATAAAATATAATTATCCATATGCTTCCTTGATATAATACAAAAGGGAACTCTACTATTTAAATTAAAGAAAAAAAAATACTTTAAATTTTGTAGGATTAACGTAGTTATAAAAATAAATATATATTAATTTTTAAATAATTATGTAAATTTTATATTACATAAAAATTTAATTTCAAAGATGACGTTCAATAATGATAAGTTTTATGGTTGAGAACATTTTATTTTGAAGCTCCCATTCACATTATTATGATAAATCTCACTAAATTTTAAAACAAATAAAACCTACCTTCCAGGCACCACTTTTGTTGATATTTATGTACTATTCAAGTACATGTAACCGCAAATATATAAAGGTTTTTTTTTACATCTAAATCAATTTATAAACCCTCATCTCCATGATGCGGTACCGTACATCCCTTCAGTCATTGATTCAATTTCTTTTATTTAAAGTTTCTCGCTCACATGTTGATGCTACACATTATAAAGCCCAAGCATAGTAGACCTAAGTTAACCCAAACCAAGGCACGTGGTAATCAAACTGAGCCATGTGTCATACCATGGCACACTTTTCCATGAGTTGATACTATGCTCCAAAATCCCACCCTTGAGCCCGCAAGGTATAATCTGTTGTAAGCGTTCCTCAAATTTTGTATTTATTAAAAAACAATTTTTAAATTTCCACCTATTTATAATATTAAATAAGCATCTCAATCGTGGACCCCTTGCATGCATGCGAGCCAAATGTACACTTATGGAATCCCCTTCATTATCCTTTCTAATTCAAGAAAACCTTATTGTTATTGTTAACAAGGTTATTTCGTAACTCTAAAATTTTATTTTACCAATTCATTTTTGCTGCTTACACGCTTTTCAAGCAGCTACAGTCAGGGTTTTGTTGGAGGCTCGACAGAAACGGCGTTCTATTTACCTTTCCTCTATCCTTGTTCTTCAGTCATTTTGCATTTTATTATGAATCTTTCTTTCTTTTGTTTTTTGCAGGTTCTTTTGTTTTTGCAGGTTCACTGAGGATTTTTTATTTATTTTTCCAATGGGCATGACCCTCTGGTGTATCGAGGTTACAGACAATGGGAGGGCGAGCTTTAAGAGCTGCCGAGTATGGAAACATTGTTATCTTTCAATGGCCACAGCCAAGGCCGACACAGATATTCTTTTGAGTTTTATACGGGTTTATACGTTCATTGCTTTTGATGGGGAATATTTCATCAGTATATATATATATTTTTTAGGATGTTGTTTACTCACAACCATCGCAAAGAGGAGATAACCATCAAGCTATGGCCTGTCCTCTGGCTCATTGATGCCCCCAGATCTTCACGTCAGGCTCACGGACCGCTTGAGGAGCCTCACTCTGCACCCACGTGTTGGGTCGACTAAAAGGTGAAGCGTGCCGCTCCTTGACCAGGTCCCTCTTAGGCATCTTTCTAAAAACCCTAAATACTCCATCTAATTTACTGGGGCTCTTCCTTAAGACCTTGATCAGAATATTGCAGGACGATACACTGGGCTCAGTGCCGACTGCATCCTTGTGTGCATATAATTCATGGGGCATCTTGACGTGATTTTCCCTTGACCAAAATAGAAAATATGGTTGTATAAGATTTCTAGGTTGGTTTGCATTGGAAGTCTTTCATTATGTGAACGTTTCCGAGGGCTTCCAATGGCTTATGGGTCATCTTTCATTCTACACATTGTTATGAATATTTCTTTGGGGTACAGTAAATTTTTTTTTCTTTTTTCTTTTTGGTGTCCAGTCAGATTCACTACCTCCAATATCCTATAAGGACCGTGTACAAGTGAGAGGATATACTACCATGGATTTATAAAACCAGGGTAGCCTTTATATATATATATATATATATATATATATATATATATTCACCTTTTTTTTCAATGATATTATTCATCTAACATGGCTTGTTCTATTTCATATTTAAATGTCCAGGTTTCTGGGGTAACAGTAGGGATCTCTCATGAGAAACAGGAAATGGGTAATAGAAACGAGGTTTATTATGAATAATAGTTTTTTTTTTTTTCTTTCAAATACAGTGCTTCAACTTTATATATATGTGTGTAGATGGAAAATATATTTGTCTCTTTTTTTTGAATATCTAGCAGTTTAATTTCTTTGCAGAATTTATAAATACCGTTTGAAAATCTATTTTATCTCATACATATATAGAATTCTTAACAAAAATCCTAACAACCCTAAATTCTATTTCTCAGTCTCTATAAATTTCACGTACATGGAGGATTTTAGAGTTAGGATTTTAGACTCATTTTCAAGCACTTTTCTGTCTCTATTAAGGGTTTTGATTTAGTGTTATTTTATTTATTTTTCTTCACTTAAAATTAGATTTCTTAACTTGGATTTCTGTTCTATTCTGTTCTATGTATATGCATTTAATTTCAAACCAAATTTCGTTTCTGTTTCAATTTCCATAAAGATGTCATTTACTTATTCTATCTTTTGCCCCTTTTTCTTTTGCAGAACTTAGGTCTTAGGTCTTTAGAAATGAGTTTATTCAAAACAATACTGATTTGTTATCTGTAACCAATCATTGAATCTTCAGGAATCCATTTCAATCTTCTCCTCCCGATTCAAAGTTCTAAGGTGTCCTTTTTGATAGGGTCCCTTTTGTTTTGTAGTAATTTTATTTTTCTTTTAGTAACTTCTCTTTCAACCTTGGCTATTTCTTTTCCTTTTGGTAGTCTTTCTCCAAGTATGGGTTTCTCATTTTCACGGATTTGAAGTATGGAACACATTTTCATATATATTTCTCTTTGTATACAGTTTTCCATCATTTCTACCGAGTCCCTTTGGCTCACCTACTAAATAAATGGGTTTTAATCTCTGTAAATTATGTTCTTTTCTATTTGAAATTCTGTAAATTATTTATCGGGAAAAATTTACAGTAAAAATTTAGGTAACTTTGTGTTTTATTTTCATGTAAACCCTTAAGGTTCTAGTATTAGAACCTAGGGATCTGATACCATATGTAAGACCCCAACCTGGGTCTCCTTTAACTCTTAATAAAGTCAAATATTTCACTTCTTGTCAAAATTTCTGTTTCATGTTTCTGTTATGTTTCTATTCTTGTTTATGTTCTCATTTCTAGTTTTGGCAGTAAAAAATATAGCATTTACATTTACAGATTTGAACAATTAAAATTCTGTTTTATCGACTTCTAACCATTTATTGTTTGTTTGTGCAGAAGTAGCAGATATAATAACAACATATAAACTTTTGTAATTAAATTTTTACATAATTTGACAAGGTAGAAATGATAAAATATACCTGCTGGGAAAATACCTGTAGATAGCTAGTAGATCCACCCTTCAGGTTGTCCCTGTTTGTTGAATTTCTTACGGATTCCCTTTGCTTTTCCCTGCAACCAAACCTTCCCAAAACTCTGAAACTCAACCAGTCCAAAACAGTTTTGCCACCCTGCCAACTGGCGAGGTCTCGCCGACCACCCATATCCAAAGGTACCCCTTTGGACCCCCGAGCCCAAACCGAGTATAAGCCAACCTGCTCTCTCTTTTGAATTATCTCCAGCAAAAACCCCCTTTCAGCTCTGCTCTCAAATCCTATGTCTGCTCTCCAAATTTCTCCCACCAAAACAACTAAGGTCCAAGGATACCCTCTTCTTCCTCCCTTCTCCATCTTATCCCCTTTGTTCCTGTCGACTCTATCCTCCTCATTAATACCCCTATCCCTTCATTAATGGGGTCCCAACCCATTCATGCCTACTCATTCAGGCTCCCTCGAACCAATCCATGGAAATATTATTAATTTAATAATCCATCATTTTAATATTTACCCCTCTTTATGAGGTTTACCGACACAACTTACAACAATTATTTTTAAACATTTGTTTCTTATTCAAAGTACAATTTTAATTAATAATAAATGTTATATCATTTTTATAATAAAGTTTGGGGTTAGGGTTGGTTCACCCACCAACTGTAAGAGTTTTGAATTTACTCGCTTCATCAATTTAATTTAATTAACAGTAATTGTCAATTGATTAATTACTATTACCTAATCATTTAATTAATGGTTTCTAATATTTATAATATGTAAATTCCCTCTAATTATAAATTCACTAATTCAATTTATCAATTATGAACAATAATCCTATCAATGTAAATCATAACATTATCAATGTGTAATTATATTAATTAAATAAAATTAACTAAGATTTAATCGACTTTACCTGGTTCCATTTTAATTACACCTTAGTTTGTAATTAAACTAATTAACAATCATTACTAAAGATAAGCATAGTCTCATTAAAATTGATTAACATCATTAACACATAATTAATTTAAGGGATCAAGTTACTGTTAACTTATTTAACATTTTAACATTTCAACCCTTAATCCTGGCTAATTAAACTCGTTAACAATCAATCAAGCATTCTAATCAATTGCATTAGTCACTACCTAGGTTAACCAAAGCTTTGTTTAATCAACAATAATTAATTATTAATGGACAATAATTAACCATTAATCAACATTATTAACCCTAATCATCATTATTAACTTTAATCGATATTATTGATATTGATCAACAATAATTAATTATTGATCGATAATAATTAACAATGTATTCAGTAGTATTTCACGCAATCATAAATATGTAAGCGAGTTATGTAAGCATAGCTACTGCTTACATACCTCGCATGAGTACACTATAGTAATAACTCACACACGTCAATCATAATCATGAAACTTACTGTTTACTGACACATGTTTTAACATGGTTTGCAAGATGTCTCCTTTTACCTAACTGCATTTTATTAAGTTACGATAATTCATACATTACCGAGTTACGGCACATAATCAATCAAGGTCTTACACACATACAGTTAGATCTTGTTTTTATCATGACTTCAAGCTACAACTATCTACCTACATCATCACTAACTTCCACATCTGTCACGTACCCACCCATCCATCCAAGGCAAGGGAGGGAACATGATGCCAATCTCTGGGGCTTTCACATAAAAACTCAGACAATTGATTAGAATCATAAAACCAAAAAAAAACACATGTGCAAGTGTATAATCCAAATAAGCACAGCAGAAGCAAGATCCACTACATGCACTGCTCTTCATAAACATAACAGTCAATAATGAAATGACATTGCAGAATTAAATACACATTAGAATATACTCATCTTCATTGTGCAATTGTCCCAAACAACTAGCTATGTCGCTGCAACGTTCCACCCAACCATAGGCCAGTTGTGTTCATCAATCTCTCAACACAACTGCCACCCCCGAGCTGGGCTTGATTCTTACAAGGAAAAGGGGACATTCACTCTTTCACAGCCAATTGGTCATTTCATCTGAGCCAAGCCAGTCCACAGCTGGGTTTATCAGGCTACATTTGAACCCTGGAGGCTTACACTCAAGTTCAAGCCAAAGCAATGGATTTACCAACAGGTTGGCCATGGGTTTTCCCAAATCGTTTCCAGTCAAAATTGGATTAAGGGATGGGCAAAACAATCACAGGGGAAAACGAATTCTTCCCCAGCTAATCAGGCATTCAACGGCCCAAAACAACCTCTATGGAACCCCAAGTCAATTCCTCTTCTTCCCCACTGGTAGACAACATAAAAACGCCCTTCTCCTGACTGAGGAAACAAGGATAAACAGGAAAACGTGGCTGCAAAGCACCCAGGTAGCTCTAAACTCGTGCGAGAGGAAGACTGGTTGATGGATAATGGCTTGGGAGAGAAAATCATGGTTCATTTCTTGCCCAAGAAGCAAAACGTGATTTCCCATGCAGGGTGGCTTGCCCATACTCGAGTTTGGATAGCCATACCTCTCATTCCCCAAGGCATTAACTACCTCAACCAACTCTTGGGAGAAAATCAATGATTGGGTACAAAAGTCAACATGGGTAGTTGAGGGTTTGATGGGTTCTCTCATTGACACTTGGCTTGACTTGGTTGGCTTAAGGGTTTGAATGTTTTCCCTCCCAATTCCTTGTAAAATCATGCCCCCATCTCTTTGTTGCATTGCATAGCTAGTTGTGGGTATTTTTATTAAAATGCATATTACATGATGTTGAAATTCCAATGTGCCTGGCTAGCACACAAGCCATATGCATCACTAAATTGATGGCGAGGCCTTGGCCTTGAGCTCCTCACCATGATTTCATAAAAATATTACATCATTTACAATTTTAATGTGATAGGCTCAAGATGGGGACGTGACAACATCCTATCTTGTCCTCTGCTGGACTACCCTGAAATGTCAAGTCATGATCGGTTCCAGCTAGAACCTGTAAGCGGAACTGTCGACTACATCGACCAAGCTTCCCCAGCAGGCAACCACTAGTCATCATCACACACCTTGGGGAGCGCACTGTAGCACAACCCTCCCATGACTATGGGTTTCGGGGATAAATGGTGGGTAAATCCTCCACCCCCCTAATGGAACAAGGGACTATGTCTACCCGACATAACAACAACGTTGCACTTGTACTCGGTTTGTCATCGTATAACCAATCTGGGCGGTTGAGTTTCCTGAAACCCTACCCCACCCATGTCATAATATACATCATAATAAACAACATAATAACCACACGAAAGTAAATAATGTATCACTCGCACACCATTTTATCTTTCGAAGTCCATGTCCCCAAGGCCCTCCCACCTCGTAGGATCCATCTATCACTTAGCCATTTCAACCTGTAAGTCAATCCTCGACACATAATATAGAATATCGTGCATAAATCCTCGACATGTACACATATATTTCATCATAACATAACAACAATAAACTCATTTATTTGCCATGCACCTGGCATAACATTCATTATTTCAACATATAACTGCAACGGTATCCACGTACCCATCATTCAGTAATTTCCATATATGAGACATAATTAACACATGATACATATCTAAACATGACTACCAATCATAATACTAACATCACACACACACATATATATATCGGCAAAATAATAGAACCATATGTCCACAATGTCGTCAAACCGATGAGGTCTCACAATCAAACAAATACAACATATAATAGTAGTTCAGGTAGTAATGTCAAAATGGGGCGTTACAGAATACAAATCATGTTACCTAGTTGGACACCCTTGTAACCTCTATTGTACCCCTTTGAGTAATACAACATTAGAAATGACATGTATATGGAATTTCCTTCCATGTACCTTTGGGTATATTGAAATCCCTCTACACACACCTAAAACCAGCCTTACATAAACTTGCATTCATCATGTTGTTATAGTACATCGAGAACAACACTTAGGGATATCACTCTTATGTATCAAGGAATCACGTAGTATGTATAAGGGTACTATCTATCCTCCTTAGTTAGTGTTGTGAAATATTTAAGTGAGTACAATTGCTAGAAACCCTTTGGTAAATCATAAAGCTCTAGCTTGACTTTCCTTTGTCCTTGGGACACTGAAAACTGTATCCCCTATAGTCCACAATAGAAATATCTACATCTTTAAGTACATAAGTAATTTGGGAATTATTTTGGTGCAATAATACTAAAACAAGAGTAAGGTCCCCACCAACATAAATAAATAGATCGTGAGTCTTAACAACACCATTGTGTTGATTTCCGGGGTGCACCTCTCTAGTAACCTTTTTTTGTAGACCCACAATATAGTTGTTGCTACCTATTAGAAGATTTGCATCCATCACCTATAATGGGTCTCTCCATCTTTCATGGAATCTATGAAGGATTAAGTGTCTGTTCTTTTGGGGAGGTGTCAAAACACACATACATGATTTTTTAGTGGCTTTTGATACTTGCCAAGAAACAAGGGTGAGATGGTGAGGACACAAGGAGCATTGTAATCATGACCAATCCCTACACATATATGGAGTGACATCTTTATGGATTTTATAATGGACTCCCAAGATCTTGTAACGGGTATATATTCTTCCACCTCTCTATTTTCTAACACTTTTTGGATTTTTGTTAGACTTTTGTTGGATCCCCTGATGATGGGTAGAGTGTCCACTCAAAACATTTGAACATTTCAAAACTACTACATAGTTTAATGTCCAAAATTTGGTCATAATCATCCTAGAAATTTTAAAACATAATTTCAAACCAATAAACTCATAATTTATTTAGTAAACGTAATGGCAATTTGATGTTGGGGAGACGTTTTGAGAGATCCCATGTGAACAAGTGGAAAAATGTTCACTGGATTCATCCCATTAGTTATAGAGTCAATATGTTTCTATGCAAAACAAATTAGAAGATAAAGTCATCTCAACAAACCAATAATTTATTTCTCATAAAGCAATGAAATTTGATGTTCTGCAAATGTATTTGGGATATCCCGTGTTGACCAGTGCAAAATAGGTCAATCACTTCATCTCTTGAGTCAATATGTTTATGTGTTAAAATAGCCATATCCATCTTAACTTTGACTCTATCAAACCCTTGAGAGGGATCAAATCCATGATTTGAAAACCTTCCTCATGTTTTTTTGGGAAAGTGTTCTCATTAGTCTTGTTAATATATCACAATGGATAACAAAATGGTAGATTGTTTTTTTCTATTTTGTATAACCATTTAAACCAAAAAAATATTGCACCATGGTTCTTCATATTGATAATGAATTACTAACTGAATAAAAAATATACTTAAATTATTTATGTTGGGAGGCTACCATAATACCAAAATGGATTCAACAAGTGCATTGGATTGCACCCCAAGAATGAGCATTAGAGAAATTTTGAGGTCAAAAAATGGCCTCAAAACAAAGAAAATGTACTATAAAAAACAACCAATCACATTCTAGTAGATGACATCATCCCCCTTGGTGAGGTGGCATTGCATGAGTTAAGAATGCTTATTTGTCAAATTTTCTATGGTGGATGAAAACACATAGTTAACCAAGGTAGTGGTGTAAGTACTTTTAAGTCATAAAGTAAAGTACTCATAATGATAGTCTTTTCATAAAATAATATTATTGTCACTTTCAAGTAAAGTACTCATAATGAATGTTTTTTCACACTTTCTCATAAAATAATATTATTGTCATTTTCAAGTGAAGTACTCTTAATTCATAAAAAAAATCATTTCACATTTTTTTATAAAATAATATATTATCATTTTTATGTTTTTAATTTTAAATTATATATTCACTCCATTCTATTTAATAACATAATGTCAAACTAATAAAGAATAATAATAGATTTAATAAATAATAATAATAATAATGCAATGCGGATTATAATAATATTATTAACATTTTACATGTAAATAAATTTTCAATTAAATTACATTATATTAAATTAATGAGAAAAGTACTAAATATAAAAAGTCAACATAAAATTAAAAAAATAGCTCTTAAAAATATTTTTTATTATTTAATTTCATTTGCAATTTCAAGACAAATAAATGCTAAAGGACAATAAATTTTTGGGAATTTACAATGAATCTTAGTCACATCAATGTAGACTTATTTTATTAATTTTATTTCTAATGAATTTTGAAAAGCAACTCAACCATGGTTATTTATATTGTGCATAGAAAATAGTGTGGGAGGTGACTTGTCATATATACCTACCCCATAAAACCCCCAATTCATAATATTTTAATATATCTCATATTTTTGTAGTACATCTCTTAGGAGGCCATTTTTTTACCTCAAAATCTCTCTAATGATGATCTACTACCTAGTGGATGTATCGTTGCTCTTTTGCGAGGATTGAGCACACTTAATGGAATTATGAACGAAGTGTTAGGGATAATGTTGTGAGGGGTGGGAAATCCTCAACTAAGGAAATATTTAGAAGGAAATCCTAATTAAAATAGAATTGAAGTGCAAAAATGTGCTAACTTGCAAGAATGTCTAGGAGTTGTTAACATATTTGTTAGGAAACTAAAAGGTGGATTAATGTGTCCATGCATGCATATTGTTTGCCTTTACAAAGTTTATAACTTGTTTTCTTTAAAGGACACATCCTGAAATCTATGAACCACATTTGAACAATCTTAGTCCAAACTTTGGAAAGCAATTAGAAATTATGTGTACACTAGGTACAAAGAGACTACAAGATGGAAACTCTATGTAAATTCCAATGCATTCATTAAAAGAACAAAATTTACAACATTTGCAATTGCACTTGCACTTGCACTTGCATTGAGACAAACAATAAACAAAGAAGCCAAGGAAATAAATAATAACCATACTAATTGTAATCTCTTAAATGAGAAGATACACTCTAGAAACTTATCCTATGGGATGAAATTATAAATTCTTGTTCCTATTAAGGATCGTGTTTCATGTGAAAGATTAGTTGCAAGTGGTTTAGAAGAATATGAATGCAATTGATTCACTACAAGCTGAAATCAATGGGATACACAATAAGATGCTACTGCAATTGAAATTACCTAATGACTTTAAGAGACTTCAATAAAAATAAATTCTAAGAAACAATTAAACTAAGATCTAATGCAATCTTGATTTGAAGTATAATGATTACAATAATTCATAGATGATTTGACTAGTTCATGTGCAAATCACAAAACATACCAAAAATATCATTGAATGACTTTGAAAGATGTAGTAGAAATTAATTACATCATACAATTTTTAACTATAGAAAAATTCTCATGATACAAAATTAACAATAATAATAGCTTACATAAAAAGACAATAGTGGTCACTATTCATAATTTTAGTATTCATATGTCACAATTAAAGACAATACAATTTGGATAAAATTTAATTGAAAACGTCTTGCACAACACATCAACAAATGAAATCCATGTTTAATTGAAAGAACCTTGAACCTTGGGACATAACCATAATCCTTGCATTTGTTCATAGATTTCTAACGCTTATATGCCTTACCCTTGCTTCCCATCATCCATATAGCATAATTTCATTCCTTTAAACATCGACATTTAATGTAAGTCTTAACAAGTTTACTCAATTATTCATTTTCCACCATCAAATATATTATTGTTTTCAATAACATGTAGATTTCAAACCCCTCCCTTTTATGCATATCAACATGCTCACAACAAAACTTCGAAGAAAAAAGGAAATTAAAAAAATGACATTCAAGTGCATGGAAAAACGCTTAGGCCTAAAAAATTGACTTTATCTTGATTCAATATGACTACTTAAGATAATGTTATTTTTTCACATTAGATCTCAACTACAATATAAATAAGTGGAAACACCCACAACTAGGGTTTTCATCAGGCCTAAAAAAATTACCTTACGACTTCTTAAGTTGGTGTTATTTTTTCACATCAGATATCAACTACAATATAAAGAAGTGGAAGCACCTACAATTAGGGTTTACATAAACCATTTTATAGGAAAAATTATAAACAAAATAAATAAATAAGGAATACCTTTGACCTTAAAGTATTAAAGTATCCATGCCATGCATATGTGTTGAGGCAATGCCCTTCTACAAAGTGCACCATTTCCATGAGGAATATTGACCTTCAATCATGGCACTTTTTTTATGTGAAAGGAATAATCTTTCTCTTGTTCTCATAGAATGAATGATTATCCACATAAACTATTTGTCAAATTCTTTTATCTAAGTTTATCATAAAAAACTATGGAGGGAAGTTAGGTATGTGGGCTACAAAGTATGCCTTTTGGGGGATTTTAGCTCATCCGATGAAGCTAGCTTTGAATTTTTGGGAAACCTTTCCAAACAAACTTACAATCCATGAATGAATATTTGCATACATGGGGTTGGACATAGAGAACAGAGGATTCAACTGTGGAATCACAATCACATCTTGTACAATAGACTATTAAACAAAGAACTAAAATCATTCTATCAAAATTTATATAGTAATCATATAGCTATCTTTTATTTTGTTACCTTTAATTTGATGTGTACCTTGACATACTTTGAATAGGTTTTCCATTGATTCTATTCACATTATGGTTTTTGAGAACAAAGTTGTGGAAATTATGTCTATAAGGATTAATAAAGCTTTGTACTAGACATTGCAAACCCTTGCATTGCCTCAACCTCACTCTCACTAAATTGGCTCAATGATGCAAAATAGAACATCCTTTGATTCCTAACTAATTGAAAGCTAGGGATTTGAAAGTAGGGAAGCCAACAAATACCAACACGGTATGCATGTCCATTCTATCATTCTTCTATTTTTTGGTAAAGACTATGATGCATTCTTAGCCACAACCAACATCAAACAATAGCATGGTGTTCAACCATACTCTTGGTGTAATAGAGGAAACACCTTCTTATAACAAGATAACAACAAGCAATGTGAATAAATCATGCAAAGGTGGTATGGACACTAACATTGAAACTATGTCCCGAGACCACGTGGAAAACATATTCTATGGTAGTCAAACTCACCTATATAATGGAGAATATGGACTATGATAAGCCACCCATGGTTGTCTAACATAGATGGACATACAAGTGTAATAAATGCCCCATTCAAGGACATAGACACCAAAATAGAAAATGTCTTAAGGTGTAACTAACCAACACGATATAAAATCCCATAATTGGAAAAGAACTTACCCAAGAAATGCCTAATTCACACACAAAAAAAAATTATTTCCATGGAAGAAGCCAAAGGAAATTCAAATAGGTTAGTGAATAATTTTAAAACCTAAAATTTGAAAACCCTTATTAAAAATCACTTTTCTAGGGTGTTACCACAAAACCCCGAAGTGAAATAAATTATCACACATAATTAGAGAGACACACAATCTTTGAAGCAAGACCATAAGATACAGACAATTTTTTTTTCTTTCTTTATTCACATACTTAGATACGAATTCATTAGTAGAGTCTTATTGGAAATCTGTAATCTCTACACTATTAATCTGCTTTGCTATTTCTTTTAAATCTACACCTAATTTACTCTTAATGGCAGGTATGTATGAGTTGTATTCATGCATAACATTATTCATTTCTCAATAATAGCTATTGCATTTATTAACTAGAGCATTATTCTCCAACAATGATAAGAAAATAAATCTGTAAACTCTACACTAACAATCTGCTTTGCTATTTTTTTTAAACCTATACTTAATTTATTCTTAATGGCAAGTATGTATGAGTTTTATTCATAGACAACATTACTCCCTCCTCAATCATTTTATTAACTAAAGCATTATTCTCCAATACCTCTCTTAACATAATTGCATAAAAAATTGAATGATGAAAAAATATAAGTTGAAATCTTTATTTTTTATCATTTTTCTCCTTCATTATTTTAAATCTTCTAGGCTTCTAATTCATAAGTCCAATCCACTTTATTTTCTTCCAATGCCAAATTTAAATAACATCATTTTAAAGTAAGTAAATTTTCCAAAAAATCATAGTTCCACCTCTTCCATACTTTTTTATTTAAATTCTAAAATCTGAGGATATGATAATCTTAAAATGGCCAAAACCCTAAAACCCTACCAGCAAAGTTCTCGGCAATGGAGCATAGTTCCTATTGGATTGAAGAATAATTTGACCGAGGCGATATGAGTAACCATTATCCGATAAAGCAACATGGAAACGAACTCCTGATTTTGCATATTGTATCTTTGAACAACTACGCCTCCTACCCTGCACACAGCCTCTGATCCAGCCGCAGACATGTCCTCCCGTGGCTCTTCCTTGCAGATCGTTTGCCCTCTCTCTTTCGCACAGGGCAGCTTTTGTTCACCCAACGGCCAACATACCTCCAAACACATTGGCAAACAGATGGTCCGATCTTCTAACCTATGTTACCAGAAACGAGAAACGGAAACGGAACGAGAAATGAGAACCGGAACCGGAGTTTACAAGTTGAGCATGTACAAAAAACGAGGAAAGAGAAAAAACAACAAAATTGAAAATAAACCAAAGATTGAAATAATTATTTATAGTAAGGCTTCCCCTCCACACCTAAATATACATCATGGTGTATGCAGCGTTCAAATTTGAACCCTTCTCGGCCCTTCCAAAGGGTTTTAGCCCTTCCTAGAAGTGTAAAGTTAAAATTGCCCTTCAAAAAAAATTAAAATCCGAATTTTATCCTTCCAATAGGAAGGACATAATTTATATCAACATTTCAAAAGAAGGGCAACATTTGAAATTACCCATCCATATATATTTCAATTTATATGTTGAAATTCCTATTCTATAAAATTCGACTAGTCATTCAAAATATTGGAAATATCATAAATTATAATCATTCACTCACTCATGTCATGCACTCACTGCTTAGCTTTGCAAGGTGACGAGAGATGACTGACGACTACGATGTACTAGCCACTGGGATTTGACTCTGAATCCCGACTCAATTCGGGCTGAGATCTAAGGTGTGACAATGTTTCAATGACTATGGCTGTAATAACAGAACCACTACTAGGCCCAAAACAAGGCTGAAACATTGTGCCTACTACCTATGTGAACTTGGATACCAATGTCCACTAGTTTTTCGTCAAAATGAAATTCAAATTTCCCCTTTGATGAGTCCTCCTCTACAAGACTTCATTTATTGCATGAATGTCACAGACTCACGACAACTCTAAACAACACTCAATGGCATGCAACTACAAATAATGGCATGCAACTAGAACCACAAACCAAGCTAAGGTTGATTTATGCATTGATATAGAGAGGTGGCACTAGGAACACAATATAGAGAAACAATGAGTTAGAAAAAACATTTGGACCAAAGTACCACAATGGTTATTAATAAAAAAAAATTAAAAAAAATTGGCTCAGGAATTGTCTTCAATTTGATAGGTGGCATGATCATGATCATGTAATCTCTCTCCGTCCTTCCAAAAATATGTGGTTTCTCACCACGTTTCTCTTCGACACTCGCCACCAAAATATGTATAAAAATTACATGTCTTTACATCCTCTTCCATTTAAATCCTCATCGCATAGTCATGACTAAGGATTATTATGCATGCACATCCTCACCTTATAAATCAATTGGTTCAAGGCGTAGAGACAACCATAAATTATCAAATGTGTCAAAACGCAAAAAGTAAGAGACAACTATAAGTAAGTCTTATATTAAATTTACCATATAAGTTTTTAATTTGCACTATCATTTGAGATTTGACACGTTGGATTGTTGTGATCTTATAACTCCTTACCAATGTGACTGTAAGGTTTCTTTGATGGTGAAGTCCATAATTTTAAGTCTTCTTCCTCATTATCATGCCTTTTGGTAAGACAATAATGAGGGAAGTGGCCTGCATTAGCATGGAAAACAGTTTCGACATAGAGCTAGATACATTAATTTTTTCATTAAATAACTTAAATTTCATGCCAGTGACTATGAATTCACCGAATTGTGGATTGGTAAAAAACACATCAAATTTTAGAGCCTCGAGCTCTTAATTACTCATGTATCTAGAATTTTCGCAAATCGAGCCATTAACAAACTTCTTTTGTTGTTCTGGTTCAATTTAAAAGGTAGATTGTTGAGACTCAAACATGTAGCGAGTTGCAAGGCTCTAGTTGACTTAGGATTGATTCCATTTCCCCTCCATCCCATACCTGTATGTTGTCGTGACAAGTGTTGAACAACAAAATTTGATGCCCAGGCCCTTATGATGCTAGTGTTGCTAACTTGGTTGGTATGGAGGATTATTTTTTAATGTTTTTTTGAGCTATGCATTGTTTTTTCTTAGTCTCCTAGTGTCCATCATTCTTACATCTCTCAAGCTTGGATGGTTTCCCTCTCTCCAGTTTGAATTAAGGTTTTGGTTGGTTTTATATGTAGATTTTGGTTGTAGGTTTATTATAGCCTCATTTTGCTTAGTGGCTTCTTTTTGTACATAGTTAACAGTAAGTAATTTTCTCAGCAGTATGCATAACATCATGTAGATGCCCTAATATGGTTATTGCATAGTCTAAGTAATTTTTCTGTATAATGAAGTGTGGTCTAACCCAGAAAAATACAACAAAATAGTTGTTATTTTAATGAACTGTAAAATTAATGTGTTCAATTTTGGTTTTATTGAAAATATATCATTTTATCATGTAGATATTTAGGAGTGCTCAATTGTTTAGGATTGTAACGATTTGGATGGGAAATATTTGTGCTTTGCATTTTTTGGGGGGAAGGGTTTAGTTAATTTATACTTGTCAATTGAAGTACAATTATTTAAATTGCCCTTCATCTTTGAAGGACTCCAAGAACAAATGCCCTTCCAATAAAAATTAATACCCACCCTTCAAATTGGATCACTGGGTGTATGTATCAATGAAGAAAGTATATATGTATCAATAAAGAAAGTAGTATATACGTAAGAAGAGAGATTATCATAAAATATGAACGATGAGAATAAATGAAAGTTCAGAACAATAGCCAATGCCAGGAATCGGAGTCGTATAAAATATTACTGCCATTTCAGGTTTGAGATATTCATTACCAAGTACACCAGGGTATCATTCAAGAGTAGTTGAATGCAAAGAGGCTGTCAGGATTTTGCTGATGTGAGTTGATAACTTGAATCGCTGCAAGAACTGATTTTGAGAAAGAATTGTGCAGTGATCTTATTTTCTAATTGTCAATTGGTTACCGTAATCATCCTTCTTATGTGCTAATCCTAGCTCGAGTTTACCTCAGAATAAATGAAAGTTCAGAACATTACAGTCAAGGGATGAAAAACGCCACACACAATACAATAGTGTCTACACATTTCCTCTCATAGGTATAGCAAAATGCAGGAAAAGAGATGAAAAACGCTGCACACAATACAATAGTGACCACAAACTTCCTCTCATAGGTATAACAAAATGCAGGAAAAAAAACACTACCCATCACAGGAAAAAAAATAAACACACAGAAAAAGTAGAAGACATTAAAAAGAAACATATACAAACCACAAAACGCAGAGCATATACATACCACATTCTTGAAATTCTGAATGGAACTACCTGGGTTTGTATACGTTTGAAAAGGTGAAAGAACATTCATCACAGAGATTACAACTGCTTGCCCCAAATGCATTTTTAACTAAAACTCGGGTCAATTCTGAATTTCTAAGTAATAAAAATCAACAGCTACAACGAGTTAAGTTTTAAATATCTTTCAATTGGAAAACTAGCGGTCTGTTGATCCTTCAAAGTTGGCCCTTGCTGCATCACCCACTTCAACGCAACACCAGAGATGGTGGTAGAATGTTTACAAGCAATCTCTGCCAACACTGCCGACAATTTCTTCCAGTACGATTCACCCCCTGCTACCCTGACAATATTCCAATACATTTTCAGGGTGGATGTGTTGAGAATGACACTATTGGAGACATGCAATTTTGCAAGAATACCCTTCTTCCCTCCATCCCAATACTTATCTGAAAGAAGCTTTCCAGCAAGGGAACCATATGTGAGCAATTTGATATCATTTTTCTTGCAAAATGGAACCATTTGTGTCAGAGGCCGAGGATCAAGAACAGAGAACTGAACCTGATTGCAAACAACTGGAACGCCAGTATCCACAATCTTTGACAGGGCCTCTGTGTTCATATTAGTAGTCCCAAGTTCAAACCAGTCTCACCCCTCCAGCACTCTTCTCGTTTCTATTATTTTTGCTTGACAGGGACCTCCTCCAAACCGGACCTCACCGAAAGCAGAGCTGCAAATACATTTTGAACTTTCAACGCAGGCGGCAGGAAAGCAGAGCTGCAAATATATTTTGAGAACTTTCAACGCAGGCAGCAATACATTTTGAACTTTCAACGTAGGCAGCAGGCGGCAGGCTTCCTTGCCCATCACTCAATCATGGATTAAATTTCGTGTTTACCTAATCGCTGACTCGCCACCCACCATTCATTAATGACTCACGAATTGACCTAGAAACGATCAGCAACGGACTGAGTTTTCCGAGAAACGGGAAATCGTTTCTGCAGAAATCGTTGGGCGAAACGACAGGTTTCCTAAGAAACGGTTTCTTCGTTCAAAGAACGGGAACGGCTGTAGAAAACGGGTTTTTGTTCCGTCTTCGTTTCTACTCCGTTTTGTCAAAAAAACGCAAACAGTCGTCACGTTTCTGGGAACACAATTTTTAATTAGGAAAAACAGATCAGATCGGTTTGTGCCAAACTCATAGTTTATCTGACCATTTGTTTCTTGATAGATTTTAAATGTAATGCTAAATTTGAAATAAATAATTTAAAAAAATAAAATGGTAGCTGATGCATGAATAACTAGTAGTGTTGATGCATAAATAACAACACTTCATACAACATCTAGCTTGTGACTTATGGACGCTCATCTATTACCAGTTAAGTGGATATACTAATATACTTCTATACTAAGCAAACCCAGACACTTATGCAAATTAGATCTAATGATCATATAGCACTAGAAAAACATCACACAATCTGTTGGGTCATCTCCACTGAGGCCCTTCATGTGCTCATTTTCTATCTGTAAGTGCAATAGATGGTGCTCATTTTGTATCTGTAGAGTGTAAGTGCGATCAATGGTTAGGGACCTCTTCTCATTAGTGGTAGACGAGCAACAGATCGAGAGTTTTCAGTGTGAACCTTGCGAACCAGTGATTATTAAAGATATAATTGGAATGAGGACGAACCAGTGAATCATAAAAATGTCATGCAGAATTAATATAGTAGAAATCCTTTTTCTAGGAGCAACTAAGCTACAGAGGCAACTTTGCAAAGAATTTTCAAAATACGAATTTTCCCTTCGTAGGCTTCTAGTCTTCTAGATGCACCGCCGGCCGGTTTTGTGTTGGAACCAAATGAACCGGCATGGTGGACCTCAAAAGTTTTTATACCTCTCCTACAAACTGACCACGGAATTGGTCTATTATGTTGCTACTTTATATGACAAGAGTTTTTATACCTCTGCTATAAACTGACCACGGAATTGATCTTTTATGTTGCAACTTTATATGTCAACTATTCACAATTGTAAAGCTTAACAGCTAAGGTTGCTTCCTGGATCTACACCAAGCTGACTGCAATAGTTGGTGTAAATATTGACAGCGTACTTGGAGTTTCCACCGTTGCAATTTCCCCCGATGGTTGCTTCAATCGTTGCCCCAAATCCTTGGCCGGATGTAATAGCGATGTGGCAATTGCTGTTTACATTCCAAAACCAGAGGGCAGTCTTCCACGCAGTTAAGTCATCATGAGCCACTATTTCAGGGTTTTCCAGTAGATTGATGCCCAGGTAATCTCCAGCAGCACCATAATTACAATTCCTGCAAAGAGTACTCACAAACAAACAGCAAACATTCAATTCGAATTCAGTGGATCCCATAAGATAATATATTATAATTAATCTGGTTGTCTACGACATATACACATACATACCATGTGAGCTGTATGGGGCCGCGCCCGTAGTATTGCTTCCCGTTTGTGCAGGGATATTGCGTAGTACAGCTGGAATCACAGTTCTTGCTTTTGTTTATCGCCTCCACGTAACACAGATCTGGGAAATAGTCAGTACCCACTATATTTGTCAATGTATTAATATTAGACTCCATAATGGAGTAGTCTAAGCCATCGACGATTTGGCTCGGAAGCCGGTCGCCGGAGCCGGTTCCCGGCCAAATCGTCTTTCTGATCGGCAACTGATCAATATCGGTAGCCTTTTTGTGGGCCTGTTCGCCGGACATTCGGTTTCCAAACGCGTATCTTCGGACAGCTTAGTTGGGCTCCAGTTCCGCGGAAAGACACGATAGACTCGGCCAGGCAACCTTTCTCCCACCCAGGCCGCCTCTGCTCGCCTTTTGCGTCTGGTCACCGTTCTTCTGCTCGGCATGGTGGCTCAACACAGAAGCGTGGCTCCCCATTGATCGCCAACAGCGCCTCTGCTCACCCTTTGCATCTGGTCTCTGTTCTACAGATAAAAGCTTCTCGATCTACAGGGGAGGCGCCTCTGTTTGATGCTTTAAATGAAAATCATTCTGCAAACAAATATAGTTTGTTACTCCTTTACGCAAAATAAGTCCCTTTCCAACCCATATCTAGAGATTATACAAACGAATTTCTTAACCCTCCCATTTGCTGTAACAATATAACGATCTGGCATTGCATTGCATTATCCCCTCTTGCCTGGACCAGTTTAAATTAGTTTGCTGTGATCCTGAGATGGAAGACCTGAAAAAGGTTGCATTTCTCAAATCTGGACAGTTGCTGGTTTTTTTCCATGACAAAGTACTTAATACATTGAACTTGTACATGTCCCCAGAGCTAGGACCATTGCTACGTGGGAGAAATCCTATTCGCATATTTAGACGGGGTTTTGATTTGGTGGCTTTTGATGAATTTACCAGATTCCTGGCTTTATATGATGCTAAGGTATCCAAGATTCTAATATACAGGTTCGACCAATCATTTCGGAATGTAGATTGGACAGGTGTTGAAATCATGCTCGAATTGTTTTCTGGAAGTAGAAATATAATATGGATACAGTGTATTCCAGGGAAAGCCGAATTGCTGTTAGTCGATCACACAAACAGGATCAGGGTGGTAGAACTTCATCAATAGCCATTGATGAAACCTAAGCATATCATTCTCTCATCAGACTTTTTAAATGCTTTCATTTCAGCGGATGGTTCCTTTCTCTTTGTTTTTCAGACATATGTGCAGTTTTCAGATCACAAAGAGGAATGCATTTCAACTTTTGCCGAGGGAAGCAAGGCCAACATCAGAGTTTGAGCTCAAAGTGTACATGTTAGGTGATGCCATGACTTTCTTGAAGAACAATTTCTTAGATATAAAGGTGGATGATGTCAGTGATTTCCAGGTCAAGGTTGTTTATTATGGCTGTCAGATTCACCTTGTTGTGTACTCCAATGTTGTGCCTGGCTTTATTTCTTCCAATATATTGAGTATAGTTTCAGCAACAGAAGTTTTGGAGTTTCAAGAATTAGCAAAACAGAAGTCAAATTCAGAAACAGATTGTAAGTATAAGATGGACCGGCACTCTCAAAGTTCTTGTGCTTCATTGGACTACATCTATCACATTTTTTATAAGTTTGCAGTTAATCCTGCACTCTGTAGAGGAAGTACCAGGGATCTCAGCTTCCATGTTTTGTTAAAGTCAATTGATAGTTTTGGAGAAAATATTGAGAAAAGAAAATGTGAAGAATATTTGAAACTTCTTATTGAAAGTTTAGAGAAAGTTAAAGGAAAGGATTTTTCAAATCTCAGGATGATGTCTTCTTGCCTCTCTATCAAACAAGGCCTTTGGGAAACTGGGTCCGCCAACTTATATGTCTTGTACCCATCCAAATAACTCGTGCTGAAAACAATGGACTACAGTCCTTGCTTGATGGGCTTCAGATACCTCCACAACTCACTTATGCAGATAGCATATCACTAGCAGCTTTGTTGTGCTTTGGTTTGTGTGATGCTGTCTTGAATCAGTGGGATAGTATAATCAAGGTGGTCTCATCAATGGGAAAACAAAGTAGTGGCAAGTCATACTTACTAAACCATCTGTCTGGCTCTCTTCTTGATGTAGCAGGGGGCATATGCACTGATAGAGTCTGGATGATAGTTTGGATGGATTCAAAATTCTTCTATGTACCGATGAACTTCGAGGGATTAGGGAGTTTTGACAGAATAGAGCAAGAAGATATGTTACTCTCAGTCCTAAATGCTGCCTTGAGTAATTTAACAATATTCAACAAGAAGGTTTGTTTTGAGAACTATCTTCTGTGTTTATTTTTATTGGTTTGGCTTTCAATGTTTTCCTTTACAATATTTTGCTACTCAAAGATTACTTACCAATTGTGATACCTTGCTTCTTAATCAGGATTTTCATCTTGACAAGGAGACTGAAGCTGTCTTCCAGCGTTTCCAAAATGGGGTAAGTTTAGTGAAGAATGATGAAAAGCTATTCAAAGGACTCTTCTACATAGCTATCAAGGATGTTGATGTCTCTGATGTAGAGGAATTAGAAGCTGAATTTCACCTAAAACTTCTACAAATCTGTAAAAGATCTCGTGAAATATTTCTGACAAAGATGTATGGAGGAATGGTTGAAGTTGCTGCACTGCCTCCTTTTACTCGACAATAATATCATCAAGAAATCCTATCTGATATTGATTTGACTGTAGAAGAAGAGTTGGGACATAGTTATGAGAGTGGTTGTGCCCTCTTGAGAGATTTGAAGCTTGTTATTGCCCAGATAGCAGCAAAGGATTGGACCCCTGTAGATTTGAAACATGTTGCCATGAAGGTGGATATCCTTCGTAGGAACTTGATTTCTGCTGTTAAGGCAGGATGCCTTTCTATTCCACGTGGCAAAAAAGTACTTATGAATTTTGACTCACTGGAAGAGGTAAGTGATGCTCCAGTAGTAATTGGGGATCTCTTCATTGATTTGCAGGACACTGGCTTGGAGCTTGCAGCTCTCGATGAATCTACATCAAATGATAACATTTTGTGTCATCTCAGATCAAAACTAGAAAATGTCTTGGAAAGAAGTGACAAAAATGGTGATTTATGGCACTCTAAATTTCAAGACCTTTTAGGGTGTTGGCCGATAGACGACATGATCGTGTTGAAAAGTGGCTTTGTTGTAACACTGCAGAATTTTCTGGGAGTAATGATATACAAAAGTTGCAACTGGAGGCAGTTTTAGTCCTTGCAGAATTGAAACAGGGACTCTCTGTATGTGGTTGTAAATGTTTTGTTTGTTATTGGCGATGTGTTCTAGAGAAAGGCCATCCCTCTGATCACTATTGTATGGGTAGCCGTGTCTATGCTCAGAAGTGCACATATTGTTCTCTCCAATTGTACCAAGAAAATGAAGTGGAGAAATGTTGGAATTTGGCAGGTCACGAAGGGAATCATGATTGCAAAAAGAAAAATCACACGTGTGTGGAGATCTGTTCTTTATTTGACAAATCATCCAATTGCAACAAAAATTGTTGCTTGAATATTGGACATGAAGGTCCTCATAAGTGCAATTCATCACAGCATATGTGCAAGATGAAGTGTTCCTTTCCAAGCTGCAAAAACCCTTGTGTTATACAGATTGAGTTTGGAAATCATGAAAATCATGCTTTCCACGAAAGGTATTGTCCCAAAAAATGCATCATGGAGGGGTGTCGTAGAAGTTGTGGTTACAAAGATCACTTCCATGAATTGACAAGTGAGGAACATCTCTGTGGTAATGAGCATTCTTGTCGAACTAAATGTGAAGCGGATGGCATTTGTGAAATTTTCACTGAACTTGTGTGACAGACATGCTCATTTCAGGGCAGAAGAGGTTCCTTTTATTATGAACACATCTCTGAACAAAACGGGCTGCAAAGGGATTGTTGCATTGCCATTCCGTCTTTTAAAAGATTCCATGATGTTGTGCATCTTCATACGCTTAATCCAGATGTTGTACATTATTGTAAGGCCATGTGTCAAGCTTGTGGATATTTTTGTCAACGATCCATCAATCATTCTGGTTTTCATCATACGATTCTTGGGAACAAGAGGAACGTTAGTTTTGTATCAGACCGAGAGGAATTTGATATCCAGGGTAGGAAATATTTTGGGGGGGGGATCTGGTGTGGCAGATATGTGTAACATGCATTGCAAAGCACAAGGTCAGGGTCACATTCATTTGATATTGCTCTAGCCATAAGAGTGCACTAATCCCACCAGGGGTGGTTGCTATTGTGTCCATGGCAATCAAACATGATTTTAGGTTCAGTTTACTGTCTGGACAGAGTACCATGAATGTTAATTCCTCATGGAATCATATGCATCATGGCCTAACAACAGGCATATGACTAAGGAAAATGTGTGATTCATTTATATATGCCACTATGTGGAAAATTTGATTAAATCTTCTTTTATGATATTATGGGAAACTGTCATTGCTTGACCTAATTGTATATTCATTGTACCATATGACTCTTTGATGTGATTTCATGGCATTTGTTGTAATTGTGGAATGGCTAATTATCTCAGATGGTTTTACTTTTTGTACTAGTTAATGTAACTTTAAGAAGACAGAAATATCAAACATGCTTATGAGAATAGAGTTCATAACATATAATGATACATGGAAAACGTGATAGGCATTACACAAATGAATTCAACAATACTGTCAAAATATCAGGAGTTTCAATTTATATCATTCTACATGTGCAAGCATTGAAAATTATTTGCCCGCAAATCAATCATATAGGCTATGAAGGAGCTATTTTCACCAGAAAATACACCATGCCTATTTCATTACTAAAACTGAATCAAGTTTACAAGATAAGAGATGCCAATGGAGGCTCTCATAGGCATAAGAACCATACCATGAGAGGCACCAAAGTAAATATAACAAGAAAACATATACATATCAAAGAACTATAACAATGTCCACTTGATACCAAATCATCTTTCACCAACCCCCCTAGTGTTGGCATTGCTACAGATAGTAGATGACTGCACATCTTATCAATATTTCCATGGCGATTTATCGTGAAGGAATCAAATTGGGAAGCAATGATTCTAGCTTCCCTATGAAGCGGTTGTAAATGTGGTATTTTTTAATATGCTTCATTTTTTGTAGTATTTCCGAATGCATCCCTTTTTTCGTTGGAACACTTGATTTGTAGCATTATTGCACAAAATGTAAGCAACAGTTGCTTGTCCTGGGTTGGGATAACAGGACACTTCAATACATAGTGTCCATTTTTCCACCATATTGAATATTTACAATTTGTTGCAAAACAAAAACACAAAAAATATATTATACAATTATATAAACAAAAAAAAGATTAAATACACCAATGCAGTATTGAGCACTAATGAACATATGTAAAAAGAGAACAACTATCAATTGAACAACTCCCACTTTTCATAAGGGTTAGAGTCTACCTCAAATTTTTCATTAATGTGAATATCCATCTCCTACATGAAAGTAATTGTTACAGCGAGTGACCACTTTGGGTGGTCCTCACCAATACCCTTTGGCTATTGCACAAAGCCTCAACTCTAGACCAAGTCTAGTGGTGTTTCACCACCTCGAACATCTTCTATATTTGTGTCATGGGGTACTAAACAGTCCACTCCATAGTTAACATGGGGTAGAGGCAATTTGAAGCACTTGATTTCAACTTAAAATGAACCATAGGTTTGCATTTAGGTGAAGTCAGGGAAAAGCAATTAAATCGGTGTCAATGGATAATTTGGAAGACCATTTGCATGCACTTGGTAATGAATTAGAAGATTCAGAGATTTGGAGTCAAAGATTAAAAGATATTGCAGGTTCTTTTAGAAATTTCCAGATTGATCATGTGTATAGGGAATTGAATAATAATTGGTGTGTGGATAATCTTTTCCCTAATTTACTACAAGACAACAAGAGACCCTAGTCTTTGTCCTGCATATCTCCCCTTGGGTGAAACCTTTCTTGGTCAACCTTTTCCTTGTGAAAAAGGGATTAAATCAACATGTCTTCATCCAAGGGAAAGGTCCATGTTAATTTTGCAGGAAATCACACTCACTTCGGCATCTAACAATGATTCAATCTCTTTGTTTAGGCACTACCTGCCAGGCCTTCCAAATCCTTCTAAGAACACTCGTTGGTGATTCTGAAAGCTTCAACCACACTAACTATAATACAAATCTGTAACATGCTTGTTACTACCTGACAATGTATTGTTTGGAGGCATTCTTTTCAACAGCCTTGTACCAGGAGATGGGAACTTTCGGAGTTTGGTATGGGTCACGAGTGTTGTATTGGAAATTTGGTTTAAGCATCATGCATAGGATACCGATAGATGGTAAAGGAAATCCATTTAATGGTTTTCTTGTACACGTTGGAGAATGTTTTTATTTTGGAGGTGTGTTTTGTTGATGACTTCACATATTTGGAGGCACTATTGCACATATGGTAGCATTTCATCATTTTCAAATGCATTAATGGACACATTAGTGATTTTATCTGAGAGAATCCACCCTATGTGCCAAAGGATAGGTGGCCTAAAGTGAGGAGGACAATCATTGAGGTGACAATGGCTGATGTCTAGCTTGACTAGAGAACTATGAGACTTTAAACACTATTATAGACATAATTGTAGCAGTATTTCTATATTCTAATTGTGTTTCAAAATTAATGAAAAGCACCCTTTCGAAAGAAAAATATGTCTTAGCCAAAGATTCATCAGTTAGAATTCATTCCCATCTTCAGCGTGCAAGTATCTATAATTATTAGACTTGGAGATAGGCGATCTTAACAGCCTACAATAACCAAGTTGAATTTTGGTTATTAGACTTGTACACTGTTGATTGTATACTCAATTTTTTTCAACTTTGTGTGCATAACACTCATTCAATAGTGAGATCCCTGCCCACTTGCAAGGATCAAACAACTAAGGAAAATGCACTCCATTTTCTATCAAATGAAGTATGTTGGGCAGTGACAACCTTCTTTTGGTTGTTGATAAATATTGAGATGTTGACACTTCAAGATGAACTTGAGGAGGATCTGGAGCTTCACATATGCTTAATGCCATTTCACATTTCCTTTTGAGCTGAAAGTTGAAACTAGGCCATGATACGTAGAAGCAACACTTTGACAACCTAGAGAGGAATGGCAAATAATTTCGATTGCCTCTACTCAAAGACTGGCAGAGAACACGCAAGAGAGAAGAGACAATATCTTTGCAGTTATATGCAATGTGTCCAATTTCAACCACAAGACCATTCAAAACCTGGACATAATCATGGAGGATGCCACTTAGAGGAAACCCCTGCTCTTCACTTAGGAAGAAAAGGAAGAATTTGAATAACACTAGCCATCTCTATAGCCACATGCAAGCAATGCCTCTTCAGAAGCCATGTGGTCTAAGTCCCTATGATGCTCTCAGGTTTTCTATATCTTCAGTTATGAGTTTTAGAACATATCATTCACAATGTTATGTTTTGTGCTGTTTTGTAAGTTGGTGGTGATAGAAGACTCACTTAGGATGCAAACCATAAAGATATGTATGAATGGTTAGCTAGCACAAGGGGCATTTTGTTTGTATACGAAATGGACAGAATCTGTAGTCAGCTAGTTCTAGTTTTTCCAGCAGACAGTAAGAGGCAAATGGGAGATGATCATGTATCTTTTGTAACAATGTGCTAGTATAAGTACATTCGCGTCATGGGAGATGTATAACTCAAGTTGTGAAGATTTGGTGAAGTCTTTGATCTTGGAATATAATCTGATTCCTATTTTATGGGGATAATGCATATGTTGTTTACTACAAAAGAGTGTGAATTTGCTTGATTGAAATATTTAGCTTGGATGATGTTACAGGCACAATTTTACAGAGAACGGGCCATAATGTGCCACTTTTGTGTCAAACATGGATTCTAGGTCTAATATAACTTGAATCACCTTTAAGAATTTGACATATGACCTGCCTGCATGGTCTTTCAACATACTTGTTGATTGCAAGAATGTGGAATTCAACAATGCAAAGGGTAGTTAGTTTTTCTTCATAACATGAAGGTTGATTGAACTGGCATTGATTGTTACTCATCTAGTAGTGTTCATAATCAACATTTGGTATATTTGCATGATCATCTTATATTTGTGAAAAGTTCTCTTTTTGTCAGATATAATTTTGTTACGCAATGAAAGGGATTATGTTTGGGGTTTAAGTGTTTAGGTGTTAAGCCTTAAGCGTTAGAAAGGGTGTGATTGTCTCGTGGTAGACAAAACTAGGACAGCTAGCAAGGGTTATCAAGAAACCACAAAAGTGGTGATGTTGAAAACCAGTAGATACCATGCTCATAAATGGTGATGCTGAAAACCCAGTAGATACGATGGACTCAATCCTGTTAAAAAATACTTACAACAATCTCTATATATGCTCAAGGGTTAAGGGTCCTTTTGTATCTGTTGGACTACAGGAGAAGCCCATAAATAAGGCCTCTTTGAATCACGGAAATGGTTCAGATCATTCATTACAAAGCAGGACCTTCGTATAAATGGCATCCTCACTTCAATTGGCATATGCCATACAGAGTCCTACAAAAATGAGAATGGCTTCACTTGTCTACCATGATGAAGCTACAAGAAACTCTAATATAAAATGACAATTTGCCAACATCATAGTAATCTGTCGCACAACAGATAATACCCCATTTAGATATTTAATATGTAGGCATATGCCAAAGAAGCAGTGATAATGAATTTTCTAAATGGTAATTGACAGGAGTAAGAAGCCCAGATATGCATGTCTTCTTAAGAAACAAGCTGCAGCCCCGGTACTAGTTGGAAAATTATGAGACAAGGTAAAAATAATGATGCAATTCGATAAAAAAAATTCTTAAGGCGTCAAGTGATCTCATTCGAGCTTGTCTTCTTCTGCAAGCCAATGTTCGAACTGTGGATTAAACCCTAGGTCTTCAAACTCAAGATGGTGACCAAATTTTTCTGCTTACACAGTTTTGCTTTGAAGAGCTCTTCAAACGCCATGGCAACAGGGGCTAATACAACTTCATGAATCCCTAGTTACTAGAGTTACTGGACTATATGTTCAGATTTTCCTCTGTAATCTCAAGTCTGGATGAATGAGATAGGTCCTGCGTGAAAGAGGGTTCTTTGAGCAATCTGGAAATACAATTTGGGCAAGGAAATAACAATCTCTTCGAAGTCTATTTAGCTGGCTGCATATAAACTGTAAGTTTGCCATTCATGTTATGGTTCTGTAATCAAACTGTAGCGTGTTATTTTAATATCAAATGGACTTTGAAATCGTTAAGTGTGAGGGAAGTTTCATTTGAAGAACACGTTGAGAGCTACAAGCTCTTACTACGTTTTCCTTCTCAAGTTAAAGTGTATAAAAACAGAGAAACGATTGTTGAGATTGTTGGATGATTATACCCATACAAGAATGGCCTCGCAGCGTTCCATTTAATAGTTTAATGAGATTGTAAGTGTTGCCTGTGATCCAAGGGAGAAATCGAATGCGTTTACTGGTTCCTATCTCAGATAAATTTAGACAGAGCGATTCCAGCAATCAAATCTGCCAGATCGTTATATTGCTACAGCAAATGGGAGGGTTAGGAAATTCGTGTGTATAATCTCTAGATTTGGGTTGAAAAGGGATTTATTTTGCGTAAAGAAGTAACAAACTATATTTGTTTGCGGAATGATTTTCATTTAAACCATCAAACAGAGGCGCCTCCCCTGTAGATCGAGAAGCTTTTACCTGTAGAACGGAGACCAGATGCAAAGGGTGAGCAGAGGCACTGTTGGCGATCAATGGGGAGCCACGCTTCTGTGTTGAACCACCATGCCAAGCAGAAGAACAGTGACCAGACGCAAAAGGCGAGCAGAGGCGGCCTGGGTGGGAGCAGGGTTGCGAGGCCGAGTCTATCGTGTCTTTCCACGAAAAGGCTACCGATATTGATCACGGAGGGTTTCCGATCAGAAAGACGATTTGGCCGGGAACCGGCTCCGGCGACCGGCTTAAGGGCCAAATCGTCGATGGCTTAGACTACTCCTTAGATAATAGCTATTGACCATTTTCATCTGCAAATATCATATTAAGAGAAATAACAGAAGTATGTATGATAAACGTGCCGCTAGTTACGTAAGCAACGATGGCGAAGAAAGCAGCGATTTCTCTCTTGTGGTCCGCAGATTTCCCAGATGTGCCAAACTCGGAGAATCCCCCAGTTGCATCGATGAAGTCGCTGTATGTATAGAAGTTCTTTCCTGTGCAGTTATCAGAAGCACCAGATAAAATAGCATCGAAGATATCTTGGGTTGCAATTTCCCCAACAACAACAGGAGATGAAGTTATATCACCGAATAAAATTTTATTGAAGATATCTTCGGTAACAATATCCCGAACATCTCCTCTGCAGATAGAAACAAGTGTAAGTGTAAGTGTAAGCCATGGAATTAAAACGCTCACATGGAGATGAGTTGTCATATTGGCCAATGTCTATCACTGTGCTGGGCTTCTCACACAGACATACAAAGAGAACTGCTCTGGGCTTCTCTGCTCTGGAGTCAGAAGAGATTGTTTGTTTACATAACCATAGCTATAGCTATAGTAGGCACTGTAGTTGACAATTGGAGGTTAAGTTATCAAAATTCAATTTACGTACGTCGATTGTGGGAGCCATTTGAAAGAAATTAAACTGATTTAAAACACTTGAGATGTGAAGGATTCCTTAGAATTTAAGGAATAACCGCACAGTGCGGATTCCTGATTGTACTATTTGACATTAATTTGGGATTCTTGATTGTATTATTTGACATTAATTTGATGGAGATGCTAATCTAGTCCCATCACTTGCAATCAGGGTTCAAATTTGAAGCCTTCATGGCCCTTAGAGGCCATTTTACACGTCATAGAAGACCACTTTAAATTTTACCATGCAAAAAAAATTAATTTCTTGATAAGCCGGTTAATAATTAAATTAACCACTACTGTTTAAAATTGCAACAGAAGGGGAGCTTCAAATTTCATCCGTCAACATTTTTCAGTGGGAAATTGGGAATGCGGCTACTAGCTAGGTGACATGGGAGTGGGACTTGGTACTGGGTTACTCTCTAATATCCACGTGTCCAATCATCGATGGATCATGGGCCATTGGGCCTCTAATAATATCATTGACCAATTTACGTGGATGGGCTTACACTGTGCATCCCATGGCTTGAACGCTTCTAAGTTCTCGTGTTAGCGGCAAGCGCTTACATGTTTAACACATTTAATGGAAGCAAACAATTTGTTAAATATGGTTGGTGGCTCATATATGTTGCTGGCAATGAGCTTACCAAGTTACCAGTTATCACATACCAATTCGTGACCTCTGACTCCGTGAGTTAATTGATTATTCAATGTATAATATTTTATGTTAATGTGCCCCGAATTTGGCATTTCGAACAAACTCCACAATCCGGAAACTTTTTGTAATGTTGCAGGTTGTCGCTCCCACCCATGGCCCCTGCCCACGGCCCTTTGTTTTCTTTTTGTATCAAGTTAATCCTACAGTCTACGGCTCCCAGCCTCACACCCTGTGTTTTCTTTATTGTATCAAGTCAATCCTACGGCTCCCGAGCCCACCTTGTGTTTTCTTTGTTGTATCAAATCAATGCTCGAATTCCATGCTTCCATGGCTCTAACCATCAATATATAATATTACAGGAATACAAACAAGCTTTTGCTTATACCCCTGCTCCATCGTGGTCGAGCTACTTCCAAGTTCCACCTACCCTATCTCCTCTAGTCCTCCAGGAGAGTTTGCAGAGCGAAGCTGCCAATGTCGGCCTGCCATAAACATATATAAAGAAATTTGTTTTCTTTGAGGAGCTCAACTTCAAGGCTAACTGGATTGCTGACATCCTATGAATTTACAGGTATGCATATCATTTTATCCATTCATGATCCCATCAATTATTTAAAAATTTTGTTATTTAATTAAAATTTTGTAACTTCAAAGTTCAAACACAATATTATTATTTGATTGAAAATTTGTAACTTCAAATGGGCCTTGAAGGATTCAAATTTGAAGCCTAGACCCGAGAGTGGGTTTGTCACAAATATCCATTAGACATTGTTCAAAATGGCATTTATTGATTCCCAACCATATCAACAACAACAATTGCTTCTTTCTTCATATGTTTTGTGTACATGCATATGATTCCATGTGCTCCTTGTCTTGCCCTATTTTCCATTGTTGCCCGATCGAAGCTCTTGAGAATTTAGTCGCCCTTTAACTTTCCTGAAATGGAGGGGACAAGGAAGACCATTGTTTTCACTCTGAAACCGAGTGCTTCCCCGCGCAGTTGCCACTGGATACGGTTGCAGCCCTATGGGAAATAGGTGTGCGCACTACGCCCCCCATCTTTACCAAAAATCCTGGGGATTTGGGGAAGTTCCCACTCTGCCAGCCTCCATGCATCTAGTTAATGAGTCAAATCAAGAATCCAAACTTTGTATCTAAAGCTATATTGCATGAGCCATTTTCCCCAATTGCTCAGTTGTCGACTCGACACCTTCCTCTGGTACACGGTTTAAGATTCTTGGGATTTATTAATATGAAGACCATCAATGCTACTACACTTACAATCCCAACTAGCTATTGAATTTCAATATGATTGAGAATATGCAACAACATCTGGTGAAGGACAATGCTGAAAGTTGACAATTTTCTTAGAATGCCCAGTGCCCACTCCTACGTTCGACTGTACGAACTAGAACATAAATATTTTTGTAGTCTTGATTTTTAGAATGACAATGCTACTTTACCTTTTGATTTTGTTGCCCTTATCGGCTGGTCTTGAATAGAACATGAACTTCAACCATCTATGCATCTCCTCTCTACTTGGTCTGCCTACGCTTTACTTATGCTTCACAACCCATCCTCTACTTTGTCATACCACAGAGTTAGTATGTATAATGAGATCTAGGGGGAGGGCTGTAAGGAAGAAGTAGCCAGGTTCCTTAATCAGCTATTGAGAACAAAAGTTGCCTGAAGTCGGATAGTTCTCTTTGCTCAAACCATAACATATCATGTAACATGTAAGGAGCGCTCAAACTTATTCTATCCCAAGTACATGTGGCATTCATAGTGTTGAATGAAAAATTAGAACATATATTGTTGTCATTGGCATTCAATTCTGTTGTAGGGTACACAATTAGAGTGACAAAGAAACTTGCTATTGGTTTTCAATCGAATCCAACTTCTTTGTTGAACCGTTCTCTCTGATAGACTTGTGTGAAGGAGGATTATAAATGGCATAGGCAGCACAGTTGTTTGATAGAGGTGCATGAAAGTGAATTATGGTCCTCAATTCAACGAAGTAAAAAAAGATCCCATTCAGATTCTTTCCCTTCACCTTTTTTATTGTCTTTTTGCATACATTGAGCTATTGTACACTAATTTAGCAACAGATACAGAACAGACTCAACATCCAATGTTTTTGGCTTCTGAAACAATTTCTTCCTTTTTTGGCTTACATTATCATTTTTTTCCATTGTTAAGTAGGCTAGAATTTATATTAGTTTGAAGAACGCTAGTGATTTACAAAGATTGAACTTTTCCAAGAATAGGCACCGCGTTGCTTTTAGAAGAGTTGAAGAACCCAATTCTTCATCGAGCTTGTATTGTTCGAAGCAACCTAGGAACTCATTTTAAGAGGTATTAAATATTATTAAATTGTTTAAAAGTTGGATTGGAATTGGGATAGCAAGCTAACTGTAGCTTCACTGATGCAGAAAAAAAAGATCTATAAAATTAGTTATGACAATTCACACTAAACATCTAAAAAGTGGATTTTATGTGTGTCTCCTAACTTATGTTTCACTAATAAATTCCTCATGTTTCGGCAGATCATGAAAGAGTAGAATAGTATTAGTTTTGGATGTAAGGATGAAATTTGGATTGGAATGGGGTTAGCAAGTTAACTGTATTATTATACTTGTTAAAAGTTTAAGAGACAAGAAATAAAGCCTCTCAACTTTACTACTTAAGTAAACAATGAAATTTTGATGTACTAATACATTTTCAAATGAAAAGAATGACTTATTTTTACATGTCAGCATTGAAGGGTTCAATAACTCATAGCCCTTCAAAGTGAAATGGGACCCCACCCTTCAAATTTGATCCCTGCTTGCAATGAATCTGATTCGTCAAAGTCACAGCAAATTGCCAACCTTTACGAAATAAATAAATGGTTTGTTGACTTGACTTTATATTTAGCATTGAAATAGATCAAGTCCAAAAGCAGCTAGATCAATTTACCGGCGTGGGATAACTGCCACACAAATCGCCTCGCTTTTTTGGTGATTTGTTTCCTAGATCCGGTTATAAAAACCGGCTAAATCGTAGTTTCACCCCATTTACTGTTGAACTATGCCATGGAACTGTTCTCCTAGGGATTTTGGTCCATTTTAAGACAACCCAAATCGTCGAAATTCCAAAAAAATAGTGAGAAAAAGTGGAACTATGCCTCGCTGGAAAATTTTCCATCGCTAGGACGATTTGAGTGCCAGTTATCACACGCCCAATTTACCACCTGTTCACATGGATGCTCCTGAAAATCCAAGAGACACTTTAGTTTCTAGTTGTGTAAATATGACATTTTCTGATTTTATTCAAATCAGAAATCAGAGTAATGAAAACTTTTTCTCAAAGCAAAAATTGAGGAAGATAAATAAATTATTAATTTGTTGACTTGATTTTATCTTCTAACTTGTTTGCATTAGATACATATTAACATCATAACTAGTTGAATGAAGCTTTTAACCATTTTTTCACATGGACTCTCTCAAAACATTTGAATCAACATCAACTCTCATTCATTAAGTTAATTAAGTAAATTATTAGTTTGTTGATTTGATTTTATCTTTTAATTTGTTTAACTTTGATTCATACTCACTACATAATTAGTATTTACCCTTAGTGGTGCAAAATAATGTTATTGTACAAGTGTTTCCTATCAAGCTTGAAGATATGGACTCATACTCACTACATAACTAGCATTTGCCTCTAATGGTGCCAAAGAATGTAATTTTACAAGTGCTTCCTATCAAGCTTGAAGACAACTAAAGAAACATTATTACCTGTATATTATTTTTGTGGTGTGATTGAATTGGTTTGGGATTTTAAAAATTTAAGGTTGTTAATAATTGTCTAATGTGTTTGCATACTAAAAGGATGTAAATGAATATACAATATCATAGCAATGTGAGAAATGGAGGAACAATAAAGGAATAATAGGAATACCATTGAATTGTTTTCAATGACTACATACCTATGTAGTGAAGTCTATGTACTAAATGGTGTGAAGACACACACATATTTCCTTGGCACGGATGTCGGAGAAGCGAGTCTCTTTGGTTGTAGTACAATGGTATCATGATTGAAATAACATGACCCATAAGCTTGTCTCCATGTGCAATTGTTTTGTATTTCATCTCTAGCCACACAAATTCTTATTTATATTTAATGAGCACCCATAACAATGTGAGAAATGATGAACTAACCATAAAGGAATCATGGGATAACATGAATTACTTCCCATTACCACATACCTATGTAGTGAAGTCCATGTACTAAATGGTGAAAAAGCAGTAGATAGAAGCTTTCAAAATAAAACTTACAATTGAAATAGTTATTCATGATTCAAGGAAGGATAAATAGATTCTCAACACCCAAATGGAAAAGAAAATGCCTTGGTAGGGTAGAATAGCAAGTCTCTTTTGTTTGTAGAACAATGGTAACATGACCAAAAAAACATAACACCGACGTGTTTGTTTCCAGACGTAATTGTTTTGTGTTTCATCTCTAGCCACAATAATACTTACTTATGTTTAATGAGCACCCATTCTCTAGGAAAACATATTTGAGTACAGTTCTCTCTTGTTGATAACGTAGTCCTTAATGACCAAAGTTGTAAGTTGGATTCTCAAATTGATTGAGAGATTCTACAAATTCTTTCATTGGAACATAGCTATATGGTTGGTTTTTATTGGCCCAATATTGTTCTTGATCCTTTTTGGATGTCACCCAAAGCATCATACCTCATCCTTGTTAGTTAAAGGTGAAGAAATATTTCAACAAGTGATAGAAGGTTTAGCTCAATGGATGAGACAATAAATTACTTATTGTAAAAATATCCAATGCCATTCCTCTTAGTATTTTTACACAAAGTAAAACACACTTTGTGTCAACATCCCCATCAAGCTAACCAAACATAGAAAGCCAACAAGGAGTCCCTCTTACAAGTCTCTTGCTCCCCTCCCCAATTTCATGAAGCAAAATTACAAATTAAAATTTGCAAAGAATGGAAATATATGAATAAATGTTTCCATATGTGTACGTCCGTGAAATTGGTCAATTTAGCTACACTGACATTTGAATTGTGAATAAAGTTGAAATTTGCGAGTCCTTTTGCACACCAAGAATGAGATTATCTATTTCCATGTGGGTGTCTCCTTGCTCTTTTATGAAGACTGAGCACACTTGCTAGATTTATCAATGAAATTTTGAGATCCGTTTCTTATACAAGCAAGAGGTCTCGGGGTCAAATACATAGGTGGCTATGTATAGATTTTATTAGGGCCTCACATGATGTCCCCTCTTAGTTAGGCCCCGTAATCAGGGCCGACAGGTTATGCCGTAGAAATACTTGGTTTCCCCATGTTCTCTGGATTTTAGGGGGGGGTTTCGCAGATGTAGAAGGCAACAATACTTCGGAGCAATGAACCACATGAAAAAAAAACCTTAACCTAATATATATATATATATATATATATATATATATATATATATATATATATAATTTTATTTTAATTTTGACTAGAAATTTTTAATAAGCAATTTCCATTTCTTTGTGTTTTTTAAGATTAATGCTTTTCTTTTAGTCTAATGTAAAAAAAAATGTGTTTCACAAAGTTTACCTTAGAAGAGAGTTTTATTTTTGTTACATGGATGGACATGGTAATTTGAGATGTTATTGTTGACCTGAGATAGGTTGCAGTTGAGACAATAATTCTCATAGAGGAAATTTTGTTAGGGTCCTACCCTAACCTCCCTACTTTTGGCTACCTAGGAGCTAGTCAATTAATGTAGGGGATCATCTTCTTTAAATAAGGTCCATTATACATTAATGAATAGTTATCTAATGTAAAATGTTCCCCTTTATTAAATAAGGCCCACTAGGTAGTTGGTACTGATTAATGATGGGACCACAAGTAGCTAGGTTTTTGTATTGAGAATCCATTTAAAGAGATAGGAGGCTATGAAATGTTTTGTTAAGTACTTTTGTATGTGTAACTTTGCCCTGTTAAAGGTCACCCCACCTCAAGAGGAAAGTGAACACTATTTCTTTCTTCTTATAAATCATTAATACAATGGCATTTGACATATCTCATCTTATTTGTCTCTTGTATCTAGTTTTATGGATCTATAATCTCTATATACAGTATTTTTGTTGCAAGTTTAAGGGTTAAGGAACACTACAAGTGGTATTAGATCTCTTTCCTGAGCTAGCACACATCTAAATTTTAGCAATTTTTTTAGGCTAGAGACATGTTCCGATGTCTTTACATAACAAGATATTTGTTGTTTGACGAGTAAATCTATGGTCATAGAATAATACAAGTAGAGAATACAAATCATGTTACCTAGTTAGACACCCTTGTAACCTCTATTGTACCCCTTTGAGTAATACAACATTAGAAATGACATGTATATGGAATTTCCTTCCATGTACCTTTGGGTATATTGAAATCCCTCTACACACACCTAAAACCAGCCTTACATAAACTTGCATTCATCATGTTGTTATAGTACATCGAGAACAACACTTAGGGATATCACTCTTATGTACCAAGGAATCACGTAGCATGTATAAGGGTACTATCTATCCTCCTTAGTCAGTGTTGTGAAAGATTTAAGTGAGTACAATTGTTGGAAACCTTTTGATATATCAAAAAGCTCCAACTTGACTTTCCTTTGTCCTTAGGACCCTTAAAACTGTAGCCCCTATAGTCCACAATATAAGTCTCTACATCTTTAAGTACATAAGTAATTTGGGAATTTTGTTGGTGCAATAATACTAAAACAAGAGTAAGGTCCCCAACAACATAAATAAATAGATTGTGAGTCTTAACAACACCATTACAGGAGACACATCTCAAAAGAATCTTTTCATTGTGTTGATTTCCGGGGTGCACCTCTCTAGTAACCTTTTTTTGTACACCCATAATATAGTTGTTTCTACCTATTACAGGATTTGCATCCATCACCTACACTGGGTCACTCTAGTTTTCATGGAATCTATGAAGGATTAAGTGCTTGTTCTTTTGGGAAGGTATCAAAACAAACATAAATGATTTTTTAGTGGCTTTTGACACTTGCCAAGAAACAAGGGTGAGATGGTGAGGACACAAGGAGCATTGAAATCACTACCAATCCCTACATGTATATGGATTGACATATCTATGGATTTTAAAACGGACTCCCAATATCTTGTAACAAGTATATATTCTTCCACCTCTCTATTTTCTAACACTTTCTGGATTTTTGTTAGACTTTTGTCGTATCCCCTGATGATGGGTAGAGTGTCCACTCAAAACATTGGGACATTTCAAAGATACTACATAGTGTAATGACCATAATTTGGTCATAATCATGATAGAAAAGTTAAAACATAATTTCAAACCAATAAACTCATAATTTATTTAGTAAACGTAATGGTAGTTTGATGTTGGGGAAATGTTTTGAGTGAGCCCATGTGAACAAGTGGAAAAATGGTCACTAGATTCATCCCATTAGTTATAGAGTCAATATGTTTCTATGCCAAACAAATTAGAAGATAAATTCATCTCAACAAACCAATAATTTATTTATCATAAAGTATGAAATTTGATGTTCTGCAAATGTATTTGAGAGATCCCGTGTTGACTAGTGCAAAATTAGTCAATCACTTCATCTCTGGAGTCAATATGTTTATGGGTGGGCGCATAAAGATGCTCCCCGAAACCATTGCAATAGGGCCATGTTAGAGGAAAAATTCAAACAAGTGCACACACCTAAAGAAGTGTGCACGCACAACTAGGTTCGGTACCGAACTGGGGCGTGTGCATGCGGACTTGCTAAACACAATAAAAAAAACCACGGTGGCGACCCATTTCATTTGCAAACAGTCGAAGGGAGTATTGGTCATCAAGCTAGCGCGCACGTGGACCAAGGGAACACCCCACTCACCAATTCCACTCACCAATTCTATTAAGCCATCCATTGAGCCATCATCCATTGCATTGGATAGGTAAGGTCATGTTTTTTTTGTGCTTTTATTGATTATTAAATTTTTAATAGTTCCCAAATTAGTAAAAAAATGGATTTTTTTTCAATTGCAGAGTATAAACGTATACAATGAATGAAAAAAATGTTAACATGGATTCTGGTGGAACACAATAAGCACAAGAAAATACAAATCTTGGACCCAATCAAAACCCCCAATAAAATTTAGACCATGATGACTTGAACCATTACCTAAACGAAATGAGATTGCACACTCGAGAATTAAGAAACACATGGGAACCATCTCGATTGTCCCTTTCCACCTCAATTGAGAGCTCAATTGACTCCCTTAACCATGCACATCGCCAGTTGATAGACATGACTGAATATAAATCTAGGATGCAAGACTATTATTCCACTAGCATTTCTAAGGAAGAGATAAAAGCATTAAATATTATGAAGGCCCAATTATATAGTATGTTCACCAATCCAAGAACACAAAACCATCGAATATTAGAAATCCACGTGTTTGCATGGATTGGTGTCGTTTCCAACTGTGGAGGGAAAACTAGATGCATAGGTGGTTTATGTTTTACGATAAACCTCCTTGCAACAATAGGGAGGTTCCATAATACTTCCTTCGACAACTCTGGGTTGAGTTTGTTCTTGGTGTACATGTCAACTATTTTGACATTACAGAGTTCCATGGATTTGGTCTTGGCTCTACCCAAAATCGGCCTACCTCTAGTAGGAACCCACTAAGAGAGACACCATCTCACAGGCATGAGCCTAACCCCCTTCCCTAGCCACCTCAGTTACCCTATTGGCTTGATTAGATTGATGGGGCGATGAGGAGCGTTGCATGCGAACTCCTTAGATAGACTGTGTTTGTAGCAGCAACTATAGTGGAGAGATAGGTTGACCTTGAGAGAGACTCAGGTGCAGGGCCTTCACGACACAGTCGGGATAGACTAGTGACGGGTGGTATCTAGTTTGGGCCTTCCAATTCAACATGAACAATGCCACATATTTTTCCCCATTGTGGGCACACTTGCCCTAGCCCGATCGAAGGCTTCTATATGGAGCAGGTTAGCACTTTTTTTAATTAGTTTCCAATCATCACTTGAGAATTTGTAAAGTAATATTAAAGTATTTTTGTATGACTTAAACTGTTATTTCAACGTACAGTTATTTAGAGCCGAGATGCCGACATGAGAGAATGTAGGATCTCCCAACCTGGATGCAACAATGTTAGCTGCAACTGAAATTGCGGCACCTCACACTAAGTTATTTTCAATACCTCACACAATATTGTTACTGTCATTTTTAAGTTTACTTTTGCATCATTTTTATTACTTGCTTATGTCATTTCTATTATTTATTTATTTATATTTATGACATACATGATGATGGTACCTACAATATTTTTAATATTTTGATTGCCTAAATAATTACTTGTTTAATATGTTCATAACGTGCATGCATTTTGGTGTCCTCAAGTATGTACAGACTATGATGACCATCCATCTCTACTACGGGTCGGCAGGTCACCATACACATAGGTGTGATGTGTAGTTAAAAGCACACTTTTAATTTGAATTGCTATGACTTACTATGGTTTATTTTGATTTTTTTCTACTAAACTATGATATTACAAATGTCTCTGCAGGTGCCACCATCAACTGTAGGTGTCACCGTTCCAACTCCCCACTTCAGTCTCTTTTTTCTAGCCTCTCCCATGAGTCGCCCCCCCCCTCCATCCATACCCCTCCCTCAGTCCAACCCCTCCCTTCCATCCACTGTCCCCCCTCTGTCCATAATCCCCCCTCCATCCATCCTCCCCCATTCGTCCACGCCCCCCTTCCATCCAACCTTCCCCTTTCATCCATAGCTCCCCTTGGATCCATCCTCCTCTCTTTATTCAAGACCGCCCTCCCATCCACCATCCCTCAACAACCCATTTAGCCCTTCTAGGTCAATCCCCTCTATCTTATAGCCGGTAGGGGTTCATCATCCATGACATCCTTGTCCATCCCATACCACCATGCTCTCTTCCACCCTACCTTCTTCAGTTCCCACCACTATTGTGGAAACTACTCTTGCAGCATCCGTTCATACATCTATAGTGGTTGAGACTCAACTTGCACCTATAGTTACTACAACTACATCTCCCCCCCCCCCCCCCCCCATGACTGCATCGGAGCAGGTTTTCCAACCAACTACTCCACCTGCTAGCTCTAAAGCCCAATCATCTCCATTACATGAGGTGTTCATGGCGAGAATTAAATTAATTTATCAAAATATTGTAAAGCATTAACGAAGATTATTTTAAGCAATTATTTTTTCAATGAAATGATTATCGTAAATGTTGCAGGGCGACATTGTTGAGAGGATCACTAAATCGAGGAGGACACCTGCCTCACGTCTCCCATTCCCATCAACGATGAGTTATTTAATATTTGAATTCTACTTTCATGTTATAAATGTGTTAATTGTTACAAATGCTTGAAAATGATATCTTATATCATTTGTTTCTGATCCCGGAGAGACGGTCTATTCCTATACGGAAGAAGGCTCAAGATTCTGCTAGCTCCAAGAAGAGGAAGATCGATTTTGAATATGCACCTGGGAGTGATGGGGGTGGGCATGATGCTTGATAGACCATGTTATGCATATTAGCCATGATGTGGAATTTTTGGGAACCGATTTCCATGTACTTGGTATCTAGGGCATGATTTTCCATGTATTTTGGATCTAGGGCACGAGTTTCCATACTTTTTATAGAGCATGAGTTGCCATTATGTGTATATTGGGAACCATGTTCCACTATTTGCCAGAAAATTTATATGTTTGGACGAGTTTTGTAGCTTGGATGTACATGGATTTTAAGTTATGTGATTTATATGCATGTTGTCTCTATTTGCATCTTGTTGTCTCTTGCTGTCTCTTGTTGTGTTTAGTTTCCTAATAAACAACATTATGCTTTTAATACAAATGGTTAAGTTAGAACGGATTTTGATATGATTTCCTTTGTTTATGATAGATAAATTTTTATCTCTAGTGGCCTCATATAGTCATTCTTGGATGGTCGATTGAAAAAAATATTGTGTTTGAACTCTAACAAAACATACTCACTTGACCATGTTCGTAGCATTTGGAACCAATGTCAGAACTGTAAAAATAATTATTTCCACCAATGTTTAATATTTGATGATATACCAATAAATAAGGACTTGTCGATCATACTTAGGTGTGCAAACCTATGTTATCATCATTGTGGTAAAAAATATGAAAATATCTCCCCATCCCCTTCACTTGGAATGTTTCCTTGTGAAGGGACCAACATCCCTCTACCATTGTGTTTTTTTTAGCATGGATGTTTTGTTAGGTTTAAGTGTCACTCTAGATTTAGAATTGACATAATGAATATTATTTCAATTATTTTGTATTATCAAAGGTATTTTGATCGTAAAATGTCATTCTAATAAGATCCAACTAGTTTGTATACATCACAATGCAAGGATGAAAGTTTCATGGTAAAATCCAACACCTTGAGTAGTTATTGGAAAGTTTTTATGCGGCCCTTGATATGATAACTAGGGAGATACTTGACCTTTGGAGGTTTAAGCAATGGAGACTACATCCCCCAACATAGGATTGGGAAATAGGTGTGGCTATTGTGTCTATGAGTGGAGTTAGCTAGCGACATCCTAGTAATTGAATGAAAAACAATGCCCATCATTGTCCTTAAACAGATCATAGGGACGCAAGGCCCAAGATATGCCTAGTGATGGTTGGGAACTTATGTAGCTTATCAATGTATATATAAACCGTAGCTTGCACAAAACCTATCTTGTATATAAACCCTAGATAGCCTATAGATCGCATGGACTAGGGGCATGTGCAATGAGGGGGTGTGGCTTAATGCATCATCCCTCCTTCCCTTGTGTCATTTAATGCTTATTACATGTGTCCTATTCATCATTGAGAACACATGCATAAGACCTTAATGACTTAAGGGATGTGGAGGATTGAATCGACCCCATTTCCTATAGCCCCATTCACCTAACATTGTGGCAAGGTTGACCAATTGATCCTTTTCAATGTTTAAGGAGTGTTTAAGGAGGGTAGGATGTGAACAAAATGAAGTTCTTTGAAATAGTAGCTTTTGATCCTTATTATTTTGACAATGTTTGCTAAAGAGTTGTTATTGGATATGGAATTATTGTGTAAGTGATGAATGATAATGTTGAAGTTCTCAAATACCTTGTGTTGATAATTGATAATTATGGAGGTTAAATCATCAAAATTCAATTCTTGGTGAGAGCCAATCTAAAAGAAATTAAGTATGCTCCCTAATGGTTAGGCAATTGACAAGTGTGAAGGTTAAGTCATCCAAATTCAATTCTTGGTGGGAGCCAATCTAAAAGAAATTAAACTAATAAAAAAGTCTTTAAATCTTATTTTTCAGATAAACAGATCTTTTTGTATTCAATATTGAGGTTTATCCTAAACTAAATAATAAACCATGTGAAGGATTCCTAGAATTTAAAAAATCTGATTGTATTGTTTGACATTAATTTGGGATTCTCGATTGTATTATTTGACATTAAGATGTCAACCTAATCCCATCTTTTGCAACTTAAGATGCATATAATTTGATTCGTCAAAGTCACATCAAACTGCCTTTACCTCTACGAAAAAAATAAATGGTTTGTTGACTTGACTTTATATTTAGCATGGAAACAGATCAACTCCAAAGCTAGCGAGATCAATTTTCCACCTGTTCACATGGACGCTCCCGAAAATCCAAGAGATGCTTTGGTTTCTAGTTATGTAAATGTCATTCTATGATTTTATTGTGATATATATTAACTAGAGTAATGAAAACTTTTTCTCAAAGCAAAAATTGAGGAAGATAAATAAATTATTAAATTGTTAATTTGATTTTATCTTCTTACTTGTTTGGGTTAGAAACATATTAACACCATAACTAGTTGAATGAAGTTATTAACCATTTTTTCACATGGGCTCTCTCAAAACATTTGCCTCAACATCAACTCTCATTAAGTTTATTAAGTAAATTACTAGTTTGTTGATTTGATTTTATCCTTTAATTTGTTTAACTTGGATTCATAGTCATTACATAACTAGCATTTTCCCTTAGTGGTACACAATAATGTTATTGTACAATTGTTTCCTATCAAGCTTGAAGATATGGATTCATACTCACTACATAACTAGCATTTGCCTCTAATGGTGCAAAAGAATGTCATTTTACAAGTGCTTCCTATCAAGCTTGAAGACAACTAAAGAAAAATTATTACCTATATTATTTTTGTGGCCTTATTGAATTGGTTTGGAAATTTAAAACTTTAAGGTTGATAATAATTGTTTAATGTGTTTGCATATTAAAAGGATGTAAATGAATATACAATATCATAGCAATGTGATAAATGGAGGAACAATAAAGGAATAATAGGAATAACATTGCATTGTTTTCAATGACTACATACGTATGCAGTGAAGTCTATGTACTAAATGGTGAGAAGACACACCCATATTTCCTTGGCACGGAGTAGTGAGTCTATTTGGTTGTAGTACAATGGTAACATGATTGAAATAACATGACACATAAGTTTTCCTCCATGTGCAATTGTTTTGTATTTCATTTCTAGCCACACAAATTCTTATTTATATTTAATGAGAACCCATAACAATGTGAGAAATGAGGAACAAACAATAAAGGAATCATGGGATAACATTGAATTACTTCCCATTACTACATACCTATGTAGTGAAGTCCATGTACTAAACGCTGAAAAAGCATGTAGATAGAAGCTTTCAAAATAAAACTTACAATTGAAATAGTTATTCATGATTCAAGGAAGGATAAATAGATTCTCAACACCCAAATGGAAAAGAAAATGCCTTGATATGGTAGAATAGCAAGTCTTTTTTCTTTGTAGAACAATGGTAGCATGACTAAAAAAAACATGACACCAAAGTGTTTGTTTCCATGTGTAATTGTTATGTTTAATGAGCACCCATTCTCTAGGAAAACGTCTTTGAGTACAATTCTCTCTTGTTGATAACATAGTCTATAATGCCCAAAGTTGGAAGTTGGATTCTCAAATGAATTGAGATATTCTACACATTCTTTGATTGGAACATAGCTATATGGTTGGTTTTTATTGGCCCAATATTGTTTCTGATCCTTTTTGAATGTCACCTAAAGCATCATACCTCATCCTTGTTAGTTAAAGGTGAAGAACTCTTTCAACAAGTGTGATAGAAGATTTAGCTCAATGGATGAGACAATAAGTTACCTATTGTAAAAAAAATTCCAATGCCATTCCTCTTAGTATTTTCACACAAAGTAAAACACACTTTGTGTCAACATCCCCATCAAGCTAACCAAACATAGAAAGCCATCAAGGAGTCCCTCTTACAAGTCTCTTGCTCCCCTCCCTAATTTCATGAAGCAAACTTACAAATTAAAATTTGCAAAGAATGGAAATATATGTTTCCATATGTTTACATCGATGAAATTGGTCAATTTGGCTACACTGACATCTGAATTGTGAATAAAGTTGAAATTTGAGAGTCCTTTTACACACCAAGAATGAGATTATATATTTCCAAGTGGGTGTCTCCTTGCTCTTTTATGAAGACTAAGCACACTTGCTAGATTTATCAATGAAGTGTTAGGAGGAATGTTATCAAGGGTGGTAAATCCTCAACTAAGGAAATACTTACAAAGAAAGTCTAATTAAAATAGAATTGAAACAACAATGTGATAACATGCAAGATTGTCTAAGAGATGTTAAAATATTCACTAGGAAACTAAATGGTGGATTAATATAGACATGTATATATCTTTCTTAACTTTACAATGTTTGTATTTCTTGTTTTTCTTGAAAAAGGAAGATTGCCTACCTCTAAATTATTGAAACTTGATTGAACAATCATAGTTCAAACACTGGAAAAGAATTAGAAATTATGTGTACATCGGGTACAAAGACATTGCAAGATGGAAACCTTAATGCATTCATTAAAGAACATTTTCACTTGAACTTGTATTTGCGTTGAGACAAACAAAAAAAAAACTAAAAAAATAAAGAATAACAATATTGATATTATTAGATGAGAAGATACACTTTGTAAACCCATCTTATTGGATGAAATCATAAATTATTTTTCCTATTACGGATTGCATTTTATGTGGAAGATTAGTTGTAAATGGTTTAGAAGAATAAGGATGGAACATATTCATTAGGAGATACAGTCACTCAGATACACAGCAAGCTACTATTGCAGCGGGAATAACCCAAAGATTTGTGTAAAATCAGTTATAATCAACCATGAAATCAATATAGTGCAATATTGGTTGAAAATATAATGATTACAAAAATTCATAGATGATTTGGATATTTCATTGGGAATCAGTAAAATAGTAAGATATAGTGAATGGTCTTTAACAATGTAGTGGAAAACGATTACATGATACAATCTTTTAACTTGATTGGGCCATGTTTTGACATCTATTTGCCTACCCTCTCAATCTTTTTGTCTCCATATACTCACTTTTGCATCCTATATTCACCATTGTCATACATATCTACCCATTATCTAGATCACAACTATAAAATGTATTCTTGGGCTTATACAAGGCTTTTCTAGTTTATATTTAAACATACAAGACTATTATTAATATTTTGCTTAGGTCTTGTTAATGTCGGGATTTACATCTATTTGCATTTGGAGTTTCAACAAGGTTTCTTTGCATCTCTACCAAAGCATTTTACAACCTTGAGGAGTTCCAAATTATCTTGAGTATAAGTGTAGCCATGGGCACATGTTGTTAAGATATCAATAGCTCCACATTTGTGCCAAAACCATTTTGCAAGAAACCAACAATGTACTTAATGCAATACAACTAAAGATACTAGTTTTTGTGAAGGATTGAAATCTTAGTTGATAGATTCTCTACCTTCAATCCATTGCAACCACAACAGTAACTACTACAAGACCACTAATTGTGTAGCACATTCATTGTTATATCCAACTAATGAAGGATGTCATAATCACACCAGTTGTCTTGTAACTATATAAATTGATCCCTCTTTTTGTACAACCCAAAAACATTGATTTGGGGCGATTTACTTTTATTCTTGGATAACAATGAAGATGATTAATTTGTATATGTTGCCATCTCAACTAAAAAACAACTCTATAATCATTTCTCTTATTTGATCAAATGTAGATATATCCCTATATTATAAATTCATTACCAGACTTTAGAGATTCTAAGAATCATTTATTATATTTGATCAAATGTAGATATATTCCTAGATTAGAAATCCATTACCAAAATTTAGAGATTCTAGGAATCATTTAAGAAGCATTTAAATTATGTTACATTGATATTCTCCAAATAATCTTTGAGTAAGTATAAATAAGAGGAGGATCCTCATCATACTAGGAGGCTTAGAGAACACTCTCTGATCCATTATGTCATAGAATATAAATTCATGGAGAGCTCATTCCATTTCTAAATTGCAGATTGCTAATTTTCTATGTGAATGTATGCAGTGATTAATTTGTATGATTAATTTTGTATAATGAGTGTTTTTCTATAATTATAACTAGTTATTTTATCACCTTATAATTGACAGTATAAGACTAATGTAAGAGACTATGCATTAACTCATCAACATGGGTTCATAGGCTCTAGATTTTATGATTCACTTCGGTTTTCTATATTATTCTATGGGAAGGAAGTTGCACCACTATCTAGGAGATAAATTGACATTATAGAAATCAAAACCCGCCACACTTCATAAATCATTAGCTAGCTATTTCAAAATTAACTCAATCACCTCAACAATGATCCTCCCCATGTCATTTGAGCACTTCTTCTTTCCATAGGTCAAAGTCATCATTCTTAGTATTCCTTGATAAATAATAGCTATTATTTGGAAATTGCAATGCGGAAAATTAAACAAATGATTAACTAAATAATTTAAATATGCAAAAATGAAATTAGTCTATACTATAGAAGTTGAAAACCTATACTATGGAAGTCAAAATGACCTCTACAATGGAGAAGATGGATTATGGTAATCCCATTGATGGTTGTCTAACACAGATGGACAAACTAGGCATAATAAATGTCCCATCCAAGGACATAAACATCAAAATATAAAATTCCTTAAGGCATAGCTAACCAACACCATTTAAGATCCAATAATTGGAAAATAACTTATGCAAGAAATTTCCAAATCACACACAAAGAATATTCCATTGAAGAATCCAAAGGAGATCCAAATAAGCTAGTGAATAATCTTAAGCCATAGATATGCCCAAAACCTACAATCCAAAAACCCTAATGAAAAATCACATTGCTTTTCTCAAGTGCTACCACAAAACCCCAAATTGAAATACATTAGTGTGCATATCTTTACTTCCATTTGGGCTATAGTGAATTCCTAATAAAAAATATGTAATATTTCAAACCCTTCAATCATTCATTTTCTTAACTTGATTTGGTATCAAGAACTGGGACAAATTATGCTCCTTCAACACCTCTACATGGAGAAAACCCTAGAAACTTTTGCAAATTAGATTTGATGCTAATAGAGCACAAGAAATAGAAAATAGCATTGCACAATATGTTGGGTATTCTCCATTGAGGCCCCAGTGGCTTATTTTCTATATAAATGGAATCTAGGTTAACGACCCTTGTGGCTCATCTTATTATGAAAGGAATCAAGGAGAAGGGAATCTTAGCTACAAATTTTCCTTCAAATAAAGAATTCAACAAGTTGAAGACAATGACAAGCGTGATGACCACTGCATGGCTTGAACTTGGAGAGTGGGAGATTGCAAACTAGACTCTTTCAAGCTAGTTTAAAATCAATCCTTCTTTTTGGTCTTTGATGTCCATAGAAGAATCCAAAGGAGATTCAAATAATCTAGTGAATAATCTTAGGCCATAGATATGCCCCAAACCTAAAATCCAAAACCTCTAATGAAAAATCACATTGTTTTTCTCAAGCGCTACCACAAAACCCCAAATTGAAATAAATTATCATGCATATATTTACCACCATTTGGGTTATAGTGAATTCCTAACCAAAAATATGTAATATTTCAAACCCTTCAATCATTTTGTTAATCCCATAACCATTCTAAGACTGTTTTTAGAATTGTGCCTAGGCATCAATAAAATTTTCCTTATGCTTTGTTTTTTTTCTCCTTGAGCAGAAAAACTAGAATCAATAACTCTTATAACTAATTTGCATTATCTAATAATCATACAAGCATTTATAACCATGCAGGTATGGTGGGTGATTACTTCTGACACAATAGGAAAAGACATGTGTGTGTGTGTGGATGGATGGCATGAGAAAAGGTACTTAATAAAGTAAATTTGTATCTCATGTTTTTAGAAAACATGTTGAGCGTACAAATTTCAGCAGTTAAACACAAACAATAATTGAAGAATGAACACAGATCATCATAGAGACTGCAATATTAATTTCAAGTTACACATCATGAATAATTCACAATATATTAACCAGAAAGAAACATACATCATAATACTTGGACCAAATATCAGATGGAAAGTTATCCCCAAAATTTGTATTATATTCTGAGAAACAATTACATTTAGAGTGGGAGAGATGGAACCACATAAGAAAATGGGACTGACTGTATGTATCAAAAAGTTTGAATCCCCATAGAGATTCTTACAAAATATCATAGGATTACAAACAATGCTTGATCAGAAAAATCTATTTGGGAAGTTACACTTCTTTCAAAAAAATCATCGACCCTTAATAATTATTCCTTAGGCGTATTTATAGTCGTTAGAGCTTTAAAATTCATTACAACAAAATTATGTTTAATAACATATTTCAGTTACATGTAGTATGGAAAATTTTGTTGTACAAAATGAACTATCTAATGACTTGATGTTGACTGGAAGGCAAAGAAACTCGGGTTCCTCCTTGTTGAGGTGGAGGCTGAGGTGGATGTGATGAGGAGGCTCCGACTAGTGACTACATCATTGCTTCCCTTGCATGATGCTTGAGTTGAAGGAGCTTGGTAATATTCTTCCATTCCTTTCCCAAAGGATATTAAAAAAACTTCACTTCTCCAAGAGCCATATCCAGCTAGGTACAATTCTCATAAGTTGGTTTTGTAAAAGTTTTGAAAATTGATTGCAGTCTAGCAAATATCTCAAAATCTGGACGAAGATTCTCAAACACAGTCTTGCCATCCAATTCTCCATAATATGCAAAACCACCCTCAAATTTACGTGCATCCATCAAATGGACATGATAATTCTCCTTCCGATACATGTCTCCATTGTCATCCCAAGGATGAGGAAGACCTAGTTTGATGAGATCAGTGAACATGGATTTGAAGGAATGAACATCATGAGATAGCTAATTCGCCATGTCATTGACATTTTGAGCTAATACACCTTTATTTATCACCTTGTTGGCCTCCAAAATAATTTTGGTTATGTCTCATATAGCATAATCCTGAATCTCCTGATAATATTTTCCATTGAGCATATATATTACTGCTTTCATAGTGTCAAGCCTCTTATCTAGGCCGCTGAGTATGTTCTGTGAATCTTGGGAAGCTATCACATCAAGCTCCCACTATTCTTGGGAAATGGAAAAATACCTCCAGTGTTTTTTCACTAGCATTGATATCTGGTCCCATATCAAATGTTTATATTATCTTAGTAATGGCTTACCACTTAGCTTCCTAGATAATACTTCAACTTCCTTTTGCAGGACGCTCTTTGATTGTTGTAACTCTGCAATAATAGAGTCCTTAATGATTTCCTCATTGAGACTCTTAACTTCATCTCCCTTTTGACTCAATTATTCTTTGATTTTATTTAACTGAGTATATTTAATGCTCATCTCGGCCATGTCCTTAGCCAATTTATCTGTAGGATCTAATGATGATGCAACTTGCACGGCTGAAGCTTTAGTCAACATAAGATCCTGATTCTATTTATTTAACTCCTCAGCTTCCTTCTTAAGTGACACCATTATTTCTTTGTGTGTTTGATTCTCAGACATTACTTTGTCCAATTCTGTTTGTACTGCTACTATTTCCACCATCGGTGGATGCTCATTAGCAGGCTTGTTTAAATTTTTCTTCAAAGCTAAAATTTCCTTATCTTTCTCTTTTAGCATGTTCTAAAGAGGTACTGAATCATTTGGATCTTTTACCAACTTTGCAATCTGATGCTCTAAGTCAATAATCTTCATTTGCTTGGCCTTGTTATAACGCTTCTCATTTTTTAGGAGGCGCTCAAGTCTATTGACTACACCTTGCAGCTTATTAGTTCTCATAGTGTATTTTAAGACACCTATGTACAGTCCTTCTCTTGTTTCCTGTCAAGCTCCATGATATATTTTGGCTGAAATGTGTCTAGATTTACAATAACCTAGGTAGTCTTATAATTGGAGAGCACTTTCTTACTTATTCTACTTGTCTCAAGTCGAGTGCCAATAACATTATGGCTTGATGACCCATGGAAACATCTTTCTTTGGGAAAAGACTTTTCTGAAGATCCACATTGTCATCTTTAATTTGTGCATAAACACCAAAACATCCAGCTTTGACTGGAGAGGTTGTCACCAGTGCTTCTTGCTGATAAGATGCACCTTGTTCTTGTAGCCACACAGCTGACAAAAATGTTTCCAGTACAACTAGTGCTAGAGAAGCAAAAGTTGGCTTTTGCCGGATAACCAAACTAGATTGTTGCTCAGATTTAGAATTTTTGGGTTGTGATCCATGACTTTTTGATTCTCCCATCTTAGTGTCAGAGGTAACCTCATTCGAGGATCTTTTTCCCAGAAGATCAGTCTTATGAGGAGTGGGAATGACCTGAGACACATTCTGTTGATATAGAAATAATACATTTTTCACTTGTTCCCAACTTTCCAAGTTGGCCATTTTGTCAAATTTAGGATGACGCTAGTGAGGATATGTTTCTAACCTCACACACTATCTCTTCTAAGAGATAACCCCTTTGGGATCATATTTCCAACCAAAACCTTTTGGCAGGTTTAAGTTGGCCAACAATTCTCCAATATAAGGCTTGGATTCCCTGGTTCTAACTTTGAATGGTCTAGCTTCCTTGGGAACTCTGAAAGTTCTTGTACTGTTGGTTTTTAGAAAATGCACAACATCACAATTGAACTTTTGGCGAATATATTCTAGGGAAAACAACCTAGGAGTTAGGAACACGGGTAGTTGATAAGGTGTCAATTCAGCTTCATAGAATCAAATCTTAGTATGATTTTCATAACATAACCAATACCCTATAGGATCTTCAGGATTTAATTAAAGTAGGCTCTTATATTCAAGGAGTATTCTAAGAGGGGGTGCATCAAACATTAAGGTATACAATTTTTCCATTACAGTGTTTACAAACTCAAGAAAACCTTCATTATTAGGCTAGGATATGGACTTCTTCAGGTTAGACTGATCAAAGAATTGCTTGTTGTGGTAGAGGATCATATACATCATAAATGAAGGGTATGTAAAAAAAAAAATTGTAGAAAAAACTTTTAACTGAAGATGGATCATTTGTATTAAGAAAGTGACATTATCTATCTTAACAGGTGATTCTTGGTTTGACAAGTTAATCAACAACAAGAAACCTAAGGCTACATCATCAATGAATAGATCATGGTCATATGCCAAAATTTGACATGGAATAGAAAAATCCGCCTGACATTCCTCCAAGAAAATATCAAGGTTGTACAGTGAGTGCATAACAGGTGGTTCTGCTCCAAGTGGTAGAAGTGATCTGATGAAAGCATGCCTGCTCTCGGAGGACAATTCCCTGATTTTGGTTTCGAGAACTTATTCATTGAAAATTAGGTGGGTATGATATTCTTTAATTTTTGTCATATCCATGAGGAGATGTTGGCCCCGTCCTAGAGATGTTGGCCTTTCTTTTTGGTGCATACAACTCTGCACACCATTGGACAAATTCTGGAAAGGGTCGAGCCTTGGGTAATATCATCTTGGCTAACCCTGAATTCCAGATATTCAATAGATCGTTTCCTCCTTTAGCATTCTCTTCAGTTTCTATTGATAACTAATGTAGGTTACCAGTGGAGAGTATAGGGTCGTAAATATCGAAATGTGCATCTCCCAAGTGTTCCTCCAGTTGATCGGGTTATTGGAAAACAAGGTGGCTTCTGTGTGTGGAATGGATGCCATGATGCTTCAATTGAAAACCTTCATTGGATGGAAAATGCAAAAAATGATAGGGTAATGAAGAGGCGACAATGGAAAAGCGAGAGGTCACAAAGATTTTGAGGGATAATGCTGTGAATAATTTGAGCAAGGCCCTTCATAGCCGGGATTTTGAAAACTTGGTGCATTTAATATGCTTAATGGGTGGGTCTATGTGATTAGTTGATATATGAAGGCATGAGTGCTCTTAATGAGCGAGGATCGTTATCAAGGAAGAGGCGATGGCCAGATCCATTGGGTTAAAGCATGGTGGGATTCCTTGAAAGGAGGCATGTTGGGAAAGAGGTTTCAAGGCCTCAATAAAGTGGAGTCTAGATACCATTTTTAGGGCCCTGAGTAACTGTGATGGAGACATGTGACTGAGAAGTTTCAAAATTAGGGTCAGGATCATGGCTTAAAATCCACACAGCTTCAAGATCCTAAAACCTCCTCCTCCATCGCTAATAATAATAATTTTATAAAGATTTGTGCCAATTCAAAAAGTCCTGGTGGATGTGGGTCCAACTGTCTACTCCCTCTGACCACACTTTTCAACTTTTGGTGCACTTGACAAAAAGAGGCAAAGCGGTTTTAGGGCCCTGAATGAGAAGTATATATAGACCACTTTTGGAGCACTGAAACCTTCTCATGCGGACACGTGTCTAGGTCATTTCAGGTTTAGGATTTGGAAAACAAGTTAACCTTCGAGCATCTTGAAGGGCCTGATAGCTCATTTGTCGTTGATTTGCTAGGACTAGATATCGAGGTTAGATGCCAACAGGGGTTATTTATCATATGATGGGCCCATACTCATGTTTGATCAGGACTTACATTTCTTAGAATATCACCTGCAGATAATAGCTGAAATTGGTAGTTTCGGGGTTTAGAAAAAGGAGTATTCTAAGACCGCTTTTGGAGCCTTGAATTGATCTTGAGCTACCATGTGGATAAGTGGTTTCAAGTTCAAGATATCTACTTTGGATTAACATATATGTATCTCTAGAATCCTAAGTCTCCCTATGACGTCGATCTATCCCCAATCAGATTAATGTCGCTCATCTTCATATCACAGAATGTGCACTGAAAACATCAAGACCCTATGTTGAGAATAGTAGGAAACCGATTTCATGGCATTGTGACAAGACTACAATAATCTATACTAAGGCAATTGATTCTTCTAGCTTTAACATATGAATCTAGGCTACATAATTTACTTGCTCCGCGATTTTGCAAGACTAGTCCATTAATTGTAGATTTTGGGACCAACATTGGCTTAAACGAGGATGGCCTTTTTCTATGGAAGAGGATGAGAAATTTAGACTTGTTGGTTGTCGAGCTTGATCTTCCTAATTCATAGGTCGTGTTTCAGCCATGTTTGGATCCGAGGCCATTACAGGTGGGTTTGGGGGGGATTTCCCCCCCAATATAGTCGACATGGGGGTCCAGGGTGGGGAGGCGACTACATTTTAGGAGCCCCCCCTTGGAGGTGGTTCGGGGGTAGCACCCTCGTAGTGAACATTTTGGAAAAAATGCCTTTTAAAATGTTGTAATTTCATAGTCATGACTTGGTCAATAATGGGTGATTGGGATGCCCATGGTATTGGGTGTTCCATAGTATTTTCCCATGGTAATCCCTCTTTAAAAGGAAGGCATTGTAATACGGATGGGTATTGTAGCATTGTAAATATTTATATGATTGTGTAAGAGAGATTGTGAGAGAGTCAAGAGGAAATTGCAGCGGATGTGCTGCGGGTTGTATCCCTTCATTTTGATAGATAGTAAAAATAAAAGAACTGGCGATTTATGTGTGGGCGTAGCCCATCTTGGGTGAACCACGTTATATTGGTGTCTCTCTTGTATTGGGTTTATGTGATTTATGTTTGCATCTTGTTTATTGTTATTGCTATGCGATCTTGTTTTTCTAACAAGATTAGTGCCTTTAAGTGTTAAATTTTCAGAATTTACTTCAATCTGATCTAGGATCTTAACTGAGAGAACAACATGTACAACATATCTACAGCATATCAATCATGGAGACAATAATGCAAGCACACAAGAGACACAAAGATTTACTTGGGGAAAACCATAAAGGTGAAAAACCCCAATAACTTCCTCAAAGATAGATAGAGCAATGATGCAACCAACCAAGAGAGATAGCCATAACCTAGCAGCAGATCCTCCTCCTCCATAAGTGCGCCACTCCTCCTTGAGTGCATGAGTGAGAAGTGAGTGAGTAAATAGAGTGCCTCCCGCACTCTATTTATACTTGACTTGACTTGCCTTTTCACCTAACTCATGTAGGCTCGAACTTAACCACATAACATAATGCTGAGTGGGCCGACCCCCAATAGGGTGGTCTAATAACCCTTTGACCCACATGGCCGACCCCCAATAGGTTGGTCTAATAACCCTTTGACCCACATGACTTATACAGGGCCGACCCCAAACAAGGTGGTCTAATAACCCATCAAGTATAAGTTACGACACTTACAATATAAATGACGACACTTCCTTATAGAGGAATAATACCATCTCTATAGGAATACAATATACATATATGTGAAATACATTCCGAAGTTACATATACATCAACACACCCTCTTAACTAGGAAGGTATTTCTCAGCACAGTTCTTCTAGCACAAGTCATCTTCTCTGGATCATCATCACTGGATAATCGTCATCGAGTCATCATCATCGTCACTGCTGCTGCTATCTCAATCAATCTCTGAATCTACTCGTCATAGGAAGTTCTACAGAGCCAGTCCTTTTTCATACTGGATGTAGGCCCACCACCTGCAGGTCTTCATCATCACTGGTCATACTGTGGAAACCTCAGGACTTATTACGTGCGTCACAAAACCTCGAAAGAGCATCCCGGGCTGTTACGAGCACACGGCTCTACCTATAGGATCTCCCAGGGCACAAATTACATGTGACCTCACCACAAAACCTCGAAAGAGAATCCCAGGACTGATTACGAGCACAAGGCTCAACCTATCGGATCTCCCAGGGCATAAATTACATGTGGTCACCACAAAACCTCGAAAGAGCATCCCAGGACTGATTACGAGCACACAGCTCAACCTATCGGATCTCCCAGGGCACAAATTACGTGTGGTCATGGCAAAACCTCGAAAGAGCATCCCAGGACTGATTACGAGCACACAGCTCAACCTATCGGATCTCCCAGGGCACAAATTACATGCCATAGGACAAAACCTCGAAAGAGCATCTGCCAGATATCCCAGGGCACACATTACATGCCATAGGAAAAACCTCGAAAGACTATCTGTAGATCTCCCAGGGCACAAATTATATGTCCTCCCAAGCAAAACCTCGAAAGATCATTTGCCAGATGTCCCAGGGTACCGAATTACATGCCATAGGCAAAACCTCGAAAGACCATCTACAAATCTCCCAGGGCACAAATTACATGCTTATCTGCACAACCTGTTCCACGGCCACAGAGTATCAACCTGATACTCACCATACATCATCCTGATGTACACATGATCATCCTGATCATCATCACTGCAACGTCCTGCTGCATGTCATCTGGAGCAACATCCTGAAGCTCGTCATCTATGATCATCCTGATCATCACTGCAACATCCTGCTGCATGTCATCATACCTGATACACCTGATCATCAATGCATCTACCTGATGCATACCAAGTATCTACCTGATACATATCATCATACATGATCCTCCTGATCATCAATGTATCCACCTGATACAAATACATGATACATATCACCATACATGATCCACCTGATCATACAATGTATCCACCTGATACATATACAAATACATGGTCCAAGCATCCAACATGATGCATATACAAAATACATACACATGATCCAACTGATCATATCCAACATCAACATGATGCATACATACATACATAAAGATGATCCATCTGATCATATCCAACATCCAACATGATGCGTACATACATACATAAAGATGATCCATCTGATCATATCCAGCATCCAACATGATGCGTACATACATACATAAAGATGATCCATCTGATCATATCCAGCATCCAACATGATGCATACATACATACATAAAGATGATCCAACTGATCATATCCAAGCAAAAAAACAGAACATCATCCTGATGCTCATCATCCAGCGCTTACATCCACAGCCATGTGAAGGATCCTCCTTCCAACATGCTTGTAATGGCTTCAGCAAATGTGTCCATCACTTCTTCCTCGAAGTGTCCTCGATCTGAAGAACGCCAAGCCTCTCTCTGAAGTACTTGAACTTCACCTTGGCTAGTGGCTTCGTCAGCACATCTGCAATCTGCTCGTCCGTCGCAACATACAGGATCTTCACAGCTCCTCTCTGTACCATATCCCTGATATAGTGATATTTGATCTCTATGTGTTTCGACCTGTCATGAAACACTGGGTTCTTGGACAGCTTCACACAACTCTGGTTATCACAAAAGATACCAGTAGCATCCAACGGGAGATCAAATAACTCAGACAGTAGCTTCCGTATCCATACTGCCTCACAACTAGCTGAACAGGCTGCAACATACTCTGCCTCAGCTGTACTCAGTGCTACGCAGGACTGCTTCCTACTAAACCAAGAGATCACACCTGATCCCATACTGAAGCAGCACCCATATGTGCTCTCCCTATCTGCAGCACTGCCAGCCCAATCTGAATCAACATAACCTCGTAGGTTAAACTTTTGATCCGCCTCATACCTGAGCCCATAATCCACTGTACACTTCAGGTACCTCAAAACATGCTTTACAGCAACCAGGTGAACACTCCTCGGATCCGTCAGGAACTGGTTCAATGTGTTCACCGCAAAGCAAATATCTGGTCTCGTGTTTGTCAGGTACATCAAGGATCCAACCATCTGACGATACATAGTGATATCAATCGGCTCAGATGAAACATCACACTGACGCTTCAGGTTCGATGCCATAGGTGTGGCCATAGCTTTGCAGTCCATCATCCCGAACCTCTTCAGGATCTCTACTGCATACTTCCCTTGTCCAAGGAAGATTCCATCACTCTGCCACACCTCCATGCCAAAAGATAAATAGTGCATCATCCCCAAGTTCTTCATCTCGAACTTGGCAGTAAGCTTCCGCTGCATGTCGGCAATCAATCTATCTTCATCTGTAACAAACAGGTTATCCGCATACAAAAGTAGTATCACTGGATTGCCTTCCTCAACCTTGTAGTAAAGGTTGGAATCCGCTTTACTCTTGGTAAAGCCCAAACTGGATAGAAAGCTGTCTATCCTACCATACCAAGTTCTGCACACATATATGACTATACCATGCTGTCTTGAAATCCATCTGGTGCATCTTTCTATTTCATCACTTTTATATTTCTTAATGCTGCCATATGCAACGTGCTTGATCTGATAGTTCCATTTGGAAGTCATAACAAACTTCCCTTCATGTCTTGGGACTACATCCCAAACATCATTCTTCATGATCGACGGATCATGGCATTCCATTTCTTCATCCCAGATCCTGGGAACTTCAATATCTTCAATAAATATCTTTGTTGCTGGAACAAATGTTGTAGTCCTTTTGTAGGTGAAGATATACGGTCTTTCCTACAAAACAGGTTAAATTGCATGATTAGAAACATCTCATTTTTTTTTTTTTTGGAACAAATTCTTATACATAAAGAAATATGTCATACAGTCATGCAATTAGCCAATGCTTCAATACAACATTTATCCATTGCCATAACTTTCTAGATGTCTTCCAATCTCTACCAGAACATTGTTAAGAGTGTGCACAACTCCCAACATGTCAGCAAAGAGGTTTCATTCTAGATAAGTAGCAATGGAATGTTGTACAGTGCCATAGGCCACTTACCCAGGTATATTAGTAGTATATTGTTCATCAATGTGACTATTCTAATATGCACAATACATATCCTAAGTCTAGGAACATGAGTATATACATCATTTGAACAATTTTATTTAAACAAACAAATATGCATGAAATGATAATTAAAAATACTTATCTTTGTTTGTTCATTGGGTGGACTCCCTCTGAGTCTTTGCTTCCTTGCAGGAGCTACTGGAGTCCTAATCTGAAGTAGCTTCTTCTACACCTTTCTGTTGTGGGATGTAGAGAGATGGTCAACTCCCTCTGAATATCTGCATCCTTGCATAAACCACTGGAGTGTACTCCCTCTTGATCTTTGCTTCCTGGATTACCTGTTCTTGAATCTCATATTCATCCTTGGTCCCTATGCATGCTTATTAGTATCATGAATGTGTTATCCTTGTGATCTCATATATAATCATACATTCATTAGTATACTATTAAAAAACAATAATCTCAAGCATGTATAGTCATGATCATTTCAAATAGAAATAATAAGCATTAGCATTCAAGGTTTATGTAGGATTCTTATGGTTAGTCAAATCATAAGAAACATACCATGTCTAAACCTGTAATTACTCAAACCTATGACTCTTCAGGTTAGTTGAATCATCAATCAAGATAAGAGATATAAAATGCATAAAACCTGTGATTATTCAAACCTATACCATCATGATTCTTCTGGTTAGTCATATCATCAATTATGGTAAGAAACATAATATGCATACAATCATGATTATTCAAACCTATGACTTCATGAATAATCATTATCAACAACAGTATAAGATCCTAACACAAGGTAGGATTCTATCTTGATATAGGAAAAACATACCTGGATTAGCATGCTAGCTATTTATGTCTAACATACTCACATGATGTCTTCTTGTTCTTCTTCAATGACTTGTGCTAGTAACCTGTATATCTCATAGGTTAACTATTACAAAACCAAGTTATACATACCTCGTAAATGGATCTTCTATGAGATCCATGACAATGGATGAATCTTTGTCCTCATGTTATCATGATCATATGTTCTTGGACCAGAACATGATTTGTCTTTCTTGGTGTACCTTTCATGTTAGTAGACAACATAAACCTCATATAACACCATAATGCATTAGTACAATCATAAGTGTCAACACCCTAACCAATGAATATCTTCTATCATGCATTCATAATTTTGTTAAGGTGATACGACAAATCTAAAATCAAAATTGTACTAACCGTAATAACATGAAGACAAACATACCATAAACTTAATCATGGACAAATATCGAAACATACCTCGATGAGTCATACCTGTCGAGATCGCTTGTAATCTTCTTATGTAAGGCCTTAGCCTCATCTCCCTTTGAAACAGGAACTTCTTCACTCATGCAGATGATCAATCCATCTTCTTCTAGGATTAACCCAATCCACTTGATTTGCAAGAACTGGACCTGGAGCTGGATATGGGTTTGTCAGAGAAACCCCAAAAATTCAAACTTTGAATTTCAAACTTCCGAAAGGATAGAAATATGCGCCTTGATGAGCTGATCAAACTGGTATATTCAGAATTTGAAAACTGCAAAGTTTCACTCCTCAATTTTGCCTTTGAAACTTCCGGATTCACTGGACGTGACCCTGAACTGGGGTTTGATGAAGCCCACTCTTTCGCCCCATCAAAAGGTTTGATCCAAAGCTCTAAGCTTCTATTTTTCTGAGGAGCTTCCAGCCGTGGTCACAGATTGCAAAAATTCCCATTTTTACAGAAGCCCTAATTTTCCACTTTTCTGATCAAAGTCCCGAACTAGGGTTTTATCAAGCACGGCCTTTTGCCCAACCAAAAATTCTGATCTTGGTCTCTAAATTTCTATTTTGATGAGTAGCATTCAGCCGTGGTCTCCGATTACAAAAATTCCAACTTTCTCCAAAGCCCTAAATTCCGGAAGCCATGAATGAAGGTACTCAAAAATAATTCTGTTTTGACAAAAATATGTACCTGATTGTTTCTGGTGTACCTCCAAAATTTTCTATCCATAGGGTCTGAAAACGTTTTCTGAGATAGCCTGACCTGTTATCTTTCCATCCTGACAGGTCTGACCTCAATTGGATTCTCTGAGAGAGAGTTATGTCAAATGTCGCAACGTGACCTGTTTTGGGATAAAACAGAAGAACGAACTTGTACGGCGTGCCACGTGTCACTGTTTGAACTTCAGCCTCTAAAAAAATTTCCTGAGATATCTCGGCCTGTTATCTTTCCATCCTGACAGGTCTGACATCAATTGGACTCTCTAAGAGAGAGTTATGCCAAGTGTCGCAACATGACCTGTTTATGGGATAATACAGGAGAGCGAACTTGTACGGCGTGCCACGTGTCACTGGTTCAACGTCGGCCTCTGAAAAAGTTTTCTGAGATAGTACATACTGTTTACTACCTGTCAATTTTTACGAAATTTCATTTGGAGCTTCCTAGCCCAGGTTATGACCTTTTTCCCAAGGTCACCTGATTTTGACTCAGATCTGGAAGAGGCAGAAACCCTATATTGTATAGATCATAAATCACAAAGTACAACGAATTAGAGGTTGTCCTTTGGACAAAAGGTACCTGGAGATTTAATATTCATCCTGTAACAATTTCAGATCCAGAAACTTCTCCAAAACGGATTTATAGCGAAAGTTCTACGATGACTGGGTTTTGCTATATCAAGCCCTAGCATCGTAAGTGCAACAAGTGTCATACATGCCATATCATGCCTTCTTTCAGGCTAGCTCTGATACCATGTTAAATTTTTAGAATTTACTTCAATCTGATCTAGGATCTTAACTAAGAGAACAACATGTACAGCATATCTACAGCATATCAATCATGGAGACAATAATGCAAGCACACAAGAGACACAAAGATTTACTTGGGGAAAACCATAAAGGTGAAAAACCCCAATAACTTCCTCAGAGATAGATAGAGCAATGATACAACCAACCAAGAGAGATATCCATAACCTAGCAGCAGATCCTCCTCCTCCATAAGTGCGCCACTCCTCCTTGAGTGCATGAGTGAGAAGTGAGTGAGTAAATAGAGTGCCTCCCGCACTCTATTTATACTTGACTTGACTTGCCTTTTTACCTAACTCATGTAGGCTCGAACTTAACCACATAACATAATGCTGAGTGGGCCGACCCCCAATAGGGTGGTCTAATAACCCTTTGACCCACATGGCCGACCCCCAATAGGTTGGTCTAATAACCCTTTGACCCACATGACTTATACAGGGCCGACCCCAAACAAGGTGGTCTAATAACCCATCAAGTATAAGTTACGACACTTACAATATAAATGACGACACTTCCTTATAGAGGAATAATACCATCTCTATAGGAATACAATATACATATATGTGAAATACATTCCGAAGTTACATATACATCAACATTAAGTTCGTTGGGTTATGGAGTCATATTAAAAGTTGGCATATCATTTTCATCCTTTATTTTTCACAATATTAGAGAGAAAAGGTTAACCTGAAACAATTACATAAAAGAAACTTCAAAAAGAAAAATCAAAAGAAATACAGAGTACTTACATAATGATATAGTCATTCGGAATGTGAAGGGAAGAGAGATCAGTACTGGAAGAAGTGCTTTAGAAACCTTTCGTTGACAATATTTCCTAGTATGTCGCCATCTAAGTGTTCCAATTCATAAGTGTGATTATCTTGGACTACTATTACTTTGAAAGGGCCCACCCACAGATTGCCAAATTTCTCATGCTTGGACTTTTCTTCTCTTCTAGCATCCCTTTTCAGAACAAGGTATTTGGGCTGAAAAATCTCTGACTATGGTTTTTTTATCAAAGTTCACCTTCATTTTGTCTTGATACTGCTTAGTTGTATCATCAAGTTGTTCTTTGACCTACTGAACTTCTATCAATTGGTGAACTCTTCTTTCCATATCATTTGGCTCATCTTGTTCTGGTTGTAATAAATTCATCACTAGAAGGCCAAGCTGAATAGGAAGGACTTCTTCCTTGCCATAAACGAGTTGAAAAGGAGAAGTACCAATGGTTCTTTTGACACTAATTATATCTTCCCACAATGCATGCTTAATATGGGAATCTCAAGCCTTCTTGTTGATGTTAATCATCTTCTTGGTGATAGTCACTAAAATTTTTATTGAGGATTCAGCTAATCCATTACCCTATGGATAGTAATTTGTTGAGTGGACCAACTCAATATTATAGTGTTGGAAAAAACACATCATTTTGATAGATTTAAAGGCTTGTGCATTATCTGTAATTATCTTTCTGGGGAAGCCAAATATTGATAGAATATTTTCTTCTAGAAATTTGATAATCATTGTATCATTTTCATTTCTAGTTGGTATTTCATCCACCCATTTTGTAAAGTAATTAGTAGTAGTGAGAATCCCTTTATGATGATCGCTAGAATTCAGATTTGTCTCACTAATAAAATCCATCCCCCATTGTCGAAAAGGTGTTTCTACCTTGATCGATTTTAGTGGTAGTGGTTTGAGCTTATGATTTCCTGCAAACATCTAACATTCCATACAAGTCCTGACAATCTTGTAAGTATTAGAAAATAAGGTTAGCCAATAATAACCAGCTCTAAGGACTTTATATGCAGTTGCTCTCTATGCATGATTTCCTCCACATATGCCCTTATGAAATTATGTTATTATGCCTTCAGTTTCTTCTTCAGCCACGCAATTAAGAAGAACTCCAAGAGGATCTTTCCAAAACAAATATCCATCATTTTAACTTTATCAAAATCAGGAGGTCAGTTTAAATGTTGGAGAAAATAAACAACATCTTTGTACCATTCAGTGTGAGAAAATTTATCTAAAATATTAATAGGTAGATTGTGTTGATTACCTCCCTCAACTTCATTTGGTAATTGATCTATCAAATTGATCTCCGAGGCTTGATAATTTGACTCAGCCAGAATTTTTTCCAGGCCATGTCCTTTCATGAACAATCATTCCTCCCAATCACCCAATCTACATCATTTTACAAAAATTAAGGGGAAAAGAGCATCAAAAGAAGATTTTTTACAAGAAGAATCATATTGAATATTATTTATTATATATTTTGTTCATTACATTGTGAGAAAAATCTAATTATTGAAGATTATTACCCTTTGAAATTGAAGACCAAATAAGAAGACGTAAATTTGAGTCCAAAGAATAATTTTTTTTTAATTCGAAGACCATTATCATTGAAGAATTTGAAGTAAAAAAGAAGACCAAGTTATCGTCCAAGAAATCGACTTATGGTGAATTCAAAATCAAAATTGGAGCCAAAGCTACAAGCAGAATTGGACGAATTAGAGCAATATAAAGCGACCAATAAAGATCTTCAATTCGAGATTATGAAGCAAGAATTGTGTAATCATTTAGCAGAAAAGGATAATTGTAGCTTAAAAGATCAAAAGCAAGAGCTCCAGAAAATTTTATCAGATAAGGATAAGAAAGTATCACATCTAAAAATTCACAATCAAAACCTTGAAGACAAAATCAGAAACTCAAAAACCGTCGAGGAATCACCTTATAGAAGCAATAATGATTTAGAATAAGAAATAAAACTTTTGAAAAAAATATCAAGGAGAAAGATGACGAAATCAGAAAATTCAGACAAAAGTAAGATTCCTAGAAGCCGAGAATTGCCTCCTTCAACAACAGATTAGTGAACTCCAGCAGAAAGAGAACAACACTAAAAAGACTCACAAATTGGAGATTACAACTGTCAAAAGCACGTTATCAAATAACACTAAATAAATGTATCGGTTAAGAAATAATAACAAGAAATTAATTTGAAAAATCAGGAAGTTAAAAAGTACTAAGAGGACAGAACAATCAAACAAATATACCAAAGGAAAACTACTAGATAAAGAGGAAGAAAACCAACACTTGAGAAATTTTAATCAAGAACTAGAGGAACAAATCAAGAAGTTAAAAGAGGAAAAAAATTCATAAGACGAAAGGTTAGAGAAGATTTAGAGTGTGCAAATCCAGAAGGAAGCATCTAGACTCTCCGGAAAACAAATTCAATTTGAGGAAGAAGAAACAAAAACAAATTCGATCCTCATCACAGTTCAAAAAGAAGTCAATCCACCAGAAAAACGAGCAATAAAAACTCCTTATCGACACCCCAATTATAAAAGTCATTTTGACCAATGACAGGACCAAAATGAACATAAACGAATAAGTTATGGTTTTAGATGCGAAGGAACACAAAATATACAACCTAAACAAAAAACAAGAATATTTACCCAACAAGGCGACCAACATTCAGCTCCGATGAAGGTAAATCTTGGATGGATCACTTCCCAGGAAATGTGCCTTTTCAGATCAGGGATTCGAAAATGATATCGCCATGTTCATCAAGTATCGGAGTTACAGTTTTAGAAGGACACGAGAAGATTTTACGAACAAAAATAACTAATAAGTCCTTCACTAAGCAAAGCTTTGAGGAAAAAGCTTCCCTTAAGGGGAAGGCAATGTTACAAACATAAAATAATAAAATATCTAATAATAAATTACAATAATTACTAATAATAAATATCGTTTATAATTTATGAGGAGATGCGACTCCTCAATAAAGGTGCCCAAGCTATATTTAAGCGACCCATTCATTGTAATGTAAACATCATCTATCAAATATATTATTATTACCAAAATGTGGGATTTCGAATATTTGTGGGCATTTTAGAATTATTACTGGCGTTAATAATTTTTTACGCTCCAGTCTCCGAACACAACCAATTTAGTAAGCTTTATATTTTTAGCTGCTTGGAGACCCAATATGAGAGCTTCATATTTAGCTACATTATTGGTAGTTTCGAACTCCAATTTGTAAGATAAAGTAATATTTTCACTTGAAGGAGGAACCATAAGTGCACCAACTCCTTATCCATATTTTGTTGAGGCTCCATCGAAATATAATTTCCAAACTTGATTTGTTTGATCTTCAACAATAAATTTAGATGTTTGTGACTCAAAATATTCCTCTTTGAAGGCCTCATTAACTGAGAGGATGCAACCCATTTCTTCATATGCGGCATACAGAGGATAAGTTTTGGGACTACTATGATCACTGATAACGTATGCGAACTTAACCTCTCGGTATAATCTCCTTGTTTCTCCTGTGAACATAGGCACGGTAGTGTATTTCATATCCATATGCATTGTAGCTAGAGTTTTCACCCTAGCTTGTGCAAATGGGAACCTATTAAGGATAATGGAATCCTTAGTAGCAGTTCAAAAACAGTAAAATAAACCTAAAGTAAATGACAGAAAGTAAGAAACTAAATCTAAGCATGTGCATGGGCATTTATCAAATAAATTTGCAGTAAAAGACAGTAAACACTAAACATTCATGGATTTTTCATGCAACACAAATATAAAAGAGAGTTATATCTTTTCATTAGATGAAAATGGAGTTTTTACATGAAGTTTTACCTCAATGGTGAGGCTGATGGAGCTTTTGCATCCGTAGGGACGAGATTCTCCAGTGCTCCAAGGTCTCCTTCTCTTCTCCAAATGCTAAGATGGTTGACCAAAAGGGCACTCAAGTGGTGAAAGCTAGCTCAAATGGATGGCTAGGGTTTCGGGAGTGATTTTGGCAGCATAAGGGTAGATTGGATTGTGGATGAATAATAGGGGGCCTCCATCACCTTTTTATAGGTTTTTTGAGTGGTGGAGTATTGACCCATGGTATTTGGTACCACATGGTTTTGGTTATTGGTTTAGGGTTTCTTTCCTTCTTTTTCCCTCTTTTTTCCTTTTTTGAATTAATTTTTGAATTTTATTCCCTTTTTGTTTGATTCTTGGGAATTTTGGGCTCTTTTTGAGGGTTCTTGGTATTTTTGGAGGAAATTTAACTATTTTGAGGAGAAAAAGATGATTTTGGCCTTTTTGGTGACCATTTGAAGGTTTTTTGAGGTTTTGGAGGCTAAACGGTGGGAAAAGTGGACAAATGGGTCATGTGGCTAGGGAGATGAGCTAGTGAGCATTTTTTGGGTGTTAACCAATTGCCCCCTGATGTGTGAGGGAAGGAGCTCATCGTATGGCCGATAGACATCATAATTTCTCTGTCTTTTTCCGAGGGTGTGGAGGAGAGAAGAGAATGATTGGAGACCGGAACAACGACCCCATACAAACTGCAAAAACTGAACATACATGGCCTCAAAATGAATGAGGAATAATCTCTGATATATGGACGAGGCGGGCATACCCATGCTCGTATCAAGATATACAAAATAATAATAATTAGGTCCAATGGGACCTGAATAATACATGGAGAATTGTTGTGTACATCGTAATGGTCCAGAGGGGACACAAAATTGGGACATACTCATGGTCCTGCCATGACTGATCTGAAGCACTGATATACTGGAATGACAACAGTCACTCTGAATGTGGTACCAGAAGGACTGATGAGCTGCTGGATCTGAAGGTGTCCAATAACTGGGTGGACTCAATGACTGAAAGTCAGAATCTCAATGGTACATTGGACTATATTTGAATGGGGTACTTGAGGAAGCATATGATTGGATGGCTCTCGAATATTGTCGCCAGCGCAGCCCAGATATCCACAGGAACATATAACTGGGTGTTCCAAATTGACTCACTAATGTGCTAGAGTCGGGGGACATCCGGGGTCTTCGACTAATAACTGAAGGGATCAATACCCGTATGAATCTCAACGGTGCAATCAAGGTGTTGAAGTCGAGCATGTGAGAAACAACCATTCGGAGAGGTACTAAGGACTCCTCTCAAAATGGTTCGTAGGAACTCACCACTGATGGTGATGAGTCCAAGGCACAAGGACCTCTGGGTCTATCCTCTGGAATAGATTGGCTGGCGTTGACAGAGGGAGACCTACAACTACCAAGGCAATGATGTTTCCTTGATAGGAGCACGAGGTGTACAACCCAAAAGGTGATAGGACTGAAAGTGGGACTGAGATACTGGGGGAGGAACATGGGTCGCAGAGTGCGAGGACTCAAAATTCCTTTGTTCAGAGTTATGATGGAAAGGCTGACTTGGCAGCATAAGAAACTGATGTTAGGGGGAGGGATCATAGCTTTAATGGACCAGGGATGATGATGATAATGGGGGAGGCGCACGGTGGTAAACTGATGAGTGACATAAGGAGACTCAAAGGGTGACACATCGCAAAATACTCTGAACAAAGGCGACCATACTGGGGTGGCTTCCATAATGTGGGGACTAGATATGATTTGTCGTGGCATCAAAAGGCGCCATTGGGACCTTCTTCATGTTTTAAGGAGCTTGAAGAAGAGATAGAAGTGTGCTAAAAAATAGTGTTGTCGTGTGGATTTGTACGAGCCCCAGGACAGTTCATGCTCGTGGTTTCTTTCAATTTTAAGGAGTCTGAAAGTGATAAGAAGACTCTAAAATAGTGGGATGGTACCATCGTGTGGATTTATACGAGCCCAGGACGGTGCATGCTCATGATGGCTTTCAATTTTAAAGAGTCTGAAAGTGATAAGAAGACTCCAAGGGGGTTCTTTTTCGTGTGTTAGTCTTCAAGGCCCGAAAAAAGCATAAAAGTATGCAATGAAGAACTCTTCTAGCTGATGTGAGTAGATTATTCATTTTCTGTAATTAGTCTACCAGGTCCGGAAAAGGGTTAAACTTATACCAGATAGACGCCCTTTCAGGTACTTTAACGAGCATGAAAGGAAGCAAGATTCCTCGGTGATCTTTTCATTTTTTTAGGAGTCAAAAAAGAGCTTAACAGAAACTCCCCAAGTGCCTTTTTCATAAAGGAATTGTTTGGCCCGAAAAATGGATAAAATTATACTGAACAAAGTGTAGCGGAGCAAGGAGGAAGCGCTTGATGGGAAACAAGAATGAGGGCTGGGGGGGAACACTAGTGGGGCCTCCTTGGGGGTTGATGAATGGTGGAAAAATAACGAAATAATTGTAGTATGGATGGAGCGGAGAGCTCATGGATGGGAATTGATGCCAAAATTGGTAAAATACGATGGCGGCTGATGTGGCGCACAAATCGATGCGGCAAGGTGTATGGACAAAATGTCGAATTTTTTTTTTGATGAGAATGATAAATGATCTCAAGCATCATCACAGGTTCGAAAAACTAAATCCAATGGTATAAAAATATCCAACAAATTGACAACGGCCGATGTGGCACATAGATCGAGGTGATGAGGGGTGTGTGAAAAACACCCAAAAAATATGGTGATGAGAGCGAGAAATTATCTCAAGCATCATCACGAGCGCGGAAAACTGAATCTGGCGATATAAAAAATGTCAAAATCTAAAAAATGGCCGATGTGGCATGCAAATTGAGGTGACAAGGGGCGCTAAAAAATGCACGAAAAAAGGATCTGGTGAAATCGAGAAACGATCTCGACCATTGCAAAGGTCTCATCGTGCTGAGTCCAGTGGTATCAACGTTTTGGAAAACGGACCTCGTATGACTCCAAAATGGCTAAAACAAGAATTGGTCAAATGTCTATAAATAGTAAGTGGACCCATAGTGACATGTGTCATTTGTACGGTTGAGTTTGGAAAAAGAATTGAGTGAACCAGAGGTGATTTGGCATTTTCGGAAGAAACAACCGGTGGATTTTTGTTTCGTGAGTTGCAGGTAACCCTCTTAGCCCTTATTGTTGATATTATTTTGTTTTTGGGGGGGATTTGGTCCTCGGGGGAGGTGTACTGGTCACACTGGGTGACCACGGTGATAAAGCGCGGGTTCCGAGGCGAGTTGCGCACTCTGGAGCGTGGTGTTGGGCGAGGTAGTTGTGCTTGCTGAGTGCGATTGTGGCTCTCACAACCGCACTTGATCGAGGGAGGTACGGTGATGTGATGACGATGTTATGTTAGAGTCCTTACAGGTTAGCTTTGATCGGTTGCTGGTCGGGGTAGAGGAAGAGGGTTGGAGGGATTTAGACTAGGAGCTACTGGATACTTGTACGATGCTCCACGGGAGTGGAGATCTATCTTGAGGTGGGTTGTTGTATTAGCGGAGGAGAGGAGGGTTCGAGACCGGTTGGACGCTCATGAGTTTGATGACGAGGATCCAGAGGAGCCAGAGGAGGAGCGGGGAGAGGATGAGTTGGCAGCAGAGGTAGGGACTGCAGGTGACTATGAGGACACAGATCGAGGGGAGGACTCTTATTAGATAGTTTTTGGGTTGCCCCCAATGCTGATGAGCATGTGGGGATGCTTTTTGTATATACAACTGATATCATATGGATAGGATGTTGTTGGGGCTCCTCGATGTATTTTTTGTATAGTTGGGTGCTGAGGGCACTCATGACTTTTTATGACGATATGGTATATATACATGCACATGGATGCATGTTTTTTTGATAGAGTCTTGTATGCACGTGGATGCACATTTAGCATTGTTTGTTTTTTTTGCACATGGATGCAATTGTTATGTTGTTTATATGCACGCGGATGTAGTTTTATGGTGATGATATGCACGTGGATGCAGTATTATGATGGATTCTTTTTGTTGTTTCTATGGTTTTTAGATGCCTATATGATGTTATGATGATGTATGGTTAATGTCCTACATGGTTTGGTTGATGTGCCAGTCTAGAATGTTGTTAGCCATTTGAACTGCCACACTGTTTTGATTTCTTGGGACATGAGTGAATGTAATGGATTCAAATTGTCTAATCATTTGTTTAGTGCGCAGGAACTTTCTAAAGAGGCAAGGATAGCGTACCTGGTAACAAGTGTTGAGTTGGGATACAAGAAGCTGGGAGCTTAGGAACACACGAAGGTGACTTATACCCATCTGGAGGGCAGCAGTCAGGAGACCGGTCACAGCATCGTACTCGACCTGGTTATTAGTAGCAGTACCTATGCACACTATGTCGAGATGAATCAACTCATGTGAGGGGGAATAGAGTACCCAAGCTGTGGAGGCAAGATTTGGAGACCAACGACTTGCACCATCGGCAAAGCCAACATAGTAAAGTGGAACAGGATCCATCTATGGTAATGCAGGGAAACAAAAATGTAAGTTCTTGGATGATGAAAGCGAAAACTGTACAACATGCACTGATGTGTCCAAAAGTGTTAAGGGTAAAAGCGTTTGAGGTACAACCCATTGTGGGGGTTGCGCAGGGGGTTTCCTTCTGAATCGGTCAAAATGTATGCCTCGTGTCCAAGGTAGGTGTGTACAATGTATGGACCTTGCCACATGGATTCAAACTTTCCTTTACTTGTTTTATCATGGGCTTGGTCATAAATGAGTACAAGGTCTCCTTCACGGAAGGCGCGTGGGTGAACGTGTTTATCGTAACCAGATTTGGAGTGTCTCTTTGCAGCCTCAATGGTTTGAAGGGCTGCGCGGCAGTCTTCATCGGCTTGCTCCATTAGAATTAAGTGTTGTTCGAGCGATGAGGTGTCCGGGAGGAGTTCGATAGCGATGTGTAATGCTAGGATCTGACACTTGATAGGGAGCACAGATTCTACACCGTGAACCAAATAAAAAGGGGTAAAACCGGTGGTGGTCTTAGTGTATGTACGCTAAGCCAATAGTGCGGGAAAAAACATATGATGCCAATTGGACTTATGTCGGTCAACGGTGCGTTGAAGGATTGTCTTCAGGATTTTTTTAATGGCCTCGACTTGGCCGTTCCCTTGGGGGTAGTAGGCGAAGGAATATTGATGTTTGAATTTGAGGAGTTGACAACTCTCGCCAGATAGAGTCTTCGAAATGTGAGCCATGGTCGAAGACGAGTTGCTTAGGGACTCTAAAACGAGTGATGACATGGTTAAAAAAGAAGCGGGTTGCAGTGTCAGCTTTGCAGTTGAAGGTAGGAATGGCTTCCGCCCATTCGGTCAAGTAGTCGACAACCACAATGATGTATTTATGGCCACTGGCGGAGGGAGGATTACATTCCATGAAGTAAATGGCCCATTTGCAAAAAGGACCAATGGTGATGACCGGATGAAGGGGGGCGGGGGGTGTCCTTGCCTTGGGGGAAAAGAGCTAGCAGTTGTGGAAATGTTTGATCGCTGTGATACGGTCGGTAAATAGTGAGGGACAAAATTGCACTGCGCGGATCACCTTTTGGGCAGTGGCCATTCCAGAGAAATGGCCACCGCAGGCTCCGCTATGACAGCCATTGAGAACTTGTCCAGCTTCGTCTCGTGTGAGGCAACATCGTAAGATGGTGTCAACACCGCGTTGATATAGGACATCGCATAGGAGAAGATAATGGGAAGCGTGGTGACGGATGCGACGACATCCATCATGGTCAATATCGGGTCGAAACGTTTGTGCGCAGAGGTAGACCAAAATGTCGTCGTACCAGGGGTCGTCTGACGAGATGATAACCAAATGGTTGTCAGGTAAACTAGTAGTGAACTAGGGTGAGGGCGATAGGGATGGTAAATTCGTCATGAGTTGTGCAAGCACAAGGGATTTAATACTCTTAGGGGTCATGAATGTCAGGTCTTATTCTTGTAGGATAATGACCCATTTAGCGACGCAGCCTTGAAGAAGGCGATGGTTCAAGAGATAGACCATGGGGTTGGAGGCTGCGACAACTATAGTGTGACTCATAAGGATGTAGTGTCTCAACTTTTGCATGGAGAAGATGATGGCGAGGGCCAGTTTCTCCTCATATGGGTAACGTAATGGTGGGCCTGATAAGGTCTGTCTCACATAATAAATGACATGCTCTTGACGAGCAGAGTCTTCTTGAACAAGAACCCTTGAAAGAGCATGGTCGGATGCCGAAACGTAAAGGATGAAGTCCTTTGAGAAATCAGGAGGGGAGATCAATGGGGCATGTGTGAGAGATTTCTTCAGGTCCTTGAAAGCACCTTGCGCTTGGTCGTCCCAAACAAAAGGGATGTGAGTACAGAGCAAATGAAGGAAACCATGAACTATAGTGGCGTAATCGGGGACGAAACGATGGAGGAAATTGGCTTTCCCCTGATGGCTCTGTAGTTGTCGTAGCGTACGTGGTGATGGGAGCTCTAGGATGGCTTGGAATTTTAATGTATCCACAACAATTCCTTTCTAGGAAACGATAAAACCCAAAAACCAGCCTGCCGAAACGAAAAATACACACTTGAGTGGGTTCAAGCGGATTTGATACTTGCGACAACGCAGAAAGACTTTTCGGAGGTCATTCAGATGGTCAGACCATTTCTTGGATCAAGCCGTGAGGTCGTCGAGGTAGACCAAGATGATATTAACCAAGTCGTGAAAACAATAGTTCATGGCCCGCTAGAAGGTGGCACAAGCATTTTTAAGACCGAAAGGCATAACACGATATGCAAAAGTGCCCCATGGGGTGGTGAAGGCAGTCTTGTACTGATATTCCTTGCGAATCTGAATTTGATTGTACCCAAAGAAACCATCTATGAAAGATAGCATCTCGTGCCCCGCACATGCATCGATGAGCTGGTATATAAATGGCGTGGGGAAGTTGTCTTTGGGACAATCTTGGTTTAAGTCGCAAAAATCGGTACAGACACGAATGGTGCCTTGCTTCTTGTTGTCCAGTATCGGGTTGGAAACCCAGGTGGTATAGGCGATGGGTTAAATGAACCCAGCTGCACGAAGCTTCTCAATTTCAGCTTTGACAATGGGAAGCTTAGACGGGTGGATGGGGCATTGTTTTTGGCGAACGGGCGGCACGTTTGGCCAAGTGTCAATGTGGTGCTCCATGATATCAGGGTCAAGACCAGGCATCTCAGTGTAGGGACAGGAAAAGACGTCGTGAAACTCTTGGAAGAGATTCTTATATTCTTGAACCTCCTCCTTAGTGCATGATGCACCTAATGAAATGAGTTTGGGTACTCCGGGCGTGGTGGAAATGTCGACTTGTATGGTGGGTGAAATGTTGGCCATGTTGCCTTCCTCAAAGGCATCGGGAAGCTGGGATGGGATATTTAAATTAGTCAACCTTGGTTAGAAGGAAATCTTTGGACTCGACAGATAATTGGGTTTCCATGGAGGTGGTAGACTCCTCAAGGATGAAATATGATCAATGGTGCATATCATCCCAGGGGTAGTCAGGTGCGGTAAGTGCTTCGAGTATTTCTTCATCACTATGGAAGCACTGTATCGTCAAAACAGTTGACTGGGGTGCACTGGCGGTGGAAATCATGTAAATTGTATTGATCTCTCCTAGGGATGGGATTCAGGGGGTTGGATCTCTTCAATGGTGGTAATGGATGACTCTAGAGACGATTGGTTTAGCTCTTGGAGGACCAATCTGTACTCAGGGAGATCTAGTCAGTGATGTGAGTAATGGCCGCAAATACTGCATATCGCACAAGGGAGATTGGTATGCAACAATTTATCACGAGTATTAGGGGTAGGGTCAAGTTTGACAACCAGGATGTTGGGATTGTCTTCTAATGTTTGCATGTGCTCCTGAAGTGCAGGTAGTTGCGGACATTGATGGGTAGCATGGCCCAAATCGTCACACAAAGAGCATTTGAGGGGAGCACGAAATGGTGGAGGATTCTTTGTTGGCTTTGGTGTAGGTGGGGCAGTGTAGGTTTGTGGGCCCCTTCCCCCAGTATGGTGGGGTGGAGGGGGTGCATTACTTGATGTTGATGCAGTTGCCACCCCGCGAGGTGGGAAGTTCATCACAGTAATAGGTTGAACAAGTTGTAAAATGACGTTTGGTGTCGGGGGAGGAGTTGGGGCGAGTAGGTACCACATAGGTAGTCCTAACGTTACCCCGGGAAGATTTCGTGTAGCCATTACTGGGGTGTTGACTACTCCTGAAGGGGGGAATAGGAACGGGATAGTGTGGATAGGTGTGGCTCCGACATGACTAGGCACTGATAGTGGTTGCAGCAGTAAAGGGGGATGCGGGTTGGGTGTCTGTGTATTGTGTGAGAGGGTGCAAAAATCAAATATCTCGGCTGACCGCAAAGGGGGTGGAATGGATCGGAACATGGAAGTCATGGGTGTATCTGAGTATATCCTGGGTCCGACTGTGGAGACCAACAATGTAGGTGCGTTGTGAGAGGGTTTTTCAATCATGGGGAGAACATTTTCTGGTGTGGCGGGGGCATTGGGATTGTAGTACGTAAGTTGTTCGATCTTGACCACACATCCCTCGTGGGGGAACATCATGGTGTGGAAGACTAATGAAGCGATAGCCTTCATGGCATACATGTAACTGTGTCCAAGCAAGAGGTTATAATCGAGCTGAGCATTGATGACCTCTATGTCGATAAGGATTGTTTTTCCAGCTAACTGGACTAGAACATTGGCCAAGAGGCCTTGTGGTTGAGCTAAGCGGCCATCATAAGCTCGTAATGCGGTGGTGGATGGCTATAGTGTAGGGGATCCGAGCTTCTACCGGACGAATGTCGACATAACGCATGTGGAGGCACCTTCATTGATGATGCATCGATGGATCACAATATTTCGAATGGATACATAAACTTGGAATGCTAATGTGGAAGTCAAACGTGGTTCGGACTAGTCCAAATCGAATGCCATCATTCGTGAGTCAGAAGGGTCTATCGCACCAATGGTAGATAACTATGTGTTTCGCTGTGCAGGACAGTTTTTTAAAACTTCAAGGGCCGACATAGCAGTGAGGGACTGGGCTAAATCATCCACAATATTGTAATTAGAAGCAGCACAAGCGTTAGGATTATTATTGATTCGACGTAGTGGGAAACGAGGGGCTTTGGGGCCCCTGTCTAATGGTGCAGTAGGTATGCGTAATGGCTTATCAGTGGGAAGAGCATTGGTGGCTTTATCAGCGGGAATGGATTTAGAGGTGGAGCCATATTGGTTTCAGCGTGTTTGGAGGTTGACGTCGACCGAAGACATCATTAAAAGGTGGTGAGCACCTGAGTCCATGGGTTGATGAGCAGTTGTAGCATAAGTGATTTGTTGTTGTAGTGTCATGGTTCCTTGGGGGGAGCCAATGGTTGGGTGTTCACCACTCCTTGCATGGGTAAAGGATTCTGCAGCACCATGGGTTGTGTTTGAGGTGGTGGCGCTGGCTTTGTTGCGTGCCCCTGGCGTTGGATATCATCAATCCAAAGTTGGCGCGCTCGCTCCAAATGCGGGCAAGTGTGTGTATAATGGTTGTATACCCGCATATGGAACATGGGTGGTTTGTTCGTAAATTGGGGTTCTTACCTTGTTTCGGTGGTCGATCAGGGTTTTGGTTGGCGGGGGAAGCATTGTTATTGTTTGGACGATTGGGTGGCTAGCCGCCTTGGTCTTGAGGTTGGTTGTTTCTGCGGTTGCGTCATCTTCCATGATTTTGTTGGCCTTGTTGATTGCGTTGGGTATTCTGGTTTTGCTATAGGTTTTGTTGTGCATACACTTGCCCTTAGGGAGCAGGGGGATTCTGAGGTTGCGTAGGTGTTGGAGCAGGTTGCGGTGGATAATAAGCGGGAGGGGCTTGAGGTGGTCCTGGTGATGGTGCCGATTGTGGTTGTTGATAAGTCTGAGCGACTGGAGGTTGGGTTGTTGCAGGCGCTGCCCGTGGTGGGTAATAAGCCGATGGGGCTTGAGAGTGGACAGGAGCATGTGCGGCTTGCTAATGGTAATATGTAGTAGGTGCAACTAGAGGGGTGTAGGTTGTAGGTGCATGACCATAACACTGCGGTGGACATGAGGTTCCATGGGTGTGGTGGGCGTGTGCCATGGGAGCATACGAATTTGTAGCTTCGGAGTGGGATGTGGCCCGCGAAAGGTCGGGGCCATTATTATTGCACATAATGGTAAAAGGTTGGTTGTGTGTTGAAACATGTCCAATGATGCCATCGGCGGCGTGGGATCCCCCCGGCGCATCGTTCCGGGAGGAATTGCCACGAGGAGCATCGGGTAAAATGGTATACAAGTAGACACACTAGATGTAGATGAGATCAAACTGCTGGGCTTTCAGAATGGCTTCTTCTTCAGACTAGGATCGTTCAGATGCCACATCCTTGGCAATAACTGGAAGGAGAGATTTCAGAAACCAATCTAGGAAGATACGGTCATCTAACTTAATCTTGCATAAGCTTCGGTGTTTCCGCCACTCATTAATGTGATCAGTGATGTGGGTGGCCGTGTTTTGTCTGCAAGACAGTAGGATCTCTACTCCCACGTCGTAACGGATGGGTAACTGAAATAACTGCAGAATGGTTGAGGAGAGGGAGGTAAAAGTGGGGTGGGTCCCGTGAGGTTGCTCGATGTACCACTTAGCTGCAGAGCCAGTAAGGGTCCGTTGTAACAGGTGCAGGCGGATGGAGTTGGAGGAACACCATAAATGGAAATACATGATGTGATTCTGGGGATCCGCACCTGCCTTTCCCTCAAACTTAGGGATGTCTGATGGGAGTTTGGTAGGCATATGAGGCCAAGTGGGGTCATGTCGGATGGGGTCATTGGTCAATCTAGCCAAGTCAGGAAGGTTGAGGCTAGCCATGAGTGACAAACTGGCAGAAGGATGTGACATGATGGCTGGGGCGCACACGCTAGCAGTAGCGCCTATGGTGGGGCCAGTGCCCCCAATGGAGGGAGCAATGGTATAAGTCATGATGGGGGTCGTGGGGCCTCCAATCATAGTTGGGGGTACTGTGTAGGAAGGGCCTGTGCCCCCAATTTTGCTGCTAGGAACTGTAGTTGTAACCAATCCACTATCCATAGGAATAGCCGTGGTAGCAGGAATAGTAGGTGTAGGTCCCACAGATGGGATGACGGGTATAGATGCTGAAGTGGCAGTTGGGTTGTTGGTGGAACCACCACCAACGAATCCACCAAAAAAGGAAGGTACACCTTCCATGGGGCTAGACGGGGTTGTATGTGTAGGTAGTTCCGAGTCGAAATCAGATGTAAAATAAGGTGCGTCGAGATCTGGTGACGAGGCTATACGCCTATGATGAGTGGTGTCAAGTGAACCATGCTACATGGGCTCACCCCGAAGGCACCAAGAATGTCTCGGGAACTAAATGGTGACAGATGGATAGTAAAATGCGTGGGTTGTGGCGAGTGAAAAGCTCAAAAACGCTAATGCAGTCGAGTGTGTAGAAGGAGATCAAAAAACATATGTCACTCAGGCCAACAACAAGCTCAGAATGCTCACTATAACAGTTGTGCTACGGTAAGCGGAACAACAAGAAAAAGTGGTCAGAATACCAACAAGCAAATGGATCCTAATAAAGAAAAAATAGTGTACTCGCTAAATCAAGGGGAGGTAAGGGAGCATGCAAACACCTAACTAAAAGGTATGCTAGTTCAAACGAGACATATCCTCAGCAAGGGGATGAAATCCAAGTCAGACAATACGAAAAGTAGAACCAAATGGATAAGTATGTCCCCCTACCGGGAGGGACACCGGGTAAAAGAATCCTAGAAGAATGGCTACTAATATACCTTGTTCATGGCACATCCGGAAAGGTAAATCCATAGCTCCTGTTCTATCGCTGATCTACTCCCAACATGGTAGCATGACGAGAACAACGAGTAGGTAGCCTTTGGTTACTAATTGGAGTGCGGTATTCCACTCAAACCTCCGGAACCAGTCTTGCTACTTTCCCTCCTAGGGGAGAGGCCCTCCGACAAATTGGTGGTAAACGTGCCAAAAATTACTAGGGGATTTTGGTACCCTAATGGACAACCACTATGTCTCACGTGTAAATGACCGAGGGGTGTTATTTGGATGCCTATCCCCCCTGTCCTACCTAACTACAAGATTCTTTTGTGTACTCCAAATGGGGTTAAGTGTTGGTTGAGTTAAGTAAATTTTATGGCTCACTTGAATTAAGGTGACAGAGTGTGTGTAAGTGAGATGATGTACCCAACAAAATGCCACGTTGGGGCTAGTATCTAAAAAATGTAAATGCTAAAATTTAACGGCTATGTAAATGCTGAAATTTAACTGCTATGTAGATGCTAAAATTTTCTTTTCAATGTAAATGTTGAAAATCTATAAAGTGGTACAATGAAGCAAATAGCAGAAAAACTCAATGAGTAACTTGTGCCGTAGGCAAAATAGGGGGTTGTTAAGGTGCAAAAAAATGCAGAAAAATCTGGGAAAAAATGGGTAAAAACTCAGAAAACTGAGCACGGTTTTTGGGCCGAAACTGGCGTCCTAGGGCGCGATTGTCTAGTCGAAACCTGCGGCCTGGGGCGCATTTTTCCTGTCGGATCATGTGGTGTCGGCCATGGCTATGGGGATGAATGTTGCGGTCAGTGCCGCGGGTTCGGCTCTAGGATCTGCGGTCTGGGCCGTGGAGACCGGGACTGGTCCTGCGGCTGGGGCGCGATCGGGTTGCGCAAAGCTCTGGAGGGGACCCCGAGTGCGAAGGTAGGGGTTGCGGCGAGAGCCGCGGGTAGGGGGGATAAGTCTGTAGCCGGATCCGCGGGTAGGGGGGATAGGTTTGCGTCCGTATCCACGGGTAGGGAGGCTAGGTCTTCGGCTCGAGCCGCGGGAAACAGGAAGGGTTCTGCCGTGGGGGCCGCGGGACAGAGGTCAAGCGACGCGGTCGGGGCCGCGGAAAGGGGTCGAGTAACTGTGTCACAGGCCACGGATGCAAGCTGATGAGCCGAGCTACAGGCTACGGCTTAGGGATAAACAACCGCGCTCTGGGCCACGACTGTTAGGTGAAAACGGATTGCAGGTTTTGCAGGGACATCAAAGGGCTTGGGATGCAAGTGACAAGTTCAAAGGTAAACCAGATCTGCAATATTAAATCAAAATAACAACTAAAACAAAAAACATAAATAAATTTAACCAAAGATTCAAGCTAGTGCAATCGCCAAAGCTGTAGCTAGGGTTTTCACCCTAGCTTGTTCAAATGGGCACCTACTAAGGAGAATGGACTCCTTAGTAGCAGTTCAAAAACAGTAAAATAAACCTAAAGTAAATGACAGAAAGTAAGAAACTAAATCTAAGCATGTGCATGGGAATTTATCAAATAAAGTTGCAGTAAAAGACAGTAAACAGTAAACATTCATGGATTTTTCATGCAACACAAATATAAAAGAGAGTTGTATCTTTTCATTAGATGAAAATGGAGTTTTTACATGAAGTTTTACCTCATTGGTGAGGTTGATGGAGCTTTTACAGCAGTAGGGACGATATGCTCCAGTGCTCCAAGGTCTCCTTCTCTTCTCCAAATGCTAATATGGTTGGCCAAAGGGGCACTCAAGTGGTGAAAGCTAGCTCAAATGGATAGATAGGGTTTCGGGAGTGATTTTGGTAGCATAAGGGTATATTGGATTGTGGATGAATAATAGGGGGCCTCCATCACCTTTTTATAGGTTTTTTTAGTGGTGGAGTATTGACTAATGGTATTTGGTACCACATGGTTTTGGTTACTGGTTTAGGGTTTCTTTCCTTCTTTTTCCTTCTTTTTTCCTTTTTTGAATTAATTTTTGAATTTTATTCTCTTTTTATTTGATTTTTGGGAATTTTGGGCCCTTTTGGAGGGTTTTTGGTATTTTTGGAGGAAATTTAATTATTTTGAGGAGAAAAAGATTGATTTTGGCCTTTTTGGTGACCATTTGAAGGTTTTTTGAGGTTTTGGAGGCTAAACGATGGGAAAAGCGGACAAATGGGTCATGGGGCTAGGGATATGAGCTATTGAGCATTTTTTGGGTGTTAACATGCATAGTGTCTCCTAATTTATTATTTGAGCTCCTGGATAACAACATTCCATATTTTGTCAATACGTCAACTACCACCATTTCCATCATTATGCTTTTGGTGGGTAATTGTGCAAGGGTTACAACTAGATCTTTAATCATCCCCACACATTTTACTTTTATGGATTCAAAGTTGTAAATATCGTGATAAGGTCTAGTGATCTCTAGACCGAGCTATTCCATAATGATACTTGGAATTAAGTTGTGTGAATATCAAGTCTAGCATGTATTTATAAAGCAATTTATCATGGATATTGATAGTTACATAAAAGGGAGTCGTAGATTCTTCCTTGTCATTGAAATGGTGGACACATTAGATAGTCAGATATTCATCAATCATATTTATGGTATCTTTTATATTTGTGACTTCATTTGCATGAAATAATCTATCAATCTGCTTTTGATACATAAGGTTTTTGGATAGCTCAGACAAAGGGTCGTGTATCTTAAGTTTACTTAGTTCTTTCTAAAGATTAAAAGGCATAGTATTTCTTTCAATGTCTATAGGATCTTGATCATGCTTTTTGGAAAGGACTGCATTAGTTTCTTTGGGAGTTGGAGGGATCTGTTAACCTTTGGATTTGTCCTTTGACGGGTCCTTGTTCCTGACAGAAGAAGTAACCTATGAGGTTTTAGCTAAGGTTTGATTTGTAGGAGAAATTTTGGGGGAAGGATTAAATGATTGATTGACTAGAAGAGTCTTAGGCCTAAGATCATATTTATTTTGAAACTCATCTTGTAGGGTGTCTGAGAAAAATCGATACTAAGAAGATGACTGATCAATTTATTGATCATTTTCTTGATAACTATTGATCTGATTGCAGAAAAGCGAGTTTTTGTAATCATCCCTTGTGAGATGTATCGTATGAGACTCGTCTTCCATCCAATTTATCTCTTCTTCTACTTTATCATATGTTTCCTCGTCGGGTGGCTCTAAGATATTGTTATTCTTTTCTTTGACTGGAGGTCGTAGTGGTTGCTCATCATTCCTCTTGTCCCTATACATCATTTGTGAGTTATAAGGCCTCCTGAATTGGGTGGCAATATGAGTTATATGAGGTTTGTTTGGACTACTACCTTCTAGTTCCATTCTTGTCACCTTGTTTGATAGATTTTTAATGTTGCGAGACATATACTCTCTCTTGGATTCTTGTGAGTCTTTATTTCCTGAAGAGGTACTAGCTTCTTCCTTAGCTTTTCCCTTATCCTTTTAATCTGAATCATTTACAAACTTGATCTTCCCACCAGCTTTCATGTTTCCTTCAATGTCAATGGCATCGTCTTGCATGATACTGAGAGAGGCGCATCTCCTTTTTCTCAGCATAATAGAAAAATATAAAGGGAAAGCACCTGCATATGTAGCTCGTGCAGCTGCCTCAATAGGTTGAATGTCTTCAGGGATATGATAGTATGCTTTGTTGAATCTTGTTCTAAAATCGACTACTCATTCTGAACTGTTCTTCTTAAGGGAATAGAATTATGTTAAATAATAAAGATTATCTTGCTTCACGCCCCATTTATTTATGAATGCATTCTCCATTTCCTCCATAGTTCCTATTGAGGCATTGGGAAATACTCTTAACCATTTACAAAGATATCCTTCAAGTGATTGAGCAAATACCCTCATATACACGTCGTCATGTTCAATAAATATGTGATTGGTAAAATATTGAAAATGGTCCACATGGTCTTCTGTAGTCGTTCCTTTGCTGCCATCATATTTTGATAGCAATTTAAGATAATGATCGGGCATATCATTTAGAGTCATAGGAAATCTCAAAGGTCCGTGACGAATGGATACCCATTAAGGAGTTCTTGGTGGGGGTGGGTGTGTAGGACCTCCTCCTCCTCCCAACATGAGATTTATGGTAATTAGATTCTTATCCTTGGGTTTAAATAAATCTTAGTTTTAGAGGGATTGGGTTGAGGAGAGGATTATCTGCTCTCAGTAGTAGTAAAAATACAATCTAGTAAATGAAAATGAGTACTGGAATTTATGAGAGGGGAACTTTGTCTAAGGGTTTTGAAAATGAATTTAGAGTCAGAAAATTGAGGACCAAAGACAGGAGGAGAAAACTTTCTTCAATGATTACCTAATGAGGTAGATTGGTATAAGTTCCACGTCGATTTCTCCAATAAATGGGATCTTGCAGGGTCCGGAATTATTAGTGACTTGGATTATGGTGAGTATGTCTCTATCTAGATGCTAGATTTACCTTTATTCAGTAGCTAAGTGAATTTCACAACCATCATTCTGATTTTGTTCAGTCCAAATATCAGGGCGTAAAATTTTCGTTGTCCTAGGGAAGATTAATCTTAGTTTCTTCGGTCCCCGGCAACAACGCTAGAAAAGATGTTAGTCCTTGAGGCCTTCTAAGGATGTTTTTAGAACTACGCCTGGGCATTAGTAGCTTTTTCTTTACGCTTTGTTTGTTTTGATCCTTGAGTAGAAAAACTAGAATCAAGAACTCTTATAACTAATTTGCATTATCTAATAATTAGACATGCATTTATTACCTTGCAGGTATGATGGGCATTAATTCTGACACAACAGGAAAAGACATATATATGAATGGATGAATGGCATGAGAAAAGGTACTTAATAAAGTAAATATGTGTCTCATGTTTTTAGAAAAAGTGCTGAGCATTCAGAATTCAATAGTTAAACACAACAATAATTGTAGAATGAACATAGATCATCATAGAGACTGCAGTATTAATTCCAAGTAACACAGCATGAATAATTCACAATAGATTAACCAGAAAGAACACACCTCATAATACTTGGACCAAATATCAGATGGAAATTCATCCCCAAAAATGTTCATATATTATGAGCATCAATTACATTCATAGTGGGAGAGATGGAACCACATAAGAAAATGGGATTGATTGTATGTATCATAAAATTTGAATCCCCAAGCGCTACTTACAAAATATCATAGAATTACAAACAATCGTTGATCAGACAAATCTCTTTAGGAAGTTACACTTCTTCCAAAAAAATCATCAACCCTTAATAATCAATCCTTATGCATATTTATAGCCTTTAGATCTTTCAAATTCATTACAACAAAATTATGCTTAATAACATATTTCAGTTACAAACAATCTGGAAAAAATTGGCTTACAAAACCAACTATCTAATGCCTTGATTTTGACTAGAAGGAAAAGACACTTGTGGTCCTTCTTACTGAGGTGGAGGCTGAGGTGGCTATGGTGAGGAGACTCCGACTGGTGATTGCATCTTTGTTTCACTAGAATCCTTCTTGAGTTGAAGGAGCTTGGTAATATTTTTCCATTCCTTTCCCAAAGGATATTGAAAAATTTTCAATTCTCTGAGGGCCATATCTAGCTCGGTATAATGCTCATAAGTTGGTTTTGGAAAAAATTTGAAAATTGACTCCGGTCTAGCAAATATCTCAAAATCTAGACGAAGCTTCTCAAACACAATCTTGCCATCCAATTCTTCATGGATATCTGCAAAACCACCCTCATATTTACGTGCATCCATCAAATGTACATGATAATTATCCTTCGGGTACAGGTCTCCACTTCCATCCTAAGGATGAGGAAGACCTAGTTTGATAAGATCATTGAACATGGCTTTGAAGGAATGAACATCATGAGATAAATGATTCGCCATGGCATTGACATTTTGAGCTAATACACCTTTATTTATCACCTTGTTGGCCTCCATAATAATTTTGGTTATGTCTTTTATAGGAAATATTGAAGCTGTGAAGAACCTGCAATAGTTAATTAATGAAAATACAGGAGATAGAAGAAATAACATAACTCAGAATCACTTTTATTGATCGCAGGCCACTTCGAGGGGGCAACCTCCTTTGAGTAAGCTCAATACAAATAACTTCATGGTGCCTTCATTGCCTTCATTGGCCTCAACACACACTTATATACTAAGTCTATGCCCAATACTATGGGTCAATACCATGGGACATATAATAATACAGGACAACTTACAAAGCATATGCGTCCAATACTATGGGTCAAAACCATGGGCTAATACAAACTATGGATCAACAAATACTATGGGACGACTTACAAAGCATATGCATCCAACAACAATATACTAAAAAGGTAAAGAGAAGGGTTGACATGGGTTCCTAACATCCCCTCTCCCTTAGAAAAATCTTTGTCCTCAAAGCTTTATATGTGGAAATTGATGCGGAATCTGAAGGAGTGGTTCCCCTGTAGCATCCTCGGGTTGCATTCCATGCCACTGAATTAATGCCTCTATGAGAGAGTGAGATAGAAGCTGACGCCTTTTGAGTTTCTGGGAGGATTGCTTGGAAGGATGTAAACGAATAAGAACCATATCAGCTGCGTGAAAATGGCACGTGGAACGGTGCTGATCGACGTGTTGTTTCAGTCAAATTCTTGCCATCTGAAGATTGTCCTGCAGAATGCAGTTTCGAAGAACCGATTCAATTGTTTGAACTGGGGAACTGTTGAGGCTGTATGGAAGAAGAACTGGCGGTGCCTGTCCATAGACTACTTCATATGGTGTCATGTTAGATGTGGTATTGGACCACCAGAGCGCTTCAAGGAAATCCATAGCAATAGTTGTCCAAATCTGTGTAGGGATGAGCAAGGTTTCGAGCAGTCCTGAAAGGAGTGTCATTTCACCCTTGTTGACCTGGAAAGTATCACAGTCAGTCACCATCTATTGAATTGTCATTTTTAGTCCCTTCCAAAAGAAGTTACATTGTTCTCGTTCATACTTTTTGAGGAACCCAGAGTGCCCTACCGATGGAGAAGCATGGAGTTCATAGAAGGGATATCCCTATTGATCAAATTGCAACCAATTTGGAACAAGCAGAGAAATAGTTGTAAGATAAATTGGATCATCAAGTGTGCCAGAAGGAGCATCTGCCACTAGATTTTCCTTACCCTTCCTGTAAGTGATCGCATAGGCAGAACCCATGAGTTGGATAACCCATTTCAGGTGTGTTGGGGAGGACACTCCTTGTTCCAGGCAATTTTCCAGACTCTGGAGATAAGTCTTGATGTAGAAATAATTCCCTAATAGGGATGGCTGCCACTTCTGTACTGCGTGCAAAATAGCCATCAGTTCCTTCTGAGATGTAGATGCGGCTAAATTCTTACTAGAAAGGTTGCTTGAAGGAGGCAAGCCCACTGGTTCAGCAAGGACACCTGCATATCTATCCAAGGAAGTAGTGGAGACCATTGATGGGTGCATCTGAATGGAATGGAGATGAGCGATGGCACCATGGGAATTCTTCTTTAGGATATTTTCCAGGCGATGTTAACTGATGATGCGAAGAGACCCTGGTTGTAAGCCCATAAATTTGTGTTGTTTCCCATTGACTGAAAACTGCATCCAAAGTTTAGCAAAATCCCATAAAATGGGGCCAAGAGTGCGTAACCATTGAACGCCCAAAACCACATCACATTCGCCTAAGGACAAGGAAAACATGTCAGAGCGCAGGTTATAATATTCCAGAGAGATACGCACATTGTGACACTTCCCCTTGCAAGGTAAGGTTCCTCCATTGGCAACCATGACTTCAAAGTTGGAGCAAGGATGGACAAAACAATCAGCCTATTTGGAAATCCCAGGGTCAATGAAGTTATGAGTGCTACCAGAATCAATGAGTATGGTAAGAGGGAGCTTCTTAAAGTAATCCCTGACCCGCATTGTTTGTGGGGTGGTGACTCCGGTTACAGCCTGGAGAGATATCTCTGGTGGGTCGTCTTGACATGGGGGGTCAACAAGCAGGTGCTTAATGTTGACCTGATCATCTATTGTATCTGGAGCTTCTTCACCAAGTGCAGAGGCTGGCGGAGAATCCACATCCAAGAGATAGAGCTTTCGCTCAACACATCTATGTCCCCGAGTGAATTTCTCATAACAATTATAATAAAGCCCTTTTTTCTCTGCGTGCCTACATCTCTGTTTCACACAAATGCTTGATAGGAGTTGGTCAAGGAGCTGGTGGGATGGGAGGTCGTTGAGAACCCCTATTTCGGAAGGGAACAAAAGTGGGTTTGGAGCGTTGTTGGGCTGCAATCTTGTCTTCTTCCAACTTAGCCAACCCCAGGGATTCCATCATTGTGTTGGGACAGAACATTTTAACCTCTGAGTGGATTTCATCCTTAAGACCACTGATAAAACAACTCTTATAGAATTCATCAGACAATCCTTCTGTGTGATTGGCTAGTTTCTCAAATTCTGTCTCATACTCTCTCACAGTTCCAATTTGGCGAAGTTTAGTGAGGGCTCCTGTGAAGTCATCAAAATAACTAGGACTAAATCGTTGCAAAATGGAGCTGGCAAAAATCTGGCCATTTTGGCTCTTCATGAGCCTTGATGTACCAACGGTACCATTGAAGAGCTTCCTGTTCCAAATGAAAGGATGCATGTGGAACTTTGGTGACATCAAAAGTATTATGTAGACTGAAATATTGTTCTGCACGATAGATCCATCCAGTCAGATCAGTACCATTGAAGCGAGGAAAATCAAGATTTAGACCACGGAAATAGCTGGAAGAAGAGCCCATTGTCTGATGAAGACTCGGACTGTCGCTTTTTGTTCATGGCTGAATGCTCAAGGTGGAGGCCGAGAAATTTTTCATCGAGATCCTGGAGTTTGGTTTGGATGGCTACAAGTGCTTCCTCCATGGTTTTTGCTCATGCGTGGGTGACAACCATAACCAGGAGTTTTTTTTTTGAATGGGTAGAAAAACACAAACAAAAGCTTATTTAGTAAAGGAAAATTTGGATTTGGGGAAAACACTGATGGGTAATTGGGGTTTGACTAGGTTTTGGACATTGTCGAATGGACAAGGAAGCAGAAAAATGAGGATTTTAGAAGTGGGGTGAAATAATGGGAAAATTTTTCAGAGAGAGACAAAGAAGCAGAAATAGGGAATGAACATGGTGGCAAAATTTGAAGGCGAATGGGTGAAAATTAAAGAAGTTATGGCAAACCCTAAAAATAGACAAATGTGGGATTTATGGCTTTGTGAATTGGAATTTGGGATAGGGTCCTCAGGAATGAAAGATGCAGAATGGGATGACAGGGGTGTCAAGTAAGTTTCAAGGGAAACGGACTAAAAGCAAGGGAGATATGGCGAAAAAACGTTTTTGTTCAGAATGGATCTGCTATAGCAGGAGGGATTGAAAACAGATGGATCTGAAACAATGTGGAAGGAATCGGAAACAGATGGATCTGAAACGATGTGGAAGGGATCAGCAACAGATAGATCTAAAACGACACGGAAGTGATCGACAATAGATAGATCTTAAATGGCATGGAAGTGATCGGCAACAGTTCTGGATAGAGGAAATCTGCGATTTATCACCTGAAAATAGATATGGACCCCGTATGCTCAGCTTCCTAACGGTTCAGGGGATTCACTCGGCCACCAATGCTATCTGACGGCTTGCGTATTGGGGCAATACTCCTCACGCCACGGCTCGGGTAAAACTGATAACCGCTTTTCCACAAACGACAGTTCTTGGTTTACCTCACAGATGAGAACTAGTCAATCAGGTAGGGGTCGTTTCCCTTTTCGCTCGCATGTCCTCTCAATGTGCCAGCTACTTTGGGGTTCCTGTGGTGCTCCTCACAATGAGTTATAGGGCTTATGCCCAAGTACTTCCCACCGTTAAGTGGATAGGGATTATTCCCAGATCTGAACCTGCAACAAGTGAAAACAAATTTGGCAGAAATTTCACCCAACGAGCCCAAGAAAGTGCTCTGATACCAGATGTGAAGAACCTGCAACAATTAATTAATGAAAATACATGAGATAGCAGAAATAACATAACTCAGAATCGCTTTTATTGATCGTAGGCCACTTCAAGGGGGCAACCTCCTTTGAGCAAGCTCAATACAAAGAACTTCACGGTGCCTTCATTGGCCTCAACACACACTTATATACTAACTCTATTCCCAATACTATGGTTCAATACCATGGGACATATAATACTACGGGACAACTTACAAAGCATATGCGTCCAATACTATGGGTCAAAACCATGGGCTAATACAAACTATGGATCAACAAATACTACGGAACGACTTACAAAGCATATGCATCCAACAACAATATACTAACAAAGTAAAGAGAAGGGTTGACACGAGTTCCTAACAGAAGGTCATGATAAGATTTTTCATTGAGTAGATCTATTACTGCTTTTGGAGTGTCAAGCCTCTTATCTAGGCCACTGAGTATGTTCTGTGAATCTTGGGAAGCTATCAGAACAAGCTCCCACTCTTCTTGGTAAATGGAAAAATACCTCTAGTGGTTTATCATTAGCATTGATATCTAGTCCCATATCAAATGTTTAGATTCTCTCAATAATGGATTACCACTTAGCTTCCTAGCCAATACTTCAACTTCCTTTTGCAGTATGCCCTTTGATTGTTGTAACTCTGGAATAACAGAGTCCTTCTTAATGATTTCCTCATTGATACTCTTAAATTCATTTCCCTTCTTCCTCAATTCTTCTTTTATTTTATTCAACTGAGCATCTTTAATGCTCATTTGAGCCATGTCTTTAGCCAATTTATTTGTAGGATTTGATGATGATGCGACTTGCAAAGCCGCAACTTTAGTCAACGGAATATCTTGATTATGTTTCTTTAACTCCTCAACTTCCTTCTCAAGTGAAATGATTATTTATTTGTGTGTTTGATTCTGAGTCATTACTTTGTCCAATTCTATTTGTACTGCTACTATTTCCACGATCTATGGATGCTTAGTAGCAGGCATGTTTAGCTTTTTGTTCAAAGCTGAATTTTCCTTGTCTTTCTCTTTTAGCATGTTTTGAATAGGAACTAAATCATTTGGATCTTTTACCAACTTTGCAATTTGATGCTCTAAGTCAGTAATATTCATATAATTGGCCTTGGTAGAATACTTCTCATTCTTGAGCTGGCACTCAAGTCTATTTACTACACCTTGCAGCCTATTAGTGCTCATAGTGTATTTTAAGACATGTGTGCACACTCCTCTTGTTTTCTTGTGAAGCTCCATGATATCTTTGGGCCAAAATGCGTCTAGATTTATAGTAACCTGAGTAGTCTTATAATTGGAGGGAACTTTCTTACAACCTGGTACTATAGGCTCTAAAATATCCAATTTGAGCATTCCTTGTCTCAAGTTGAGTGCTGATAACATTCTGTCTTGATGAACTGTGGCAACATCTTGCTTTGGGTAAAGTATTTTCTAAAGATCCACCCTGTCATGTTTAATTTGTGCATAAACACCAAAAGTTCCATCTTTGTTTGGAGAGGTTGTCACCAGTGCTTCTTGCTGAGAAGATGCTCCATGTTCTAGTGGACACACAACTGATGGAAATTTTTCCAATACAATTGGTGTTAGAGAAACAGGAGTTGGATTTTGTTGGATATCCAAACTAGATTGGTGCTCTAATTTATAATTTTTGGATTGTGATACCTAGATTTCTAATTCTCCCAACTCAGTGTTAGGGATAACCTCATTCAAGGATATTTTTCCCAAAATAGCAGTCTTGTGAGGTGTAGGAATGACCTGAGACACATTATGTTGATCTAGAAATAATACCTTTTTCACTTCTTCCCAACTTTCCAAGTTGTCCATTTTTCCAAGTTCAAGATGAGGATCATGAGGATATGCTGCTAACCTCACAGCCTATCTCTTCCAAGAGATAACCACTTCGGGATCATATTTCCAACTAAAACATATAGGGAGATTTAAGATGGCCATCATTTCTTCAATATAAGGCTTGGTTAACCTGGTCCTAACCTTGAACGGTCCAGCTTCCTAGGGAACTCTAAAAGTTCTTGTACTGTTGTTTTTTAGAAAATGCATAGCATCACAATTGAATTTTTGGCGAATATATTTTAGGGAAAACAAACTAGGCGTTAGGAACACAGGTAGTTGATAAGGTGGTAATTTAGCTCCGTAGACTCAAATTTCAATATGATTTCCATAACAAAACTAATCCTGTATAGGATCTTGGAGTAGGCTCGTACATTCATGGAAGATTCTGGGAGGGGGTGTATCAAATAGTAAGGTATAATTTTTTTCTAATACAGTGTTTACAAATTCAGGAAAACCTTCATTATTAGGATGGGGTATGGACTTATTCATGTCATACTAATCAAAGAACTTCTTTTTGTGGTAGATGATCATATACAACATATATGAAGGATATCTAAAAATCATTTTTGCATAAAAAAACTTTTAATTGAAGATGGATCATTTGTATTAAGAAAGCAACAATATCTAGCTTAATAGGTGATTCTTGGTTTGACAGGTTAATCAACGACAGGAAACCTAAGGCTGCATCATTGATGACTAGATCATGGTCATATCCCAAAATTTGACATACCATAGAAAAAAAAAATGAGCTTGCTCCAAGAAAATCTCAATGTTGTACAATGAGTGAGTAGCAGACGGTTCGGCTCCAGGTGGTAGAAGTGATCTGATGAAATAATCCCTGCTCTCGAAGGAAAATTCTCTGATTTTGGCACCAAGAACTTATTCATCGAAAATTAGGTGGGTATGATCTTCTTAAATTTTTGTCATATCCATGAGGATCTCCTTGTTTATAGGATGAATTACTGACCCCGTCCTATAGATAATGACCTTTCTTTCTGGTGCATACAAATATGCACACCATTGGACCAATTCAAGAAAGGGTCAAGCCTTGGGTAATATCATCTTGGATAAACCTGAATTCCATAGGTTCAATGTATCATTTCTTCCTTTAGTGCAGTCTTCAACTTCTCTTGATAATCGATGTAGGTTACCAATGGAGAGTACAGGGTCGTAAATATCGAAATGTTCATCTCCTAGGTTTTCCTCCTAGATAGTCGGGTTACTTGCATATGGGGCATATTCTGTTTCTGGAATGGACACCATGATGCTTCAATTGAAAACCTTTACTAGCTTTAAAATGTAGAAAATGATAGGGCAATGCAAAGGTGGAAATGGACAAGTGAGAGCTCACGAATATTTTGCAGGATAATGCTACAAAGAATTTGGACAAGGGCATTTATAGTTGAGAGTTTGAAAATGTGGTGCATTCAATATGTTGAACACGTGGCGCTACGTGATTAGTTGATAGATGATGGTGGTGGGGTTGTTAATAAGTGAGGACCGATATCAAGAAAGCAGCAATAGCGATATTGGTTGGGTTAAATCATGGTGGGTCCACCTTGAAAGGCAGAATGGTGGGAAAGATGTTTCGAGGCCTTGAGAAAGTGGTGTCCAGATACTGCTTTTAGAGCCCCAAGTAACTATGATGAAGACAAATGGCTAAGAAGTTTCAAAATTAGGTTCAAGCTCATGGATTAACATCTGTGCGACTTCAAGAACCTAAAACCTCCTCCGTTGTTGATGATAATCATAATTTGATCAAGATTCATGCCGATTCAGAAAGGCCTGGAGGATGTGGGTCCAACTGTCTGCTCTATCTGACCACATTTGTCATATTTTAGCACACCTGACAAAAAGCCGTAAAGAGATTTCAAGGCCCTAAATTAGTGGTATATAGATCATTTTTGGAGCATTAAAACCTTCTCATGTGGATACATGTCTCGGTGGTTTCAGGTTTAGGCTTTGGAAATTAAGTTAACCTTTGAGCACCTTGAAGAGCCTAAGAGCTTATCCTTCATTTATTTGATAGGACCAGATATTGAGGTTAGATGCCAATAGGGTTCTCTATTGGATGATGGGCCCAAAATCCTGTTTGATCAGAACTTAAATTTGTGAGAATATCACCCATGGATAATAGCTGAAAACAGTAGTTTCAAGATTCAGCAAAAGGAGAATTCTAAGACCACTTTTGGAGCCCTGAATTGATCTCAAGTTGCCATGTGGATAAGTGGTTTTGAGTTCAGGCTCTCTACTTCGGATTAACATCTACGCATATCTAGAAGCTTGAGTATCCCTCTATCATTGATCTATACCCGATCAAATGAATTTCACATGTATTTAGATCATTGAATGGACACTCAAAATATCCGTATCGTGTGCTGAGAATAGCAAGAAACCACGTTCATGGCATTGTGACAACACTGCAATAGTCTGGACTAAGGAAAATCTAGGCTACCGAATTTACTTGCTCCACGATTTTGCAACACTGGTCCATTCACTGTGCATTCTAGTACCAACACATTCATTTTCTTAACTTGATTTGGTATCAAGAACAAGGAGAAATTATGCGCCTTAAACACCTCTACATGGATAAAACCCTAGAAACTTCTGCAAATTAGATATAATCCTAATAGAGCACAAGAAATAGAAAATAACATTGCACAATATGTTGGGTATTCTCCATTGAGGCCCCAACAAATTATTCTCTATATAAAAGGAATATAGGTTAATGACCCTTGTGGCTTGTATTAATATTAAAGGAATCAAGGTGAAGGGAATCTTAGCTACAAAGTTTCCTTCGAATACGGAATTCAACAAGTCGAAGAAAATGACAAGCAGGATGGCCACTACACCCCTAGACTTGAACTTGGAGAGTGAGAGATTGCAAACTAGATTCTTTCAAGCTAGTTTTGTTGATGTGTTTGTAACTTCGGAAGATATTCACTTGTATATTGTATGTATTACATTTGTAATTTATTGTATCCCCAACAGAGATGTATCATTCCTCCGATTGGAAGTGTCGTCATTTGTACTTGCAAGTGTTGCAAGTATTATTGTAAGTGTCGCAACTTATACTTGATGGGTTATTAGACCACCTTGGTGGGGTCGACCCTGTATAAGTTGTGTGGATCAAAGGGTAATTAGACCACCCTAGTGGGGTCGGCCCAGTTAGCATTATTTTAAGTGGTTAAGTTGGGGCCGACCTAGTTAGAGTTAAAAGTCAAGTGAAGTAAAGTATAAATAGAGAGTGTGACTCTCTCATTTATTCATTCACACACTCACTCACTTCGCATTAGTGAGAGAGAGGAGGAGTGTGCACAAGTGGAGGAGGAGCAGCTGCTAGGAGAATATCTATTGTTGTGGGTTTTTATCTTTGTGATCTTTGTATTGATGATCATTCTATCTCTGAGGAAGTTGCGGGGTTTTTCACCTTCTTGGTTTTCCCCGGTGAAATGCATTGTGTCTCTTGTCTCTTGTGTTTGATATGCTATACATTTTGTTCTCTCAATTAATATCCTAGATCAGATTGAATTAAATGCTGAAAAAATAACATGGGATCAAAGCTAGCCTAAAGGAAGGCATGGTATGGCATTTATGACACTTGTTGCACTTGCGACAAATTGGAAGCTAGGGCTTGGTATAGTAAAAACCAGTCATCGTGACACTTTCTCTATAAATCCATTTTGGCGAAGGTTCAGGATCTAAAAATTCTACAGGTCGAATATGAAATGTCCATGTACCTTTTGTCCGAAGGACAGACTCAGATTCATTGTACTTTGTGAGATATGATACGTACAAGTTAGGGTTTTTTCCTCTTCTAGAATGCAGTCCTAAACAGGTGACCTAGGAAAAAAGGTCATATCTCGCGCTAGGAAGCTCCAAATGGAATGCCATAAAAAATGACAGTTAGGGAACAGACTGTAGTTTCACAGGTCTTGGTTTCAAATGCCGAAGTTGAAACAATGACATGTGGCACGCCATACAAGTTCGCTATACTGTTTCACCCTATAAACAGGTCACGTTGCGACACTTGGAATATCTCTCTCTCAGAGAATCCATTTGAGATTCGATCTGTGGGGTGGAAAGATGACAGGTCAGTCTACCATAGGACGAAGTTTCAGACCTTGAGGATCCAAAATTTCAGAGATACATCATAAACAATATGGCATATATTTATGTCCAAACATAATTGGATTCTGAGCACTTTCATTTTTGGTTTGTCACTACTGCAGGAAATTAGGGTTTCGGAGAAAGTTGGAATTTTTGGAATCCGAGACCACGGCTGGATGCTCCTCAGAAAAATCAAATTTTAGAGCACAAGATCGAACTTTTTGGCTGGGCAGAACCCCGGGCATTATCAAACCCTAGTTCAGGATTTTGACCAGAAGATCCGAAAGTTTCAAAGGCAATTTTGAGGGGTCAAATTTTGGAGATTTCAAAATTGAAGTATGCCATCTTGATCAACTCAGCAAGGTGCATATTTTCATCCAATCAGAACTTTGAAATTCAAAGTTTGGATTTTTAGGGTTTCTCTATCAAACCCTAGCCAGCTCGAGATCCAGATTCAACAAATCAAGTGGATTGGGTTAATCCTAGAAGAGAATGATTTGGACACCTACAGAATTTCTAGTTCCAGAGGAAGATGAGGCTAAGGCCTTACAAAAGAAGACTACAAGTAATCCCGACATGTATGACTTGAAGAGATACAGGTATGTTTTGAAATCTGTTCATGATTAAGTTTTTCTTCATATTATTGAGGTTCGGACAATCCTGGTTAATTTTAGACTTGTCTTATAACCTTAGTAAGAGTATGAATGCATGTAAATGATAGAAGACATTCATTGATTAGGTTTATGACTCTTATGATTGTACTAATGCACTGTGGTGTTGTATGAGGATGATGTTGTCCACTAACATGAAGGGTACATCAAGAAAGATAAATCAAGTTCTAGATCAAGAACGAAAGACCATGGTGACATGAAGACAAAGACTCATCCATAGTCATGGATCACATAGAAGCTCTACTTACGAGGTATGTATAACTTGGTTCTACAATTATTAACTTATGAGATATGCAGGTTGCTAGCACAAGGTCTCTAAGAGAACAAAGAAGACATTGTTTGGGTATGTTAGACAAGCATGATAATCTAGGTATGTTTTCCTATATCAAGTTAGAATCCTACCTTGTGTTAGGATCTTAGATAAGTATATTTTTGTATGATTGATAATGCTTATCCATGAAGTTATAAGTTTGAGTAATCATGGGTTTATGCATATTATGCTTCTCAATGAAGAGTCATATGGTCATATAAGAATATGCATGAGTAAAAGAATACTAACGCTTGTGATAAATTACCTGTGTATGAAATGACCATAACCATACATGTTTAAGATTATTTAGAATCATAATGTTTTGATGAGTATTGAGATTATACTAATTCATGTATGATTATGTATGAGATCTTGAGGATGACACTAGTGCACACTTAAGCATGCATAGTGGTCCAGGATGGATATAAGTTCAAAGACAGATAATCCAGAAAGCAAAGATCAAGAGGGAGCTCACTGAAGTAGTTCCTACAAGGAAGCAAAGATCGAGAGGGATCTCACTCCAGTAGTTCCTGCAAGGAAGCAAAGATTAAGAGGGAGTCCACCCAACAAGCAAACAAATATAAGTATTTGAATTGTCATTTCTTATTACTTAAATGATGTTGTTCAGTCATGTACATTTAGGATGTATATTATGCATTTTAGAAAAGTTGCATTAATAAACAAGATACTACTAAAGTAATGGGTAAGTGGCCTATGGTACTGTACAACATTCCATTGCTACTTATCTAGAATGAAACCTCTTTGATGACATGTTGGGAGTTGTGCACACTCTTAACAATGTTCTGGTAGAGATGGAAGACATCTAGAAAGTTACGGGATATGGATAAATGTTGTATTGAAGCACTGGCTAAGATAATTGCATGACTGTATGACATATATATTTATGTGTAAGAATTTGTTTTGAAATCTATGAGAAGTTTTTAATCATGCAATTGAATTTGAATTGTAGGAAAAATCATGTACAATCACCTACAAAAGAAGGACTACAACATTTGTTCAAACAAACGAAGTTCAAAGAAAACTATCTATTGAAGATATTGAAGAATCTGAAGTTCCCAGGATCTGGGATGCAATAATGGAAGAATACCATGATCGAGGAATACCAGTCGATCATGAAGAATGATGTCTGGGATGTGGTCCTGAGACCAGAAGGGAAGTCTGTTGTGACTTCCAAGTGGATCTACAAGATCGAGCATGCTCCAGATGGTAGCATAGATAAATACAGGGAAAGGTTTGTGGCTCGTAGATTCTCCCAGAAAGAAGGGATAGATTATGAAGGACTTGGGTATGATGCATTACTTTGTAGGTATGGAGGTGTGGAAGAGTGCATATGGAATATTCCTTGGACAAGGAAAGTATGCAGTAGAGATCTTGAAGTGGTTCGGAATGATGGACTGCAAAGCCATGGCCACACCTATGGCATCGAACCTAAAGCTATTGAGTGATGCTTCATCAGAGTCGGTTGATGCCACGATGTATCGTCAAATTATTGGGTCCTTGATGTACCTGACAAACACGAGACTAGATATTTTCTTTGCGGTGAACACCTTGAGCCAGTTCCTGATAGATCCTAGACATGTTCACCTGATTGCTGTAAAGAATATTCTGAGGTGCATGAAGGGTACGTTTGATTATGGGCTCAAGTATGATGCAAATCAAAAGGTTAACCTGGAGGGTTATGTTGATTCAGATTGGGTAGGCAGTGCTGCAGATAGGAAGAGCACTTCGGGGTGCTGCTTCAGTATGGGATCAGGTGTGATCTCTTGGTTTAGCAGGAAGCAGTCCTTCCTAGCACTGAGTACAGCCGAAGTAGAGTATGTCGCATCTTGTTCGGCTAGTTGTGAGGCAGTATGGCTAAGGAAGCTACTGTCTGATTTATTTGATCTCCAGTTGAATGCTACTTGTATCTATTGTGACAACCAGAGTTGTGTGAAGTTGTCAGGGAACCCGGTGTTCCATGACAAGTCGAAGCATATCGAGATCAAATATCACTATATCAGGGATATGGTGCAAAGAGGAGTAGTGAAGCTCCTGTATGTTGCGACGGATGAGCAGATTGCAGATGTGTTGACCAAACCACTAGCCAGAGTGAAGTTCGAGTACTTCAAAAAGAGGCTTGGTGTACTTCAGATCGAGGTTCCTTCCAAGGGGAAGTGATGAGTCTGGAAGACGCAAATGCACATGGGATTTTCTGACATGGTTGTAGTTATGTTCTCCCATGGTCGTGATGTAATTGCTAAGCCATTCTCACATGGTGGTAGATGTGTTCTCCCATGGTGCATATATAAGGGCTGGAGCCATTCTCACATGGTGGTAGATGTGTTCTCCCATGGTGTAGATGTAAGGGCTGAAGCCATTTTTCACATGGTGGTAGATGTGTTCTCCCATGGTGAAAAAGTAAGGGCTGGAGCCTTTCCCTAATGGTGGTAGATGTGTTCTCCCATGTTGATGGTAGATGTGTTCTCCCATGTCGGTGGTGTAAGTGTTGTATGATGTGCATCTGGGATGTGCTCTGTGGACAATGAGATGATCTGAAGAGGACAATGAGATGATCTGAAGAGGACAATCATGTGTGATGAGCATCAGGATGATGCTCCAGATGATATGCATTAGGACGATGCTGTGACGATCATCAGGATGATCATGTGATGATGACATGCATCAGGATGATGCTGTCACGATGATCAGGATGATCATGCGATGATGATATGCATCAGGACGATGCTGTGATGATGATCAGGATGATCATGCGATGATGATGTGCATGAGGATGATGTATTGTATGATGATGATCAGTATGATCATGAGCATCAAGATGATGCTTTGTGCGAGGATGATCAGGTTGATCTTGAGTATCAGGATGGTACTCTGTGGCCGTGGATTGGTTGTGCAAAGGTAGCTTGTAATACATCCTGGAGATCTGAACAGGTTGTGTTAGTCACGTAAAAGGCCTCGGATTCTCTTTAGAGATCTTGTTGGGCAAGACACTCTTTTAAGGTTTTGCTAGACCACATCTAATATGTCCTAGAGATCTGGACAAGTTGTGCTAGGCACGTAAAAGTCCTCGGATGCTCTTTAGAGTTCTTGTTGGGAAAGAAACTCTTTTAAGGTTTTGTGGTGGTGGTAACATGTAATGAGTCCTGGAGATCTTTTCGGTCGTGCTTAGGCACATAAATGATCCTGGGATGCTCTTTAGAGTTACTGCCGGTCGTGCTATGCACTTAAACATTCGTGGGACACTCTTTTAAGGTTTTGTGATGGTCACATGTAATAGATCCCTGGGATATCTTGTCGGTGGTGCTTAGGAACATAAAGGATCCTAGGATACTCTTTTGAGGTTTTGTTGACACACGTAATTAGTCCTGAGGATTCCACAGGATGGCCAACTCACAAAGATGATGAAGACCTACAGGAGGCTAGGCCTACAATCAGCATGTAAAAGGGATGGCTCTGTAGAACTTCCTATGATGAGAAGAATTGAGAGATAACCCAATGATTGAGATGACGAGTACAACAGCAGTGACTATGATGCTCCGTGATCCAATGACGATGATCCAACTCCAGAATTGAAGACTTGTGCCGATATGTATTGATAACCTGTGTCTAGAGAATACCTTCCTAATTAAGAGGGAGTGTTGATGTATTTGTAACTTCGGAAGATATTCACTTGTATATTGTATGTATTACATTTTTACTTTCTTGTATCCCCAACAGAGATGTATCATTCCTCTAATTGGAAGTGTCGTCATTTGTACTTGCAAGTGTCGCAACTTATACTTGATGGGTTATTAGACCACCTTGGTGGGGTCGGCCCTGTATAAGTTGTGTGGGTCAAATGGTTATTAGACCACCCTAGTGCGGTTGGCCCAGTTAGCATTATGTTAAGTGGTTAAGTTGGGGACGACCTAGTTAGAGTTAAAAGTCAAGTGAAGTAAAGTATAAATAGAGAGTGTGACTCTCTTATTTATTCATTCACACACTCACTCACTTCGCATTAGTGAGAGAGAGGAGGAGTGTGCACAAGTGGAGGAGGAGCAGCTGCTAAGAGAATATCTCTTGTTGTGGGGTTTGATCTTTGTGATCTTTGTATTGATGCTCATTCTATCTCTGAGGAAGTTGCGGGGTTTTTCACCTTCTTGGTTTTCCCCAATGAAATGCTTTGTGTCTCTTGTCTCTTGCATTTGATATGTTGTACATGTTGTTCTCTCAATTAAGATCCTAGATCAGATTGAATTAAAAGCTGAAAAACTAACAAGCTTAAAATCCATCCTTATTTTTTGTCTTTGATTTCTTAGTGGAGGGGCCACAACTAATAGGGTTTCTAATTTTTTACTTGTTTTACTGATGGTAGAGTGAAAATACTTATAGTTGAGGGTTATGTGGACAAGGATCCATGATATACCTTCACATAGAAATGATAATGCTATGGATATTGATAGGATTATGATGCTATCTCCGTATTTGAATGAGGGAATGAGAATATCATCTTGGTAGGTGGGATCGATCCTTGGACCTCACCTTCACTTTGATACTAGGTCTCTTTTCTTCCTATACACGTCCTAAATTGGTTAGATATTATATTTGGTTGGATATATATAGTTATGGATAGTCAAATCAACCTCTATAGTGGAAAAGATGTATAGGAAGTAGAAAGAAGGAGCAAATGACCTTTTTTTCATTGGTTCACACATGCTCTCTCAAAAACATTTGACTTTACATCAAAATCCAGTTACTTTTATTAAATAAACTAAATTAACATAGTCATATTAGTGGTGGTTGATATATATAGTAGGAACCATTAGTGTTTTCTATTTTTATGAAATAATATTCCCTATATCATAAATCAATTGTCATTGATATATGGTTGTGTTGGTTGACCACCACGTTAAGTAAAAGGTTGTAATGTCCCCAATATTTCACAATGGACCACTCCATTGGCTAGGGAATTCAATGGTATAAATTCACTTGAATAAATTTAAGAATATAATAAAGTGGTGATTTGGGGTCATGAGGCACTATGGAAAAAACCAAGGCCCAAGGAAAAAATTTATGGAGCGGGAAATCATTCTCTCCTAAAAAACAATTTTATTAATATTTTGAGGGAATATGGCCAAGGTGGGTGCATTAGAGGATAGGTGGGTCCCCCATGAGGTGTAAATTCCATCCAAGTTGGAAGGAATATCATCATGAATGCATCTCATGAGTTGTAACTCCTCCGAGCTAAAAATAGCCAAGGAAGGCGCACTTGTTGGAGGAGAATCCAATGTGGGTGAGAATATCCAAGTGGGTCAGAATCCCAAGGAAAATGTAACTCACATTTGACTAAGAATAGCCAAGGAGTTCGAATTTTGGGATGGTGGACCTTCCAATTCATGATGAATCTCATTCTAACTCTCCATTAGGCCCAAAATAACAACTAGGGTAAGATGAAGTGTTGTAGGAAATTATTATCTCCTAAAATGAATTTCTTAATTATTTTGGAGAGATAATTCGAGTAGGATGTGGAATGAGTTACTCTCTCATGAAAGTCATCTCAATTAATATTTTATTAATAATTTCGATAGAAAACTCTAGAAGGGGGGGGAAGGAGAAAGATCAATTATAAAAGAAGGATGAGGACTCCCTGGGAGGAACTTTTGGAAAATTGAATTTTTGTATTGGAGAGCTCTTGTGGATTTCAAGATTGGGAGATGAGACCCTTAATTTATAACTTGGTATATGTTCCCCTTTGATTTGTAACTGATTTCAGTGCTCAAATATTCCACCTTAGGTGGTAGAGAGGAGGAGATCATCCAGATCTCGCATTGAACTTCATTTTAGATAGTTGAGGGAAAGCATTCAAATTTCTCTACAGAGCTTCATAGATATGAATGTATTGAGTGTCTTGAAACTATTCTAGGATGCATTCGTGTTGTTTTGGTGGTTTTTTGGTGTGTTTGGAAGTGATTAGTGTTGGTTTGGAAGTTCTGTTGTTGTGGGTATTTTAAATAATGAACCGATGTTGAAGGGGCCGAAATGGTGGTTTTGGTTTTCATAATTTTGTGCATTTCTAGTATATGATACATGTTCCATTACTTTCATAGCATAATTTCCAATTGGGAATACTTTTTGTTTCATCGAAAAAGGTTTTTGTTCGCCCAAGATATGGTCGTTTTACTGGATCCATGATTTGGAATTATATTTCGATTTTTTCTTCTTGTTGAGGGTGCACCAATGGTTGTACTAGGGTTTTACAAGTTGTTCTACTAGTTGTATTTAAACCATATATGGTATAGGGAGAACCTTCGAGAGCATATCTGTAAGTTGGCTTCGATTCTTTCCTATGGAGGGCACACTAGTTGAAACAAATCTCTCGTTTGGAGCAATAATTCCCTATCTTTTCTCTATCATTTACTGGAAGCTATCTCTTAATGAGGTGTGTATAAAAATTTCGTAAAAGTTCCTTGAATTCTATTAGTGAATTATTTGGATTGATTTGGGTGTGTATAATTCGATTTGGAGCTATTTGGGTTAGTTCAAGTTGCTTATGAGGTGTTTGGAAAGAGTTGAAAATCAAGACCATCTCTGTAGTGAAATTCAAGCTAGTCTTCCTACATTCAAATTTATGCTTATGGATATTTTCATGCTTGGTCAAATCTGAAATATATAACATTTCCCGTTGTTACATTGAGCCAAGAACTCTTCCTTGAATCTAGTGATATAACTAGTACATCCAATGCCTCAATATTGATGATAAATTGGTTGCATACAAAGTGTTTGAAGAAGTTCCTAAAGCATACTACATAACCAGTTATCAAGATTTTATATCAGTTCTAATTGGGCACATTACAGTGATTTCAAAGTATATTTAATAGGATGCACATCTTTTTTCAAATCCTAAATTATAAATACATTCCTCTGTTGTTGAACTAGAACATCTCATCAGATTCCATAATCCAATGTTAGGATTAATTTGGAGAGCAATATACTCTCCATTGAATAATTTGGAGTTAATGTGCCTCCACATTGGGTATGCTACAGTGGTATCATAGAATGTTCCTCGATAGATGCGGGAACTCAAGAGGAATTTTGAAGAAAATTTGAGATCATAACTTTGAAAAGAAGAAGCGCATTAGATGTAGAAGAAGAAAATTTCACCAATGGCTAGATTTCTTAATGGTAGAATGTTACCCACACTCCTTCCAACCTCTCCACGTGAAGAGAAGAGGCCTAAATGGGAGAGGATATCAAAGAAACCAGGTAAGGCACAACAATATTTGGATCATAACTTGCAGCATTGTAAGCCTTGCTACTAGAATGATCTGCATCACGAATTATGGAGAGGATGTTCGGTGTCTTTACAAATACAGAAATCCAAGGTTCCTATGATAAGTTTGGCTCAAGAAGTAGTGAATCCACTGTCATTGTTCAACCTTCAAATGACCATGAGGAGGAAAATGAAGCCATGTCCACAAACTCTCTTCAACCATACGAAATTTTGGATTAAAAGGAATCACATATTGCAACGTTGAGTCTCCAGGTTGATCATAAATTGGAGGAGCATGGAATCACAGATGGACCACATGGCAATGATGAAACTGTAACACAAAGGTATGATAAAAATTCTGATTTTTGCAGCAGCATGATTTAGTATCCATTTCATGTAAGGATGATGATATTGTAGAATTTTTAATGTTGGTACTCAAATTTTGTTGTTAAAGATTTCATTAGGCATGGTGGATTCATGCCACAAACATTCTAGTTTTTTATATCAACCACTAGAAAATGTGAACAAGACACAAACCTTAGGAAATGAGTGGTTACCAGGAGTTAAGGATCCAGTGTTGTTGGCATCCAAAGCAAGACAACCGAGAGGAAACTTATTTCTTCCAAGGGAAGAAGGTGCAGAAGTTGAGCCTTTAGATAGCCATACTAAGGATGTTGGTTTAGAGGAAGACAATGAGGGTTGAAGCAATAAATGAGAGCTTGCATGATCCCTTATGTGACAACACACATAGTGTTGATAGGATGACATTCCAAGACTTAGAGATCCAACTTTTAGTCACATAGGAGAAGATGTTGCAAGTGTTGACAAAGACTGATGGTGCACATAATTTTATTGAAGACCATATGTGGAGGACTCAGTTGGAGGAGAGACATAAAGTTATTTATGAAGGGTTAACTAGTTACCAACTATGCATCATTAAAAAGGAACTGGAAAGGATGAAATAATATTACTTGTAGTTTTTCATGGACAAGGACCTCGCTCTCAAGTTGTTGAAGACAAGGCAATGGAGGTTGACTAGCTTCGTGGGAAGTTGGGTAGATTACATCCTTCCTCCTACACCACAAATAGTTAGTTGTATATGGCTAGTGGCATTCATGAATTGGTGAAGGAACCGCATGTGATGGTTGAGCATGAGGAGCATTCAAATTCGTAGCTGCTTGAGGAGAGGATTTCCATAGAGGATTTTGGCTAGGCATTTTTTTGCATTATGAGGATAATAAACCACCTATTTCGAAGAGAGGATTATCCATTTAGGAGGTGGTTGAGACCATTCCTTATGGACCAGCCAGTATGGGAGCATTTACATCCATGGATCAGGTGGATAGTTATATGACAGATATGGAGTCACATTGGGATATAGGTTCAGCTTACACCGATAGTTTCTTGTAAATAGAAGCACATAGCAGTACACAGGAGTTCCACTTGATTCAGTTGGATGGGGCAGGTGACAATGATGTGAGCCATGGTACTAGTGTGAAAATTGCACAAGAGGAGATTAATATTTTGTTGGAGAGGTTCATAGAGGTCCCAATTAGCATTGGGAGTGGTAGGAATTTCAATTTGGTGGTGGGATCCTGCATTCCTCAGAGTGAGAGATTGTTCTGGATGATAGTTATGATTGGAGGGATGTATCATCGACAGTGGGATCCAGGAATTTCTTGGTTCAACAGTTTAGTAGTTTACATAGGAGAGAGATCCAACCATCACTTTCAGGATTCTATCCTAGTGGAGCAGTCGATTAATAGTGTCCTCGGTGGGAGACTTTAGGAGAGATGGATGCAATGTTTTCCATTTGTGTGGCTTGGGAGACTTCAGGAGGCTCTTTGTTTTTATGTGATGAAGTGCAGTGGGGGATGCAGTAGGTACTCTACAGTTTTCATGTTCATTTGGGACCCTAGTATCATTCTTGTACTTAGTTTTTTTAATTATAGAGTAGTATGGGGGATGGATCTATCTCTTGAGGGGATGATTAGAGTTCATGAGAAGCCTAGAATCATGACTGGTGATCAAGACATATTTCCTTTGCCAATATTTGGGATCGAGTATGGAAATGGGATTGTATACCTCACTTGGATGCCTATGCATACCACTATCCATGGTGGTAGGTTTAGCATTTACAGATATTTTAGCTTGGATATCTAGGAGAGGATAATGCAGATAGAGTATGACAATTGGATGCTTATTATCAGAGTGGTGCAGTAGCAGCATGGTGGTCCCTTTCTGATGTTAGCTTGGGATATTTGGATTCCAATACTAGACAGTTCAGTAGCAGACCCAGAGGTGAGAGTCATTTTTGGCTTTCATATGATTGGATTCCTAGTAGACCAATTATTTGAGGATTTGGTTGAGTGGTTGTAGTATTAGAAGGTTTCCTATATTGCTAGTACCTTACATAACCATATATTGAGCAGAGGATACCTCACCTCCTTCCAATGGGTTTGGAACCATGACATCATTTTCAGTCTCAGCATGATTTAGTTGGGGAGTATAGAGCTAGTGACTTTATCCACTTGAAGTTACATCTTCATAATCAGGCATCACTAAGGAAGGAGGCAAATGAATTGTTTGTGAACAAAGTAGGGGAAGGAGAACAGGCACTGCCACACCCAGATTTAAATTGCTTGAGGAAGAGCAATATTGGGTGGGGAGGATTTGTAATGTCACCAATATTCAATATGGACCACTCAATTGGCTAGGGAATTCAATGGTCTAAAGTCAGTTGGAAAAATTTAAGAATAATAAAGTGGTGATTTGGGTTCATGAGGCACTATGGAAAAAACTAAGGTCCAAGGAAAAAATTTACGAAGCAAGGAATCATTCTCTCCTAAAAATCAATTTTATTAATATTTTGAGAGAATATGGCCAAGGAGGGAACATTAGAGGATCAGTGGGTCTCCCATGAGGTGTAAATTTCATCCAAGTTGGAAGGAATCTCATCATGAAGGCATCTCATGAGATGTAACTCCCCGGGCTAAAAATAGCCTAGGAAGGTGCACTTGTTGGAGGAGAATCCAATGTGGATGAGAATCTCGAGGTGGGTGATAATCCCAAGGAAAATTTAACTCCCATTTGACCAAGAATATCCAAGTAGTGCGAATTTGGGGATGGCGGACCTTCTAAGTCATGGAGAATCTCATTCTAACTCCCCATTAGGCCCAAAATATTAACTAGGGGAAGATGAAGTGTCATAGGGGAATTATTCTCTCCTAAAATGAATTTCTTAATTATTTTGGAGAGATAATTTGAAAAATATTTGGAAGGATTTATTCTCTCATGAAAATAATCTCAATTAATATTTTATTAATAATTTTGATAAAAAAAACTCTAGAAGGAGGAAAAAAGAGAAAGATCAATTATAAAAGAAGGATGACGACTCCTTAGGAGGAATTTTTGGATAATTGAATTTTGTATTGGAGAGATATTGTGGATTTAAATATTGGGAGATGATCCCCTTGCATTTGTCACTGGTTTCGGTGGTGAAATGTTCCACCCTAGCTGGTAGAGAGGAGGAGATCATACATATCTCTCATTGAGCCTCATTGCAGATAGTTGAGGGAAATCATTCAGATTTATCTACAGAGATTCATAGATATGAATGTATTGAGTATTTTGACACTATTCTGGGCTACATTCATGCTATTTTGGTGGTGTTTGGGTGTGTTTGGAATTTCTACTGTTGTGGGTGTTCTAAATAATGAACCAGTGTTGAAGTGGATGAAATGGTGGTTCTAGTTTTGATACTTTTGTGCATTTTTGGGCTATGAGATATATTCCATTGCATTTAGAGAATAATTTACAATTGGGAACAATTTTATTTTCATTTAAAAAGGCTTCCATTTTCCCAAGATATGGTTGTTTTACCGGATCCATGATTTGGAATTCTATTTTGATATTTTCTTCTGGTTGAGGAGGGCACACCAATGGTTGTCCCTGGCTTCTACAAATTGTTCTACTAGATATATTTAACCCATATCTAGTAGAGGTTGTACCTCAGAGAGCATATCTTCAAGTTTGGGTCAAGTCTTTCCTATGGAGGGTGTACTAGTTGGAACAAATCTCTCATTTGGAGCAGTAATTCCATATCTTTGCTCTGTAATTTACTGGAAGCCATCTATCAGCTCTATGTAGAAGATTTATTTATGTATTTTCATTTTATTTATTAGATTTCATTGTACTTACTATTATCATCCATTTCCTAATAAAGATTCACAGTTATTTCCTCCATATTGTGTTCAATATTCAAGTGTCGTTTGATCTATCTGTGATAATCTGCAAGGGATCTAACAACTATAACAAACTCACAATCAAACTCTCAAGAATGTTGCAAAGAAGAAGAGAAGAATGCACTCAATAATCACTCATGAACACAAAATAATAGACAATATCAGTATCATACATGTAATGTAGCATCATATAGGATTCGAATTATCCAAGTAGGGAATTCGAATATGAGATCAAAGTCTAGCTTGGATAAATATGGAGACACCATCCAATCAGTAGTATCAGTCATAAATGGTAAGAGTCAGTCAAGTGTGTCCAACTGATTCTAACAGAACCATCTAGGCATAAATCAGGGAATGGAGACTCCAAGGGAGGCACATGAGGCTATCATAAGGTCAAGTGGTACTCCAAAACTAGCTAACTAGGAGCTACAAGTAGTTAGGATGAGCAATCAGTGGAACAAATACTCAATCCATGCACTAACTGAATGATAAATCCCGGTAGGTGAGAAAAGGCGCCCTAACTGAGTGATATCTGGTGGTAGGTGAGCAAAGGCGCTCTAACTGACAGTGGTAGGTGAGCAAAGGCGCACTAGGCATGTAGAAACTAAAAGAAGGCGCTTTAAGTAGGTGGGAGGCCAACTGGGGGATGTAGACAAGCTGTGGAGAGCTAGGAACAAGCTTTAGGTGCTCGGAGGACTACCAAGGTGATGATTGGACGCATGCAATTGCATGCAGATGACTGGTTGCATGCATACATTCAAAATTGAAAAATGATGGTGTGAATATTCCAACACCCCCCTGCAAGCTATACTATGAGATAATAACTGAAATCTAAAAAATAGGGCCCTGGTGACTAAGACCAAAGTTCACCCTGTACAATCAATCTAAATAAACTAAGTGAGGAAAGAGGGAAAACCCAGTGGGAAGAAATCTCTCCCTCAAAATAGACTGAAGGATGCTAATGTAGCATATCATCTCTCACCCTGAAGGAGGTAAGTGTCCTTCTTTTCCGAAGAAGGATCGATCGATCTGAAATGGATAAAAAATGTGAGAAGGATGAAACCTTATATTCTGAAAATATGATCTGGTTCTTCTATGATCATGTGGATCAACAACCAAATCACCGGCAGATCAGAGTGTAATGGTTTCCCATCGAGGAAGAGGAGGATCATCAGTTGAGGGATCTTCAGGTTCTTGTGGATCTGGATCTCCCATTCGCCCATCTTCATCATTAGTTACTATACCTTCAGGTTCTTGTGGATCTGGATCTAGAATTCCATCATCATCATCTCCATCTTCAGATTCTAAATCCGAAGTATCGTGTGAAGATGCATCGCTCTCATCAATCAAAGGAGGAGTAGTAGGTGAGCAATCCTGCTCAACAGAAGGAGTATCATGGAGAGGCCACTCCTCAAATTGTACACTCCTTTCAAGGAATGGGGTCATGAAGTAGGATCAAGTAACTTGTAGGCCTTTGCATCCAATGCATATCCCACCATCCCACCATAATGCACTCTCTACTTTGTGAATCAAGAGCTCTCCTTTTGTCAGCTGGAATCCTTTCCCAAGTTCTGGATCCAAACACTTTAAGATGAGATAGATTAGATTTGTATCCCATCCATGCTTCAAAAGGAGTAGTGTCACCGAGTCCCTTGTGAGGAACTCTTTTCTGAAGATAGGTGGCACAGTTAATGGCTTCTACCCAAAGACTAGGGTGCAACCCTTTCGACTTTAGCATGCAGGTGGTCATTTCTTTCAATGTTTTGTTCGTCCTTTCAGCTACACCATTCTGTTGCGGTGTATAGGGAACAGTATGTTGCATCTCAATGCCCTCTTCAGTACAAAAATCTTGAAACTCACCCTTAATGTACTCACCACCATTTTCAGTGCGAATGGATTTTATCTTCCTATCTGAAAATTTCTCTACAGAAGACTTGAAAAACTTGAAGAACCCAAATACTTCTGATTTCAATCTAAGGAAATATACCCAAGTGAATCTAGAATAATCATCAATAAAATTGAGCACATACCTTGATTTGTTTAGAGACAGATCTGGAAATGGACCAGCCACATCACTATGGATGAGATCAAGGGGTGAGAGGCTCTCCTAGCCTTTCCCTTCTCAAACTTCTTCTTGGGATGCTTCCCCATCAAACAACCATGATAGTTGCCTTTAGAAAACTTGATCTTAGGTAGCCCATCAACCATCTCCTTTGTATGCATGTCATGCAAGTACTTATAGTTAATATGCCCAAACCTTTCATGCCACAATCTGCTTTCTTCATTGGCATGAGTATGGAGAGCTGATTGCTTCGAGAGAGGTAAGAAGTGTGAGAACTCATATAGTTTGGAGTTGTGATTTGCAACTCCCTTTGCAATGATTTCACCTGAAACCATGTTTTGTATCTCCACTTCATTTGGAGAAAAGATGATCTTTTGGGCTCTCCAATATGAGTCATTTGATACACTGAAAGTAAGTTTGCTATAAGAGAAGGAACATAAATCACATCAGAAAAGTAACCACAGTCAATATTGATTCTTCCAATCCCCTAAGAGGAGACTTCTGAATCATTTCCCAACATGATGGAAGGGCCAACTAAGCTTTTGAAGTTGGAGAAGAGATCTTTGGAGGAATACATGTGTCTTGATGCTCCTGAATCTATTATGAAAGAAGACTATGTTGATGCACTTGCCATGAAGGCATGACATCTTTCTTTGTGTTCCGATCTAGAGATTCAGTAATAGGATCTTTCTTCCTTGCACATGGAGGTACAGGAAGATTTTTCTTATCAAGTAACTGAGCCATCAAATCTATAGTCTTCCTCATGCAAGTACTCTCAGGATGGAAACCTCTAAGCCCCATCTGACTGATATGGAGTATCTGTAGGCCTTGTATCATTCGATCTCTTATCAGAAATCTTTTGCTTGTCTTTACCATTCACCCTTTTGGCCTCAGCAGCTGTAAGGGCCGAATCCAACTTGGGTTTGATCATTTCCATGGAGATTAACTTCTCTTCCTCTTGAGTAAGAGATTGGATGAAGTAATCAAGTGAGGGAAACTTCCATTTTGGAATGGACATCTTAGCTGTCTGGAAAGTAAAGACAAAAACTGAGAAGTTTGCCCCCAACTTTGAGAGAATGGCAAGAATAAGCTACTTGTCTTCTTTCACTATCTCATATCTTTTCAACTATGATATCAAGATTTTGAACTTGGTGAGGAAGGCATTGATAGATTTGAAGTTGTCAAGACTCAAACATATGAATTCATTCTCCAATTTGTGTCCTTTCATATCATCTTTCTGTCCAAAGAGGGATTCGAGCTTGTCCCAAACCTCTTTAGGAGATGTAAGATCAATGACATGGAAGTGAAGATATTCATAAATTGAGAGAAGGAGGAGGCCAACTGCTTCATCAAGCCTATCCAAGTACTTGGAATTTTCAACTGCACTGAGAGGTTCTACCATCGTTCCATTGAGTATTTTGGTAAAGCTCTTGGATCTCATGAAGAGAGCCATCTTGGCTTTCCACTCAACATAGTTGGAAGATGTTAGCTTTAGCTCCATCTGAATAGAGAAGGTTGAATGTTGAAGAAGAATTCAAATGGGTGAATAAACCCGCAAAACAAGAAGAGCTTTTGCTGATGGAGAATGCTACACTTCGATTGAACACTACCTTTTGAACGCTGAGCACATAGTCTGAGTCCTTCACACCTGTCTAGAAATCACTGGATTTATCCAATGAATTCAAGTAATAGCACCAATATTTGTTGTGGAAACTCAGAGGCTTCTGGTGCTCAAGTGAACGATAGCTGCTTAAAGAACTGCTGCAATGGCTGCAATTCGAATAGATGCTTCTTGCTCTGATACCATGTGATCATCTGCAAGGGATCTAGCAACTGTAACAAACTCACAATCAAACTCTCAATAATGTTGCAAAGAAGAAGAGAAGAATGCACTCAATAATCACTCATGAACATAGAATAATAGACAATATCAATATCATACATGGAATAATGAATGTAAAGAATGTATTATAATAAACTGTGATGTAGCATCATATAGGATTCGAATTATCCAAGTAGGCATTCGAATCTGAGCTCAAAGTCTATCTTGGATAACTATGGAGACATCATCCATTCAGTAGTATCAGTCATAAATAGTAAGAGTCAGTCAAGTGTGTCCAACTGAGTCTAATGGAACCATCTAGGCATAAATTAGGGAATGGAGACTCCAAAGGGGGCGCATGAGGCTGTCATAGGGTCAAGTGGCACTCCAAAACTAGCTAACTAGGAGCTACAAGTAGTTAGGATGAGAAATCAGTGGAACAACTACTCAATCCATGCACTAACTGAGTGATAACTCCCGGTAGGTGAGAAAATCCCTAACTGAGTGATATCTAGTGGTAGGTGAGAAAAGGTGCTCTAAATGACATTGGTAGGTGAGCAAAGGCGCACTAGGCATGCAGAAACTAAAAGAAGGTGCTTTAGGTAGGTGGGAGGCCAACTGGGGGTTGTAGACAGGCCCTGGAGAGCTAGGAACAAGCTCTAGGTGTTGGGAGGACCACCAAGGTGATGAGTGGATGCATGCAAAATGCATGCAGACATGCAAAACTGAAAAATGATGGTGTGAATATTCCAACACTTTGTGTAGATCTATTAATATGGATGTCCAATCTTAATGTGGTGTGTATAAAACTTTCATAAAAGTTCCCTGAATTTTTTTAGTGATTTATTTGGATTTATTTGGGTGTGTATAATTCGAGTTTGAGATATTTGGGTGAATCCAAGTTGCTTATAAGGTGTTAGTAAATATTTGGAAATCAAGACCATCTCTGTAGTGAAATTCGAGCTAGTCTTCCTAGATTCGAATTTATGCTTATGGAGTTGTTCATGCTTGATCAAATCTGAAATATATAAAATTTCATACTAGTACATTGAGCCAATAACTCTTCCTTGAATCTGGTGATACAACTAGTACTTCCAATGCTTCAATATTGATGATAAAGTGGTTTCATACAAAGTGTTTGAAGAAAGTCCTGAACCATACTACATAACCAGTTATCAAGATTTTATATCAAATATGATAGGTCACATTACAGTGATTTCAAAGTATCTTTAATGGACTGCACATATTTATTCAAATCCTAAATTATAAATGCATTCCTCTATTGTTGAACTAGAACATCTCATAATCTTCCATAGTCCATTGTTTGGCTTAAGTTGGAGAACAATATACTCTCCATTGAAGAATATGGATTTAATGTGCCTAAGTTCCACATTAGGTACACTACAAAGGTAATATTATTTAAAACTACAAAAAATTAAAATAATGAAAGTGACTATTATGAAGATAAATTTTTTTTAAAAATAATAATAATAATTATTATTATTATTATAAATTTATAGTAATGATATCAATAAAAACAAAAATATTTATTTAAAAGTAATATGGTAATAATAATAATATTACTACTATTAATAATAATAGAAATGTTTCGTTGCCTATGTTTGACTTTTGTTGACATGGGTTGAGTGTGGATGATTGGGTTACATTAGTTGGCATGGTTTGATTGTGGATGAATGGTATTTACTATGGTTGGATGTGTTTAACTATTGTTGAATGCAGTTGACTTGGGTTATTGTAGTTTACTTCATTGACTATCATTGACTTCATTTGTGTTTTGTTGATTATGATTCAATTGACTACAGATGGCTAACTTCGCAGAGGGTGGTTGATTGTGGTTGACTTTAGTTGACTTTGGTTGACTTGGATGGAAATGGGTCACTTAGTAAAAATTGTTCAAAACACATGCTTTTGTGGACTTATAGAAATCATCCTTGTTTTAAAATTTATGGAATCCTCTTATTTATTTTTTCCCCTAATGGTAAATTTGTTCATAATTTTTTTTGTAAGTATCACATTATATTAGCAAAGAATAGTTACAAAACAGTTTTCCACAATCCCGGATCTTCATAAAAAACATGACTACCATCTCTATCCTCTAGATGTTCCAACTATCCAGAAATCAAGCACAAAAAACACCCCTCCCTAGCTCTATCCTCTAGACGTTCCAACTATCTAGAAATCAAGCACAAAAAACACCCCTCCCCAGCTCTATCCTCTAGACGTTCCAACTATCCAGAAATCAAGCACTAAAAACACCCATCCCCCAAGAGGGAAAATAGGGGTTATCATTTTTCTTTCAGTTTTACATAAACATAAATTTGATTTCACTTTCCAACCACATCATAAACTAGTGACTGCATTTTGATAATTCTGACTACCCACTATGCACAGACCTAAGAGCAAAAAACTAGCAAAAAGCACCATAAACAACAGACTTCCTAAGGAATCTGGGGGATTTCAGACTAGCTATCCTTCCTCACTTCTGATGGCATTATGGGGCCTTCATTACCAACATTCAGCTTCACCACCGAAGAGCTCCCCTCAACCTGAGTCCAATGAACAAACTCAATGAACATATTACTGGAGATAACATAAATATTTTGGTGTATAAGCCAGGAATCCGCATTTGTTTCCTTCCAATTTGGCAGGATCATCCCCCTTTCTCTTCTCCTCCCACTCCATCAATATATGAGCTAGAAGACCCTTCACAATCTAATAATTCTCCACTGACCGATCATAGAGCACCATGCGGGCACATGTGGTATTGGGATCCTGTATCCAATATTCCAGGTTATCCAAAGCTTCTCCTAGCAGTGTTCAAGATCCTCCCATAATTATCTCTCAACCCCTTCAATATCCTGTTGGATTTCCTACAAAACGAAATCTTTGAAATTGATAGCAACCTGAGTTTCCTTCTCTTGATCCCTTGTGGCTCACAGCGGAGCCAATTCCTGTTTCCCCTTGCTCTCTTGACGGGGCTTGATTCCTTAGTTTTCCATCATCCCTCCACACTAAGACACATTCCTCTCAGATATCCCAATGAAACTACCATTGATCAAATCACCAGACAAAAATACCCCAAGCATAGCTCTATGACACCATCTCTCTTTCTCCTCCTCGGAATTTAAACTTGAAACACCATAAATGATCATGAATACACTGGTCGATCTCCCTAGACTTAGGTCAAGGACCATACCCTTATATAAACCTTTGTCCTTCTCAACCATCCTTCCCCATGCTTAGAATTGAAATTTCCTTCTACAATCGTGTTGACTAAAACTCAGATCCTCTAGAGGAGTACGTGACCTTCGCATCCCACCTTTCCACATTAAAACCACTTGATTTGGTGTGTGCCTCCTCCTTAACCAGTGGTCATAAGGAAGCCTCCACGTGCCCCCCTACATCCACCACATGTCTTGGGATTTCATTACTAACACCTGCATCAAGGTAATAAGTTTATTCATAATTATTGATAGTCCCTTGATCAAATTTAATCATAATTTGTCACAAAATTTGTATCAATAATTTAAAATTTATTTCCCCATATAATTTAAAGTCCCCTATCCCCATTATTTACAATTATACCAACATAGATATTGAAAAAAAAATACCCCTAGTATGCATTCATGTAGTATTTATAGGTCTTTAAGGGTGCCCCCCTATGATGATTGTGATTGAATTGGTTAATTGTGGTTGATTGTTTTTTATGTGATTGACTTCGGTACACTATGATTGACATTGGTCGATTGAGGTTGGCTTGGTTGGATTTAATTTATTCTAATGACTATGGTTGACCATGATTCACTATGGTCAACCATGTTAAAATTGGTAGACTATGTTTGACTTGGAGTACTGAGGTTGACTTTAATAAATGTTGGTTAATTGTGGATTAATTGGCTAAGTGTGGTTAAGTTTCACTATCACTGAATTTGGTTGACTATGGTTGACATTGATTCCATTGGTTACCTAGGGTTCACTGATTCCCTTGGTTACCTAGGGTTCATTGGTTCCCTCGGTTACCTATGGTTGAAATTGATTCCCTTGTTTACCTAGGGTTCATTATGGTTTACTTTAGTTTATTGTGGTTGAATTTGGTTGAGTGTGGTTAACCTACATGAAGATAGTTTACGATGGTGGGATCCAATGGTTAGGTATTACTATGGTTGGATTTAGTTGATTATGGTTAATTGTGGTTGATTACAATTGAATGTGGTTGAATTTGGTTAATATTGGTTGTTGTTTTTTGTCTAGGTGTAGTGTCCTTTTTTATAAAATTGGGAAAATTGGGAAAAATTGCAAATTTTGGCCAATTCGACCCTTAGACTAGTGATGACTCAAATGCTTCCAAATGGCTCCTAAGGCTCTCGATTTGGGTCTGAAGGTGTTTTAAAGGTATTAAGACATAAAAATGAAGTTGATGGGTGCTTGGACACTCTCAAAATACTTCTACAACATTCATTTAACTTCAGGAGAAATTGGGGAATTTTACTAGTAATTATGAGGTTCAAACCTCCAAGGGTAGAGGTCACTAATGGCTTCCCAAATGCAGTACAAACCTCCCAAATTTCATAACAGAGACATGTATTATTTATAGGACTTCAATGGGCACCCAAATTGATCATTAATCAGTTCCTAAAGTCTGATTCAACTCCCATAAATCATATATTTGTAGACATGTCTTCACATAGGGGGAAATGATAGAAAAACTCCACAACTTGCTATGAATTTCGAGATAAATGTTCCAAGGACTTGTGTAATGTGTATGGAAATTATTCAGTACATTAATGTCTCTCCATACAGCAATAAAATCACATATATTTACTAAAACAAATCGAAACCAAACAACTTCAAGCTCTCACAACAAGATATAGGAAAAATGGCACCATTCATACATAGTTTGGCATTTTTACATAGTTTCACTTGAAGTTTCGACCCGAGGTTATTCTGAGCATAAAATACAAAGTGAATAAATCATAATACAAATAAATTGGGCCCCTTGGACTCCCCCAAAGATAGCATCATGAAATGTGAGAGAGATGTGGGAGCAAGTTGAAGAAGAAAATATCACGAGCAGCCCTATAGATTCAAACTGAAACAAATGAATCCATTGTCTCTCCAAATGAAAGGTTTGAATGGCCTCTTCAATTTCCAATTAGGATGGGAATCTTGCACCCTCGAAATCAGTACTAAGGAAAGTAGAGTAAACACTCCACTAGCATGGACAAGCTATGCTCTCCAATTTGAAAAATGAGAAATGATAAAAATATCCTATCCTTATTTTTTCTTTTCTTTTATAAACTTTACAAGTCCTCCATGGTTTGAATTCCTTCCAAAATATTCATGCCAACTCAAGTTGGGAAGAGATTCCAATGAGTGCCACTTGTCCAACAATTCCTAGTCTCTATCTTCCATCAATTCGAATGGGGAATCATATTGGCTTCCATAACTCCCTTGTACACCCTCTTGGAGTATATTTTTATCCCTGACATGTCATATAGGTCATATTTCATCAATCATGTCTAATCCTTGTCATAAGTGTCATAGCATCTCCATCATTGTTGTCATAGAATCTAGGGAATCTAGCCCAAGTGTATCAATATCTCTAAGATTCCTCTTCCTCTTCCATGAGAGTTACTCTTCCACTCAAATTAGACCCTCATTGATTCGTGCCAAGTATAATGACATTCCAACTCCCCCAATAACATTAGACTCCAAATTGGATTCGAATGGGTGAGATTAGGATGCCATGTGGCATGGAGAATCTTGCTTTGTGTGGGTCCCACACCACCAATGTGCCCTCATAACCAAGTGCCACATTATTTTCCTATTGTAAATATTTATTTATCCCCTTTTAATAAATTTATGTCAATCTAATTTCCATTTGGTGTTTAATATCTCCCTTATTCCAAATCTAGATGTTTCCACCCCAACCTAGGGAACTAGTAGATTGGTGGAATTTCCCTTCTAGTAATTTATTTGGATGGGGACATTATAGTCCTCCCCACTCAAGATTTCTTTCCCTCAAGAAATTCTAAATTGGGATGCTGCAAAAAATTTTCATCTTCCCATGTGGCATCCTCACTTGGCAAATCTTTCCATTGTACCAAATATTCTCTTAATGGTTCTGCTTCTCAATTTCCTTTCTCTTGTATTCATTTTTCTGGAATAAGTATGAGTTGTCCTTCATCATCTAATGGAGGGATTTTTTCTAAAATATAATTTTGTTGACCAATAGCCTTCTTAAGGCATGAGACATGAAATACTTTGTGGATTTTGCTACCTTCCGAAAGTTCTAACTCATAAGCTACCTCCCCAATTTTTCGAACTATCTTGATGGACCATAATACCTTGGTTTAAGATTTTCTGATCCTTTCCATTTTAAGGAGGTTTGTTTATATGGCTGCAGCCTCAAATAAACCAAATCATTCACTTTAAAGGTTCTTTCCTCCCTATGTTGATCCACATATTGTTTTTATTTTTATTTTGGGCAACCTGCAAATTTCCTTTTAGAAGCTTCAAAATATCTTGACTTTCCTCAACCCAATCCTTATATTTTTGGGCTCTACTATCACCAAAAATGTGCTCAACAAATGTGAGTGCTTCATAACCATAAAGTGCTTTGAAAGGATACACGCCAATGGACATATGGAAATTAGTATTGTAGCAAAACTCACCCAAGTGTAGCCATTTAACCCATGTTTTCTGCTGCTCACCAACATAGTTCCTCAAGTACCCCTCCAACCATTGGTTCACTCTTTCTATTTGGCCATCAATTTGAGGATTATATCTTGTGCTTGGAGTCAATTGAGTTCCCACCATATTGAATATTTCTTTCCAAAAATCACTCATAAATCTTCTATCCCTGTCACTCACAATGTTCTTGGGAAGTCCATGCAATATGAAAATTTCTCTAAAGAATATATCAGCCACCTGTGCAGCAGTAAAATATGATTTAATAGCAAAGAAATGAGCAAATTTGGTGAGTCTCTCAACCACAACATAAATGAAATCCTTACCCAAAGCCTTGGGAAAACCTGTGATGAAATCCATTGAGATGCTTTCCCATTTTTGTTCTGGAATGGGAAATGGTTTCAATAGACTAGCAGGATGTGTGTGTTAAACTTTGTTTTGTTAGTTTTTCAAAATTTACTACAATCTAATCTAGGATCTTAACTGAGAGAACAACATGTAGAGCATATCAATCATGGACACAATAATGCAAGCACACAAGAGACACAGAGTTTACTTGGGGAAAACCATAAAGGTGAAAAATCCCAATAACTTCCTCAGAGATATATAGAGCAATGATACAACCCAAGCATAAGAGATAGACATCTCCTAGCAGCAGCTTCTCCTCCTGCACAAATGCGCCACTCTCCAAAGAGTGTGTGTGAGAATAGAATGATCAAATAGAGTGCCTCCTGTTGCTTGCTTTTTCAACCAAGCATGTGCAAGGATGCGCCTATTAACTTGTAATAGCAGTCTTCAAATTTAAAGCAAATACAACTATAAACTAATCTAAGATTAACATGTGCATATAACAATAAACTTGAAAATATTTAACAAAAAGAACAAGAAACGAAATAAAAAATGACTTTTGTATTATAATACCTCAAATGGTGAGGATGTTTGGTGTTGAGCAGCTCCAAGGTTGAGATGCTTCAGGCTCCAATGGTCTCTTCTCCAATATTGCTAAAATGACCAAGGAACTCAAGAGAGATTTTGACAGCATGAGGATAGGATGATGGATGGATAGTGAGGAGCCCCTATCACCTTTTTATAGTTTTTGGTGATGGGGAATACCATTGTGGTTTTGAGGAAACCAATAGTATTGACCAACATGGTTTAGGTCTCTTTTCCCCCCTTTTTTCTTTTTTTTGAATATTTTTAATATTTTATTCCCTTTTAATGTTTTTTGGGAATTCTAGACCCTTTTTGAGGGTTTTTTGTGTTTTTTGAGGAAAAATATATATTTTGAGGGGGAAAAAGGGGTATTGTGGTCTTTTTGGTGACCTTTTGATGGTTGTAGAGACTCAAATGGTGGAAAAAGTGGACAAATGGGTCATGTGAATAGGGGAATGAGATAGTGAGCAATTTTTGGGTGTTAACAGATTGCCCCCTGATGTGTGAGGGTAGGAGCTCATCGTATGGCCGATAGACATCATAGTTCTTTTGTCTTTTTTCCTGGGGTTTGGAGGAGAGAAGAGACTGGTTGGAGACTGGAGCAATGATCCCTTGGAGGCTGCAAAAACAAAAAATATTACATGGCCGCAATATGGATCAGGAATAATCTCTGATAATGGACGAGGAGGGCATACCCATGCTCGTATCAAGACATATACATAACAATTAGTCCCAAGAAGGGGGACCTGAATAATACATAAAAAATCTGCTGGTACATCATAATGGTCCAAAGGGGACACTATTCTGGGATGTACTCATGATCATAACATGACTAATCTCAATAACTGATACACTGGAAATGCAACAACCGTTCCGAATAAGGTTTCAGAAGGGTTGATGAACTGCTGAAACTGAAGGTGTCCAACATCTATAGGGACTCAACAACTGTGAGTCAACTCTGAGGAGTATACGTAACTGTATACTCGAGGGAGTATAAAAATGGGGTACGTCTGAATACTGTCGCCATGCGCAACCCGGATATCTATAAGAAAATGTAACTGGTTGTTTCCATAAGTAGACTCTCAAATGTGGAAGAGTCAGGTGGTATCCAGGGTCTTCAACAAATAACTGAAAGGACCAATACCCTGTGCGAGTCTTAACGATGCGATCAAGGTGTTGAAGTCGAGCATGTGAGAAACAACCATTTGGAGAGGCACTGAAGACTCTTCTCGAAATGATTCGTAGGCACTCATCATAAATGGGGATGAGTCCAAGGCACAGGGACCTCTAGGTCTATCCTCTGGAATAAATTTGGTTGGCGTTGACAGAGGGAGACCAGCAAATATCAAGGCAATGATGTTTCCTTGATAGGAGTGCGAGGTGTAAAATCGAAGTGGGATAGTACTGATGGTAGGACTGACATACTGTGGGGATGGGAAATAACTGGGGTCATAGAGTGGGTGGATTCGAACTTCCTTTGTTCAGAGCATGATGACATGGTTGACCTGGCAGCATAGGAAACTGACTTGTAGGTGCAGGGATCATTGCTTTAAGGACTAAAGGGTATGTATTGTATATTGGAATAAGTCTGGGGTGACAAGGTGACAGACGCTGTAGAGGGACTCTCAGGATGACATACTGCAGAATACTCTGAACAAAGGCGACCAAAATGGGGTAGCTGCCATATGAATAGACATGATCTGTTGTGGCACCGAGAAGCACCATTGGGTCCTTCTTCGTAGTTTTAATGAGCTCCAAGAAGGGATAAAAGTGTGCTCTGAAATGGTACTATCCTGTGTATTTTGTAAGCCCAGGACTGTTCATGCTCATGAGTGCCTTCATTTTTAAGGAGTTTGAAAACGATAAGAAGACTCTGCAGTGTTGGTGGAGTACCGTACTGTGGATTTATACGAGCCCAGTATGGTGATTGCTCGTGGTCGCTTTCATGTTTAGAGAGTCTGAAAGCGGTAAGTGGAATCCATTGGTTTTCTTTTTCGTAGTTTAGTCTCCAAGGCCCGAAAAAGCATAAAATAATGCAAATGGAGAACTCTTCTAGCCGATGTGACTAGAGTATTCCTTTTTCGTAATTAGTCTACAAGGTTCGGAAAAGGGGTAAACTTATACCAGGTAGACACCCTTTCAGATACATTTAGCGAACATGAAAGGAAGAAAGGTTGCTCGACGATCTTTTCATTGCTTTAGGAGTCATAAAAGAGCTTAACAGAAACTCCCTAAGTGCCTTTTTCGTAAAAGGAATTGCTCGGCCCGAAAAAGGGATAAAACTATACCGAACAAAAAGGTATTGATGAGAGAGAGAAATGGTCTCAAGCATCATAATGAGTGCAAAAAACTAAATCCGGTGACATAAAGATCGTAAAAAAAGGGCAACGACCGATGTGGCATGTAAACTGAGGCGACGAAGGGCATGGGAAAAAATACCCGAAAAATCTGGAGGTGAGAGCGAGAAATGATCTCAAGAATCATCACAAGCGTGGAAAACTGAATCCGACGATATAAAATTCGTCAAAAATGGACAACAATCGATGTGGCACGTAAACCGAGGCGACGAGGGGGCATGTAAAAGATGCTCAAAAAATATGGATGTGAGAGCGAGAAATGATCTCAAGCATCATCACGAGCGTGAAAAACTAAATCCGGTGATATAAGACTCGTCAAAAATGGACGATGGCCAATGTGGCACGCAAACCGAGGCGACAAGGGGCATGGAAAAAAATGCCCAAAAATGGACCTGGTGGAATCAGGAAAAGGAGAGGACTATCATGAATTTCTCGCAATGCTGATTCCAATGGTACCAACGGTTTGAAAAATGGATGTCATATGATACCGAAATAGCTGTTGGAAAAATGGTCAAATCTCTATAAATAGCGTGTGGGCCCAATGTGACATGTGTCATTGTTACGTGCGAGTTTCACAGAGCAATTGAGTGAGGTCAGAGCTCTTTCTCGATTTGTGGGAGATTCGACCATTGGAATTTCGTTCCGCGAGTTTCAGGTAAGCCTATGTGCCTTAGCCTTTTCAATTATGTCTTTTCTGGTTAGCGGCGGGCCCCCGAAGGCCGCGAAATTCCACGTTGGCATTCCAACGTGGAATATCGCGGGTTTCACATCTTTTTCCGCGATGAACATCGCGGGTTTCGGCTCGAAACCCGCGATGTTCATCGCGGGTTTGGGGCCGACAGTCGCGATGTTCATCGCGACTATCTAGCTGACAGTCGCGATGTTCATCGCGACTGTGGGGCCGATACCCACGATGTTCATCACAGGTTCGCGGCTGATTCCCGCGATGATCATCGTGGCCAAAGCCTTGAAAGCCGCGATGGAATTTTTTGAAAAAACTTTCTGTTTCTAAAAAAATTCCTTTGTTTTTTTTTGGCAGGATGTTGAGGAGACCGCTAGTATCGTGGCGGGAGCGAGAGATGGATGAGGACTTGACGGAGCGGATTCGGACCGACCAGGATGTCCGGTAGGCCTTAGCTACAGGCGGGCTCCTAAAGTTCGCTCAGATTCCACCAATACATTTAGTCAGAGAGCTGCTGAACAACTTGGTGGGCTTCTGGGTTCCAACAGAGGCTGCTTTCATGGTGGGGGGTGAGAGGTTAGAGATCACCCTTTCTGATGTTTATTTCCTTATTGGATTGCCTGCCTTAGGGGAGGTATGGGAGCTTCAACCGAGGATCCCGACTGGGTTGGATATTGAGGATCTCTTGGAGAGATTATATGTGTCGGGTGCTATTGCGCAAAACAACGCATTGAGCCTGAGATCTCTGAGGGAGTGGGAGATGCGGGCAGTTGGGGCCTGTGTTCTGCACGTGTTGGGTGCCGCGGTGCCACATCGTTTGTCTGGGGGACAAACGTTGATGGTAGACCGTGTGTTGAGAGGGACCTTCTTCTCCTGGGGTCAGATGTTTTTGGCCTGTGTCCGGCGAGATCTGGACAAGGTCAGTCGGGAGGGGGGGGGGAGTTCTGCTATGCCTCCTTCCTTTGTTGTTTTTTCTTTGAGCGAGTACCGACCTTGCGGTTGCGTGTGCCAGTTCGAGACGGGTCGGTTAGTGAGCCGCAGTGCGGTGGGGGAAGATGATGCCTCGGGGTGGTGGTGGTTTCCGCTGGTTCTTTTCGGAGGACATCTATGAGCAATGGGAGCAGATCCCCCTGCTGATTGATGACTATCCATATGCTGGCATGGATTATCGAGGAGATCCGGAGATGTCTCGAGCTCAGGGGTAGGCCTGGGGTTTAGATGGTATGTCTTTATTTTTGGTTCTCTACTATATCATGTATTTAGATGATTTTGTTATGAGTATAGTTAGAGATATTTATATGATATTGATTTGGTTCACTTGTGTGATTGTGCAGATATTGGTCTGAGGCCACCACCTGATCATGTAGGCCGTAGGGGACGGGCGATGGTGGTTGTTCCTCCACCTGTAGCGATACCACCTCCACGTGCTCGAGGTGTTGTGCACCCTCGAGATGATGCCCTGGAGGGCGTACAAGAGACTTTGGACATGATTCTAGCAGGAGCGCCAGAGGAGGGCTGGAGGAACTTGGACCGGGACATTATCAAGTGTTGTTTCGATGCTCCTCATGAGCGGCATTCTATCCTGCTTAGAGCAGCAGTGGTGATGGCCGAGAGGAGGGCTCGGGATCAGGAGGATCCAGAGGAGCCAGCGGAGGAGGGGCCAGAGGATCCTGGGGATCGTGATGACTAGTTGATTGTATATTTGCCCCCAAATGCTGATGAGCATATGGGGATGTACCTTTTTGTACGGCTTATGTCTTTTTGTATATTGGGTGCTGAGGACACCTATGACATGTTGACTATATGATTATATATATATATATATATATATATATATATATATATGTGTTTTGGTATATAGTCGTGTATGCACATGGATGCATTTGTTGTCTATTTGTTTGCCCGTGGAGGCATGTTTGATTCTTGTATGCCCGTGGAGGCACATGTTATGCACGTGGATGCAGTCTTTTAATTTTTGTATATGCCCGTGGAGGCACATGTTATGCATGTGGATGCAATATTTTAATTTTTGTATATGCCTGTGGAGGTACATCATATATATGTGGTGTATGTTTATGTTTGTATGCCCATGGAGGCACATGTTATGCACGCGGATGCAATTTTTTGTTTTTTCTACATGGTTTGATTGGTGTGCCAATCAAGAATGTTGTTTTCCTAATAACCTTTACTAGGTCGGCCTTAACTTAACCACATAACATAATGCTGACTGGGCCGACACCCAATAGAGTGGTCTAATAACCCTTTGACCCACATGGCCGACCCCCAACAGGGTGGTCTAATAACCCTTTGACCCACATGACTTATACAGGGACGACCCCAACAAGGTGGTCTAATAACCCATCAAGTATAAGTTACGACACTTACAATATAAATGACGACACTTCCGTATAGAGGAATAATAACATCTCTATAGGAATACAAACACTTCCGTATAGAGGAATAATAACATCTCTATAGGAATACAATACACATGGGTAAAATACATTCTGAAGTTACATATACATCAACACTCCCTCTTAACTAGGAAGGTATTTCTTGACACAGATCTGCTAGCACAAGTCTTCTTCTCTGGATCCTCATCAGCGAATCATCATCCTCGAATCATCGTCATCGTCACGGCTGCTACTATCTCAATCAATCTCTAAATCTACTCGTCGTAGGAAGTTCTACAGAGCCAGTCCTATTTCATACTGGATGTAGGCCCACCACTTGCAGGTCTTCATCATCACTGGCCATACTGTGGAATTCTCAGGACTTATTACGTGCATCATAAAATCTCGAAAGAGCATCCCAGGCTATTACGAGCACACATCTCTACCTGTCGGATCTCCCAGGGCTGTACTATATGTGACCCCACCACAAAACCTCAAAAGAGCATCCTAGACTGTTGCGGGCACACAACTCCGACCTATAGGATCTCCCAGGGCTGTATTATATGTGGTCACCACAAAACCTCGAAAGAGCATCCCAGGCTGTTACAGGCACATATCTCCGACCTATAGGATCTCCCAGGGCTGGATTATATGTGGTCATGGCAAAACCTCGAAAGAGCATCCTAGGCTGTTACGGGTACACAACTCCGACCTATAGGATCTCCTAGGGCTGGATTATATGCCATAGGACAAAACCTCGAAAGAGCATCCCAGGACGAGCACACGGCTCAACCTATCGGATCTCCCAGGGCTGGATTATATGTCCTCCCAAAGAAAAACCTTGAAAGAGCGTTTGCCAGATATCCTAGGGCCACATTACATGACATAGGCAAAACCTCGAAAGACTATCTACAAACCTCTCAGGGCTGGATTATATGCTTATCTACACAACCTGTTCCACAGCCACAGAGTATCAACCTGATACTCACCATACATCATCCTGATGTACACATGATCATCCTGATCATCATCACTACATCGTCCTGATGCATGTCATCTAGAGCAACATACTGAAGCTCGTCATCCATGATCATCATAATCATACAATGCATCCACCTGATGCATACCAAGTATCTACCTAATACATATCATCATACATGATCCACCTGATCATACCAAGCATCCAACATGATGCATATATACATGATCCAACTGATCATAACAAGCATCCAACATGATGCATATACATATACATGATCCAACCGATCATACCAAGCATCCAACATGATGCATATACAGAGCGGTAACTGGAGCATCGTCCTGATCCTCATCATCCAGCACTTACTTCCACAACCATGTGAAGGATCCTCCTCTCATCATGCTTGGAATGGCCAGCAAATGTGTCCATCACTTCTTCCTCGAAGTGTCGTCAATCTAAAGAACACCAAGCCTCTCTCTGAAGTATTCGAACTTCACTCTGGCTAGTGGTTTCGTCAGCACATCTGCAATCTGCTCGTCCATCGCAACATACAGGAGCTTCACTGCTCCTCTCTACACCATATCCCTGATATAGTGCTATTTGATCTCAATGTGTTTCGATCTGTCATGGAATACCGGGTTCTCAGACAACTTCACACAACTCTGGTTATCACAGAAGATACCAGTAGCCTCCAACGGGAGATCAAATAGCTCAGACAGTAGCTTCCAGAGCCATACTGCCTCACAACTAGCCGAACAAGCTGCAACATACGCTGCTTCGACTGTACTCAGTGCCACACAGGACTGCTTCCTGCTAAACCAAGAGATCATATCGGATCCCTTACTGAAGCAACACCCCGAAGTGCTCTTCTGATCAATGGCATTGCCTTCCCAATCTGAATCAACATAACCCTCCAGGTTAAACTTTTGATTCGCCTCATACTTGAGCCCATAGTCAATTGTACCCTTCAGGTACCTCAGAATATGCTTTACAGCAACCAGGTGAACACCTCTGGGATTCGTCAGAAATTGGCTCAATGTGTTCACCGCAAAGCAAATATCTGGTCTCGTGTTCATCAGGTACATCAAGGACCCAATCATCTGATGATACATAGTAACATCAACCGGATCAGATGAAGCATCACACATAAGCTTCAGGTTCGATGCCATAGGTGTGGCCATGGCCTTGCAGTCTATCATCCCAAACCTCTTTAGGATCTCTACTACATACTTCCCTTGTCCAAGGAAGATCCTATATGCACTCTACCACACCTCCATGCCTAGAAAATAGTGCATCATCCCCAAGTCCTTCATATCAAACTCAGCAGCAAGCTTCCTCTTGGTATTAGCAATCAAACTATCATTACCTGTAACAAACAGCTCATCCATGTACAGGAGTAGTATCACAGGATTGCCTTCCTCAAACTTGTAGTAAAGGTTGGAATCTGCTTTACTCTTGGTAAAGCCCAAACTAGATAGAAAACTGTCCATCCTACCATACCAAGTCCTAGGAGCTTGCTTCAAGCCATACAAGGCTTTCTTCAATCTGCACACATATGAATTCCTTTCATGTGTCTCAAAACCAAGTGGCTTCTCCACATACACTTCCTCCTCAACTACACCATTCAAGAAAGTAGTCTTGACATCCATTTGGTGTATCTTCCATTTCATCACTGCAGCCAGGGCAAGTACTGATCTGATGGAAGTGTACCTGGATACAGGAGCAAAAGTCTCTTCATAGCCTATCCCCTCTTTCTGGGAGAAGCCACAAGCTACAAATCTTGCTTTGCATTTCTCTATGATACCATTTTCAGCATGCTAGATCTTGTAGATCCATTTGGAAGTCACAACAAACTTTCCTTCAGGTCTTGGGACTACATCCCAAACATCATTCTTCATGATCGACTGGTACTCCTCGATCATGGCATTCTTCCCAAATCCTGGGAACTTCAATATCTTCAATAGATAACTTTGTTGCTGAACAAATGTTGTAGTCCTTCTTTTGTAGGTGATGATATACGATCTTTCCTACAAAACAAGTTAGATTGCATGATTAGAAACATCTCATAGTTTTCAAAACAAATTATTACACATAAAGAAATGTGTCATACAGTCATGCAATTATTTTAGCCAATGCTTCAATACAACATTCATCCATATCCTGTAACTTTCTAGATGCCTTCCAATCTCTACCAGAACATTGTTAAGAGTTTGCACTACTCCCAACATGTCAGCAAAGAGGTTTCATTCTAGATAAATAGCAATGGAATGTTGTACAGTGCCATAGGCCACTTACCCATCACATGCATATTAGTAGTATACTGTTCATTAATGCAATTATTCTAATATGCATAATACACAACCTAAGTCTAGGAACATAAGCATATACATTATTGAACAACATTATTTAAACAAACAAATATGTAAGAAATGACAATTCAAATACTTATCTTTGTTTGGTTGTTGGGTGGACTCCCTCTGAATCTTTGCAACTCCATTCTGATGTGGATTGTGAGAAGTGGTCGACTCCCTTTGAATATCTGCATCCTTACAGAAACTACTGGAGTGTGCTCCCTCTTGATCTTTGCTTCCTGGATTACTTGACCTTGAACTTATATCCATCCTCGATCACTATGCATGCTTACAAGTATCATTATTGTGATATCCTCGAGATCTCATACATTTATTAGTATATTCTCAATACTATCAAAACACGATAAGCTTAAGCATGTATAGTCATGATCATTTCAAACAGAAATAATAAGCATTAGTATTCAAGGACTCTTATGGTCAGTCATATCATAAATTAAAGTAAGAAACATAATATGCCTAAACCCACGATTACTCAAACCTTTACTTTCATGACTCTTCTGGTTAGTCATGTCATCAATTAAGGTAAGAAACATAATATGCATACACCCATGATTATTCAAACCTATGAATAATCATTATTAATCATGCCATGTATACTTATATAAGAGATCCTATCACAAGGTAGGATTCTAACTTGAAAAAAAATAAAATAAAAAAAATAAAAAAAATCCTTGATTAGTATGTTATCTAGTTATGTCTAACATACCCACATGATGTCTTCTTGTTCTCTTCAATGACTTGTGCTAGTAACCTGCATATCTCATAAGTTAACCATTATATAACCAAGTTATACATACCTCGTAAATAGATCTTCTAAGTGATCCATGACAATGGATGAATCTTTCTCTTCATGTCACCATGATCATATGTTCTTAAACTAGAACATGATTTGTCTTTCTTGGTGTACCTTTCATGTTAGTGGACAACATAAACCTCATATAACACCATAATGCATTAGTACAATCATAAGTGTCAACACCCTAATCAATGAATATCTTCTATCATGCATTCATAATTTTATTAAGGTGATACGACAAGTCTAAATTTAATCAAGATTGTACTAACCGTAATAAAATGAAGGCAAACATACCATAAACTTAATCATGAACAAATCTCAAAACATACCTAGATAAGTCATACCTGTCAAGATTGCTTGTAATCTTCTTATGTAAGACCTTAGCCTCATCTCCCTCTGAAACAGGAACTTCTTCACTTATGCAGGTGACCAATCCATTCTCTTCTAGGATTAATCCAATCCACTTGATTTGCAGGAACTGGATCTGGAGCTGGATTAGGGCTTGTTAGAGAAACCCTAAAAATTCAAACTTTGAATTTCAAACTTCTGAAAGGATAGAAAGATGTGCCTTGATGAGCTGATCAAGCCGGTATACTCAAAATTTGAAAACTGCAAATTTTCACCCCTCAAAATTGCCTTTGAAACTTCTGGATCTTCTGGACAGGATCCCGAACTAGGGTTTGATAAATCCCACCCTTCTTCCCAACCAAAAGGTTCGATCCAAAGCTCTAAACTTTGATTTTTCTGAGGAACTTCCAGCCGTGGTCACAGACTTAAAAAAATTCCAACTTTTGCAGAAGCCCTAATTTTCCACTTTTCCGATCAAAGTCCCAAACTAGGGTTTGATCAAGTCCAGCCTTCTACCCAACCAAAAAATTTGATCTTGGTCTCTAAATTTCTATTTTGATGAGTAGCATTCAGCCATGGTCTCCGATTACAAAAATACCAACTTTCTCGGAAACCCTAATTCCCGGAGCCATGAATGAAGATGCTCAAAATCCAATTATGTTTTGAACAAAATATGCACCTGATTGTTTCTGGTGTAACTCTGAAATTATGAATCCACAGAGTCTAAAAATTATACCTGTGGTATCCCGACCTGTCGTATTTCCAACCCCACAGGTCTGATCTCAATTGGATTCTCTGAGAGAGAGTTATGCCAAGTGTCGCAACGTGACCTGTTTATGGGATAAAAAAGGAGAGTGAACTTGTACGGCGTGCCACGTGTCACTGGTTCGGTTTTGGCCTTTCAAAAAGTTACTTGAGAAATTACAGTCTGTGCACTACCTTTCACTATTTACGAAATTTCATTTGGAGCTTCCTAGCCCAAGTTATGACCTTTTTTCCTAGGTCACCTGTTTATGACTCACATATGGAAGATGCAGAAACCCTAGATTGTACAGATCATAAAACGAAAAGTACAACAAATTAGAAGTTTTCCTTTGGAAACAAGGTACATGGAGATCGGATCTTCAACCTGTAAAAGTTTCAGATTCGAAAACTTCTCCAAAATGGATTTATAGTGAAAGTGCTACGATGACTGGTTTTTGCTATATCAAGCCCTAGCATCGCAAGTGCAACAAGTGTCATACATGCCATACCATGCCTTCTTTCAGGATAACTCTGATACCATGTTAGTTTTTCATAATTTACTTCAATCTGATCTATGATCTTAACTGAGAGAACAACATGTACAGCATATCTACAGCATATCAATCATGGACACAATAATGCAAGCACACAAGAGACACAGAGTTTACTTGGGGAAAACCATAAAGGTGAAAAACCCCAATAACTTCCTCAGAGATAGATAGAGCAATGATACAACCCAAGCATAAGAGATAGGCATCTCCTAGTAGAAGCTTCTCCTCCTCCACAAGTGCGCCACTCTCCAAAGAGTGTGTGTGAGAATAGCATGATCAAATATAGTGCCTCCCGCACTCTATTTATACTTGACTTGACTTGCATAATAACCTTTATTAGGTCGGCCTTAACTTAACCACATAACATAATGCTGATTGGGTCGACACACAATAGGGTGGTCTAATAACCTTTTGACCCACATGGTCGACCCCCAATAGGGTGGTCTAATAACCCTTTGACCCACATGACTTATACAGGGCCAACCCCAACAAGGTGGTCTAATAACCCATCAAGTATAAGTTACGACACTTACAATATAAATGATGACACTTCCTTATAGAGGAATAATAACATCTCTATAGGAATACAAACACTTCCGTATAGAGGAATAATAACATCTATATAGGAATACAATACACATGGGTAAAATACATTCCAAAGTTACATATACATCAACACGTTTTGCTGACATATATTGCATTCATTCACATACTTTAGAAATCTTCCTTCAACCCTTTCCAAGAGAACCTTTGCCTTAATTGTCTATATGTTTTGAAGAAACTAGGATGGCCTACTAAAGGAGAATCATGATCTTCCTTCAAAATATTGTGCTTTAGATTTGAACCATGAACCAAGTATATTCGGTCCTTATAGTAGATTAGTCTATTCAAAATATTGTATCTATAATCTCATTTTACCCCATCTAACACATCACAAGCAAAACTATCTTTTGCATACTCAACTATTAGCATATATTTCCAATCTTTCGAAATGTCCATAAAGGAAAATGAAGGTATCCTAGACAATGCATCTGCTACAATATTATTCTTCCCTTTTACATATTCAATGTCAAAATCAAAATCTTGGACCTTACTTTCCCATTTTTGTTGCCTTTCATTGAGATCCTTTTGTGTGAGAAAATGCTTTAAACTGTTATGATCAGTTTTGACCACAAAATTGTTCCCCACCAAATATTATCTAAACTTGGCCAAGGCATGCATGATGGCTAACATTTCTTTGTCATATATGGAGTAGAGATTCTCATGTGGCTGCAATTTTCTGCTCTCAAAATCTATGGGGTGTTGATTTTGCTTTAGGACCGCCCCTATTCCTTCTCCTGATGCATCACATTCCAAAACAAATGGTTTAGAAAAATATGGTAATGCAAGTACTGAAAAACTATTCATTACCTCTTTCATTCTTTGGAAAGCCTCTTAAGCCTCTTCATCCCATTTGAAAGCATCCTTCTTGTTCAAATCAATAAGTGGAGCAATTAAGGTCCAATGAAGCATCTCAATTCTGTGATGTTTTTGGGTGATGGCCATTCAAGAATAGCCTTTATTTTCTCCAATTTCACCTTTACTCCATATTTCCCAATGATGTGCCCAAGATACAAAACTTCTTTCAACCCAAATTCACACTTGGACAGCTTAGCAAACAAAGATTGTTCATGCAATATTTTCAATACAACTTCTAAATGGTGCAAATTTTCCTCCCATGTCTTACTGTAAATCAAAATATCATCAAAGAAAACCAAAACAAACTTACGGAGCTGCTTGCAAAATATTTTTTTCATGCATGATTGGAAGGTGGATGGAGCATTGTCAACCCAAAAGGCATGACAAGAAATTCGAAATGGCCATAGTGACATCTAAAAGCAGTTTTCTGCACATCCTCCTCCTTCATTCGAATCTGATGGTAACCAGATCTAAGATCAATTTTGGAGAAGAAAATTTCTCCAAATAGATCATCTATTCTAGGTATGGGATATCTATTCTTAATTGTATTCTTGTTTAGAGCTCTAAAATCAATGCACATCCTCAAGGTCCCATCCTTTTTCTTCACCAAAACAACTGAAGAAGCATAGGGAATAGAGCTTGGTCTAATGAGTCCCAATTCCAAGAGCTCTTTAATAGCCTTCTCAATCTCATCCATGAACCTTTTTATGTGTCTATATGGTGGTATTTGGATAGGTGAATTACCCACCTCCAAAAAAATGGTGTGCTCAACTCCTCTATCAGGTGGCCTTCCATGAGGAAGGTCTCCAAAAATCTTTTCATATTTGCATAGTAGTTTCCTTATCTCCCTTGGATGTTCTGCAATATTTATGTTTGTTTTGAGGGAAGTGATGAAACATTCAGCATCCCATTCAATATCTCCATGCCTCAATATGGACCTCATACTATGGGAAGACACAACTTGATTCGGATAGGTGTGCATTCCTCTCACTACCCTTTGGTTTCCTTCTGAAACTTTGAATTTCATTTTCAGGTATTTGGTAGTTCACTGTATGTTCCCCTATAGAGTACAACCATTGAACTCCCAATACCACATTTGTATCACCAACATCCACCACATAAAAGCTATCAAAAAATGTTACCTATGGTGATTTGTACCTTTGGAATCCATGTTTTGCACTCCATAGTATTGTGACCTGGAATGATGATTGTGAACCCATCAAATGGCTCAGTAGGTAGCTTTATCCTCTCCACCATGGATGCATCAATGAATTTATGAGTTTCTCCTCCATCTACCAATACCCCTTGCATCGAATGGTGTGAAAACGAAGCACTCCTGAAAGCACTGCCATTCTCCCTTTGTCAAGTGATGGAAGATCTTCTTCTGTTGTGTCATATCCCTCTTCTTGGGCTGAAATATTTTCTTCTTCCTCCATGTCTCCTTCACCTTCATCATCATCAGAAAATACTTCAATGCATTGTGCTTTCCCCTTAGCAAATTTATGCCCTAGTACCCATGGTTGGAAGCATGTGTAACATAGTCTCTTTCTTCTGAGTTCTTCCTTGTGTGGTCCCTCTTTCTTCTAGTTCTTCCTTGCTTAGTCCCTCTTTCTTTTGAGTTCTTCCTTGCATTATATACCTTGTCATGTATTCAAAAAATGGTTTCATGAACTTTCTAAAATCCTCTTTCTCCTCCATTTCAGAAGTTCCTTTCTCATCCTTAGCCATAGTCTCAACAGAGTGCACTTCTTCTCCTTCTTCTTCCTCTTCACCAAAGGTACTTTCATTTTCTATCTCCAAGGGTGGGGGATGAATTATTGACCTCATAAATGGTCACCCAAAATAGTTTCAAGGAACATTCTCTAGTACCACTTGTAGTGTCCCTTTTTATAAAATTGGGAAAAATTGCAATTTTTGGCCAATTCGACCCTTCGACTAGTGATGACTCAAATGATTCCAAATGGCTCCTAAGGATCTTGAATTGGGTCTGAAGGTGTTTGAAAGGTATTGAGACATAAAAATTAAGCTTATGGGTGCTTGGACACTCTAAAAATACTTATGCAACATTCATTTAACTTCAGGAGAAATTGGGGAATTTTACTAGTAATTTCGAGGTTCAAACCACCAAGGGTATAGGTCACTAATGGCTTCCCAAATGCAGTACGAACCTCCCAAATTTCATAATAGAGACATGTCTTAGTTATAGGACTTCAATGGGAACTCAAATTCATCATTAATCAGTTCCTAAAGGATTCGTAAACTCCCATAAATCATATATTTGTAGGCATGTCTTCACATAGGGGGAAATGATAGAAAAACTCCACAACTTGCTATGAATTTCGAGATAAATGTTCCAAGGACTTGTGTAAGGTGTATGAAAATTATTCAGTACATTAATGGATCTCCATACAGAAATAAAATCACATATTTTGACTGAAACAAATCAAAACCAAACAACTTCAAGCGCTCACAACAAGATATAGGGGGAAATGACACCATTCATACATAGTTTGGCATTTTTACATAGTTTCACTTGGATTTCAGACATGAGGTTTTCTGAGCATAAAATAAAGAGTGAATATATCATATTAAAAATAAATTGGGCCCCTTTGACTCCCCCAAAGAGATCAGCATCTCACCATGTGCACCCTTCCTCCATGAGCAAGAATATGAAGAGAAATGTGAGAGAGATGTGGGAGCAATTTGAAGAAGAAAAGATCACGAGCAGCCCTGTAGCTTCAACCTGAAACAAATGAATCCATTGTATCTCCAAATTAAAGTTCTGAATGGTCTCTCCAAATTCCAATTAGGATGGGAATCTTGCACCCTCAAAATTGTTACTAAGACAAGTAGAGTAAACACTCCACTAGCATGGATAAGCTATGCTCTCCAATTTGCAAAATGAGAAATGATGAAAATATCCTCTCCTTCTTTGTTCTTGTCTTTTATAAACTTTCCAAGTCCTCCATGGTTCGAATTTCTTCCAAAATATTCATTCCAACTCGAGTTGGAAATAGATTCCAATGAGTACCACTTGTCCAACAATTCCTAGTCTCCATATTCCATCAATTCGAATGGGGAAGCATATTGGCTGCCATAACTCCATTGTGCACCCTCTTGGCGGCTATTTTTAGCCCTGACATGTCATATAGGTCAGATCTCAGTAATCAGTTTTGATCCTTGTCATAAGTGTCATAGCATCTTCATCATTGTTTTCATAGAGGCTAGGGAATCTAGCCCAAGTGTCTCAATATCTCTAATGCCTCTTCCTCTTCCATGGGAATTACTCTTCCACTCAAATTCGACCTTCATTGAGTCATGCCAAGTATAATGACCTTACAACTCCCCCAAGAACATTAGACTCCACCTTGGATTCAAATGGGTGAGAGTAGGATGCCATGTGGCATGGAGAATCTTGCTTTGTGTGGGTCCCACACCACTAATGTGCCCTCATAACCAAGTGCCACCTTATTTTCCTATTGTAAATATTTATTTAGCCCCTTTTAATAAATTTATGTCAAGCTAATTTCCATTTGGGTTTTAATATCTCCCTTATTCCAAATCTAGATTTTTCCACCCCAACCTAGGGAACTAGTAGATTGGTGGAATTTCCCTTCTAGTGATTTATTTGGATGGGAACATTACACTAGGATTGACTATGTTTGAATTCATTATATATGGTTGACTTTAGTTAAATTTGGATAAACATTGCTAAATGTAATTGATTTGTAAAATTTGGTTGAATGTGATTAACTTCGGTTGACTTGGCTCATTATCATTAACTTGGTTATTTATAGTTGACTTGTTTCATTGTCACTGATTTGGTTTCCTATGTTTAACCATGGTTGACTATGGTTGAATTCACTAATTGTGGTTTATTATGTTTACTATGGTAAACTTTGGTTCATTATGGTTTATTATGATTGATTATGATTCACTATGGTTCACTATGGTTGATTATGTATGAATTTAGTTGACATGGGTTCATTATGAAAAATTAGAGTTGACTTTATTTGAGTATAGTTGACTTGGGTTACTATGAATTTTATTAAATTTGGTTCAATATGGTTGCTTGTTGTTTAGTTCCCTAATTGTTGCTCACTCTGTAGAAGGTGGTTGACTATGGTGACATTGGTTGACTTGTCTTACTGTGGTTGGCTTGGTTCACTGTGATTGATTTTATTTTAATGTCATTGACTTTGTCCACTATGATTGAATTTTCTCATCTTAAGTTGTCTTAGTTGACTTTGATTCACGGTTATCACCATGGTTGACCTTGTTTTACTAATATTGAGTTTTTAAGCATGGTTTATTTTGGTCAACTATGGTTGACTTGGTGGACTATGGTTGCCTTAGATCACTAAGGTTGACTTTCATTGGCTTTGGTTACCTATGGATGACATGGCTAAGTGTGGTTGAGGTTGACTATTGTTGAATTTAATTCACGATGATTGATTAGTACTATATTTCATAGCGGTTGACATTAGTTGACTTGGTTACTTAGCATTCATTGCAGTTGAATTGGTTGGCTAGATGGTTAGCCATGATTGACTATGGATGACTACGATTGACCATGTTTGACTACAAATGAATATGGTTGACTTAAATTGACTATAATTGATTTTGGTGGTTAACCATGATTGACTATACATGACTATGGTTGACCATGTTCGACTATATATGACCATGGTTGAATTTTATTGACTATAATTGATTATGGTTGATTATTGCCTCCACGTACCACATCTCTTTTAATCAATAAGTACCTAATATATCTGTCAATGTAGATAAATAACCCATTCCAAATATGTACAAAGTTTAAAATCAAAATAGACATCTATATAGTTAGAGATCATATTAAGATAATTAAAAAAATATATGTGTGTGAGATTTACAACTAGACATGTAAGAAATGTTCATGAATAATGAAACAACTTATCTTTGGTGGTCATTGGAGGTCCTAGTTGTTCCAAAGCAAAGGAATGCATTAACCGCATTAATGAAGCCACTATATGCAAAGAATTTATCTCTTGGTTAGCTATTAGAAACATTGGAAAAAAATCCATTAAAGAATTCTTAGGAAACATTAACTGTAATATCAATAGATAAATAAGGTTGGCAGGTGCGGGAGGAGTCCTTCTTGACTCTAAGGGAAACAAGGTGAAAGACTTTGCTTGGGGAATCGGCAGGAGGAAAAATAATGATGTGGAATGGCTCGCATTGATCAAAGGAATGGAAATCGCAAGGAATGAAGATGTCAAGGATCTCGTGGCCTTTGGAGACTCAATGCTGGTAATCAGGGAAGCCAGATATTTGGCCAGAAATCGTAGAAAACCAGTCTCTAAACTCCATCATCACTTCATTTATGTGGCTAAGGATTTTAACTCTATCAACTTTCTTCACATCTTCAGGAACAACAACCAGAAAGCAGACATCATAGCCAATATTATCAACCAGCAATGGTCAAAACCTTGACATCAATTGGGTCCCTTAACCCCCCTTCCTCGTTTGCTAATGAAATCCAAGATTGCACTAATTAAGCGCTCTTTCTCGGCTTGGGATATCTATTACCACAATCCTATAAACTACAATCCCAACCCAAATTTGAATTTGAGTTATGGCAAGGTCTCCTTGGGATCCTCCTCTCCTCCTCGATCCCTGCCAGCGTCCTCTCGGCACCCTTGGCGTCCTCCACCTGCTGACTTCACCTGTCTCGCATGCGGGAAGTTATTGAGACCATGCTCTGAGGAACCTTCAGCATATAACTCGCTCGAGGGTGATATCCCTGACATTCTGCAGGACTCCTTCCGCGCTGAGAGCTGGGTTTGTATTGTCAGGTTAATCATGGAGGATGATAATCACAACGCTGATCTGAACCTCCCTGCGTTGCAGTGTCGTCGATGTAGGAAACACCTCCAGCTCCATTCGGGGGGGTTGGAATGAAAAGATATCTCTCAACTCTCGACGTGGTGTAGGGGCAGAACAATGGTGGTTCTGCGCAACAATCTTTTCGTGGACACTCCATGATTGATGAGTCGGGCAGTGGCGGGAATTGGGATGCTCTCAATATGGTGCAGGGGCAGAGAAATGGTGGTCCTGCGCAGCATGTTGTTCGTGGTCACTCCATATTAGACGAGCCGAGCAGTGGCAGGAATTGGACGCATCCAGCAGGTGATAATAATGGTTTCATTAATTGGGGGTCTCCTCAAGGGCTAGACAGTCTGTCCTCTGAGTTCCATTCACATTTGCAAGAGCTGGAAACACAAGTTCGTTGGCTCATAGGTGAGAAATCAGACCTTAAAAAAGCCATATCTCACCTTTTCACAATTGTTCAGATCACGAACTCTGAAGTTCGCAGCAGCAGCAGTAAGTTGAACAAGTATTTTGACATGCTTGCTGGAAAACTTGAGAATGGTTTCCCCTGTTCATTGGATCTGTGCACCCAAATTAAGTCTCTGCATAGTAGTATCAGAATTTTTGAAGCAAAGATCAATGACATGACGTCTGATATTAGGAACAACTCCACTGTCTTCCATGGCATCGCTGATGATTACGCCGAAGCTGCGGCTGGGAACAAGGAGAAGAACGTCCATCGGTAACATGTCAACTGTCGAACTCTCTATTAGCTCGTCTATGTTTTTACAGAACTTTTATGTTGTGTCTCTTTTTTCGCAAAGGCTTGTAAAAGCTGAGGATCATCTAGTCCAGTGTTTCTCTTCACGTTATGTATTTCTCTTGTAGTTTTCTTCTAGGAAAGTTTGTAAGAATTTTCAGTTGTCACAGAATAGGGTATATGTATGACCTTCAAAGACTGGAGTGTGATGAGCTAGCCATGATAGATCTCCATTTTTGGGATCAGTCTTCCCATCTTTTTTGTAATTTCGTCTCTTTTTTAATATAAAAGCTTGTTACCCGTTGTTGTAAATATATATATATCAATAGATAAAGATCCATTTACATATAAAAATTTATTAAAGAAATATCCATTATTAATATCCCAAACATCTTCTTGATAGATAGAAACAACATAAAAGGAAAGAGAAGTTAACCATATAATAAAAATTCTCACATGAACTAGATTAGTTTCCATATTGGTTAATGTTTATTGCCAATGTTTTTATTATTGGCACATACATAAAAGTACATCTACATTGGGATTAGTTGCTTTGTAGTAAGAAGTTGTTTTCTTACATCTATTCATAGCTATGCGGAATTTGGATTGTATAATTTGGTAGCGATTTAATGGAATTTCCTACCTAATCCCTCCTCTTCCAATTAATTTGAAAAGAATTTGATTTTTTGACCTCACATCAAACTATCACTACATTTATGAAATAAATTAATGGTTTGTTGACATGTCTTTATCTTATGAATTATTTAACATAGAAACATATTAACTCCATAACTATCATAACCACCTAATTGTTAAGTACCTTAGATATGAAAAATAATATTATGCACAAAATGTTCAAGAATAATATAGAAAAAAAATCCCTTAAGGTACGAAAACACCATCAAGTATTCCTTATGGAAGGAATCACTCCACAATCCATGCTTCTTACAATAAAGAACTTGCATCCATACTATTCAATACAAATACTCATGTATTTATACTTTCTTATGAGTATTCTTATGCCAATCACCCGTTATTATTATATCATTTCTTCTAACTACTTAGTGGCATTATTATTACCCAACAACTACCGAGTGGGCCTATTCACATTACACTCATTATCCCCTTGTGTACCTCCATAGGTACCACATATTAACCTCCCTAGATTCATTGAATTTGTTCGCCCTTCACCTGTTTCATCCTATAAGCATGAGAGGAAGTCATATAATATGATCTACTAAGCAATGTAGTCAACTAGTACCAAGTACGAGCATCCATTCATCCTAGTGAAATGTGGGCATGGGAGAGATTTGTTTTCTAGTTTAAAAACTCAGTTGAATTTAAGTACTTCTTACCATCCGCAAACTGATGGCCAAAAAAAATGTACTAATCAGATCCTCGAAGACATGTTGAGGATGTATTTTATGCAGAATCCCTCACAATGGGAAGACTACTTACATTTAGATGAGTTTTCCTATAATAATGGATACCAAACTTCCACTAAAACGTCGCCTTTTGAGGTTTTATATGGTAGAAAATGCAGAGCACCAATCACATGGGATGACCCAGTGGACATATTGATGTTAGGACCAGATCTACTAAAGGATTTGCAAAAATTAGTATACAAGGTCAAACAGTACTTGAAAGAATCCCAGGATCGGCAAAAAATTTATGCATATAAGTTTCAGAAATAAAAAGAGTATCAAGTGGGAGATCATGTATACCTAAAATTTAAAGCAAAGAGAAGTACTCTCAAATTGGGGAAGTGCAATAAATTGGCCCCAAAATATTGTGGACCATTTGAAATCCTAGCAAGGATAGGCCCTATTGCTTATCAGTTGGCATTACCAGCCCATATTAAATTCCACGGTGTGTTTCTTGTATCTCTTTTAAAGAAATATGTTTATGATCCTAAACAACTTATTGATTGGAACTTATTGCAGGTAGAACCAAAGGGTAAATTCATGCCATAACCACAATGTATACTGGACCGGAGCGACACACGACTAAGGAACAAAACTATCACCCAAGTGAAAGTGCAAGGGAAGAACTACGGATCAGAAGAAGCTACTTGGGAAAGGGAGGAGGCTATGAGAGAATCCTATCCTTTTCTGTTTGCGTATAATAACACTGAGACGATGTTGCAAGTCTACTTAATGGAGAATTCACACAGAAACATCCTTAGGTTTTAGTTTCTTAGTAAGCTTGGTCTGGCTCGGGGGTGATTATCTGCTCAAGTTGAGAGTTTATGAACTGCAGCAGTAATCTATTGTAGAGTGGAACAACATTGTTCCATAGCAAGTTGGTAGAAATAGAGTTCAGATAAGTTATTTAAGTTTTATGTTCTTGTTTTATTTATTTTTATATCTTTTAATAAATGGTTGTTGAGCCAAGGGTTTAGTACAGGATTCCAATATTCTTTTTATGTCTGAGTTGATGGATTACTCAAGCCTATTTATGTTTGATATTATTCAAGAAAGTGTTTATGTTCATTCCTTATGTTATTACAGTAGAAATATTTTCTTAAATATGCTCAGAAATGTTTAAAAATGCTGAGTTAATCTAGCAGCAGGAAGATTATTTATGTTCTATATAACTATGTTTTTATTGCATTTTTATGACTATTCTTTATCAAAATTTAGAACAGAATTCTTTTATATTTTAAACAGTAGGGTTTTGAGACTATTTTTTATTAAAACTAGAACCGAGCTAGTGTATAAATTGAACAATAACGTAACTAATTTTTATAATTTAAACAATAACTAAATTGTTCTTTTATATAAATAATAAATTTAATCTATTTATAAAATATATTATAATAAATATATAATATGGAGAAATCTCCTATGTAAATCCCATCCCAACCGCGATAGGGCAAAGGAGTGAACCCTTTGCATACCCTATGTTCACGATGGGATGATATATTACAAAGTATAAACAACACATACAATAAAATTACAAACAAAATATATAACAAAAAGAACCATTGTAGCTCCACGATGGGAGCGATTATCCACCAAACAATACCATAATACAATGGTAACAAGTAAAATAAAACATAGCAAGTAATATATTATAACCCTTTATAACATAACGAACATATGGGATGAGGTCAAAACCTCTCCCAAGTAATTTGTATACATGTTTAAAGAAGGAACAAGAACCATACATTTACATAATCATGATTCTCCACAGGGAGGTCGTTGAATCTTATGGATAATCAAAACAAAGACATATATTAACATATTAATAGTAAAGGAAAAGAAGTGAAAACAATACATCTACTTGGCAACTATGTGCTACAAGAAAGCCATTGAAACTCTTTAAATACCAATCAAGAACCTATGTATTAACATTTGAAGTAAACAGAGGGTTATCCAAGAACCCAAGAGGGCCACGATTTGTATATCATCACTTACACAAAAGATTAAACTAGATTCTTTCATAACATAGCTTATATAAAACATTGTTTATGTGCTCAGGATCATGAGTATTGATCTATTAAAGAGCTACGACCTCATAGCTTGTGGCTTGGGGCTCGTTAACCAATAACCCAGCTTAAAATATAAATATAAGTGAGTTAAACAATTCCTACAGGAAAATATTAAGGGCCATAATGAATCTAGAGGGATTGGGCCAATGATATGTGAACCCTAAATAAACAAGTTACATGGTTTAAACCCTTAGCCTTTAAAATGTAAATCATCGTGAGCTAAGCTAGCATTATAAGCAAACAAATATAAATCAAAAATTCCAAACAATGGCTAAGCTAACCATATGAAATCGCCTATGTGAGCATAAAGGTGAAGTTAATGGTTGTAAGGAATAACTATATATGTTTATATAATGGATGCATATGCTACGCATGAATACATTGGGCAATCAAACAGTTATAAGTATGCTTAGGTGATGAGCATATAATATAAACGATAAATAAAATTGAGATGGTAAAAGTTCCATGCTATATATATAGATAAATAATGATATTAAGTCAATGTGTATTAAGGGCAATAGCTAAAGCTAGTTAAGCGAGCTATGACCGGGACCTTATAAGTTAAGGTGAAGACTTTTGATCAAGTCTGTTATTGAATCTTATTAAAAATATTTTTTTCATGAGGCTGAAATAAACAGTTTACGAATAATTAAAAATGAGCAAAGATAATATGAAAATATGCTAGCATGCCACATACAGAAAACAATGAAGAACTACCAACTAGTTCAGCAAATATCAACGAAGTAAACATGTCTATAAGCACAACCATTTCACAAATGGTTGATGGAAATAAGCAAAGTGAATAATGAATGCAGACATATATATTGTCTTACAATAAATAAATTTAAAAAAATTGCGCATAAGTTTGGGTAATTTTATTCGAGATATTACAATTTGCTAACAATGTATTGGGAAATCAAGTCTTTCAAACTGTCGAAGCTATCTAACAGCGTGAATTCAAGTAGTACCGAATTTTTACTATAGCCAACTTGTTTGCTTCTTTGGTCCATTTGTCATTCCATAAACCCCATTCTTGCAATTCCTTACAATATATTTTCTAATGGTGCTCTTATGTGCATGTTTTTCTAATCTTGGTCAGTCAAGCCTTCAAAGGCAGCATGGCGGCTTCTTCGGCTTCTCTTTTGGATTTTTCTGCTTCTTCCATGGATCTGGTCACCGTAGTTGCTTTCTTTGGGGCCATTTTGAGCATGAATACAGGTGCAAGTATAGGGTTTGGAAGTTTGGAAATTTCGAGTTCTTTCTATGACTATTCCAACTCTTTGCAAAAATGTTCCCAACTTTTCTCTAAGACTTCATTTATAGCTTGGTTAATTGGTGTGCATTCGAGTCGGGTTGGTGATGGAATTAACTACCAACTTTGTGCTTGACAACTACTTCGCACATGTGGAGAGTCTTTTGATTCACGACTTGGACGTCGATCGTCATAAATTCTCTGTTGGGGTCTGTCATGGTAAAATGTGTTGCACTGTGGTCGACTTGTTCTATGCTGGTGTTAACACCCAAAAAGTGCTCACTAGCTCATTTCCCTATTCACATGACCCATTTATCCACTTTTTCACCATCAGAACCTCTGAAACCAACAAAAGGTCAACAAAAGACCTGAGTACACCCCTTTTTCCATTAAAAAAGATTATTTTTCCAAGAAAATCATAAAAAACCCTCAAAAAGGGTCCAAATTCCCAAAAATATTAAAAAGGGAATTAAAATATTATTTTTATTCAAAAAAGGAAAAAGGAGGGAAAAGTACCTAAACCATGTTGGTCAATACCATTTGGTTTCCACAAAACCACAAATGGTATTTCCCACCACCAAAACCTATAAAAAGGTGGTAGGGGCTCCTCATTTCCCATCCATCCATTATCTCATCCTTATGCTGCTGAAATCTCCCTTGAGCATTTTAGCCATTGCAAACCACATTGGAGAAGAGACCATTGGAGATTGGAAGTTGCTCATCCTTGGAGCTATTCAACCTCACCATTAGAGGTATTGATTCCGCAAGCACTTGCTTGCCCCATTCTTTCAATACAAATTCTTTATTTTATATGTTCTTGTTCTTGATTTTAAATTATTTTTGTTATTTGCTTAATATCTTTGCTTAGATCCATGAATAGTCTTGTTTAATTAGTTTATTGTTATTTATTTTCATTGAAACTGCTGCTACTAGTTAGCAGGTGCCCATAGCACTAAGCCTGGTTGCAAAACCGGGCCAACAGTTTTTGGCGACTCCGCTTTGGTTTGAACTATAGATCTCTAGTTTTGCCTTTATTATTAGTTTTTATGAGTTTTTAACCTTTGGATCCATAGATCTGCCATCTTAGACAGCAGATCCATTGCTGCTCTGAGTTTTGGCCCCATAAACAGCCCGAAATTTTTAATTTTCGGGTTCGTTTCTTGGTTTCCGTGCACGGCTTCCGCCTCGCGGATTTTTGCTAGACAGTCGCGCGGTCCATCGCGACTTTTCTGCGTTTTTCCGCGCGGTCCATCGCGGGTTTTTTCCAGAAAGTCGCGCGGTCCATCGCGACTTTTCTGCGTTTTTCCGCGCTGCACACCGCGGTTTCGCGGCCGATTTCCGCGCTGCCCATCGTGACTGTGCGGCTAAAACCCGCGCGGTCCATCGCGACTGTGCGCCCAAAACCCGCGCGGTCCATAGCGACTGTACGTCCAAAACCCGCGCGCCCCATCGCGGCTGTGCGTCCAAAACCCGCGCGGCTGAATTTTTCATTCGGCCATCCCGATTGTGAAAAAAAAATTTACTGTACTTTCTGCCCATAGCACATTTTTTTTACAGTATTAAATTCTGCATATTTTACAGCTTTGAAAAAAAATTTTACTATTTAAAAGTGCATATCTAGAAATCTTTTTAAAAAAATTTCAAGAAAGTGAAAGAAAGACTCCTTTTGCATTTTCATCTAGATTCAAATTTTTTCTTGTTTACTTCTTTAAAATCTTGCCCTTAGCAATTTTTCTTGAAACGAAGAAATCCATTTATTTCTTTTAAAAAGAAGTCTATTATTTGCTTTCATAAATCCAAAAAATCCATTATTTTTTGATAATTTTTTGAAAAGCATTTAAATTCCTTTTAGTGAAAAGTCATAAATATTTGCTTTTTATTTTCGAAAAATCCTTTATTTTTTGAAAATTTCCTGTAAAGCATTTAATTTTTTCAAGTTCAGTTTACAACACCTCACATGCACTCACACGATCACTTAATTGAACTAAAGCCTTAAAACGTACCCTAATTTGAACACACTTTTAACCCCACTTGGGGAACACTAAAAGAATTCTTGTAGCTAGGTAGTATTGGGGGGATAGGTGTTCCAATAACACCCCTCAGTTCATACATCTGAGACATAGAAGTTGTCCAATTAGGGAGCTAAAATCTCTTAGTACTTTTTGGCGCAGTCACAACCGGTTTGTGGGAAGGCCTCTCCCTTAGGAGGGTTGAAGTCGCGAGGATGGTTCCGGAAGCCTGAGTGGAATACCGAAATCCATTCAGTAACCGAAGGGCTACCATTCGCAGTTCTCGGGATATCCCTGTATTGGGATATTGCGATCAAAGGACCAAACGGTAGATTTACCTTTTCTCGACGCGTCATGAACGGAGTATCCTAGTAGCCTGTCTTTAGGATTGATTACCCGGTGTCCCTCCCGGTAGGGGGATATCTAGCCGTTGTCTCAACATTCATATTGTCTGACTTGGATTTCATCACCTTGCAGAGGATATCGTCTGTTTGAGTCACAATACTTTTAGATTAGGTGTTTGCATGATTTCAACCTACCTGTGGTCTAGTTACACCTATTTTTTCTAGGAGCCGCTTGCATGTTGGTATTCTGACCAGTTGTTGCATTCCTCCACTTATTGTAGCACAGCTGCTAGAATAAGTGCCTTTTTTTAGGATTGATTTTTTGGCCTGAGAGCCTTCTTTTTTCACTCCCCTTCTTGCACCCTTGGTTGCATTAGGGTTTTGAGTCTTTTATATATATATCACTACCTGATATTTAAAACAAATTTTTTACCCAAACACATATTCTCACCATTGAGAATTTTAGACGCTCTCGTCGTCTACAGGGCGAACTCCCAGAGTTTAGTCCACTTGGCTCTCCACGTCACGGACGCAGAGCCCTATCCCTTGATTCGACACATCGTCAATCAATTACACAGTCATCCGATTCTGACATACCCCACTTCACTTTTGATTTGGAGGTAGAATCCGAAAATCCCACAGAGTTATCACCAACCACCATTATGTCTGGAACACCATTTGATCCGCTATTTACAACTACCATAGGTCAGACATCCGCAGACCCTTCTGCTGTCGTACCATCCACGGCAACAACCACCCCCCTGGGTATGCCCAATATGGGTAACACTCCACATTTAGGAATGCCTAACACAGGGCCACCACCTGTCATGGGTATACCCAACATGGGGGTCATACCCCCTTTGGTTTCCACAAACCCCATCCCAAGAATCCCTAGTGCGATTCCCAACCCAAGTGCAACCCACGTTGCACTTGGAAGTGCTATCCCAGGAATCCCTAGTGCGATTCCTAACCCTAGTGTCACCCAAGCTGTACTTGGAGGCGCTGGCCCACACCAGACTACACCTATTGGAGGGCACATACCCTCCATACCTAGCATACCTTTAACCGCTCCTGGACCCCTACACCATACCACAATGGCTAGGCATGTCCCAGTTCCAGTCACCACATCTGCTAGTCTACCATACATGGCAAGTCTGAACCTGCCAGATTTAGCTAGGCTCACAAATGACCCCATCAGACATGATCCTGCGTGGCCCCATATGCCCACTAAGCTTCCCTCTGACATCCCTAAGTTTGAGGGTAAGGCAGGAGAAGACCCCCAGAATCACATCATGTCCTTCCATTTATGGTGTTCCTCCAACTCCATAGTGGATGACTCAATCCTCCTACGGCTTTTACAACGCACCTTCACTGGCTCCGCAGCCAAATGGTATATCGAGCAGCCCCATGGGATGCATGCCACATTTACCTCCCTTGCCTCGACTTTCCTACAATTCTTCCAGTTACCTGTCCACTACGATGCGGGCGTCGAGATCCTACTGTCTTGTAGACAGAACACGGCCACTCATATCACTGACCATATTCATGATTGGCGTCGGCGCCGAAGCCTATGCAAAATAAAATTAGACGACCGAATCTTCCTAGATTGGTTTCTAAAATCCCTCCTTCCTCTCATTGCGAAGGATGTAGCATCTGAAAGACCCCAGTCTGAAGAAGAGGCCATCCTCAAAGCTCAACAGTTTGATCTCATCTACGCCCAGTCGGGTTACCTATACACGATCATACCGGACGCCCCACGAGGCGACTCTGCACGCGGTGACACACCGGGGGCATCACATGCCGCTGATGGCATTATTGGCCAAATTACACCCCAAGCAAAACCTTTTAGTATGGTGAGCACCATGCCCGCCCCAGACCTTTCTAGGGCTACATCTAGTTCCGGAGCGACAACTTCTTATGCTCCAACAAACCAGACCCATCACGTTCATGGACCCTCTTGTCCACAACATTGTTATGGCCAAGCGCCATCGGCATATGTACCTCCTACATACTATGCTCAACCTACGGTACAGACCCCCATGCAGTTCCCACAACAGCTCATGCATTACCCACAACCGGTTGCACCAGCTAACCTCACACCTCCACCAGCTCAGGGGTACCAACAACCCCAACAGGCAACTGGACCACCTCCAGCTCCACCTGCATACTATCCACCACAACCTGCTCCCGCACCTGCGGCTCCTCAGAATCCCCCCAATGCTCAAGGGCATGTGTACGCACAACAACATCAGCCCCAATACCAAAATAACCAACGCAACCAGGGTGGGCAACCAAACCGCGGAAGAGGACGCAACCGTGGAAACAATCAAAACCGTAACCAAGCTCCACAACCTACCCATCCTCCGCAAAACAATAACGCGGCGCCTGCTCATCAGAATCCTGATCGACCCCCTAAGCAAGCCAAAAATGCTAATCTACGAACAAACCATCCTTGTTCCATTTGCGGTGTCTATGGTCACTATACCCACGCTTTCCCACATCTGGAGCGAGCTCGACAACTATGGACAAATGACGCCCATCGTCAAGGGCAGGCGGCTCCTCAGCCGCCACCCAACCCCCCACCACCTCCACAACAACCTTTGGTATTACAAAACCCTTTTCCAACACAAGGAGTGGTGAACACTCAGCCGTTAGCCCCCCCACAGGGCAACGTGCAACCACAACAAATTACTTACGCAGCTCCTGACCAACCCATGTTTGATTCAGGCACCCACCACTTATTGATGATGTCCACTGCGGACGTCAATATCCAAACCCGCCGGAACCAATATGGCTCCACGTCTGAAGCCCCTCCCGCCGACAAGAACACTAACGTTAATCCCACAGATCAAACGTTACATATACCTCCGGCTCCACTTGATGGCGCTTCCAAAGCACGTCGCATCAACAATAATCCCAACGCTCGGGCTACATTGAATTACAACATCGTAGACGACTTAGCCCAGTCTCCTGCAGCGATGTCTGCTTTAGAAGTTTTGAAAAACTGTCCTTCGCAGCGCAAGACTTTACTCTTTGCCATTGGCGCCATTGACCCCAATGATTCACAGCTGATCGCATTCGATTCAGACCAGTCTGAACCACGCTTGCCTTCCTCTTTAGCATTCCAAGTTTCCGTTTCTGTTCGGAATCTTGTTATCCATCGGTGCATTATCGATGAAGGGGCTTCCACATGCGTCATGTCTACATTCGTTTGGCAGAATTTGGGATCCCCTACTCTCCAGCAGTCCACCACTGCGTTGCGAGCCTATGACGATCATTCGGCACAACCCCAGGGTCTCTTACCTAATGTCCCCATCCAGCTCGCGGGTAAAACCGTGCTCATTGACATTGAGGTCATCAATGCACAACTTGACTATAACCTTCTACTTGGTCGTAGTTACATGTATGCCATGCGGGCTGTTGCCTCATCCGTTTATCGTACCATGCAGTTCCCCCATGAGGGACGCGTGGTCAAGGTGGACCAACTCACCTATTACGATCCCAAGGCCCCCGCCCCCCGCTGCACCTGAAAATGTTCTCCCCATGGTTGAACAACCTGTTTGCGGTGCAAATACCTCATTCGTTTCCTCAGTCAGACCCGGACTGTACTCCGATGCGCCGATGACTTCTACATTCCAGGCCATACCACCACCGTCATCGGAGACCCATGTCGCTAACCTCTGCACTCTGTCACAACAACCCGGTAACCAACCCTCCTTGTTTCCTAAACCACCATTGGTACCTAGTCACATTGGAGTTACACCCATCCACACAATCCCCTTTCTATTCCCTCCCTCGGGCGTAGTAAGCGCTCCGGTTATGGCTACCCTCAGTATACCCGGGTTAACATTGGGATTACCCGTGTGGTATATTTCGTCTCCAGTTCCACCGCCGACACCAAATGTCATCCTGCAACCGGTGCAACCCATTGTTACTTCTACCCAACCACCTCCCGGTATCACTACTCCTTCGTCATCGACGAATCCCCCTCCACTCATCAGGCCCACTGGGGGCAGAGGCCCACAACCATACACTGCGGTACCCCCACCCAAGGCAGTTAAACCTCCCCCCATATTCCGTGCTCCTCCAAAATGCTCGCTGTGTGATGAGTTAGGCCATTCAACCCATCAGTGTCCACAGTTACCTGCATTGCAGGAACACATGTAAATGCTGGACGACGACCCCAACATCCCGGTGGTCAAGCTCGATCCAAACCCCATGCCTCGTGATAAATCACTGCGTACCAACCACCCATGTGCGATATGCGGTATTTACGGCCACTACTCCCACAACTGTCCTGACATCCCAGACTACAGAGCAGCTCTCTACGAGATGAACAATTTGGACCTAGAGACGGCACCCCCTACTATCGAGGAGATCTACCCTCCCGCATCATCCTCATCTAGAGAGATTAACACCATCTACATGATCTCTTCGACTACCACTACCTCATCACTCGATTTGACCACTCAAAGCTCCCGCAATGATGAAGAGGTTCTCGAGACTCCTACTACCTTTGATTATCCCGGGGAAGACATGCACCATCGTCCATACTTCCTCTCGGAAGAGACTTCATCCACCACCGCTACCCAATCCGTGGTTGAGTCCAAGGATTTCCTTCCTACTAAAATCGACTGGTTAACGGATCCCATGGCCGATATTTCTCCCGTCATCCACATTGACATCTCTGACCCACTTGGTGCCCTTCATACCATCACATTAGGAACCTCCCACAGTGAGCATGAGATCGGAGAATACCAACAACTGTTCCAAGAATTCACTGATGTCTTTACTTGGTCAGATACCAAAATGCCTGGCCTTGACCCCGCCATTTATACGATCTCCACTGGATACCCCTCTGTCCAGTCGGTCCCTTCCATTGATCCCTTTGACACACAGGTTCAACCCTTTCAAATCGACCAGGAAACCACATGTCCACAACATGGGGGCAGGTCCAAAACCTTGCCTACTCATCATCATCGTGATCCTCATCGGAGATACTGGGGGCATCCACACCACAAAGGGAATCCCCCATCATCATATCATCACTTCAGTATGCCACCACAGCCCACAGCCTCATGGTATAACACCCAGCCAGCAGTTGCTCAATGCCCTATTGATCTCTCTCTAAGACAACATCTGCACCACATTGACACCTCTGAGTTAGGGGGCATAATAGATTACCTCGACCCCGGGATAGGGGGCATGATCAATCATTTTAAACCTTCCCCATCATCTCTATCTCAACACCTCAATGAGCCCATCGTTCAAACCAACACATATGTGATCCATAATCACAAACCCCATGCACATAGCATGGGGGCAGGTCATTAACCCTGCTCACTTTTTCATATTCGTGATCTCAACCATTTTTGAGGTCACATGTCACTTGTATATTTCAGTTGATTTGATACACCTAGTAGTTTGCCCCTACGGGTCATCATTTCTCCCCACCACTGCATCCTTCGCTTGGTGAGATCACCTTTATTTGTAGCCATTTTTTAACCTAGTTCTTTCCTTTAAACCATTCCGGAGTCCTTATGACCTCCATTTTTCGCACCATTTGCACTGCCGAATTCATATTTCCGTGCCCGTGATGATGCTTGAGATCATTTCTCGCTCTCACCAGGACCAATATCAACATTGTGTCCCGACACCTTGTCGCCCCAGTTTGCGTACCACTTCGGCTGCTCTCCATTTTTGATATATTTGATATCATCGGATTCATTTTTCCGAGCCCGTGATGATGCTTGAGATCATTTCTCGCTCTCACGCCTAGATTTTTCGGGCATTTTTTCCATGCCCCCCTCGTCACCTCGGTTTGCGTGCCACATCCGCCGTTCTCCGTTTTTGACAATCTTTATATCGTCGGATTCAGTTTTCCGCGCTCGTGATGATGCTTGAAATCATTTCTCGCTCTCACCCCCATATTTTTTGGGCATTTTTTCCATGCCCCCTCGTCGCCTCGGTTTGCGTGCCACATCCACCGTTCTCCGTGGTTGACCATCTTTATATCGCTGGATTCAGTGTCCCGTGCTTGTGATGATGCTTGAGATCATTTCTCACTCTCACACCCATACTTTTCGGCCATTTTTTCAAAATGCCCTCTCATTGCCTCGGTTTGCGTGCCACAACAACCGCAGCCCCCTTTTGACAACCTTTATGTCACCGGATCCAGTATCCCGCACTCATGATGATGCTTGAGACCTTTTCTCGCTCTCATCAATCCCTTTTTGTTCGGTATAATTTTATCCCTTTTTCGGACCGAGCAATCCCTTTTACGAAAAAGGCACTTAGGGAGTTTCTGTTAAGCCCTTTTCTGACTCCTAAAACAATGAAAAGATCGTCGAGCAATCTTGCTTCCTTTCATGCTCGCTAAACATATCTGAAAGGGCGTCTACCTGGTATAAGTTTACCCCTTTTTCGGATCTCGTAGACTAATTACGAAAAAGGTATACTCTAGTCACATCGGCTAGAAGAGTTCTCCATCCGCATCATTTTATGCTTTTTCGGGCCTTGGAGACTAAACTTACGAAAAAGAAACACCAATAGAGTCCACTTACCGTTTTCAGACTCTCTAAACATGAAAGCAACCAAGAGCATTAGCCGTCCTGGGCTCAAAAAATCCACAGGACCGTACCATTTCAGAGCACACTTTTATCCCTTCTTGGAGCTCATTAAAACTACGAAGAAGGAATCAATGGTGCCTCTTGGCGCCACAACATATCACATCTACTCATTAGGCAGCTTCCCCATTTTGGTCGCCTTTTTTCAGAGTATTCTGCAGTATCTCACCTTGACAATTCCTCGACGGCACCTATCAGCTCGTCCTCCCCCCCAGAGTCAATATATACCAATCAGTCAAAGCAATGATCCCCACACCTACAAGTCAGTTCCCTACGCTGCCAGGTCAACCATGTCATCATGCTCTGAACAAAGGAAGTTTGAGTCTACCCAGTTTTTGACCCAGTTTTTTTCCCATTCCCACAAGTATGTCAGTCCTACCATCAGTACTACAACACTTCATTTTTACACCTCGTGCTCCTATCAAGGAAACATCATTGCCTTGTTAGTTGCTGGTCTCCCTCTGTCGACGACAACCACATTGATTCCAGAGGATAGACCTAGAAGTCCCTGTGTCTTGGACTCATCACCATTTATGATGAGTGCCTACGAATCATTTCGAGAGGAATCTTCAGTGCCTCTCCAAATGGTTGTTTCTTACATGCTCGACTTCAACACCTTGATCGCATCGTTGAGACTCGCACAGGGTATTGGTCCATTCAGTTATTAGTCGAAGACCCCGGATACCACCTGACTCCTCCACATTTGAGAGTCTCCTATGGATACAACCAGTTACATTTTTTCTATAGATATCCGGGTTGCGTATGGTGACAGTATTCCAGATGGCTCACAGTCATTGAGTCCATACAGATGTTGGACACCTTCAGGTTCAGCAGTTCAACAGTTATTCCAGTGTATCAGTTATTGAGATCAGCCATGATCATGAGTATATCCCACAATAATGTCCCCTCTGGACCATTATGATGTACCAGTATATTTATTTACGTATTAGATCCCCCTTCTTGGGACTAATTGTTTTGTATATGTCTTGATACGAGCATGGGAATGCCCGCCTCATCCTTTATCAGAGATTATACCTCATTCATATTGAGGCCATGTAATATTTTTTGTTTTTGCAGCTTCCAAGGGCCGTGGCTCCAGTCTCCAACCGGTCTCTTCTCTCCCCTAAAACCCCAGAAAAAGAAAAATGAACTATGATGTCTATCGGCCATACGATGAGCTCCTGCCCTCACACATCAGGGGGCAATCTGTTAACACCCAAAAAGTGCTCACTAGCTCATTTCCCTATTCACATGACCCATTTATCCACTTTTTCACCATCAGAGCCTCTGAAACCAACAAAAGGTCAACAAAAGACCTGAGTACACCCCTTTTTCCATTAAAAAAGATTATTTTTCCAAGAAAATCATAAAAAACCCTCAAAAAGGGTCCAAATTCCCAAAAATATTAAAAAGGGAATTAAAATATTATTTTTATTCAAAAAAGGAAAAAGGAGGGAAAAGTACCTAAACCATGTTGGTCAATACCATTTGGTTTCCACAAAACCACAAATGGTATTTCCCACCACCAAAACCTATAAAAAGGTGGTAGGGGCTCCTCATTTTCCATCCATCCATTATCTCATCCTTATGCTGCTGAAATCTCCCTTGAGCATTTTAGCCATTGCAAACCACATTGGAGAAGAGACCATTGGAGATTGGAAGCTGCTCATCCTTGGAGCTATTCAACCTCACCATTAGAGGTATTGATTCCGCAAGCACTTGCTTGCCCCATTCTTTCAATACAAATTCTTTATTTTATATGTTATTGTTCTTGATTTTAAATTATTTTTGTTATTTGCTTAATATCTTTGCTTAGATCCATGAATAGTCTTGTTTAATTAGTTTATTGTTATTTATTTCCATTGAAACTGCTGCTACTAGTTAGCAGGTTCCCATAGCACTAAGCCTGGTTGCAAAACCGGGCCAACAGCTGGCTTGAATGCTCCTTTGAATTTCAGTGGTCAGCTCTCATTCGTCGATCAGTTCTTGGTGGTGTTTTCTGATTTATCCTCTTGTTTTGAATTGTCTGGTTCTCCTTATTCCAATCTACCCTCATTATGTTTTAATTATTCCTGCCACGATCCATGTCTTTGTTTTCAGGACTAGTCTGCAAATGCGGACATAAGTTGACCTTCCTAGTTTAATCACTACACTAGAACAAAACATGCAATCATATATACATTTCCCTAACTTGATCCAATCAAAAATTGAAATATAGAAGACATACCTTTGGCTGTGATTGTCTTCAATGATCCAATTCTCTAACAATCTTGCCCATCCACTTATAAGAAGTACGTACAAAACATGTAAGCCAAGCAACGCAAGAAGAAAACTAGATCTAGGATTAGATTAAGTTATATATATGACCAGGGAGATATACAATAAATGAATAATAAACTATTTATGGGAAATGAAATGCAGTATTGTATTAACATAAATGGTAAAGAGTACAACCACTTAATCCTTTGTGTCATATCTCCTCTCCAATGGATTCATCTTTGATCCAATATGTCACTTCAATGAAGGAAGGATAAGGATCTAAAGTCTATCACTCCTAGTGTAATTTCTCCAGCATAACTCTATTCTCAATTCCTCCTCCGCCTCACCCATGGCCAAGACTTGAATTTATAGCGAATAATGGATAGAGGAGAGATGAAATATTTAGAGATAATGGATCAGATATGATCCCAACAAGTGAGGCATTCTAGTGAGATCCTAGCAAATAGGAAGGAAATCTCATCTAGATAAGATTTTTTTTCTGGAGACTTCTCGAAAAACCCTTTTTCTGCCCGTACATACATCGACGCAACTTGATCATAGATCAATGTGCACCAAATGAGCTTGACACGAGTTGACGTGAAGGAAAACTGAGTCATCGATGCGGGCTGATAGTAGAGCAAAGCGCATCGATGGACTTCGACGCATGTTGCTAATGAAGCAGAATGCGTGGAAGTCACAAAAAAAATTATTTGCGGGGAAAAAAGAGTTAAGGATCATTCATCATGGATGTGGTTTTAGGGATTGTGGAAACATGTGGTCACATGGTCTTGTACAACTGACGAAAATTCAATGTAACAGATTCCCCCCCAAAGTACAAATCTAAAGAGAAAGGTGATAGGTGAAGTACTTTGATATGATTACAAGAGCGAGGAACCATTGATGGGAGAAATGTTGACAATAATCAAGGACTTTGTAATACAATCTCTAACATTTTGGAGCTAAATGACTCAAAACACGTATGCCGACCAATACACTGCAGATCCATGTTGATACTAGATGATTGAACATAATCATGGCTACTAAGATACAAGCATAGATCCATGATGAGACAATGACACAGCCATTCCCAATACAAAAGTGGATCCATGTGACAGTACATCAATGAGGCCACCGAAATGATGTTCATGTGGGAACCTACTCAAAAAATATCCATGCAACCTGGGTAACCACATAATGAGGATCCCCAGGGTATTCTACTCAATCTCGAATCGATACGAATCTAACCATGTGATTACAAGGTGTTGAATTCAAACATAGTAGAAACCACTTGATTACCATCCAATTATGTGAACCATTAACAAGTGCGAGGGAAATCACCAGTGATGATAATGATCCCCAAGGTATCATAGTACATCCCAACAATTGCGAATAAATGAGTTGGAGTCGAACATTCATGGAATCATTCGATCAGAGGTCAATGATGCGAACCCACTGTTGAAAGCGAGAAGACCTTCCATTGAGGTATGCAGGATTCAAGGCACTAGGTGGTCTCTAAATCTAATCCTTGGATGGCGTGTTGGTGTCGACGGGGATAGATTCGTCAAAGGAGGGCCATGATGCATCCCACATCATTGACACAAAACCGATACAAGAGGAATATTTCGAGTGGTTAATCAAATGAGTGTGGACTGACACAAGGTACCTGGAATTTAAGGATAATCGATGTAACGAAATACCTGAAATTTGCAAAGTTTGACTCAAATGGATGACTCCCCTTGAACATTTTACGACATGACAAATGACCTGGCAGCATGGACTCATTGAGACAGAGATCAAGACACAATGCAACATGAATGGAGCATTCTTCGGATGACCTAAATGAGTAAAGAGATTCATAGACTTGACACGACTCAAAGACAAGCTGATTACCCAACTGTTCGGATGAAATACAAACAGGTGCCATATTCAAGGGCGACAACAAGCTTCCATAAATGCATATACAAATGCATTTCCTTTACATGCTCTAGCTTGAGGAGGATAATAGATGCTCGGTACAACTCATCCTTTGGACGAGTCCAATCTCACATGTTTTACGAACCTGAGAAAGGAGGGGTTCATCCCTATAAGGGTCCTTCAATGTTAAATTTTAACAAGTCCAAAGAAGGTAAACTCAGTGTCATTTCATGTTTAGAGAGTCTGAAAATACTAAAGAAGACTCCAAGCTATACCTTTTCATAAATTTAGCCCCCATGCCCGAAAAAGTGCAAAACAATACCTAAAAGAACTCTCCTAGTCAAAGTTTGACTGAGGTATTCATTTTTCGTAATTAATATTACTCAGCCCAAAAAAGGGGTAAACCAAAACTGAATAGATGCCCTTTCAAATCCTTTTATGAGCGTGAAAGGAAGCAATTTTTCTCAATGACCTTTTCATATTTCAACAGTCTAAAAATGGCTTAAAGAAAACTCCAATAGTGTCTTCCAGCATGAAAGGCATCTTGGGCCATAACTTCTTTATTATGTTTGACTTGTAACCTCAACCACAAGTTGCTAAAGAAACTATATAAATTAATCAATAAAGAGTCTCTTAAATAAAAAAAATTACAAAGTAAAATATTCAAATATTCACCCTCAACCCAATAAAACGGAGTGAAAGTGACTCATTTTACCATTCCATCTTTGTTCTTTTTACCAAGAAGGGTGAAAAACTCCTTGTAGCATCAAGCTTGTGTTGAAGATTGTGGGCACTTCATCCTATGGATTTGAGCTCCATCAACTGCAGGTAACCACATTCACCTTCTTATTTGATTTTCCAAGCTTAAATGCCGCAAAATTTATGGTTTTTGATGGATTTGGGGTCATTTTTTAAGCATAAAATTCATGCCCTGGTCGACGCAACCTGCATTTTCGGGAACCATGTCGTGGCCGATCAATGCAATCCACAAAAGGCCAGGAACTTGATGTCACACTGTATGCAAATTCGGGTCGCTTCGGCCTCAAATGAGGCCCCAAAGATGAAATGTATCACAATTTTTTGGATTTTCTTTGAAATGAAGGATTTTTAATCCATATCTTTGGTTTTGAAGATCCTCAAGCAAGGAAAATGGTGCTAGAATGGAATGAACGAGACCACGAATTGGAGGATTTGGAAGGATTAAATGATGCCAATACAATGATGGCACTTCAAGAATGTGGCTTAAAGAAATTCTTCCTTACTCCGAATATGATGTCCCAAGTGAATTTTTTGGGGTACTTAGTGGACATGTGGGATCCCGATGAACAGTATTTCCGAGTAGGGACCCACATCCTTACCAATTAGATAGATGACATTTATTTTTTTACCGGTATTTCAAGAAGAGGGGCTCGAGCCATGATTACTAGGCAGAGTGGAGGTGACGGAAATAAAGACGAACTCATTATCCAATATTGTGAGCCCAGGACTAGGAATTCTACCAAGAAGATCCCAATTGCACAATTTCATGATCTATCATTGATGATTGTGATATTAATAGTGGTTTGAGTAGCAAGGAATAAGTCCCACCACTAGGAAAGCAGGTCTCAGATGTTGTGTGCCATAGCATGCAGGGAACCTATTGTGTTTAATTGGTGTGAGAGTCTCATGAGAATCATGAAAGATCAATTGACCAAGTGTCGAACAGGTAGAACTAAACAATTTGGTTATGGTTCTATCTTGGTATCCTTCTTTATGGAGCAGGTTCCCCACTTTCTCCCACAACATGGATATAGCTAGCCCTGATCCACAGGAGCCACACATGAGGAGGTGGGATGACTTGTTTAGTCATAATGGTGGTCCGATTCATAGCTATGGGTCGAATTTCTTTCGATGGACACGCAAGAAGATTCTGATGGTAGAATAGTATGCTTACGTTAGCACGGATTTTCGAGGAGATCCTGACTTGGCACTACCAGAAGGGCATGCATGGTGCGATATAGGTAAAAAGAATAATCATGCTCTTTCAAGTGTTTTTGTATTTTTCAAATATATGGTTTTTTTGGTGTACTAAGACTTCTTGTGTTTTACCAATACAGATGTGGGGCCAGAGAGGCCATCTGGAGCTTCCCCAATATAGTGACGAGGAGAGGGTAGGTATGTTTCTTCCCATGACCAAGAGGTGAGCGACATACTTGTGAAGACCGAGGAGAACTTAGAGAAGTTAATTGTTGATATCCCAGACATATCACTGGATGATCTGCCTCGTCGGTACAAGCGCCGCACAGTGGGATTTTCTACGAGTATCGAACGTATGCTCCATCGGGTAGCTTGGGCGGTGATATGATATCATGAGCGCCATGACTAGCCCTACTATCTATATGTAGTGATGTATTGAAATCCGTGAGCTTCTGAATTTTTCCATGATGATGTACTAAAATCTGTGAGCTTCAGATTTTTCCATGATGATATACTGAAAGCTATGAGCTTTAGATTTTGTCTTAGTACTTATTTGTGGAACTTTTACCACACTTAATATAGGAACTATTTTTAACGGTTTTATATACAATGCATATTATGGTGGATGTGGATTTATGTGGACTACTTACTTATATATAAATTATTTACATATTATGTGTTTACACAAAAAAGTTCAAGAATGTGATATTTACCAATCTAACACGAAATTGGTCAATGAATCAGCAACCGTATTCATATGTCTTGGAATATGTAGGTATTGAATGAACTCAAAAAACCTCTCCAAGAGACGTACTCATCAGAAAATATAAAGTAGTGAAGGGTCGAGAACAACGTAGACTCGGTTTAGATGGGAGACCACAAGTTGGGAATCCAAATAGAGGAAAATGTGGTCCATACTAAGGGAAGATGCATCGGTTAACAATCTAATCACCACATGATACTCGGTGGTATTATTAGTTGCAGGGCCTAGGAAAGTTCCTCCTGAGATTATAAGTTCATCGATAGGGAAATTCGGTACCCAAGCCCCTGAGGTGAGCTTTTGAGTATGTCGGCTAGCACCGTCTGTAAATATTGAATAAGTTGTCATCTGCACATTCAAGAAGAACATGGTATAAGCAGTCACGATGGAGATGAGGCCCTAACCAATGAAAGAAAAACTTCACACCATATTAAACATACATCATATACAAAGTGTACAAGGCACTTATGGAGGATTTCCCTAAGCATAATACCTCTTGAGGTAGAACCCATTTCTAGGCTCCCCCAAGGGTATCCCATCATAATCAACTAACTGGTAGGCCCCTTTTTCTAAAACATGTTTCACGATGTAGGGTCCATGCCACATGGACTCGAACTTACCTGCCCACAATTTGTCATGTTTTTGGTCATATGTCAAAACCAAATCACCTCCATTGAAGATGCGAGGTTCAACGGATTTGTCATACTAGGCTTTGATGCACTTCTTATGTGCTTCATTAGCGAGAGCAGCATCACGACGGGTTTCATCCAGTTTGAATAAATATAGGAAGTGTTCCTCTTCAACTGTGGTGTTTGGAAAGAGTTAGACGGCTAGTTTCAAACACGGGATCTTGCACTCTATAGGAAATATTGATTCCAGTCCCTATACCAATGGAAAAGGTGTGAATTTGGTAGCAATTTTGACGGAGTTTATATATGCCCAAAGCAATGAAAAGACAATTAAGTGCCAATTTGATATATGGGTCCCTACCATGCGTGGTATAATGGTTTTCAATACCTTATTGATGGCGTCTACTTGACCATTCGCTTGGGGGTAGTAGGGGATTGAGTGTTCATGGATAAATCCCAATTTGGCACTCAATTCAATTACCATCTGGTTCTGGAAATGTGAGTCATGGTCTGTGACAATGGCTCGTGGAACCCCGAATCTGGAAATAACATGATTGAACATAAAGAGTGCGGCAGTTTTTTCATCTTCGTTATATGTAGGGATAGCCTCGGCCCATTTTTTGAAGTAATCAATAGCTACAATAGCATAGTTTTCCCCTCGGCCGAGGTAGGCTTATAGTGAATGAAATCCATGCCCCATTTTTCAAAGGGGCCGACGGCAATAACTGGGTGTAAAGGAGCAGGATGAGTGTGCTTTTTGTAATGAAAAAAATGGCAGGTAGGACACCCTCCATGAAATATTTTAAAATGGATGGCCAGAAGTATCTAGCGTGTAATATATTTCGGGTTGTAGCCATCCCAGAGAGGTGACCACCACATGCCACTGTGTGGTGGTCATTTAGAACACACTCGGCCTCCTCATGAATCAAACATCGTCATAAGATCGAATCAATACCACATCGATATAGGTTGTCGTTGATGATTAGGTAATATTTAGCATTATGGTGGATACAAAGGCGTTCTTCACGGGATAAGTGAGGCCCAAAGCGTTGTGTTTGGAGGTACAAGGTGATATATATGTACCATGGATCAGAGGTACTGATCAGGAACAATGACTCATCAGGAAGAGATTCAATGGGATCAGAACCTTGATCAACACGGGGAAGATCACAAATTAGCTCTGTGAATACTAATGATTTTTTAGATTTTCCCTTTTCAAACTGTAAATCAAATTCTTGAAGAATCACGATCCAACGCAAATATTTTTCCCCTAGTACTTGACGAGTTAAGACATGGTACATAGGGTTTGAATCGGCAATGATAGTAGTTGAACGGAACAGAATGTAACGACGGAACTTCTGGACAGCGATAACAGTTTCCAGAGCCAACATATCGACACGTGAATAATGAGTTTCGAAGTCGATAAGACCCTTGCTAAGGTAATAAATCACATGTTGATCTTGCGCATTGGTATCTTCCTGCACTAAAACCATATCAATAGTCGAGGTAGAGAAAGCAAGGTAAAGGATATAATCCTTGGTATAATCATGCGGTTGTAACATGGGTGCATGGGTAATGGCGTGCTTGAGATTGTTACAGGCACTTTGGGCGTTGTTGTCCCAGACAAAAGGGACGTCCTTTTTTAATAACCGTATATAACCCTGTGTCTTTTCTGCATAATTACACACGAAATGGCACAAGTATTTTTCCTCCCCCTACAAAAATTGAAGTTCGGTGATGTCCGTGGGTGGGGGTAGGGATAGAATAGCCTTTACCTTCAAGGGATCGATACGAATCTTATCTTTTGATACGATGAATCCAAGGAGATGTCCGGACTCCACGCAAAATATGCACTTGTGAGGATTTAGGTGGATGTTATAGCGTTAACATCTAAGGAAAACAGTTGTCGAATGATTGATATGAAACTCACGATGATTTGAATAAGTTGTAAAATCATCGAGGTAGGGATCCACAAAATCCTTAATATCATGAAAGGAATACGACATGGCCCGTTGGAATGTAGCACCAACATTTTTAAGGCCAAAAGTTAATTTGCGGTATGCAAATGTACCCCATGGGAATATGAATGCAGTCTTGTGTTGGTCTGCTAAGTGGATCTCAATCTAACTATAGCCATAAAATCCATCCATAAATGAGAAGATGACACTACCGACACAGTTGTCGATGATTTGGTCGATAAACAGGGTGGGGTAATTATCCGTAGGACAAGCCTTATTTAGATCTCGATAATCAACACAGTAACTAATGGTTCCTTGATTTTTTGTAACGAGAATGATACTGGAGACCCAATATGTCAAGGGGACAGGATAAAGGAAACCATCTTTCAATGGCTTTTCAATTTCTGCTTTAATCGCTGCAGTCTTTCGAGGGTGCACTAGACAGATTTTTTGCTGGACGAGTTTTGCATTGTGATAAGTTTTTATCTCATGCACAATGATAGCAGGATCAATCTCAGGCGTTTCTTCATATCTCCATGCTAATACGTCGTGGAATTGTTTAAACAAGGCCGTATAAATTTTGATTTCTTCAAAATAACAAGTTTGGACAATATGGATATGTTCCACAACACCGGGTTTTGTTGAAATGCTAATGGTAGTGGTAGGCATAATGTTTTCCAAATTCCCTTCGGTTACTGTATCTTGGGTGAGAATAGGAGACTGAGGGTTGGAAATGACATCTAGTGAAATAATATTTTGAATATCATTCTCTACTGTGTCTAAAGGTGGGAGGAAGGATGATCGATGGTTATGATCTTCCCATGGGAGCTCATCCAAGCTCATAATCTCCATGATGGATTCATCGGAGGGAAATGTCTCGAGGAGATGATCCAGCGATGGCGAGGACATGTTGAACCAAGATGGCAGAGAACACGGGTCTGATGCCACTAGGTGATGGTCATCGGGTAAATCGAACTTCGATTGGATGGAATTATAAGTAGCCTTAGCTGGGATGAGAGACATCTGATCTCCAATCAAATCAATGTCAATAGAATCGGGAACAAGCCAAGGGTCCACTGAGTTGGAGGAAGATGGGGTCATGGAGGATATCATGTTCACCATGGCAACGGGTGATGGGGGATTAGGTGTTGGAAAGGATCCCATCAGGGATGAGTCCTTAAGGACTCCTACCCCCACACTCTCATATATTTGTGAAGAGTTCCCTAGAAGAGGGACATTATCCGCAGGATGAGTTGTGGTGTCCGGTGTAAAAAAATCTAATTGGTCGATAGTGACATTTTTCCCTTGATGGGGAAACTGCACAATGCGGAAGACAGAAGATGCGACTGCAGTCACAGCGTAAAACCAATTTTTTCCAAGCAATAAGTTGTAATCCAATGGAGCTGTGACTACTTCCAAGTTAATGGAAACATTCTTGCCTCCTAATTCAATGCCTAAGGATTGTAAAATCCTGTGTGGTTGGAATCTGTGTCTGTCAAATGATTTCAGAGTGGTGGGAGAACGGTTCAGTTCAGGAGAGCCAATGACTCTCCAACAGGACAAGGACATTACAGAAGTAGATGCTCCTTCATATAAAACAGTACAATGGATATTTTTCCCAGTCGCATTGGTAATGATTTGGAATGCCAGTTGGTGGGAAAGCCTCGTCTTGAAGTATTCCATTTTAAACATGATGGTGTTAGATGATTCTGGATCCACTGCTCCAATAGCAGATAGTATAGTTTTAAGCTGATTAGGATAGTTTTCTAAGACTTCAAGGGTCGACATAGCACATGGTTCATGGGCTAGATCTTCCACAATGTTGAGGTTTTGAGCGGCCCGGGCATTGGGGTTGAAAATTGATTTTTGGATTTTGCTTTTGGGTGGACGCAATGTTGCATCTGATATCAATTTGTATATGGTCAAGGGAAATTGTGTAGGAGGGATAGTGGATGCGGATGTGGAGTATGTTTCGGAATGACCTCCATTAGATTTTTTATCTGGAATAGAATCGTAAGTGCACACCCTGGTAGATAAGTTAACTGTTTCACTACACATCATGAGAACATGAGCAGTCGTGATGTGTCTCCTTGCGAAGGAGTTGGTTTTTGTGCAACCATCTGTTGTTGTTGTGTGGAGAAGGGGTCCATTAAAATGGTGGGTTGATGGTTTACTTTTAGTAACTTTTGGACTTCTTCACGATGTGAGCATTCTTTCATGAAGTGGTCATCACCGCATAGTAGACATGGATATTTATCCTTCTATTTCAATTTGGAATCAATAGAGTCTGGATTGGTTTTTTGTTCCTGTTGGTTAGAAGATTTCTTGGACTTGCCTTTTTTTTCTTCTTACCATTGGTTTTCTAAGATGAAGCAGATTGGACTGAATTCACCTACGCGGTGGGAGAAGGATTGGGTGAATGGTTGGTATTATTAACATCATGTGACGGAGTTGGATTTGAAACCATATGGCTTGGTGATCCAATCGATTGCGTGGTAGGCTAGGTTTTAATGGAACCAATTATGCCATCGGCATGTGATTCCTAGCATGGTTTCGTTGGGTCATGTGTGGGGCGAGGGGCATTGGGAATAATGTCATATAAAGTGCCTGATTGAGCGTAGAGTAAGTCTAAGTACTGGGCACATGCAATGGCTTGTTCCTCTGTAACCGCCCCGCCCATAGCGACATCTTTGGCTATGATAAGCAATAACGATTTGGTAAACCAATTAGCCAATAATTGATCTGGAATGCAAGGCTTAATGAGCCGATGTCTTCTCCTCCATTTGTGAATATGATCAAAAATATGAGTGGAAGTAGATTGCTGGAGCGAAGTTAAAATATCTGTGTCGGTTTCATAGCGGATTGGTAATTGGAAATGCGTAAGAAAATCCATATCCAAGGATCGGAAGTCTGCGAAAGCATGTGGTGGTAATTCGATATACCATTTGGCGGTCGTGCCAGTGAGGGTTATTTGAAATAGCCTCAAACAGATAGAATCATCCATTAATGAGTTCGAGGAACACTAAAAATGATATGTCATTACGTGGTTTTTGGGATCCTCGCAGTTTTACCGTCAAAATTGGGTATCTCTGATGGTAGCTTCACAGGAATGGGTGGTCAATCCATGCCATGTTGAATGGGATCGTTGGTCAAACGTGACAGATCTGGAAGATCTTGTGTATCCATAAATGGTAATTGTTTATTTGGTTGTGGGTACTGGTAATATTGGTAGGGAATTTGAGTACCAATATGACCATAGATTGATTAATCATAAGGTCCTCCCATAAAGGGTTGGCCATATGGTTGGGGTCCTCCCATGTTAGGAGGTAGACCCAATGGGGGTCCTCTCCCGAATGAGGGGGGTCCTCCAGAATGAGAGGATTATCCGAATGGTGGGGATGTAGGTGGGACAGGTGGTGGAGGTGGAGGTGAGACAAGTGGTGGAGGTGGTGGTGGGGGAGGGGTGGGCCGCCGGATGGGGGTCCAATAGGTGGAAAATTATGATGCCCCCATGGGGTGTTTGTGTTCCAGGGTAAGGTACTCTGGGATAAAGGTTTCCTGGAGCAGTTTGATAAATTTGACTTATTTCCATATTGTGATTACCCAGATATGTATAACCCCATGTGGGTTGGGCCCATACAGATGGTCCCCCCATGTGATGTGCCCAAGAAGTTTTTCCCATGGCTAGGGGTGCACTCCCATTCATATTATAAGTCATAAATGAAGTTTTTCCTCCACTTACATTTTTTCCACTAACTAGAGGTTTCCCCCCAATTAGGTTTTGACTACCAACCAAAGTTTTCCCCGTAATTAGACCATTAATCATAGGTTTCCCCGTGGTCATATTTTGACCACTAACTAGAGGGTGGATCCGATCATACTTTGTCTCGAACGTTGTGTTCCAGTCATGAATTTAACAGTTGCTGACAGTTTCCCTCTAGTCATTGAGGTCAAAAAGGGTCTAGAACCAACCAGATGTGAAACAGATGGAAAAGATGGTTGGCCTTGTTTATAGGAGGTCATGTTGGGCATAGACATTCCTAGGGAAGGAAAAGTAAAAGAATACATGGGAGAATGGTGTCTAGGCTTCACTACTTCCGAAGTGGAATCGAAAGGGAAACTTTTGCGCCTTACCCATTCTCCAAGTATTCGTAAGCAAGATACGGTATCTTGAAGTGGTCCAAAAAAATATCCGTTTGAGACGAATCTGGTAGGATGTGGAGGTGTCTCCACAGTTGATTGTGAACCAGAATCAGAAATAACTTGTCCTAGGGAGGTCCCCCTAAATGAAGCGGTTGGACTGAAATCAGTCTCTATCAGGTCATCTGGAGGTCGAGTGAATATCCAATTGACAGCTCTAGGGTGTCCTTCAAGTGAATGGTGAAAATATGTATCACGCGAAGAATGTTGTTCCACCACCAATGGTCCCAAAGGATCGGTGATGAGCGGATTTACGGGAGGAGAAAAATCCCCTCCTGATTTAGTAATTGGAATTACTTCTTCATGTGAATCAGTTGTAGTGGGTTGGTCCATATCTACCCTTTTGCTTCCTTCCCCAATGAGAGGGTATTCAGGTGGCAAGTTTTGTATTCTACGGGATCTCCTTAAGGGCTTCTCAACCAGAATGGCTAATGAAAGTCTCCTCCTAAGAGTCTTCTATGGAAAAACACACTTCAAGTCCTACTCAAGCCAAAGCTGCAAGAAAACTTATGTAACAAGTGGGATAAAGAGTTGAACCTCACAGGAGTGTCAAGGCATTGCAACTCGCTATATACCGCAGGGTCCAACAGTAATACTCGGACCAATATTTCAAAGCACTGACCAGGGAGGATTAGGAGCGTACCCCTTACCGTATTACTTTACTACCTAACATTACATGCATAGTAGCTACCTGAGTGTTGTTCTCAGTGTATTGCAACGTCAAGATGGCCAATGGTTGACATAGATGGTTTCAGGATCCTAGTGGGTTCTCCTGATCCAATCCGTAGTAGTGTTGTTTAATGCACAACCATTCGATAGGAACCTTCCTATATACCGTCAAGTACATGAAGTTATTTTCTATATACCCGTAGGTACGTGAAAGGTCGTTCGATATACCAACTAGTACGTGGAAGAACTGAAAACCCCCAGGATGCAGTGAGAGAAAAGAATGGCAGCTGCTACGCTTAAAGACATTGGAACACGTCTCTAACCTATCACACAAGTTTCTAAATATTTTAACTTAGAATAGCGCTTGATTTTATCTTGTACGGTTAAGTGGATACATGAAGTGTAGACTTGAACCAATATGCATGAATAAGTTAAATGAGATGCAAGTCTTTTATTTTTCGATGAAAACTATCTAAGGAAAAGAGAGATATCTTTCTTATTTTGTTGAAACAATTAAAATCTACCAGAAACTCAATACTGTCCTTTTACTTTTCTCCTTAATAAAAACCAAAATACATAAGCGAGTAACACTCGTTCAATCAAATCCAATGATGCCAAAATAACACCAAAGCAAAAAATTTCTTTTTGTTTTTTCAAAAGAGTTTTGATGATGCAAATCGAAAATAAAAGAACGATGGAGTCTTTTAATTTGCAAAACACCTCAATTTCAAACAAAGAAGCAAAGGAGTTAAAAGGACGATTTTAGATATCTTTGGAACATGCACTAATTGTCAAAAGTGAATGAAAATATAAACTTTATGATCAATCTAAGAATTCCTTTCTTTTTCAAAGAATTTTTAAAGATCGAAAGGAAGAAAACATGGAAAATTCTTAGCTCTGTCAAGTTTTTCAAACAATTATCCAAGATCCAAAAGATGTATCTTCTCAACAAATCAAAACACTATACTTCAAAGATGAAGAGAATGAAAACCCAATTCCTTTTAATACTATGTTCAATCAAATTCAAATATGACTCTGCTCACTTGAGAGAGTTCTGCAACTTTTGGAAACAAAAGTATCCACCCAAGAAATCAATTTCAAATCATACAACAATCCAAACCAAACTTACACTAGCAAGAGTTGGTACAACAACACACTTTTGGAGTTTTCAAGACTTAAAACAGAGCATATTAGAGGCTTCTACAGGTCCATAAGACTAGTCACGCTCGCAAGAGAACAAACTCACTCAAAGAAAATCAAGTAACCGCTTGACTATAAATACTCAACGAGAAATCATACTACTCCAAATTCCAAAAATAAAAACAGAAACAGAGATCTGGGGAAAATACAAACATTGACATAAATTCAAAATATGACTAGGTCCAAGTCTGAGTAGGGATAAAGACCCTACTACAAAACTTTGCAGTACGACGTGGTCTATCAGTACAGCAAAGTGCGTCTTTGTGGGTCGGTGCGGTCTAATACACTACCCAGGTGCGTCGATGGCGCACTATGTATCAAAGGTAAAGCATGTCAAGCTTCCAAAAGTGATTTTTTTCAAAAATGAAAGCTACAAAACCACTGAACTCAACAAATATGAGTGGGATTAGGGTGACAGGATCAATCTGGATGACCTAGTGACTCTATAAAAGCATATCCAAATCAAAAAGTGACACGATCTAAGAAAAATTTGAGCAAAGAAAAAGAAATAGATCTAGGGAGAAAAGTCCCCAGTATGGTCACCAATTTTGTTTTCAGGACTAGTTTGCAAATGCGGACATAAGTTGACCTCCCTAGTTTAATCACTAAACTAAAATAGAACAAGCAATCATACATACATTTCCCTAACTTGATCCAATCACAAATTGAAAGATAGAATACATACCTTTGGTTGTGAGTTGTCTTCAATGATCCAATGCTCCAGAAAGCTTGCTCATCCACTTATAAGAAGTACCTACAAAACATGTAAGCCAAGCAACGCAAGAAGAAAACTAGATCTAGGATTAGATTAAGTTATATATATGACCAAGGAGATATACAATAAATGAATAACAAACCATTTATGGGAAACGAAATTCAGTATTGTATTAACAGAAATGGTAAAGAGTACAACCACTTAATCCTTGGTGTTGTATCTCCTCTCCAGGGGTTAAATTTGACGAGCACCCTTACCCATCAACAAAAAAAAATTTGACAGTTTTGTTCCCAAAACTGCCCTGCATATAACTTTTAATAAAAAAATTTACCCTTCAATTGAAATTTACTCCTGAGCAGCGAAGAAGTTATGCCTTTGGGATTGCCAACCCAATAGCCAATCATGAGTTAAACGTGGATGGCTATCCCAATAGCCAATCTCTGTAGGATCATTTCCTACTGGAATTCTCTCATAGACTACAATCGATACCAGCATTTACACGATGATGAATGATGTCAGGCAGCCTGGGGGATATCAAAGTTAGAACCCATATATGCATATTCAGTCTTGTTCCTTGTCAACAAATACCGAGGAGCATCTCATAGCTAGGCACTTGATAGCTTGAATATAGTTGGGTGCTTTATCGCTTAAAGGGCCATAATTAATGGCACAAACTAGTGGCTCAAAAATGGGGAAGAGGCCACACTAAAAGGGACACTAAGCCCTGAAAAGAGGCTAAATTATTAACACAGGACCTATTAATCCCTAATTTTTTTTGCATTTCATATGTTTGCTGATGTGGGACCTGTTAAGTCCTAAAAGTTTTTGCATTTCATATTTTTGTTGATCTGAAATGTGCAAGTTAACATGCATTTATGTTAATTAATTATGTGAAACAGGAAAACTGTAGGCAAGAAAAAAAATGGGAAATCCGAGGTTAACATGAATATATGTTATTCTATTAATCTCTCTCAAACAGTGAAAAATCATAGAAGGAGCTTTTGCTATTATATAGTAGAATAACACATAGTGGTGACTCGGTGAGTCTCTTACACCATGTAGGTGAACATGTTAGTTCTAGTGTCTAATATATATGTGCATTTGGTATGTATATTCATTCAATGCAGTTTTATCGCGTCATAATTAGGGTACATTCTATGGTTAGGCATTTATTCCATGCCAATATTAGTCAAAAATCCTGAACCCCAGTGAATTATTTAGTTTGTGCATGATAATTCCTAGTAGTTATCTATGGTATCTGTTACGTGATAAATGTGGCCTGACTACCTTTGCCAGTCTGTATCTAGATTCTGCGTTTCAACCTAATATTTGATTTTGTTCCAATGGGATGGTGCTTGTAAAATCCCAATGCCTCAATGAATTTTGCATGGTTTACTTTTGTAGTTGCATTATATCCAAATAGGATATTGCATGTAAGCAATTAACGGATATTCACAAGTTATGGAATGAGTGATTTGTTTTCCCTGGAAGCTTTGATTTTTTTTGGTTGGTTTTCCTTATTTTGATTTTAAAGTTTAGGTAACATATCCCAGGGGAAACCTCCTTGGCACTTTTCCTCATTCTGAGGATGGTACCCATTGTAAGCCCTAGATTCTACAGGGCATAAGGGTAGGTCAAAAAATCATGAATAGGTCATATATAGCTCATCAACTATTGACTTGCTGATATAATACAATATACGTTTATTAATGTCCAACAAATGGCCAAAAATTAGGTCAACAAGACTCTTTTCAGTACATAAATGGTGATACAAAGTGGGAGTGTGAAGGTCAATTCTATGAAATCAAGACACCAACTGATCACTAAAATACAAGAGAAAATACTATAATTCCAAAAGGAAATACAATACTCTTGAGCCGAGCTCATCGGAAAGAGCCTCAATTCTTAAGGATCAAAACATGTCATAAAGTGGGATTTGAACCCAGGTGGGGAGGGAAAGAACTTTTCACACCACTTGAGCTACTCCCAATTGACTTGGAAGCTTTGATTTACTGTGGTAGATTGGTTTTTCTAAACTATTAAAATTTAGAAATGTGTAAATGCTTTTCCAGTCCAGTCATTCAGAGTGCTTATGGTTATTTAGTAGTTGTATTATTCTGTTTTGATGTAATTGCAAGATTATGGGCACTTAACTTTTGAGGAAGTTGTAATTGTGTTAACTAGAAATTATTTATATCATCTTGGGGACCAAGATTTCCATAGCTTCATTTTTTACATTAGTTTTTAGACTTTAGTAATAACCATGGGACCAATCTATCTGGCTTCTTTTTCATGCAGAGAATGTGAAAACCCTCTGCTATTTATTCCTACTTTCCATGAATGTTGTTGTGGTATGAGAGGTAGACATGAATTCTCGATATGTGCTTAACTGTTAAGCGTTTTTGTCAATGAAGGCCAGAGAAGATGTTTTGCTTGAATTGTTAAAGTTGTTTTCTCTTATGTAGATAGGAAAAACCTTGCTACTAAGGAGATTGATGCTTATGTCTACAAGAGGTGCTTCAAATTAGTGAATAAAATTTGAGAAATTGTTATGAACTCAATCTATAATATGAACTGTAACTATGAATATGAAATGAATCCGTTATCAATTAGAGCTCTAATACCCCTGTTATGAGCCAACCCATAATTCTACTATTATAACTGATATATGAAAAAACTTGAAATATGAAATATAAAACCAGATTTGAAAATATGAAAAACTGAAGCACTCCAAAATCTGAAACTAACAAGACATTAACTACATGAAAATATTCTAAAGTGTTAAGACTACTCGGTTACTAATTAACAAGAAAGAGTTGAAATAACATAGATTTCATCCAGAATTGATCACAGACTTTTAAGAACAAAATTAAACCTTAGCAACAAACACATGATGATGTTGATTTGTGTGATGATGATGTTGAGTAAGAGGAGAATGAGATATAGACACTATGGGAAAACATGTGATGATGTTGATTTGTGTGTGATTGCATATGTAGCTAGAAAATATATAGAAGGTGATGTGAAATCAAATGAAATTGTGGAGAACACCAAGTGCAGAGAAGTTTCATGTGTCACATAAGAAGACGACGATAGATTATGGAGAAAATCTCATCTCCATGAAGTGTTGTATGGGTCAGAAATATTTGCATGGGAAATGTACACATGGTTGTGCTACATGTAAAATTGTGTAATTTAACCCTTCAAACATAGGAGTTTCAAACTGTTCACCTAGGCTCTGAGGCAACTTCAGCTGAATAAATATTCCTCATACCTAATAGGACAGAAATAACATGCACTTCCATTGCATTGTAGTCTATAGAGAATCAGAGATAAATGGAAAGAAAAATAACTCATATAAATGGAAGCGAATGAAACTACCACATTTTATATCATTGAATATCATTTATTGTGAAAATGTTCAAAAAGTACATAGAATACCATTGATTGTGAAAATGTTCAAAAAGTAAATAGAATATCATCTTGAGATGTTCAATCTTGTCTCACTTGACGTTGGTAGTGCCCAGATTTAAGATTTACCATTACAAACCTAAACATAAAAGAAAAAACCTTAAATATTTAATATTCTTCTTTCCTTAACATCTTTCCAAATTTCATATACCCTATCCCATTCCACCATCGTTGAATCTAGACCTGTTAGTGACACCCGCATCAAAGCATCTAATGCATCCAATGATAGTTTTGTTCTCCGCACATCCTTTATTATGTTTTGTCTTGAGAACCCTCTCTCACATGCCACTGTACTTGCAGGAATAGTAAGTATTGCCTACCTTAACTTTAACATGTTAGGAAAATATGTATGTAGCTCTGTGACACAAAAAATTCTCCAAGCATCTTTGATGGATGATCCCTCGCAATTAACACAAAGAGTATCAACAAATGGATGCAACTCTTTTAAACAAGCTTCAAAATCAAATGTTGTTTTTTTTCCTCCTTCTCACATAAAGTATGTTGCACGTGTTGGAAAATTCTATCAAGCCAATGTTTTGAATTCCGTTCTCTATCGTGAACATCCTGTAAATAATGACAAGGACTAAAAAACCTTGCAGAATTGAAAAAAGAAAGATCGGGGAATCTTCCATTCAAACTCTCTACAAGAGCTTGAACATAATCTTTTGCAAGTTGTTTACAACTCTCTACTGAACTTTCAATGCAAGGTTTCCATGATTGTTTTTGTGTATCACCATAATCAATAGATGTATGCGGAATTGCTATAAATCACAATTCATGCCTGTGAACAAGTCCCTCTTTATCACAAATCTCTAAATAACCAAATTTAGAGGCATTTAGAAATTTAGATAGGTAACATGTGCCATTTGCAAATGTATCATTTCTGAAAAACCACCTTTTTAAATTTTATATGGTAACATCTATGGTTGCCCCTAAAGAGGTAACATCAACGTACTCTTCTTGGAATTTCTTGTTCAACTTGTTTAGTTCACACATTACATCTGCAAGCATATGTAAACAAAACTGTACTGAAAATATCCTTGCCTTATCATACCATATGTCTTTCTTTTCATTTTTCCACATAGTCAATATTGGAGGCATCAATACAACAAGTCTTTAAATAACTTGTCCCCTTGAGAGCCATCTAACTCCATGGATTTGAAGAGCATTAAGAGTTTCAAGTTGCATAAGTTCTTGTAGAGCAATAAGTTCACTATTTCTTTTAGTAGAATTTTGCACCCAAGAATATACCTTATTTGCCAATTTTTCAACAAATAATAATTCGGGTACTCTTTTGGAAGCATCTGATGCCGCTAAAGCTTCACGATGGGCAATGCAGTGAACACCCACAAGATTAGGTACATTTTTTTTCATAAAAGTAACAAAACTATTTTCAATCCCAACCATTGATGAAGCGCCATCTGTAGAAACTCCTATCAATCATTCCTTTGAAAGACCCCTTGCTGCAATTAAATCATTGATTGCATCATATGTTGTTTTTTCTCTTCCATCACAAACATTTATGAGCTTTTAAAACTGTGAAATTGGAGGCCCAAACCCTTTTGAGTCTAGAAATGTGGCATAAACCACAAGATGTTTTTCCAAACTGCGATCCGTACTTTCATCTAGCATCAATGAAAAAAAAGGGCTATCCAACATTCTTGAAATCTGTAGCTCTTCAAGATACTCGGATATAGCAAAAAGAAATTCTTTTGCAGCCATGTGATTTGCATATGATGTGTAGTCTTTGATCTTTGGCATGTTTGGTGTTTGCAAGGACATTGTAAACAAGCAAAGAGATTCATATTTTGAAAGGGGTAAATCTTCTTGCACCATCCAATAAACCAATTTCAGAGTTGTGATGATTTTTCCTTGTTCCTTTCATCAATGCATGCTATGTGTTTTGGAATAGGTTTTGCTTTCCTCTCATTTCCACATATCCATTTTGCTTGTGAAAGTTTATGGATGCTTGAACTAGCATGAACAACTATTGAATCACGTTGCAAGGTAGAGCAACCAGTGCCAACTCCCCATGGTCCGATTGCCTTATGCGTTTCACAATATATACATTTCATAACTGTTTTTCCTTCATGTTTTGCCTCTCTCAACCACTTATACTTAGTTTTCCATTGTTCACGAAACTCTCTTCTTACTTTCAATTTTCTTTTCTTTTGAGTGCTAGGTTCTCCTCCTTGAAATTCTTCATCACATTCTTCCTCCCACCCTAGGATATCTAAGTCTCCATTCTAATCAAAATTACAATTCTCTCTATTAGGCGATGCAACTTGTGATGTAGATGACCATCCAAAGAATTTTTTGATGGAAGATTGGTTCTTTTTGCTTTGAGACATGTTTTGATGTAATACCTATATAATAAAAAAATGTAATTAAATATTGTACAAATTCTCATAAATAAATCCCTCCACTAAAATTACAATCTCACAATATTAACAAATGAAATATATCACAATAATGTTTCATTATAATAAAACAAAGTTACATTAGAAGGATTAATATATATTGGGATACACACAATCATATTTATTAATATATATCACGATATATACAACCATAAATATTAATCATAATATATCTCAAGATATATATTAATAGTAACATATATTGGGATATATACAGCCATAAATATTAATGCTAATATATCTTAAGATAGATATTAATAGTAATATATCTTGGGATATAAACAGTCAGATTAAAAATAAATCTCACTATGTGGGTGGCATTTCTAATTTACCTAAAAGTATTTTCAGCATGTCAACACTATCACTTGAGTATGGGTGGCATTTCTCATTTACCTAAAAGGATTTTCCTCAATATAGTGACATGCAAAAGTAATTTCCTCATATTACTAAGTCATAGCTATCACTCTAGCATTTGAACGTCATCCATGTAACGAGTGAGATGCATAACTTAAAAGTATTAGGAGCTTGGATTTGGTAAAGAGGTTTTCCAAAAGACCATGATGCAACTAACAAGGTTAGGTTGAAGTAGTCGAGAGGTTGAGAACTATAGGGAAGCATTCACACCCACATGTAGTTAGTGAAAACATAATGTGAACTATTGAATTTGAACATTATTAGATCAGCTCAAAGAACACATAGAATTAGTTGTTTTTCGAAGGGTTTGAACATAATTAAAGCAATGCAAGATAGTGGATTATTTTCATAAATACACGTGAACCTTGGTTTCTCAACTACCTCGATCAAATGTAGATTGGAGGTTGATAGATTGGTTTCTTAGTGACAAGAAGACATTACCAATTTAATATTTACTCTAAATCATAATCATTTGAACCTACACATTTACTTAAGCTAGAGAATCATTAGTTGCCCTAGTTCAAAATAACACCTTCAATAATTGGGCTAGTCGCAACCTTCATATATTGGGCCAAAAGCAACCCTCAATTATTTGACAAACAAAACCATAGACATTGTTGCAACAATGTGGAACAATATGAATCAATGATAATAGCTTTTGGGAAATGGAGATGGTAAATCAAATTTGTTCTTAGTAGATTCTTGGAATCAATATCTACCTTTAAAAAATAACATCAAATATCAATTATATCAAAATTGTGATAGGTATCTACTATTAGGGATAAAGATTTTTCAATTTTAGGAAGTAGAAGAACAAGGTACTTGCCTCAAATTGCTGAGTATTTAGAATTTGGAAAAATCGAAATGTTTGCAAGTCTTCCTAGGGAATTACCATGAAGACATATTTCAATAAAAGAGCGAGTAGACCTTCCAAGGCATGGGAAGCAAGGATCTAGTCAATTCATGACTAGTCAAATTTAAACAATCAATCGAACCTCTACTTTTAGGGACAAGAAGATACATAGAGAATTTGGGTAAGAACGTATAGAAGGCATGAAAACCAACTTATTCTATTCCAGTCATTCTGAGGCTATTTTCTAATAGTTGATAATTCTATCCCGGTCATTCTCAGACTATTTTCTAACAGTTGATAATTCTATCCCGGCCATTCTGAGGCTATTTTCTAACCGTCGATAAACTCTAGATAATATTGGAATGAAAACCAGTATCTTATCCTGGTCATATCGGCGTTATTTTTTTTATGAATTTACATAGTATTGGATGAAAATCAGTATCTTATCATGGACACCTTGAGACTATTTTTAATGGTTAATGTTTTTTAAAGTAACATTTAGATTTGTTGATTGTTAAAGAGATTAACAATTAATCATTTTATGATCAAATTTTTACTTTTTATAAAATAAGATGACAAAATTTATTATAATTTAGTTGTGAAACTAGTAATGAGGATAGCTATGGCTGAAATGGAGTTTACTAAACATAAAATCTATATCGACTAAAAATAACTATTTTTAAAGGACAGAAAAACGATACCAATTAAAAATGACCATCTTTAAAGGACAGACATTCATTCCCGCTACATGAGAGTATTGGATCATTAACTTATTTTCTTACATAACATTAGCTCTTAACCATTCAAAATCAGTTTTAAGTCTTATTCCTAGACTATATCAAATTCCATACAATGTAAGATTATTAAAATAAAAATGAAAAAAACGAAAAATGGTAGTTTGATTAACTCCAACTGGATTGATAACATAGAATTGAAGGAGAAGAACAAAATGTTCTGGGACTGATTGATTGACTCCGACCTTGGTCAATTTTGGAAACAATCTTTTCGAAATTAAAAATTGAATCTCTTAAATTTTAAGTTTCTAAATGAGGTTAGTCTATTGTGATATTTATTTGTTCCTTTTTATGATTTTTAAAGATGTATAGGAAAATATCTAAATTATTGTCGTAATTATGTTTTTGTATCAGTTAAATCATACCCCAATCCTTAAAAAAAAGATATAGGATTAAGGGAGAAGAACACAAAATACAAAAAGGTTATATTGCTCTCTCAAGATATATCCACTCCTAAATCAAGTTGATCTTAACTTGAATTTTCAGACTATTTCCACACTATGTGTTACAGTGAAGGACTAGAAAAATGTAGAAGTCGAATAACTATGTACTTTGACTTTTTGACATTTTAGGGAAGTCAAAGCTGGACCACAGAGTGTGGAAACAGTAAATGGTAATGTTAAAAATTTAAGAATCGCATACTCCTTATCTTTCATTTTCTATAAAAGTGACATTCTCCTTATCTATCATTTTTACTTTAAAGATTTAATATTACTGACTTCAATGTTACTTGTACAAAATTGGTCAATTTTATAAAAAAAACGTGTCCATTCTACTAAACAGTCAAAATTTGAACCATTCTCAGCTCTACAATCCCAATGAAGGTTTTTCTAAGTACATTAACAAAATAGAGACCAGCCAACAAAATATTAAGAATCGAGATCTAATCCCTGCCCCGCCAAATATGATTCAGTGAGTGAGGTAGTTTGCATTACTGATACAGAAATCATAACAGATGAAATAAATGTCAAGTAATTCACAATCTTCAAAACAAGACAACATTTGTTCATAGTATAAATATCACAATTACTAGATGTAAAAACAAGAGATTTCTTGTAAAGAACGGGCACATGCTACACCACCAAGGAATAGAGGAAAAGGTAAAAACTAAAAACCTCATTATTGACTCTACAACATACTCAAAAGATGGGTCTTAAAAGTCTGAAGAAAACTGTTCATTTGATTATAAGTTCTTTTAAATCATTCCACATATTTGGTAATTTGCAGGATGCTAATGTACCTATGATTAGCAACATCACATCTCCAGATGATGCTCATTAAAGTATGAACAACAAGATCAAGAGCCTATCAATTCAACAACTCAGTTTGATTCCTCTAAATAATTTTGCATGCTCAATAAAGTACCTATGATTAGCAACATCACATCTCCAGATGATGCCCATAAAGTATGAACAGCAAGATCACAGAGAGGTGTATCAATTCGACAACACAGTTTGATTCCTTCCTCTAAATAATTTTGCATAAATTACCATGGACAGTAAGATAGGAATTAAATTTGATTCCTCCATGTAATTTTGGGAAAATTTCCATATACAGTAAGATAAGAATTTAATTTGATTCCCCTACGTAATTTTCGTAATTTACCTTGGACAATAATGAATTTGATCGGTCTTAGGCTAGCCTCAAACAATGTAAATGTGGTTGACACACTTCCAGAGTTAAGAATAGATGCAATGCTCCATAGAGAAGCTACCTTTTGGGGAACTGTGAAAAGATGATAAACCATAAAATGTTGTCTTATCACTCAAAATTGTCCCCTGGGGAAATCAGTCCTAAAGTGAGGTCTGAGAACATCTAGATTCATTGTCTCTGTCACCAACAATGAATCTCTACTTTGAAACTAGTGCGTGCTCAGTGCTAGTTCCAAGGGAGCTTCCTTGAGACAACTTTGCTGATTGACCTTGAAAAAATTGTAAATTAGGACCTTATAAGTTATATCAACAAGTGTAAGAGCAGATCTACAAACAAATATTGCAGAGCAGTGGGAAGATTCCTCGAATCTGTGAACTGATACTCGATTTAAGAACTTAAACTTGTAAAAGTATGCTTTAAGTTGTGTGAGTAGCTGGTGCCAAGTCCAATGGGTGATGAAAAAGATGGAAGAGACAAAAATCAGAAAGGAAATCTCAGATTAAGTCTTGCTGATTAGAAGTATACTTGGTCTCAATCATTAATGCTAAACGAATTCTCACCATCACAAATGTCCTAAACAAGAAAAACTTTCTTCCATTAATCAGAGATGTCAAAGTAAATAGTTCTAATACAATTTCAGATCAAAGTGGCCAAGGAAAGTCAGAGCTGTAGCATGCAATTTTTTGACATTTTAGACCTTGAATTGAAATTTTGTTTACTGTACATTGATAAGAATTAAAAAAAAAAATTGTTGTATAGTGTACACTGATAAAGACCACTGAAAGTTGAAACCCTAAATGCTTATAATGAGAGAGATTAGAATTAGGTTAAAACTAAGGAGTTTGACCAATGGAAATTGAAATTGTTCTATTTCCAATAACCGGATAAGTTGAATGGTGTCCTAACCTTGCAAATTTCGGTGAAGCCTGATTCCTGAAGGAAGTTCCGAAGACTCGAGTCAGTGCTCAGGCCGTAGGCATGCCCAGTCCCCTGTCCCACTGCCCAGTTCCCTCTACAGTCTCCACGTGAGGAGAAACATTCTAAACTACAAATTCCAACCATGCATTTACTGTCTGCACCACGGTCCACCTGCTCCTGGAGGCTAGAAGCCTGGAACTACTGCATCTTCTTCTTGGGAACAATACTAATCGGAGTATTCATAGAATTTCGCTACAGCAGAAGCACAAACCGACAAGATGGGGTCACAAATCACAAGGGCAAACAAAGGAAGGCTTGAACAAGTGCATTATGGTGACTGGAGGCGCTGGTTTCATCGGAAGCCACACCGTCTTGCAGGTTGCAGCTCCTCGAGGATGGCTACAGCGGCATAGCTTGAGCCTACGACTCACAAGGTTCATATCATCGACAATTTAGATAACTTCATTGAAGAAGCAGTGAACAGAGTCAGAGATTTGGTTGATCAAGATTCAATGCTTCCACCCACATCTCCATTTTTTTCTAGTATGCAATTTCATCCTGTGTCGCCAAAATCTAGCTCATTAGCACCGTGAAAGGCTGTAGGCTGAGTGCCAGTGCCAATGGCTATACTTGGAAGTTGGTGTGCACAGTTCATTTACAATGGCACTTGTAGGCTGCCAACCTAGGCATTAAACCTATGCATTAAATGATACGTATTATAATTTATGGATACCCAAGCCGGCCAACCCTCATGCAGCAGCATCATGCTTGAATTTTGAAATTTGATGCTAATTTACTAATTGCTATATAGTAGATAGTGTACTGTATAATATATATAATATAAACATTACATAGATCACAAATTAATTAACCCATGCATTAATTTCCATGTATCGTGGTCCGTCGGAGTTGGTGGGCAATTTCACGCAACACAAACTACAGTATTGTAATTTGTGCATATTTATCTATGTAAATTTTAAAATATAAAATATATATAATATAATATATAATTTATAATATATATAAAATTTATATACTGGCATTTTTTTACCCTGCCCATCAAATTGACGTTTTTAAAAATTTGATAGACTTCAGTGTTGACGTGTATAATCCACGTAGACCAGTAATTTACAGGTAAAAAGCCAAAAAACAGGTATACGGGTGTCAATTTAACCCCTACTCCTCTCCAATGGATTCCTCTTTGATCCAAGATGTTACTTCAATGAAGGGAGGATAAGGATCTAAAGTCTATCACTCCTAGTGTAATTTCTCCAACATAACTATGTTCTCAATTCCTCCTCCCCCTCACCCATGGCCAAGACTTGAATTTATAGGACAATATGGATAGAGGGGAGATGAGATATTTAGGGATAATGGATGATATATGATCCCAACAAGTGAGGAATTCAAGTGAGATCCTAGCAAATAGGGAGGAAATCTCATCTAGATAAGATTTTGTTCTAGATACTTCTTGAAAACCCCTTTTTATGCCCGTACAGACATCGATGCAATTTGGACATAGAGAAATGTGCGCCAAATGATCTCGACGCGAGTTGAAGTGAACGAAAAATGAGTTATCAATGTGGGTTCACAATAGAGAAAAGAGCATCGATGGACTTCGACGCATGTTGCTAATGAAGCAGAGCACGTCGAAGTCACAAAAAATCTTATTTGCAAGGCAAAAAGAGTTAAGGATCATTCATCATGGATGTGGTTTAGGGATTGTGGCAACATGTGGTCACATGGTCTTGTACAACTGACAAAAATTCCGTGTAACACTCTTAGAGCCTTCTTGTATAATTTTTGGTGTAAGTTAGTTTTTGTTTCCATAACTAATTTTGTATACTTACTTTAGTTAATGTAATTAGGCTTGTTAATATATAAATTAATTACAAATATGGGGCACGACGGTCAACCAAATGGTGATGCATTCATTTGGTCGGTGTTGTGTCAATTCTATGTTTTATATCTTTTAAGTCTTGCACCATTGACAACTTTTGTGAAGGCTTTTCCTTGTAATGTCTTTAGTCGCACCGACCCATTGTTATTTAGCTCTTAGACTATGTATGGTCCAAGCCCTGTTGTATGCAAATTTTTCGGTTTCCCTTTTATTCGACTGTCATTAATAATGCTAGGTCGTTGACTGATATATATGGATGCCTTATATTGCGATCATGCCAAGATTTATGTTGTTTTTTTTTAGATTGTTGATGGTGGATTGCTATTTGGCATAGCTCCTCTAGTCTTGTTAATCAAAGTTTATATATTTTGTGGCTTTGACAAAATATAAGTGAAGTATATCTGCAATTATTGGTGCTTGCTGCTTAAAATGTAGCAAGACAATAACTTCCTGTCCATATATGATCTTTAAGGGTGTTTGTCCTGTCGACCATTTATAAGTTGTTCGATAAGCCCATAAAATAGAAGGAGTATTGTCATCCCAATCATATTTATAAATACTACAAATATTTGTTATTCCTTTAGTTAAAGTTTATTGAATGCTTCGATAGCTCCGTTCGACTGTGGGTGATATGTTGAACTCTTATGGTGGTCGATCATGAATTCGTTCAATAAAATCGATATAGTGATGTTGATAAAGTGTGTTCATCTATCACTGATGAGAGTGAGGGGACATCCAATTCTTGTAATTATATTTTCATATATAAATTTGGAAGCTACTTCACTAGAACATGCTTTGATAGGTTCATATTTTGCCCATTTGGTGACGTCTTCGACTACTGTGATAATATATCGAGCTCATGTTCATCGACTAGGAACTGGGAAGGGTCCGACAAATATGATAGCCCATATTTCAAAATTTAATCTTGGATTAACATATATTAAAGGCATATCATTCCTTGGTAGCGGTCTTTCTATTCTTTGGCTTCTATCACATTTATTAACTTGAGATTTGCAATCTGTATGTAGCAACGACCACCATGAACCTGATTGTAAAAAATTTCTTGTAGCTATATTGTCCTAATAATGTCTTCTGGCAGGTCCACTGTGTGGTTCGTCTATGACAGCTTGTCACTCATGCTCTAGAGCACATCGTCGAAGTACTTCATACGGTCATAAAATAGAAGGAGTATTGTCATCCCAATCATTGCAAGGATTTTATTTTTATTTTCTGGCATTCCTTCTAGAGCTTGACCTTTCTCTAGATATTGTGTTATATCTTCCAATTCCTTCGGCACAGTTCTACTCTAAATAGGTGAGCTTCGGGTAATTCATTGTCGATCTTGATAGGATATTATCTTGTTTCTACTCTTGATAAATGGTCAGGGACATTAATTTTTCCTAGTCGAATTACTATTTCAATTTCAAATTCTTGGAATTTACTATTTCAATTTCAAATTCTTGGAATAAGAGTAACCATCTGCATAACCAACCATGGTGGAGGGGTTTGTTTACTAAATATTTTAGTGCTTGATGATCAGTGTAAAAGACAAAGGGATTAGCCAACAAATAATGTCGATATTTCTACAATGTGAAAATCATGCCTAGAGCTTCCCATTCTGTGGTAGAATCATTTATTTCTGCCTTATTTAATTTTTCGACTGGCGTATGCATTAGGGTAATCCATTCCATCATCTCCAGGTTGATTAAGTATTGCACCAACTGTGATACCAGAAGCGTCAATATAGACATTGAACTTGATCAACCAGTTTGGAAACCTTAGTATTGGGGCTTCGACGAGCTTTATTTTAAGTAATTCGAATGATTGTGCACATTCTTGTGACGACGTAAATTCTTGACTTTCCATTAGTATTTCTTCTAAGGGATATGTCATATCAAGATAATATTTGATAAATTTCCGACAATATCCTGCATTCCCAAGAATTATTCTGACCTGTTTTGGATTTACGAGTGGTTTTAAGGCGAGAATAACTTTAATTTTTGCATAGTCGACCTTGATTCCTTCCTTGCAAACATGTCCTAGTAGGATTCTAATTAGTGTTGCAAATATGCACTTTTTAATATTCCAATATAGTTGTATTTTTCTACACTTTTATAACATAAGTCGAAAGTATTGAACATCGTCTCTTAGCAGTGAGTATATTGTCTAATCATCAAAGTAGACAGCCATGGTTTTATATAGATATTCTTGAAATGCTTTTACTACTATCCTGGAAAATATTGTTGGTGCATTCTTTAGACCAAATGGCATGACTTTGTAAGCAAACAAGCCAAACTCACAAACAAATGTTGTTTTATGTTGATCTTCTTTAGCAAAAGGAACTTGGTTGTGTACAAAAAATCTGTCGGTGAAGGAATAACATTCATGACCTGCCACTTCATTTATTATTTCATCGGCGAAAGGGTGGGGAAGGGATCAGTTAAAGTTACCTTGTTTAGTCCTTTGAAGTTGACACAAATTTGTAATTTCGTTGGGTCATGCTTCTTTGGCTGAATGATCATGGGGCTGGCCCATTCTAACTGGTCTACTGGATATATGATTCAAGCGGCTAGTGTATTCTCGACTTATTTCTACTATGTCTTTATACTTGTGTGACAATTTGTATGGTCATTTCTTGACACGTCTAGCATATGGTTTAATGTCGATTTTCATTTTGCCCATTTCTTGTACTAACCCCTTTAAATATTTGTAATCTCTTGCAAAGACATCTTGGTATTCTTTTAGTAAGTTGACAATCTCTGTTGTTTGTTTCCCAGACCAATAGTCTCCTATTTTTTTCATTTTTGGTCGATAATCGTTTGAGATGTCAACTTATTTTGTTTTTATTTGTGCCTCCATCCATTCTAATGCTCTTTTTCATTAATTGTTCGGTCTCCTTCCTTAAATTCCGTGAATTCATGGGGGAAGATTGATTTGTCTGGTTGGGCCTTGACCTTGTATACATTTTGGTATTTGTATTTGTGATGTGAGTTTCTTTCCTCCAAAATGTTCAACGACATATGTTGAAGTATTAGTCCAAGTCTGGAGGTGGGATTGATGTGTATCCCACCATCTTGTTTCTTGTCTAGTAAATATTTCGACCAGACTTTGAATTCGTCCTTGTTCTTTGACATTTCCAGAGACTTCCTCAATATGTGCAAGCAGAGATTCTTGTTCTTTGTTGTAACGTATCCTCCCATCTATCCAAATCCAAGAAGGGAACATGATGACAAATTCTGGGCTTTCACATAATCTCATCCCAATTCATTAGATTCACAGCAATAAAATAAAGAGTGTGCAGATGCAAATTAAGCAATTAAGCACAGCGGAATTAAAACTCATCCACACACACATTTCATATGCATACAACATATCAAAAACAGTCATCAATTTAAACATTGCATAAGTAGATGCATAGACAGAAAAACACTTATCTTTATGGTGAAATGGCCCCAAACAACTAGCTATGCCGCCACACGTTCCACCCAACCATAGGCCAGTTGTGTTCATCAATTCTCTCAACACAACTGCCACCCCCGAGCTGGGCCTGATTCTTACAAGGAAAAAGGGACATTCAAGCTCATGCACAACCAAAGCAAGGGATACCCATCTCAATCCCAACACTCACTTACACACCGCAAACTCAAAACTGGGCATGGATACACATTTCCAGCAATTGGATTTACAAACAGGATAGCCATGGGTTTTCCCCAAATCGTGGGCACACCAAAATGGACTGTGAAAAGGGGGATTCAACCACAGGGAGAAAACCCGATTTCTCCCACAGGTTATGAGCATTTCCCATTGCCAAAATGGCCTCATTGAAACCCCAATCGAGTTCCTTCTTCTTCCTACAGCTCAGCCACATAAAAACGACCTCTTCCCAACTGAAAAACAAGGAATCATAGGAAAAACATGGAGGAAAAACGCCCAGGTAGCTCCAAAAATGTGAGAGAGGCAAAACTGGTTGATGGGTAATGGCTTAGGAAGCAACTCCTGACTATTTTCTTGCCCAAGAAGCAAAAACATGTTTTTCCATGAACGGTGGCTTTCCCATACTCGAATTTGGACAGCCATACCTCTCCAATCCCAAGGCATTAACTACTTCACCCAACTCTTGGGACAAATGAATGATTGGGTACAAAAGTTAACACGGGTAGTTGAGGGTTTGATGGGTTATCTCATTGACACTTGGCTTGACTTGATTGGCTCAAGGGTTTGAATGTTTTCCCTCCCAATTCTTTGTAAAATCGTGCCCCCATCTCTTGTTGCATTGCATAGCTAGTTGTGGGTATTTTATTTTAAATGCATATTTACATGATATCGAAATTCCAATGTGCCTGTCTAGCACATAAACCATATGCATCAATAAATCGATGGCGGGGCTTTGGCCTTGAGCTCCTCACCACGATTTTATAACAATATTACATCATTTACAATCTTAATGCAATAGAGTCAAGATGGGGACGTTACATACCCCTCCCCTTGGAATAACACCGTCCTCGGTGTTCCAATTCTTGGGAATAAATACCCACTTTACACATGCTTCAAAATTCACAATGGTGGTAGGTCTGTCCTGGGTGAAAAAATGAAGATGGGTGTCTATTTTGGGGGGTCTCGTGAGAAAATAATTCTGGTTTTTTCATGTTTTTCAACTTCGGGCGAACAAAAGTGATATTTTTGTTTAAAATTTCACTTTGCCGTAAAAAGAAAACTTTTGTAGAATTATGTTAGCTTTCTACTCATAATTTTTTCAATTTTTTTTATTAAGATTTGATATGTCGATTTCGCAAATGTTTGACAGTGTGTTCTTATAAAATGAAAAGACTACAAAAGAGTTATGATTTGTTGCACCACTAAAATCGTTGTTAGACTTGTGTTTTGCAAAAACTGAAAATGCTACGACAATCTACACACAATGTACTAGTGCCTGACTATAAGTTTGCATCCAATGGACCTCTATACTAATTATTATATTTTTTTAAAGTCGATCAATGGAGAAACTCAGTCGATTTTCAACAACCTTTTTGTTGCACCACTTTTCTCTCAATCCGCTATAAAATCAAAAAATCTACGACCACCCTTTTGAAGTAGACACGTCAATGAAGAGTCCCACATTTTCTTCGATTTTTTTGGTGCTGTATTTTCAAAGTTATGGATTTTTCTTTTCGTTGTTTTTTTAAAGAGCTGAATCATAACTCGACACATGTTACGAAGATAAAACTTAAAAAATATCAGTTCTTATCTATATACAACAAAATTTATACCCTCGTAAAGTAGATTCAATGATGAATCTACTGGTATGAAGCCCGACATTCGTTTTGTTGTGTAAGAGGTGGTTTTCTCCTTCCGAAAATGGAGAAACCTAAAATTTTGCAGAGATCTGAATCTTTCATGTTTCAGAGATTATTCGGCCGAAATAATTATTCGGCCGAATAACTGTTTTCCGTAACGGCGCCGTAACTTATGGCGAAGGTTATTCGGCCGAATAACTAAACGGAAAAAAAAATACGTCGACCGGAAAAGAAAAAAAAAAATATATATATATATATATATATATATATATATATATTATACTCATATAAATAAACGTAAAGTTAATTCATTATTTTCGCATGTTTGAACTTCGCATTTTTTTGTCAAACTAATTTCGGAAGGAGGAGATAATTTTTGCAAAATGAGGTTTTTACAAGGTATGTTTCTTCTTCTTCTTTACAAAAGGCACATTGAAGGAGTTTTTTTTTCTAAGGCATATTTGCAAGAAGTTTTTCCAAAATATCTATTTTCTTATTGCATTTTTACAAAGAAGACATTTTTTGCAAAATGAGCTTTTTACAAGGTATGTTTCTTCTTCTTTTTTACAAAAGGCACATTGAAGGAGTTTTTTTTTCTAAGGCATATTTGCAAGGAGTTTTTCCAAAATATCTCTTTTCTTATTGCATTTTTACAAAGAAGACATTTTTTGCAAAAGGAGGTTTTTACAAAGTATGTTTCTTCTTTTTTCCAAAGGCACATTGAAGGTGATTTTTTTCTAAGGCATATTTGCAAGAAGTTTTTTCAAAATATTTATTTTCTTATTGTATATTTGCAAAGAAGACATTTTTTTGAAAAAGAGATTTTTACAAAGTATGTTTCTTCTTCTTTTTTCCAAAAGACACATTGAAAGTGTTTTTTTTAAGGGATATTTGCAAGGAGTTTTTTCAAAATATTTCTTTTCTTAGACATGTTTGCAAGGAGGTTCTTTGCAAGGAGGTTCTTTTTTCAAAGTAGCTTTGCACTTTTTATTTAATTGAAAGAGGTTTTTTCAAATAGTTGTTTTGCTAAGGTATTTTGCAAATGATTTTTTTCCAAAGTAGTTTTGCACTTCTTATGTCACATACCCCAATTTTGCAAAAATAATGTAATTATTTTATTAATATTCCTGAGACATTATGTTAAATTTAATGCTAAGTAAGAATGGATGACTCAACAGAGTCTCCAGAAATGGAATGTAAATTCTGAATAATTATTATTAATAAATAAATTATGGAGACAACAGCATGGGAGAGCTGTTAAAAGAGGTTACTGGTCTAACTGGTGGATGGAACTAGGTGGAAAGACAAAAGACAAGTGGCAGCATCCTCAAACACTTCCTGAGTTGCAGGTGGCAACTTCCCTATATTTTGGGGTCATGATTCCCCAAGAAAGTGGAATCTGAGCAAGTGGCTCATTAATGACAGTTAACCCAACTAAGACCTAGGCAATCTTTTAAATACTACTCAATGAACTGAGCTGGGGGTTCAACATTGTTCTAGAGGGAGAATACATTCAGGTGAATGTTATTCAGGAGTCCCATTGAGGAAGTGGGAAAACAGTAAGGAAGTGTTTTGAGTCAGGAAGTTGCAGTAACTTGGTTCCAGTATAGCTGCTTTGGCTGAGGGAATTGTTGGTTGTACCTAGTTCCAGCCAGTTAGACCAGAGCAAGCTCGGGGGTCCTGAGAAGTGCTGTCTGGGCACTCTCCAGGAATTGGTAGGGAGGAACAGCCTCCCATTGCTGTTATTGTCTACCATAGATACAGGTGCTGCCACTCTTCCTGCTGTTTATTTAATTAATTTAAATGTAGAATGGACTATCTCATCTGTGTGTTGAATAGTATTTATTTCAGTAAAGTAGTCTCTCTGTATTATCTTTTGATAGAATTTGCAGAATTCATATGTCTTAAAATTACTGTGAAATATTCCCATAGAGAAATTTACAGATATAAATTCTATTAGAGCATTATACCAGTTTATATCTGCTTCATTTTTCAGTCAACTATATTACAGGTTATTCTCTGTATCGAGCTAAAGGAGAACAAAACTTATATCAGTAAATTTATCTATACTTAGAACATAACTGACTGTTATCCATTATTACCAGAATATGTTACTGCTCATTTCGAGCTCAAACCAAACAGTAGGTGTAGTATTAGTCTAAATCTTTTAGTTATATTACAGTATTTAGTACAAAATTATGTTCGAAGAAATCTGCATAGGAATGCGCAGTTTCGACAGATACCTGTCTTAACATCAACTTTACTTTCAAACCTAGAACTCACATTTACATAGATAGTTATCGAACCTAACTATGATTGCCTTAACAAATACAAACCCTCGTAGTTATTTACTGTAATAAGGTTAAATTCATTATAAGTATTTCTCCTTGAGAGTGGACAACAATTCTATCACGGCCGTAGCCAGACCACATTGTTTCGACAGATTGAAAACAAAAGAAAAGAAATGCCTTATATAACAGTTCGAACCTACAGGAGATCCCATACATAGTTCAGGCATACATTTTATTCACAGTTACAGTCCTTATTTATACAAAAACTTTCACATAAATATTCCGACACACACACCCCAAACATATAGTTAATCTACAGTATAACTGACATAAGTCTTTCTCTTCAAAAGTTACGAATGATACCAGGAAGGCGCAGGAGTAAAACTTTTAATAGCACGGAATCCAATTTACAATTAAGATTTTTAAACTTAATACTATAGTATTTATAGCCATGTTGTCACAACAGAGTTGACAGAGTTATTTTAAACAAGACAAACTTATTGACTGGCTCGAAGCCGAGTCTTACTAGATAAAGACTTCATTATCCAAATCACAAGCATAGATTACTATTCGTTATCGAGCATATTTTTACATGTATTACACAGCACTGTCGTAGGGTTTTCCTATCAATAAGTCAAACATCTTAACACGCAGAGAAGTCATCAACGAACTCAGCCATTGTTGGCTTTTACAAACCCTATTATTAACTATTGAAAGGGAGACATTCGTCACTGTATAAAAACCCAAAATCAAAAAAATTACAATGCATTTCCAGCCACAACAGAATTTAACACTTCTCATATTTCTTCATCTATTACAGTAAGGAATCGCGAACCCCATCATTATCATTAATACCCAAAAATCAAAGAAACGCAGAGAACACATATATTATCATTTCTACAACCGAGTTATCATCCTCTGCAAGTATCTGAGAACTCAAAACAATCCCTATTTCTAAACACTTTGTTCATTTAATAAAAACGCAGAATGATACACGGCCACATGACAGGCTCAACAGTTACAGTATCTATTAGCTTATACAGCGTTGGGTAAAACCCTGCACATTGAAAATACAATAACAATAACAACCCCCAGGGCCTCATAACAGACTGAGCCGTGGATTGTTCTTCGTAGACATGTCGGAATAACAAACCCTATCAACTATAAGCAAACAGTTTCATACTTGTGACAGCATCCATAACACTAAAAACGACAACAACCCAGTTACAAGGAGGTCCTTCCAGACATAAACCTAGCACAACAAAACCAACAAAGGGAGAGACAGCCATGGAATAACCAGGCTTACCCGGAGGAGCCAGCGCTGGAGAGGAAGCCTCGTACACCTTCAGGCAAGGTTAAAGACCTGCACATTATAATTAACGAGCATTGTTAACATTTATTTTAATTACAAACAATATTATTCATATTGAATTATGTGAAACCATTGTTAATTCTTACCTGAGCCATAGGAGAAAGCAACCCCGTGGACAACCTGGTAGCCACGAGTTGAGCCAGGTAGCAAAACCCCATCACATTCGTCAGGAGGATGAGCAAAGAAAACTCCAAGTTCCTCTCTTTGATAGCCGTGAAAGTCATGTATTGAACAAACCCTAAGATATGAATGAACCAGTCGGGGAGCACGACTTAAAAACCATTATACGAACACCTCATGGTTAAAACAACGGAGAAAAACCTGCCTCTAACTCAGACTAACAACAGTGTAAGTCTGTAGGTAGCTTGCAACCTAAACACTATGACAGCAAACGATATAAGATGCCAATAAACTGTAGCAGACGCCAACAGCAGAGCCACAGACTTTTAAACTACCAGAGATTAAAACAACGTGACCAGAACCTTAAGCAAATTGCATTTTACAGCGCCCAACTGACGAGTTCAGACCAGGGAGGGTTTCTCTCTTACAACCCTAGCCCGAAGGCAGAGAAAATGACCAGGAAGGGTTTCAATACTGGCTTATATATATTATCAAACGCAAGGAGGAGAGCCAACCACGTAGCCATTAAATTTATCAACTTCACATGGGTCGACTTCATATAGTTCAGCTGCAGCTCGATTTATGGTTCATCGATTTTAAATCATTGCATGGAAATAAGTCTTGTTCAACGTATGGAAAGACACTATGATTGATACACAATCATTGTATGGCATATATTTTGAAACCAAGCCATCGATAATGTCAAGGGCACATTATATATTCCCTACAATCAATTGAACAATGATGTAGTCAATTTTAAAAAGAGAACACCACAACATTAAAACATTGAAATATTACCTTTGACTATATGATTGGACTCACCTTGGTTATATAAGTCTTATTTATCATAACTCTCCCAATACTATTGTTAAACAATCAACAATGAGAATAACAATCTTTATTATTATGATGTATGAATATAAACCCATCTACAGGTCCATACTATGAACGTAGATTTAAAACAACGAACAAAGATTTCGACATAAGTTAAACAAAAATACTAAGTAGATAATGGATCATAATTTATAGATGAACATATTGGAACATCGCTAGAGGTATCGCATTTCCAGCTCATACTAATAACCAGCGATCACAGTCGGAATCACAGTTAATAGTTGACAGTATGTTACATAATGCTAACGTCACGTCATGTATACGATGAACATAATACAAACAATTTGTTCCAGTGATAGTTTACAGCATTAACATAGAGTCATGATCATAACGCAATGGTTATGACGGAAACATTGTAATTCATTGCAAAACCTGATGATACTATCCAGAATAAGAGATATCATGTCGAGGCAGACTATCAATCTTATTTCAAGCATGAATTTCATGAAAAGAACTTTACTGTCTTACACGACAACCAGTAATAGAAATTAGATCTATTTTGAGTTTTTTTTCAGTGCAGGGAAAGGAGTTTGATGCTTACAAAAATTTAAATTACAGTGATCCATACTTCACCGGTGTACCTGTGAACAAAAGACAAATTATGCATTAGCTCGTAAGCTAAGTAAGCCAGCCAGCTATGGCTAGCTCTCCCTTTGAAGTTAAAAACGAAAACGATCAATAACAAAAAAATTAAAACTCGTATTAGTATTATAACAGAACCTTTAAAACAAAAATCACGATTAGTTAAATTAAAAGAAATAGGACCAGGAATGAAATTTATTAACATTTATTGTTATAATAAAAATTTTAAATTTTTTAGAAATTTCGGGTTATGACATCTTATTTATTTGAAAGGAGTTTTTTCAAATAGTTATCTTGCTAAAGTATTTTGCAAAGGATTTTTTGCAAGGTAATTTTGTACTTCTTATTTCTTTGAAATGGGTTTTTTTTCAAAGAGTTATTTCTTTACAATGATTTTTTCCCAGATATATTTATAAATAAGTTTTTATTCAAAGTACTTTTTTCTAGTGGTTTTTTTCGTAGATATTTTTTCAAAAAAGTATTTTTGCAATGAATTTTACAACAAAAATTTATTTACAAGGTGTTTTATTTTCTTCCTTGGCACAAGGTGTTTTTATTATTTTCCAAAGAAGATTTTTGTTCAGAGAGTTTTTTCAAAGGAAAGTTAATTCCAAAGAAATCTTCTTCAAAAGACTCTTACAAAATTTTTAAAAGGTAAAGTAAATTTCAGTTCATGTTTTTATAAATTCCGTAAATGTTTTTAAATCTTCATTTATTTATTTTTACTATAAAGTAACATGATTCTTTAATTTATCGTCTATAGATTAAACAACCATGGGCAATAAGAGAAAACGTCAAAGAAAAGCTGATCGTAAACGTGATGATGATGATAATAGAGAGAAACAAAAACTCAGATATATTGCCAAAAAACAAAGGGTTGCCGAAACGGAAGAGAGAACTATTGAAGATATAAATACAGATTTACATGATAATGTTGAAGAAATGGAAATTTAAAATAGAGTACAAGAAGAACAAATTGAAGTTGAAAAGAACATTGTAGAAGATGTAAATAGTGATTTACATGCTAATGTCGATGAAATCGATATTGAAGATCAAGTTCAAAATCCAGAAATTGAACCTGGTATGTATATATCATATATTTTCCAAATTCATTTTTTTATAATGAATTTTATTTTTTGATATATGTTAAATTAAATTTAACTTGATGTATAGGTACTTTTACTATTGATGATGAAATGTTAGAAGACATTGATTGCGACAAATATGGAGAAAAACTACCAATACATGTTGCACGATATCGTGCTACAAAAATTTATGATGAAGTTCTCAAGGATTACTCAATAGCAGGACAAGCACAAATTTTGAGATGTTTATTAGTGTCCAAAAAGTTAGAAGGTGCTACATCATTATTGGGTATTCACAAAGTAACAAAAGAGTCGAAATTGAAACAAAATGTGATGGAAAATATAGGCGATGCAATAAAAAAATTTGGAAAATCCAGGAAGAAAGATATCAGTGCTGCACGTAAAGCAATTCATACAGCAATTCTTTCGGCTAGTACTAAACAAAAGCGTTTGACAACAGAACTAGCAAAAGCAGTTGGAACATCAAGAAAAACATTATACAAACATAGCAAATTCAAAATGCAAATAGATGAAAATAATGAACTTGCTTGTTGGGCAATTATTTGTAGACAACCTTACAAAGATAGATTAGGAGCAGGTGTTAAAGATATTGTACGAGAATATTGGTTGGAACATGCTCGAGTTTCACCAAATTCAAGAGATGTGATACGCAAAAGAATATCACGAAATGTATATGAAAGCCAACCAAAACATATAATGGACATGACACAAGTACAATTGTTCAATAAATTCAAGGAAGATCATCGTGGAATTAATATATCAATCACTACATTTGTGCAACAAAAACCATGGTATGTTCGACCTATAACTATACGTGATACATGTTGTTGCCGTTATCATGTGCAATTTCAGTTATATTATGACACGTTTCTTGAATTTGGTAAAATGTTTTGGACAAATTCACCACCTCCGCCGACGATACGTGAATTCATATCTCAAATTTTATGTGAGAGAAATCACGATGAAGTATTTTATTCAAAGAAATGTGTCAATGGAAAACATTGTCAATTGTTGTGTGCAATATATTTTTTGTCCAATTATCAAAATTGTTGTGCACAGTATATTTTTTCATTGAGATTTTATGAATATTTTCTTGAATGACAACTAACATAAAAGCTTAAATGGTTGTACTTTAACATGCTTAAAAATGAATTCAAATATAATTTGAAAATTCAAAAGTACTTTATTCGGGTCCCCATATGTCTATTAGACCACTAAGGGATGAGATAACGGATGTGGCTATCCCCACTCCGCCCCGAATTTTTACTTTTGGTTGATTGATACTAACGAAAAATCACAAAAAGACCTATTAAATTTTGTATTCTTTTAATCCATCGAACATGTTTCTTTAATACATACTTCACCATAAATATGATCTTAAATAGATGTCTGTAAATTGTCACCAAGTTCTCCGTCCCAAATCTTTAATTTAAAATATCGCTTGTGCAAATTCACATAACTGAAATCATGGCAAATGGAGACAACGATCATTTGATTTTTAATCACAAGCAAGGATTCCAGGATTGTGAATCTTATGCTAAATTAGAGAAATGATTATTTACAACAAATCAATGAAAATTCATCAAATTGTTGTTTAAAATCATTGCTCTAATTTAACACAAACTTCACAATCCTGGAATCTTCGCTTATGATTAAAAAAAAAAAAACCGTTACCCCCATTTGCCATGATTTCAGCCGCATCAAATGTACCTGAACATTGAAAATAAAAATTAAATTAATTAAAAATCCATTATATCAAAATTTGAACTTAACATATATTTGCTTTTAAACTTCATAATTCATCCATATTTTTATCAAAAATTTTAACATTCATAAACTTCTACCCAACATTAATTCTTACCATAACATTCATTTTCAACATTGAATATATTTCCTAACTTAGATTATCATTTTAAACATTTCCAACACCTCCCATTCATTCTTTCCCAACAGTCATTCTTCCATAACATTCATTCTCATCATTCAACATTTCCTACCCTTGGGTTGCACCTATCAAGACATTTTAAACATTCATGCAAAACATATTATAATAACACGTATTCTCAACATAACAAATTGAAAACATTCCTTCTTCCATAACACCTCCCATTCATTCTTTCCCAACATTCATTTTTCTCTAACACCTCCCATTCATTTTTTCCCAACATTGATTCTTACCATAACATTCATTCTCAACATTGAACATTTCCCAACTTGGAATAACATTTTAAACATTCCTAACACTTCCCATTCATTCTTTCCCAATATTCATTCTTCCATAACATTCGAAACATTCAACATTCATTCTCATCATTCAACATTTTTTAACTTCATAACATTCATTCTCATCATTCAACATTTCCTAACCTTGGATTGCACCTATCAAAACATTTTAAACATTCATGCGAAACATAATATAAATATTATCAAAACATTTTAAACATTCATGCAAAACATATTCTAAACATTTACCAAATGAGAAATAATGGACATGAACATTGAACATTTCCCAACTTGGAATAACATTTTAAACATTCCTAACACTTTCCATTCATTCTTTCCCAATATTCATTCTTCCATAACATTCGAAACATTCAACATTCATTCTCATCATTCAACATTTTTTAACTTCATAACATTCATTCTCATCATTCAACATTTCCTAACCTTGGATTGCACCTATCAAAACATTTTAAACATTCATGCGAAACATATTATAAATAATATCAAAACATTTTAAACATTCATGCAAAACATATTCTAAACATTTACCAAATGAGAAATAATGGACATGTACTCATGTATATAATCCAAAAAAAAGTTGATGAACATGTGAATTCAATGTACATATATATATAATCAAAAAATAAATACCCTCCATGTTCAAAACAACTACAATATATATATATCAACAAAAACAATAAAGTCTGAACCACTATCCATCTAGACCAATATCTTTCCACTGTTTTCCACTAGGACCTTCCCTGGGACTCAACTCAACCTACAATACACAAAAAAACAAATTATAAATTTAGATCATAAATTATTTAAACAATTTTAAACTAAATTCAAAATATTAAGATATTAAACTCATCTACAAAACAATTCAATTATTAAAAAAATCGTACATCAAATTCTTTGAATGCATGTCCACCACTTTTTTCCCCTAGAGACTTCCCTTTGGCTCCAAAGGATCTCAAAGAGCCAAGCTGCAACATGTACAAAAACAATTTTCAAATAAATCAAAAAAATATAAAACATTAAACTTATATCAAAGATCATTTCTAGTTCAACAAAATTACCTCAGTGCCAATATCTGCATTCATTAAAGACCCCACATCTTCGCCCCCAATTTCCAAATGGTCTCTTCCCTAAAATTTAAATTTTGTTAATAAATAAAACATAGTAGATACAAATAATAAATTAAGCAATTAACTTAAAACCAAAACAAAAAATTAAAATCATTAGCTCACAAGAGATGGTAAATCATCTAAAAAGTTGGAATCTAATGAAACCTGCATAGATAAGTCAAATTAACAATAAGATACATTGATATTTATTAAAATTCAAACAAACAAAAAAAATATCATGTTCAATCATAAATATTATAATTAAAATACCTCTCCTAAATGCTCTTCATTTTGACTAAGATGCTCTTGGTTTTGACTACTGGAGACTCGAAAATTATTTGCATTTAACATTCTCGTAAACTGCAAACAAAATACATTTGCTTAATATATTTATTCCCATGTAGCAAAAAATTCAATTCAAAATGATTAATAAAAAATCAAATAGATTGTCATAGCATAATCAACAAACCTCTCCCATGCTCGATGTGTCATTGGATAACACATCTGAAGCTATATCTCGACAAGACTTAGCATAAGCCCTGAGATCATCAATGCTCAATGCATCTACCTCATCATTCGTCTTGTAAACAAAACTCTGACGAAGAATAGCACGAGCCCTCTCTCGCCCCAAACCAACTTCTACTCCAGCAAGAGCTGAAGCTAAACCATCACCTACCGATTCCCTTCCAACTGTCCCTAGTTGAGATGTTGTCTCCATCTCTGATCTTAAAGCCACAACCCTTGGTGGACGAGGTATCTTAGGTGGAGGTTGTATAGTGGTAGGGTCTCTGAGAGCGCCTTTTCGATTATATATTCTACCCTTTCCAACTCCATAAAAGTCAGAGGGAACATCAGTATAGTTAGGCTTCATACCTAAAAAAAACTCCGCATAAAAAAATCTAGCAAAATAATTAGGAACCTCATCGTTCCAAGGCAATCGACCATAAGCTGCAAGAAATCAATCATATATTAAATGTGCAATTTGAGGATGCTTGAAATATTGCACTTTCAACATTTTTCGCTTAAGGCCTTCTTTGAAATTGAACATTGAATTGGCTTGTTCTCTAGTGACTCTCTCCTTCACAACCTCCCACTTGTCTAGACCCATAACTTGGTCCCTTCGCATCCGCATCAAATGAACAAAACTATTTGTAGTTGGTCCAAGTTCCTCGTATGCATCAATGAATTTTTGCAAAGACGCCAAAACAATCTCTAGACTTTGTCGACTCTCTGGAGGGAGATCCAAAGAACAAAGATCATTGTTCAACCTGTCATATTGGGATCTACAACTTTCAAGAATAGTTTGTTGCACAACACCTTGCCATGGAAGCTCATCAGGTAAATCAGACGGATAAGTTGATATGGGTGTACACCCCTCGGCTAGCGGAACATATGTCGTCCTAGCTCTAGGAGGATCTTTAGAACCCTGCTCTCCACCCACACCTATTCCATCATCTATAATCCTATCTTGATCTTCCCCTCGCTCCATCGAATTACGCACATCTTCTGAACGTCGCTCTGCTTCAAATATAGCCGTAGTCAAGAATTAACCTTTTCCATAAATTCAAAACACAAAAAATACAAATTATACATTATTAAACATTAATGTTCATACCAACAGAAGGTTGAGATCGACGCTCTCCCATAGAAGACGAAGGAGAATCATTTGTACCCCTTCGAACTTGTTGGTGATCAAATGACTGGGACCCATGCAATAAACTTGAACCCCGCGGTGAATTCGACAACCTTCGACTACCAATTGGAACACCAATTCCTGAGGATTGTGATGACCTCCTACGCTTTCCCTTCGAAGACTCTCTTTCCATTTGATATAACTTCTAAATTTACACAAACATTAACATATTGAAATTGTACATGACTATTCTACAAGCATCAAGCCAATATTTGATTAAAAACTACAACAAAATTTAAGTCCCCCTCCTAACTCTAATTAATTAACTAAAATTCCTTACCATCCCTAATATTGCAACATAAAGATATATCTAATAATCATTTCATTATCAAATATAAGTTATAACACAGTTAATTGAAGTAGTATAGTAACCTTAAAAACTTTTAATCCAACAAATATGGTTGAATTATATATGTCAATGAACGAACATCTCACTAAACATATATATATATTCTTGTTAAAAGAATTCTAACTTATATTTATGATAATACAGTTTACACACATTGAAGTTGTACATGTTAACTCTACAAACTTAAAACATATCTATTAAAGATTTGCATACAAAATGTAGAGCTGCCTAAAATAGTATAACATATATACACCCTTATTAAGAGATTTCTAGTTTATATTTATGATAAAACAATTTACAGACATTGAAGTTGTACATGTTCATTCTACAAACTTAAAAACATATCTCTTAAAGATCTGCATAGAAAATGTAGAGCCACCTAAAATATTATAACTTATTTTCTTTTGTAAGTTCCTCTCCTAACTCTAAGAACACTATTGCAGCATAAACATGACATCTATAATCATCTCATAATCATTTAATTGTAATAGTTCAATGACCTTCCTAATTTTTCAACGATCACTTATGTTTTTATTCTATATCTCAATAAACAAACATTCCTTAATTTTTATAAAAAAAATACCTAAGAACTTACAACATTGAATTTTTAAGTGACTTTCTACATGAACTCTGTTCATGAAAAGGTTCTGTTCATGAACAGAGTTCATGAACTCACTTAACATAGTAAAACCACAGGTTGATCATTTATAAAGTTGTGTAGTATACCCTTTATCATCCCTTCATTAAGAATTAGGGAAACTTAATATGAAACTCGTTCAGGATTAGGGTTTAAATATCCATATATATAAAGAAGCCATGGAGTTACATTTCATAAGAATAAGACAAATACATGTTATGATGTTTGATTTTCATTTTATATATTTCAAAACCTTACTTGCTTTATACTTGCTCTTACCATTTTTATATAAAAAAAAAGAGTCACAGAACTCTGTTCATGAACAGAGTTGAGTTCATGAACAGAACTCTGTTCATGAACAGAGTTGAGTTCATGAACAGAGTTGAGTTCATGAACAGAACTCTGTTCATGAACAGAGTTGAGTTCATGAACAGAACTCTGTTCATGAACTGAGTTCATGAACAGTGTTCATGAACTGAGTTCTGTTCATGAACACAATTCATGAACACAGTTCATGAGCTCTGTCCATGAACAGAGTTCATGAACTGTGTTCATGAACAGTGCTCATGAACAGTGCTCATGAACAGAGTTCATGAACCCTGTTCAAGGGCATACAACTGACATCTCTAAAATAAAAATTGAATTTTAAAAAGTTAAACCTTCTGATTTTAACACCCATTACAGATTTTTTTTAATTCTCCTACTGCCAACAACTCAAGAGCAGAGTATGTGTAACGATACATACCTGTATCCAAAAGTGCAGTGAAGAATCGTCGATCCACGACGCCGCGTCTATACAATCCACCAACGCTCCAAACACATACTAGTTCCTTCACCAAGCAACGAATAATGTCATCAAGTAAGACCTATAACATACACAAACAGAATCATAACGTCACAACTGAAAGAAAAACGCACCTTAAAATAACAACTTTCAACCCTGCACACAAAACGGCAACACCGTCGACGCAGCAATACAACCGAACACACCTGCCAACCAAAACGTAACGGTCGACGAGCAGCATCCAACGAGCAACAGCAAGAAACAGATGACGACCCGACGAAACGTAAAAGCCGACGAGCAGCAGCAGGTCGTGGAGCAGAAGCGGGTCGTGGAGCAGAAGCGGATCGTGGAGTAGCAGCGGGGGGTGGCGAACGTAACAGCAGTCGATCGTCGAGCGTCAACAGGTCGTGGAGCAGCAGCGGGTTGTGGGGGCAGCGGCAGGGTGGCAAACAATCTACTGCGGGCCCATGCGGGGTCCAAATATTTCCAGCAAGGAATGCCAAATGGCAGCCGATGCTGTCTTTTTATGCAGAAAAATAGTTCGGCCGAACAATCATTCGGCCGAATAATTCTTCGGCCAAATAATTATTCGGCAGAACAGTGTTTCGGCCGAATAATTGTTCGGCCAAAGAATTATTCGGCCGAATAATTGTTCGGCCGAAAAACTGTTCGGCCGAATAAACTAATGCCCGAAATTTTTTTCCGTCCGGCAACTGTTTGCACACATTTCAAGGATCTCCGTTAAACGGGACGGAGAACTGTTTGTGGTTATTCGGCCGAATAACCTCTGCATTATTCGGCCGAAGAATGTAAATGATTCGGCCGAACAATGTTTATTATTCGGCCGAATAATATTTATTATTCGGCCGAATAACTTCCGCTAAGACGATTTTGCACTGGTTTCTCACGAAAGTGTTACCCACCTTCACGTTTTCACCCTCCTGCATTTCATCTCTTGAATTTGAACTTTCAGGATCAAGTCCTTTGGTTTCCTCAAGCTGCTCTTGTTGGCTTTGATCTTCCAGCTCTACAGGTGGGCATTGCTCCAGACCAATCCCTTCCTTTTCTTTACCTTCCAGCTGATCTACAAGTCTGGAATTTCACGGCTATCACCTTTCTTGTTGTCCTGACAACTATTTGAGGAAGATTTTCAACCAAAACAATTATCTTCTGGTCTGCTGCCATGATCAATGTGCACAACTGGCCCACACTTTGCTCACTAGCAACACTTGGCTAGTAACAGCTGCAAACAATGGCTTTCAATTTCTCACCTGTGAGATTCATCATGGCAATTCCTATTAGGACAAGCATAACACAATATTAAAATTAGTCAATTATTTTTTCGAATTGACTTGGAACGTCTATGCTTTACTCATGAGACTTCCACACATTTCATGATTTCCCAACATACACATGAACTCATTCATGTTCATCCTTTCACAGGAAAATAACTATTTCAGCATTCACAATTCATTTCAAGCAATTAAACACAATATGTTTTCATACACAACATGCACTCAACAATCTTTTGTTTCTAAGATGCATCAGTCAAAAAGGAAAGAGAAGAGTAAGAGATTCCCCCTCTTAGTCTTGTTCCAATCTAGAGCCACACCATCACTATGGTTTCATGCTCCTTAGCCTCTTTCACTTCAATGTGAATGCTTGATTTGCCCTTTCTTGGCTATGACACTTAGTGTCTAAGGTCTGTCTAAGGATTTTCAACTAGGGAACCCTTCCCATTGATGCCTACAGAACCTTTGGCTGCTAGGGCCCACACATGTCCACTGGCACCATCTTTCATTACGTCTCACACTGAGCTATTTAGGACGGTGATATGTCCACATGCATCCCTATGATGCCTTCATAGTCCTTGCTTCCAGCAATACCTATACTCAAACATTAAATCAATTCACATGTTTAGCTTATTTTCATAGGGTTTATCTCTAAACAAGAGCTTGAGAAAATCATAACCAAATCATATACACACGTATATTCATAAGCAAGAAGATGCAAGGTAACCAAATACATATCTACATTGGATTTCTTTACTTTATTCCACGGGCTCCTTCTTCGCTTTATAAGCCTTGGGTTTCCTGTGGATACAATAACGAATGTTGGGATAGCACGCAGGCTACTCCACAATCATTCGAATGGAAATGCCATATCAATATGTCGACTGGGTTTTATCAATTTAATTAAGGAATGTTTGGCCAGCACGTCGGCTTCTCCACAACATCGAGTGGTTAATGCTCCCACCAACTATTCTCTGAATTTATCGAGCATCAATTACTCTCTGGATTTACCAAGAGTTCTACAGCGCCCGACCAATTACTCTCTGGTTTACCAAGAATTCTATAGCGCCCGACTAGTTACTCTCTAGTTTACCAAGAATTTTATAGCACCCAACCAGTTACTCTCTGGATTTACCAAGCATTTAAGCGCCCAACCAGTTACTCTCTGGATTTACCAAGCATTTTATAGTTCTTTCAGGGTCCTTGCTCCCTGCAATGACTAAGGTTTCCAACAAAGAAACAATAGTGTAGCAGTCTAGTTGTTATAAAACTTATACCTGAAATCTTCATTATTCCAAGTAAGAAATAAATGAAAATGAATACTTATCTATATTGTGCACTTCCTCGCTACTCCACAGGTTTCCTTCTCTGCCTTACAAGCCTTGGATCACCTGTGGGGTGGATGCTTGGCCAGCACACCTGCTGCTCCACAACATCATCCGAATAGGCAATGCCAAGCCAGTACACCGACTGGGTTTATCAGGCATCCCTAAAATCAGTATGCTAAGCCAGTGCGCCGACTGGGTTTATCAAGCATACAATGACCATTTCCAAGCCAGTTCTCCGACTGGGTTTGTCAGGATATAACACCCTTCACCAATACCTCCACAACATGAAAATAACCAATGCCAAGCCAGTACACCGACTGGGTTTATCAGGCATCCAATTTAACAACATGCCAAGCGAGTATGCCAACTGGGTTTATCAAGCATCATACAATTCTTCATCCACACAAGGATGGCACTCCTTTTCCTATGCAAACTAGCGGTTCCCTTTAGGAACTCTATAGGTGACTTTCTTGACTGCAAGCTAGCATGGCCCCACAATACCCACTCACACTACACAAGGATGATACCCATTTTTTGTAACACAGCTCCGCGGGCCTATCCATCCCTTCTAGTGTCCTTTAGTGTGAGCGTAGAAAGGTTACCACTTCCCATACAGTCCTTTTGAACATCCTTTCTCCACTTTGCCTCTTAACGTGCAACATCAAATTGCATCTGTGTAAGCTGATAGCACAAGAAGGATAAGCAGGTTCATCAGTATTCCTGCTCTAAAATTGTAACCATATTTCATAACATTCACTATCAAGTATTGAAACACCAGGAATGAATCCATTCCCTTAGGGTGTGGTCAATATTGAAAACCCTAGCATAACCCATCACTCGAAAGGTATGCATCCCTTTCCGATGTGAGCCATGTAGGACTTAGTCACACTCAAGCAGTCTGGAATAATAATGAAATAATAAAACATGCTCTGCATATTAAATCTAATAACCAGACATGTATATCCTCAGTTAGGGTTACAGAATACTCATTCGTTTCACAGATGTCTCTTTTCTTTATTTGCGAAGAATGGGAGATCCCTTCTCTGAGTCAACAGTCCTTCGGTTTGCCACCCCAATCTTTTCATGTTTCATAACCCACACATGCCTTCTTGGCATAATTTTACTGTCTCACTCACATGATTCACCATCATGCAGTTTGACTGAGACATTATCAACATTTACAATGGCGTTTCTCCCGAAACCCATTTCCAAAGCATGGGATCCTTCCCATCTAGTTTGGCTTCTGCAGGCCATCACACATGGTCTTCCTGCAATGTGTCATCCTGGCACACTTATCAAATAACCAAACAATCAGCAACATTTAACAATAAATTCAAATCTGATTGTTCCATAACCAATCAATGTCATTAATGATTAAAATCAATATGAATTTGCAATTCTGTCTACTATAGAAATTGATTTGCTTAGCAATGAGGCTATCCTCATATTATCTGGCTCTCGTAAGTGGTATCACTATGTCCATTATGGTTTCACCCTTGCTACCATACATGAACATCCACCTACAACATGTTCTCCTGACACAATTTTATATACGTCAAACAGTCATTAGCAATTATAAGCAAATTCTCAAATCTGAAATCTACAAATCTGTTTTCCTACAGAAATTAGATTTGCAACCATGAGATTATTCTCATAAACTTAAATCAGACAATTTTTAGATTTGTTTCATGCATAAGTTACAACCATGAGAACCTTCTCATAACCTTTGGCTTCTGCACATGGTATATCTCGGTCTTTACTATGGACTTATCATTATTGCCATATGCCAAAATTTTCTACCTGAAAACCGAAACTTCAATCAGCCAAACATGTTTTGAGTATCTATGCATATAATCCTTTCATTGCCACAACAGTCACTGAAGTGATCTCAAAATTATAACACTCAATAATTCAAACACCTTCAGTTGTTGACATTTGAAATGCAATGAAATATATACATTTCTATATATGCATCATTGTCACAATAAAATTGCAAGACACAGTCACACTATCCATGCAATTTAAATAAATTGTAAATACTCATTACTTCACATTCCATGTAATTCTGTCCTTCCAACAGAGTGCTCTGGTAGCCCATCACATGTCTACTTTCTTCATGCATCATTTCTCCTGCATTCATAGCAGCTCATGAAATGGTCTCAGGATTAGCAATAGTCCACCATTTCATCTATTATCTAACTGTATTGAAACATATATATGTCACACCCATGGATTCACACAATGCATTTCAACATGTGCACCCACACATATGCATGCACATTCACAACATTTACATAATCTTTTAATGTGCATTTACTCAATGCATAACCACTCAATACAACCTTGCATTAATCCATAAATACTATGCATTCCAACATATTATGGCCTAACCATGCCTATCTCGTATGGCATACACTACAACAGGACCATAAGTCCTCACTTGCTTTGGTTGTTAAACTCACAACCGACATACACAAATGGCATGATATAATTTCATATGAATGCATTGAGATTTCTAAGCAATTATAGAGTGCAAGGATCATTGCCTTCACTTACCCACACCTCACCATACTTGGTAGGTTAACATTCCCATTCGGGCACTCAATACCACATGCAAACCAAATCAACATTGTTTAAACATAGTTGAAGGGGTCTTACCAAATCCTCTTTCAACATTCGTGCAATTAAGCCCCCCCCATGACCATTACCTGCATGGCTACCATTAACATCACTTGATGTTACCTGATCAGTTGGCCTCTTAGCGAGGCTACACAGTCCTTTTGCCAAACTCATGATCACATATTTGTTGCACCATCCTTTCTTCATAAGGTCGTCGGTCGCGTGCAACAACGTCGTCAACTTCTTTAGCCATGCTTTGATTGTATTTTGTCCTACAACCAATGCGGACACAACTAATTATTAGCAACCACCATAATTATCTCAAGTGGCTCATTGCATATGTAAACCTCGCTATTTTACCAATATGCAATATCCTATTCATTCACAAGCTTTTTCACATGCACTGTGCAAGGTTTGTTAATATGCCATAGTTTATATGCATGACAATTTCATAATTATAAATATGATAGCAAAATAGGGGTTAAGGAATTCTCTCTTTACAATCCCTCATCGTAGCATTAAATCCCTCTTCCATATCATATTTGATCTGATTTCCTTCCAGTCATGCAATTCTAGAAATTGTGCATATTGACAACAATTTTTTTTGTCAAAACAGCCGTTGGCACTCTTCTGCACCAAATATCTATGATATATGTGGACCTCATTCAAACTCTGGTCATGCATCATTTTTCTCCTCTAGATAATCTTTCCAACGCCTATCCCCGTGCTCCATTCCAATCCAGGATATGGAATTTACATTCTTCCAAAAATGCAAATTTTTGCCCAAATTTCTACACTTTTACACAGCTGCAATTTATTCTGAAAGGCCAACTTCAGCTGCTTGTAGAAGTAAATATAGGAAGAATCATGAAAACTTATCTACTAGAGAAGGTATTCCATATAACAAGAAACACTCGGAAACCTTCAGATCCATGTTCCGATGCACCAGTCAATTTCTATAAAATTCGAGGTTTGGCTACTCTTAGCTTTTCACTTTTCCCCCAAAATCTCAAAATTTGGCCAAAAATGGCTATCTCCCAATCTATGCATTTTTGAAAAATCTTCGTCTAACGAAAAATGTCCATCTTAATGAGAAGATGAAATGTCGAGTTCAGTAAAAAAAATTATTCCAACATCTAGGGTCACTTTTACTGTCCACAAGCTTTCCAAAATCCCGAAAAAGTGGCCCAAAACAGTGCTTTATGGCCTTCTTGCACACCTCGACTCCACATCCTTTGGAGTTCGGATCCAAGATTCCAAACTTAACAATGTACCTGCTCCATGGCCGCGCCATATCAATTTCATCTCAATCCGACCTTTCGTCAAGCCTCGGGACACCGTCTTACAAAAGTCACTATTCTCCATTTTCTGTCAAATTGGAGCATACTGGGTTCGGGACCCTCTCTGGTTCTTTCATGGCCTCCGAGCCTCACAGAAATCATCCCATTCTGAGCCCGACTGCTCCTTTTACCCAAAAATCAAGTTTTGGGCTCTATACTCTTTTTTTTTTTTTTGCTCCTCCCATCGTTGGTCTTAACCTTAACTCCGCTGACCTTTGTCGTTGGATTTAACCCTAAAACGGCCTCCGCATCGCTAGTTTTAACCATAACTTCTGCGACCGTTTCGCTAGTGCCGTCACCGACCGTCGCAGATTTTAACCTTAACTTATGTGATCGTTTCGACGGTCCTGGCCTTGTCTTCATCGCCCGCAAGCCTCCATCGTGTCGCAAATTTTAAGGCTAAAATTACCAACCGCATCGCAATTTTTAAGTCTAAAATTGCCGCCCGCGTCGCAAATTTTAGTGCTAAAATTGCCACCCGCGTCGCAAATTTTAAGGCTAAAATTGTCGCCGCGTCGCAAATTTTAGGGCTAAAATTGTCGCCCGCTTCGCAAATTTTAAGCTTAACATTGCCGCTTGTTTTGGCGTTTTTGGGCTTATCTTTGCCAACAGAGTCTTAGGCAAAATTTCAAAGCACTTAGAAATTTTTCAAAAACAATTAGAAAAATTTTCTGAATTATTTCCGTCTTTTTTTTTATGTTTAATGCTGGAAATGAGGCATACTTACCTCTGCAACTGTGATAGGTAGCCCATGAAGGCCCAATGCTGTAACCAGCAGCTCTGATACCATTTTTTAACGTACCCTCCCATCTATCCAAATCCAGGAAGGGAACATGATGACAAATTCTGGGCTTTCACATAATCTCAGCCCAATTCATTAGATTCACAGTAATAAAATAAAGAGTGTGCAGATGCAAATTAAGCAATTAAGCATAGCGGAATTAAAACTCATCCACACACACATTTCATATGCATACAGCATATCAAAAACAGTCGTCAATTTAAACATTGTAGAAGTAGATGCATAGACAGGAAAACACTTATCTTTATGGTGAAATGGCCTCAAATAACTAGCTATGTCGCTGCAACGTTCCACCCAACCATAGGCCAGTTGTGTTCATCAATTCTCTCAACACAACTGCCACCCTCGAGCTGGGCCTGATTCTTACAAGGAAAAGGGGACATTCAAGCTCATGCACAGCCAAAGCAAGAGATACCCATCTCAATCCCACACTCACTTACACACCGCAAACTCAAAACTGGGCATGGATACACATTTCCAACAATTCGATTTACAAACAGGATAGACATGGGTTTTCCCCAAATCGTGGGCACACCAAAATGGACTGTGAAAAGGGGGATTCAACCACAGGGAGCAAACCCGATTTCTCCCACAGGTTATGAGCATTTCCCATTGCCAAAACGGCCTCATTGAAACCCCAATCGAGTTCCTTCTTCTTCCAGCAGCTCAGCCACACAAAAACGCCCTCTTCCCAACTGAAAAACAAGGAAGCACAGGAAAAACGCCTAGGCAGCTCCAAAAACGTGAGAGAGGCAAAACTGGTTGATGGGTAATGGCTTGGGAAGCAATTCCTGACTGTTTTCTTGCCCAAGAAGCAAAAACACGTTTTTCCATGAAGGGTGGCTTTCCCATACTCGAATTTGGACAGCCATACCTCTCCATTCCCAAGGCATTAACTACTCCACCCAACTCTTGGGAGAAATGAATGATTGGGTACAAAAGTCAACATGGGTAGTTGAGGGTTTGATGGGTTATCTCATTGACACTTGGCTTGACTTGATTGGCTCAAGGGTTTGAATGTTTTCCCTCTCAATTCCTTGTAAAATCATGCCCCTGTCTCTTGTTGCATTGCATAGCTAGTTGTGGGTATTTTATTTAAAATGCATATTTACAAGATATCGAAATTCCAATGTGCCTGGCTAGCACATAAACCATATGCATCAATAAATCGATGGCGGGGCCTTGGCCTTGAGCTCCTCACCATGATTTTATAACAATATTACATCATTTACAATCTTAATGCAATAGAGTCAAGATGGGGACGTTACATTTGTCTCATAGCGGTGGAATATTTGTCGGTTTCTTTTTTATTGGTATGATCATCGAGTATTCTCTTATTTTATTCTTAAAGATATTTGGAATGATGGATATGGTAAAACATTGTTGTACTCTTTTTCTAGAGATGACCTCAATTGACCAGCATTCACAAGCTTGTGCTTTGTAATTTTCCATTTTCCAGTCGTATAGTTCCGAGTCAGAGTTGTATCTAACAAACATAGGTTTTCCCAAATGGATTTACCCATAGTTGTTTGGTTCGACAATATATTCATTATTCTGGACTATTTGGTATAGTCGACGAATGTCATCATCGTCATCGATTGGTTCAACCCAGGGTTTTCCCTGACATGGGTTAATAGGCACAATTATTTTATTTCCCTCTCCTTTGATTTTAATTCTATCTTTTTCTAGTGAGATGGATGCTTTCATTTTGCGTCCTCGAGGTCAACCAACTAATGTTGGGAAGGATTTAGATCCTTCTCATTGGTCAATGATTTCAAAATCGATGTATGTGTTGATTCTCATGATTATAGTTTTAGCATTTTTCCATAATCCAATGGGTTCGATTAGTCCTTGGTCAGCAAGATTAAGATAGATGTGAGACTCCTCTAGTCGTGATCGGCCCATGCTTTCCCAAGTTGATCTCGTCATTATGTTAGCTTGTGACTCGAATTCAAGGATGACTTGTGCATCCCAGAATCCTTCGACTTCGAGGTCAGCAAGGGGGTCGCTATCTATTTTATCTTTTTTATTTAGGCTACAAATATTTTAGTAATCCTCTGACCTCTCATTTTCTGAGATACTTCTGATAAGATACATCAATTCGATCAGTCATGCAACGACTTCCTCCTTTGTTAAGAGTTGTAGCAACTCGTTAAGTTTTGTATTTCTATTCTCTACATTACTTTCTTCAAAAGCAATTTGTGTAAATATTTATGTTGCATTATTAAATATTTCCTTATGCTTTAGAGGATTGGGATAATCATATGTTTTCTTTGTATTCTTGTAACCTGGGTATTAGCCCCACCATTTTTTTTCCTTGTCTTGTAATGATTTGCAAATTCTTAATATTGAATGCTTCATTTTTTGAGACACAAGACAAGATGTTAACATTTTTTCTTTTGTTAAGCGCATCTAGCATTATTGGGAACTCTTCTAAATTGTGCTCTCCAACACCACATTTTGTACAAAATTTTAAGTCTATCTTGTCTTTCCATGGACAGTCAGGGCTTAAATGATCTTCGTTGTAACATACAAAGCAACGTGGTTCTTTTTTACCAGGTGGTCGGTATACCTGGTTGTTATTTCTCTAGCGAAAGTTGTATACTCCTCGTTGATTGTTGCCATAGTTATGTTGGTCATTGTTACGGTCATCTCGACTTTTCTACTTGACCATTTGTGTTTGGTATACTGTGTGGTAATTTACTTTGGTCTCTAAATTATTGATGCATTATGCTGTCGAATGTTGTGTTGTTCAAAAAATTCCACACCATTTTGGATTTATGTTGACAACATTGTAGGGGAAGTATGTAGTCGATTGAGACTCAAATCATTCACAGATGTCAAAAAAATATGTCATATGTATTGTCTGGAAGTTTTCTGGTTTTCGTTCTTCTGGAAATATCATCGGGCTCTCCTCTAGTTGTTTCATTTCACTTTAGTATGCATTGGATTCATTGTGGTACCTTCATATTTCATCATAGGGGCATGTATCTATAGTATGTCCTTCTCGAGAGAATTTGGTACACCATATGTCGTTTCTCCTCATTGTAAGATGTTGCAGTTATTTCTCTATAGTTTCAATTTTTTCTTCAAGTCATTTATCAACAAGTATAATTGAATAATCTGAATTCGACTTGACTCTCAAAGGTTTCTTTAAGACATCGTTGCAAACTATATATTCATGCATTAGTAGTGATGTCTTGATTCTCTATTGGAGTCCTTCAACAAAAAATTGGATTACTAGCACAGGGTTCATCTTAGATGGCATCTGACTGAGAATATATTTAAATATTCTATCATATTATCGTACAGATTCTCCTATTATTTGCTTGATTTGCTTTAATTTATGCCCATCTTACTGCTAAGTGACATCATATTTGAAGAATTTTATAAATTTATCCTTTATTAGTTGATTCGTCTTTGGACCTTATTCAAGAAAGTTCATATACCATGTGAGTGCTCTATTTCTAAGTCCTCCTGCAAACTGTTGAATCCGTTGGTTCTCATCGTCAATAAGGTTAGCTTTCAAAAGGGCTTCACATACAAACTAGTGTTTCTTAGGGTCACCATCCCCCTCAAAAATATGAGTATTAACTGGAAGTCGACAAGCCATATTGTTAGATTTAAAATTTGTAATACTTAGCGAGGGACACTGACTAACTGAATGACTTACTATTTGACACTTAGTGTTGACTTCTTATGTTTGAAACGGATGCCACGATGGACATGCTTATTCTACAAACTCTTCCTTACCAGGTCGGATCTCTAACAGCTTGGTCATTTCAATTAATAATGTTCTTGGCAGGGGGGGGTACCTCCATATGTTCTAAATAAAATAGATTAAAAGATTGTCTTCCGAATTTAGGTGTGAAGGTAATCCATTTACCATGTTTTGGACATTGGATCATCAACCTATATGCAATTCGTCCACATTGGTCTAGTCGATTCCATATGCTACTATCGCCTGGTCTGATTCCCATGTCACGCTCAACTATTTTCCTAGTGGCTAGCTTAGTCATCATTATCATAGGTACAGAGTCGACGGGGGTTGATGCATCTGGGATTGTAATACACAACGTTTGTGGGGTCAACATCATCACGTTTTACCTAACTTTAGGTATCGACACCTCACCTTCTTTCTCATCTGGTCAACTTTCCCTCGACTCAGTCAAGACTTTTGGATGCTCAATTATCTCACCTGGCTTGTTTATACTTATTTTCATGTGCAATGGACTAGGAATCTCTCTCAACTGTTCTCGTCATCTACACCTCTTTTCTCATTCTATTTTATGTATATATGTTATTTCCTTGTGAGCGGCTGGGCATTTATCTCGTCAAAGCAGACTTGTCTTTTTACAGGCATTCATTGTTTTCTTCTTTCATTGACTAGCCTCATTCTTTTATTTAGAACACATGCTCAGCGAACCCCCCCATTGCCAACCCAACCCTTATTGTTCGATGGAGGTGGGTACAGCAATGTTCTTCATTTACTTAGGAAATATTACCACTGACGTTCGTTGATGAAGCATTCCCACTCTTTTTGCTTTTGTTCCCGGTCTAATATAATATGCACATCCAATGGAGGTCATAGTTTAACTATATGACCAGATCCATTTTCAATTAGGAATTTATACAACATACTTGGTATAGAACAAAAGAACCCTTCGTGAAGTTCGGTGTACAATATTCGTTGGACTTGGTCAGCGGATAATCTTTCTTCTACAACTTGTTCTTCACATAAATCTTCGCATATTTTTTCAAGCCACTCACACAGATTTGTTCTGCCTCCATTGTAAATCTTGTGCATTAGCAATATTTCATTATGAGCATTTAATTTGGGCTTGAACGATGTCCAGGAATTTATTTATTTCTCAGGGAATAGCCTCTATAAACTTTTCATGGGATTCAATAAAAAAATTTCCCTTGCCTATGCAATTGTTAGCTTGTTCCGCCTTGCATAATTCTAAATATAATTTGCTATTTTCTTGTCCCACCAATCACGAATCTCTCTTTCAGGTAACATCTGAACGTGGTCGTTGTTTCTTCATGATGTTGTACTACCGGCAATGGAACCAATGTTGTATTCTTAGTCATCGTATGGGTTACTAGTAATACATCATATAAATATATATAAGATCACGTGAGCAGATAACATACATGAACAAGATAGAAGAGTAAGTGGGACAGCAACAATAAGTCTCATATATTAACAGGTATAGAAGTATTGTACAATGATATATATGATTCATGCCTCACCATATATAATGTTTACAGGTAGTTATTCAGTTACAATGGTAGTTTGGTTATCTAACCGACCGACTGGACTGACCCTACCATGGTCTGTCGGAGGACTTAGTCGGCTAGTCGACTAGGCTCCTCCAACAAGCATTATTTAAAAGATATAACATCTTATACCTATGAGTGATGTCGTACAATAATATTGAAGGAGTAATAGCTTTCTTATTTTGTCCTTTCAAAAGGACTTATAAACTGAAGTGTTATATCTCATTGGATTATAATTAGCTGCATAATTTTTTAGTTTAATAAATGAACTTGTAATGATAAAATTTATAATAAAAAATTTAAAATTACTACTTACCAATTTTTATTGCATTTATTTATTTCTAAATTTATAAATATATTTAATTTGTGGTTCCCAATAGATAAGTAAACACATCAACAATTATGCAATTTGGTGCAAGATGAACATGGCAATGAAAAATGAAGCAAACCCACTATGTAATGCAATTTCCAACATCGAAATCTTAAAAAACCAAAAAATAAATAAAAACAATCACACAACATATTCACTTATATATATATATAACTTCACAAATTAACACATCAACAAGATGTATTACTTGGTTTGAACACCTTGCATACCACAATTTTGTTAGCAACCACTACACCGCATTTCATTTTTATGAAAGATTAAATGCTACACAATTAATATGATGATTTAAAAAAAAACACCTCGGTTTCATCAAGATATCATAGTAATTTAACAAAAACACTTCAGCGGACTAATACTCAACAAATCCATCCTTGAGGCTTTACCTGTATATTGGCTTTGCATTTTTTCTTTGTCTACAGAAGATTGGTTCAAAAGCATGATCAAATGCTACAAAAACATCTCCACTATGTGGAAAGCTTCCCTCGACGCTTTTGATGTGGTGGCTGATGGATTACAGTGGCACATAGGGGATGGTGGTAAGGTCAGGTTGGGAAGTGACCACTGGATTGGGAGCCAAGAGGACCATTTGTTACCTAATCATATGATCGGCCATATATAGGAGAGGGGGTACTTTTTTTTAGCACAGATTGTTGATGTGCAGCATACCAATCAACAGGCACAAAGATGGCTCCACGCTGATCATTTTGGCTCGACTCCTGCAAATAAAACAGTGTGGGACAATTATATTGAAGGCTTACATTCAAATTCCATACAACTGATAGACAAGCCAGATGAGATCTTATGGACCCCGAACTGTGTAGATGGGGTATATACTCCAAAGATAGGATATGAGGTTCTATGCCAAGATAGATATATCCCAGAACCATGGTGGTGGCATTCTATAATCTGGAATGACGCCTATCCACTTAAGATGATTTTGTTTTGTTGGCTGGAACTTGCATATAGAATACTTGTATGGAACTATTTACAAGGGAATATATACAAGGGTCTCCGCCGATGCGCATTGTGCAAGATCGACGAAGAGACTACTGGTCATCTCTTCATTCAGTGTTCCTATATTCAGAGAATTTGGAATATTATGCAATAGATCAAAGGTTTTCTACACGATTGGACAGGGAATGATCTCTCTAAGGCCCTCTGCTCCTGGCATATCACACCTACAACCAAAGATTTCCATGTGTTGCCTCTCACAGCCTCTCACCATTATTTAGTTCACCTGGAGAGCACAGAACAATGCAATCTTCGAGGATAGACACATTCACCATTATTTAGTTCACCTGGATAGCACAGAACAATGCAATCTTCGAGGATGAACACATTCCTCGGAAGGTTTTGCATACAAGTGTCTTGCCATTATAGATACATTGCCTAAAGGTATTAACATCAGGCAGCCTTGGGTCATCACTGAAGAGAGGGTGGACAGAACATTCCATTGGTGCTATTTTGACTGGGCATCACAAGGTGAGCCAGCTAAAAGGAGGTGCTTGTGGTATTATTCGAATCAACAAACACCAATGGATAAAATTTGATGCATCCATGGAGCCAAGTACCAACAATCGAGCCGAATTAGTTTCCATAAAAATCACGTTATAGTTGGCATTATCCATGGATATCCACAAACTACAGGTATTCGGGGACTCAAATCTGGTCATCGATTGGTTGAAACATAGGTGGCAACCAAGGAATATCTACTTAAAGGCCATTAATGAGGAAGTTGACAGGTTAGTAAGGCTCTTTCACTACATCATTGTTCAGCATGTGTATAGAGAAAGGAACCAAACGGCAGATCAGCTATCTAAAATTGGGTTGCAATATGGCAATGGTATATGGAAAAAATGGGAATGCAACAATGATACCATCACTGAAAATGATCTGGGATCTCTGCCATACTGATCAACAAGGCTCCAGTTTTACTATTTAATGTTTATAAAGCATAATGTGTAGCCTTTATCATACTAGATTTTGGATGAAAAGAGTATATTGATCTTCAACAAAATACCAAAAGTATATTGATTTTTGTAAGGTATAGACAAATATAGCAGAAAGTTATTATATGCAAGACATATAGCTGGATACAATTCAAGATAGTTCTCATGTCTGAGATCTTTCATGGGCTATGTAGAATGTGCTTTCTTAATATAAGGAAATATGATCATTTTTCTAAGGAAAAGAAAAAGATGTCATAATAATTAATAAGGAATTTATGCAACATTCATGAAATTGGAAAATCGTATTAAATAATATATGTCTTCAATGTTTAATTTAAAGGATTTCTTTATGAAGTAATCTAACTGAAAAAAAATCTAAATCGTCCGCGGCTGCTCAGAAAGGAAACCAATTAAAATGAATGATTTCAACCCTTCAAAATTATAATTTCGACATAAATTTTAAAAAACCTAAACTTCTATAACAAAAAATGGTTTTGAATTAATAAGAACAACTCTGCACTCATAAGGCAAATTACGATGTTGTTCCCAGTAATAAACAAAGTTTTCTCTCTAAATTAAACTTTAGGGATTTTTATATAAATGAAATATAAATTATAAAAAGATTATAATTAATTTTTAATTTTTATATTAACAAAATATATATCAAAAGAAAAAAAAGCTTCTTACTATTCATATTATGAATCAAAAAAACCACATATTCCTGTTCAAAAAAACAAAAATCATAATAGTCATTTTTTTTACATGTGACATTCTTGTCCCAATATATGACATATTCCTTTTGATACAAAGTTTTATCTTGTAAAAACCTTGTTCTCTCATCCAGTCATATCATCTTTTATCATTATGTATCTTTATCAATAACAAAAATTTCTTGCCTTCTATCTATTATGCAGTAAGTTAATATTATGTCGTATAAAACAACTATTTTAAGTAAAGTATCAAAATAAAGTGTCAAAAAAAAGCCTTCCTTGCTCAGTATATGTTTAATACATATTCATCCAAAACCTATTGCTTGTGATAAAGGCAGATATGAGCCATTCCTTCCTCCGTAACGAGGCCACTTTTTGATAGTTTGTCTGCTTGCATGTTATAGATTCTGCTCACATGTTTATAACATATATGATCAAATGTCTTGTGTAATTGCATAATCCTTTGTTTCCAAAATGTTAAATTTGGAACCAGTAAACTGCAACTGCCTGAGATCCAATTTATAATAGCTGAAGAATCACCATATATGTTTATCATTTGTATGCCAAATCTCCGTAATATTGTCATCAATCCCCATAAAGCAAGGATTTCCGCCCTTGTGTTGCTACCCATTCCGCATCCAAAAAACATCTCCATGTAATGTTCCTAATCCATGATCATAATGCACCTTGCCCCACATCTTTCCAATTGAGTAGCCCCATCAAAATAACCCACACTTAATAGATAATTGATATTAGGGATATCATTGGTTTTACTCCTTATGATAGGCATCTTCCAATTTATGTCTTTCATAAAGTGTTGAATGAAAGCAACGGACCCACTCAATATGTAGACTTTCCCATCAAACAATATAGAATTCCTTAGTCGCCAAAGACCCTAAATGAAATGCACTGGATATGCCATCAAATGCATGTATTTTGTATGCCAATATACAGTGACAAATGGCTAACTCTTCTCAAAGCTGTAATGTGTATATGCACTGATTAAACAGATGATCACAAGTTTCTTCGGCTCTGAAGCATAGTTGATACACATTTGGACCAATGCCCCCATGGTTCCTGATGATCACAAGTTTTTTCGGCTCTGAAGCATAGCTGACACACATTTGGACCAATGCCCCTATGGTTCCTGATGATCACAAGTTTCTTGGTTCCTGATGATCACAAGTTTCTTCGGCTCTGAAGCATAGCTAACACACATTTGGACCAATGCCCCTATGGTTCCTGATGATCACAAGTTTCTTCGGCTCTGAAGCATAGCTAACACACATTTGGACCAATACCCCATGGTTCCTAAATCTGTCTCCAGTAAAAATTCGATAATTTAGTGTTAACCACAAGAAAAATGAAGATTTTTCCTGGGACCTTCCATTTCCATATAATAAAACTCCACCAGACTGGAGATGAAACCTGATGCTCAGATGCTATGCCCTGTATGCCAGATTCGTGGTAACCAACACATTTCCACATCCATATACCGAATAAATATCAGCCATATCCTCATTCAGAGTAATACCTGCGTGTTTCAACCCTGCAATATAGAGGTCCCATTCTGCTGCCACATCCACATCCCCATCGAGATGTAATTCAAGAGCCGAATACCAATAGTTGCCCGCCTGCTGGATATGTACATTCTTCTTTGCCTGATTAAGAAAGAAAATGCCCTTCCTTTGAATAATGCTGAGGGAATGAAATATATATCATGCTATTGACTGAATTTGAACGGAATAATACGAAAAAGCGAGCGCAACCATTTCTATAATTTCCGCTGAACACAGGAAGGAACTAATAAGGGTTATGGTACATGATACGTTTGGAGATTATACCTTCGGAAATTTGTAACCGCTAAAATAATCTTAAACTTGGATGATCCATGGAAACGACCGTCAGATCTCCGTAGCGGTATATATCATTGTGGCGGAGCTCTACAATGCTGGCATTTTAATTTATGTTATAGTGCTTGGTATGCTGCATTCGTCATCAGTTTTACTATTGAGCGAGCAGCGTAAATAATTGTGTAAAACATCAATTTCTTTTACAGTCTAATAACAAAAGAGCAATATTTCAACATGTGCTTTCATAGCTCAGTTGGTTAGAGCACCCGTTTAGTAAGCGGGAGGTCATGAGTTCAACTCTCATTGAAAGCAGTGTGTTGTCATGAGTTCAACTCTCACTGAAAGCAGTGTGTTTTTAAGCAGTGTGTTGTCATGAGTTCAACTCTCACTGAAAGCAGTGTGTTTTTTATATTTATCTGCAATGAGGTCAACTCTGACTTAAAAGCAGTCAGTTTGTTTTTATATTTATCTGCAATGAGGTCAACTCTGACTTAAAAGCAGTCAGTTTTTTATATTTATCTGTAATGAGTTCAACTCTGATTGTCATAAGTTCAACTCTCACTGAAAGCAGTTTGTTTTTTATATTTATCTACAATGAAGTCAACTCTGACTTAAAAGCAGTCAGTTTTTTATATTTATCTGCAATGAGTTCAACTCTAACTTAAATGCAGTTTGTTTTTTATATTTATCTGCAATGAGTTCAACTCTGACTTGAAAGCAGTTTTTCATATTTATCTGCAATGAATTCAACTCTGACTTGAAAGCAGTTTTTCATATTTATCTGCAATGAGTTCAACTCTGACTTAAAAGCAGTTTTTCATATTTATTTGCAATGAATTCAACTCTACTTAAACCAGTATTTACATTTATCTTATTTAAATTGATAAATTGATTATTATTAAATATTTAAATTATATATATTTATAAACCAGTTTTTACATTTATCTTATTTAAATTGATAAATTGATTATTATTAAATATTAAAATTATATATATTTATATTTTAATTAAATGTTAAACATTACAATTATTTAAAATTAATATTATTTAAAAAATTCTATACATATATATTCAATAAAGATTATTTATGAGAAATAAATACTTAATTGTATATAATTTCATATAAACACATCAAGGAGAACAAAGAAATGCAAACTCAATTTCTTGGTATAATTAAATATATAGCATTGTTAGAAAATATATCACATATGTTTCAAATGAATCAATTATGAAAATGAAAGAGTACAAGACTTTATCTCGCATATAATATAAGGGGTGGGAGGTAACGGGGCACATAGTACATGTGGTAGAGTAAGGGCATCGTGGTTGAAGAGAAGGACGAGGGAGGTGACCCTAGTCTTCCCCCTCCGTTCAACAAACAAGCCACCATTTACTCCTCTATCTGCACACATGATGGTATTGAGTGGTAAGTAATTTGATAGCTTCAAGCAAACAACTTCAGCTATGCGAGGGGGCTATTGCAAAGGCTTTCCATGAAAGATATGTCTTTTAGATCCATGTTTTATGTTTCTTGGTTGTTTTTTTAGATTCATTAAGTTGTGATGAGGCTTCCTCTAGCATCTGCAGGGACAACACCAAGCTAGAACTCCCCATAATAGTATCCTAAGTAATATTCATATGTAATCAGAGTTTTGCTGAGGAGAAAGGTAAGGTAGGAGGTTTGTCCACAATGTTAAAGGTTGACAAGGAAGTTTGGGTTCAGAGGAAGGTTGTGGTCCTATCTATAGAAGGAAGTCAATCGACGCAACCTATGCAAAATCCATAGTCTACGAGGTAAGCTCTTAAAGAGTTAGGAAAGGGATTCTAGGTTCTTTTAAGTTCCTGGCTTGTACTCCTAAGAACGATTAGACTTAGGCATCAATTTAGGCATCAAATATGAATTCTCAACCAAGGAAAAGAAAGTTGGTTAGGGGGGGAGCAAGGCCAAGCATATCATACAAGGCAAGCCCAATAATTATAAGAACCCTAGCAAAGGAAACTTTGCCAACAAGCCAATGGGAGCACAATTGGAAGCCAAAGAGTCTAACAATGTCTCACAAGAGATTCACCCTAAAAATTAAGGCAGAGGTCGAAAGGATTGAACAAAAATTCAGAGATAAATGAATGAATGCATCTTCTAAGATCATTGATGTTGACCTCGGGGATTGGCTTCCAGACGCAAGTTTCTCACGCAGCAAGGACACCAAATATTTCAAGTGAATTGACCTCTTCTAGCATAATAAATCCATTAATGCCCAAAACAAGGCATTCAATAGAAGGCCATTTTGGATAAGATACATTATTTGGACCATAAATATGAGACCTTAGTTGAGCTCTTCAAGATATTGAAGCAGTACGACGAGCCCGGAATCAACAGGATTAGATTCAAGGCATAAAGGCCCCTACAGACATCAATCTTGCTTTCATCTATGTGAACTACGACTTTAAGGATGAGGACTAAGTGTAATTGACTTTGATCTTAGCTCTATTTTAGTTTTTCTTTTATGTTTAAAACTAGGAAAAGTACACCCTTTTAGATTATTGGTCTATAACTCTTTGGCTCAAAAGCACCAAATGTAGTTATTATATGTTTATAGCTATATCTCTTAGGCTAGATAATTGCATGGATTATATGAACAACTTGGATAGTATTGAAGTTAAGTAGAATCAACTAGAAAAACTTTAGGGTGCCTGGAAAAATGTGACTCTTTATACAATTATTAATATAATATGAGTAGTTAATCTTATGGGGGAAAAATTACACGACTTCTATTAAAAGAAAGAATACCAATATGTAAATAGAAACCAAGAGTTGGAGACTCGTCTTAACTCAAAAGGTTAATAAGCTTGTAAAAATGCATGATGCTTTCACTATTGAAGACATTGAGTTCAAGGTTAAGTGTCTTGCAAAGGGAAAAGCTAAAGACATGAAGGGTTATTAGGCAGAAATTCTAAAAATTTGTATCATATCCACAACCTTTTCGATCTTGTTGTTAAATATTATTTTCCTAATATGTGGATAAAAAGCCTTATCATCCATATTTCTAAAATTGGTAACAAAAATAACCCCTCAAATTATAGGATGATTGTGATTAGTCCTCTTATGGCTAAGTTGTATGGTATAATTTTAAAAAACAAGATAATCTCATGGCTAGAAAACTATGATAAAAGTGTCACAGAACAAGTTGCTTTCCAAACTTATCACTCGACTTTATATATTTTATTTACCCTTAGGATTGTAATCAAAGAGCATCGAAATAATAAAGACAATTTCTTGTGTTGCTTTATCAACTTCCAAAAAAAATCAATACAATCCCTCATAACTTTTGGAAGAGGTTGGCAGATACTAGGGATTTGAGAGTTGTACCGATAAGCTTAGTTGAGAGAGCCATTACCAAACTTAGAAGCAACGAGGGTTGTTCAAAAGAAATAAATTGTACTATAGGGGTTGAGCAAATATGCCCTTTGTCTCTTTCCTTTTTTGGAATTTACATAGACAAGTTAGAAGAATGCATAGAGGAAGTAGGTTGTGTAGGAAACTAACCTCGCGAGGCTAGTTATCATCCTTCTCCTTTATGTAGATAACATTTTTCTTTTAGCATGGAATACTTTTTATCTCAAAAAGTACTATAAAATTCTTACACATTTTGCACTATTTGCGGGATCATTATGAATACTAACAAAACAAAGACATTGACCATAAAGTCTAGGTGTGTCATATACTTGGGTTTGTTTACAATAACTAGAACTTGGAAGAAGCTTCTTGATATACGTATTTTGGAATTGACATCCATTGTAAGCTAAATTGGAATTTTAGTGTTGAAAGAAGGATTAGTGGAGGTTGGAAAGCTTTTGGGGGTCTTTAAAATAATTATAAAGAAGTTGAGTTCTAGTTCTCGAGAAAGAAAGAAAGAAAAGCTTATGTTTGGCACGCTTATTATCTCAATGACTATATGGTTATGAAGTCTGGGGTTGTAGTGTATCCAAGGAGACTCATTGAAAAAATGAGAAAATCCATAAGTATTTTACAAGAAACAATCTCCTAATTATAGGGAATACATCCTACTTTAACCTTCTTTTAGAAGTTGGTTTCCCACTTGTGGAGAGTAAGGCAACTATGATAAGGTACTTTTGTACAAGTATAAGATGACTAACATGAAGAAAGAGAGGTTTCATATCACATCTTCAAACATTCTTAAAATTCACTCAAGGCCAAAGAGAGGGTGCACTATAGATTCTACTTTTTAGATCCATTGTTGGGGGTAAGTAGAAGAGGACACCCTTCATAATATAATTAGCACAATAAATAGTATTTTTGTAACTAACTTTAAATAATAATAAAATATGGTTTTATGAGGAGAATGAGAGTAATAAAAAGTTAGTTTACTACAATTAAACCATTTCTCCTAAGTTAAAATATCAAATTCTCTCTCCATTGTTACTAGCGTCGAGAAGAAAATAAATTGCAAAAATAAGAACAAACTCTCATGAGCTTCATAGTGAAATTTGAAGTTGGACAAGAAAAACCTAGGAAGGAAGAATTTGTGAAGTTTTCTAATCTAAACAAGTAAAAGCTAAAAAACATTTTCTCTTAGAATGCACAGCCTACTTGAAGATCAGATCTTGTTTTCAAAACATTTGTAATACCATTGATATTCATAATGTGCTAACCTATGCAAATGAAAGTGAACTCAATAATATTACTTTTAAGCTATTTGATCTTAGAAGTAGCATAATAATACAAAATAATTACCTTTTCTTTGTTAAGGTTCAATAGACCAATATTGGTGTCAATGGATAGAACATCATCATCAACATCAATTTAATTATTATTATGGTTGCACTTTTTTTATTTTTACATTACGAACCTGGACTTTATTTCATTTTATCATATTAGTGTTATGGATGTTATGATGCATATCTCATCCATACTAGGCTGTAGAATGTACCTAATTTCTCTCGATGCAATAGAGAATCAAAAACCTCTTAATGAGATGGAGATGGCTTATATGGAAACTCTCATTGAGAGCATTTTGTTTTATATTTTAATTAAATGCTAACTATAATTATATATACTTTGTTTAAAAATATGAGAAACAAACACACATATATTGTAGATAATTTTGTATATAAACATTTGTGAAAAACAAAGAAAAAGATACACAAATCTCGTTGCTTAAAATATCACAGTTAAGATGGATATATATTGGTTTATATTATGATTATTGTTTTAATTATTATGGTTGATATTTTTATCTTTTTCATTTTTACGATACAAACCTCAACTTTTATTTTATTTTAATTTTATTAGTATTACGGACATTATGTCACACATCTCATCCATATTGGGATGTAGAGTGCACCTCATTTCTCTCGATGCAATAAAAAAACAAAAACCTCTTAAATGATAGGGAGATTATTTATAAGGCATTTCCTATAGAAAAATAAATTTCCAATATGGAAGTTAGCTTTGGGGTGCAAGTCTCTAAGTTGATGTGATAACATATTTCCTAGCTCTAGTATGAATAGTATCAACGATTTTAGTGTTACACTTTATGAGTTGTCTTTGTCTTGTGACAGTTCTCCATAAGATGTTACAAGTAATTGTCTGGTTTTAGTGGCATATACATATGTTGAGATTTTGTTCCATGTTAATACTCTTCTTCTTACTTATTATGATATTAGTGCTCTCTCATAAGAGAGCAGATATACAAAACTTTCTTTTGCTAAGATATAACATAAAGATGGAGGGAATTTGCCTTGTTTGTAGGGAGTATAAAATTCATGTTGACAATATTTTTCAAGGATGCAAATAAACATAATTGTTATGGCATGGAATCCTCGAAGAATTTAATATAAAACACTAAATTACATAAACGTTCCAAGAATGCATGCATTATAGTGATTTATGTTGTTCTTTAATTGTATCTAATTAATATCCATGAAAACAACTTTCATCTAATGAATCTATTACATTAACTAGCAATTGCTCCTTTTGGTGAAAGAAATGCCGTAAAAAACAAAATTTCTTAGAATGCAATGTATGACGCAGATTTGAATAGAATATATGCATGAAAATGATTTCAAAACATCAAAGGATACATGGTGTTTGCATCGGGGGTTCGAACATGGGACATAAAGAGACTCTAGGTTGGAGAGATTTTCATGCAATAATTCTTAGTCATTGAATAGATCAAATACTCATGGCAATTAGTTAAAAAAAAATTATAAAAAATTAGAGCATTTTGAGTAGTCTCCTCCTTTGGATGTGGGTGTTTAGAGATACAGTGTGGGATGATAATTATAAGCACCTAGATACAAAACTTGAATTGCACTGCACTAAGGTTTGGCATTGACCAAAGGGCAATGCTTGAGCCATTGTCCTAATTATTGGATTCTAAAGCATCTATCTAAATTTATATCAGGGCTACCATCTCAAGTGGAATTTTTAGGTTGAAACCTGACTACATCTCTAGCCCCTAGAGTGTTGGATTAATCTCCTTATTCAGAGGTGGGTGTTTGGGGGTATACTATGGGATGAGAAATATGAGCACCTAGATCCCCATCTTGAGTTGCTTTTCACTGGGTTGTGGCCTTGGATGTAAGGTAGTGCTTGACCCAGTGGCCCTAAATCATGGCATTTGAAGCATTTGTTTGAATTTTAGCAAGGCGAAAATGTATGATGGGGTTTTCAAGGTGAAGGAACTACCATGGTTGGATCCTGAGGAGATTTGAGTGGTCTCCTTCTTCTGAGGTGGGTGTTCGAGCATCCATTGTGGACCAATAATTTTCAAAATGAGTAGCAGGATAATGTTAATGTGGATTGTAATCCAATCACAAGGATGAAAAAAACAAAAAAAATGGTTTGTACCATCCATGATGACTTTAAAAGTGGGTTTACAAAATAATTTGACAATGTGTTGAAATTTAAGTAGAGAGTCAAGAATATAAGTTATGAAACTGTCTTTTCACTACAATGGGAACCCCAGATTTGTACTTGAACATTGTGAAAGTTTTACTCAACTGAAGGGATTTGGTTTTTTATTGGAGGAGATTTTTTGTGGCTTGAGGGCTATCCAAATATATATAAACCTATGCAATCGAAATAGGCTTGGGACATTAATATTTTCCATGGGAATCGACCAATAAACCAAACTTAAAATGGATAGTATATTTGCTTTTCGTATTAAAAAACATCATTGTTAATTCATTGAGGTTTAATATGTAATTTTAGAAATGTTTTTGCCATATAAATGCATTTTTAGAAAAATTATTATTTCAAATTGATTAAGAAAAGTGATCCACAACCATATGTAAGTTCCAATATCGCATGTTTTCTTTCACACTTTATTTGTTTAATCTTTTATGTTATAATATACACACTTCTTTTACTTAATGCATTTACTATAACAATTATATTACTCTTGTTCTCATTGCACATACTCCTATATGTTACTTTAATATTTGTAGTTAGAGGCTTTTCTCCGCAAATTAATAGTGTGCTCTTTTAAGCACTCAATCTAGATACTAGCTTTGGAGTTCACGTCATTGTGCCAATGTGATAGTACCCTTCACTTCGAAAAGGAGGTGGAGCTCCGGCTGAAGAGTAGAGTCATATGGCTGAAACAAGGGGGTAGCAATACTAGGTATTTTCATAACCATATTATACATAGGAAGCAAGTCAATTCAATCTGGGAAATTGAAGATAAGAACAAAGATACAGTGATTGTTTTTCACAATATTGTCGAGGTTGGTGTTACACACTTCTCATATCTTTATAAAACTGATCAGAATGCATCTGTTGCAGCGATCCTTCAGAATATTGCACATATTCCACCTTTTGTCTCTGAATAATAGTGTAGGGACCCCCATTTCGGGGTCCCAAAAAAAAAAACTTCCAGTACAATTTTTCAGAAGAAGATATAGAAACCACAGATCTAGTTCTATCTATTGTAATACATGAATGTCAATATATAAAACTATATACTCAGATTTATTCATTCTCAAAAGATTTAGCAAAATAAATAAATAAAAATGCTTCAAACCTGTTTTCAACGGTTAGTCCAGCGAATCGATGGAGTCGTCAAAGTGGTTTCCGCACAATCCAATCCAATCTCTTGACGAAGTACCGAGTGACCCCTCGGTTGACCATCCTACCGTATCGAGGCTACTCTTCTTCACCTCGAACCCCCGAGCTAATGGGGTCGTAAGAACACACAAGCTAGCTTCCCGAAAGGATCTCCCAATCCCCATTCCGACTAATCCCAACTCCAAGAATCATAACATAATCCGAGATTATGATGACCATCCAGCATTAGGGAGCAAGAGATGTTTTTCTCTCCTTCTCCTCCCTCAATATATAGCAAAAGCCTGTGTGCCATGTGTCTGTCCATGCACATATTTAATTTAATTTAATATTTTAATTTCCAATATTCTCAAATACATGTGTTTTCTTAATGTCTTTAATGTGCACCTAAATCCCTGGATCAATGGAAGTTAGGTGTAAAAGAGTTATACTTCTCTTTTGGTTCTCATTTAGTTTACTTAACAATCTTTTAGTTAGACTTATTGCTTTCTACTTTTCTTTATTTTCCTAATATTAAGATTGAATTAAAAGATGATTCTTTTTACTAAAAGTATAATCTATTTTAAATTTCCTCTTTATAAAATAATTTAAATGAATAATAAAATTAATTAAAGTAAAAATCTTGAATAATAATAAAAGAAAAACAATTATTTTATTAATGACCTATTTCAATTCTTTCTCAAAATAATGAAGTCAATTAAATAGAATCTTTAATAGAATGATTTAAAATAATAAAATCCATAAAATTAAAATCTTTGAATAAAAATAATTCTCTTATAATTAATCTTTTTCAATCAACATAATTAATCAAATTTAATATTGAATAAAATCAATCTCTTCAATTCTTTTTCAAGTCAATAAAATCAATTAAAATGAGTAATTCAAATTAATGAAATCAATTAAAAAATAAATTTATGAATAGAATTATTCAATTTAATAAAATAGAACAAAATGAAGTAAAGTATTTCTTAAATCTTATGTGAAATTTTCATTTATATCATTGATCAATTTCTTCCTCTCGTTCTTGTCTAGGTACCTCTTCGGCGGGCCCTTCTGACAGTTTCATTTCTTCCTTCTTATGGAGAGTACTTCCTTCAAAATAATGAAGTCAATTAAATAGAATCTTTAATAGAATGATTTAAAATAATAAAATCCATAAAATTAAAATCTTTGAATAAAAATAATTCTCTTATAATTAATCTTTTTCAATCAGCATAATTAATCAAATTTAATATTGAATAAAATCAATCTCTTCAATTCTTTTTCAAGTTAATAAAATCAATTAAAATGAATAATTCAAATTAATGAAATCAATTAAAAAATAAATTCATGAATAGAATTATTCAATTTAATAAAGTAGAACAAACTGAGGTAAAGTATTTATTAAATGTTATGTGAAATTTTCATTTATACCATTGATTAATTTCTTCCTCTCGTTCTTGTCTAGGTACCTCTTCGGCGGGCCCTTCTGACAGTTTCATTTCTTCCTTCTTATGGGGAGTACTACGTAGCGACCAGGAACCGTTACTGCGATCTCTCAACTACGCTCCTTGGAGACTAAGGGATGTTGAGGGATAAGGCTCTCCTTATTGCGCGCCCCCCAACTCATCGTACGCGACCAAATCATTATGGCCTTGCCCATACGGCATACGCTTCCCCGAGTGAGCTGAAACGGCTTCACACGTGTGTGGATTGCTAATCCAGGGTCGACATTCAGTCATCGTACCCCTCTGTGTTCTTTCCGTTCTTACGACCCCTATAATCCCTTTGTGGGTCAGTCGATAAATCATCTTACCTGCCACTACACACACACACACTCAAGCGCACATTAGTAGCGCTGCACTATAATATTTTATCATCCATCATAATATCTCAGTCAGTCGAGCATATATTTCATTCATCATTTTCTCTCAATCAGTAAATCATATCTATCATTCATCATTCTATCTCAATCAGTCGAGCATATGTAACATTCAGTCATCCTATCTCAATCAGTCGAGCATATCTAACATTTAGTCATTATATCTCAATAAATCGAGCATATCTAACATTCAGTCATTCTATCTCAATCAGTCGAGCATATGTAATATTCAGTCGTTCTATCTCAATCAATCGAGCATATGTAACATTCAGTCATCTTATTTGAATCAGTCAAGCATATGTAACATTCAGTCATTCTATCTCAATCAGTCGAGCATTCATTTATTAAGTAAAGTAACAGTTTCTATAACTGTCGTTCAAGCATTTTCAAAGTAAATTCAAATGGTTCGTGTTTTACTTAGCCGGTTCATTTCAAAACTAGTACTTCATTATTCTAAACAATTAAGGGACCTAGGCGGGCATTACTAATCGAATATGTCATTGAAGGAACCCATATCTATAGAGGAGCTTAGACAGGATATTAAAGATATGCACCAAGACAAGAGTCCTGAGCTAGACGGGGGGGCCCTTAAAATTCTATAGTGGCCTTTTTTTATTTTATCGGTGAAGATCTCCTTAGAGTTACTGAAGAATCCAGGGGAAAAGGATATATTCTAGCTACATGTAATTCCACATTCCTCACGATAATTCCTAAAGTGGACAAGATTAAGTCGATGGAGAACCTTAGACCTATATCCCTCTGTAACTATATATACAAGATAATCGCCAAGATTATAACCACTCATATCAGGGTTATTCTATCAGCCGCAATCTCAACAATTCACTTTCTTACAAGGTAGACAGATACACGACACGATTGGGATCACCCAGGAGGTTCTGCACTCTGCCAAGCTGAAGCATATGCCCAATGTTGTTATTAAGGCCGACCCATCCAAGGCATACGATAGGGTCAGTTGGATATATCTCAAACTCGTCCTCACTCAAGTTGGATTCGAGTTACCTTTGATTAATTAGATCATGTCCTACGTACAAATGGTGAGTTTCATTTTTCTAATAAATGGATCAACATCCATATTTTTCAAGCCTGGGAGAGGTTTGAGGCAAGAATGCCCCCTTGCGCCCCTTCTTTTTCTCCTTGTCATGGAAGGCCTCAGCAGACTCCTTGTTTCGGCCAAAAGGAATGTCTCGAACAAAGGTTTTCATTTCGATGGCTCCATATATATTACACACTTTTTATTTGTTGATGATATCATGCTCTTCTCATATGGATCTCATAAGGAGTTTCAGAAGCTCAAGGATCTATTTAACTTATTCTCGCAGGCTACAGGTATAATCCACAATTCCTGGAAATCTTTCATTTCCACTGTGAATGTTGCACGCAATTTTCTCGAATGGTATTCAACTTATTTTGATTTTGAACTTAATGACTTATTTGACGGAATCAATTACCTAGGGTTTATCATAAAACCTAATGGCTACTCTGTTAAGGATTGGAACTAGCTCATTCTTAGAATCGAGAGGAAACTAAACCTCTGGTGCAACATGTGGTTGTCAAAAGTCGGCAGACTCACGCTTCTCAAATCCATCATTGAAGGTATACTTGTCTTTTGGGTGACTCAAGCACATATTCCTATCTCAGTGCATGGTACCATTAGAAAGTTGAGTTTCGGCTTCCTCTGGAGAAGACAAGATGCTCCAAAATCCTTACATTGGATTTCTTAGAGGAAAATTACTCTACCCAAACACCTGGTAAGTTGGGATCTAAAGCACCATATAAGTTTCTCAAAAGCCTCGGCCGCTAAAGGGATTTGGTGCTTGATCAAAGATACAGTTTTGTGGTCTAAGTTCCTCATACATAAGTATATATATCCCATGACAACACTATAATGGATACACTGCCCCCAAAAGATGACAAGGAACATCTCCATCATGTGGAAGACCATGGTGGCAGCATCACATCTCATCGAAGAATGGTTGACCTGGATGATCGACAATGGCAAAAATATAATAATTGGCATTGATTCCTGGGCGGGCAGTCAGGGAGCCCATCTCCACCCTCCACATATGATCAATTCTCTTTTGGGTAAAGGTGTTACACATATCTATCAGATTCAAGATGTGAACAACAGTTCTACGATCGGACATGATTGGTTATCTACAACCGTCCTGGGTTTTGAGAATGCAGATAAAATTTTGTGAGGTGCATACACCAAATTCCTTAAGGGTTGTCATGTAAGAATCTCCCAACAAGAGGACACAGACATCTAGACCAAAAACATAGTTGGGGGTTTTTACAAGCCAAAAATAGGGTACCATGTTCTCGGGGAAGAATAAGAACACCCTACCATTGATTGGTGGCACAAGGATATCTGGAAATGCAACTTTCCTATGAAGACAAAGCCTTTTACTTGGCTAGTACTGGACAGGAAAGTTCCTGTTTGGGATCATATCTCATATTTCCTTGGTGTCGGACCTAGCAGATGTCCCCTTTGCATATATGATGGTGAGTCCATCAACCATTTATTCTTGCACTGCCCATATCTGAAAGATATGTGGTCATATGTCACACAAGTTATAGGTACCTCTCTCATCTGGGAAGGCGAGGATTTCTCCACTTTCCTTCAGCAATGGCTTCGATCTCTAGAATACCTTCACTATAAATTCCTACCTATATTTATGACATGGGGGATCTAGCTCTCCAGGACATATATATTCATCCACACATGTATTGTAGCATCCCAAGAATTTTACCCCTATGTAAATAAATAATTAATCTGCATGTGAATATGTTTTGAGACTTGGACCTATAAATGATGCAAGGAATCATGGACAAATGACATTTTATGAGATTAAAGTGGTTTATTACTTTTATATTGTTCTACCTACTTGCTATGGGACTACTTGTTAAATGAGAGACCAAACTCACTAGGGAATTAGGACTAGAGAGTAATTAAAAATTAAAAAGATAAAAGATAAATAAGATAAGAGAAATAATAATTTCTTATTTTCAAGAATCAAGAGAAAAATAAATAAACCCTAACTACTTTTTCTTGAAAGCAATAAATGATAAAAGGGAAAAGAATCAAAGGGAGAGGTTGCTCTTTGTTCTCCTTTTCTCTTGGAGAATTTCTTAAGTTGCTAACAATACTTTTGAAGCCAAATGGAGAGGAAAGCCATTCTTAAAAATGAATTAAGAAGAGTAAAAATGAACTGTAGATAAGGGACACTGCAAAGACAAGGCTTCCCATTTGCCACATTTGCCACAGTACAAGTCCATCCTGTTTACCTAATGAGCTCATTGATTTCTTTTGGTCCAAGCAGAGGTCTTGGAGTGTGTACTCCTTAAACAAAAAGATGGATTATTTATAGGAATCAGAGAACTGATTAAAGAGAACCTATTTGGCAAAGTCTACATTAAAGAAGAGTACACGCATGAAAACAAGCCTAGGACGTTCTAGTTTCTTAGTGAGCTTGGTCTGGCTTGAGGTGATTATCTGCTCAAGTTGAGAGTTTATGAAAAGCAACAGTAATCTATGGCAGGGAGGAACATGGAAGACAGATAAGTTGTCTTAAGTTTTTGTTCAATTAGAGTTATGTTTATTAAATAATTGGATAGATCAATGGTTGAATAAAAGATTAATGTTTTCAATTCAGGTGTGTGAATATTTTCAAGAAATTATTGTAAGGGCTGATATAAATTCTATGGCATTATTATAATGTTTATTAGTAGTAATTTAGTTTGCTTTTATCTAAATTCAAGGCCATGATTAGCTTCAGAATATCAACAGTTAGACTTGAAGTTATTTGTGCAGTTGTATTATCTCTGATTTTATTGTATGGCCAAATAGTTGATTTCAGGATAGTATTCATTTTATTTACATAAACAGAAAATGATAGCAAATATATACTAAATATATTATAAATTTTAATGGAGAAAACTCCTAGTTTAACCCTCATCGCGATAGGAAATGGTGTAAACTCTTCACAGGGTTACCATACCTATGTTCACGATGAAAGCAACTGAACAACCATTATTTACATAATACAACATATCATAACATCAAATTCCATAATCAAGAGCAGTGCAACCCTATATAAGGGTGATACATTATAACTTTAATACAAACAGAGTCATAACAAGGATACTCGACGCATCTATACAACAGAGATGCCATATATATATTATGTGAACGATGAGACATAGCCATATAAAATATTCAAGGCATATAAACAGATCCTTAATACAAATAACATTTATATCATGTGAACAAAGATTTGTAATATATCAAATCTGAGGTCGAAACCTCTTAGCAAACATGATGTGCACATAAAACATAAATAAACTCTGTAGAAAAATAACGAGCCACTACAGGAATGGTGGCGATCCTTTTAAACTAGCATAAAGAACTCATGAGAATACATTAACACGGATTTAATAAACGAATGCAAAGCATACAGGGTCATGAGGGCCACGATTTAATATCGATTGGGATGCCAAAGCATAACTCGATTTCTTTATACAGAACCATGATATAAATAAAGATTTGCTCAAGCAAAGAGGACCAAAGCCAAGGCGAGGGAAACCGCCTCATAAGCTTATGGCTAGATCCATAAACGAAAAGCTCTGAATATTACGAAAGATATAATTCGAATTGAAACAATAATCTACATAGGAATGAAATATACAGTAGTACATTAAGATACAATGAATAAAAACTATTACTCCATCAGTATATCAATATAGCGTTAAAAACCCTCGCAAAGGTTCGTTGATGACAAATGTTTAAATAAAAGGGGCAACTGCATAGTCGTTTTCATACTGTAACAGTACAAGGATAAAACCCTTACTACGAATTAACAAATATATATAAAACCCTTACTACGAATTAACAAATATATATATATATACGCCATGATAAAAATGTACCATGTACTAGAATTTGGGAGATCAGTAAAGACATCATTAAAGAGATTGATGTTGGACCATTGCAGATTTTAACTAATTAGGCCTACAGTACTAACTCCTTCTTATTATGAATTCCCTCGATGAAGTAATAAGACATTTTGTATGAACCTCTATATATAGAACCTATAGATGTACTCATCTATGGTTTATGTAATGCTATTAATCCAAATAAAAGATGCTATGTAAAGCCTTTTACAACAACTAAACAATATGATTTAAATTTTGAAATACAAATTTGAACTATAATATTTTTTCTCAACAAAACAAAAAACAACCAAATAACAAAAATAAAAATAAAAACACCCTTCACTTTGAAAGTAACATTACGAACTATTTTAATGTTATACATTCTACAATAATATTAATTTTGTTATTCTTTCTTTAAATTTTATGGAAGTTAACCACAACTTTTATTGACAAATTTGAAAAAGAAACAAACAAACTTTTACTAATATTAAATCCATAATGTTTTAGAGAATCACAATAATATTAATTTTGTTATTCTTTCTTTAAACTTTATGGAAGTTAACCAAAACTTTTATTGGCAAATTTGAAAAAGAAACAAACAAACTTTTACTAATATTAAATCCATAATGTTTTAGAGAATTAGAAATACATTGTACACTTAAAACTAAATAAATTATAAACTATTTATAATAAACTCATATTAATATATAACTTATTCCCATCCCCTCACTTATATTTTCCATTTTTGTTACTAAGAATGTTTGAATGATTATGGTGAATTAAAGGTTTATATCATGAGGTTAAAAAATAGAGTGCGCTTTCATAAACACTTGGTTGCAAGAAGAATTGAAGACATATCTTAAATTATTATTGCATTGACTGAAACGAGATGCTCTACAGCCCAGTATGGGGGAGATGTTGTAACGTGTGTGATGTAACGTTTGTTACTAACAAAATAATTAAAAAAAATTATGTCAGCTCAAAATAAAAAATTAAATTATGGAAAGCATTTTTAAAAAAAATCCATATTGGTTCATAAAATAAATATTATGAAAAGTAATTAAAAAATAGATGTTCGTTTATAAAATAAAAACTTAAAACTTAAAACTGGATTTATCAATCAAGAGAGGTCAAATTTCTTGAATTTAAATTTAAAAAAAGAAATACACCTCAAGAAATTGGATCCCTCTCGGTGCTTGATAGATACGGGTTTAAGATGGATCTATACTGGTTATCAAGTAAATATGATTACATTATCTAAGTAATTCGATACATTGCAAAAAAAGTGCCCAGAAGTGGAATGAAGAAGTAGTTCCACTCAAAAGGTAAAATCTCTCTCATGGTCTTGTTGTTGGTATCCTTTGGGAACAACACTTTGCCATGGCCACTTAAGTTCTCAAACTTTTGATGAGACATGTTCTATTTTCATTCATATTCCATTTGTTCAATGGAAGGATTGCCATAACTTGGTTTAGTGTGGGTGTGTGTTTTGCCTATTTTATTGGCACTTGCAAGTTTCAAAGACAGCAATGTTATTGACCCCTATATCAAGTCTAGTCCAGATTTACCTTGCAAGTGTTGGTAGCATCTTAGATGGATTGTGTATACAAAAAGGAAATTATATATTGCAGTGCTATAAAGGGAACTTTGATTTATCCATTGTATTTCTTCTTGGGATTGATAATTCAAGCTCAAAGACGTACAATTTTATTCTCAAAAGTATATTTTAATCAATTTAGAAAAATCTAGGAATGGCAAAGGTCTTTGTTTGCCATTAACAGCAATCATGCCTTATCTATGTTGGATAACTGATTCTGTCAAGTTATTCCTATTATTGATTCTAGGAAAATGCTTAATTAATGATTTTGTTTATTTCTTAAATCATTCTAGTGGTAAACCTTGTTTTTTTTATTTTTTGAAAATGCATCTTATATTTGTTTGTAAAACAATGAAAATTAGATCAAGAAGTATGCATCTTCTTTATAAAAGATTTATTTGGTCACTATATTGAATTCTCCAACAAAAATTTGTTAGGAATATCTTGTCAAAATAATTTAAAAATTAAATATTTCAAAAAAAATTCTTTATCATACCAAAATATTATAACAAATTTGAGCTAGTGCACTCCCTTATCCATTTTAGTGTAGTTTATATGTTCTCATATCAAACAAAGCCTTTTTGTAAATGTCCATACTTGCTTTCATTAGTAGCTCTAAAGTAGGAACCATTTAAATAAATAAAAACGTCTACACATAAGTGAAGCCCAACATCATGTTAGGCTTAACATTTTCAAGTGACAAGTTGTGGAAATCAGAGGGAATTTTATAGGATTCAAGATGGAGTCTTTTTTGTATCAGTGTAAATAGCATTTTTGTTCTCACTTTTATTTTATGTTTTGTATTGTTGTAATGTTTTGACTTTTATTTTATGTTATGTGAATCTTTGTATTTATTTGACATATTTTTAATAAATAACACAACATTTTTTAGTCTTCTTACAACATAAAAAATGATGAGTATATGCTTGGACACGTTGATTAATATTATCTTTATGATATCACTAAACATAATAATGGCTTGCTATAATGAAATCACAATAATTGTCACTCTTGCATCATCGTGGATTTTACGGTGCACTCTCATGTTACTCTTCATCCCAAGATAGAAATTCCCCTCGAAAATCAAAACCATCACTCCTTCCCTGCATTTTAGTGGACATGCTCTATTTGTATTCACTCCCCCACCATTACATCCCTTCTACATTGCACCAATTTGGCTACTAAAATGGAGGAGTTGATTGTGCTATCTACTCATTCTTGCCTTATGTGCCAAAAATAGAAGTTGAGTAATCTTGCATGTCGTTGGAAAAGGAAGATAGCCTTCAGTAGGCATAGATTGCCATAATGTTTTGCAAATTTATAAATTAAATAATAATAATAATAAAAACACAAATGTTGTGTTATTTTGAAAATTATGAACACACATAGATTCTATTTATAATCAAGTTTGACCAAATGAATCAATAGAAGTTGAATAATGTCCATGAAGACCTTATTGTAGTGTGGATGAATACAATGTCAAGGAGTCTAGTTTGATGAGATATATCAATAGATTTTGAAGATGGCTTTAAAGCCCTTCTCATTGTGCTAGTTGATTTTATTGTTCATGATTGTTTCATTGGTATAGAACATTAGATCTTTTAATCATATGATGTATCTCTTGTTCATTTGTTTGTAGTTTGTATTAGGATTGTTAATATGATTGTAGATAGTAGCAATTGTTATTCCTAAATACGTTACCCACATCTAACTAAGTCTAAATAAGATCAATTTTATTTGGTACTTGGATTTATGGAATCATCGTGAGTCACAATATGAGCATAGTGGGTAGAGGGTAGATTCATTGTTGATGTCATTCCTCGTCATTTTTATTTGCAAATTTTGCTCTATTGTGAAGAGTAGAAGTATTAGAAGTTCCACTAAAGTTCTCAATTAATTCAATCTTTGTCTTCATTGATGCATTGAAATAAATAATTTGTCACTACCACAATACAATTCTCTGATGTCATCTTTAGCATCGCCTTGTAATGTAATTTTTCGGGAAATTATTTAAGTATTGACGATGCTAAACATGATGCGCCAATGAGTGTTATGAATGAGTGTCATGATTTGTGTCAACTTTACATGGTACATCGCTGTAAAACATTTTTATGAGTTCCCTTTTCAAAATCATAGTAGAGATGAAATGGGCATTTTGGAGAGGCATTCTATGTCACTTATGGATTGTACTTCATAGCTAACATTGTGCAATGTTTGCATCAATCATGTGTTTGTGTTCTTGGTTAACATTGTATTGTGTCATATTTGCCTCAATATTGTCCACATATGCGTCGTCATGGCATTGTGGTGGCATTACAAGGGTGTTAAAAGAAGAAAATTTTGCTTCTTATTAGAGTCATATTGTTGTCATGCTTCCTAAACTTTGCATCATATTTGCGTAGTCTTGGTGTCAAAATATGAAATTTTTATGTCTTATTAGCATCATATATGCTTAATGCTTTTGTCAGGATTGTGTTGTATTCAAACAAATTTGGTCATACTCGCATCAAAACTATCTATTCTTGAAACTTTGATATAAAGCTTAATAAAATTATTTAGTATTATTTAATTAGTTTCCTTATTATAAACACAATTATGAAATAGTAAAATTAAAACCAAAAATAAAATGTAAAATTAAGTTAAACTCAATTATGAAATTAAAAAATTAACAAAGTTGTAAACTAACATCTCAAAGAAATGTTATAGGTCGAAGTAATGTTGAGTTTAGAGTGTCACAACAAACAAAGCACAATTAAATGGGTGCATGTATAATAAATGGGCAATCTGATCTTTCTTAGAGAAAAAAGTAATAATAGCTTATATATATTTATAAATTATATAAACAATGCTTACACAAATCGGGTTCCAAACTTCAATAAGAATGAAAAATGTTGTATGGGTTACACATGTTTGAAAATTTGTCATTTAATTGTGTTTCTATGTTTTTTATTACTTATTTGAATGTTAAACACCATCACATCACATAACAACCATATTATCTTTTCTTCCTTTGCAACAACCCACCCATCAATTATTGCCTTCTAGCTATCACAATGTTAGATGCTTTTGTCTATGTTAATCCTTTTATTTTATTTTTTTTTAAGAAGTTAATTTCCACATAACCAATATATGATGTGCTCTATGTTAATCTTTGTTGTAACTCTGAAACCTAATAACGCTCTTCAAAAACTTAATATTCATTGAAGATTGCTCTGAATCTCTTGAGTTGGTGAGTGCAAGCTCACTTTCCCACATGCTAAGGTGCATTCATGTTTCCCTTTGCAACTACACTTTGAAAATCACTATGAAAGAAAGGCTAAATCTAATATCATATTTAGGCAATGTGATGCTTCATATCTTACATCGTGTTAAAATTAAATTTCTTTAGAAAATGTATAACTACAATGCCATAATCCCAAAGTACTAATAAAGTTTACATGAGCGAAATTAAACCCAACCCTAACTTAACACCTTCCATCTTGAAAATAATTAAGAAGCAACAAAAGACCCTATTTTTTAGCAATAATATTAGCCAACAATGCCATATAGAACCCAATGGTCACAAAACCAATTTTTTTGGTAAAATTATAGCCAATTATTTCTCATAGAACCTAATGTTGCACAAAACTAAAAAATCCATAATTGTGCAACTATAGAAATTGAAGCATAACTGCTTTTTAGAATCAAAGTATAAACACTTCACAATCTTTTATCCTAAATGTATGTAAAGTGGCATAAGGACCTATCGTTGTAGCATGACACATGTTACATATTTTTTCTCTTGTAAGAGGGTGTAGAGGAGAAAGTTTTGCAATTGCCTTTACTTCTTTTGGGAAGGAAATCCCTACTGCAAATACGTGTTATGTAACAAAATACAAGGTAAACAAACACACTTCTAATACTTATATAAATAAGTGGTATACAAATTTTTTGAATCAATATTTAAATAGATTAATCTAAATACATATTTAATTAATATGTAAAAGAAATATTCCAAAGTGATTGGATCAATTGATGAAGAACGAGTAGTTTTTCACTAGTGGAAAAGGTTCAACTCTCGTGAGGGTCTAGCTTGAAGCTATGGGGTCACCTTGAGATATTGGTCGAACATGTGGTTGCATCCAGATAGATTGCATTAAATGATATCGTGGCTCGTGCACACATAAGTGAATCAAATCTCACCCCCATGCCCTTCAATTTAAAAGGTCAAGTCCCACAAGCACGATTGGTTTCTAAGGGTTCCATTTGTTAGGCGGCCTAGGGTTCAAAACTCTATGGCAGTGGGAGGAGACACCTAAAAATCCAGTCATGCTAAGGGTTGGTTTGGCCCAAGCTAGGTGTGATCCTCGGGTGATTTTGATGGCTTAGATGCCCCTAGTTTGTGGTTTCTTAGACCACAAGATAGTCTTGCAAGTCACAAACACTCTAGCAAACAAAAAATATATATGTAAAATAAATAATTACAAAGAAATGATATCAATCCATGGAAGTCACTATCAATATTTCAATCTAAATACAATGAAAGTCATCATTAATATATTTTATAAAAATGTAATGTGTGATTGTTATAACTATTATCAATATTTCCATAAAAATATTATGTTGGATGGAAAAATTAATCTAAATTCAATGGAAGCCATCATCCATATTTCCATCAAAATATAATCAAAGATATCAACATTTCCATAAAAATATTATGTCCAAATCATATTCAACATTTCCATAGAAATAATATGTTTGAGAATTATCAATATTTCCATAGAAAGGTTGTGTTGTATAAAGAAAATAAATTATTATTAATATTTCATAAAAATGATAAGAGGTCGAAAAATTAAAAATTAAATTTTTTTTTTTTTATTTTTTCAAATCCTTGTCATTAGAGAATAAGAGGATAAGAATTACATAATTTTAACAATTTATTTTTCTCTTTCCAAAACAAATGAAATGAGCAACAAAGTTGTTTAATACTTATCTCTTAAGAAAAGTTGAAAAATAAAAATATTAGTAAGATTAACACAAAAATAAATAATGACACGTAATAAAATCATCTCATATTAATAATAAAAATGTTTTAATGTTATTATGATGAAAGATTCACTATATTAAATGGGAAAGTAAGTGAAATTGGATAAAAATGCTTTAAGTATAAAAGATTTATTATATTCTATGAAAATGAGGTAAAAATGGATGCCTTTTTAACTTTATTTTTATATTTTTGTATATAAATTTCTATAATATAATTTATTTTAGATTTTCTCTCCATATCTTTGACGAGGATATCTAATATCTTTGACGAGGATATCTAATGTACTCTTTGTAATAAAGATAGGAGTTTTGAGTTTAGGATGTAGAGATAGATACATGCTTGGTTAAAATAAATAGTGACATGTAATAAAATCATCTTACATTAATAATAAAAATGTTGTAATGCTATTATTATGAAAAATTTACTATATTAAATGGGAAAAGTAAGTGAAATTGGACAAAATACTTTAATTGTAAAAATTTATTATATTCTACAAAAATTTGGCAAAAATAGATGCTTTTTTAATTTTATTTTTTATATTTTTGTATATAAATTTCTATAATATAATTTATTTTAGATTTTCTCTCCATATCCTTGAACAAGGATATCTAATGCACTCTTTGGAATAATGCACGCTTTGTAATAAAATAAGAGTTTTGAGTTTAGGATATAGAGATATATACATCCTTAGTTGACATAAACAAAGTGACTAAATGTAAATAATAAAACTAAATATATAATCTAAAATATAATATTATAAATGAAAATATAACATTTTTATTAATTTTAATATATTAATAATAATAATAAAAACTTGAAAATCAATTTTATAATTTTATGTTTTTATAATTTGTAATATTTATTTTATGTATAAATTATTTATTTGTTTAAATTCCAAATATAAAACAAAATGACTTATATCAAAGTTAAAAAGATTCACAAAAATTCGAGTTACCAACTAAAAATTGTATGTGTATATGAGACCATTAACCATTTATAAAAGTGAATTAAACTTTCTATTATATAGAGAATATGGTATATGTTAAAAATATAAATAAATAATTTTTAAGAATATATAAATATTTGTTGATTTTATTATAAAATATATAAATAAAAGAGTATAGATTAGCAATCTATAATCTAAAAAAATTTGTATTGTTAATGTTAACTAATATTTATTTAAAAAAAACAACCATGCATTCAATAAATTTTCCTTCAAAATTAATAATTTATAATAAAAAAAATATCATATAAAATTAAAAAAATTATTAATAAATACGATTTATAATTTTATAATTATAAAAAATTATTAATATAATCCACTTCTTAATATAATTGTGCCTTTTAGGAAAAAAATAATAATCATAATTATGTCTCTTATGAAAAAAATTAATAATCAAAAATTAATTTATAGTTAACTAAATTAAATCTTTTATTATTAGATGCGTTTTTTAGCTTTTTTGCATATGAGTATTAATAGCCTTTTTTTTTCAACCAGGAAAAAAGCTATATTTCTATTAATAAAAATATATGTAAAATAATCCATACAATCCTCCAAAAAAGAGAGTGTCAATAGCTGATCGCCAGAACCCAGTCATACCAAAAGAGCATAATATTCACCAAGTAACCACAACACAAACCGGATGGCCAAAAGGAAGCCACTCTGAGTCAACACAAGAGACGCAGCTCTCCAACCAGAAGGAAATAGAACCAAAAAGACAAAGGACGGAAACTAAAAAGGATAAAGAAACAAGAGGAAACTAAGAAAGAAAACAACCGCCTAAAGTAAGAAAAACCCCAGTTACTAGCAAGAAGACGTCGATAGGGGAAAACACCCACATGAACTGAGAACATAGTGAGACCAAAACTCAAAATGAATACAACCACCATCTACCGAGAGAGCCATTTTGAAAAAATATCAGCTTGTGCGTTGTGCTCTCGAAATAAGTGATTGATCAATAAAGGATGGAAGTCCTTTAACAGAGATTCTACCATAGCCATCCAAGGAGGAAGAGCCAAAGAGTGCAACGAGCTGCAACCACACGCCCAATCAATGATAGTTAGAGAATCCCCAACAATCTGCTTTAAAGGGATACCTTTCCGCTTAGCAAAAAATAGAACCAACCAAAGAGCTAGAAGTTCGCCAGGCGAATTTGAACCCATGCCACCATTCATCCAGACATGGAAAACTTGAAACTGGTTAATCAAAATGACCGCTCCAGCGCCACAGAAAGCTCCCCCCTGCTGTGAGGCCCCATCAAAGAAGGTCAGAAGATCATGCCTCAAGGGAATGATAGCCCGAAGCTTTTTAGGATTTTCAATACTGGGATTATGAGTAGCAGAAGAGGTTGAGTAGACCACAGCCACCTTTCTCGCTAGCCATTCAGGAAAGTTAGATTTACCTTCAAAAATGAGAAGATTTCGCGCAAGCCACAGTTCCCATAAAATATACACCGCCAAAGGGATATGATGGGGGTTATTTCTGATCCAGTTCTCCAAGCATATGTGAATCGAATCTCCATTCAAGACACCAAGATCAGTGAAAATGGTCCCAACAACACTCCATAGGCGGGCAGCGAAGGAACATAAACAAAAAATATGATTGATTGATTCGGCATCAATTCCACATAATGCACAGAAATTTGGGCCCATAAAACCCCGCTTGAGGAGGTTATCCCAGGTTAACATCTTGTTTTCCATGATCAACCAAATGAAAATTTTCAGTTTAAGAGGCACATACCATTTCCAACATGCAGTATACCACCAGCATGTATTTCCCTATGCAGACGCCACAATAGACTCGTAAGCCTGTTTAGCTGTCACCAAGCCATCGCGAGTATTCCAAGACCAAAGTAACATGTCTTCATGCTCTGATAACCTCACACATTCGTGGATCATACCATTCAGAAAAGTTGACCATTCCTCAGCCATAACGCCTGATAAACCTAGGTGCTCCACATTTATCCAAGTCGTGGGAGCATATACAGAAAAAGTACATATTGCAACATGATACAACATGAAGTAACCCTTTTCCCTCAAGAAAGATAATATAAAGGGTGATAATCTGAATATTTTTGGACCTCCTGTGATTGGATCCACCCCAAGGAGTATTGAACGACAGTTTCCTAGTTTCCAGGCAATCCAGCGAGTGATGATTGTTAGAGCCGAGACCAGACCAGACTAGATAGATGAGCCACCCTTACATCTCCCTCTCGTAGAGCGTATCCACTGTACAGTAGACTTTTTTTTTAAATATTTGTCTCTAATGATGGATCGCCATAAAACAGCCAATTGTGAGTACTCTCCACAGAGACATGGCTCTAAGGGCATCGGCAAACACAAAAATATTCTTTAATGACCACCCCCCGAAATCTTTTGGAGATGAGATCTGCTGCCAGTTACTCAGATGGATCTTTGACATATCAGTACTAGCCCATATAAAATTTATAATTTTCCTCCTGATTCCCATAAGAATGGATTTCGGGACTCTGCAAAGAAGAATCCAATACACAGCCAAGTTTTGTAGGACTGACTTTGCCAAAGTAACCCTTCCCCCTATTGAAAGCCACTTCCAGCTCCACAGATGAATCCTCTTGTCAAATCGTCGGAGAAGCCAATACCAATCACTGGTTCGATAATTGTTTGGTTTTAGCCGATAACCCAAATAAATAGTTCCCTCGTTCAATTCTTTCACCTGCATAGGAAAACAACGGGAAATTTCCTCAAGAGTGTTCTTCTTAATGTTATGCTGCAAAATGATAGATTTTGACATGTTGATAGCCATCCCAGTGGCTCTGCAGAAAAGGTCAAGTAGTTCTTTTATGACCTTCCATTCATCCAGAGAGTTATTACCATAAAGCCTGGCATCATCGATGAAAAGATGATGAGTAATATGAGTATTTGTAGAAACCCTTACACCATTAATCTCAACATTCCTCAATTCCTTATTTAACAACCTACTTAAACGATCCAAATCAATTAGGAATAGTAGGGGCGATAGAGGACACCCTTGCCGGAGTCCGCGCGAGCTTTCAATAAAATCCGTCAGAGATCCATTAATGATGACACCATAATGAACAGAGCTGACACAAGCCATTACCCACTTCATAGTATTCCATGGAAAACCAATTTGGATAAGATCTAACCTGAGAAACCCCCAATGTACCTTATCATATGCTCTTGACAAGTCCAACAGGAGAGAAATTCCCTGTAAATTCTTAACCTTAATTCTGTGAAAAGTTTCATGGGCCACACCAATGGCATCAAGAATTTGCCGATTCTCTAGGAACCCCGATTGCTCAACAAAGATACACCTCAAGAGGATGGGCTTCAACCGGTTCGCTAGAACTTTTGCGATGATTTTGTATACCAAATTACAAAGTGCTATGGAGCGGAAGTCATCAAAATATTCAGGCATAGAAGATTTTTGTATTAACGTTAAAAAAGTAGAATTTAAGGCCACTGAAACCTGACCAGTAAGTCTAGTTTCCTCTACCATTGCCAAAATTTCAATGCCCATAATGTCAAAGAAAGCCAAAAATAGCTCTGTGGTCCAACCGTCTGGAATAGGGCTCTTATCTCTTGCAAAACCCAACAAATTTTATGTATTTCCTCCAATGACACCAGGTTAAAAGTGTCATTTCCTTCCAATTCACAGAAAAAACGAGGGAACTCCCTTATAACCTGGAATTGATCATGAATAGAAACCTTCATGTCTTCATTATAATAGGCTTGGAAATGACTGGTCGCCGCCAAAATCAAATCCTTCTAAGATCCAATGAGCGAACCATCCCCCTTTTTTATTGACCAAATGGTGTTATTTACTCGCCTGCTGTCCGCAAATCTATGGAAGAACTTGTTTTTCTAGTCGCCCAGTGCTATCCATATTGCCCGACTTTTTAATCGCCATTTTTCCTCATCCTGCTTTAATAAACTTATTCTACTTTTTTCTAGAATTTGGAAGGCACTTAGCTGTTGTGCCGAAATGTTGCCTGCGAGGTTGGCATAGTGATTCCATATTAGAAATGATCTTATCTAATTCTTCCCCATCATTTTTCCTTTTTTGATGCTCCCAGGATAGAACATGCCTCTTCAAATTACTCAATTTCTTTACGAGTCTGTGCGAAGGAGAATCAAAAAGATCTGTAGTATCTCCCTGCCAAACCGATTTAATAAGAGCATGAAAATCTTCAATTTGCAGTCGGTTATGGTTGAATTTGAAAGGAAATGTATTTTTCCCCCGAGCAAAATCGATCTCTAAATAGATAGGTTGATGATCTGAGATTGAGTTATAGTCCACCCAAGAATGATATCTTGAGAGAGAATTCCTCATATGATCCTCCATCATAAACCTATCAAGACATTTAGCTACAGCCTTGTCACCCGCTCGACCATTTTTCCACGTTGGCTCTAAAATAACAGGGGCAATGTCTATTAATCCTGTAGCTGAGAAATAATGTTGAAAGAAGTTGCTAAGAGGGTCTAATTTATCGGTCTCCCCACAGACTTCTAAGTCGTTTAGAACAAGACTAAAGTCACCAGCGATAAGAAGATTTTTTCCTCAACAATGAAGTCTCCCCCCAGACTTCATTTTTGCTGCTATATCGACCATCAGTCTCCAATCTACTCGTCATAGGAAGTTCTATAGAGCCAGCCCTTATTCATGATGGATGTAGGCCTAGCCTCCATGTAGGTCTTCATCATCTCTACAAGCAAGCCATCAAGTAGGTACATCTCATGAATTATTATATGCCACTGCAAAACCTACAAGATCTCCCAGGACTGATTATATGCCTCTGCAAAACCTAAAGGAGCATCCCAGGACTGATTATATGCCACTGCAAAAAGCTGCAAGATCTCCCAAGACTGATTATATGCTATTGCAAAACCTGAAGGAGCATCCCAGGACTGATTATATGCCACTGCAAAACCTGCAAGATCTCCGAGGACTGATTATATGCCACTGCAAAACCTGAAGGAGCATCCCAAGACTGATTATATGCCTTTGCAAAACCTGTGTACCCTAATGTCACCTCATCGTCAACGGAGCATAGCCCAGATGGACATAACACAGCACTTACATCAACCGACATGGGAGGACTTTCCTACCACCATTCGGGAAAGGCTCAACAATTACATCAACGACCATGGGAGGACCAACCTACCACCATGTTGAAAAATCTTTAGCAATTACATCAACAACCATGGGAGGACCAACCTACCACCATGTCGGAAAAGCTTAGCAATTACATCAACGACCATGGGAGGACCAACCTACCACCATGTCAGAAAAGCCCATGTGCAACTGCGTCTTCCGGAATCATCACTTCCCCTTGGAAGGAACCTCGATCTGAAGTACACCAAGCTTCTCTCTGAACTATTCAAACTTCACTCTGGACAATGGATTGGTCAATACATCGGTTATCTGCTCGTCCGTCGCAACATACTGGAGTTTCACTGCTCCTCTCTTCACCATATCCTTGATATAGTGGTACTTAATCTCAATGTGCTTCGACTTGTCATGGAACACTGGGTTCTCGGACAACTTCACACAACTCTGGTTGTCACAATATATACAAGTCACGTCCAACTGGAGATCAAACAAATCAGATAGTAGCTTCCTCAGCCACACTGCCTCACAACTAGCCGAACAAGCTGCGACATACTCTACTTTGGTTGTACTCAGTGCCACACAAGACTGCTTCTTGCTAAACCAAGAGATCATGGTGGATCCCAGACAATAACATCCACCTGAGGTGCTCTTCCTGTCTGAGACACTTCTGGCCCAATCTGCATCTGTATAAACATACAATCTGTAGCCATGATATCCAACATCGTATAGACCAAAGTCTATTGAACTTTTTAGGTGCCTCATCACATGCTTTGCAACTACCAGGTGAACACGTCTAGGCTCAACTAGATACTGACTCAGGGTGTTCACAGCAAAGCATATATCTGGCCTGGTATTCGTCAAATACATCAACGAACTAGTCATCTGTCTGTAAACTGTGGAAACCACTTTCAACCTTGTAACAAAGATTGAAATCCACATCACCCGTGGTGATCATCAAGCTTGTCAAATGACTATCGATCCTGGGTACTTATTGAACGCGTACAAAGCCTTCTTCAATCATGAGATTCTCTTTTAGATCTTGGAAGTTTGCTCAATATGCACTTCTTCTTCAATTACACCATTCAAGAGAACGGTCTTGTCATCCATGGCTATAATCTATCTCTGGAAGTGTGTCTAGCCACTGGAGCAAACATATCATCATGATCCTCTCCCTCTTTCTAAGAGAATCCTCTAGCCACGAGCCTTGCTTTGTACTTCTATAGTATGTTTGATTTGTAAGTCTTCTTGTTGAACAGCATCACTTGTTCTTCGGAACAAGTGTTCATCATCCTTCTTTTGTAGATCATAGCACACGATCTTTCCTACAAATCAAATTCAATTACGTGATTAGTAACACTTCATAATTATCAAATCATGTTGACATTTCAATGATAACCTATTATGCATATTGATATGATTCACATAATTATGCAACTATCTTGACCAATACTCTGGAACAACACTTTTCCATATCATGTATCCATACAGTGGCTATCTAGATGCCTTCCATCTCTACCAAAACATACTATCAAGAGCGTGCACAGCTCCCAGCATGTTAGCAAAGATGTTTCATTCTAGACAAGCAACAATGGAATGTTTGTCCAACTTACCCATCATATGCATATTAGTAGTATAATGTTCAATGATATATGAATGCTTACACTATGCATGATATATTATAGGAATACAAATATGCATACAACTATTACGAGCAATATCATTAACTATTCAGATATTCAAGAAGTAATTCAAATAACAACTCAAATACTTATCTTTTATGTTTCTGTGGTTGCCTCCCTCTTGATCTTTATTTTCCCTTTATGATAGCATCATGATTATATGTCTTTGAACTTCTATCCATCCTGTACCACTATGCATGCTTAAGTGTGCACTAGTTTCATCATTGTGTCATCCTCAAGATCTCATACATAATCATACATTCATTAGTATGATCTCAATACTATCAAAACATTATAATCCTAAATAATCTTAAACATGTATGGTCATGATCATAGGTAATTTATCACAAGCGTTAGTATTCAAGGTTTCAGGGAGTACTTCTTTTACTCGTGCATATTCTTATTTGACCATAGGACTCTTCTAGTTTTTCATATCATTAATCAAACTAAGAAACATAATATGCATAAACCCTTGATTACTTAAACTTCTAACTTCAAGAATAATCATTATCAATCATACAAAAGTATACTTATCTAAGATCCTAACACAAAGTAGGATTCTTACTCGATATAGGAAAACATACCTGGATTAGCATGCTTGCTATTTATGTGTAACATACTCAAACATATCTTCTTTGTTCTCTTCAATGTTTTAGAGACCTTCTGCTAGTAACCTGCATATCTCATAAGTTAAGCATAGTAGAACCAAATCATACATACCTCGTAAGTAGAGCTTCTATGTGATCAAAGACTATGGATGATTCTGTCTTCCTGTCATCATGGTCATATATTCTTGATCTAGAACTTGATTTGTCTTTCTTGGTGTACCTTTCATGTTAGCAGACAACGTCATCCTCATACAACACCACAAGTGCATTAGTACAATCATAAGTGTCATAACCCTAATCAATGAATGTCTTCTATCATTCACATGCATTCATGCTTTTACTAAGGTGATCAGACAAGTCTAAAATTAATCATGACTGTACTAATCTCAATAATATGAAGACAAACATATCATCAACTTAATCATCAAATAAATGAAATAGATTTCAAAACATACCTACATCTCCTCAAGTCATACCTGTCGAGATTGCTTGTAGTCTTCTCTATAAGGGTAAAACCCTAATCATCCAAGGTATATCACTTGTAAACATCTTATATATGTTCATGGTGCTAGGATGATAGAATATCAGTGCCATTTAAACCTCCTTCATTGCTTCCCCATGAGTCTCCCAACTTTGCTAGGGTTTCTTCTTACTTGTAGAACCCGAAAAAACCCTAATTTTCAATCTCCTTCCTCCCCCAATATTTGATGGAAGATTAATATATATGATGAAGGGATTCCCAATCCATTTTCAAATTTTCCAATGTTGTATCAGGTCCTTCCATACCTTAAAAAACTAAAAACCCTAAGTGAGAGCTTCTTCCTCCTCTTCTTTGATTTCCTTCGTTGATCTATTTCAGATGTGCCTTATTGTTTCTAGTGTATCTATGAAATTTTGGATCCTTGGGTTCTAAAACTTTGGCCTGTGGTAGCTTGACCTGTCATATTTCCAACCCCACATATTTTAGATTCATTGGAATATCCATGAGAGAGATATGCTAAGTTTCCCAACATGACCTGTTTATGGGATGAAACAGAATATCGAACTTGTACGGAGTGCCACGTGTCACTGTTTCAACTTCGGCCTCTGATACTCAGACCTGTGAAACTACATTCCATTCCCTAACTGTAAATTTTTACTAAATTCCATTTGGAGCTTCCTATCCTGAGATATGACCTTTTTTCCTAGGTCACCTGCTTAGGGCTGCATTCTGGAAGAGGCAAAAACCCTAACTTGTACGGATCATATCTCACAAAGTACAACGAATATGAGGCTGAAACTTGGACACAAGGTATAGGAACATGTCATATTCGGCTTGTACAAGTTTCATATCCTGGCCCTTCTCCAAAAGTGATTTATAGCGAAAGTTCCACGATGACTAGGTTTTGTTATACAAATCCCTAGCTTTCAAATTGTCGCAAGTGTCGTAAATTCCATACATTGCCTTCCTTCAGGCTAGCTATGATACCATGTTATTTTTTCACAATTTAATTCAATATGATCTAGGATCTTATCTGAGAGAACAACATGCACAGCAAATCAAACACAAGAGACAAGAGACACAAAGCATTTCGTTGGGGAAACCATAAAGGAGAAAACCCCGCAACTTCCTCAGAGATAGAATGAGCAATAATACAAAACCACAAAACAAATATATGGTCTCTAGCAGCTTCCTCCTCCTCCACTTATGCGAACTTCTGTGAAGAACCTGCAACAATTAATTAATGAAAATACACGAGATAACAGAAATAACAGAACTCAGAATCGCTTTTATTGATCGCAGGCCACTTCGAGGGGGCAACCTCCTTTGAGCAAGCTCAATACAAATAACTTCACGATACCTTCATTGGCATCAACACACACTTATATACTAATTCTATGCCCAATACTATGGGTCAATACCATGGGACATATAATACTACGGGACGACTTACAAAGCATATGTGTCCAATACTATGGGTCAATACCATGGGTTAATACAAACTATGGATCAACAAATACTACGGGACGACTTACAAAGCATATGCGTCCAACAACAATATATTAACAAAGTAAAGAGAAGGGTTGACACGGGTTCCTAACATCCCCTCTCCCTTAGAAAAAGATTTGTCCTCAAAGCTTTAGATGTGGAAATTGATGCGGAATCTGAAGGACATGTTCCCCTGTAGCATCCTCAAATTGCATTCTGTACCACTGAATTAATGCCTCTGTGATAGAGTGAGAGAGAAGCTTACGCCTTTTGAGTTTGAGGGAGGATTGCTTGGAAGGCTGTAGACAAAGAAGAACCATATTAGCTGCGTGAAAATGGCGCTTAGAATGGTGTTGATCGACGTGTTGTTTCAGTCGAATTCTTGCCATATGAAGATTGTCCTGCAGAATGAGAAGAATTTGATCGCGGTTTCGAAGAACCGAGTCAATTTCCTGAAATGGGGAACTACTGAGGGTGTATGGAAGAAGAACTGGTGGTGCCTGTCCATAGACTGCTTCATCTAGTGTCATTTTATATGTGGTATTGTACCACCAGAGTGCTTCAAGGAAATCCATAGAAATAGTTGTCCAAATCTGTGTAGGGATGAGCAAGGGTTCGAGCAGTCCCGAAAGGAGTGTCGTTTCACCCTTGTTGACCTGGAAAGTATCACAGTCAACCACCATATGTTGAATTGTCATTTTTATTCCCTGCCAAAAGAAGTTACATTGTTCCCAGTCATTTGTTTTGAGGAACCCAGAGTGCCCCACCAATGGAGAAGCATGGAGTTCATAGAAGGGATAGCCCTGTTGATCAGATTGTAACCAATGTGGAACAAGCAGAGAAATAGCTGTAAGAGAAACTGGGTCATCAAGTGTGCGAGAAGGAGCATCTACCACCAGATTGTCCTTACCCTTCTAGTAATTGATCGCATAGGCAAAACCCATGAGTTGGATAACCCATTTCAGGGGTGTTGGGGAGGAGACCCGTTGTTCCAGGAAATTTTCTAGACTCTGGAGATTATTTCACGGACAAACTACTGAGAGTGGACTCAAGGCCTGAACTCCCTAGCTTAACGTAAGTCTAGAACAAATAGGATAGAACATAAAATACTTTCCTAGATCGTATAGAGGTACAAATTTAAGAGTAGATCATTTACCTTAGATTCATAGATCCCTTTTTCCTCCGTTGATCCAATGCTCCAGCACTGCCAGATTGCAAGTAGCTAAACCCTATTGAACATATGACAGACCACGAGAAGTGAAAGCAAATATTTCATATGATATATCTAAGCTAACAGTTAAGGAGGAAAGCTTTAAACATCATCAAGCGACAATACTTATGGAAAGCAATTATATTAACTGTATTTCAGAATGGAGAAGTACAATAGAAAAGAGGATTACAACCATCGCCTTAATGTTGCAAGCTCCTTCTGACAAGCCATGCCAAAGCTCCTAGAGAGAATTGGATGTTCCCCAAGCTAGATTGTTAGGTCTATTGGGCTTGATTTCACCAGCATGAGAGTACCATAGACTTCCTCCCCTTAGAATGGGAGTGAGCATCATTTAAATATGACTAAGTGGATAGGATATGGATAGGCTAGGTTGAGATATGATAGGAGAGACTTAAGGGATCTTTCCAAGGTGTTAGGAATCGAGTGCCAACTTTCCCAAGAAGTCAGGGATAGGGTCTCAAGTCAGCAAGCTTCGAGAAGGAGCTCAAAGAAGTTATTTTTGCCATCTAATTGACTTCGTCACACCTTGTAATGGAGCAAGGTGCGACGTCGCATGTTGCATGAGTGCAACCTGCGATGACCTCTCAAAACCTAATACAAAATGGGTACAAATCCTCCCAGGTCAATCACTCAATCAAGGTAACTCCAGGGGTGTATACATTGAATCTCGTGATGGGAAGATTTTAGGTGTAACAGAATGCCCCCCAAAGCATGAAACTGTTGAAATATAGATAGGTGAAGTGCTTTGACAGAAGGAATGGCAATGGACTTTGTCGGACGAAGGATATTGCTGCAGTACAACTGACTCTGAGTACACAGTCTCAAATGACTCACAACATGGCTGTCGACCAATACAATGCAGATCCATGGTAGTAATGACTGACTGAACACAATCATGGCTACTAGACACAAGCGTAGATACATGATGAGATGATAACACAGCCACGACCAATACAAATGTGGATCCGTGTAATATAACTCAATACAAACTCCATCGCAACCTGGGTAAAACATGACTCCCCAGGGTCTTCAAGCTAAACCCGCAATGATACGAATCTATCCATGTGATTACAAATGTATTGACGTCGAACATGGTAGAAACCACTTGATTACTGGTCATTGATGTAAACCATTAACAAGCGCGAGGGAGATCACCATTAATGTCAATGATTCCCAAGGTATCACAGTACATATCATCAAGCGTGAATAAGTGAGTTGAAGTCAAACGCAAGATGAAATCTTTCAATCAAGAGTCAATGATGTAAACTCATGTTGAAAGCGAGGTAAACTGCCATTGAGGCATGCAGGGCCAAGGTACTTGGTTGGTTTCTAGATTCAGTCCTCGGATGATGAGTTGATGTCGACAAGGATGAATCCGTCGAAGGAGGGCCATGACGAATCCCCCATCAATCGACATGAAACACGACAAAAGATGTGTAGAATAGGTCGGATGGTACAGTAACATGAAAGACTGACTCAGAGTAGACCAACATGGTGGCGGGCGCACTAACTGCAGATGATAAGTGACGGACGTATTTTGGAACATGGGCATGGCATGACTTGGCAGTATTGACATGACGAGTACGACACAAATTCCTAATGCGACTGATGATGGAAGCTTTCTTTGAATGATTCAAAGGAGTGACGAGACTTAGGAAGTAAGCGAAACTCGAGGACAAATAGATGATCCAAGTGCTGTATGCAAATGCAGATGAGTGCCATGTTCAAGAACGACTATGTACTGCCATTAACAAAGTGTGTAACATAAAAGCTTTCCTTTTTCCCCATCATGAACGATGAGTGCCTCATGTGTTTTTTATGAGCTTGATGAGGGTAACCAGATGCTTGGTATAGTTCATCTCATAGATGAGTCCAATCCCAAATATTTTACGAAGCTAGGATAGGAAGGGTTCGTCCCATGGCGAGCCCTTCAGTGTAAACGTTTAACGAGTCCATAGAAGGTAAACTCAGTCGTCATTTCATGTTTAGAGAGTCTGAAAAGAACTAAAGAAGACTCCAACGGTCCTTTTTCGTAAAGTTAGCCTCATCGCCCGAAAAAGGGTAAAACAACGCGAGAGAGGACTCTTCCAGTCATGATCGGCTGGAGTATACCTTTTTCGTAACTAGTGCCCCCTAGTCCGAAAAAAGGGTTAAACTATCACTAGGGAGACGACCATTCAAATTCTTTTACAAGCGGGAACGTGACAAGTTCGCTTGGCAATCTTTTGTATTTCGAGAGCCTGAAAAGAGCTTAAAGGTAGACTACGGGGGGTTCCTTTTCCGTAGGAGTTTAACGAGCCCAGAAAAGTGATAAATCATAACTCTATAACGTATTCTCATGTTTTCAAGAGCACAAGAAAGAACAAAGAGTAAGCTCATGATCATTAAATAATTAAAATCTAATCAAGTGAAAAGATAAACGACAAAATACACAAGGGGTGTTCATACCTAAGATGACCGTTCCAATACGAAAATGGCGTAGAAAGGTACTTTACAACTCCTGCACACTCGAAAACTAGGTCAAATAGTCAACCGAACGTTCAAATATAATGAAACCGATCCAAACTATAGAAAATGGCATAATGGCATCTAATATTTGAAAGAGGAATATTCCATTTTGTTTATAAATAGAAATAAAAACCAAACATAGTCACCATTGTTCTATTTGCCAAATTTGGGAGGAGTAGTGCCATTTGGAGCCAAATCTTCACTCATTGATTCCGGGAACTACAATCAACCATTTCACTTGCTGTCAGGAGCAAGTAACCCTAAACTTCATCCAGCAAAATCATAGTGGTTTACATTTTTGAATTTCAGTCATTTTTTTGGGTTTTGGCTTGATTTGGGAAGGGCCATTGTGCCCTCGGCTCGTCGCAGTTGGCCTTTTCGGGAACTGCGACGAGATCGAGTCGTCGCAAAGGTCTCAAAGGTGGACTGCAATGTCTTCGCTCTGTTTGCAAAAACGGGGTGCAACGACGGCGACGTCCATCCCCAACTTCAAACCAAGATCAAAAGAAAGATTGTTAGTGGTTGAAGCAAGTTCTAACAATGTTTAAACTCTCCTATTGGCAGGTTCCAAGCATCGAAATGGTTCTGGAATGGCGAGAACAGGAACATGAGTTGGATGATGAACAAGCTGCAAATGACCCACGGTATGTAGAAGCATTGAGGAACTATGGGCTCCTCAAGTTCTTTTGGGTCCAGGGGATGAGATCCCAAATCCCACTCTTGACTCACATGCTCTGATGCTGGGATGCGGCCTAGCAATACTTCATGATCGGTGAGCATGAGCTTACCATAGATGTCGAGGACATCTATTTTCTGACCGGATTGTCCCGAAGAGGGGACAACGTGCTACTTACTGGATCACATGGGAGTGATCGGACTGTGGATGATATGATCCAGCAGCATTGTGTTCCCAACACTTGTGCATCTAGTGGGAAGATTCCCATTAAAGATGTACAAGAACGCCCATTACGTGCCATACTGTTCACCATTACGAGGATGGTGGGGATCCAAGCTCCTCACTTAGTCACTAGGGAACATATGCTTTATGCGGAGGACTGTATGTCTCCAAAGATCTTTAACTGGTGTGAGGGGGTCCTCTCAAACATGCGAGCTCAGCTGACAAAGTGTCGACGGGGAGAGCTCAAGTAGTTCGGCTATGGATCCATAGTGATTTCGTTCTTACTGTAATGGGTCCCCCTTTTACATCCTCGGGTACTACTGGAGGATAGGGATCCCAGAGATCCTCACATGGCCAGGTGAACCAATGTGATGGCCCGTCATGGTGGGGTCCCTATTATTGGATACCCTCCTGAATTCTTCACTTGGATGGAGGGCCAGTTACTGATGGTGGAGGATTTCCCCTACAGTGGCACAGACTTTAGAGATGACCCAGACCTACCACTTCCAGAGGGAGCAGCATGGGGAGACCTCAGTAAGAACAAATGACCCTTGTACTTTTTAAGTTTTGTGCATTTATAATAACTTTTTTTTATATAGTGCTGACAGATGAACAACATGTGTGTGCAGATGTGGGACCTGTACGACCTATGGGTACCTCTCTTCTGGCTAGGAGAGAGAGAGGGGATGTAGCAGTTGTCAGTCCGGCTGTGCATGCTACCATCGTGGAGATGGATAGAGTCTATGCCAACCTGAGTGGGTTGACATTAGACGTTCCCGATCCATCGGTAGATGAGGTGCCGCGGCCCATGCAGGTACACACGGTTGGAGCTACTGCGCGCTTCAACGCGCTGCTTCGCAAGGTTGCGAGAGCAGTCGACTATTTTCAAACTCAGCAGGCTAGGGCTGCTAGACCTCCTAGGGTTGTACGGGCCAGGCGATAGGCCATATGTTGTTATTGTGTGTGTACTGAGAGATTAGAAGCCTCATATTTTGTACTACCGAAAGCTACGAGGCTTCAGATTCTGTAGAGACTTACTGAAAGCCATCGTGCTTCAGACTTTTGTATCAGCACTACCTTTTTGAGATTATATATATATACAGACAGTCCGTCAATTTATACATTATGTGTTCCAAAAAATAATGATGTGATCTTGTTTATATGCTTTGCTTTTATACAGTGTATTATTTACATGTTGTGAATGCTTTTACATATTATGAGTATTATGTGTGTGCGATGTACCAATCTAGAATGAAGTTGGCCATCGAGTCAGCAACTGCGTTTAACTCTTGTGGAATGTGCAGGTATTGAATGGATTCAAATGACCTTTCCAGGAGACAAACTTGTCTAAAGAGACAGAGTAGGGTAGGATCACAGATAGCGTAGACCCAGTTAAGATGGGAAACCACTAGTTAAGAATCCATGTGGATGACAATGTGGTTCATACCTAACGAAATAGCATCGGTTAAGGTTCCAACTACCGCCAAATACTCTGCGGCATTGTTGGTTGCAAATCCAAGGCAACTTCCTCCTGAGCTGATGAGCTCGCCTGTTGGGGAATACAGTACCCAAGCTGTCAAAGTAAGGTTACGAGTATGCCGGCTGGTGCCGTCCGCGAATCCATAGCATGTTGCCATCTGCACACGTAGACAGAACATGGTATAAGAAGCGGAAACAAGACCTAAAGACACTCAAAAACAAGCGCGTCACACCACAGAAAAACACACAAGCATGCCATGTACAGTATATACAAAAAATTCTATGCATGACAGGATCAGGCATAGTACCTCTTCAAGTAAATCCCATTATGGGGTTCACCCAAAGATATTCCGTCATAATCTTCAAGCTCGTAAGCTCCTTTTTCCAAAACATATTTGACAATGTAAGGTCCGTGCCACATGGACTCAAACTTTCCTGCCCCTATTTTGTCATGTCTCTGGTCGTATGTAAGGACCAGGTCACCCTCGTTGGAAATCTGAGGTTCAATTGACTTGTCGTATTGAGCTTTGATGCGTTTCTTGTGTGCTTCGTTGGCAAGAGCGGCATCTCGGCGGGACTCGTCAAGTTTTCTAAGTACAGGAAACGTTCTTCCTCAGCAGTAGTGTTAGGAAGAAGTTCGACAGCGAGTTGTAGAGACGGAATTTTGCACTCTATGGGAAGGACAGCCTCCAATCCATACAGTAGTTGAAAAGGAGTGAAACCTGTGGCGGTTTTAACGAAAATTCTGTAGGCCCATAATGCTGAAAAGAGCATATTAAGCCAGTTGGACTTATGTGTACCTACCATCCTTCAGACCATAGTTTTCAAGACTTTGTTAATGGCCTCGACCTATCCATTGGACTGTGGGTAGTAGGGTGTTGAGTTTTCATGACGAAAACCCAATCTATCGCTCAGTTCATCAACCATATGGTTTTGAAAGTGAGAACCGTGATCCAAACGCGCTATTACATGATTGAACATGAAGAGTGCAGCAGTTTTACCGTCGTTTTGGTATGTAGGCATTGCCTTGGCCCACTTTGTGAAGTAATCCACAACTACTATGATGTAACTATGCCCCCCGGCCGAGGTAGGCTTACAATGCATAAAATCGATGCCCCATTTTGCGAAGGGGCCCACGGCAATAACCGGGTGTAGCCAGGCGGGATGGGTGCGCTTCTTCGTATGGAAGTGTTGACATGGAGGACATCTTTTCATGGCCTCAATACAATCTTTGAAGATAGTAGGCCAATAATATCCTGCGCACAAAATCTTCTGGGCTGTAGCCATCCCAGAGAGGTGACCGCCACACGCCCAGCGTGACAGTCATTCAGAACGCGTTCAGCCTCATCGTGAGTTAGACAATGTCGAAGAATTGAATCGACGCCATGGTGGTACAAATTATCACTGATGATTATATAATACTTTGCATGGTGACATATTCTACGACGGTCGTCGTGAGACAGTTGAGGATTGAAGCATTGGGTTTGAAGATATAATGAAATATCTCCATACCACGGATCAGGGGAACACTTCTGGCCTATGCGAATGTGTTCCACTACACCAGGTTTTACCAAGTTGTCTACCGAGGTGGTAGGCTCAATGTTGGCCAAGTTTCCCTCAGTGTTCGACAAACATGTAAGTATGGGGGAATGAGGGAACAGGTAGATATCCTGTGAAAAGATGGTGTTAATGTTGTCCTCTATGTACTCCAAAGGGGGGAGAAAAGACGGCCTATGGTGGAGGTCATCCCACGGACCATCATCAACATTCATAACTTCCATGATGGACTTGTATAAATGAAAAGTCTAAAGTAAGAGATCAAGTAGAGATGATGCCCGTCGTAGAGAACAGGATGGGGGAGCCACAGCTAAGTGGTTCTTCGGTGCTAACTGGATAGCCTCGTAAATACATTCAGCGGGTGAAAAAGGCATTGCGTTTCCAATCAGCTGTGTTGTGGCTTCATCAAGTACAAGCCAAGTGTCAGTGGAGTGAGATGAAATCTCCGTGGAGATCATGTTCACCGAGGCAACATGATTAGGGGGGTCCAAAATTGGAAAATGCCCATGAGAGATGAATCTTTCAAAAGGCCAACCCTATACTCTAATACTATTTTGACGTTTGTCCAATGGAAGGAACATGGTCACCAGGATGAGTAGTAGTGTCCGGTGTGCAAAAATCTAGTTGGTCAACAGTAACAATTCGTCCTTGGTGGGGGAATTGTACTATGCGGAAGATTGAAGAGGCTACCGCCTGCATGGCGTAAAACCAATTGCGACCAAGCAAGAGATTATAATCTATCGGGGCCGAGACCACTTCCACATTAATGGTTACGGTCTTTTCGCCCAACTCAACTGCGAGAGCTTGTAGGATCCCATGAGGTTGAAAGCCACGCTCGTCGAATGCTTTCAACGTGATAGGAGAACGATTCAATTCGGGAGAGCCGATGGCTCTCCAACAGGAGATCGACATGACAGAAGTAGAGGCGCCTTCGTCCAAAATGGAAAGATGGACAATTTTCCCATCAATGTTCATAGCTACTTGGAATGCGAGTTGATGGGAAAGCCTTTTGCTTGAAGTAGTCAAGTCGGAACATGATGGTATTCGAAGAATCAGGGTCAACTGCACCGATTGCCGTGAGGAGAGTTTTGCATTGATTGGGACAATTTTGCAAAACTTCCAGGGTAGACATGGCGTAAGGGGCTTGTGCCAAGTCCTCTACGATATTGTAATTCTGTACTGCCCGAGCATTAGGATTGAAAATGACTTTTCGAATCGTGCTCTTGGGCGGTCACAATATCGAATCTAAGGACGGCTTCTCAATGGTGAGAGAAGCTGATGGTATAGTGACATCCGGTATATAGTTGGAGGCTTTTAAGTATTACTTCCAACATGTTCTTTCGAAGATACCAAGTCGTATGATCGCGAGCGAGTATTCAAATTGATCGTCTCGTTACGCACCATGAGAACATGCGCGGTATTGGATGGTTCCCCCTGGGCTTGGGGGGTTGAGCAATCATTTGCTGATTTTGAGTGGGAAACAGATCGTTGAGGACTGTGGGAGTCGGTTTACCCCTAAGAAACTTTTGGACTTCATCTCTATGGGGACACTCTTTGGAAAAATGATCATCTCCACACAGTAAACAAGGAAATTTTAGTTTCTGTTTCTGTTTGGTGTCGTCAGGAGTGCTCTTTTGTTCCTGCTAGGCGGAAGAATTCTTAGGTTTCCCTTTGTTCTTCTTCTTGCTGCCGGACTTCTGAGATGAAGCTGATTGGACAAAATTCACCTCTCCAGTTAGAGCAGGAGCGGTTGGTTTGGTGGTGTTGTTCCCAGCCTGAGTTGGTAATGGGGAGGAACCATGAAGGTTCGACCATCCAACAGGTTGGGTGGTAAGGGATCCAATGATGCCATCAGTTTGGGGTCCCTTAGGAGGCTTCATGGGGTCATAAGTATCGCGGGGTGCGTCAGGAAGAATTTCAAACAACGTGCCCAATTGAGCGTAGACTAAATCTAAGTAATGGGCACAAGCGATAGCTTACTCTTCGGTGACAGCACCGCCCATGGCGACATCTCGAGCTATGTGAGGAATGAGAGACTTTGTAAACCAATATGCTAGGAGTTTGTTTGGAATGGGAGCCTTAATCAAACGTCTTCTCCTTCACCACTCATGTATATGAGTAGAGATATGAGTAGCGGTATTCTGGCGAAGAGAGGTGAGAAGGTCCGTACTAGTTTCATACCGTATAGGCAGTTGGAAATGGGTCAAAAAGTTCATAGCGAGAGAACCGAAATCATGAAAAGAATGAGGTGGTAGTTAGATATACCACTTGGCAGCTACACCAGTGAGAGTCCGTTGGAATAATCTTAGACGGATCGAGTCGTCCATCAGAGAGTTGGATGAACACCATAAATGGTACGTAATCACGTGGTGTTTAGGATCCTCGTCGGGCTTGCCATCAAACTTGGGGATATTCGATGGAAGTTTCATCAGAATCGGGGGCCAGTTGGTTCCGTGGTAGATGGGGTCGTTCATCAGTCGAGATAGATCAGGTAGTTCCAAAGTAGCCAAAAAGGGCAGTTGTTGATTAGGTTGCGGGTACTGGTAGTACTGGTAAGGCATGTAAGGACCGGTAGGACCTCGTATTGACTGATTAAAGGGTGACCATGGAGTAAATTGACCATAGGGGGGTGTGTCGCCTGGACCATAAGGGGGTGTGTCGCCTGTACCATAAGGTGGTCCATTCCAATAAGTTGGGGGTCCACCTCCACCACCGGGAGGAGGTGGGGGTCCACCACCACTGCCTGGAGGAGGTGGAGGTCCATAACCATAATAAGGTGGCCTGCCACCACCTCCGCCGAGAGGGGGTGGTGGACCACCTCCACCACTAGAAGGATGGGGGAGCCCACCACCTCCGTCGTCGGAAGGATGAGGATCTCCACCACCATAATAATTAGGTCCGCCACCGCCTTCGCTTGGAGGGGGTGGTGGACCACCTCCACTGCCTGAAGGGAAATGTCCTCCCCCACCATAATAGGGTGGTCCTCCGTCGCCTCAACCTTGGGGGGGTGGTGGACCATTCCCGCCACCGCTGGAAGGGTGGGGGCCATTGTTGGTAGGATGAGTTGGACCTCCACTAGAAGGTAGAGGTCTGCCTCCTCCAAAGTTAGGTGGGGGCCCGTCGCCTCCGGTAGGAGGTGGGGGTGGACCGATCGGGGGTGGTGGTGCTTGAGGGATAGTTGGTTGGGGTCCATGTTGTAAAACAGGTTGCTTCCCCCATAGAGTGTAGGGATTTCCGGGATAAGGTATCCCGTATGGTGCGTTTCCGAGATTAGATTGACCCTGCGTAGGATTAATATAACCTGGATACGCTTGACTCCATGAGGGTTGAGTTACATTGGATGGCCCCCCAACATGAGATAACCCCATGGTGGATGGTCTAGCGGGTTGGGGAGGTCCAACGGGAGGTCCATTGGGGATTCCACCACCTACGTTATGGTTAGGAAACGGGGGTTTCCCCCCAGCCACAATAGGCTGACCATTATTCAAAGGTTGAACCAACATAGGTTGTTGATTAGCTACCGAAGTAATAACGTTACCAATGAGATAATCCGGGGGAATGGAGTATCCTCCCCTCGAATTTTGAGGTGGGGGAGGAGCTGGTAAAGTAACTGTGGTAGTAATAGGTGTGTTGGGTTGTTGTCCTTCAACCGGTTGGTTCACTTGAAGTGCAAGACTGGACTCTTGCGAGGGTTGACCAGTCTCATTAATGGTCGCGTTGTGGGAAGTTGGTTCGGGTGAACCAAAAGATATCGGATGAATTGAGGTGTCTTTATACCCAGGTCGTTGCTCGAGACTTTGTCTTCGAACTTCATCACCCCTAACACGTAATCGTTCCAGACAATCATGAATAGGGCCAAAAATTTCGGTGGGGTCGGCCTGTAGAAGGGTGTAGAGAGTTCTGGAGTAGTCCAGTTGGGTGGGGATGCGATGGCAAAATGAGCCACTGAGTGACTGGTAGAAGATGTCCAGTAAGCTGCTGAAGGACCAACAGCTGTTGTGGGGTCATCCTAGGGTTGATTTATCCATTCCAACGATCCAAGCTCTCCTGGCACAACTGCCGGGAGGGTATTGTCTTATGAAGTAGAAATGTCCACCTCTTCACCCTGTGGGGGGTTGGAGGTGGATGAATCTGGTGGAGTTGGGGGAAACAAAAGTCCTCCAACATTCAGGGTAGGGTTTTCAACTTCAATAACTAAGTCCATGTTTCGCTTATCCATTCTTACCCTCGAAATAACCTCCGGGTTAAGGGGATATTCGGGTGATAAGTTTAAGATCCTATGGGACCTTCTCCAAGGAAAATCCTCCAGAACATCAAGAAAGTCAGCCAGGATGGTTGAAACAACGTTTTCTCCTAAGGTTATGCTACAAAAGAAAAGCAGTCCAGAAAAACCTACTCAAACTAAGTCAACAAGCAGACTTATGTGACAGAGTGGATTCAAAGTCTGGAACCTCACGGGATTATCAAGGCATTGCAAACCGCTATATACGGCAGGGTCCAACAATATGACGCGACAAGGAGGATTGGGACCGTACCCTTGCCTGCATACCCGATTACCTGGACAGTACGTTCGTGCTAATCTCCCCGAGTGTTGTTCTCAGTGTATTGCTTTGCCAAGATGGCCAAATGGTTAACTCGGTTGGTTTCAGGAATCCTAGTGGTGTCTCCCGATATACGCAAGGTACATCGGAACTCAAATCCATAGTGGTGATGTCTAATGCACAACCGTTCGGCAAGAGACCTTTCGATATACTACCGAGTACATGATACACCCTTCGATATACACAAAGTACGGATTATGGTACTTGGTGGGTACGTGAAGGAGCTTGATATACTGATAAGTACGTGGAAGACTACAATACCCCCGAGATACAGTGCTGGAAAATAACGACAGCTGACATGCTTAACGATGCCGGAACACGTCTCTAACTTACACATAAGTTGCTAAAAATTTTACCTAGTTCTACCGTTAATTTTATATGGACGGTTAGGTGAATGCATGAGGTTAGTACATAATCGGAAGCATAATGCAAGTACTAGCTACATGCACGAAATATTCATTTCTTTCGATGAATTGTAACTATGGGAAGGAGAAAACTTTTCTTTCCAACGAGATTTGCCAAAACAACACAATGCAACAATTCCCAATTCAAACAAGTTTGACTATGAAAGCATTCTTTTCATTTTGTGCGAAACGCAAAAATTCCAACACTACTAATTCAAATCACAACATTTTTCTTTTCTTTTTCCTTTTCAAGATGAAAATGATGCTAAGTAATGAAAAGAGAGGACTCTAAGATGGAGTATGCCAGCTTTTCAATTTCACTTTCAATGGTCTAAAAGCAGTAAGAATTAAAAATGCATCTATCTTTCCTTAGCATGGAACTAATTTTGCAAGAAAAACTGAAGTCTATTTTGGATTTTTAGAGAAAATGAGAAACTCATAATTCAAGAAAAACACAAGTAAGCACACATTCATTCAATTTTTCAAAAAATGCATAAGCAAAACATTCCAATGCACGAACAATTTTCTTCAATGATGCTTGAGAAATGACGGGAAAGAGGCACTTTTAACTTTTCAATGGATGCATCAAAAGATTAACTTGATAACAACTACGCTTTCAGACGTAAATGACTGAAAAGAAAACACTACTTGCAGCACTCAATACACTCAGAATACTCAAGAAAAGACAAGCACTCAATCAAACTGAAAGACACACTTAACTCAAAATCAGACAGTAGCAAGCAAAGCTCGAAAATGATGTAAGCGAGGTCTGGGAGCTGATCTAATGCGGTAACCAGATCAGTCAAGGAGAGGAGGGAATACAAGGGTGAGCAGATGAAGGTGGAAGAGACAAGAGTATCTGCCATTACCGATTCTCAGACTTGTCCAAGATGGAACCCAGAATCAATCCAAACGAAACCAAACACTCAACATACAAATTAAAGATGGGATCTTTGGCTGGATCTTGCAGCACAGAGGGAGTTCATACAACAAACCAAAGCTCAGAATAAGAAATGGAGATGGGATGCCTGCATGCCAAATTTGACAGATCGACGCACTATGTGCTTGTACACAGTGCGACGTCGCGGTTCACCAATGCGGGGAGTGTGACAATGTCGTAGTATGCCAATGAAAGGCCTGCGACGAGTGGAAAATAGACAAAGAACAAAGACCAGAAAAGGCACAGTGTCGCTCTGTTTTCACTAACCAGGTGCGACGGGCGAGATCTAAGTTAAAAAATAAATCAAATCTCCAAGCAATGAACTATGAAATGGTTTGAAAATGAGTAGTATAAACTCAGAGGAAGCAGATCAGAGTCTTCAAGACGAAGATCTGATAGTGAAATCAAATCAAGAAGCAACTGACAAATAGAAGGCTTATGTCAAGCAATCAACTGAAAATGACTCTCAGACAATTACAGGACAAGACGTAATCTTCCCAAGTATGGTCACCAGATTTGTTTCATGAACAATCTACCGAGAGCGGACTCAAGGGCTGAACTCCCTAGCTTAACGCAAGTCTAGAACAAATAGGACAGAACATAAAATACTTTCCTAGATCGTATAGAGGTACAAATGTAAGAGTAGATTGTTTACCTTAGATTCGTAGATCCCTTTCTCCTACGTTGATCCAATGCTCTAGCGCTGCCAGATTGCAAGTAGCTAAACCTTGTTGAACATATGATAGACCACGAGAAGTGAAAGCATATATTTCATATGATAGATCTAAGCTAACAATTAAGGAGGAAAGCTCTAAACATCATCAAGAGACAATACTTATGGAAATAAATTATATTAACTATATTTAAGAATGGAGAAGTACAATAGAAAAGAGGATTACAACCATCTCCTTAGCGTTGCAAGCTCCTTCCGACAAGCCATGCCAAAGCTCCTAGAGAGAAGTGGATGTTCCCCAAGCTAGAGTGTTAGGTCTATTGGGCTTGATTTCACCAACATGAGAGTGCCATAGACTTCCTCCCCTTAGAATGAGAGTGAGCTTCATTTAAATAGGACTAAGTGGATAGGATAGGTTGAGATATTATAGGAGAGACTTAAGGGATCTTTCCAAGGTGTTAGGAATCGAGTTCCAACTCTCCCAAGAGGTCAAGGATAGGGTCCCAAGTCAGCAAGCTTCAAGAAGGAGCTCGAAGAAGCTATTTTGGCCATTTAACTGACTTCGTCTCACCCTGTAATGGAGCAAGGTGCGACATCGCATGTTGCATGAGTGCAACCTGCGACGACCTCTCAAAACCTAGTACAAAATGGGTACAAATCCTCCCAGGTCAATCACTCAATCAAGGTAACTCCAGGGGTGTATACACTGAATCTCATGATGGGAAGATTTTAGGTGTAACAGAGATTAGTCTTGATGCAGAAATAATTCCCAAATAGGTATGGCAGCCACTTCTGTACTGCATGCAAAATAGCCATCATTTCTTTATGAGATGTAGATGCGGCTAAATTCTTACTGGAAAGGTCTCTTGAAGGCGACAAGCCCACAGGTTCAGCAAAGACACCTGCATATCTATCCAAGGAAGTAGTGGAGACCGTTGATGGGTGCATCTGAATGGAGTGGAGTTGAGCGATGACACCATGTGAATTCTTCTTAAGGATCTTTTCCAGGCGATGTGAACTGATGATTTAGAGAGACCCTGGTTGTAAGCTCGTAAATTTGTGTTATTTCCCATTGACTGAAAACTGCATCCAAAGTTCAGCAAAATCCCATAAGATGGGGCCAAGAGTGCATAACCATTGAACACCCAAAACCACATCACATCCGACTAAGGACAAGGAAAACATGTCAGAGCGCAGGGTATAATCTTCTAGAGAGATACGCACATTGTGACACTTCCCCTTGCAAGGTAAGGTGCCCCCATTGGAAACCATGACTTCAAAGTTGGAGCAAGGATGGACAAAACAATCAGCCTGTTTGGCGATCTGAGGGTCAATGAAGTTATGAGTGCTACCAGAATCAATGAGTATTGTAAGAGGAAGCTTCTTGAAGTAACCCCTGACCCGCATTGTTTGGGGGGTGGTGATTCTGGCTAAAGCATGGAGAGATATCTCTGGGTGGTCTTCCTGAGACGGAGGGTCAATAGGCGGCTCCTGCATGTCGACCTGATCATCCATTGTATCTGGAGCTTCTTCACCTATTTAAGAGGCAAGCGGAGAATCCAAATCCAAGAGATAGAGCTTTTGTTGAACACATCTATGTCCCCGAGTGAATTTCTCATCACAATTATAACAAAGCCCTTTTTCTCTGCGTGCCTGCATCTCTATCAGACAAATGCTTGATAGGATTTGGTCGAGGAGCTGGAGGGATGGGAGGTCGTTGAGAACCCATATTTCGGAAGGGAACAAAAGTGGGTTTGGAGCACTGTTGGGCTGCAATCTTGTCTTCTGCCAACTTATCCAACCCCAGGGCTTTCATCATTGTGTTGGGACAGAACATTTTAACCTCTGAGCGGATTTCATCTTTAAGACCACTAATAAAACAACTCCAGTAGAATTCATCAGACAATCCTTCTGTGTGATTGGATAGTTTCTCAAATTCTGTCTGATACTCTCTCACAGTTCCAATTTGGTGAAGTTTAGTGAGGGCTCCTGTGAAGTCATCAAAAGCACTAGGACCAAATCGTTGCAAAAGAAGCTAGAAAAAATCTGGCCATTTTGGCTCTTCATGAGCCTTGATGTACCAATGGCACCATTGAAGAGCTTCTTGTTCCAAATGAAAGGATGCAAGTGGAACTTTGGTGACATCAAAAGTATTATGCAGACTGAAATATTGTTTTGCAGGATAGATCCAGCCAGTCGGATCAGTACCATTGAAGCGAGGAAAATCAAGCTTCGGACCACAAAAATTGTTGGAAGAAGAGAACCCATTGTCTGATGAAGACTCGGACTGTCGTTTGTTGTTCATGGCTGAATGCTTAAGATGGAGGCCGAGAAATTTTTCATCCAGATCCTGGAGTTTGGTTTGGATGGCTGCAAGTGCTTCCTCCATGGTTTTTGCTCTTACGCGGGTGACAACCATAACCAGGAGTTTTTTTTTTTTTGAATGGCTAGAAAAACACAAACAAAAGCTTATTTAGTAAAGGGCAATTTGGATTTGGAAAAAACTTCGATGGGTAATTGGGGTTTGACTAGTTTTTGGACACTTTCGAATTGACAAGGAAGCAGAAAATGAGGATTTCAGAAGCAAGATGAAAGAATGGGGAAATTTTTCAGAGAGGGACAAAGAAGCAGAAATAAGGAATGAACACAGTGGCAAAATTTGAAGGCAATTGGGTGAAAACCCTAAAAATAGACAAATGTGGGATTTCTGGCTTTGGGAAGTGGAATTTGGGATAGGAACCTCAGGAATGAAAGATGCAGAATGGGATGACAGTGGTGTCAGGGAAGTTTCAAGGGAAACGGAGTGAAAACAAGGGAGATATGGAGAAAGAAGGGATCAACAACAGTTGGATCTTCAATGGCGCGGAAGGGATCGGAAACAGATAGATTTGAAACGGCACAGAAGTGATCGGCAACAGATAAATCTGAAACGACGTGGAAGTGATCGGCAACAGTTCTAGACAGAGGAAACCTGCTATTTATCAGCTGGAAATAGATATGGACCCCGTATGCTCGAGCTTCCTAATGGTTCAGGGGATTCACTCAGCTACCAATGTTGTCTGATGACTTACGTATTGGGGCAGTACCCCTCACTCCATGGCTCAGGTAAAACTGATAACCGCTTTGCCACAAACGATAGCTCTTGGTTTACCTCACGGGTGGGAACTAGTCAATCAGGTAGGGGTTGTTCCCCTTTTCGCTGGCAGGTCCTCTCAATGGGCCAGCTAGTTTGGGGTTCCTATTGTACTCCTCACAATGAGTTTTAGGGATTATGCCCAAGTACTTCCCACAGTTAAGCGGATAGGGATTATTCCCAGATCCGAACCTGCAACAGATATGAAAAAAAAACAAATTTTGGCAGAAATTTCACCCAATGAGCTCAAGAAAGTGCTCTGATACCAGATGTGAAGAACATGCAACAATTAATTAATGAAAATACATGAGATAATAGAAATAACAGAACTCAGAATTGCTTTTATTGATCACAGGCCACTTTGAGGGGGCAACCTCCTTTGAGCAAGTTAAATACAAATAACTTCACGATACCTTCATTGGCCTCAACACACACTTATATACTAAGTCTATGCCCAATACTATGGGACATATAATACTACAGGATGACTTACAAAGCATATGCGTCCAACTATGGGTCAATACCATGGGTTAATACAAACTATGGATCAACAAATACTACGGGACGACTTACAAAGCATATGCGTCCAACAACAATATACTAAAAAAGTAAAGAGAAAGGTTGACACCGGTTCCTAACAACTTCTCTCTCTCTCACTTATGCGAATGAGTGAGTGAATGAATGATGAAATTGAGAGGTTCACCATCTCTATTTATACTTTACCTTTCACTTAGCCTTAACCCCAAATAGGTCGGCCCCTAAGTGTAACTGACTGGGCCGAATTCTCTAGGAGAGTCTAATAACCCATGAAAGACTCAACTCTGGGGTCAATGCCCCGTCATACAATGGAGAGTTAACCTCATTGACTTTACATGACCCAAATACAATAATGACTTCTCTGACCGGAGGAATAAACATCTCCGTCGAAGGTACAATAATAAAATACAGATACAATATAAAATATACAAGTGAATATCTTCCGAAGTTACGAAAACATTAACACTTAGATGGATGTAAGTGGTAGCCATACGATCTAATTTGTAGTGTGTTTAGATGGTTGTAAATGGAAGCCACAAAATCTGATTTGTTTTATTGTTAGATGGTTGTATATGACATCCATAAAATCTGATTGTATTAGTGATTGATGGTTGGAGGGGGGAAACCATGAAATACGATTTTACTAGTGAATGATGGTTGTAGGGTAAAACCATGGGATCTGATTTTGAAGGTTGTGGATGGAAACCTGTGTCTATGTGTCTCTTATGGTTCATGTGGTTGTTAGTTCTCACTATCTAACCATACATTTAGCACACACATAACAAAATAATAATATAACCTCATGTGAAAGACAATCAAACACACTGGGATGACAACAATTGAATACTTACAATCATGTTATCTTGCACATAGGCTAAGCATACGTCCTTAACCGTCGTAAAAAACATTAGATATGTCTACCATCATGTTTTACTCATACACATTCAATATAGCAAGCACAACATATTTACCTTACATAGATGGTATTTTAGGAAAGGGAATGTTCTCATATGCTTGCATTACATTTAATGAGGTTGAATGTTTTAATCTTTTGTCTTTTGCCATGCTAGCCTAGCCACAGATACATTATTCCGTTGTGCATTACCCTTAATCAACCTTTCCTTGGGTTTCTTGGTGTCTCTGGCCTTGCATTCAGGGTCAGGCACACCACAGAGTGGTATCCGAGCTTAGGTTCCAACTCTGAGACTGTTGGGCCTTCCATAGATTTGTAACTTAGTATATTTTGGAATGCATGATGTAAATAGAAGAGTAGTATGAATGATGAATGAACATATATTGGTGTGTAGACTGCTAACAGTGATTTCCATTGAATACATTGCATCCTCCGGGTATGTTAGTTTATGAATGAGAAAGTAGCGAGGATTATTGAATTGCAATTTTGAAGACTAATCAAAGCAGTGAAGAGTAAGAAGTTAGTAAATGCGGTAAAGAGATCAGAGATGGAAGAAGGGCAGATGCCATATAACCCCGAGGAAGAGTTTAAGGAGCTCATTGGGAAAATTCTTGAAAGGGGAGAAGCAAGGATAAATGGACACCAAGGAAGAATTGAACCCTTGAGTTTGGAAGACTCAGTAAGAAGTTTGAAGATGGAAGTAAGAACTTGTAGAAAAGATAATGGAAGGATCATCCACACTCAATAAAGAATCATGCATAGTCTGAAGCAATTGCAAGGAGACCAGAGAACCTTACCAAGAAGAGAGCAGGAGAGGTCTAAATCATCTTCAAGAAAAATTCATCACATGCCCTCTGCGATGAAGAAGAAAGGATATTCATCAAGCAGCTTAGAAATCATCTCTAAGAGATACCTAGTAAGATAGAAGAAGAGGAGGTTTGCACGGAATGAACTGGTGGGAGAACTAAGGAGAATCAAGCCCCCAACCTTTGATGGAGAAGCAAAGCAAGGGGAGGATGTTGAAGCTTGGTTGTTGGGACTTATAAATTTTTTCTAGTTGCATCAATATACATCAAACATGGAAGCAAGGGTAGCCATCTACCATTTGCAAGGTAAAGCATCCATTTGGTGGGATTAGATAGTTAAGCTGAAAGATATCAATGAAGATAGAATATCTTGGAGAAAGTTCAAGAAATAGTTCCAGAAGGAATATCTCTCTGAGCACTACTATGAAAAGAAAATGGAAGAGTTCTTTGAACTCAAGTGTTACACCTAAAATCCTACCATCCCGAGATTCAGTGTATACATCCCTAAAGTTTCATTGGCTAAGTCATTTACCTGGAAGAGATATCTGATCCGGATTTATGCAGGAACCAAATAAGATAGCATATACAGAAACACATACACAGATATATGGAAAGAAACACAGTGATACAGTAAACACATATTCTATTAAATAGCGGAAATAGAACAGACTGTAAAATACAATAACTGGAATGGTGGTAGCTATCTCTGAGAAGAGATGTGTCCGCTATGCTCATTCGTGCCAAGATGATTACAAAGAGAGGCCTAAAGGGCCTATTTATCATAAGCATGAGGGAAAGAATCCCAAACATCCAAAAACCTAACCCTAGAAGACGAACCGTCATAAAGTTTGCGGCCCCAAGGTGGTTAGTTGAACAGTCAACTTCCCGGGGTCATAACTTTTGCGTACGATCTCCGTTTGGGGCGCTCGGCAGCCCATTGGAAAGAGCTATCCAAGATTTACAACTTTTGAGTGAGGCCAAATGCATGTTGAAGGCAAGGATTTAACCCCCCAAATCTCCAAAAAAGGTCGTTTAGGGCCTCAAAACGGCCCCAGAAGTTTAGGACCCAAAAAACCGCTAAAAATAGTAATTTGCCAAAATTGCCAGAAGACTGTTTTGAGCCAGTACGAAGAGGTGGGGCGCCACCGATATCCACCTGGATCAATCCTCCCTCCTTAGGAAGCAATGGTCTCCATTGCGTCAAATCCCTTATCATATGTTGAACTATGTGTTGAGTTGAGCTCCTGCTGCGGCATTTGCTGAAGCGAAAAGGTTGCCTTTCTTTGAAATCTCTGGAGGGTTGTAATTGTTGTTGTTGGATGCACTGGAGTTGTTCAATAGTTTTGGTTGTTGTTGTATCCTTGGTCTGCAATGGTGTGGATAGTTTCTTTTTGGAGGAGCACCTTGAATGCGTGGTCATGCACTGCAAAGGTACTCGAATAGGCGATGTTGCACTAAACTTCTGTTTTTCTTGTTTCTGATTAGTAGAGGGATAATGGGCAGAGGTTGTGGATGTCTCTGCGATCTGATGTTCTCCTTTAGTGGACATTGCGAATAGGGAAAATTTCTCAGTGTGGGAGATTATCTTCCTGCCCTGCTTGGTTGGGGTAGGCGAAATTGTCTTGGGTATCCAATAGAGTTGTCCTGCCAAGGTGACAATGACACTGCAAGGTCGTGATTCATATACAGCATGACGCTTCCACATATATGGTTGTCCTAAAAGAACATCACATACTTCAAGTGGGGCCACATCACACAATACCTCATCTTTGAAGGGCTTGATGCTGTATGGTAGGCGACATTGGTGACTGATGCGGATCCCTTGTCCTTGGCTTAGCCATCCAATGGTGTATGGTTGTGGGTGTGGTGTTATTGGTAGCTCCAGTTTCTTGATGACTTCTGCTGAGATCAGGTTCTTTTGACTGCCGCTATCCATAACAAAGTGTAGGGGAATTCCCTTCACCCACATCTGTGAGTGGAAAAGGCGCTCTTCTGCCTCCGACTCTTCAGGTTCCTCTGGTTGAATCTGTGTGGTGGCAACAACGACACTGGGTTCTACATCAATGATTTGCTTCCCTTTCCGCGCGGCTTTGAAATTAGGTTCTAAGTCAGAATCGAAACTGGGATCTGATTTTGAAGCTTTGATCTCAGCCACCAATGATTGTTTTGAGTGACATTCATCAGTGTTGTGCCAGGGGATTTTCTGGAACTCGCACCACTTCCTGGTGTCCTTCTTTGTCTTTTCGTTACCCTTCTTCTCCTGTGGTTGGGACTGGTTGTCCTTTCCCTGCCCCGTGTTCTGTGAGCTAGAGTTTCCCTTGCCCTGCTTTTGCGCAAGTCCAAAGTCACGCCTATTCTTTTGCTGAAATTTCTGCTCAATTTTGACAGCATATTGATAGGCGGATCCAAGTGAAGAGATTTCCAGGAAATCCATCTCTGTTCGTATGTACCGTTGTAGGCCACTGCGATATTTCAGTACTAGGTGTCGCTCGGATTCCTTGATACCCAGCTTTGTGCGCAAGGTATGAAAGTTGTTGGTGTACTCTGACACCGTTTGGTCCCTCTCTTGGTGCAGAATGGTCCATTTTGTGTACTGGTCATCATAGTTTCCAACAGGGTAATATTGTTCCTTGACGGCATCTATAAAAGAGGCCCAAGTGGGATTGAAATATTCAAACAATCCAGACTCGTCTGATGAGTTTTGCTCACAATAAGTTTTCCACCAATTTTTGACATGGGGGACGGCCTTGAGGAGTGCAAAGACGATCTTTTCCCTGTCGAAAAAATTGTGGACAGAGAAATACCCTTCTAGTAGATTCAACCATTTATCAAGGGCATCGGCATCGATTTGGCCTTCAAATAAAGGGATATCAAAATTAACTTGTACCTTGAAGGGAGTCGTATCTCCGAAATGGTTGCTCGTTGAGGGTGCATTTGCCGTTGTTGGCATGTGTCGAAGGATCTGGGCGAAATTATCCATCATCTCGTTCCTCTGTCGTGCAAGGGATTCCTCAAGCAACAACGTGATAGGATCTGTTGCTTCGTCGTCTCTCTTTTCTTCCACCATGGGAGGTTGTTTGGGGCGGCAAGAGTGGTCTTCCCCAAGTGAAACTAGTTCGAGACCCAACTCTCTGTATCTTGACCTCGTCGGGGACATGCACCGAGAAACAATCAAAGAGAAGACCGATCTGATACCACTGATCCGGATTTATGCAGGAACGAAATAAGATAGCATATAAAGAATCACATACACAGATATATGGAAAGAAACACAGTGATACAGTAAACACATATTCTATTAAATAGCGGAAATAGAATAGACTGTAAAATACAATAGCTGGAATAGTGGTAGCTATCTTTGAGAAAAGATGTGGCCGCTATGCTCATTCGTGCCAAGATGATTACAAAGAGAGGCAAAAAGGGCCTATTTATCATAAGCATGAGGGAAAGAATCCCAAATATCCAAAAACCTAACCCTAGAAGACGAACCGTCATAAAGTTTGCGTCCCCAAGGTTGTTAGTTGAACAGTCAACTTCCCGGGGTCATAACTTTTGCATACGATCTCCGTTTGGGGCGCTCGGTACCCTGTTGGAAAGGGCTATCTGAGATTTACAACTTTCGAATGGGGCCAAATGCGTGTTGGGGGAAACCATTTGGCCCCCCCAAATAGCCAAAAAAGGTCGTTTACGGCCTCAAAACGGCCCCGAAAGTTTAGGACCCGAAAAACTGCTAAAAATAGTAATTTGCCAAAATTGCCAGAAGACTGTTTTAAGCCAGTAGGAAGAGGTGGGCCACCACTGATATCCACCTAGATCAATATAACTGCCTTCATGCTAGGTTTTGAGGGGTCGTCGCAGGCTGCACTCATGCAACCTGCGATGTCGCACCTTGCTCTACTGCAGAGTGCGACGAAGTCAGTTAATGGACAAAAATAGGCCTTTCAAGCTCATTCTCGAAGCCTGCTGACTTGTATCCTTATCCCTGACCTTTTGGGGGAGCTAGCACTCGGTTCCTAACCTCTTGGAAGGATCCCCTATCTCTCTCCTACCATATCTCAACCTACCCTATCCATACCCTATCCACTTAGTCCTATATAAGTGAAGCTCTACCCTTCTCCAAAGGGAGGAAGTCTATAGTGTCTACATGATGGTGAAATCATATTGGAGAGATCTCTAACTCATCCATTGAGAGACTCACACTTCCTTGGGAGGATATGGCAATTGGCTTGGATGGAGAAGGGCTACTACGTTAAGCCTTGGTTGTAGTCATTCTTACCTATGTACTTTCCCTATATTTACAGTAATATAAACGCTTTCCACCAATATCGTTTATGTGTAATGATATTGTGTAGTTTACCTGCTTAATTGTTTACTTAGACCCCTTATTGTATAGATGCTCTTTACTCGTTATGTTTTTCTATGTGTCTTGATAGGTCTTGCAGCTGAGATCTGACGACTGCAGGACGTGGAGCATCATTCAGGAGAAAGTATTGCGAAGTTAAGGTAAGACATCTAGTCACTTGATCCTTAATCAAATCTAGGAAAGTGGTTTGTAGTATGTACTATTTGTTCTAGACTCACATTGAGCTAGGGAGATTCGGCTCGCGTCCACTCGAGTGGATTGTCCGTCAATCAAATTTGACGACCATACTGGGGAAAAAGGAACATTGCTTTGTAATTGTCAATTTGAATGTCATTTTCAATTGATTTCTTGCCAAGCCATTCTATTTTGTCATTTCCTTCTTTAGTTGATTTCACCATCAGATATTCACTTTGAAGAGTCTGATTTCCTTCCTTTGAGTTTGTAATTCTCATTTGAAGACCCTTTTTATGCTCATTACCTGGAGAATGGGTTCATTTTTTAACTCAGATCTCCCCTGTCGCACCTGCTCAGTGTACCCAGAGCGACACTGTGTTGTTTTTTATCTCTGTTCTTTGCCTGTTAGTCTATCGTCGCAACCCTTCTATTGGTATTCTGCGACATCGTCGCACTTCCCGCATTGGTGAATTGCAACGTCGCACTGTGTACAAGCACAGAGTGCGTCGATCTGTCATTTTTTCCATACAGGCACCCTTTCTCCTTTTCTGTTTTGAGTTTGGTTTGTGTGCAGACTCCCTCTGTACTGTAAGATCCAGTCAGAGATCACATTTTGCCTCATGCGCTAAGTTGTTGGGTTTTATTTGGAGTTGTTTTGGGTTCCATCTCGGATAAGTCTGAGATTTGGTAGTGGTGGACACTCTTGTCTCCCCCCCCTTCATCCACTCACCCTTGCATTCCCTCCTCTCCTTCCCAGATCTGGTCAAGTGTATTGGATCAGTTTCCAGACCTCATTTGCTTAAATTCTGTGAGTTTTGCTTGCTTTAGTGTTGCTTGTTACTGATTAATTTTGAGTGTCTGTGTGTATTTTCAGTCCATTGAGTGCTCATCTCTTCTTGAGATTTTCTGAGTTATTAGAGTGATGCAAGTAATCTTTTTTGTTTCAAGTATTCATGTTTAAAATCATTGTTGTTGTCAAATTATTATTTTGATACATCCATTGAAAGATCAAAAGTACTTTATTTCCATCATTTTTCAAGCTCATTTTCAAGAATTGCACATGCATTGGAATGTCTCATTTGTAGATATTTTGGAAAAGTTGAAAGAAAATTGCATTATTTGTGTTTTTCATGAACTATGAGTTGCTCATTTTCTTGAAAAGATCGAATAGACATCAAGTTTTGCAAACGTAGTTCCATGCTTGGAAAGTTGCATTGTATCTTTTGGTTTTTGTGCTTTTAGACCATCATAGTGAAAGTGAAAAGCTTGCGTACTTTACTTAGAAACTCTCTCTTTTCATCACTTAGCATCATTTTCGTTGTGAAAATATATAAGAAAAAGAAAAACATGCTTTGATTTGGTTTAGTAGTGTTGTGTTTATGTTTTGCTGAAAAGGAAAAAAGAATACTTCATAGTCATTTTTTGGTAGATTTGGGATTGTCTTGTATTTTATTGCTTTGGTAAAATTGTTGGAAAGAAAAAGAAAATTTATCCTTCCCATACATAGAGTTCATTGAAAGAAAAGTGTATTTTTTACATGTACTTAGGGCCTGCATTATGTTTACGATTATGTACTCACCTCATGCATTCACCTAACCGTCCAGATAAAATTAACGGTAGAAATAGGGTAAAAAAATTTAGCAACTTGTGTGTAAGTTAGAGACGTGTTCCGGAGTCGTTAAGCGTGGCAGCTGTCATTATTTGCCAGCACTGTATCTCGAGGGTATTGTAGTCTTCCATGTACTTATCGGTATATCGAGCTCCTTCACGTACCCACCAAGTCACCTTGAGTACTTTGCGTATATCAAAGGGTATATCACGTACTCAGTAGTATATCGGAAGGTCTCTTGCCGAACTGTTGTGCATTAGACAGCACCACTACGGATTTGAGCTCCCACGTACCTTGCGTATATCGGGAGACACCCTTAGGATTCCTGAAACCAACTGAGTTAACCTTTTGGCCATCTTGGCGGAGCAATACACCGAGAACAACACTCGGGGAGCTACTACGCACGTACCGTCCAGGTAATCGGGTATTCAGGCAAGGGTACGGTCCCAATCCTCCTTGTCGCGTTTTACTGTTGGACCCTGCAGTATATTGCAAGTTGCGAAGCCTTGACAATCCTGTGATCTTCCAGATCGTTGAATCCACTCTTAAAACATAAGTTTGCTTGTGGCCTTAGTTTGTGTAGGGTTTGTCTAGTCTGCTTTTCTTTCATTTAGCTTGCCTTAGGAGAAACTTTTCATTTCAGTCACTCTACCTGACTTTCCTTGGAGAAGGTCTCGCAGGATTCAGAATTTGCCACCCGAATATCCCCTTAACCATGAGGTAATTTCGAGGGTAAGAATGGATCCATAAGCCAGGGTCGGGTCCCATGAAGTGGAAAACCCCACTTTGAAGGTTGGAGTACTTTTGTTTCCTCATACCGCTCCAGATTCACCTGCCTCTCATCCCCCGCAGGGTGAGGAAGCACAAATCCCCACTTCACAAGACTCACCTCTCGTTGCGTCGGGAGAGCCTAGATCGCTGGAATGGATAAATCAACCCCAGGATGACCCCATAGTAGTTGTTGGTCCTGCAGCAGCTTATTGGACATCTTCCACCGGTTACCCAGTGGCCCATTTCACCATTGCACCCCCACCCAGTGGAACTACTCCGGATGATCCCTTAGCCTACTATCGTAGCCAATTGGCTCACTTTCGTTCTATGGCTGAGAGGTGTCGGAGCTCAAGTCTCCAATGAAGGGTTGAAGACCTGTTGTTACCCCCTTACAGACCAATCCTAGGACTCTCTTTGTCTTTCGAATCACCGGAATCATCCACGCAACATGTGACCACTTCTGATTGGTCAACCATCCATTCCTACACATACATCTCCTAGACATGAGACCAGTTCAGTACCTCCCACAACGCAACCTATTGAAGGACAACAGTCCAACACACCCGTAACTACTGCAGTTACGTCACCTGCTCCTCCCCCACCCCAAACTTCAAGAGGAGGATACTCTTTACCCCCTACCTTCTTTACGGGTAGTGGCAATCCTACGGTGAACAATCAACAACCAGTGTTGGGTCAACCTTTGCCTAGTGGTCAGCAAGTTGTTGCTGGGGGGCAACCCTCGTCTCTTAACCATAATACCGCAGCAGGAGTTCACATCGAGCCTTCCGTTGGAAATTCCTTACCTCCTGGACCTTCCACTTCAGGACTATCCCATGTCGGGGGACCGTCCAACGTAATTCTACCTCCATTGAGTCAAGCATATCCACGTCATCTCAACCCTGTGTCGGGTCAACTTAATCCCGAAAACGCACTCTACGGGGTACCCTACCCTAGTAATCCTTACACCCTATGGGGACAACAAAATGTTTTACAACATGGACCCCCACTTACAGTCCCTCCAAACCCGTTTGGTCCACCCCCACCTCCCATTGGAGGCGGCGGGCCCCCACATAACTCTAAAGGAGGCGGACCTCTACCTTCCGGCAGAGGACCACCTCATTTCGGACATCATGGCCCACCCCCCCTGAAGAAGGTGGTGGAGGACCTCCACCCCCTCCCGAAGGTGGTGGGGGAGGACAATCTCATCCCAGCGGTGGCAGAGGTGCACCAGCCCCTCCTGGTGGTGGTGGTGGTGGAGGACCTTCTCATCCTGGTGGCGGCGGTGGTGGACCACCACACTACTATGGTGGAGGTGGCGGAGGAGGCTCTTACCCTTCCAGCAGCGGCGGTGGCCCACCACCCCCTCCCAGCAGAGGTGGTGGAGACCCATCCTATTTTAGTGGTGGTAGTGGACCACCACCTCCTCATGGGGGAAGCGGTGGTGACCCATCCTACCCTAGTAGTTGTGGCGGACCTCCACCATTCGGAGGCGGCCCACCCCATCCTGGTGGCGGAGGTGGGCCCCCACCTTATGGCAATGGGCCACCTTATTATGGTTATGGACCACCTTACTATGGCGGCGGACCTATGTTTGGTCCGGGCGGCCCATACCCCTATGGCGAGTTTCCTCCTAGAACACCTTATGGTCAGTCGACATAAGGTTCCACAGGTCCTTACACACCTTATCCATACTATCAGTACTCGCAACCTAATCCGCAGCTGCCCTTTTTGGCTACTTTGGATCTACTTGACCTGTCTCACTTAACTAATGACCCCATTTACAACGGAACTAATTAGCCACCTATTCCGTTGAAACTTCCGTCAGATATCCCAAAATTTGATAGTAAGCCGGGTGAGGATCCTAAAAACCACGTGATGACATACCACTTATGGTGTTCATCCAACTCCCTGATGGACGACTCGATCCGTCTTCGGTTATTTCAAAGGACTCTCACTGGTTCGGCAGCCAAGTGGTATATTGAACTACCACCCCATTCTTTTCCTGATTTTGGTTCTCTTGCTATGAATTTTTTGACTCATTTCTAGCTGCCTATACGGTATGAAACTAGTACAGAGCTTTTAACCTCGCTCCATCAAAATACCGCCACTCATATCTCGGATCATATACATGACTGGTGAAGGAGATGACGTCTCATTAAGGCTCCTATTCCATATCAGCTCCTATCAGATTGGTTTACGAAGTCTCTCATACCAACCATAGCACGAGATGTTGCCATGGGAGGCGTTGTCACTAAGGAACAAGCCATCGCTCGTGCCCATTTACTAGACTTAGTCTATGCTCAATCTGACACGTTGTTTGATATTCTTCCTGACACGCCCCGCAACACTTACGGCCCCGCGAAACCACCCAAGGGACCCCAAGCCGATGGCATCATTGGATCCCTTCACACCCAGCCTTCCTCTCAAACTGTTGGTTCGTCGAACCCTTAGGGTTCTTCACCATCACCAACACAGGCTGGTCATGGCACCACCAAATCATCCACTCCTGCTATCACTGAAGAAGTGAATTATGTTTCATCAGCTTCACCTCAAAATTCTGGTGGTAAGAAGAAGAACAAGGGGAAACATAAAAAATCTTCCACCCAGCAGGAACAAAAGAGCACCCTTGATGATACCAAATAGAAAAGGAAGTTGAAGTATCCTTGCCTACTGTGTGGTGATGATCACTTTTCTAAAGAGTGCCCCCATAGAGACGAAGTTCAAAAGTTTCTTAAGGGAAAACCCACACCCGTAGTTCTCAACGATCCCTTCCCTGCTCAAAATCAGCAGTCGATCGCTCACACTTCTTCTTCCCAAGGAGAAGCATCCACCACCGCACATGTCCTCATGGTAAGTAATGAGACTATCAACTTGAACACCCGTTCTCGTTCGTATGACTTTGTTCCATCCAAGGAACCCGTTGGAAGTAATACTGAAAAAGATTCCACTTCGATGCCCAACGTCATCATACCGTCTGCTCCTCTCACCATAGAAATGCCTTCTCTCGAGTCAATGTTGCATCCACCCAAGAGCATGATTAGAAAATCAATTTTCAATCCTAATGCTCGGGCTACTCAAAACTACAACATTGTAGAGGACCTAGCACAAGCTCCTTGTTCTATGTCGACGCTCGAGGGTTTGCAAAACTGTCTGAATCAGCGCAAGACTCTCCTCGCTGCCATCGGTGTAGTTGACCCGGATTCATCAAACACCATTATGTTCTGGATAGAGTATTTCAAACCGAGGATCTCCCATCAATTAGCATTTCAAGTTGCTACAAACATCGTTGGGAAGATAATCCATCGTAACGTTTTGGACGAAGGAGCCTCTACGTCAGTCATGTCGATCGCATGTTGGAGAGCCATTGGTTCTCCCGAGTTGAACCGTTCTCCTACCACTTTGAGAGCCTTCGACGGATGTGGCTTTCAACCTCATGGGCTATTACAAGCTTTACCAGTCGAACTGGGGGGCAAGACCACAACCCTTAACGTGGAAGTAGTCGTTGCCCCATTAGATTATAACATTCTGCTTGGTCGTAATTGGTTTTACGCCATGACCGCGGTTGCATCATCTGTCTTCCACATAATACAATTCCCCCATCAAGGCCGAATTGTCACAGTCGACCAACTGGATTTCTATACACCTGACACCACTACTCACTCGGGCGATAACGTTCCTTCGATTGGACAATCTTCGCAAAAGTATGAGAGTGTGGGGGTTGGCCTCCTTAAGGATTCATCACTTATGGGTGTCTTTCCTACTTCGGATCCCCCCAACCATGTTGCCACGGTGAACATGATCTCCTCGCAGATTTCATCTACCCCTAGCTCCATTGATTCATGGCTTGTACCTGATGAAGCCAACACACACTTGATTGGAGACACCATGCCTTTATCACCCGCTGAACTCATGTATGAGGCTATCCAATCAGCACCGGAGGACCACTTAGCTGTGGCCTCCATTTCCTGTTCTCTACAACAGACATCATCCGATCCTCTGCTATGGACTTTTCACTCTGACGAGTCCATTATGGAAATCATGAGTGCAGATGATCTGCCGTGGGAAGACCTCCACCATTGTTCGTCTTTCCTTCCCTTGTTGGATACTGTGGAGAACAGCATTCACACCATCTTTACACTGAATGTTTACCTTGGATCTCAGTCCTTGATACTCCCATGTCAAAAGGATTCCGAAGGCAACTTCGCCAACATTGAGCCTACCACTTTAATAGACATTTCGGTGACTTCTAGTGTAGTGGAACACATCCAGTTAGGCCATAAGTGTTCCCCTGAAGAATTCATCCCCGCCACGACCTTATTCAAGCGATTTCGAGACCTGTTCACTTGGACCTACGAGGATATGCCTGGGATAGACCCCTCCATTGTTTTACACGAGATTAAAACCTATCCCAACATCAAACCTGTCTGCCAAAAGCTGCGACCGCTACACCCTCGGAAGACTACCCCAATCAAGGCAAAGATTGAGAAACTCTTGAAAGCCAGTTTCATCTATCATGTCCCATTGACAGAATGGGTCTCAAACGTCGTCCCTGTTACGAAAAAACAGTGTACCATCTGTGTCTGTGTCGACTATCGAGATCTCAACAAAGCTTGTCCCAAGGACAACTACCCAACTCCCTTCATCGACCAGATAATCGACAATTGTGCTGGAAGTGTCATTTTTTCTTTCATGGATGGATTTTTCAGGTACAACCAAATTGAGATCCACTTCGTCGACCAACACAAGACCACATTCATTTGCCCTTGGGGAACGTTTGCTTATCGTAAACTTCCATTCGGTCTTAAAAATGCTGGTGCCACATTCCAGCAGGCCATGTCGTACACCTTCCACAATGTGAAGGACTTTGTGGAACCTTACTTGGATGACCTCCCTTCCCACTTGAAGCAGCGTGAGTTCCACTTAGATTCTCTTACGGTCATTTTCCTCAGATGTAGACGATACAATATCCATCTAAATCCTCATAAGTGTATTTTTTGTGTCGATTATGGACGCCTCTTAGGGTTTATCGTCTCGAAAGATGGGATCCGCATTGATCCCTTGAAGGTAGAAGCCATCGTCGCTCTTCCACCTCCAACTAATATTACGGAACTTTAGAGTCTGCAAGGATGTGCGACTTATTTAAGGTATTTTGTTTGTAATTTTTCCCAAAAGACGCAGGGTTATATGAGATCGATGAAAAAAGACATCCTGTTCATTTGGGATGATCAAGCTCAACATTCTTTTGAAAATTTGAAACATGCCATCACGCATGCGCCTGTGCTCCAACCGCTGAATTACTATCAAGATTACATTCTATATCTCGCCACTTTCGACACCACTATCGCCATGGTTTTGGTGCAGGAAGACCATAACGCCCAAGAACATGTGATATACTATGCCAGCAAAGGTCTCGTTGACACTAAAACTCGCTATTCACATGTTGAGAAGCTCACTCTCACGGCAATCATTGCCATGCAGAAGTTTCAACATTACATTTTGCTTCGCACCACCACCATCATCGCTGATTCGAACCCCATGTACCACGTTCTGACTCGTCAGGTGCTTGGGGGCAAGTATTCAAGCTAGATTGTGATACTGGAAGAATTTGATCTTCTTTTCGAAAAAGCCTAGTCGAAAAAATATTTGGTGTTTGCTAAGCTCATTTGAGACCTTCCTCGTATTGATGTAGAGTCTGAGCCCAATGATTCTTTTCTGGATGAGTCATTATTTCTTATTAGTACATTTGATCTGTGGTATGGAGATATCACATTGTATCTTCAAATCCAACGTTTCAGCCCTGAATTGTCTCGTGACGACCGTCGTTGAATACTCCACCATGCGAAGTATTCTCTGATTATCAGTGATGCTTTGTACCATCGTGGCTTCGATTCTATCCTTCGACGTTGTCTGACTCATGATCAGGCTGAACGTGTTCTGAAAGAGTGTCACGCTGGGGCGTGTGGTGGTCACCTCTTTGGGATGGCTACAGCCCATAAGATTTTGCGCGCAGGATATTACTGGTCGTCTATCTTCAAAGATTGTATTGAGACCGTAAAAAAATGTCCTCCATGTCAACATTTCGATACGAAAAAGCGTACCCATCCCGCCCTGTTACACCCAGTTATTTCCGTTGGCCCCTTCGCTAAATGGGGCATCGATTTCATGCATTGTAAGCCTACCTCGGCTGGGGGGTATAGTTACGTCAGTTTAGATGTGGACTACTTTACAAAGTGGGCTGAGGCAATGCCTACATACACGAATGACGGAAAGACCGCCGCACTCTTCATGTTTAACCATGTACTAGCATGGTTTGGAGTTCCTCAAGCGATAGTTACTGACCATGGTTCTCACTTTATGAACCATATGGTTAACGAGTTGAGCGAGAGATTGGGTTTCTGCCATGAAAACTCAACACCGTACCACCCACAGTCGAACAGACAGGTTGCGGCCATTAACAAGGTCTTGAAAACTATGGTTCAACGTATGGTGGGTACGCACAAGGCCAACTCGCATAGCATGCTCTTCTCTGCACTTTGGGCTTATCGAACCTCCATTAAAATCGCCACCGGATTCACTCCTTTCCAACTAGTGTATGGATTGGAGGTGATCCTTCCCATTGAGTGCGATATTCCGTCTCTCAAGCTCGCCATCAAACTTATCCCAAACACTACTGCCGAGGAAGAACATTTCCTCTACCTAACTAAGCTCGACGAGACTCGCCGAGATGCCGCTCTTGCCAGCGTCTCTCATAAGAAACGCATCAAAACGCAGTATGACAAGTCGGTAGAACCCCGCGCCTATAGCGAGGAAGATTTGGTCCTTACATATGACTAGAAACATGATAAGCTGGGGGCAGGAAAGTTTGAGTCCATGTGGCATGGACCTTACAGAGTGAAATGCGTCCTGGAGAAGGGATCTTATGAGCTTGAAGACTACGACGTGATATCTTTGGGTGAGCCCCGCAATGGGCTAGACCTAAAGAGGTACTATGCCTGAATATTTCACGCATATGTACTTTTGTATATAATGTACATGGCATGTGTGTTTTTTGTGTGGTGTGACGCTTTTGATTTCTTGCATGTTTAGGTCTTGTTTCGTTTCTTATACCATGTTCTGTCTGTGTGTGCAGATGGTAATGTGTTATGGATTCGCGGACGGCGCAAGTCGGCATGCCCACAACCTTTCTTTGGCAGCTTGGGCACTCTATTCACCTACTAGCGAGCTCATCAGCTCAGGGGGAATGTGTCTAGGTTTCGCAACCAACAATGCTGCGGAATATCAAGCAGTCATTGGAAACCTAACTAACGCCATTTCTTTGGGTATGGACCACATTGTCATCCACCTGGATTCTCAATTAGTGGTCTCTCATCTTAACCGAGTCTACACCATCCGTGATCCTACCTTACTCCATCTCTATCGACGAGTTTGTCTCCTGGAAAGGTCCTTCGAGTCCATTCAGTACCTGCACATTCCATGAGATGCAAACACAGTTGTCGATTCTATGGCCAACTTCATCTTAGATTGGTACATTGCACACACATAAGCATTTATCATGAACTATTAAAAGTAGACATAACATGTAAATAACTCTTTCTATGTAAGCAAACACATAACAAGATTGCACCATTCATTCATTTTAAAACACATAATGTATAAATCGTCGGAATGTCTGTATATATATATATATATCATCATAAAATGTAGTGTTGGTACAAAAATCTGAAGCCTCGTAGCGTTCAGTAAGTACAAAAATCTGAGGCCTCTAAGCTCTCAGTATATACATAGTAACAACGTAAGGCCTAGCGCCTGACCCATACAACCCTAGGTGGTCTAACAGCTCTAGCCTGCTGAGTGTAGAAACAGTCAACTGCTCTCGCAACCATGCGAAGCAGCGCACAGTCACCCCAACCGTGTACACCTGCATGGGCCGCGTCACCTCATCTACTGTCGGCTCAGGAACATCTAACGTCAACCCACTCAGGTTGGCGTAGACCCCATACATCTCTGCGATGGCACCATGTACGGCAGGACCCACGACTGCTCCCTCTCCTCTCTCTCTCCTCGCAAGAAGAGAACTCCCACTGGTCGTACGGGGCCCACATCTACACACACATGTTAGTAACTTGTCAGCACTATAACAAAAAAATTTATAAAAACACAAAACTTAAAAGTGCAAGGGTTTATTGTTCTTACCTATATCTCCCCATGCTGCTCCCTCGGGCAGCGGCAAGTCCGGGTCATCTTTGAAATCCGTACCACTGTACGGGTAATCCTCTACCATAAGCAACTGGCCCTCTGGCCAGCTGAAGAACTCAACGCCATATCAGATGATTGGACCCCCACCATGTCGAGCCATCACCTCGGTCCAACTAGTCATGTGTGGATCCCTAAGATCCCTGTCATCCATTGACACCTGGGGGTGGAAGAGGGGAACCCGTTCCAATAAGAACGAGATCACTATCGAACCGTAGCCAAACGGTTTGAGCTCTCCCCACCGACACTTGGTCAGCTGAGCTCGCATGTTTGCGAGGAGTCCCTTGCACCAGTTGAAGATATTTGGAAACATACAGTCCTCCGCGTATAGCATCTGAGACCGGGTGGCTAAGTGAGGAGCCTGGCTCCCTGCCATCCTCGTAATGGTGAAAAGTATGGCACGCAATGGACGTTCCCGCACGTCTTTTATGGGAATCTTCCCACTAGAAGCATGGGTGTTTGGAATACAGTGTTGTAGGACCATGTCACCCACAGTTCGATCACTTCCACAAGATCCAATAAGAATCACATTGTCCCCTCTTCGGGACAGACCAGTCAGGAAGTAGATGTCCTCGACATCTATGGTAAGCACGTGCTCATCAATCACGAAATATTCTTGGGTCGCATCCCAACATCGGAGCATATGTGTCAGTAATGGGATTTGGGACCTCATGCCATGGATCTCGAAGAACTTGAGGAGCCCACAGTTCCTCAGTGCTTCCACACATTGTGGATCACTTGCAGCTTGTACATCATCTATCTCATGCTCCCATTCATGCCACTCCAAAACCATTCTAGTTGCTGGTAACCTGCCAAAAGGAGAGTTTAAACATTGTTAACATTTGCTTCAACCACCAAAAGTTCTTTTTTTGGGCATGGTTTGTGTTTGGGGTTGGATGTTTCGGTCGTCGCACCCCGTTATTGCTAACAGTGCGACGTCGTCGCAGTCCAGCCATGCAACCTTTGCAACGACTCAGTCTCATCACTGTTCCCAAAAGGGCAAACTGCGACGAGCCGAGGATGCAATGGCCCTTCACAAACCAAGCTAAAAACGAAAAAAATGAACAAAAATCAAGAATGTAAACCACTGCAATTATACTGGATGAAGTTTAGAGTTACCTGCTCCGGACGGTGGGCGAAATGGTTGCTTGTGGCTCCCGGAATCGACAAGTGAAGTTTTGGCCCCAAATGGCACTTCTCCTCTGAATTTCGCAAATGAAACAATGGTGACTCTATTTGACCCATTTTTCTATTTATAGATCGAAATGGAATATTCTTTTTCAAATATTTGATGCTTTTAGGTCATTTGCTATAGTTTGGGTCAATTTTGTCGCATTTGAACGCTTGGTTGGCTATTTGACCTAGTTTTTGAGTGTGCAGGAGTTAATAAGTATATTTTTACGTCATCCTCCGCTTTGGAACGATCATCTCAGGTATGAACACCCCTTGTATATTTTGTCATTATTTTCCATCCATTCGATTGTAATTATTTTACGATGATGAGCTTACTCTTTGTTCTTTCTCATGCTCTTGAAATTATGAGAATATGTTACCGAGTTACGATTTATCACTTTTCCAGGCTCGTTAAACTCCTACTGAAAAGGAACCCCCCCAGAATCTATCTTTAAGCTCTTTTCAGGCTCTCGAAATACGAAAAGATTGCCAAGTGAACTTGTCGCGTTCATGCTTGTTAAATAATTTGAATGGTCGTCTTCCTGGTGATAGTTTACCCCTTTTTCGGACCAGGGGGCACTACTTACAAAAAAGGTATGCTCTGGCCAATCATGACTGGAAGAGTCCTCTCCCACGGTGTTTTACCCTTTTTCGGGCGATGAGCCTGTTGATGCCCCGGAAATCGTAGCATCAATCAGAAAGGGATCCTCCCCGAGAGATTATCCCAATTAGATTATCTCCCGTTTGGTATAGGGAATCCGTCCGGTTAGCGGTTCCGGCAAACGTGGGTTTGGAGTTTTGTTCCAATTGTACCGGTTATGGCCCGATCCACCGTTCTTTTGATTTTATATTTTATAATGATATGCAAGTGCCTAGTCTGAATTTAATCTAGATGCAATACTGGAAAAAACAGATCTAAGTCTAAAACTGAAATAAATCTAACTATCCCTGCAAGGAGCGAATTTAAAGCATGAGCAATCAGCTGTAACAGTTATCTTAAAGAAAGAACAGATAGCCATTAAATCTGAAAGAGAAATCTACAGCAGAGATAAAAGATATCAGAAGATAGCTTCTAATTTAATATAAAATACATTCATTACTCATGAAACAGAGAATTCATTTGCACAGAAAGGAGTAAAATCATTTGTTACAAAGAAATAATTCAGACAGCAAGAAAGATCTCACAGTAAAGTATGGAAGTCACCAGAATAATCCAATATACATCCATTCTTCATTCCCATGCAAAAACGTCCTCTCCAGGCTCTTATTAGAAGATTTTATTTTCTTAGAACATATACAAGATAGCTCGTACAAGTCTGAAAATAATTCCCTGCCAAAAGTCCTTTCTATTCTCTTCTAACTTCTATTTATAATGTTACAAAAATGCGCTTTGGGCTGCCACCTGGCCCTTTTACAGTTGTCACCTACAGAAATTTTCTTTTATAACAGACAAAAATGCGACTCCTTCTTTTACAGAAATTATTAAAAAAAAAAGGAAAAGGACAGCTGTCCCATAGCTTCCACGTCTTATACGTATGAGAGTCCAAAAATCAGAACAGAAGAATTTATGCTCTAAAAATCAGCGCCTTCATTCCTTGTCATGCGCTTCAGCTGGAAGAGAGGCACTCGAACCCACTGTTGCTGCTCCTGCTGCTTGGGAAGGAAGAATCGAGCCAGCTGAAATATCTGCTACTGTTGGGGAAGCAGAAAATGGGCTTGCTGCTACAGTTGCTGCTGCTGGGAGCGAAGCATCCGGGTTTGCTGTTGCTTCTGCCACTGCTGCTGCTTTCTTCTCCTCCTTTGCAATGTAACTATACCATATACCCGTGTCCCTTATGATTACATTTGCGGAAGCAGGGAGCAAGATTTTCTGAGAAGTCACATTTTTTCTAAGCTCTGCTCCAATGCCTTGAATTTCTGTCACTGCAACTTGATGCACTTCTTTAAGCAAGTGGCTGTGGATTGATGACATTCCAATATAATGTTGGAGGTCATCAATAGCTAGGACATCGATTTTCTTCACATATTCAGTTTGGATGCCCAGTTCTTCCTTTAGCTCAACCAAATGTTGTTCTTCACTCGGGAAATCATCAAGGGACTGCGGGAAACTCAATTTGCACTTGTCATGCACTCCTTGGATTCTTTGATACAGACCGTTAATCCTATCCATTGTCCCTCATACACTGGCCATTAGCTTACTGCCATAGTTTCTACAGAATTCCAAAAGGGCTATGTCTTCGTTAAAACCCTCCATAGACTTGAATGGGAGATGCGTGGGGAAATCCACCTTTCCTTCTCTCCATTCCATCTGGCTCAGGATATTTGCCTTAACCCGAGTATGTTTAGCTTTAAGCCTATGGGCCTCTCCATTAACTTCATTTAATCTGACCACCATGGCCTTGAGCTTGCAAACTTCATTTGTGATTAGCTCCTGAGTGTCATGCATTTGCTTAAGGATGCTGCAGGACAACTCATGAAAAGGAGATAGGTCCATTGCTCGGCTCTCCGCCTGCTCTAATTGTTCAACCAACGCCAGCTTGTCTGCTTCTAGATGGGACACCCTGTCTCCTGCATCAATCTTTTCTCCTTCTAGAATCATCATCTGGACTATCAGTTGGTCCTTTTCCTCCTCCAGTTGGTTATACTTGTCCGACAGTTCTTTATGCTCAACAGATAGGCAATTATACCTGTTCACCACGAGATCCCTGTAGGCTTGCTCCTTAGCCATAGTATATTGGAGCATACGAGCTCTCTTCTTTGTCGATTCATTTTCTCTAACTATACCACCTACATTGTCCAGTGATGCTTTTGCTGTCTCTACAGCGGCGGATGCCATAGCTAAGGGATCCTTATTTGTATTCTGCATTACAGTGATCTCACGGTGGGTAATGATATCCTCCTGGAAGAGTCTTTTGATCCTCTCTTCCGATTTAAGGACCATTTCCTTCCTCTTCTTATCATAGACAAACTCATCCGATCTGGACACGGTATCTTCTCCTGATGGAGTGTACGGGACGATTGGGAGATCCATAATGTCTATTTCTACTTCCGCTGGTGGGGTCTGGGCTACCTGAGTTGGATCTGTTCCCACATTTTGGGTACCAGAGCCACCTGCCTGTGCTGCATCTGCCTCCACATTTTGAGTGCCGGAGACACTTGTTTGAGGTGCGTCTATCTCCATATCCTGGGCACCGGATCCACCTGCTTGGGCATCTTCACTTGCTTTAAGCTCTTCTTCCTCTTTCCACCTTCTTTCTTCTCCTTCAGCTTGCAGTTGATCTTCATTTTCTTTCCGCTGCCTTTCATCTTCAGCCTCTTTCCACTGCTGGGCTTCCTCGGCCTCTTTCCGCTGCTGGGCTTCCTCAGCCTCTTTCTGCAGCCTCTCACTTTCTGCTTCTTGCTGCAATCTGGCAACTTCAGCCTCTTGCAACAACCTCGCTTCCTCAGCTTCCTGTTGTGCCCTTGCTTCCTCTCTTAACCTTTGTTCTTCTTGGGCTCGGGCATCATCAGCTTCTTTCTCCTTCTGCTGGCTGGTTTTCTGGTTCCTGGTAGAGCTAGAACTTGCTCCACTGCCTTGGCGACAAACCCGCAGCTCAGACATGTTGTTGATGCCTCTGAATGCCTCTTCCTCGGCATCATGATAGTGAGCGTACTCAAAATGAGCATAAATTTCTCTACAATGCTCAGCAACTTTTCCCTTCCTGTCATTCCTATGGAAGATTACCTCGCCGGAGTGGAAGGATTTTAGCTCCTGAACAAACTCCTCGGCTGAGCCAACCCCTGAGAATTTGTAATCCCCTATGCAGAAAGGTAGAGGGGGAAAAGAAGCCTTATGTTGTTTGTTCAGTACTGCTCCAATTCCATCTAGAAAAATTTGTCTTACTGCCTCTTTAAGGACCACATAGTCGGTGGCATACCTCGGAAAAATATATGGAGCTTTAGTCTCTCCAAACATTCTAAGGTAGGTGCCTTGCTCTGAAAAATAAAAATCCCCGTAATTTTCAAGGACTTCCATAGCATTCTCTGACAGGCAGTTGGGCTCCTACTTGAATATCTGCTCATATAGGGGCATGATGAACCCCTCACAGATGAGTTTATAGCTGGGTTTGTAATTCTGAGCCCACAACATCCTGAAAGCGGTATAAACCAAGGTGGTGGCCTTATCCCATGTGCAGCCTAATTTGGGAAAAGATAACTTGGCCAAAACACAATCAATAAGATATGAGGACATGTAGAATTCTGCCTTCTTTAAGGCCAGTCCTTCTCTTGCAGCAACTACCATTGAGGCCAAACTGTCTGACAGGAGAGTGGCCCAGTCAAACACAGTTCCTTTAAATGCCACGAAGTGGATGATGGGAACCCACTGAATCTTGTACACGGTACCATCAGGCATGCCGAAGATTCTGCACAACATCAAGGCGATCAACCTGAAAGGAGGTCTTAAATTTTGGATGTCATATTCGTCGTTACCTTTCTTTCTTAAATGCTTGCCTGCGACCAGTAGTTTTTTGGCCATTTCAATGTTATTCATCTGGCTCAGCCATTCATCAGTCAGAGCTTGATGGGTGCGGGGAAATTTGTAGGCCGCGGCCAGGTATGCTGGGTGAAATGAGGCAATGGCTATCTTCCCGCTATCATGAATTACTCTTGTTTCCATATCGGTATGTTGGAGTATCCACCCAATTACTTCAGAACATGGGAATAGTTCAGTGCGGGTAGCAGCTCTAGCTATGCCTGAGGTCCTGATGTTGAGATAGATCTGTCCCTCTTCTAGCAACATATCCGGGATATCTTGATCCCGGATCATCCTGTAGATGTCACCCCAGTGGATTTCAGGAGGAATACCAGTGGTGCACCTGGTATCTTGGAAAGTAGTCTCAGTCCTAAGTGGTGCTGGATGTGGTTCTGTCATTTTAGCCTTCTTCCTACCACCTTTTGGCATTTTGACTTATCTCTGCTGGCAACCAAATACAAGTCATCTTAAAAAATGTGTAAATTATTATGAGATTTTAGCAAAGAGCATCACCATTTTAACATGTCAATGAGATAAATAAAATGTGAAGCTGCATGTTGGGAAGCAAAATACACCATTCCAAATAAGAAATCTAGTTATAGAGACTTGATTCTTTTTAAAGGGACAAGGTTCGGAATGCTCCCGAAAGGATAGGTATGTCAAGGGAACAACCTGGCCTCAGTCTGGCTCTAGGGGAGATGGTATCCTTCGTCATTGTGCTTTTAATGGTTAGTGGCAGGTGAGTTTGGGGTGAGACAATCCTATGACGAAATGAGGTGCTGTTTTCACTACTTATGAACAGGCGAATGATTCAGCCGACCGCCTCTATTATGTATCGCACTTTGACGAGAAGCTCTAAGGTCGGTTTGGAATTTAAACGAGGGAGTGCACGCCTGGAGTATGGTTGGTGAACAGAAAATCTCGGGCGGTCATAGTCCTGGCTTTCGGCTGGTGGACGAGAAACCCATGGAGCCTCGGTGGTTTTAAGGACAAAATAACGAAATATGCATCTAGCACCTATCACCTATGTCTGTGACAAAAAGAAAAACTTGAAAAGTAATCTAACGTGCAGATGAGACAAATTTCATGGTTAGAATCCTACCTGGAAACGACGAGGTGATTGAATGAAGTGAACGCGGACGTGGATGAGCGAGTTGAGCTGGAGCGGCTTGACGCGACGTTTCAACGATATTTGATAATCGAAAAGCAATGCGGTTGGCTCGAAACCCCCACCGTTTATTTAAACGAGTTGGGCACGTGCGAGGTTTAATGTGGTGGGTGGTGCATTAAAAATAAGCTTTAAATGTTGTACGCCGCGGTCATATCGAGTTGCCTCGGTTTGCATGTGCGACCGCTGCCTGCAGGATGAACTTATGAATTTCACCCGCCATTGCGGAAGGTTACGCTGAACTCCTTCGGCATTTCGGGAGAGATTGATGAATCTTTCCGCAATTCAACCTTTGGAGGCTCAGCTTCGGGAGGATTATGGATATCCATTTGCAATTTCCACGGAGATATGCCGATGGCTTCCACGTTTTCAGAATGATTCCGCGAAGGTTGTCGGCGTTGCGGAAGGAATTGGCGAACGACTCTCGCAGTTAAATGAACGTTTGAGTCTTTCGGCGGGCTTCAGGAAGATAAAGCAAACACTTCCGCAGTTTCGGGAGGGCTTCACGAATGCTTCCGCAAAAGGCTCCCGCGATGTGAAAATTTTCTAAGCCTAGGCCGGGCTTTGAGAGCACTTTCAGAGTTTCGGAAAGCAATTAGCTTCCGTAGTTTCGGAACGGATTGGCGAGTGGTGCCGTATTTTCGGAACGATAAGCTGAAATTTTCCACTACTTCGGAAGGATAAAGTGAAGGCATCCGCAACTCAAACAAAAAATTCTAAGTCTCCGCGAGGTTTCGGAAAGATAACCTAAAGGTCTCCGCAAATGGCTTCCGCAATTGCGGAAAGGAAACTTGAACGGTTCCGTAAAAGTCGAGGAGAGACTTAAGAGTTTTTTAAAGGGAGTCCTCCGGCGGCTTTTCGGGAGAATAAGGCGAATGCTTTTGTAGTTTTGGAAGGATAGGTTGAACGGTTCTGCAACTGTGGGAGGAAAAGTCCAAAGGTTCCGCAAATTTCGAGAAAAGTTTCTAAGTCCCTTTCGGAGTTTCAGGGAGGTCTGGCGAATGACTACCGCCGTTTCGAGAAGTTTTCTTGAATTCTTCCACCGTTTCGGAAGGAATTCGCCAATGGCTTCCGCAACTTACCAACAAAAATTCTAAGTCCTTTTCGGGAGATTTATGCAATTAAATCCCGCTGTTTCGGGACGAAAACTCGAATGCTTCCGAAACTGCGGGGAAGGATTCTGAAAAGCTCTGCATCCTCGGGAAGGTTTCACGAATTCTATCATTTGGAAGAAAACTTGGACACTTTAAAAGCAAGATTTTTCAGTTAAAAACAAAGTAAAAAAATGGAAATGGCCTCTTAAGGCAGCCTTTCTTCAAAATAGAAGGAGGGGCCCCAATATGCACAAAATTTTGGGGGGGGATGTTGCTGCAACAACAATTGGCAAATCGTTGGCGAACACAGATCTCTGAAAAAATTCCTCTCCATGATCCAAAACCTTAGTTAAAGGACATCTATCTTATGCGCAATATTCAGCCGAACATTTGAATTTCTACGAAGGGAAAGGCACTTTACCTGCTAGCCATTGGGGAAAAGGAGAGCTTTGACCAAGACATCTTTAAAACTCTCAAAGGGCCAACGTATGAGATTCATTTTAGAAGGATCATCTTTCAGATGGTTACTATTGTCGGACCCCACAGGATTTGCAACATTCTATTATGGACATTATTGCTCTTGTTCCTCATTCCCATGCTGCTTGCATCCTTTTGGATGTTTGTAATTTGGACAGCTTAGTTGTTCGAGCCTTCCAAATATATTTTCTTTAGACATGATCTTTGATTCAGGCTCCTCAATCCATAATGTCCTTTTGTGTGAGTTAGAGATTTTATTGATTTGATCAAGCCTCATGGACGGAGAGGAGCCTATTTTGGGCAATGTCTTTTGGACAACATTCTTGATTTTACATGCTTTGCTTTTGTCTCAGCCATGCTTTAATTGAGGCGAGAATCTTTGGAAAACAGACCCTTGAATATAAGCCATTTTGGCTGTTAAATTTGCAGCATGGAGTCATTTCAATACCCTATGTCCTCGAGATGCGCTACTTTCCATGGGTCCAACTTTAATAGCCTTCTTGAGATGCCTTTAAGTGTGAGAGTGGGTGGAGCCCAAAGATAGTACTAAAGATGGTCACCGGTCTCTTCTATTTAAACAGGATTATTGTGGCTGGCAAAGGAGGCTTCCTTCCTTCTGAAAAATTCAGCAAGAGCACAATACACAGATAGAGTTCATTCAAGCATAGTTCCGGACTCATGGGTTGTGAGATTTCTTCGAGAGACCTATTCTTGACAAGAAACTCAACCATAAGGGTTTTCAGAAAACAAACTTGTTGCAAAGGTTCAAATGACAATAAAAGAAACAAAATGGCCGAAATAAAGCAAATAAAGGCTAAAGCAACAATAAAAGAAAACTTTATTTATGTACAGGAAGTCTCAGCGAGACTATGCAAAGTATTGTTTTAGGGCGAGGCCATTGAGAGGAAGGGTTACTTCTTCTCCCTCGAGATTTGTCAATTTATAAGTGGATGGGCCTAATTTTGCCGAAATTTGGTACGGACCTACCCATAGATGTTGAAATTTTGTATGCATTCCTTTACCTTCATGATTATGGTCCCATTTCAGGACTAAGTCCCCAACTTCAAAACTTCTTTTACCGAACTTCCTCTTGTCGAACCATCTCTTAACTATGTCTTGGTGTTGATGGAATCGATCTTTTGCTTTCTGTCAGGCTTCTTCAAGTTGAAGCAGGGTATTAATCCTAGATTGCAAGGCTTGGCTACCAGAACCCTGCGAGGCTTGGGACAACTGTAAGGATGGGAGCAGGATACTGGGAGGGAGGATGGCTACTGGGCTACTGGGAGGGAGGATGGCTTCCTTGCCATAGACAAGAGTGAAAGGGGAAACCCCTAATGCGTTCTTTGGAGTCACCCTATCGGCCCATAAGGCATTTGGGAGAGCCACATGCCAACCTCGCTGATTTTCTATCACAGTCTTTTTTAGAATTCAAATGAGGTTTTTGCTTGACGATTCAGCTAATCCGTTCCCTTGAGGGTAATAATTGGCTGAGTAGTGCAACTTGATTCCCCATTCATAAACAAATTCATTTATCTTGACAGACGAAAAATAGGAGGCATTATCAAAAACAAGGGAAACTGGAACCCCAAACCTGGTTATGATGTTCTCCCTCAAGACGCTGATGACTGCATCTTCATTAATCTTGCGTAATGGGATAGCCTCCATCCACCTGGTGAAGTAGTCGGTGGCAGTCAGAATGTATCGGTGTTGTAGAGAAGAATTTGGGTTTATCTCCCCAATGGCATCAATACCCCATTGTTCAAAGGGCTCTGAGATAATAATAGGCTGCAATGGTCCTGCTGCCTTGGGTAGCTTCCCAGCACTTCTTTGACATATATCACAATTACGTGCATACGCATGGGCATCTCGGAATAGAGTGGGCCAATAATATCCTGCCCTTAGTATTTTATGAGCTGTCGTATCCCCGGAATAATGTCCTCCAGCAGGTCTGTCGTGCAATTCCTTGATGACCTTATCTGCGTCCTCCCTTTCCAGGCATCTAAGAAAAACTCCATCAAAATTCCTCCTGAAGAGTACGCCATCCATAATCTGGTAAGCAACCGATTTCACGTGAAGCGCCCTTCTCTGTTTGGAGCTCCAATGCTCAGGTAGATACCCGCTCTGCAGGTAATGCACTAAGTCCCTGTACCATGATTCGGGTGTTGTGAAAATTGGGCATACGTTGACCATATTCAACTCAACTTCATTTGCCCAATCCTGCTCTTCTTCTGTCTAATTTTTCGCAAGTAATTTGCATAGGCTCTGCCCTTTGACGATAGTAGCGGGTTTGAATTCTAGATCATATTCTTGAAGAGCCGTAACCCAGTTCCCTCTCCGCTCTCCTAATTCCTTTTGAACAAAAAGGGATCTAACAGCTGGGTGAGGGACTATAACTTTAGTTCTATTCTTCATAATGTATGGTCTGAACTGTTTCACTGCCTTGAACACGGCGTATACTTGTTTGTCTACTACGGGGTAGTTCAGTTCAGCACCTTGCAGACCAGTGCTCATGAACGAGATCGGGTATTCATCCCCTAACTCCACCTTTTGAGTAAGTACCGCAGCAAGGGAATCATCTGAAGCAAACGTGTAGAGGATAAAATCTTTATCGAAGTCTGGGCTTCTTAAGGAGGGAGCTTTGGCTATAGCTTCCTTAATGTCTCTGAATGCGTCCTTTTCTAAGTCCGTCCACTTGAATTGCACGCTCTACTTGATCATTTGCTGCAAGGGTTTAACAATTTGAGCGAAATCAGGGACAAACCTTCGGACAAAGTTAATAGTACCCATAAAAGATTGCATAGATTTCTTGTCGTGGGGCATAGGGATCTTATTGATAGCCTCCACTCTTTCTTGATCTATTGAGATTCCTTGCTTTGAGATAACATGACCAAGCAATTTACCTTCAAGGACAGCAAACACACTCTTCTTGGGATTCAAAGAGATACCATATTTTCGGCAATGATAAAAAATCTGCCTCAAGTGAAAAACATGATCTTTTCTTTTCTTAGAAAAAACCGTCACATCATCCAGGTAAACAACAACACAATGACCACCCAATCCTCGAAAAGCAACATCCATTGCTCGCTGAAATGTGTCTCCTGCATTTATTAGGCCGAAAGGCATCCTTCTGTATGTGAAAGTTCCCCACTTAGTGCGGAACGTAGTCTTCAGCCTGTCCTCTTCGGCTACTAGTACTTGATTGTAACCAGAAAAACCATCAAGGAGGGAGAAAAGCTCTGAGCCTGACACTGTCTGGAGAATCTGCTCGATTGAAGGGACTGGGTAATTGTCCTTATCCAAGGCCTTGTTCAGATTTCTAAAGTCAACACATAGCCTTATTTCTCCTGATTTCTTCCTCACAGGGACTAGATTAGCAACCCATTCTGAATGTCGAACCTTAAAGATTATTTTAGCGTCCAGTAGTTTTTTCAACTCCTTTTGAATCAGGGGTTCTAGAGTAGGATGCATCCTCTTTAATTGTTGTTGAAATGGCTTGACACCCGCTTTCATCGGTATGACATGCTGAATAATGCAGACGTCATATGTCTTCAGGTCCTCATACGTCCAAGCAAAGACATCTTTGTATTGACGGAAAAGCTTAATGAATTTATCTCTTTCTCCTAGCGAGCAACACCTGCCAAGATTAATAAATTTGGGTTCTGCTTCGGTACCGAGATTTACCAACTCGTGTTGCAATGACGAGATGTTGGTCTTAGTATTTGCTGGCTTTCTGAATTTGCTTTGTAGATCAAAGAGTGACTCTAATGACCTTACTCCCTTGGGAATGAAATTCCCTTTGGCTGGATCTGTCTTTTGTAGATTAGAGTCATGTTCATCTTCATCTATGGCAGCTTTTTGGAACATGTCTTCATTTGTTAGGAAGTCAATAATCTGATCGTCATCATCAAAGACTCTGAAGTTTGTGATGTTATCGGGAATGGAAGGCCTGAAAATCAATTCGATTGAGCATTTATTATTTGACGGCACCAATCTAGAAGCAGATGTTGCTAACAAATCAGCTGCAGAATTTTGCAATCGAGGAATAGATTTTATATTGAAAGCATCAAAATGCATAATTAAATCCCATACCTCAGCCTGATAACCCTTCAAGTGAGGTGAGAGGCAATGAATGGTGTCCCTTACCTGTCTTACAACTATCTCGGAGTCACCAAAAACCTTCAGGTACTTAACATTTAAGCCAATGGCCTTCTTTAATCCATGCACCAAGGCTTCATATTCTGCTGTGTTGTTAGTACAATCAAATTCTAATCTACAGGACAAAAAATATTTGTTTCTTTTGGGATCCATCAAGACACAACCAGCTCTGGATCCTTCCAGAGTTTTAGAACCATCAAAGTATAATGTCCAGAAAATATCCTTAGGTTCAACTACGTTATCGCTATGATCTAAATCAGTAATTAAACTAACTATGTTACAATCAATATCATCAGTCCGAAAGAAATGAAGGAGATCGGACTGTTTATCTAGTTCATGGCTCACAGTTTTAGATTGGTAGTTACCCGAACCAATTTCTAAAAAATAATTTCCCAAGACCGAAGATGAGAATGCTACGGCTTCGTTCTCCCCTTCCAATTGGGTTACATTTTGTTTCATGTGTGGCTCTCTTAAGACTTTGATTTGGTTTTGTCTGTTCTGATATGGCAGCCATAGGTGAGACCAATCGGTTGCAAAATAACCGTTCAGTTTTGTGGACCAATCTCTGCTTAATATCAGCCCATAGGCTTCAGGAATATCAACCACCATGATATCAATGAATTGACATACTCAGGAATCAGCGGATAGCCTAATAAGGACATCTTTCATTTCTCCAATAACTTTCACAGCAGTCCTATCCAATTGTATGATTTGAGTGGGAGATGGGGTAGGTTGACCGTTGATTTTCCTACAAATGGACAATGGCATAACATTTGAGGACGCCCCGGAATCTACCAAGCAATTATGAACATTATGATTAAAAATTTCAAAGGTTAATAGAAAAGGCAAGGTCTGAGATTTGGACTTCCCGCCAATACTTGCTTCATTAATTTCAGGATCTTCCTGAGTTTCTACTAATGGGGTGCTGGGTTGGGTTTGGAGAGCCTGCAACAACTTTTCTCGCTGCTGTGGCAGACCACACATGTCAAATATCGAGACGTTTGCTTTAACCTTCTTAATGTCTTCCATAATATCATAACCCATTTCACATTCCTTTGGGGCTTTTGCTGGGTCCACTAATTTGCTCGCAATTGCTTTAGGCTGTTGAATAGTTACCTCGACTCTTGGTTGTTTGACAGTCGCGGGGGTGTCAGCTTTGGGTCGTTGGACTGCGACATTCGCGGTTGGATGCTTAGTAGGTATCGGGTTAGGCTTAGGTTGAGGTAAAATCACAGGGATGTGTCTCTTAGGCTTAACAGTCATTGGACTAGACACCGGATCTACAACAGGGCCTTTGCTGCGAGTGTTAATGTTTACATCAGGGAGAAGATTTTTTGTGGATTCATCCTTCGCCAATTCAGTTGAAGGTGTCCAATCCCACAACACCATTGTGGTATCTGGGGTGGGTTCTTCTATTTCAGGGTCTTGTCCGTCCGGAGGATCATCATGATCTGGAATCTGCGCATCTAACATTTGATTCATCACCAAACTCATAGAATTGATCCATTGTGGGCAGCTCTTTTCAGAGTGCTGCTCTTGATGAAAAGTACAGAAATTATCCATTCCTATTTCATTTAGATCTAACACTGGGGAATTGTTTGATGGTGGATGTGATTGATCGTTGTCCTCTCTTTTCTTGTAAAAGGGTTTAAAAGGCTTCTTGGATGTACTGGTTGTCTTATCCTTCTCGAGATCTATTATTTTGTTAGACAACTTTTGCATCATTTTAACCACGTTCTCCATATCAGCTGATGATTCTTCCTTATTTCTTGTAAGCAGTAGAGGTTTCCTGTTTGCTATTGTTTTTGGTTCAGCCTCTAATGCATGTTTAGCAATGCTATATGTTTCTTCTTCAACTTTCCTGGCCTCTTCAAAATTTTCGGTTAAAGAGACTTTCTTAGCTCTTTTTACAAACATTGCTATGGGACCATCCAAAGCTGTTGTATAATATTCGAATAGAGATTCTTCAGCTGGCTTAGTTGTTTCACTAAAATTATTTAATAGTGTCGTAAATCTCTGGTTGAAGTCTTGGACCTTTTCTTTCTTTTCCATCCTCATGGATAGCAATTCTTTCATGAGCGTTGCTACGGTTTTTTGATTCCCGTACTTCTTTAAAAAACAATTTTCAAATTCTTCCCAATTAGAAATCGAACTGGCCTGCAAGCTAAAGAACCAGGAAGAAACCTTTGGTTCAAAAGTGTATGGGAAAAGCCTACACACTACGTCCTCATGTTTCACATTTAACAGACTCAAAGCTAAATAAAAGCTCTTAAGATGGTCTTCCGCAGAGATACCTTTACCTGGATCGTACTTGGGTAAGACTTTCTCAGGATTCTTAGGCAAATTATGAAACGGTCCATTTATGTTTAAAGCTCCCCTTGCCCTCTAGGCAGGTACAGCCATTGTTGTTCGTGGAGAAAGGGGTGGAGAATTGTGTGAAGAATTTCTTTGAGAGAGTAGATCTTCAAGATCTTCCGGGTCTGAAATATTCTGAAGCTTTTCTAGATCTGGATTTTCAAAAGTTTCTAGGTCCTCTTCCCTTACCGGGTTTGATATTTCTTCCAAAGAAATATCAACCAATTCTTCCAAATTTTCCACAAGGATTGAATCGCGAGTGTGTTGTTTTTCTTTCCTAGGGGCTCTTCTTCTTGGGAGTAGACTTATGGCGTTTAGACCTCCAAGTTGTTTAATGTAAGCACGCGTATGCCTTCTGAGATTTTCTACTTCTGATAGAGGGACAGCGTACAACGTTCCTTGCTGTTTAGAATCGGAATTAAGATTTTCTTGATTTATTAGTCCAAGGGTCGGATTATCTGAAATTACTGTTTCAAACGGGTTTTCAGTGATATTTCTATTAATGGATGAGTCTCCGATATCAGCCATGCACTGTCGGCCCTCCTTCTAGCGCCAAAAACTGTTGATGCCCCGAAAATCGCAACATCAATCAGAAAGGGATCCTCCCCAAGAGATTATCCCAATTAGATTATCTCCCGTTTGGTATAGGGAATCCGTCCGGTTAGCGGTTCCGGCAACCGTGGGTTTGGAGTTTTGTTCCAATTGTACCGGTTATGGCCCGATCCACCGTTCTTTTGATTTTATATTTTATAATGATATGCAAGTGCCTAGTCTGAATTTAATCTAGATGCAATACTGGAAAAAACAGATCTAAGTCTAAAACTGAAATAAATCTAACTATCCCTGCAAGGAGCGAATTTAAAGCATGAGCAATGAGCTGTAACAGTTATCTTAAAGAAAGAACAGATAGCCATTAAATCTGAAAGAGAAAGCTACAACAGAGATAAAAGATATCAGAAGATATCTTCTAATTTAATATAAAATACATTCATTACTCATGAAACAAAGAATTCGTTTGCACAGAAAGGAGTAAAATCATTTGTTACAAAGAAATAATTCAGACAGCAAGAAAGATCTCACAGTAAAGTATGGAAGTCACCAAAATAATCCAATATACATCCATTCTTCATTCCCATGCAAAAACGTCCTCTCCAGGCTCTTATTAGAAGATTTTATTTTCTTAGAACATATACAAGATAGCTCATACAAGTCTGAAAATAATTCCTTGCCAAAATTCCTTTCTATTCTCTTCTAACTTCTATTTATAATGTTACAAAAATGCCCTTTGGGCTGCCACCTGGCCCTTTTACACTTGTCACCTATAGAAATTTTCTTTTATAACAGACAAAAATGTCACTCCTTCTTTTACAGAAATTATTAAAAAAAAAAGGAAAAGGACAGTTGTCCCATAGCTTCCACGTCTTATACGTATGAGAGTCCAAAAATCAGAACAGAAGAATTTATGCTCTAAAAATCAGCGCCTTCATTCCTTGTCATGCGCTTCAGCTGGAAGAGAGGCACTTGAACCCACTGTTGCTGCTGCTGCTGCTTGGGAAGGAAGAATCGAGCCAGCTGAAATCTCTGCTGCTGCTGGGGAAGCAGAAAATGGGCTTGCTGCTACAGTTGCTGCTGCTGGGAACGAAGCATCCGGGTTTGCTGTTGCTTTTGCCACTGCTGCTGCTTTCTTCTCCTCCTCTGCAATGTAACTATACCATATACCCGTGTCCCTTATGATTACATTTGCGGAATCGGGGAGCAAGATTTTTCTGAGAAGTCACATTTTTTCTAAGCTCTGCTCCAATGCCTTGAATTTCTGTCACTACAGCTTGATGCACTTATTTAAGCAAGTGTTTGTGGATTGATGACATTCCAATATAATGTTGGAGGTCATCAATAGCTAGGACATCGATTTTCTTCACATATTCAGTTTGGATGCCCAGTTCTTCCTTTAGCTCAGCCAAACGTTGTTCTTCACCCGAGAAATCATCGAGGGACTGCGGGAAACTCAATTTGCACTTGTCATGCACTCCCTGGATTCTTTGATACAGACCGTTAATCCTATCCATTGTCCCTCGTACACTGGCCATTAGCTTATTGCCACAGTTTCTGCAGAATTACAGAAGGGCTATGTCTTCGTTAAAACCCTCCACAGACTTGAATGGGAGATGCGTGGGGAAATCCACCTTTCCTTCTCTCCATTCCATCTGGCTCAGGATATTTTCCTTAACCCGAGTATGTTTAGCTTTAAGCCTATGGGCCTCTGCATTAACTTCCTTTAATCTGACCACCATGGCCTTGAGCTTGCAAACTTCATTTGTGATTAGCTCCTGAGTGTGATGCATTTGCTTAAGGATGCTGCAGGACAACTCATGAAAAGGAGACAGGTCCATTGCTCAGCTCTCCGCCTGCTCTAATTGTTCAACCAATGCCAGCTTGTCTGCTTCTAGATGGGACACCCTGTCTCCTGCATCAATCTTTTCTCCTTCTAGAATCATCATCTGGACTGTCAGTTGGTCCCTTTCCTCCTCCAGTTGGTTATACTTGTCCGACAGTTCTTTATGCTCAGCAGATAGGCGATTATACCTGTTCACCACGAGATCCCTGTAGGCTTGCTCCTTAGCCATAGTATGTTGGAGCATATGAGCTCTCTTCTTTGTCGATTCATTTTCTCTAACTATATCACCTACATTGTCCAGTGACGCTTTTGCTGTCTCTACAGCGGCGGATGCCATAGCTAAGGGATCCTTATTTGTATTCTGCATTACAATGATCTCACGGTAGGTAATGATATCCTCCTGGAAGAGTCTTTTGATCCTCTCTTCTGATTTAAGGACCATTGCCTTCCTCTTCTTATCATAGACAAACTCATCCCATCTAGACACGGTATGTTCTCCTGATGGAGTGTACGGGACGATTGGGAGATCCATAATGTCTATTTCTACTTCCACTGGTGGGGTATGGGCTACCTAAGCTGGATCTGTTCCCACATTTTGGGTACCAGAGCCACCTGCCTGTGCTCCATCCGCCTCCACATTTTGAGTGCCGGAGACACTTGTTTGAGGTGCGTCTATCTCCATATCCTGGGCACCGGATCCACCTGCTTTAGCATCTTCACCTGCTTTAAGCTCTTCTTTCGCTTTCCGCCTTCTTTCTTCTCCTTCAGCTTGCAGCTGATATTCATTTTCTTTCCATTGCCTTTCATCTTCAGCCTCTTTCCGCTGCTGGGCTTCCTCAGCCTCTCACTTTCTGCTTCTTGTGCAATTTAGCAACTTCAACCTCTTGCAGCAACCTCGCTTCCTCAGCTTCCTGCTGTGCCCTTGCTTCCTCTCTTAACCTTTGTTCTTCTTGGGCTTGGGCATCATCAGCTTCTTTCTCCTTCTGCTGGCTGGTTTTCTGGGTCCTGGTAGAGCTAGAACTTGCTCCACTGCCTTAGCGACAGACCCGCAGCTCAGCCATGTTGCTGATGCCTCTGAATGCCTCTTCCTCGGCATCATGATAGTGAGCATACTCAAAATGAGCATAAATTTCTCTACAATGCTCAGCAACTTTTCCCTTCCTGTCATTCCTATGGAAGATTACCTCGCCGAAGTGGAAGGCTTTTAGCTCCTGAACAAACTCCTCAGCTGAGGCAACCCTTGAGAATTTGTAAGCCCCTATGCAGAATGTTAGAGGGGGAAAAGAAGCCTTATGTTGTTTGTTCAGTACTGCTCCAATTGCATCTAAAAAAATTTGTCTTACTGCCTCTTTAAGGACTACATAGTCGGTGGCATACCTCGGCAAAATATATGGATCTTTAGTCCCTCCAAACATTCTGAGGTAGGTGCCTTGCTCTGAAAAATAAAAATCCCTATAATTTTCAAGGACTTCCATAGCATTCTCCGACAGGCAGTTGGGCTCCTCCTTGAATATCTGCTCATATAGGGGCATGATGAACCCCTCATAGATGAGTTTATAGCTGGGTTTGTAATTATGAGCCCACAACATCCTGAAAGCGGTATAAACCGGGGTGGTGGCTTTATCCCATGTGCAGCCTAATTTGGGAAAAGATAACTTGGCCAAAACACAATCAATAAGATATGAGGACATGTAGAATTCTGCCTTCTTTAAGGCCAGTCCTTCTCTTGCAGCAACTACCATTGAGGCCAAACTGTCTGACAGGAGAGTGGCCCAGTCAAACACAGTTTCTTTACATGCCATGAAGTGGATGATGGTAACCCACTGAATCTTGTACACGGTACCATCAGGCATGCCGAAGATTCTGCACAACATCAAGGCGATCAACCTGAAAGGAGGTCTTAAATTCTGGACGTCATATTCGTCGTTACCTTTCTTTCTTAAATTTAAATGCCGCAAAGTGGATGATGGGAACCCACTGAATCTTATACACGGTACCATCAGGCATGCCGAAGATTCTGCACAACATCAAGGAGATCAACCTGAAAGGAGGTCTTAAATTCTGGACGTCATATTCGTCGTTACCTTTCTTTCTTAAATGCTTGCCTGCGACCAGTAGTTTTTTGGCCATTTCAATGTTATTCATCTGGCTCAGCCATTCATCAGTCAGAGCTTGCTGGGTGCGGGGAAATTTGTAGGCCGCGGCCAGGTATGCTGGGTGAAATGAGGCAATGGCTATCTTCCCGCTGTCATGAATTACTCTTGTTTCCGTATCGGTATGTTGGAGTATCCACCCGATTACTTCAGAACATGGGAATAGTTCAGGGCGGGTAGCAGCTCTAGCTATGCCTGAGGTCCTGATGTTGAGATAGATCTGTCCCTCTTCTAGCAACATATCCGGGATATCTTGATCCCGGATCATCCTGTAGATGTCACCCCAGCGGATTTTAGGAGGAATACCAGTGGTGCACCTGGTATCTTGGAAAGTAGTCTCAATCCTAAGTGGTGCTGGATGTGGTTCTGTCATTTTAGCCTTCTTCCTACCACCTTTTGACATTTTGACTTATCTCTGCTGGCAACCAAATAAAAGTCATCTTAAAAAATGTGTAAATTATTATGAGATTTTAGCAAAGAGCATCACCATTTTAACATGTCAATGAGATAAATAAAATGTGAAGCTGCATGCTGGGAAGCAAAATACACCATTCCAAATAAGAAATCTAGTTATAGAGACTTGATTCTTTTTAAAGGGACAAGGTTCGGAATTTAGATTTAAGCTTTGTTCTATTTTCTCTATCTATCTGGACAAATGCTTCACAACCAAAAGTTCTTAGAAATGAGTAGTTTACCTTTTTATCTGTTCATCACTCCTCTGGAATACCACCATCCAAAGCACTTGAAGGTCCTTTGTTTATTAAGTAAACAATAGTATTTACAGCATCTGCCCAAAACTGTAAGGGCAACCCTGCATGCAATCTCATACACCTTGCATGCTCCATGATCGTTCTATTCATCATTTCTGACACACCATTTTCTTGTGGTGTTCCTGGGATTGTCTTCTCTCTACGAATCCCATGGTATGAACAATAACTATCAAACTCCTTGCCGTAGTACTCACCTCAATTATCAGATCTGAGACACTTCAACCTTTTTCTTGTCTCATTCTCAACCAAAGCTTTCCACTTCTTAAAAGTAGCAAACACATCAAATTTATGTCTAATGCAATAAACCCAAGTTTTTCTAGTTGCATCATCAATAAATGTAACATAATAATGCGAGCCACCAAGAGATTGTACCTGAGTCGATCCCATATATCTGTATGCACAAGCTCTAACTTTTCATTCTTCTTCTGTTTCCCAACCTTGAGAAATCTGACTCTCTTCTGTTTTCCATAAACACAGTTCTCATAGAATTCCAAACTTACCTGCTTCAAATTTGGCAGCAACTTCCTTGAGTGGAGAATCTGCATCCCCTTCTCACTCATGTGGCCAAGCCTATGATGCCATAATGCTGTATATATTCCCGTGGAAGCTAAAGAGATAGAATGGTCAGTATTACGAGGACATAAATACAACGTACCTACGTTGTTTCCTTTTGCTATCAGGATTGATCCTTTAGTGATCTTCCACCACGTTTCTCCAAATGTAGATAGATAGTCGCCATCTCCCAACTGCCCTGCTGAGATCAGATTTCTTTTCATAGCAGGAATATGCCTTACATCTTTTAATAGCCATTCAGTTCCATTCTTAAATTTTATCCATACCTTACCCATTCCAACAATTTTACATGGCTCATCATCACCGAATAAAACATGTCCAAAATCGCCTGTAACATAATTATGAAAATATTTCCTATGGGGTGTAGCATGACATGAAGCCCCTGAATCTAATACCCAATAATCACTAGTATTATCTAATGCAAGAATCAAAGCATCTTGTAACACATCACCTGCTACATTTGCTTCCTGGGTGGTTTCCTGCTGTCTATCTCCTTTCTTCTTTAGAGATCTGAAGTCTTTCTTTAGATGTCCTTTCTTTGCACAGTTCCAACACTCTATTTTTCTCAGTATGGACTTGGATTTGCCCGTTTTAGACTTGCCACGATTACCTTGGCTCTTTCCTTTCTCCCTTTGTCTTCCTCTGCTCTCCATGGTCAACGCATTACCTGATGTCTCACCTGTGCTTTTTCTTCGCATTTCCTCGCTAAGAATAACACTAACAACATCATCAAATATCAAGGTGTTTGAACCAGAGACAGAGTTACTTACAGCCATGACCAAGTCATTCCAGCTTTCTGACAATGAACACAAGATTAGAAGAGTCCTAATCTCATCATTAGAGTTCACACTTACATAACTTAGTTGATTTGTAACCGTATTAAATTCATTTAAATGATCAACAAGAGATCCACCTTCAGACATCTTCATATTAAATAAATGCTTCATTAGAAATACCTTGTTGGAGGCCGAGGGTTTTTCATACAGCTTACCCAATGCGTTCATCAAACCCTCAGTTGTCTTTTCTTTTGAGATATTGAAAGCCACTAACGAAGCCAGGGACAACCGTATTGTTCCCAGTGCCTTTCTGTCAAGAATCTCCCATTCTTCATCCTTCATAGTTGCTGACTACTTTGCTCTTCCTCTCAACGATAGAAATAGATCCTTTTGGTACAGATAGTCCCTCCATTTGCATCTTCCATAACTGGTAGTTTTGGCTATTAAACTTCTCGACCTTAAACTTTCCTTCTTCTGCCATTGTTCCCACTCGAACCAGAAACCCTAGTTTCCTGCGGGTTTATCTGCCAAATAAACCTTTGGCTCTGATACTAATTGTTAGAAAAACAAGACCGCATAGCAATAACAATAAACATAAATGCAAATATAATCACACAAACACATTACAAGAGAGACACCAATATATCGTGGTTCACCCAAGATGGGCTACGTACACACTGAAATTGCTAGTCTTTATTATTATACCATCCAACAAATGAAGGGATACAACCTGCAGCACATCCGCTGCACTTCCTCTTCACGGTATCACAGTCTCTCTTCACGATCTCAGAGATCTTTACAATGCATAATACCTAATACATCAACCCTAGCCGTATTACAATTTCTTTCTTATAAAGGGGAAATACAATGGGAAAATACCACGGGTTACCCAAAACCATGGGCCCGTAAATTGTTGGCGAAAACAACCCAAAATTGTTTCGCGGGGGCGCTACCCCCGTACCCCAAGGTTGGGGAATGAGTGTACAGTCCTTTTGCATATCATATAAAGCTGGGGTACATGGCTGAGACAACTTCATCCATGATACTAGAAGATCTGGCCCCACAACCAACAAGGGAGGGAATAGATACTCCCTCCTTAAATTCCTCCACAACCACATTACCGTCATTCAACAATTGACCTTCTTTTGATAAGGAATTAATAATCACATTCAATTCCCTATAGATGTGAAACAAAAAGGATTATGTAATCTCTTTTAGATGATCACCAATTGGCTTGATAATTAAATAATGCAATTGTGATATCTTTTTCATCCAATTGATTACTAGGAACAAGTCTCAAAATATTTAAACATGAGTTACATTTCTTTACAAAGCACACTTAGTATACAGTTCATAGGCATGAACTTTTTATATTTGTAGGAACCCACTCGTAGACCTAGTTTGTACTTTACATAGTGAGAATATGATAAGTAGAGAGTTCCACTCTCACTATTACAGTCCTAAGGACCCTACCTTGCTTCAATGGAAAATCCCCAAGCTTACGACTTGTCGATTGACAACTCACCCACTTGTTCTAGGTCCTCCTCGTTCCTCCTTGATTAACATCCATTCTACAATTTGGTATCATAAATCTCACTTGAGCATAAACATGAAAGGATGAAATAAATTTCTCATTAAATATTTGGGAGTTTCTAACTGGACATATTCCCCAACTGATTAAAGATGGAATAAATCTAAACTCTTTTAGATCTTTTTAATAAACCACCTCCTCAAACCTTATTCCATAGACTCACCAATCCACACATTTGACACCACCCTAATATGTTTACCCTGCTTCCAAAGTCATCTACTTGAGTTCAATATCTAAGCAAAGGTGCCTCATCAATGTTAGTTTAGGTAAGCTATCCCCTTATATTTATTTTGATGTTAGTTTAGGTAAGCTATCCCCTTATATTTATTTTGATGTTTTTGTTATTTGGTTTTGTTTTGGTTAACACACATCATAACTCTATACAAGTTGCTTATTTCAAGGGAGGGTATTGTTATATCAAATTGGAGAATGTGATGCAATTCACATATGGCATACAATACATGTACGAAGATGCCCATTCAAAGGGAATGGACAAATGACACTCGCCTTTCTTAAATGCTATTCTAATACAAACACTAAAACAATTAGAGTTTCGAAGTTCAAAGATCTACACCCATATAGAAAGAAGAGAAGAGATTTTATACTTAAGCTATTCCAAAAACGTAACACCTAAGCAATTAGAATTTCGATGTTCAAAGATGTGGGCTACGAAGAAGAGCGTTGCCTAGTATCTATAGCTATGATTCAATCAATAATTTAAAGCAAGGCATATGGTTTTTTCTTTTCAATTATTTAAAGCAATGTATATGTAGGGAGCGCCTTTGGTGAAATCCTTTTGAATTTCTAAGTTCTTGAGCGTTCGGCGGAGTCAGTGTAGAAGTCCTCACTCTCTGGTGCGAGTGGCTTCATTTTTGAGGCATTGAGCAACAATCGTGACTGCATAGATATAGGTACAGGTATATTCACGACCTGTTAATCAAATTTATATTTTGTTCCGTGGTTGCTTACAAATTTAAAAACAGAGCCATTCGTTCTAGTAGCAAGCAAAATCATTAACATTACTGCAGTTTGCAGCAAGACTATGTTTAGAAAGAATCGAATAAAGCCTATTCGATTTTCTAGATTCTATATCAGGCAATGTGCTTCAGGGTTTAGGGTTTCAGGACATTTTCGGGTTTTAGGTTGTACAGTGCCACAAACATGCGTGTCAAATATTCCATGAGCTCATTTCTAGTGGCCGACTTCTGAACCAAAAAACCAATATATTTATCGGAATGCATAATTTTTTTGTAGAGAGGGCATTGTAATTCCCAAATCATACATCATGGAGTTCATTAGTCCAGAGGGGCTGCGTCTGGATGGGCGCCGACCATTGGAAGTAAGTAGATGTTCATGGCATTATTTACCTATTAGCCCAGTGATTTTGATATTGAAGGTGGGTTAGTGACATAGCTATGAAACTTCTGCAGATGCGACAGCTACATGCACAGCTGGGAGTTGTTGACAAAGCCGATGGGTGTGTGTCTAGTTGTTATTATGTCACTATGTTATTTTTATAGTGCAGATTAGCTTCTTCACACCCTCTTTTGTTGCTATTCATTGTATGGACATGGATCCTAATTAACAAATGCTGCTCATTCTTTGCGTATGAAGCTCTGCTATCTTTGAGATGGGGAACACAAAAGTTATCGCAGCGGTATATGGGCCTCATGAGGTGCATACTGACACTCAACTTTTAAAAGATTTTTCTCTTAGTTTGTTCTACCAGGGACCTTCAACTTCTTCACAAGCCCATGTCATTACATATCATATTTGGACCTTAACATTCATCGAGGTCTGGAGATGCGTTATTATATTTGGGAATTCGGAATTGCATACAGCATATTCATATGCAATATGCAAAACAATATAGAATTGCTTCAAGTGAAGATTTGAAATATTTTTACCTTTTACTTCTTCAAATCAATTTTCAATTCAGGTTGATTCTAGAAGTGATACTCTACAATATACAGTGCGTAAATCTCGCATCATGAAACAATTTTATCATTGCAGCTACTATAGACTGAGATGCGAGTTTTATATAATCAAGTTGGCTAGATATGATTCACAATGTCCTTACTTTCATGTGCTGATCTCACATTTATGAAATCTTTTATTGTTGTTGTTGTTGGAAGTGCTTCCTAAAACACGCTCTGTGGGGCTGCACAGCATAACACGTTCTTCCTTTAACTTATATACCAGGACTGAGGGGTATATATTTTGCCAAATTTGCTCAGGACATGCACCCTACCTCAACCCTTTTTAACATGCCTTTCAGGTGAGGCAGACCACAATGAGAATAGAACCCTGGTCGATGGCCCAACACTTTGTCAACCTAACCAGTGAACCAAGGCTGGCAAAATTATTTTCGTCATTACAGATCATCTAAATTGAGTTTATCTCAGGACATAGGACCAAGATGGTTGATGGTGTCCATAGTTTTAACGATATCATTACAGATTGGAGGTGAATGACCAAAACATTAGATGACGTCATAATCATTCAAGGCATATCTCCTTAAATTGGTCACACATGTAAAGTTCAAACAAATTGTTCATGGCTTTTCATTCCATTAAAAAACCATTAGCTAATCAATTTTGTTTGTCAATTCCGTGCCTAGTTATTTCATAAATGATAGTTATTCATCAAGAACAAAAGGGTTTAAGCATGCAGATTTAATTATAATTAACATCTTAATTACTACCATGCGACTCAATATAATTGTGCTCCATAAAGATTGGATATATAATAATGGACAAAAGGTAAGGAAAGCAAAAAGTTATTTATGGGTGATCAAACAGGAAGGCCAAAATTTCTTGATTGGAATGCACTGGCCTGGCATTGATTGTGCAAAAACTTGTTTTTAATGAGGCAGCTCAATCCCTTGTTATGTTGATGCCATTGTTAAACTAAGAGTCCTTTTTCAAGTGAGGCAGTTGATAAAGATGGCATTTCATCTATCAAGATGCTGCCTTGCCAAAAAGTGCTCAAGTTATTCCCTTGTATGTTGACAACAATTATGTTACATCGAACAGAGAAATGGGTACAGTTTTTTGAAATGGTAAGGGTTTGGAAAAACAACAATCACAAATCTTCAAGAAAGAGAGAAATTGCACATATCACTATTTTTTATTATTCATAGTAAATATTAGTTAAAAAATAAGTTAAATAACAGAATCTAGAAAAATTAAAACCATTCACATTTAAGACAATATGAGTTCACAACCTCATTATCGTATAATCACATGCAGAGATTATTGTATAATCACATTCAGAGATCTGGAGAAAACAAGTCTTTGTATTCCTTGTTCAGCAAGTTAGTGTATTCGCTGGATCACTCAGAAGTTTGTGACGACCTCATATTGGTCCTCCTCCTGCACATAATAATTGGTAGTATTAGAACCTGTGATCAGAGACCAGGGAAAATTGGGCATATGGCTTTTTTAGATTCCATTTTGAATAAAAATCACAGTTAGAGGGGTGTTGTTTCACATTAAGAAAATTGCTATTCAGTTTTTTGTTCGATACCCTTTTTTCATGTTTTAAGCCACACTTTAAAAAGGTAAAAACCTTGAAGGAAACAACATTTTCTTTTAGGAAAATGTCGGGAATGGTGAAGGAAATGTTTCCAGGCCGTTTTCTATACCACTTCCATACTGAAAACATGTCCTGTACCGAATGGCTGCAGTTAGAGGTTGAAAAGTTAAAAACCAAGTTTTGTACAGTCAAATGTTTTCTGAAGCCCATGACTAATTTATCCTAAAGTCGATAAAGTTCTTCATAAGGGATTCTTTAGGCATGGTTCATCAAGTCCACTTTAATGACTAATGGGTGCTTAGTTGTGTTTCCTTGACAGAAAATCAAACTGAGATTTATATTAATGTCCACTAAAGACCAAACTTGGTATAAGGGATAAGAGATTACATCTTTCAAGAATAGTGGGGTACAAGAGCCACCCCCCAAAATATAGTGAAACAAAATAAGAAGTACAACGACAGCAAGAAATAAAAGCAAGAGAAGATGGAACTAGCTCTACTCTTCCTTTGAATCTGACCCAATAATGTGGATGCCCATTCCCAATACCTAACAAATAATGTCTTTAGGAGAGTGCTTGGGTTTATAGACCCCTAGGAGTAATCTTGGGTTAATCTTGGGTGGCAACAACCTACTCCCCTTGGGATGGAAGTGAATGGAGGCCACTACTAACATCCAAGGTCGAGGAACTCTCGACAAGAGAAAAGAAGTTGCTATGCATCGCTAAGAAGATGGATGGTTCTCTTCAATCGCTTTGACCCTCCTAGAAGCATTTGACTTGATGTGTAATGGAACTCAAGTGGCATGGGTTAGAGAGCAGTGCTAGATGATCGTAATGGTGTCAATTGGGTTAGCATGGCGGTTTTGTCTCTCTAGTTCTTGAGATTGGAGGAAAGAAGGAAGTAATCTGAGTATGTGTGGCAGATCCTCCTAGAAGTGTTTGACTTGATATGTAATGGAACTCAAGTGGCACAGGCTAGAGAGCAGTGCTAGATGACTTAGTGGTGTCCAATTGAGTTAGCATGATGTTTTGTCCCTCGAGTTCTTGAGACCAGAGGAAAAAAGGAAGTAATTTGAGTATGTGTGACGGACAAGCTCCGAAGTAAACATTTCCCGAGAGAACAAGCCTCCCTAATGTACAAGGCAAGGCATCACTGATCATAACATTTGAATAATGTTGATAGAGACTGGTTCAAATCTCTGTAAAGGTAATGGAATCTCTCTCTAGTTTCACAATAGAGAGGACAATGAAAGATGTGCTCCTCGATCTTAAACTTTCCCAAAGAGTAGTGTCTGGAAATTGGTTCCACTCTAGAAAGGTGGTGATTTTTTTGAACCCTTAAACATACTTGACTTTGGGCAAATGGGAAATGAAGCCCAAACAGTGGATGGAGTTGAAGACATTGCAGTTGAACAATAATCCCATTGGTGATTTGGACAAATATTCGACATAAAAGGCTAATTGTCGACACAAGGGACCGTATGGTTATGCCTAGAAGACTTGTTTGAAGCACTAGTAAATATCATTGTTGATAGTAGTATTAATTTCCGCAAGGGGGAGGAAGTGGGTAGGGGCATCAAGAGAGATTGAATAGGGAGGAGTTGGTCAATGGAGATACCTACTTCTTCAAGAAATGATCATAAGGTTGCTGGCTCATCTAACTAAGGGAAGAGAGTTGCTCGAAGGAGTAGAGTGCCAGGTAGGGGTTTCTCGTATGTTTTGAGGGGGGGTCAATTGTTTGTTGTACTTTGTGAAAGTAGATGATGAGTTTGAGTACTGTCTCAAGATGAAGGGGGTATGCACCAAATTTAACTTATATGACATACTACGGGATGAGTCATTTGCATCGGATAAGCATTGGAGCATGAGAGTTTGGACCCTCTTGATGGGAGACCACTTTGTATGAACAAGGTTGGGGCCCCAAATCTTCGATCCATATAAGACAATGGGCTTGGTGATTGTAGTGAAGATCTTTATCTTTGATGGAATGTCTAGGAAGTGAATTTGAAAAAAGTCTCTTTGATAGTGCTAGAGATGCAATCTCATTGCCAACTCGTGGTTGGGACGTATGTTTCATGTTAAATTTGGGACTTGTAAAGAGAACCCCTAATTAGCTGTATGTTTAAGATGTGGTAATCTCCATAGGTTGCACTTGAAAGAAAAAATGGTATCAAAAAAGGGCTTGCTTGGTTGTATTGCAAACTGTGATCTTGTTTTCCCAAGAGTGAGTGTCTACTACCAAAGATCACATCAGGGTCCAGCTTCCTTTGAAGTCCCCCTAGAGTGGAAGCCAATAAAACTGCATAATAAGTAGATTCCTTGATTAACCGCTCTAGTTCATCAATGCAGACCCTGCAAAGAGTGGGGGAAAAGGGACAACCATATTTAACCCCAATGGTGCTCTTGAGACTTTTAGACAAGCCATGGGATGTGCAACCTTCTTGCAACGGTCTAATAAAGGTGCATGGTCAATGATAATACATGATTAGGTACTCCCAAGGAATAAAGCCATTCCATGAGCAAGTGTCTAGGTACGATGTCAAAAGCCTTTGGAAAGTCAACTAAAGAACAATAGACTTTTCAAGATTGTTGTCTAGCCTCCTTAATTGCATCGAGAATAGTGAGGTGCTCTATAGCGCAATATGTGGGAGATGTTGTGTTGAAGAATGTAACTTAGGAAGATATTCTTATTGTATTTTTATTGTACTTCCTTCGGGAAAATTGTAATTGATCATGTAAAACCCTAAAATAAATCAAGTAAAATAGAAAATTCGACCCCACAGAAATCAGTGGGTAAATTGCCCCAAACAATGGGTAGTATGCCCCAAACAATAGGCAAAATTGCCCTAGTCAAGTCAGCCCAGTTAGGTAAATAGGCAAAATTGCCCCAGTCAAGTCAGCCCAGTTAGGTAAAAAGGTCAGTTTGTGACTAGTATAAATAGAGTGGCGCCTAGCTCATTTGGCACATCACTCACTCAAGCAAGTTCTCATGAGTAGAGAGAGAAGAGCAAGTTCGCTTAGGAGAAAGAGTAGCTGCATTGGAGACATTTTATTCTTGGGTTTTCTATCTTATCTTATTCTCAGGATCTTTGTGTGAAAGAGCCTTTGCTTTTAGATTGACATTGTACTTGTGACGAATCTATATTGAAGAAATTTGGTTGGGTTTTTCCCGTGAGAGGGTTTTCCTAGGGTAAATCTTTGTGTACTCTTGTTTATGTTGTGCTTGTCTATCTTTCAGTGATCCTATTGCATATGGTTATTGTGATAATATATAAATTGTCTAAAGATCTAACATAACCATCCTCGAAGTATCAAAATTCTAACATGGTTTCAAAGCTAGCCTGAAAGAAGACTTTTTGTAGTAGAAACTACCGGAAGTGAAAACTTATGGTTTCTTGTTCCGAAGGGTTTTCACTATAGATTGGCCTGAAAAGGAGGACAAAGCAACTCACCCTAGGAGGGCTCACTTTTCTGTGGAGGAAGTTTCCAGATCCGAGAACTTTGAATTTTTGACCCTATCACTACTGCTTAGGAAAACTAGGGCATCGGATTTTTCATACTTCTGTCCATAGATTTGGCTGAAGGAGGGGTTTGCTCAACTCACCTTAGGGAGGCACATCTTTCCCTCAACTCAGATTTGCAAGATTCCGAAGTTGGAAAATTAGGGTTTCTCTAACAAACCCTAGGTCAACCAGGAAGAAGATTTTAGAAGGCATTAAAGCAAGCACTTGGTTGGAGCATCTCTATTGGTAAGCACTATTATATTTATTTCCATTTGAGGTTCTCATTTTATCAAGATGACAAACAATACCAAGTTTGAGGATAAGCTTGAAGGAGCTGATAACTTCCGAGCCTGGAAGTATAGAGTACTTCTCATTCTAGAACATAATGATTTGGACAACTATGTTAAGGAGGAAGTTGCATACAAGGCTAAACACAAGAAGAATTTGGTTAGGGGCAAAAGGATCATTGTTGACTCCATCAAGGATCACTTGATCCCCCATATTTCATCATTGAAGACTCCCAAGGAGATGTTTGATGCATTGAAGAGACTATATGAAGGAAAGAACATTAATAGGAAGATGACCTTGAGAACTCAACTCAAGGGTGTGAAGATGCAGAACTTAGAAAGTATCCAATCTTATTTCACAAGAGTCTCCCAAATCAAAGAACAATTAGCAGCTATTGGAGAACATATTGAAGAAGCAGAATTGGTGATGACTACATTGAATGGTCTCCTAAGATCACGGGAATCATTCATTCAAGGAATTTGTTCTAGAAGGAAGCTCACCAAATTCAGTAGGCTATGGGATAATTGTACTTAAGAGGATGTCATATTTGAAGCCAGAAAAGAGAAGATGGGTGAAGAAGATAATCAAGCCTTAGCAGTTCATACAAAGAAGGAAAAGAGCAAGAAAGAAGAACATTCTCACAAGAAGCCTAGAAGATTCCAAAAGAATCATAGACCTCATAAGGACTACTCAAACTACATATGTTACAATTGTGATGAAAAGCAACATCTTGCAAGAGATTGCACCAAAAGCAAAGATCATAGCAAGAAAGGAAAGAAGAAGAAGTATCATGCTCATGCTGCAGAAGATGATGAACTAGTTGAGAAGAAAGCAAGGAAAGATTCCTCAAGTGATATGTCTTGAGTTTAACACTCACAAGGTAAAACTTTGGATGATACTGTAGTAATTGGAGAGAAAGAGGGAGGCTTGTACAAATTAAAAGGCCAACCAGATCAAGCATTGGTTCATGACACTATGGAACCAAGTGAACTATGGCACAGGAGGCTTGCATATATATACACTACAAGGCTTTACCGATCGTAAGCAAAATGGTGGCCGATCTACCTAAGATCCAGACAAAACATGATGGTGTATGATGTGAAGAATCTGTTTCCAAGCAAAAGGAGATCTTGAATCTAGTACATGAGGACTAAGGATGAAGACTTTAGAAAGTTCCAGACTAGACAAAGAAGAAGATCAAGGTCTTCATAATCAGTTGATGGAGCAGAGTACGCTTCCAGAAACTCCAGTGACTTCTGCAAGGAGGCAGAAACTAAGAGGGAGCCTACAAAACACATGAAAGAAAAGCATTTATTGTCATTTGAATTCCTGAGTATTTTGAAGGATATTGCTCATAACAGTTACATGTAGATCTGAGATATAGTTTCTTTTATGCATTTATATATGACTAAGATTGACTAGCAGTAGGCTCATGTAGTGCATGTTATGGGTAAGTTGCGTATAGTGCTGCACAACATTCCATGAGCCCTTGATGGATCTATTCTAGGATGAAACGCCTTTGCTAACATTTTGAGAGCAGTACACGCTCTTAACAACATGTTCTGGTAGAGATGGAAGGCGTCTAGATAGTTACCGTGTGTATACGGGATATGGATGAGTGTTGTGCTGAGGCATTGGCTAAAGTGCATTGTTACATAATTGTGTGAATTATGAACTTGTCATTAAAATGTCAATATGATTTGATGATGTTACTAATCATACCATTGAATTTGACTTGTAGGAAAAAATCGTGTGCTATGACCTACAAGAGAAGGATGATAAGACTTGTACCAAAGAACAAGTGATGAATGTTCTAGTAGATTTACAAAATCAAGCATACTACAGAAGTGCAAGGCAAGGTTCATGGTTTCTCTCAGAAAGAGGGAGTCGATTATGACGAGACGTGTGCTCTTGTAGCAAGATACACTTCGATTAGAGCCATACTTGCGATAGCTGTAGTGATAAAGTGGAAGGTACACCAGATGGACGTGAAGACAACTTTCCTGAATGGTGTAGTAGAAGAAGAAGTGTATGTGGAGCAGCCACTAGGATTTGAGACACATGACAAGTAGACATGTGTGCAAATTGAAGAAGGCCTTGTACTGTTTGAAACAGGCACCCAGGACGTGGTACGACAGGATTGATGGTTTTTGACGAGCTTGGGCTTTACTAAGAGTAAAGCAGATTCCAACCTTTACTTCAAGGTTGAGGATGGAAAACCAGTGATACTACTTTTGTATTTAGATGACTTGTTCCTGATAGGTGACGAGAAGCTTATTGCAGAAATGAAGAAGAAACTTACTGCAGAATTCGAGATGAAAGACCTAGGTATGATGCACTATTTCTTAGGTCTAGACGTGTGGCAGAGTCCAAATGAGATTTTCCATAGCCAAGGAAAATATGCTGTGGAGATATTGAAGAGATTCAGTATGTTGGACTGTAAGACCATGGCCACACCAATGGCATCGAATTTGAAGTTGCTGCGTGATACTTCTTCAGAGATAGTGGATGCCACTTTATACAGACAGATGATTGGTTCGTGATGTACTTAACGAACACGAGGCCGAATATATGCTTTGCGTTGAACACATTGAGTCAATACATTGTAGAGCCGAGACATGTACACCTGATTGCGACAAAGCATGTGTTGAGGTACTTGAGGGGTACGATTGATTATGGGCTCATATATGCGACAGATTAGAAGCTTAACCTGCAGGGTTATGTTGATGCAGATTGGGCCGATAGTGTCACAGACAGGAAGAGCACTTTAGGATGCTGCTTCAGTTTGGGATCAGGTATGATATCCTGGTTCAGTAGGAAGCAGACTAGTGTGGCATTCAGTATAGTCGAAGCAGAGTACATGGCAGCTTGTACAGCTAGTTGCTAAGCAGTGTGGCTTCGGAAGTTACTTGTAGGATTGTTTGATCTCGAGTTAGAGGTGACTTGTATTTTCTGCGACAATCAGAGTTGTGTGAAGTTGTCTGAGAACCCAGTGTTTCATGACAAGTTGAAGCACATCGAGATTAGGTACCACTATATCAGGGATATGGTGCAGAAAGGAGCAGTGAGGCTCTAATATGTGGCGACAGACGAGCAAATAGCCGATGTGTTGACCAAGCCTTTCTCAAGAGTGAAGTTTGAGTACTTGAGGGACAAGCTCGGAGTTGTCCAGATCGATGATTTTCGAAAGAGGGAGGGATAAGCAACATAGCATGTGTGAGACGCAGGTAGTCACGTAGTGACGTAATTTGTGCTCCTGGGAGGGTCTCCACTTGAGGTGATGTGGTAGTGGGTGGTCACTTTGGTGACGTAATGTGGGTTCCCATACTACACTCACGAGAATGCAGTAGGTAGTCACATTGGTGACGTAATTAAGTCTCCTGACTGTTGGTGCTATGGTGGGCATACACGACATGTGCTAAGACGCAAGTGGTCACTGGGTGACGTAATTCGTGGTCTTGGGCTGTTCTCCACATGATGTGACGTGATAGCGGGTACTCACTTCGGTGACGTAATTTGTGCTCCTAGACAATACTCACGAGGTTCGTGTTGCCGAGATGTGTGAAGACGCAGGTAGTCACTTGGTGATGTAATTTGTGCTCCTGGGCTGGTCTTCACATGATGAGATGTGACGTGCTAGTGGTAGTCACTTCAGTGACATAATTTGGGCTCCTGGGATACGCTCACGAGATGATCTAGACACGTAGTGTGGTAACGTAGGTGGTTGCTTTGGCGATGTAATGTGTGCTCCTGGGTTGGACCCACTTGATGGATTGCTCGTACAAAACTTCTAGTGATTTATAGATTCGAGAGAGATGTCAAAAGTCAATGGTCAGAGTATAGAGTTGCAGCAACAGTGACAATGATGACCGTGCCAGAAGAATACCTTCCTTGTGAAGAGGGAGTGTTGAATAATGTAACTTCGGAAGATATTCTTATCGTATTTTTATTGTACTTCCTTCGGGAAATATTCATATTGTAATTGATCATGTAAAACCCTAAAAGAAATCAAGTAAAATAAACAAGTCGACCCCACAAAAATCAGTGGGTAAACTACCCCCAACAATGGGCAAAACTGCCCTAGTCAAGTCGGCCCAGTTAGAGAAGACAAGTCGGCCTAGTTAGGCAAAAAGGTCAGTTTGTGACTAGTATAAATAGTGTGGCGCCTAGCTCATTTGGCACATCACTCACTCAAGTAAGTTCGGATGAGTAGAGAGAGAGGAGCAAGTTCGCTTGGGAGAAAGAGTAGCTGCATCTTATCTTTTCTATCTTATCTTATTCTCAGGATCTTTGTGTGAAAGAGCCTTTGCTCTTAGATTGACATTGTACTTGTGACGAATCTATATTGAAGAAGTTTTGCTGGGTTTTTCTCGTGAAAGGGTTTTCCTAGGGTAAATCTTTGTGTACTCTTGTTTATGTTGTGCTTGTCTATCTTTCAGTGATCCTATTGCATATGGTTATTGTGATAATATATAAATTGTCTGAAGATCTAACATAACCATCCTTGAAGTATCAAAATTCTAACATGTTGTAACAGTGTTTGTTATGTAACTTGAACAAAAATTAAAAAATAACTAAAAAAATTCGTGTTGGCTCATAAAATAAAAAAATATTAAAACCAACATAGATCCATCTTAAACACAGATCTATCAAGCATCGAGAGGAATCAAATTTCTTGAGGTGTAAATTTTTTTCTTGATGTGTAATATTTTAAGATAAAAAAATTACACCTCAAGAAATTTGATCCCTCTCAGGGCTTGACAAATCTAGGTTTAAGATGGATCTATGTTGGTGATATCCCAAAGAGTGAGTACATGATCCATTGTCTAGTAGTCAGTCATGAATCCCACTTCGCTTCTAGCCCTCCCCTAATGCCCCTCAAACTAGTTAGATAAGTAAAGATTAATGGTTGTGGCGTAAAGTAAGGTGAAGTTATGGTTGATCATGATGGTCCTTTAGTAAATAGGGTCTAAGTCATGGCCAAATTTGTGTCTAGGATATATAATGTGTTGGGACTAGTAAGGGGGGAAGTCCAAGCATGAAACCTCATTGAAAGGGGTTGGCCAAGAGATGCAGTAGAGGTCCCATCCCATTTTTGAGGAGTTTGGATTCAAGACCCTTGAGGTTGGCGAATTTGTTGTTATTCAGTTTATGAATGGATCTCTTTCTAAATCAGGGGTAAAGAAATTATTGGAGGGAGAGGGAAAGTCTTGAATGGATGGGTGACTTGGAACATTGTTGAGAGAGGAGGTGTGGGATCATTGGGCATGGGGTCAATGTCAATTGGTGGTTTTTCCCAAGGGAGAGGATTCGCCAAAAGATATTGGGGGATGTGTGGATGAGATAAAAGAGATCTCTTCTTCTAGTGGCCAAGAAGTTGTGTTACTTTCTTCTAAGAAGGTGACAATTATCCTTACGAGTAGGGTCTAAGGTAGAAAGGTGGGGCAAGTTGTATTTAAGTTTTCTATCGATAGCCTTGTAGTCATTGTCATACCATTTATTCATAAGACATGAGCATTGAGAGAGAGGGACTTCTGGTGGGATGCTTTCCAAAGAATGCGAGCAAGGAATTAGAATTTTGAGAAACTCTGGAGAAAATGAAGAAATTGGGAAGCAATGGTTGGAGTCATGTCTAGGGTGAAAGAGTAATAAAAGTTTATAGTCATACAATGATAGGGGGAAGATGGACTATGAACCCTTCCGGAAAGTTCTAGAAAGGAAACCTCCAGAAAGTTCTAGAAAGGAAACCCCCGGAAAGTTGTAGAAAGCCCCGGAAAGCATGGAAATAGAAAATGAAGGTATAAATAGAGGGTGTCGCCCTCATTTGTACATCAAGCAAGTTCGCATCAAGTCAGTGAGACAAGTGTGCAAGAGAGAGAAGCAGCTGGAGGAAGACTAATATCTCGGGTTTTATCTTATCTTTGTATCTGGGGTATCTTTCTGTGAGAGAGCTTTAGCTCTTCATTGTATTGACATTGTATTTTGTTGATGAATCTATACTGAAGAAGTTCTGCCGGGTGTTTTTCCCCAAGAGGGTACCCCAGTATAAATCTTTGTGTATGTTGTGAATGTCTTTCTTTCAGTGATCCTTATGCATGCAGTTATTATGATTGCGTCGAGAGGCGCTCTACAACACAGTATGAGGGAGATCTTGTAACATGTGTAGAGTTTGTCGAGTGTTTGTCTAGTAACAAAATAATACAAAATAAACAAAAAAAAATAATACAAAGTAAAAAGTAATAAATATTATGTCGGCCATAAACAAAAAGAATAATACGAAGTAAAAAGTAAATATGAGACTTAAACTAGAGACTTTAGAGCTTAGGATTAGGTGATAAATATTATGTCGGTCATAAACAAAAAAAAATACAAAGTAAAAAGTAAATATGAGACTTAAACTAGAGACTTTACTTTTTACTTTTAATACAAAGTAAAAAGTAAATATGAGATTTTAGAGTGTTTGCCGAGTAACAAAATAATACAAAGTAAACAAAAAAGAATAATACAAAGTAAAAAGTAAACGTAAATATGATACTTAAACTAGACACTTTAGAGCTTAGGATTAGGTGGCTCAGGTATTGCACTCAAGGAGCTATTCAAGGAGAGTTTGCACTTGGGGAGATTTGATCCCACTCGGCGCTTGATAGAACCTAGGATTTGGATCTCGGCTGGTATGATATAAATTGAATTAAAGTTTAATGAATTCTGAATAAAACATAATTGCTTAAGTAAAATCTCAACATGGTATCAGAGCAGTGCTGAAAGAAGTCATTGCAACAACTAGAACAACTGAAAGTTGGAAACTAGGGCTTCTAGTTTTTGCCTGTTCTGTCCACAGATATGACTAAAAAGAAGGTTTGCTCAACTTGCCTTGGGAAGGCGCATCTTCTCCCTGGATCAGATTCTCCAGATTCAAAGCTTGAAAAAATTAGGGTTTCCTCATAAAACGTTAGGTTGGACGTTAAGCAGTTTTCATGTTGACATTGGAACTGGTTTTGGCTTTGTGGAGATCACCTTGGCATAGTGCATTGATTGGTAAGTCCAAATTCCAATTATGAAATCTTTCATCTCTGTCATATTTTTAAGCTTGAACAAAATGACGAACAACACCAAGCTTGATGGGAAGTTTGAAGGGGCTGATAACTTTCGAGCATGGAAGTATAGGGTGCTTCTCATTCTAGAAGAGAATGATTTGGAAAAATATGTTGAAGAAGAGGTTGATGAGCCAAAGGGAGATGAAGCTAAGGCAAGGCACAAGAAGAACATGATTAGGGCAACTAGAATCATTGCAGATTCTATCAAGGATCACTTGATCCCTCATGTCTCACCATTGAAGACTCCAAAGCAGATGTTTGATGCCTTGTCCCGGTTGTTTGAAGGAAAAAATATCAACCAGAAGATGGTATTGAGGACACAACTCAAGAATGTGAAAATGCAGAATTCATAAACCATTCAATCCTACTTTACAAGAGTATCTCAAATCGAAGAACAACTTGAAGCCATTGGAGAAACAATTGATGAAGCTGAGATAGTGATGACTACATTGAATGGTCTCCCAAGGTCATGACTACATTGAATGGTCTCCCAAGGTCTTGGGAATCATTTATTCAGGGAATTTGTTCTAGAAGGAAGCTAACAAAGTTCAACATGCTATGGGAAGAGTGCACACAAGAAGAAGCTAGATTGGTAGTAAGAGAAGAAAAGTTGGGTGATGATGAAGATCAAGAACTAGCAGCACAAATGAAAAGTAAGAAAGGATCCCATTCTCGCAAAAAGTTTCAACAGACACAAGACACAAAAATATTACTGAAATCACAAATGCTATAGAAGATGGGACACATTGCAAGAAATTGTCCTCACATAAAAGATCAAATCAGAAAAGGAAAGAATAAAAGACATCATGCTCATGTCGTAGACGATGATGAACCTGTTCAAAAGAAAGCAAGAGAAGATGATTCAAGTGAAGAATGTGTTAATATAAGCTCTTACAGGGACAATCACTCATGGAAGTGACACATGGCTTGTTGATAGTGGTGCTTCTAAGCACATGACCGGTCAGAAGAATTCTCTCACAAATTTGGTCCATAAGGATTCACCTCATAAGGTGAAGCTCGATGATGATTATCAGTATCCCATAAAAGGGGTAGGAGAAACCTCCCACAAGTTGGATTCCATAAAGTCTATGAAGATGAAAGATGTATTGTATGTACCTAGTTTGAAGAAGAATCTCGTTTCCATCTCAGCATTAGAGCAATGTCGATATAGAGTTGCTTTCGTTGATGGCCGAGTTCTCATGTGGCCAAAGGGAAGGACTATTGATGATGCTATCGTGATTTGTGTTCAAGAGGGAGGCCTGTACAAGCTGAACGGACAATCAGATCAAGCATTGGTACATAACGCTGTGAATTCGAGTGAGCTATGGCATAGAAGACTTGCTCACATACATCACAAAGCATTGGTGTTCAAGAGGGAGGCCTATACAAGCTGAAGAGACAATCAGATCAAGCATTGGTACATAACACTGTGATTCCGAGTGAGCTATGGCATAGAAGACTTGCTCACATACATCACAAAGCATTGCCGATCATAAGCAAGATGGTTACAGGTCTATTAGAGATTCAGGTGAATCATGATGGTATATGCAAGGAATGTGCACAAGGCAAGAATGTGAAGAGTCTGTTTTGTTAGATTATGGTAACTTTGGGATGTTCTCCATGACTCAGATGCCTTGCATGGAGGTACATCAGTACCATAGGCATCAGGATGGAGTAGAGAGTGAGATGCACTCTACTCAGTGGCATGAGCCCAGTGGGGGCTGCATGCAGAGCTTCAGGGGAGATTGACCGATGCATGCATGAGTATTGCATGACCTGCCAACATTCAGTGACTGCATGCAAAAGTGACCTTTTGCATGCATGCATACAAAAGTGACTTTTTGCATGCACCGGGAATTAGGGTTTTGGCAAACCTAATTCATCGGTGAAATTATTTATAGAGGCAGGGGGTCCCCAGATGGGGTTACTCAGTTGTATCATCAGAGAGAGATACTGCCAGAATGAGGGGGACGAATCTGTCCATGTGGGGCGACTTTCTAAGATAGGGAGGAGTTGCTGCAGGAGCTAGGAAGGTCAAATTTGAGCTAGATCAGTGACCTTCAGTTCCAGAGAGACCAGATCTCCAGTACTGTGAGTTGAGAGAGCTCCACAGTGTGATTACTGATTAGATTGGAGGAGGCCGAGTTTGCTTGGAGGAGGACGTTTTTCTCGAGGAGGAGAAGCTTGTTGTGAGTTGGATTGACCGAGTTGGAGTCCGAGACTTTCAGGATAGCCTTGCCTCGAGATTTGAGGAAGGGTAGAGATGATTGGAGCTCAGATCTGTTGAGATCCGGAGCAGTACGAGCATTTGACATCTAGAGGTGGAGGGCGCACTTGTGCATGCAGAGAGGGCCGATTTCATCAGTGGGCAGTCTTCAGAGCGAGTAGATCAGAGCAGAGAGATCTAGAGAGGGCAGATCTATCAGAGGCACCGTTAGAGCACTCAGATCCAGATTGGCAGTTAGGGCATACTTCGTCAATGCATGCATCAAGATGCATGGATGCATGCAAATTAGAGTTTGTCCTGGTTAGAGGGATTGAGTTACCGGCTGAGGTAATTCTGTATTGTACTGCTTTTATACTTCTATATGCTCTGGGCTCAAGAGAGAAGATAGCCCCATAGTTAGCTGGTTTTTCCCAAAAGGGTTCTAGGGTATATCTGTTGTCTATGCTGTTGATTGCATTTATGTGTTAATTGGTAGATGCAGATCTAGTGGTTGAGTCTATGTTTTTATGAGTATGTACTGACATTGAGATTCATACTACTTGAGGTCTTAGACTGATCCAGAGGGAGTAGTGATCTCTGGATCTATATATATTTACATGTTTCCAAGCAGTGACAACAAAGCAAAAGGAGATCTTGGATCCGGTGTATGAGGACCAAGGATGAAGACTTTAACAAATTCTGGACTAGATGAAGAAGAAGATTAAGGTCTTTGGAATCAGACAATGGAGCAAAGTACGCTTCCAGAAACTCCAGTGACTTCTACAAGGAGGCAGAAATCAAGAGGGAGCCTACAAAATGCATGAAAGATAAGCAGTTACTGTCATTTGAGTTATTCCTTAAATTCTTGAGTATTTTGAAGGATATTGCTCATAACAGTTATATGTAGATCTATGATATAGTTTTCTTTTATGCATTTATATATGATTGAGATTGACTAGCAGTAGGCTCATGTAGTGCATGCTATGTATATATTGGGTAAGTATCCTATAGTGCTGCACATCATCCCATGAATCCTTGATGGAGCTAGTCTAGGATGAAACCTCTTTGCTAACATACTGAGAGTAGTGCACGTTTTGGATAGTGTGTTTTGGTGAAGATGGAAGGCACCCATATAGTTACCGTGTGTGTTTGGGAAATGGATGGGTGTTGTGCTGAAGCATTGGTTACTTGACTGTGGGCATTATGCATAACTTGTCATTGCATTAAATTGATTGATTAGTATGCAATGTTGCTAACTATCTGACTAAATTTGACTTGTAGGAAAGACCATATGCCATGACCTACAAGAGAAGGATGATGAGACTTGTTCCGAAGAACAAGTGATGGATGTGAAGTCAGCTAGGATACAAATTGCGTTGATATTCATTCTTTCAGAGAGAGCAAGAGACCTCGACCATATTCCAGCTACATGGAATTACTATGTGACATCATTGATGCAGAGCCTTCCAGTTATGAAGAAACAACTGATAAGAAAGTATGGAAGGATGCCATGATCGAGGAATACTAGTCGATTATGAAGAATGATGTTTGGGATGTGGTTCTGAGACCGAAAGGTCAATGGTGACTTCCAAATGGATCTACAAGACAAAGCATGGAGTAGATGGCAGTGTCGAGAAGTACAAGGCAAGGTTTGTGGCTCGTGGTTTCTCCCAGAAAGAAGGAATAGATTATGAAGAGACATTTGCTCCTGTGGTGAGATACACTTCGATTAGAGCTATACTTGCAATAGCTGCAGTGATGAAATGGAAGCTACATCAGATGGATGTAAAGACAACTTTTTTGAATGGTGTAGTGGAAGAGGAAGTGTACGTGGAGCAACCACAATGATTCGTGACACATGGCAAGTAGACACATGTATGTAGGTTGAAGAAGGCCATGTATGGATTGAAGTAGGCACCCAGGATGTGGTATGGCAGAATTGGCAGTTTTTTGATGAGCTTTGGCTTTACTAAGAGTAAAGCAGATTCCAACCTTTACTGTGACGTTGTGAATGGTGGACCAGTGATCTTACTATTATATGTGGATGACCCTCTTTCTAATAAGGGACGAGAAGCTCATCGTAGGGTGCAAGAGGGAGCTCACTACAGAGTTCGAGATGAAAGACCTTGTTATGATGCACTATTTCTTGGGTCTAGAGGTGTGGCAGAGGTAGGACGAGATTTTCCTTAGCTAAGGAAAATATGCTGTAGAGATCCTGAAGAGATTTGGGATGATGGATTGTAAACCCATGCCTACACTGATGGTAATGAACTTGAAGTTACTGAGTGATACTTCTTCAGGGACAGTGGATGACCACCATGAACAGACATATGATTGGTTCGTTGATGTATTTGACGAACACGAGGTCAGATATATGCTTTGTGGTGAACACATTGAGTTAGTATATGGTTGAGCCGAGATGTGTTCACTTGATTGCAGCAAAACACGTGATGAAGTACCTGAAAGATCGGAAGAGTACATCAGGATGTTGATTTAGTTTGGGATCCACTATGATCTTCTGGCTCAGCAGGAAGCATACTAATGTGGCACTCAGTACAATCGAGGCAGAGTATATAGCGACATGTTCAGCTAGTAGTGAAGCTATGTGGCTTCAGAAGTTGCTTGCAAGACTGTTTGATCTTGAGTTGGAGGTGACTTGTATTTTCTGTGACAACCAAAGTTGTGTAAAGTTGTCTGAAAACCCTGTGTTTCATGACATGTCCAAGCATATTGAGATCAAGTACCATTATATCCGAGACATGGTGCAGAAGGGAATTGTGAAGCTCCAGTATATTGCGACAGACATGCAGATAGTCGATGTGTTGACCAAGCCTCTATCAAAGATAAAGTTTGAGTATTTCAGGGACAAGCTTGGCGTGGTGCAAAATGACTTCCCTCCTTGAGAGGAAGTGTTGAGTTACATATGCGATTCTAGAGGCCGTAGCATATAGAGTGTGGCAACAACGGGTAGTCATTCACGGGCACGTTATCAACTGAGGCACAAGTCGGCCTGACCTCGCACAAGGTTAGGATACCCATTCTTCGGGGCTGGAAGACTAGGTCATGTGGACTGGTGGATGCCCATCTTTTGGGCTGGAGGGCCAACCTATGTGGGTTGGAGGATTCCTATCCTTGGGCTAGATGGCTGGTGTGTGCGCATTGGATCGCCTAACCCTTGTGGTTAGATGCCTAGTCACTGTGGGCTGGATGCCTGGTGTTGCCAACTAGAAGGGCTAGCTTTCAGGCTAGTTGCCCAGTTTTGTGTGAGCTGGATAGTTACCCAGATTCTGTGTGAGCTAGATGCCTAGTTTTGTGTGAGCTGGATGGTTTCCTAGTTCTGTGTGAGCTAGATGCCTAGTTCTGTGTGAACTAGATGAAGTTCCGTGATGACATAAGGTCCGAAAGGACGTTGAGACCCGCAAGGTCCGAAAGGACGATGAGGCTGTACCCACTAGTGAGATGCTATGTATGATGTTGAGGCCCCTGATGCATGATGTGGATGATGGCTTGCTCGTACAAAACTTCTAGTGATGGATAGATTCGTGAAAGATCAACAAGTAAACGGTCAAGTACGGGTCAACGAAAGCAACATTGAAGATTGCGTTAGAAGAATACCTTCCTTGCTAAGAGGGAGTGTTGATATTTTATGTAGCTTCGGAATATGTTCTTATGTCGGCCATGAACCCCTTCGGAAATTTCTACAAAGGAAACCTCCAGAAAGTTCTAGAAAGGAAACCTTCGGAAAGTTCTAGAAAGGAAACCTCTGGAAAGTTATAGAAAGGAAACCCCCGAAAAGTTCTAGAAAGCCCTGAAAAGCATGGAAATAGAAAATGAAGGTATAAATAGAGGGTGTTGGCCTCCTCATTTGTACATCAAGCAAGTTCGCATCAAATCAGTGAGACAAGTACGCAACAGAGAGAATCAACAACTGGAGGAAGACTAATATCTCGGGTTTTACTTTGTATTTGGGGTATCTTTCAATGAGAGAGCTTTAGCTCTTTATTGTATTGACATTGTACTTTGTTGATGAATCTATACTAAAGAAGTTCTGCTTGGTTTTCTTCCCCACGAGGGTTTCCCAGTATAAATCTTTGTGTATTTTGTGAATGTCTTTCTTTTAGTGTTCCTTATGCATGCGGATATAATGATATGATATAAATTGAATTAAAGTCTAAAGAATTCTGAATAACATAACTGCGTAAGTAAAATCTCAACACTTGTAGTCATTGTCATACCATTTATTCATAAGACATGAGCACTGAGAGAGAGAAACTTCTTGTGGGTGGATGGTATGAGGGAAGGAATCTTGGGCTGCTTTCCAAAGAATGCGAGCAAGGACGTTAGGGTTTTGAGAAACTCTCGAGAAAATGAAGAAATTGGGAAGCCATGGTTGGAGTCATGTCTAGGGTGAAAGAGTAATCAAAGTTGATAGTCATACAATGAGAGGGGAAGGTGGAGGTGTGGGTGTGGGGGCTACAGGAGGAGCAAATAACGCAAAGGCCTAGTAAGCATGATCGACAAGGGGAAGGTGATTGGAGACGAAGAGGTCACAGATTGAATGAGGGTAAGAGAGGCTAGAACATAGTTCACAACATTAGAGCCCCTTTTATGGGGAAAGTAAGTAAACACATAAGAACGTAGGAAGTGGTGCCCATTTAGAGTATGCAAACAGTTAGCCTCAACAAGTTCCAAAAGGTTCCTCTCGTATGTGGTGCCTGTGAAATTGCCCACATAAGATCCAAAGAGGTGATTGGAGACCAAGAGGTCACAGATTGAATGAGGGTAAGAGAGGCTAGAACATAGTTCACAACATTAGAGCCCCTTTTATGGGGAAAGTAAGTAAACACATAAGAACGTAGGAAGTGGTACCCATTTAGAGTATGCAAACAGTTAGCCTCAACAAGTTCCAAAAGGTTCCTCTCGTATGTGGTGCCTGTGAAATTGCCCACATAAGATCCAAAGAGATGATGTAAACCTCACAATGAAAGAATTTAGGAATAATAGAAGAAGAGACATGCAATAGAACTTAGATCCAAAGAAAATCTGATTGAGGCAGAATAATTACACATGTTACATTAAACTGAATAGTGAACAGGTAAATATACAATGCTGAGTACGAGGATTCGAATTCACTAGGAGGAATTCGAATTGGCCTTCATGCACAGATCCATAATCAATGGAGAGTCATCAATGCCTAACTAGGAGTCCACCTTCTCATCAGTGAAGTCATCAATGCACAAGTAATGGTCAACCGGGAGTCAAACTGAGTCTAACTGAATGTGGTTGGTGTAACTGGCACATGGAAGCACTAATATAGTGAAGGAGGCTCAGTGGAGGGCACCATAGGAGTTAACTGGAGTTAGAATGGTCAATCTAGTCTCACTGGAGGTCCAACAGAGTGATAAACTCAGTAAAGATTCAGTTAATCCTTAAATCAAGGAAATAACTGAAGATAACTCAATATAACTTAATATAACTGGACTGGTAGGTGAAGAAGGCGCCCTTGTCATGCAGTGGAGCAAAGGAGGGCGCATTAGTCACTGGGAGGGCTAGAAATGATCTGAAAGAAGCTCCGGGGGCTAGTTTGCTGAGGACTAGGTGTTGGGACTGATGACCTAGAATGCATGCAAACCCTAATTTTGCATGCATGACTGAAAATGAAAATGACTGGAAAGCTAGTAGGACTAGGATGGAGTATAGGAATATCCTAACAGTGCCGTGATTAAGATTGTCATTTGAATGCTTGTACAAGGCTTAACCACTAGGGCCCAACTCAAAAATTGCAACTTGTCCTTAACAAGGTTGCGGATGGGAACCTATTTGGCTCAAGTTCGATTGTTAGAGTTCCAGAATATCATGATATTCCAAAGTGCTAATAAACATGACATGTCAAAGTAAAGTTAATGAAATGGGCCCTTGTTTATGGGAACAACTAATTCTGATTAAGCCAAAGGGAAGTAGCATATGACACTATAAATATCTTGAACATATGGACCTTGTTAGATTTAGAGCCAATTTGGATTGATTGTCAAAATTGACTAGATATTGTAGATTTGTAGTGGTCAAAAACGAGGCAAACCGCCTTACCTGATTGACATTCTCCACTACACCTTGCGCTTTTCTTGAAGGTAGAAATTCGAAATGGGGGGAAGGGCCTTTTTGGGGCTTTCATATATCTTTATAAGAAATGCCAGGTCACAATCATCAATCGCATCATGAAGTATCTTAGAAGAAGTCCATACCATCTCATTACAAATCCAACATGCAATTGATATGACTTTGGAATGTAGGGCTTGCATATGGTGTCATTGGGTACGAGCGGGTTGAGGGCAAGACCATCTTGAAGGGGGCATGTCTCTGCTAATAGCTTGAAGGTTATGAATATTTGTGAATTTGTTGTCTTTCCATGCAGCCACAACTTGTGCTTGACTCTTAAGTTCCTCAACTTGCATGGGGGTGAGGTCCTTATCTAAGTAAATTTTGGCAGGGAGAAAGAAAAGCCTAGAGGGGGCAGAAATTGATGATGAGACTACAGGGGATGGAGAGAGTTGAGGCTGTTTGGGAAGGTGTGCGAGAGGGTGGGGAGAAGCTGGAAGAGGTCTGAGGATCCATGGCCACACACCAGAAGATAGGTCAGGCCTATAGGGTTACCAGGATGTTCACGGGGGTGTTGAAGAGAAATTGATCTTGACCACATGGTACCCTGTTATATAACAAGTCAGTTTTATTTACCTAGAGAAAAGGAAATACACAGCTTGGAATAGTCATAGAACAAAATACAACTAAACAAACTGTGCAATGACTCTATATGCTTCATCCATCCTGTCTTTTAAAATAACATTGAGAGAATTGGCTCCAAGAGTCCAATACCTATGGGTTACCTGTGTTACTTTTTATAGCTTTCTTACCATAATTTTTAACAATTAACAGTTAAAATCCACTCTAACACTAGAGTACACTTATGGAGTCTTTATTCTTCTTAGCACAATTTTAACAATTATAATAGTTAAAACTCACTAACACTAGAGGACTACAATTATGAAGTCTTGCATGGCCTGTAAATATCCCTACTCCTTGTCTCTTTAGCATTCCCTCGGCAGGTGATAGAAACATGATTGATGGTCTCTTGGACCTTTGGATCTTCAATTTCTTCAACTTGTCACCTTTGGCAGCTCTTACTATGACCTCATAACTTTTGTCATCCTTTATATTTCGGCGAGTTTTAATTACAGCTATGCCTTACTCAGTGGATAAGAGTCTTCAGATTTAATGTATCTCATATGCGACTCGTCATCTTGGGCAGCTCTTTGCTTTACAATTACCTGGCACCATTTGTCAGCAGTTATGTTTCAGTGACTCTCGCTCTTCCTTGGCTACAGCTAGGTCTTGCTTTGTGGTTAAGAATCATAGCATTTGACGTCTCTTAATTGTTACATGCAGATGCATGTCACATGTAGATTAGAAAATGGGCACCTTTAGGATTGAAAGTGTTTGAATTTGCAACAATTTTGTCTTTGCTTTTATTCCTGATGATTATCCCTAGGCAATTCTTGTTACATATAAACTACATAAGTCGGGCATTCCATAATGGGATATTGATTCATTTTGAGAGTTCACACAGATCAAGTCTAATTCAAGGGAAGATACTGTGCATCATAAATTTATACAGGGGTGCAGTCTTTAGTCAGTGCTTTGGCATCTTGGTTACATTTAGGAAGTTTTGGCATGTGTGGCAATCTGGTCGCAGCAAAAGCTTTTTGTGGGCAAACTTGCAAGCTGAGTTTTTGTACAATAAATTTCAATTTAGATGTTAATTAGAGTAGGGATAATTATTTTATGCTACTGCTGATAATTATTCACTGCATGAAAATATACAAACCTTTCATTATGCATATTCCAGTGTCCAAATAACTGCATTTGTTCATTCTTCTCTATTAATATTTGAACCTCCCTTTGTTACTAGATTCCTAATTAATATTGAGCATATTTGGTAACATTTGTAATCTAGAGGCTTTGTTGTTACCTCTTTTTTACCTATTAATAGCTGCAATACAATGCTAGCGATACAAAAATAAAATTGGGCTTTGTTCTGCTAGTGAAGTTGCTGGTAGAAGATGACTTTGGCGTGTTTAGAACTAACATTGAATTGCCTTGGTCATCATATCTTTGTGTATGCAGGTGATTTGAACTTGAACATTTTCTTTGCTTGTGTATTAACAAGAGATGGGAATGGTTATTCTATACGAATGAGTGCACCAAGAGTAAAAATTGAAGGAAATGTGTATTTAATGTTTACAGGTTCAGAACAGGCATCAGCAGCTTCCTGATCAGGCGTTGGTAAGTTACCTCTTTCCTAGTCACAATAAGGCTCCTTTTACTAGAAAATTCTTTCAAATGTAGTTTATTATGATGCACCCAACATACTTGTGAATGTTCAATGCATATTTAGTCTGATTTGGAATCCTTGTGAGCAGCATATTACGATCAAACTTTTTAAAGCTGGTTTATCCATTGAAATTCATGTAAGGTTAGTACGAAACGTTACATATACATGCCACTTAATAATACATTTCTATGATCAATCGATGGTTAAAATTATAACGCATGGTCCAATCACTCGGTATATATTTCTAATAATTGCCCATACCAGAACCCTTAATTTCAGCATTGTCATTGACAATCAATTTAAAATAAAAAAGAAAACCAACCACAAAATATTGTAAACATGTATCCAGATTACTTACACTAAGCATGCCTATTATTACATGCCCATTGGTAAGAAAGTAGTATCATTAGATCAATTTATTATTTTTATGTTGAAATCTATTTTCAACCATATCCATACAAATTACTTGATAGAGACATGTCTATTGCAAATAATTGTTAAAATGTAATATCTATTTTTAGGATTAAGAGATTAGAGATTCAGATAAGATTGACTATTCTAGCATGAGCTACTTTTGGTTGGAGGATAATCCTTATCCTTAGCTGTTATAATTTGGAAGAAGTTTTTCACTATAAATATGAATTTGTATGCAAAACAAAAAATTAACCGACATGGTATTAGAGCAATTATTGAAAAACCAACATGGTATTAGAACAATTACGGCTTTTGAGAGCTAAATAATTCAAGTTTGAAGGGTGGGTGGGTGTAGAACACTTGTGGAGGGCATCACACCTAAAAAAAGGTATGGTTTTGGTTCATTAAGGTCACTGCCCAATTTTTATGATAAAAAGAAAGAAACATTTATTTTAAAGCAAAGTCGACCTTTGTTTGAGGTTGACTTTAGATTTTGCTCAAGTTAGCACATAATTTTGGAACAAATTATGCACTATAAATATGAATTCCTATGCAATAAAAAAATAATTGATTTCAGTTTCAAAATTTTATCGTTTTCTCAGATTTATGGGCATTGATAAACTATATTATTGCAATTATTGCTTCTGAGCTAAGTTGCACTGAAATGGATATGGGAATAGATACGGATATGGGGGGAAACAAATATGGCAAATTTTCAGAAAAGTTGGATACAATACGTTGGGGAAATGGCAGACATATTTTTTTTCCAAGAAAACAGTTGCATTTTTATTACCAGAAAAGGAATAAAAATACATACCTCAGGTGCTTTGAGCACATTACATAGGCTGTTCTACTGTTCCACTTATGTGATTTTCTAAATACTATCACTGATGTCATATATCTGCTGAAACAGCATTACAATTAATTTGCCACTAGTATTACTTTCTCTCCCCAAGATCCTAATCTAGCTCAAAATTTGTTTTTTAACAGTCCCCTAAAACATTACAGTCATCCAAAAAAAGAAGATATTAGGTGTAGTCCAGACTCCAGAATATCTCTTTTCTCCTCAACAATTCCATCCCTGAAAGTTGTAAATGTGATAGATCCTGGAGGTAAAAGAAGTCCATCCTTTTAAAACTTATCTGCTAATTGATTTAATTTTCAGAAAATGTGACATATCCTGAATGTGTTATATGCTCCAGCAATCTCCTTTAAATGAGTGCCTAGATTCTGAAGATTTATATTATTCAGAAAATGTGTCCCTTGTATCCAATTAATGACCAGTGAGGAGGCTCCAAATACCTTTAAGTCACAAACTCCCAAACCCAGAACCAATTTCAGCAGTGTCCTCAAAGCCACAAATTCTGCGAGATTGTTGGTACCCTGAGAGATATTCGCTTTAAACATATTGTAATGAACATCTGAAAAGTATAGACCACCCCCTGTGCCGCAGACCTGGTCATGTCCCTGGAACGCACCATCAAGAAAACTCCAACAGTGTTGCTTATCAAACAGAAGTTCCCTGATCACTTTCGGGGCCTTTGCTCTCAAGTCATTCTTGAAGTACAGTGCAAGAGAGGGTACCTGTGCAAAAGTCTGAAATGTCTGAACCTGTTCCTCCTCAAAAAGTTGAGCATTTCTAGCGATCCACAGATCCCATAGAACCAGAAACGGTAAATACCTGAGGGCTTTTAATTCCGGTCTATCGAACAAAGGGATGAAGGCAATTCTTAACAGAGTTCCCAACCCATAAATGCCTAATCTTTATCCAGGACTCCACATCCCTCCAAATCTGTCGATAGTAAGCACTGTGAACTAATAAATGTGTCACATTCTCTTCTGCTTCCCTGCACAAGAAGCAAATACCAGGGCCCTGAATTTGTCACTTCCAAAAGTAATCCCAAGTAATCACCTTATTCATCAAAACCAGCCCCATGATAATCTGGCCTTTCAGAGGTGCCTTTACTTTCCAAATACGAGACCGCCACCAGCGCTCATCTAGATGCTCTTCCGCCTTCAAGGCCTAATAACCCAAGTGGACTGTATACACACCTCCAATTTTTTTACCCACCTAGACCAGACTGTCAGGCTCATCCCGAAGCCTGATGTGAACCCATTTCAAAGAAGATAAATAGGAACCCCATTCTTGAGCCCAATCCCCCTAAAGGTCCAATCCTTGTGCAGACTACCAACCCTGATGCCATATATCAGTGGTAGTTGTGTCTGAGAATTGTGATAAATGTCGCAAGCCTCATGCTATTTATAACAACTGAAATTAGCAAACACAAATATTGTCATAGACAATATTCTTCTATCCTGAGTTCCCTAGATAAAACAACACTTCTCAAGCATTTGATTAAGGACATGTCAGCTACTTCTAAATGTTAGAATTTCGGGTTACTCCGAAAGTGTTTACACTATGTTTGGGGTGCTTCATGAGTTTTGGGGCACATGGTGTATGTATGTTCAACCTTTTGTTGGTCCGAGATGGATTGTACCATGAGAGGTGGTTTGTGATAGATATGCACACTTCTGATAGCTTGCGCAGTGGATGCCAGACCTCAGATGATCACTGGCTCAGTATTCTTCCCTAGGGCATTGGAGATCTCTTGCTTGGATGGTGGATGCATTGCATGATGGCCACATGGAGGATTCACTTGGTGGGAGAATGCCCTACGAGATATGAGGAGTGTTGTCCATTGTGGAGGGCTACGATCCTTAGATGGCATATGGTAGCTTGTTTTCCTGTTCAAAGAATTGGAGATGGCTTGGTGATGCTTGGGGCTTTGACAATGTTCTTGGCTTTGGAGGATGTATGGAGTCAATGGAGGCTCGGTATGGAGTGGTGTGGACTTGCCTTGCATAGCTACATCACCTTGGGTCACTATTGTGCACGACATCATCATTGGATCTCGACACTTGTACTTTAGGAGTGGAGTGCTTCACTTGTGTGGCTTACATATGTTTTGTAGGCTCGCTTGTAAGGTTTAGTGTTGAAGATTGTGTAACTTCGGAAGATATTCTTTTTATATTCTTATTGTACTTCCTTCGGGAAATATTCATATTGTATTTGATCATGTAAAAACCCTAAAAGAAATCAAGTGAAATAGACAAGTTGGCCCCACAGAATTCAGTGGGTAAACTGCCCCAAACAATGGGTAGTCTGCCCCAAACAATGGGCAGAACTGCCCCAGTGAAGTCGGCCCTATAGTGGAAAAGTCAGCCAGACATGTGTATAAACAAGGGGGTCGAATTGCTCATTTGGAACATCACAATATCGCTCAAGCAAGTGAATAAATGCGCATGGGAGAGTAGCTGCAGCTGGAGGAAGCTTATGTTTGGGTTTTCTATCATATCTTATTCTCGGGATCTTTGTGTAAGAGCCTTTAGCTCTTGTTGTACTAGATTGGCATGGTACTTGTGACGAATCTATACTGAAGAAGTTTTGTTGGGTTTTTCTCGTGAGAGGGTTTTCCCAGGGTAAATCTTTGTGTCTCTTTTGTATGTTGTGCTTGTCTATCTTTCAGTGATCCTATTGCATATGGTTATTGTGATAATATATATAAATTGTTTGAAGATCTAACATAACCATCTTGGAAGTATCAAAATTCTAACATGGTTTCAGAGCTAGCTTGAAAGAAGACCTTGTGCAGCAGAAACTACCGGAAGTGAAAACTAGGGTTTCTCATTATAGAGCTTTTCACCATAGTTTGGCTTGAAAAGGAGGTTAAAGCAACTCGCCCTAGGAGGGCGCATTTTTCTGGGGAGGCATAATTAAGATTGAAGAATTTTCATTTTTGGCCCTCTCACTACTGCTCGGGAAAATTAGGGCATCAAGTGTTTGGCAGTTTTGTCCACAGATTTGGAAGAAAAATACCTTTTGCTCAACTCGCCTTGAAGACTCCAAAGTTGAAAAATTAGGGTTTCTCTCTCTCTAGTCAATTTTTCAAGACTCCAAAGTTGAAAAATTAGGGTTTCTCTGACTAACCGTAGGTCAACCAGAAGTCAGATCTCAGAAGACATTCCAACAAGCACTTGATTGGAGCATCTCAATTGGTAAGTCCTATTATCTTTATTTCCATTTGAGGTTCTCATTTTATCAAGATGACAAACAATACCAAGCTTGAGGATAAGCTTGAAGGAGCATATAACTTTCGTGCCTGGAAGTATAGAGTGATGCTCATTCTAGAAGAGAATGAGTTGGACAACTATGTCAAGGAAGAAGTTGCGGAGCCAGAGGGAGATGAAGACAAAGCTAAACACAAGAAGAATTTAGTTAAGGCCAAGCGGATCATTGCTGACTCCATCAAGGATCACTTGATCCCCCATATTTAATCTTTGAAGACTCCTAAGGAGATGTTCGATGCATTGAAGAGATTATTAGAAGGGAAGAACATTAACATGAAGATGACTTTGAGAACTCAACTCAAAGGTGTGAAGATGTAGAGCTAAAAAAGTATTCAATCTTATTTCACAAGGGTCTCCCAGATCAAAGAACAACTGGAAGCTATTGGAGATCATGTTGAAAGTGCATAATTGGTGATGGCTACATTGAACGGTCTCCCAAGATCATGGGAAGCATTCATTCAAGGAATATGTTCTAGAAGTAAGCTCATCAAATTCAATAGGATTTGGGAAACTTGTGCTTAGGAAGAAGCCAGAATTGAAGCCGAAGAAGAGAAGATGAGTGAAAATGATAACCAAGCCTTAACAGCTCATGCAAAGGAGAGCAAGAAAGAAGAACACTCTCACAAGTCTAGAAGATTCCAAAAGAATCAAAGACCTCAGAAGGATTACTCAAACATCAGATGTTACAATTGTGATGAAAAAGGTCACATTGCAAGAAATTGCCCCAAGAACAAAGGCAACAGCAAGAAAGGAAATAAGAAGAGGCATCATGCTCATGTTGTAGAAGATGACGAGCCAGTTAAGAAGAAAGCAAGGGAAGATTCCGCAAGCGATGAAGAATATGTCTTGAACTTTTGATGATACAATAGTAATTGGAGAGCAAGAGGGAGTCTTGTACAAATTAAAAGGTCAACCGGATCAAGCATTGGTTCATGACACTATGGAACCAAGTGAACTATGGCACATAAGGTTTGCATATATATATACACTACAAGGCTTTACCGATCGTAAACAAAATGGTGACTGGTCTACCCAAGATCCAGACAAAACATGATGGTGTGAAGAATCCGTTTCCCAACAAAAGGAGATCTTGAATCCAGTTCATGAGTCCAAGAATGAAGACTTCAGAAAGTTCCAGACTAGACGAAGAAGAAGATCAAGGTCTTCAGAATCAAATGATGGAGTAGAGTACGCTTTCAGAAACTCCAGTGACTTCTGCGAGAAGGCAGAAACTAAGAGGGAGCCTATAAAACACATGAAAGATAAGTATTTACTGTCATTTGAATTCCTGAATATTTTTGAAGGATATTGCTCATAGCCTCATAACAATTACATGTAGATCTGTGATACAATTTCTTTTATGCACTTATATATGACTAAGATTGACTAGTAGTAGGATCATGTAGTGCATGTTATAGGTAAATGGCCTATATTGTTGCACAACATCCCATGAGCCCTTGAAGGAGTTAGTCTAGGATGAAACCTCTTTGCTAACATGTTGAGAGCAGTGCACGCTCTTAATAGTATGTTCTGGTAGAGATGGAAGGCATCTAGATAGTTACCGTGTGTATACGAGATATGGATGAGTGTTGTGTTGAAGCATTGGCTAAGATGCATTGGTTACATGACTGTGTACATCATGCATAAGAAGTTGTCATAACATGGAAAGTTACTAATCATATGAGTAAATTTGACTTGTAAGAAAGATCGTGTGCTATGTCCTACAAGAGAAGGACGACGATACTTGTTCCGAAGAACAAGTGATGACTGTTCAACAGTGACCCTCAAGAAGATTTACAAATTCAAGCATACTACAGAAGTACAAGGAAAGGTTCATGGTTTCTCTCAGAAAGAGGGAGTTGGTTATGAAGAGATGTGTGCTCCTGTAGCAAGATACACTTCGATTAGAGCTATATTTACGATAGCTGCAGTGATGAATTGGAAGGTACACTAGATGGACGTGAAGACTGCCTTTCTGAACGGTGTAGTAGAGGAGGAAGTGTATGTGTAGCAACCCCTAGGATTTGAGACACATGACAGACAGACTCATGTGTGCAAATTGAAGAAGGCCTTGTACGGTTTGAAACAGGTACCCGGGACATGGTACGACATGATTGATGGATTTTTGGCGAGCTTGGGCTTTACCAAGAGTAAAGCGGATTCCAACCTTTACTTCAAGGTTGAGGATGGGAAACCAGTGATACTACTGTTGTATGTAGATGATTTGTTCCTGAAAGGTGATGAGAAGCTCATTGCAGAAATGAAGAGGAAACTTGCCGCATAATTTGAGATGAAAGACCTGGGTATGATGCACTACTTTTAAGGTCTTGAGGTGTGGTAGAATCCAGAAGAACTTTTCCTTAGCCAAGGAAAATATGCAGTAGAGATCCTAAAGAGATTCGGATGATGGATTGTAAGGCCATGGCCACACCAATGGCATCGAATCTGAAGTTGCTGTGTGATACTTCTTCAGAGATAGTTGATGCCACGATATACAGGCAAATGATTGGTTCGTTGATGTACTTAATGAACACAAGGCCAAATATATGCTTTGCGGTGAACACATTGAGTTAGTACATGGTAGATCCGAGACGTGTTCACTTGATTGCGGCAAAGCATGTGTTGAGGTACCTGAAGGGTACGGTTGATTATGGCCTCAGATATGCGTCAGATCATAAGATTAACCTGCAGGGTTATGTTGATGTGGATTGGGCCAGTAGTGTCACAGATAGAAAGAGCACATTAGGGTGTTGATTCAGTTTGGGATCAGGTATGATCTCCTGGTTCAGTAGGAAGTAGATGAGTGTGGCACTCAAAACAGCCGAAGCAGAGTATATGGCAGCTTGTTCGGCAAGCTGTGAGGCAGTGTGGCTTCGGAAGTTACTTGCAGGATTGTTCGATCTCGAGTTAGAGGCGACTTGTATTTTCTGTGACAACCAGAGTTGTGTGAAGTTGTTGAGAACCCGGTGTTTCATGACAAGTCGAAGCACATCGAGATCAGGTATCACTATATCAGGGATATGGTACAAAGAGCAGTGAGGCTCTAGTATGTGGTGACAAAGGAGCAGATAGCCGATGTGTTGACCAAGCCTCTGTCGAGAGTGAAGTTTGAGTACTTCAGGGACAAGCTTGGAGTGGTCTAGATCGAGGTTCCTTGAAAGAGGGAGTGATGAGTAACATAGCACGTGTGAGACGCAGGTAGTCACGTAATTGTGCTCCTGGGCGTGTCTCCACTTGAGGTGATGTTGTAGCAGGTACTCACTTCGGTGACGTAATTGAGTCTCTTGGACTACACTCACAAGGATGCAGTAGGTAGTCACATTGGTGACGTAATTGAGTCTCCTGATTGCTGTGCTATGTTGGGCAACACACATGTGCGAAGACGCAGGTTTTGGACCTGGGCTGTTCTCCACATGAGGTGATGTGGTAGTAGGTAGTCATTGTGTGTGACGTAATTGAGTCTCCTAGGCTACACTCATAGAGTTGTGTTGCCCCGATGTGCAAAGACGCAGGTTTCAAACCTGGGCTGTTCTCCACATGATGAGATGTGACGTGCTAGCAGGTAGTCATAGTGTGTGAGGTAATTGATTCTCCTAGGCCACATTCATGAGATGATCTGGACACGTGCTGAGGTAACGCAGGTGGTCGCCATGTGTGACGTAATGTACGCTCCTGGGTTGGACCCACTGAATGGCTTGCTTGTTCAAAGCTTCCAGTGATGTATAGATTCGAGAGATGTCACAAGTCAATGGTCAAAGTATAGAGTTGCAACAACATTGATAATGATGATGATGATGGCGATGAAGACAATAATGATGATGATGACCGTGCCAAAAGAATACCTTGTTAAGAGGGAGTGTTGAAGATTGTGTAACTTCGAAAGATATTCTTATTGTACTTCCTTCGGGAAATATTCATATTGTATTTGATCATGTAAAAATCCTAAAAGAAATTTAGTAAAATAGACAAGTCAGCCCTACAGAAATCAGTGGGTAAATTGCCCCAAACAATGGGCAGAACTGCCCCAGTGAAGTCGGCCCTATAGTGGAAAAGTCAACTAGACATGTGTATAAATAAGGGGTTCGAATTGCTCATTTGGAACATCACAATTTCGCTCAAGCAAGTGAATAAGTGCGCATGGGAGAGTAGTTGCAGCTGGAGGAAGCTTATGTTTGGGTTTTCTATCATATCTTATTCTCGGGATCTTTGTGTAAGAGCCTTTAGCTCTTGTTGTACTAGATTGGCATTGTACTTGTGACGAATCTGTACTGAAGAAGTTTTGCTGGGTTTTTCCCGGAGAGGGTTTTCCTAGGGTAAATCTTTGTGTCTCTTTTGTATGTTGTGCTTTCTATCTTTTAGTGATCCTATTGCATATGGTTATTGTGATAATATATATAATTTTTTTGAAGATCTAACATAACCATCCTGGAAGTATCAAAATTCTAACATTTAGATCGACTTGTGTTATATTATTGGCCCCTCTTACATCTCATATAAATAGGGGAAGGAGAGAGTCATTCCAAACAACCCAACACATCACAGACTCATTTGTATCTCTTCTTTGGAGTGCTCTCTTAGTGATGCACTAGGGTTCATGAGGAGGAGGTGGACGATCTCTCTCTCTCTCTCTCTTGAGATTCTTCTTTGTAGATTTGGTCTCTCTCTCTCTCTTGGTTAATCGGGTTTCTTGGTCTGTTGGAGCATATTGGATTTCGGGGTTAGGGTTTCATTCCTTGGATGTTGGAGATTAGGGTTTGGAAACCCTTGGATGTATTTGGGAAGACGAGGAGGAGGATGTCTCGCCTTGGAGATATTGTTGGAGGGATTCTTGCACTTGGAGGAACTAAGGTTTGTTGTATTGAAATAATGTAACTTCAAAGAATATTCTACTTGTACTTTACATTACTATTATTATTCCTCCTTCAGGAGATGTCATTAATGTAAAAGGTCATGTAAAAGTCATGAGGTAAATCCTCCATTGTAAGTCGGGTCAATAGTACCCAAAAGAGTTTAATATAAATATTATTTTGAGTCTTCCTAGGTAAGTCGGCCCTGTCAGTTTGATAGGTCGGCCCAGTTAGGTTAAAAGGTTAAGTGAAAAGTTGAGTATAAATATGTGAGGTGCCTCCCTCATTCTTATCATTCACTCACTCAAGCATTGCACAAGAGAGGAAGAGGAAGGATTGCGAAGGAAAAGGAGGATTGTTCTTGGCTCTTGTGTTTGGGTTTGGTCTCTCTTTCTTATGAGACTTGTTCTTTGGGCATTGTACTTTGGTAATCTATATTGAGGAAGTTTTTGCTGGTTTTTTTTCCACTTGAGGGTTTCCTAGGATAAATTGTTGTATACCTTGTGCTTGTGTATCTTTTAGAGATCCTCTTTATGCTGCTATTGTGAAAATGTATTAAATGCTCATGAAGCTAGAATTTAGTCTTTAGTAGCATATAATCTTAACATGGTATCAAAGCTAGACTGAAAAGAGCAACTTTCACTAGGGTAAATCTCTCTCTCTTTCTCCGGGCAAGAAAATTAGGGTTTCCTACTGAAGAGGAATTTTGGAGTGCAAATGACATTAGGAAGTGCGCCCCTCCTAGGCGCATCTTTTGGCACCTAGATCGAAGTTTTTCAGTGGACATAACTTCCAGAAAGTCAAACGCTAGTTTGACTTGAAACCAAAAAACTAGAACACCAGAAATCGAGAACCAGAACCAGAAACTGCAGCTAGAATTTCACAAGTCCAGTTTCAGGGGTTAAATTTTGGATTCTTTAGAAACTGACCGTACTAGCATACTCGCCTCAGTCAAGTGCATCTCTTGGTAAGTTTAGTTTTCATTTCTGAGAAATTTCAATTTTTGGTCTTTTTTTGTTCTCCAAGATAAGATGGCTCCAAGCACTAAGCTTGATGACAAGTTGGAAGGCATAGAAAATTTTTGTGCTTGGAAATACAAAATTGGACTCATTCTAGAAGAGAATGATCTTGTGAAGTTTATTAAGGAAGTTGTGCCAAAACCCAAAGAAGATGAAGCAAAGGAAAAATACAAGAAGGACATGATTAGAGCCAAGAGGATCATAGCAGATTCCATCAAGGGAATAGGAGAAGCCACATACAAGCTTGATTCAGGAACCCCGATGAAGATGAAGGATGTACTATATGTACCAGACCTAAAGAAGAACCTACTTTCTATCTCAGCTTTAGATAAGAAAGGGTTTAGAGTTGCTTTTATAGATGGTGAAGTTCTTATGTTGCCTAAAAGAAAATCCATAGAAGATGCAGAAGAAGGTGGCGCATATAAACTGAAAGGTCACTTGGAGGCAGCCTTGATTCATGATACTACAATTCTATGTGATCTATGGTGTAGAAGACTTGATCAGCATTGTAGAAAGGCACAGGTCCTCAGAATGAGATGATGGAGTAGAGCTCACTATCAGATATTCCAGTAATCCCTGCAAGGAGACTAGGATCAAGAGAGATCCTACCAAACAAACAAAGATAAGTATTTGAATTGTCATTTTATCTAATTGTTTAAATAATACTGTTCAGTTGTGTACATATTTATATTCCTAGATTTAGGAAGTGTATTATGCGTGTTAGAGCAGTTGCATTAATGAACAATATACTACTAATATGCATATGATGGGTAAGTGGCCTATGGTGCTGTACAACATTCCATTGCTACTTATCTAGAATGAAACCTCCCTGCTGACATATTGGGAGTAGTGCACGCTCTTATTGATGTTCTGGTAGAGATGGAAGGCATCTAGAAAGTTACCGTATGAATGCGGGATATGGATGAATGTTGTGTTGAAGCATTGGCTAAGATAGTTGCATGATTGTGAGACCTATATCTTTATGCATAAGAATTGGTTTTGAAAATTATGAAATGTTTCTAATCATGCAATTAAATTTGACTTGTAGGAAAGATCGTGTACAATCACCTACAAGAGAATAATGATGAGACTTGTTTCGAAGAACAAGTGACGATGGTTCAACTATAAATTTCAAGAAGATTTATGAAATCAAGCATACTACAGATGAACAAAGTGAGGGTTCTCTCAGCAAGAGGGAGTCGACTATGACAAGACGTTGCTTTAGTGGCCAATGATGTATATTACACTAGATATATGGTGTAATTGAAGTAGAAGCATATATCGAGTAACCTATAGAATTCATAACTCTCTACAAAGAACCACATGTGCCAGCTTGAAGAAGTATACAAAGAAGATGTATCTCCCAGAGTCGCAGAACCGTTGAAAGAAGTTGCACCCTCTCCTGATGACGAGATTCCAGAAGACCATGATATGTTGGAGCCCCAAGAACCTCCACACATGACTATATCTCACAAGAGAAAGCCAGCTTGTGGTCGTGAAATTATTCAAGATGCAGAGAAGTATGGTGTTTCAGAAGGCTCCTCAAGGCAAAGCAAGAAGCCAAATCCATCTTCCAGTTATGTGGCTTTGATGTGTGACCTTGTAGACAAAGAGCCTACTCGTTTTGAAGAAGCTGAAAGAATGGGTAGAAGCTATGACGAAGAATACCAATCCATAATGAAGAATGATGTGAAAACAACTTTCCTAAATGGTGTCATTGAAGAAGAAGTGTACATAGAGCAGCCACAAGGAGTTGAAGTTGAAGACAAAAAGATGCATGTTTGCAAGCTGAAGAAGCCTCTGTATGGGTTGAAGCAAGCTCCAAGAGCTTGGTATGGAAGAATCGATAGGTTTTTGACGAGCTTGGGCTTTACCAAAAGTAAAGTTGATCCTAACCTTTACTTCAAGGTTATGGATGATGAACCTGTCATATTATTGTTATATGTGGATGACTTATTCCTAACAGGCAATGAGAAGCAAATCTCAGAGTGCAAGAAGAAGCTCGCTGCAAAATTTGAAATGAAAGACCTTGGCTTGATGCATTATTTTCTAGGTCTTGAAGTATGGCAGAACCTAGAAGGAATCTTCCTCAACTAAGGGAAGTATGCAGTCGAAATCCTGAAAAGGTTTGATATATTGGAATGTAAAGCCAAGGCCACACCCATGGATACAAATTTGAAGTTGCTGTCTAATGCTTCGTCAGAGTTAGTGAATGTTACACTATACAGGCAGATTATTGGGTCATTGATGTATCTGACGAGTACCAGGCCAGATATATGCTTTGCTGTGAACACCTTGAGTCAGTATTTGGTTGAGCCCAGACGTGTTCACCTTGTAGCTGCAAAGCATGTGATGAGGTATCTAAAAGGTACGGTAGACCATGGTCTCAGTTATACTAGAGATCATGACTTCAGACTGTATGGTTATACATATTCAGATTGGACAGGAAGTGTCTCAGACAGAAAGAGCACTTCAGGTGGATGTTTTAGTCTGGGGTCAGCCATGATCTCATGGCTAAGCAGGAAGCAGTCCAGTGTTGCTCTCAACACTGCAGAAGCGGAATATATTGCAGCTTGTTCCGCCAGTTGTGAAGCCATATGGCTTCAGAAGTTGTTATCAGGTCTATTCGATCTGGAGATGGATACCACAGTGATTCTATGTGATAACCAAAGCTGTATGAAGATGACAAAGAACCCCTTGTTCCATGATAAGTCGAAGCACATAGAAATCCGGTATTTCTACATTCCTGACATGGTGCAGAAGGGAGCTGTAAAGCTCCAATATGTGAGCACATATGAGCAAGTTGCAGATGGGTTGACTAAGCCTCTGTCTCGTGTGAAGTTTGAGCACTTCCGTGACAAGCTTGGTGTAGTTCGTAAGGACTTCCCTCGAAAGGGGGAGTAGTGCTGATGATACTATGGTATCCTGATCACAGCGGGTAGCTCATTGGGATTGATCATCCTTAGACTCGATCCTGTAATTCTGAAAGGAAGGATTGTCTTAAATGTTGATCCTTAGACTAGATCCCGTAATTACGAAAGGAAGGATTGTCTTAAATGTTGATCCTTAGACTAGATCCCATAATTTCGAAAGGAAAGATTGTCTAAGATGTGGTTAGTGGACAATGATCCCGTAATTCCGAAAGGAAGGATCGCCCGAGTACCTGTGCGCTGTGATCGGTAGTGGTAGCTCCGTAAAGACTGGGTCTTGTAATTCCGATAGGAAGGATTGTCCTTGTTGGACCTGATCCCATAATTCCGACAGGAAGGATTATTTGAGCATCACAGATGTTGTTGGAATGAATCTCGTAATTCCGAAAGGAAGGATTGTCCATGATCCCGTAATTCTGAAAGGAAGGATCACCCGTGTTGAATTCGATCCCATAATTCCGAAAGGAAGGATCATGTTGGTTGTTGATGCACTTGCCTCATTCTGTTGCCATAGATGATGTTGCTCCAGCCTTGAGCTGTTGATTATGATGATGTTATTCCAGCTTTATGTTGATGAGCCAGCCTCGTGCTGTCGTTGTTGTTGATGTATCTGTTTTTATACTAATGTGATGATGATGATACTTTAGCTCTATACTGAAGATGATGATGATGTTCCAGCTCCGTGCTGCATCTGATGATGATGCTGTTCCAGTTGCTGATATTGATGTTGTTGAAAAACTTCCAATGATTTATAGATGTACCAGCCAATGTTCCAAATGATGTTGATGATGCCTCCTCCTCCCTCCTTTCGATGATGTTGTGTAGAGCCACACTTGTTGTTGATTGTTGTTGTCAGTAGAATACCCTTCTTGTTAAGGGGGAGTGTTGAAATAATGTAACTTTGAAGAATATTCTACTTGTCCTTTACATTATTATTATTATTCCTCCTTCGGGAGATCTCATTAATGTAAAAGGTCATGTAAAAGTCATAGGTAAATCCTCCATTGTAAGTCGGGTCAATAGTACCCAAAAGAGTTTAATATAAATATTATTTTGAGTCTTCCTAGGTAAGTCGGCCTTGTCAGTTTGATAGGTTGGCCCTGTCAGGTTAAGAGGTCAAGTGAAGAGTTGAGTATAAATATGTGAGGTGCCTCCTTCATTCTTATCATTCACTCGCTCAAGCATTGTGCAAGACAGGAAGAGTAAGGATTGCGAAGGAGAAGGAGGATTGTTCTTGGCTCTTGCATTTGGGTTTGGTCTCTCTTTCTTATGAGACTTGTTCTTTGGGCATTGTACTTTGGTAATCTATATTGAAGAAGTTTTTGCTGGGTTTTCTTCCCCTTGAGGGTTTCCCAGGATAAATTGTTGTGTACCTTGTGATTGTGTATCTTTCATAGATCCTCTTTATGCTGCTATTGTGAAAATGTATTAAATGCTCATGAAGTTAGAATTTAGTCTTTAGTAGCATATAATCTTAACATGTTGACTTGGCTAGGGCATCTTGGGTGGTTGGATTTTGTCTTAGCTTTGTGAAGAGGCTATAGTATGTGTGTACTTCATTTATTGTGCATATATAAATGAGATATTTCGCTGTCCACATGTTGTGTATATTGTAGATTTGATTTCAACGTTTTATCTTCTTGGGATGGTTATTTCCAACTCTTAATTGTCTTTCTGATTTGACACACTTAAGAGAAATTTTTTAAGGGACTTAACACTATGATTGAAGATAATAGTACAACCATCTATTGCTTAAGAGAAAATTTTCAAGGGACTTAACACTATGACTGAAGATAATAGTACAACCATCTATTGCCCTTGTGTTTGTTGTTATATTTGTTGTATAAGAAGAGTTTTCAAATTTGGTTTATGCATGTGAAGTTGCCCTAGAAGGCTGGAAACTCATTGGAATGATTGGGTATCTTTTCTTTTTGAATTGCCATGAATTTTGGGGCTACTAGAAATGAATTATTGTGATTGTTCCATTGCTATTTACAACAATCTAAAAGGCTGAAAATTCTAGGGCTAAGATCCAAGGAACCTCCTTGGAAGAAGGTGAATTATAAGATTTGCATTAACTACCTGGTGTGATTGAAATTTCCAACACTAAACATTGACTTCTAAATCCAAAAATATCTCTAAGGCTGAATCCAATTGTTGGAATCTAATGAGAGAATACATTGATTGCACCTCTAAAAGAAGTTTGGAATTTGTGATTAAACCCAATTTTGGAGGTCAGTTGGTGACTTGACTAAGGTGTATTTGGTTTGGTCAACTGATTGACTAGATAATCGAATGGTCGTTATGAGGGTCAGTCGACTAACTGATCGAAACATAAAGGGCCTGTTATCACCTAAACTGTAGTTACCCCTATGGATGTATCCATTAATGGATGGCAATAGGGAAGGGCAACTCAAAAGGTGCAACCACGATCACCTCGACCTCCAATAGATGGTTGTCATGCTAGTTGAGGCAACCTTCACTTTATGCTATCTAGCCCAGACAACAAAGGGGGAGACCCAGATCTACTCCCGACAGGAGAGATCAAACCAAAACACCAAATCAAAGTTAAGTATGAGTGAAGTATTGTAAGGTGTATGGTGTATCCTAGACCTAAGGATGAAGTCACTAGACAAGTAAGGGGTTCAATAAGTATAACTTTGGTTCATTGTTGATGTGAGAGTGACTTATAGTATTTGAAATGAGATCCATGATTAAAGTACTAGTCAATTGTTAGAAAATCCACTGCCTTGGGAATCGTGTCCAATGCAGAGTAGTTTAGGGGTTGAATTGGGGCTAACTAGTACATGTGAAAAGCTTGATCATGAGATATGACAACATCACAAGGGTTCAGTCCACCAAACAAGGATCAAACCACAAGTTAATCCAACAATCTAGGAAAGTCGGATTGACTTGGAGAGAGATCAATGCCTTGGGAATTGGGATCAATGGAGTAAAAAAAAGATTAACTTATGGTTGATGACCCCTAGGGCATAAGACAAGTGGGCTATTAAAGGTTTGATGGATGGATATGTCTAGATCTAATAGATCATGGTTTGTCCAAAGTGGACCACAATCCCTTAAAACAAGGAATGTTATCCCCAAGGCAATATTTCACAAAGTGACCTACTAGACTTAGGTTTCAAGGTATGCTTGTTCCAAATCCACCAAAATCTCATGTACCCATGTCCTACAAGTGGACCAACTCCAATCTCCCAAGAAGTGCGACTTTGCCCAAGGAGGGTAAAAGGTGGGGTAAATGGGATCAAGACAAGTCCAATGGCATCCAAACTTTAGATCCAAGTAGGTTAATCAAGTGACAATGTGGATCTAAAATATCAAGGCAATCCAAGGGTTAGATCTTACTAGATCTGAGTTTTAAGATACCAAGTGGTCCAAAATGGGGATTAAATCCCTTAAAATGTGGAATAGGGCCCACAAGGTAGAAATTGTCAAAGTAACAGTCTAAGGGTAGGTTTTAGGATGTGTAGATTATGATTCAAGTGAAATCTCAACTACCCATGTACCGGATCTAGGGTAACTCACCTTCACCAGGAAGTGCGACCTCACTTGGAGAGGCTAAGTTGGCTTGGGAAGGGGGTCAAATGAAGGCCAATCCTCACCAAACTATAGATCCGGGATGCCGTGGATACTATAGAGGTGGGTTTTAAATATCTTACCCAAGAAGCCACTAGATCTTAGTAGATCTAAAAAAATGTAAAAATGGGGGTTTTGATTAATTAGGGTTTGAAATATTTTAGACAAGTGGATAGATCATGGAAAGAGATTACCTTGAGATCATACCTGAGTGATGTGAATGAGATGCCTTGTTGTTGAGGAAGACTCCCGCAGAGATCAAATGAGAGATTGTTGATTTTGCTTGCCGCAATGATGCCCTAGCCCACAAGTGCGACCTTCTCTACCTGTCAATCCAAGGAAAGCAATTTCAATCAGAAAGGTCAAGTATGGAGGAAATACAAGCGAAGTGCAATAGTAACATGAAATAGAAGGTCCTGGGACAATAATACTCCCTGTTATCGACGAAGAAACCCAAAGAAGAAGTCGGGAGGGTCCTCCCCTACCAATACGTCCTCCTTAGATGAATTCGGCCTCCATCTGTAGATGCAAAAATGGTACAAAAATATGGCAAGACAATATCTCCAATAATTTAGTGCAAAGGAAGAATCAACGAACGAACACCAAAGACATTCACCACAACACTGGAGATAGATGCAATAATAATTTTCTATTCCAATAATCCAGAGCCACAAGTCCCCTTTACAATGAGAGGCTCTCTCCTTTAAATAGGAGGGAGAGAGTCCACAATCTAACCACTTTTTGAATGAGTGGTTAAGATTAAAAGATCAAAAGATCTAATCAATGGTTGAGATGAGCTCAACAATAAAATACATGGATCACTAATAAAATATAACAATAAGTGGACAAAATCGCCCTAGGAGAGGGGATCCCACCAAATCATGATGACAAAATAGAACAACTAGCTCATGGTGGGTCCAAGGGGTAATTTTAGACACCCTTGGTCAATCCCCATAGCACAATAATAATAAAATAGTCCTCAAAGTACCAAATCGTGCCTCTATGGACAAATCGTGGGCCTTAGGAGGCCTCAAAAATCATCAGAAAATGCCATAAGTGATGGATGTGGGTCCCGATGAAGCTGAAACTATTGGAGGTGTGGAAGACATCCCACTCATCATCACTGATCATCCCATGCCAAAACTTTGCCTCAGTAGCCCAAATTGAATTCCTCTGTAGCCATTTCTGCCAATCCTGAACTGCCTCGGGAAGCGTGAAACTACCCCAAACTGCCTCCTGGAGTGCCTGCGCTGTCAAGGTGAGGGCACCAGTGTGTCCGGGAGGGGGGTAATATGGTAAAAACAAGTGGCTGGACCACCCTCTCCATGCACAGTGCCCTAGGTCAACCAGATAAAATCCATCTCTGCTCTGACAGGGTCTCCGACAGACCAAAACTACACTAGGATAGCCTACTGAGGCTCAATCATCACTGTAATTGCTCGGAACTGAAAGTAGACTGTCTCATTGGACTCAGAAGGTCCAAATCTATCCAAGATGTGTACTCATACACCATATGGATCTCTGCATGATCATATAATATATCCAATATACCCGAATAGGTGAAATAATAATAATCTGTAAATGATCAATAAATGCTGAAAACCATAAATCATCATCATAAACTTGTATATGATGCATAGAACCATCATGTACATGTACATAGACCACATATCATCTATCTGTATCATTGCAAGGTCCAACTATCTCATGTCCTGTGATTGACCTTGGTCAAACTAAGTTTGACCAGGTCAACATTGACCAAATATAACTCAGACTATCATCGGAAGTTGCTGCAAAGTGTCAAAGGTTAATGCATGCTTTACAACTTATTCAAATAACAATTATAACTCAAAGTAATCATTACTGGCGATCTAAATCCAAATATATAATGTCATTAATTATTATTATAACTCAGACTAGACTTTCAGGACCATACTCACTTCATAGTTGTGATCAATTTGCTAGTGAAGGGTGAAGGCTAAAATAAACTGGCTAGGCTAAAGGATGACTTGACTGACTTAACGTTGTGACACTTTGGATATGGGAAAGGGAATACACACCATAGTATATACTGAACGAACAACAACACAGGGAATGGCGGTGTCTCACAAATGGATGAGTTGTTAAAGATGGTTTATTCACCTTTAACAGATGCGCACAATCCATAATACAAATGAGGCCAGCAATTATTTAGATATAGCATATAAGTTCCATTGCTTTTGGGCCTGAAGTTTCCATAGCCTTTGATCTATGTGTGTTTATAAACACATTGCATAGATTTACATTTACTTTAGGCTTTCTGCTGCAGGTGTGTTTTTAAGGCACTTGTTTACCAGAGCACTTCTAGGTGTGTCACAGACAGCTTGTTTACCTAGGTATTTTACATTTCACAAAAGATATAACATTTTATTTCACAACCATTTTCATTTGGCTTGCCTTTCATTCATGTGTGTTTAAAAACACATTGCATGAACGGGCTTTCAATACAAGATATAACATTTCATTTTCCAGATTTTGTATTCATGGCAGCACTAAAAGTTTCAATTTTAGCCAACACAACTTTAGTGACTAAGGGGAATTCACAAGGAAACCCAACTCACCATAGGTAAGTTTTGTCACCAACTCAAAGCCGAGACACAATAAACAGGGTAGCTCATTCAATTCAGAGGCTACAGTAGGGAAAAGTCCTCCATGCCACTAGTCAAGTAGTAGGTCAGGGTGATAAACTAAAAGGTAGGTAATGGATGGATGAAGACAATGAATAATGGAGCCAACACTAGCAAGCCAAGGTATGGTGGAATGATCACCTCTATTCTCCCTAAGGAGGGTAAAACTAATGAGTATGAATAGTGAACTTCTAAGTCTGAGTAGGGACAATATAATATATATAATAAGATCAACCAGGTCCACATATCTATATGATCGCCAGATCATGATACTAAATGCTAAGACATGTCATAAGAACGAATATAAAATCAATATAACCACAACACCATGATATACCTGCTGAGTCATATACCTGAATGCTCATCCTCTGAACCATCATCTGTCCTCTGAAACTGCTACTGTAACTCTGGGCACTACTGACTGCTCTGTATCAATGGTATAGTGGCTACATCGGTCATCTCTCTGAGTGTCCTGAGACACAGTCATGGCATGGGGAATATAACTGCTGTCCAAATCTGATAGTGATCCAAATAGATGCTCATCTCAACATCTCAATGTAAGGGAACTGGCTGAATAGTGTACTAGAATTAGAAAAATAATGTATGGTAGCCCGACTACTATATATGTGATAACAGGGCCTAAATTCAGGGTTTGTCTACCTATTTGGGATCGACTTGAATGATCAAAATTGACTTAATCAACCATGTTTTAAGGGGATTGTTTATGCACTCAAGCATAAATAAGTGAGCTCATGTGTTGAGCAATATGCTGAAAAATGTCATGACATGCAATATTGCATTGTATGCTATAACATTATCTTTAGACATCATTGAGTTCTCTTGGATATGTTGTTTACTTTTTATGGTTTATATTGATAAAAATGCATATCATATGGAGAATTTGTTAAACATGGCATCATCATAATTTCCTCCACAACGTAAGGACAAGGGCATGTGAATGTACTAGCAATGGAGTAAACCAGGTCATAGGTCAAGAGTTCATACTGGTTGAAAAAAGGAAAAGCAAAACATTGAAAGTTTGCTGGAAGTGTTGGTCTATGTAACCCTTCATAGTTCATACTGGTTGAAAAAAGGAAAAGCAATGAACTATGTTGTTTTGTAGGGCTTGTTATCCCCCTAACATGTAGGGGTGACTTGATGATCATTAGCAATGTGATCTTCCATCACATCCAACAGTTCCACATATGAGATCTGTGGTTTGACCATGGACATTTTCTAGAGATAGCTTCAACTTGCTTAGTCCACCATGATATGTGCCAGAGATCAATGGGGATATTCAATTGATGCCAGTGTTATGAAGTATGCTCTATAGTTGAGTCATGGTAAATGCTTTCTTATGTGTGGACATGACCATAGTGGGTCGATGGTGTTACTTTATAATGGATCATGTATCCTAGATTGTTGTTTCATAGCTAATGAAGCATCATGGTGTGGTTATGATTCTTCATTAGATTAAATGTATGACCTTGTGGGTTCGCTGTATCTCTAGGAATTTAAGTAAGTGTGACACTCATTTCATGTCATTCACAACATTTTACCTAGCCATTTTTCATCTCATGTCATTTCTTTAGCGATTTCACCCATTTCCATCATGTCTCCCTTTCACAATTAACTTTATGTCATGTTCTAAGGTCTCTATACTATTCCTATGTATGATGTCTAAGTCAAAGTACTCTAAGGGAAATGGAACTAAATTATAAATGTGAGCAATGGTACCTTGCAAAAGCCATGATCTTTATGTCCCAGCTTATTAAAGCCAAATTCAAAGAAAGGGATTTGGTAAAATAAAAAAAAAAATAAAAAAATCAAGGATCGAAAATAAGGGCACAAGGAAAAGGTAACTCAAGAAAAATTATTTCGTTCAAAGGCACACATGTGGAAGAAAAATCATTAACCCCTAGCTCTTGAAAGCTAAGGGGTAGACCTAAAACTCGGTCACGTTACTATGATGGTTAATTTGCGAACACCGTTCCCTATCATCACATTCATTTTATCATCCTCACCTTACTTAGAAACTTAGGAAATGCACTTAGTCTTAGGGTTGTAACATGAAAATATGGATCAATTATAGTCTCACCATGGTAATTCTAAGGTTATTGGGATACTTAATCAAAAGTGAATGAGTTAATTAGAAAGTTGCACTTGAAAGCTTTTTATGTTATTGTTTTGCATATATGAAGGTGTTTTTCCCAAGTCATACATTATATTGTCTAACACTTGGTTGATTTGCTATAGCATAGTGGAAAAAATCGGCATTGGCAAAAAATCGGCAAGGGTCCCAAATACAACTTCTTGGCAATATCGGCAAAAAAAACGGCAAAAATCGGCAAACCGCGGAAAACATTAAAAAATACAAATATATTCATTTTTTTCAGAATTTTAAACATATAAAGCAACATCAACATTAGATAAACGCATTGGCACATAAATATGGAGAAAGCACTAATATATATGATGTAGTGGATGCCAAATAAAAAATGATACATCAAAGTTTCAAAGATTGGAAATTTGGAAGTTTCAACACTGGTTGGAACATTGGTCATTGTCCCCTCCTCTAGGCCCTAGCACTTTCCCCTACCTCGAATCTTGAAGTTAATCCTTGAAGGACATTAGTCAACACCCTACAATTTTGATGAAACTTCCTAATCCAAGCATTAGGATAAGGTAGAAAAAGTTTCCCATGCTTAATAAGTGATTTTACTTGACTGAAGGGTATATTTTTATTAAGGTCATGACAAATGAGTTCAATCAACTTCAACAATCAGGCATCAACACCACCAACATCAAGGTACATACCTAGTTTAATGTGCTTGATTAAATTCCAATCCCTTACCCTCATACATGATAGAATCTAGTGGAAATGTTGCAATCCTGAAATCCTGAAAACTATTAAGTTTGTTGAATTCTGAATGGGATCTAAAAGTCTACTTTTTGCATATGAAGTCCAATGAGGTTGGAACCACTCTCAAACATCCTGAAACAATTAATGGTAATGTTAAAAATTTAAGTAAAAGGATGGAGATAAAAGATAAGGAGAATGTCACTTTTACTTTAAAAAATGAATAAGGAGAATGTCACTTTTACTTAACTGTTACCATTAACTGTTACTAGCTTCAATGCCTTGTGTACAAAACTGGTCAAAATTTTCAAACTCCATGGCGATTTTTTGGGACTTCGCGCGATTTTTTAGGAAAAATCGAAAAAATCCCAAGGTCCGATTTTTACAAAAAATTGCGATTTTTTTGGCAGAAAAAATTGGTAGGTTGAAAAAATCGCAATTTTTTTGGAAATCGGCGATTTTTCGGCGATGTTTTCCACTATGCTCTATAGTTGACTTGGCCCAACTAGATGATGTGCCCCCTTCTTTATGTGCACGTGGGAGGCTTGAGGCACAATTTTCTTCATCTTTTTTGCATGTGTGAGAGGGCCAACCCTTTTTTAGAGTATATTGATGGGTTGGTATATTGAGGAGTTTGTTGCACAGTTGGACCAAGCTTCTTCACTCTTGATGGGACTTTCCACATTTGGCACAAATTTTGAGGAGTTTGTTGCATCTTCTAGAGGACCGTTCTAGGGTTTTTGACTTGTCTTGGACCCTTGAGACACATGGTATATACATTGATTCTGTTGTTGACTCTTCTTGATGGTAGATTGGACCTTGGAGACATCACCTAGATCACCTGTGGCACTTTTCTTGGAGTACTCAACATTCATTGATTTGTTGTTGGAAGTTGAACCTATTATGAGGAGATTGGCACATTGTTTCATGCATTTTTGATGAGGGCACTCCTATGTAGTGGTTGATTGGACAAAACCTAGAGTTTTGGGCTAACATTTACTCATTTTGATCATATCTCTTCTCATGTATTATCTCCACCTTCTCTAGAGATGCTCTCTCACCTTGGGATGAGAATTAGTTGAATATTTTGTATAGGTTGCATAACAAACAACTTATTATATGCATTTTTGACTTTGTCACCAGGAGGAGGTTAGGGTTTTGGTATATTGACTCTGTGATGAAATTTTATTCATTTCTATTGAGTTAGTTAGACTCTCGTCCTATGTAAGAGACCCTCCTCTCATTGTAATTTTTTCTAGAACTTGGAGAGTTTCACTCTTGTTACTTCTGTGTCTATTTTATTTTATGTTTAGTGTGTTGGGCTAATATTGTACAATTAAGTTGAAGTTATAAGTGTTTTATGTCTTTAATGGATTCCTTCTTCAAATGGTAAACATTGCATGCTATTATTGAGGTAATTCTTTCTCACTTGTTTTATCCATTAAGTTAGCATTATGTTCAACACTTGGTATATATTACTTGTAGTAGAGTGTGTAGGCTTTGCATGCAGGTTTATTTGGAGGATTTCAGCTCTTGATCTTTTCAGTTGATTAGAAGATAACTCTGGCTATGAAAGACTAGGACAAGGGTTTGTGCACTTCTACTCTCTCCTACTCTTTGATCACCAAACCTTCTTTTAGTTCCTCTGTGACCCCATTGCCCTTTCCTAAAGCATCTAAGGTACTAGTCAAGAAATTTTACTAGTCACTTCAACAAATTTATTAATTTATTTTTAAGTCTTTTTTGGGTTTTAACAAATCTGGAATTTAATGTTTTTATCTCATACATAAGAGTAAGCAAAATACATCAAGATCATGAGGGCTGCACTTTATGTTATTCAAGTTTATATTAAATTCATGTTTTAATTTTACTTTATCCTAATCTTTTACTTGATGGTCACCATTAGAAATAGCTTGGGATGAATGTTAATTTTTAGATCTAGCTTAGCTCTTAAATTAAATTACTTTACATATCTTGGATGGGCTAGACAATTTAATTGTTTTTGAGTTATTTTCACTTGATCATTTTCAGCACTCATAAACAATTTAATCTAATACATTTTCAGCTCTTGGGTTATTTCTACATGGTTCATAACATACAACACCTAACATATCTAAAAATAGTTATTGCTCCCAGCGTATATGCACTTCTCTCTCATGTGGAAGGCATATTCAAGTAACTAAACAAATCTAATCCTTGCACTCTAATAAATGGTTACTTGTCAATTTTCCTAGCCTCATTGCATTAAATTTTAATCTTTAAAGAGTTGGAAAATATTATGTTGTTTTTAGCCATATAATCTCAATTGCAAACATCTCTCTTTTGGTTAGTAAACAACTCTTAAATTGTTGTTTTTGTTTTTGAATGAATGGCCTGGTTCTATTGGCAAAAACAACTATAGAATAAGGATCTATGGTTGCCAAAGTTATAATTTATGAGATTCATTTTGCAGAATTAATTCACAATTTTCCTTGAAGTTTAAAAGCTTGCTCACTTGTAAATTTTTATGCTTTAATAGCTTCGCATTCATTGTTGGTCATGCACATTTAACTCATCACTTATCATACACTACAACAACAATGTTATTTTGATCAATGCTCTTAATGGGATACACATCAATTGTTTCATTTCACTACTCATTGTATAGTTATTTATCAAGCTAGTTGCAACAAGTCCTCATTTCTCTTGGCAAATCTACTTAAGATTTTGGTTGTTTACACTTAATGACCATATCTCGTATGCAAGTACTGGTTATTGGCTCATGGGTTTTTGAATCAACATTTTAGTTAGTTTAATTACTATCACTTTGGATTTTCTAACTCTTTGGGTCAATCTCTAAATCATAACTGTTAGTTTTTTGGTAGCTCAGAAGGTACTTCTACGTTGGGGTGTCTAGCAACGTTGAAGGGGCTGAGTGAAACTCTGTACACAGCCTTGTAATAGTGTCTTTTGTAATACTTTATTGTATTGGGTGGTATATGTTAGCCCATGGTACTGGAGGGTCAATGGTATTGGGTGAGCCCATGGTATTGGGTGTCCCATGGTATTGCCCATGGTATTGACATAAAGTGAAGTTATAAAAGAGCCTATGGAGAGTTGTATTCGTATAATACTCGCAGGAGTGAGTCATATCTCTTGTGGTGGTCACAACACATCGACAAGAGTGAGTCATATCTCTTGTGTGTTGGACATGAGTGAGTTATATCTCTTGTGAGGTTTACGAGTGAGGGATTCACTCAAGCCGGGGTTTGTTGATATTTTTGAGGGTTTGGGCATAGTTGCAGCAAGGGAGAGTCAGAAGTTGACTGAGATCTGGTGTGTCATATCCGAAAGTATGGTGTTGTAAGTGTTGTTTAACAAATTTGCAATAAAGACAAACTCTTTGTTGATTTTCCCCATTGGGGTTTCCAAGGTTTTTCTTGTGTTCGGTTTTCTCTATATTGTTGACTTTCAGTGTGTTGCTATTTCTGATTCATTTTTATGTGTTAAATTAAGACTGGGATATAATTAGTGAATAAATATCAATCAGATCTGGTTTACGTGAAAAGTTAACATGGTATCAGAGCGGGTATGAGGAAATCGTAGCACAAGTTTGAGAAAAAAAAGGTTTCGTGTGCACTGTACGACCTCTAATTGTATAAGTGTATAGAGTAGTTGAAGGATAGATCTTGTGTCAGCATGGATTGTTGACGGCGCGACAGGTCTGTGAAGTGGCGGTCCTGTGTTGAAGTTGGTGCCCTGATTCCCGTGGTGCCGACGTTGGAAATTTTGTACATGCAGATGTTGGAGTGGTGACTACAGAACGCACGGGAGGATTGGTGCGCGTGGTAGGGCTTGGCAGCGAGAGAATGTGCATCAAGGCACGGGGGCGAGCTCGATAGGCTGTAGCAGGGTTCTGCGGAGGAGCGGATTGTGGGTGAAAACAACGGCCCGATCTTGAGGAAGTTGGGCATGCTAGGCTTGGAGAACTGCAGAGAGTCGTCGTAGACTAGAGCTAAGGAAAGTGGGCTCCGGAGGAGTAAATAGACCAGTTATCACTAGTTGGAAAGAGGTTGTGTGGATGAAGAGAAAAGCTAGCGGGAGGCAACATATTTAGTGGACGACAGGATCGATCGACAGAGCGACAGGGGTTTAGAGTTGGAGTTGCGGTTGCAGTAGGAGAGAAGCCGAGCACGGGACGTGGGCTGACAGACGCACCGACAGAGGGATCTATGGGAAGCAAAATGCAAGCCCGTGAGCTGGATAGATGTGGAGTCCGTGGTCTATCGGATGTAGCCTAGGCATAAGAAAATTGGCTGTGGGTGCTGGGAGAACTATCAGCTGCGTGGAGGAGTTGGAGTAGGTGCCATAGTCGGTGCGTGAGGTCAGAGCTGCCGGAACAGGCATAGAAAGCGGCTGTCGGTGTTGGAAAAGATGGTTGGAAGCCAACCGCTAAAGGACCAACCAGCAGCGGTAAGAGATAGTCGTCAGGCAGGCCAATGCAGGCATCTGGGAAGCTCGGGCAAGGGCATAGGTGCCCAGGAAAAGTAGGAAACCCTGTAGAGACATTCGGGTAGGGGCAGGATTTTGGGTAGCTACGGGTAGCCCAGGGATATTTGGATAGCCGCGGGCAGCCACTTGGGCAGGCTAGAAATGCTGTTGGGCAGCGAGAAAGAGGCTCCGGCAACCCAGTAGAGTGACTAGGCAGCATCCAGAAAGGTCTGGGCAGCAGTAAGGCTACGAATCCGGGCAACAGACTGTATGTTCAGCGGTGGTTGGTACATTTATAGTGATGGATCTAGCCACATGACACGAGTGAGGTTAGTACTCCTTAGTGTTTCAGAGACAGACTTAGACTGCAATGTGAGTTGTGGCGCACATACTAGGTATGCAGTGAGGAGATTTGGATCGGCGGTGTTCTGGCTGGAGTTAGAAGGTCTACTGGAAGTGGCAAGAATGATGCATGTTCTAGAGGTGAGGGTCAAATTTCTCTTAGTATCAGCTCTGGAAGATGAGGGGTATGAGGTAGAGTTCTGAGATGGAGTAGTACTCATACGTGAAGTGAGAGCAGGTTCCTAGGATACAACGGTGAGGCTTGGCATCAGGGAGGGCACATTGTACAGGTTGTTGGGACAGCCTGTAGTTAGCTTTAGAGGGAGTTTGGAGTTTGGATCCGTGTCAGTGACAGAGGGAGAGCGTGAGGCTGCCCTCAAGGTGACACTGATGGATGAGGAGCACAGATTATCAGATCCAAGTGCGGCGGATGCAGCTAGGAAGTCTTCCAGTTCAGAGGGAGCAACTGCAATAGTAGAGGATTTGATGGATCCAGGTAGATGCTTCTCTGGAAGTACCTTCCTCGCTAAGAGGGAGTGTTAGTTTTTGGGTAGCTCAGAAGGTACTTCTACGTTGGGGTTGTCTAGCAACATAGAAGGGGTTGAGTGAAACTCTCTAGATAGCCTTGTAATAGTGTCTTTTGTAATACTTTATTGTATTGGGTGGTATTTGTTAGCCCATGGTACTGGAGGGTCAATGGTATTGGGTGTCCCATGGTATTGCCCATGGTATTGACATAAAGTGAAGCTTTAAAAAAAGTCTAAGGAGAGTGTTCTAACCACCAAGTCCAGAGTGAGTTATATCTCTTGTAATGGTCAGAGGTCAAGAGTGAGTCATATCTCTTGAGTGGACAAGAGTGAGTTACATCTATTGTGAGTGACAGAAGTGAGTCATATCTTTTGCCAGAGTTTGTCTTTTTTGCTGAGGGGTTTGGGCATAGTGAGAGTTAGGAGTTTGAGATCTGGTGAGTCATATCCGAGATATTGTTGTTGTAAGTGCTGATTAACAAACCTACAATAAAAGATAAACTGTTGGCTGGTTTTCCCCTGTTGGGGTTTCCAGGGTATCTCGTGTGTTGTGGTTTTCTCTGTTGGTTAGCTTAAACAATGTGTTACAATGTTTAATTTGTCAGATGTGCAATGTGTTTGCTGAGTAAATATCTGAACTTAAATAATTAAACTGAAGTTGTAATCCGATCTATTTAAGGCTGAAAATTTCACAATAACCATAGCTCAATCCACAATCTAAGTAATTTGCCTTATCTCTTGAACTTGGATGCCTATAGGGATTCCACCCTTGTTACTTCCCAAGTCATTAAAGTGAAGGGAAGTATTTGTTAAGGTGACAGTGGCATTACTTCCATAGTTGCATAGAGCTACACTCTAGTGAGGACCTTGCACTTTAGGGATGCTAGTTTTTGTAGCAACATGGCTGAAACTACCACCATACCAATTTTGAAATGTAAGTTGTTTTATCACATATGCAAGTCTTAGGGGTTTATTGCAACAAAGTTGAGGAGTTCTTAAAAGCTAAGAAATTGTTGATGTATATGTAACTTCGGAATGTATTTCATATATGTTGTATGTACTCCTATAGAGATGGTATTATTCCTCTATACGGAAGTGTCATTATTTATATTGTAAGTGTCGTAACTTATACTTGATGGGTTATTAGACCAGCTTGTTGGGGTCGGCCCTGTATAAGTCATGTGGGTCGAAGGGTTATTAGACCACCCTATTGGGGGTCGGCCATGTGGGTCAAAGGGTTATTAGACCACCCTATTGGGGGTCGGCCCAGTCAACATTATATTATGTGGTTAAGTTCGAGCCTACATGAGTTAGGTAAAAAGGCAAGTCAAGTCAAGTATAAATAGAGTGCGGGAGGCACTCTATTTACTCACTCACTTCTCACACATGCACTCAAGGAGGAGTGGCACACTTATGGAGGAGGAGGATCTGCTGCTAGGTTATGGCTATCTCTCTTGGTTGGTTGTATCATTGCTCTATCTATCTCTGAGGAAGTTATTGGGGTTTTTCACCTTTATGGTTTTCCCCAAGTAAATCTTTGTGTCTCTTGTGTGCTTGCATTATTGTCTCCATGATTGATATGCTGTAGATATGCTGTACATGTTGTTCTCTCAGTTAAGATCCTAGATCAAATTGAAGTAAATTCTAAAATTTTTAACATGGTATCAAAGCTAGCCTGAAAGAAGGCATGATATGGCATGTATGACACTTGTTGCACTTACAATGCTAGGGCTTGATATAGCAAAAACCAGTCATCGTAGCACTTTCGCTATAAATCCGTTTTGACGAAGTTTTCAGATCTGAAATTGTTACAGGACGAATATTAAATCTCCAGGTACCTTGTGTCCAAAGGACAACCTCTAATTCGTTGTACTTTGTGATTTATGATCTGTGCAATATAGGGTTTCTGCCTCTTCCAGATCTGAGTCAAAATCAGGTGACCTTGGGAAAAAGGTCATAACTTGGGCTAGGAAGCTCCAAATGAAATTTCGTAAAAAGTGATAGGTAGTACACAGACTGTACTATCTCAGAAAACTTTTTCAGAGGCCGAAGGTGAACAAGTGACACGTGGCACACCGTACAAGTTCGCTCTCCTGTATTATCCCATAAACAGGTCACGTTGCGACACTTGGCATAACTCTCTCTCAGAGAATCCAATTGAGGTCAGACCTATCAGGATGGAAAGATAACAGGCCGAGCTATCTCAGGAAATATTTTCAGAGGCTGAAGTTGAAACAGTGACACGTGGCACGCCGTACAAGTTTGCTCTCCTGTATTATCCCAAAACAGGTCACGTTGCGACATTTGGCATAACTCTCTCTCAGAGAATCCAATTGAGGTCAGACCTGTTAGGATGGAAAGATAACAGGTCAGGCTATCTCAAAAAACTTTTTCAGACCCTGTGGATCAAAAAGTTAGGAGTTACACCAGAAACAATCAGGGACATATTTCTGTCAAAACAGAATTATTTTTGAGTACCTTCATTCATGGCTTCCGGAATTTAGGGCTTCGTAGAAAGTTGGAATTTTTGTAATCAGAGACCACGGCTGAATGCTACTCATCAAAATAAAAATTTAGAGACCAAAATCAGAATTTTTGGTTGGGCAGAAGGCCGGGCTTGATCAGACCCTAGTTCGGGACTTTGATCAAAAAAATGAAAAATTAGGGCTTCTGTAAAAATGGGAATTTTTGAAATCTGTGACCACGGCTGGAAGCTCCTCAGAAAAATAGAAGCTTAGAGCTTTGGATCAAACTTTTTGATTGGGCAGAAGAGTGGGCTTCATCAAACCCCAGTTCAGGGTCACGTCCAGTGAATCCAGAAGTTTCAAAGGCAAAATTGAGGAGTGAAACTTTGCAGTTTTCAAATTCTGAATATACCAGTTTGATCAACTCATCAAGGCGCATATTTCTATTCTTTCGGAAGTTTGAAATTAAAAGTTTGAATTTTTGGGGTTTCTCTGACAAACCCATATCCAACTCCAGGTCCAGTTCTTGCAAATCAAGTGGACAGGGTTAATCCTAGAAGAAGATGGATTGGTCACCTGCATAAGTGAAGGAGTTCCTGTTTCAGAGGGAGATAAGGCTAAGGCTTTACATAAGGAGATTACAAGCAATCTCGACAGGTATGACTCATCGAGGTATGTTTTGAGATTTGTTCATGATTAAGTTTATGGTATGTTTGTCTTCATGTTATTACGGTTAGTACAATCTTGATTTTAGACTTGTCATATCACCTTAATAAAACTATGAATGCACAATAGAAAATATTCATTGGTTAGGGTGTTGACACTTATGATTGTACTAATGCATTATGGTGTTGTATGAGGTTTATGTTGTCTACTAACATGAAAGGTACACCAAGAAAGACAAATCATGTTCTGGTCCAAGAACATATGGTCATGATAACATGAGGACAAAGATTCATCCATTGTCATGGATCTCATAGAAGATCCATTTACGAGGTATGTATAACTTGGTTTTGTAATGGTTAACATATGAGACATGCAGGTTACTAGCACAAGTCACTGAAGAGAACCAGAAGACATTATGCGGGTATGTTAGACATAAATAGCTAGCATGCTAATCCAGGTATGTTTTTCCTATATCAAGCTACAATCCTACCTTGTGTTAGGATCTTATACTGTTGTTGATAATGATTATTCATGAAGTCATAGGTTTGAATAATCATGGTTGTATGCATACTATGTTTCTTACCATAATTGATGATATGACTAAGCAGAAGAATCATGAAGGTATAGGTTTGAATAATCACAGGTTTTACGCATAGTATATCTCTTATCTTGATTAATGATTCAACTAACCCAAAGAGTCATAGGTTTGAGTAATTACAGGTTTAGACATGTTATGTTTCTTATGATTTGACTAACCATAAGAATCCTACATAAACCTTGAATGCTAATGCTTATTATTTTCTGTTTGAAATGATCATGACTATACATGCTTAAGATTATTGTGTTTTAATAGTATACTAATGAATGTATGATTTTATATGAGTTCACAAGGATAACACAATCATGATACTAATAAGCATGCATAGGGACCAAGGATGAATATGAGTTCAAGAACAGGTAATTTAGGAAGCAAAGATCAAGAGGGAGCACACTCCAGTTGTTCCTGCAAGAAAGCAAAGGAGCACACTCTAGTTGTTCCTGCAAGAAAGAAAAAGAGCACACTTCAGTAGTTTCTGCAAGGATGCAGATATTCAGAGGGAGTTGACCATCTTTCTACATTCCACAACAGAAAAGTGTAGAAGAAGCTACTTCAGATTAGGACTCCAACAGCTCCTGCAAGGAAGCAAAGACTCAGAGGGAGTCCACCCAACGAACAAAGAAAGATAAGTATTTTAATCATCATTTCTTGCATATTTGTTTGTTTTAAATAATACTGTTCAATAATGTATATACTGATGTTCCTAGAATTAGGTTGTGTATTATGCATATTAGAATAGTTGCATTGATGAACAATATACTACTAATATACATGGGTAAGTGGCCTATGGCACTGTACAACATTCCATTGCTACTTATCTAGAATGAAACCTCTTTGCTGACATGTTGGGAGTTGTGCACACTCTTAACAATGTTCTGGTAGAGATTGGAAGGCATCTAGAAAGTTATGGGATATGGATAAATGTTGTATTGAAGCATTGGCTAAGATAATTGCATGACTGTATGACATATTTCTTTATGTGTAAGAATTTGTTCTGAAAACTATGAGATGTTTTCTAATCATGCAATTTAACTTGTTGTGTAGGAAAGATCGTATGCCATCTCCTACAAAAGAAGAACTACAACATTTGTTCAGCAATAAAGATATCTATTGAAGATATTGAAGTTCCCAGGATCTGGGATGAAGAAATGGAATGATCCGTCGATCATGAAGAATGATGTTTGGGTTGCAGTCCCAAGACGTGAAGGGAAGTTTGTTATGACTTCCAAATGGAACTATCAGATCAAGCATGTTGCAGATGGCAGCATTGAGATGAAATAGAAGATGCACCAGATGGATTTCAAGACAGCATGGTGTAGTCATTTATGTGTGCAGAACTTGGTATGGTAGGATAGACAGCTTTCTATCCAGTTTGGGCTTTACCAAGAGTAAAGCGGATTCCAACCCTTACTACAAGGTTGAGGAAGGAAATCTAGTGATACTACTTTTGTATGCAGATAACCTGTTTGTTACAGGTGAAAATAGATTGATTGCCGACACGCAGCGGAAGCTTACTACCGAGTTCGAGATGAAGAACTTGGGGATGATGCACTATTTGTTTTTGGCATGGAGGTGTGGCAGAGTGCAGATGGAATCTTCCTTGGACAAGGGAAGTATGCAGTAGAGATCCCGAAGAGGTTCGGGATGATGGATTGCAAGGCCATGGCCACATATATGGCATCAAATCTGAAGCTTCTATGTGATGCTTCATCTGAGCCGGTTGATATCACTATGTATCGTCAGATGATTGGGTCCTTGATGTACCTGACGAACACGAGACCAGACATTTGCTTTGCTGTGAACACATTGAGCTAGTTCCTGACGGATCCGAGGAATGTTCACCTGGTTGCTGTAAAGCATGTTCTGAGGTACCCGAAGGGTACAGTGGATTATGGGCTCAAGTATGAAGCGAATCAAAAGTTTAACCTACAGGGTTATGTTGATTCAAATTGGGCTGGCAGTGCTGCAGATAGGAAGAGCACATCTGGGTGCTGCTTCAGTATGGGATCAGGTGTGATCTCTTGGTTTAGCAGGAAGCAGTCCTGCGTAGCACTGAGTACAGCTGAGGCAGAATATGTTGCAGCCTGCTCAGCTAGTTGCGAGGCAGTATGGCTACGGAAGCTACTGTCTGAGTTATTTGATCTCCAGTTGGAGGCTACTGGTATCTTCTGTGATAACCAGAGTTGTGTGAAGCTATCCGAGAACCCAGTGTTTCATGACAGGTCGAAACACATAGAGATCAAATATCACTATATCAGGGATATGGTGCAGAGAGGAGCTGTGAAGCTCCTGTATGTTGCGACGGACAAGCAGATTGCAGATGTGCTGACGAAGCCACTAGCCAGGGTGAAGTTCGAGTACTTCAGAGAGAGGCTTGGCATTCTTCAGATCGAGGACACTTCGAGGAAGAAGTGATGGACACATTTGCTGAAGCCATTCCAAGCATGTTGGAAGGAGGATCCTTCACATGGCTGTGGATGTAAGCGCTGGATGATGAGCATCAGGATGATGTTCTGGTTTCTGCTTGGATATGATCAGTTGGATCATTTTATGTATGTATGTACGCATCATGTGGATGCTGGATATGATCAGTTGGATCATTTTATGTATGTATGTACGCATCATGTGGATGCTGGATATGATCAGTTGGATCATTTTATGTATGTATGTATGCATCATGTTGGATGCGTGGACCATGTATCTGTATATGTATCAGGTGGATACATTGTGTGATCAGGTGGATCATGTATGGTGATATATATCATGTATTTGTATTTGTATCAGGTGGATACATTGATGATCAGGAGGATCATGTATGATGATATGTATCGGGTAGATACTTGGTATGCATCAGGTAGATGCATTAATGATCAGGATGATCATAGATGACGAGCTTCAGGATGTTGCTCCAGATGACATGCAGCAGGATGTTGCAGTAATGATCAGGATGATCATAGTTGACGAGCTTCAGGATGTTGCTCCAGATGACATGCAGCAGGATGTTGCAGTGATGATCAGGATGATCATAGATGACGAGCTTCAGGATGTTGTTCCAGATGACATGCAGCAGGACGTTGCAGTGATGATGATCAGGATGATAATGGATGCATCAGGATGATGTATGGTGAGTATCAGGATGATACTCTATGGCCGTGGATTAGGTTGTGCAGATGAGCATGTAATCCGGTGCCCTGGGAGATTTGCAGATGGTCTTTCGAGGTTTTGCCTATGGCATGTAATATCGGTGCCCTGGGACATCTGGCAAATGCTCTTTCGAGGTTTTGCTCTGGGAGGACATGTAATTCGGTGCCCTGGGAGATCTGCAGATAGTCTTTCGAGGTTTTGCCTATGGCATGTAATAGCGCCCTGGGATATCTGGCAGATGCTCTTGCGAGGTTTTGTCCTATGGCATGTAATAGCGCCCTGGGAGATCCGATAGGTTGGGCTGTGTGCCCGTAATCAGTCCTGGGATGCTCTTGCGAGGTTTTGCCATGACCACATGTAATAGCGCCCTGGGAGATTTCAGGTCGGAGTTGTGTACCCGTAACATCCTGAGATGCTCTTGCGAGGTTTTGTGGTGGACCACATGTAATAGCGCCCTGGGAGATTTCAGGTCGGAGTTGTGTACCCGTAACATCCTGAGATGCTCTTGCGAGGTTTTGTGGTGGGGTCACATGTAATGGCGCCCTGGGAGATCCTACAGGTCGGAGTTGTGTACCCGTAATATCCTGGGATGCTCTTTCGAGGTTTTGTGATGCACGTAATAAGTCCTGAGGATTCCACAGTATGGCCAGTGATGACGAAGACCTGCAGGTGGTGGGCCTACATCCAGTATGAAAAAGGACTGGCTCTGTAGAACTTCCTATGACGAGTAGATTCAGAGATTGATTGAGATAGCAGCAGCAGTGACGATGATGATGACTCGATGACGATTATCCAGTGACGATGATCCAGAGAAGATGACTTGTGCTAGAAGAACTGTGCTGAGAAATACCTTCCTAGTTAAGAGGGAGTGTTGATGTATATGTAACTTCGGAATGTATTTCATATATGTTGTATGTACTCCTATAGAGATGGTATTATTCCTCTATACGGAAGTGTCATTATTTATATTGTAAGTGTCGTAACTTATACTTGATGGGTTATTAGACCAGCTTGTTGGGGTCGGCCCTGTATAAGTCATGTGGGTCGAAGGGTTATTAGACCACCCTATTGGGGGTCGGCCATGTGGGTCAAAGGGTTATTAGACCACCCTATTGGGGGTCGGCCCAGTCAGCATTATATTATGTGGTTAAGTTCGAGCCTACATGAGTTAGGTAAAAAGGCAAGTCAAGTCAAGTATAAATAGAGTGCGGGAGGCACTCTATTTACTCACTCACTTCTCACACATGCACTCAAGGAGGAGTGGCACACTTATGGAGGAGGAGGATCTGCTGCTAGGTTATGGCTATCTCTCTTGGTTGGTTGTATCATTGCTCTATCTATCTCTGAGGAAGTTATTGGGTTTTTCACCTTTATGGTTTTCCCCAAGTAAATCTTTGTGTCTCTTGTGTGCTTGCATTATTGTCTCCATGATTGATATGCTGTACATGTTGTTCTCTCAGTTAAGATCCTAGATCAAATTGAAGTAAATTCTAAAAATTTTAACAGAAATAAGACAATAAAACACATTATAACATTACACTAGGCTGTGATACTAACATTATAACAGACAAGCATTTGATGCAGTAAAATGCTCGAAGATTAGTGTTTTTTGAACTAAAAGTAAGCCTCAATCATCTTTGGAAATATACAATTAGTAAAAAATCACGAGACATACAAATTTAGATTACCACTCATCAATTTAGGGTCGGGGTTCTTGTCTTTATTTATAAGTTTTGAGGCTTTATATCTATGTTTTGAGGCATAATTTAGGATTGTGATTTTATAGTTTGCCTTTAGAGTTATTTATTTGTTTTTTTAAATGTCAAAAAATCACTTTTTTTGGTCGGAAACTCACCTGTAGCAGTTGAAATGTTTCAGAATAACAGTTGAAACGTTTTAGAAAATCAGGAAACTTTTCAGGATCATGCTAAAAAGACTTGGATATGGCTTGGAAATGTTTCATTTTTTTGGATACTGCTTGGAAACGTTTTAGTGCCATTTTCAAGCCATATCCCCTTCGTTTCAGTTTTCGAAATGAAGAATGATGCATCCTTGTCTTTTCCTAGATGTTTCCGGTAACTTAACTTGTGATATCTAGGGAATTTGAGTTGGAAGCGGTGGGTTGGTGCAAAGCATTGGTGGCGAGCATCACATGTAAAAGAAGGTATGGTTTTATTTTGTAGAAGTCGTCGTCCGCTTTTATTAACCAAGTATTGTAAGGTGAAATTGACTCCTACTTGATAAGCTGGTCCTTGTGTGAGGTTGACCTTAGTTTTTGCTCAAGTCAACACATAATTTGTTCACTAGTAGAATAGGTTTTTTCCTTGGATTATAGATCCTTGGGAAATTTTCAAGCACTTCCCCTCATTCTAAGGATGGTACTTGGTGTAAAGGGGGTAGTGTAGACTTGGTATGCTAACTGGGTAGGGATGTCGAGTGAGGCCCACAACATCAAGTACATCACAATGGTAGCCAACCCGAGGAATTAATGTTGAGACTTCTTGCATGCAATTCACAACACTCAACCACTCTAGCTAACCCATCGAGCTTTTTATTTTTTGAAGGACTTGGGGGTGGGATCTGATTTGTTTATGTGTGCATAGGCCATGATATCATTTAATCTCTCTCAGTGCAACCACATGTTTGATCGCTAACCTTAGTTGGCTCTAGAAAAAGGCCTCATGGGAATTGAACCTTCCACTCTGGTAAAAAATTCTTTGTCCTCACTAATGTATTGAACCCCTTTGGGCAAGCCTAGTAGAATATATCTATATATATCTCTATATACTCCCTCTCTATATATCAACATTTACTATAAAATAAATATTTAGACTTATATGCTTTAACGGTTTTTAGGTTAGTGATCATTCTATTTTTGGTTTTAGTAGGTTCCCAATGCTATAATAATCAATGATTCCCAAGTTTTCAGGACGTGGGAGCGAGGAAACGCACATTGGGGATGTGTGGAGACCACCCCCAAGTTTTAGGGAAATTTGGGGGGGGGCTAGGGGATGTCGAGGTCATAAAAATTATAAATCCTAATAATAACAATTCATCCCATGTAAATTACTAAATACTAAATTCTAAATACTAAATTCATCATTGTGCAATTGTGCCATTGTCATGTCCCCAAAATTTTCATTAGGTCACAATGGCCTAAGCCCCTTGGCCATATTCATGATAGTTTGTCAAATTGATGCTAAAGGTCAAATAATTGCCAAGAATGATGTCCAAGTTAGTAATAATGTAAGATTAGATTCAAATGGACAAGGTGGTTCACATTAAGAGAAAACTCCCAATTCAAAGTTGTAATATTCCCATCCAAATGAACTATCATGGAGGAAAATTACTAGTTCCCTAGGTTGAGGGTGGAAGCATTAAAAGTTGGAGTAAAGGAGCTACAATACCCAAAGTGACCTTAGACTTACAAATGCACATTAAATGGGTCAAATAAATAATAATAAAAAGAAAATAAGGTGGCATTGGATCATGAGGGCACATAAGGTTGTGGGACCCACATGTGGCAAGATTCCCCACTACACTTGGCATTATTCTCACCCATTCGAATCCAAGGTGGAGTCTAATGTTCTTGGGGGAGTTGGAAGGTCATTATACTTGGCATGACTCAATGAGGGTAGAATTTGAGGGGAAGAGCAACTCCCATGGAAGAGGAAGATGCATCTTAGAGATATTGAGACACTTGGGCTAGATTCCCTAGCTTCTATGACAACAATGATGGAGATGCTATGACACTTATGACAAGGATCAGACCTGATTGCTGACATCTGACCAATATGACATGTCAGGGCTAAAACTAGCCTCCAAGAGGGCGCACAAGGGAGTTAGGGCAGCCAAGAAGCTTCCCCATTCGAATTGATGGAAGATGGAGACTAGGAATTGTTGGACAAGTGGCACACATTGGAATCTCTCCCTAACTCAAGTTGGGATGAGTCTCTTGGATGGAATTCGAGCTAAGGAGGCCTTTGGAAGTTTATAAAAGACAAGAACAAAGAATGAAAGCAGATTTTGATCAGTTCTCATTTTGCAAATTGTTGAGCATAGCTTGTCCATGCTAGTGGAGTGTTTACTCTACTTGCCTTAGTACCAATTTCGAGGGTGCAAGATTCCCATCCTAATTGGCAAATGGAGAGGCCACTCAGACCTTTCATTTGGAGCTACAATGTATTCATTTGTTGCAGGTTGAAGCTACAGGGATGCTCGTGACCATTTCTCCTTCAACTTGTTCCCACATCTCTCCCACTTTTCTCTCTATATTCTTGCTCTTAGAGGAAGGGCACACATGGTGAGATGCCGATCTCTTTGTGGAAGTCCAAGGGGCCCCATTTATTTGTAATATGATGTCTGAACTCTATATTTGATGCTCATATGAACCTCAAGTCGAATATCCAAGTAAAACAATGTAAAAATGCCAAACTATGTATGAAGGGTGCCATTTTCCCCCATAGCTTTTGCATAGCGCACTTCTTGTTGCACATAGTTAGTGAAGGACTGCTATTTCAACTTCATGGCCATGTTAGCTGCTATATATCTTTGTAATAATCATATCATGAGAGCCACAGCTCGAAAAATTATGTATTTCAAGTGATATTTACATTCAAGGAAGAGATTCGAGCCATTTTCCCATATATCCTGTTGAGAGAGCTTGAAGTTGTTTGGTATTGACTTGTATCAGTAAATCTCTGTGGTTTTATTGCTGTTTGGAGAGCCATTAATATACTGAAGAAGTTTCATACACCTTATGCAAGGCCTTGTAACATTTCTCACAAATTGCATAGCAAGTTATAGAGTTTTTCTCTCATTTCCCCGTATGTTAAGACATGCTTACCAATCTCTGATTTATGGGAGTTGCAACATCCTTTAGGAACTCATTAATGATGCATTTGGGTGCCCATTGAAGTCATCTAACTAATCCATGTCTCTGTTCTGAAAGTTGGGAGGTTCGTACTGCATTTGGGAAGCCGTTAGTGACCTCTACCCTTGGGGGATTTGAACCTCGAATTTACTAACAAATTTCCCTATTTTCTCCTGAACTTAAATGAATGTTGCAGAAGTCTTTTGATAGTGTCTAAGCACCCATTAGGTTCATGTTTATGTCCTAATACCCTTCAAACACTCTCAGTCCCAATTCGAAATCCTTAGGAGTCTTTTGGAGCCATCTACCCTTGGGGGTTTCATCATCGATTTTCCTAGTAATCTTGCCTTTCATTCTCTAATTGTAAATACAAGTTGCTGAAGTACTTAGAAGGTGTACAAGCATATAATAGTTGCATTAGGGTGTCCTAATACACCTCAATCCACTCTGGACATAATTCGAAACTATTTGGGATCATTTGGGATAGTTTGGAGCTTCACTAGTCCAAGGTTCGAAAATTGGCCAAATTGGGAAAACATTTCAAATTGGGGACATTACAGCAATGTAATTTAGAATTTAATAAATTAATAATACAAACATGTTACACAATTCATTATGATCATTTTCAAATTTTGTCATTTGCATCTTGATATTTCAGTGATTCTAATTGAAAAATTGAATCAATGACATTGCATGCTAAAATAGTAAAATAGTGAAATGGAAACCTCTAAAAAACTGAAACAATGAAACATAAACCTCTTCTCCACAACTGAAACAATGAAACAAAAACCTCCCATGGCGCCTCTTCTGTTATTGACTGTTGGCAGCGTGGAGCTAAGTCACGATCGTTGGAAACGGCTCAGCCTTCAACATCTAGCAACAATCTCCTCTACGACAGCTCTTCTCCATGGCGCTTGTTCCCATAGGCACCTCTTGTCCACAACGGCTCAGGCTCTCCTCCATTTGCGGGTTTCTAGTAACCCACGGCTCAGGCTCTCTTCTAGTCGCGGGCTTCCAGTAACCCCACGGCTCGGGCTTTCCTCCAATCACGGGCATCCAGTACCCATGGCTCGGGTTCTCTTCCAATCGCAGGCTTCCAGTAACATACGGCTCAGGCTCTCCTCTAATTGCAGGCATCCAGTAACCCACGGCTCAGGGTCTCCTCCAATTGCAGGCTTCCAGTAAATCACGAGATTTTAATGGAAAATAGTAAATCACGGGCATCCAGTAACCCATGACTCGGGCTCTCCTCCAGTTGCAGGCTTTCAATAAATCACGGGCTTTTAATGGAAAACATAGAATTGTGTGGGGGCATCTAGGAGCCCCCCTCTTTGGGAAGGAGCGCTCCCATCATTGGTGCGTGCTTTAGAACCGCGGGGTGCGCTTCCTTGTGTGGGCATTTCGAGAATTTGGGGACGAAGAGAAACGTTTTGCCAGCAGCCCCCAAACTCTCGAGGAGTGGGGAGCGAGCCCTCGACCCTGGTGAACGCGTCCCCATGTAACACTGGTAATAATAAGTTCATCGCCTTGCCACAACTGCTTATCTTGTTTAATGGTGACTTGCTTACATTTAAAGCACTCTAGCATATCTAAAGAGGGTTTTCAAAAACAAATTCACCCCTACCCAAGTCATTGGAGTCGTTATGCGAGAGAACAGAGCACAAGCCAAAATATTTATACTTATTTCAATCATAATGACTCCAATTCTGATTGACTCTTTTTTATAGACTCTATTAGTTGCAATCTAGGTTGACCTAAGAGATAAGGATATAAGGGGTTTGTATTGATAACACACAAGAAACATAAACACACAAGGAAATATTGAGATATCAATTAGAAGAAATTGCTTTAATAATAACTTTAGAGAGGGTTGATGTAATATCAATAGCAACTATGATTTCCATATGGGACTGGAAGGTGTTTTTATATAGACGTTGACCATCTTAGGATTATCTATTGATATTAAAATAATGACTAAATTGTAACCACTCTAAACAAGGTCGACAACTATCTGCCTTGAATTATGGAAAGCAAAGGTTACCTATAGATCTTAAGTATCATCACATGCCCCCTCCCCCTTTAAGATGCATTGCCCCCAAAACATGTGTAAGTGAGAGTAGCTATTAACAAAATTAATTGGCTCCCATGTGGCTTCTTTATGTGGAAATGTAGAAATCCCTGATCTAGCAAAAATCTGGGCACTCTGTCAAGAGATATCTACTCATGAGCTAGGATGCCCCTCAAATAAAGCTATGTAACCTCAAGAATAAAGCTTGTGTTCCCATTAAAGTTTTCATTTTGGAATCTCAATTTTGTAAAACATTTCAATGTTATGGTTTCTGGACATGTTCTTGAATTTTGAATAAGGTGCTTCTTTTTGAAATATATGTTTAATGTTGGCATGCAATTTTCATTTTTATCATATATGTTTAATAAGTGCATGAGATTTTATAATATATGTTTTTAGATTTTTAAATTTTGAATTATATAGTTTTTCTAAATGCAGAATTTTATCACGAGTTTTATTTCATTGTTTTGTGCTACCATTTTTTTTTGAACTTCAGGGTCGCCAAACTTGAACAAGAACTGGATTTAGGTGAATTAGAAAACAATGCCTCGCCTACATGAAAATCTCATGCAAAACACACCAAAAGTGGCTCCTCCATAGGCTGAGAATAAACCATCAAGAGACACTAAATATAATTACAAGAACATGCTAAAATGAACACCCCACTTGCTGATTTAACTTGGTGAACTGCTGAAATTAGAATCTTACCAAAAAATAGTCAAAGTAGCCTCAAATTAACTCCCAAGTCTCATTGTATACTCGCAGTTTATTGTGATTGATCAACCTCTGATGTGATGAAATTATACAATCTTTTGTCCATTTTTGACCCCCATGAAGTGCTCCTTTGACTAGGTCAAAGGATGATTCATCTGGCTGACTCATCATCCCCATAAGAGTGCTTCATCCAAGCTGATTTTACTTTCATGCATGAACTTGCTGCAATCACGTGTAATAATATCTATAAACATTAATTAATAATGTCTAAACATAGCAGTTATCCTTTTCAGAGCAAAATTCTCATAATGCCATCCAATGGCTAAAATTATCAGGTAACTAAAAATAGACATGTCTATAAATAAACATTTGTAAAAACAGAAATACAAAGAAATAGCAATATGCTCTCATGAAAGTGCTCGGCATCGGGGATGTCGAAGGCAATGCATGCATGCTCTGGGAAGCTTGCCTCCATCTTCTGTGTCTGCAGCACCTGCAAGCCTCATCTAAGATTTACTGTACTAGCTACTGGTCAGGTGATAACAGGGGTCTGCGATAGAATCTTATGTGCTGGAGGTAAAAACAGTCATATGAGCTTTCTTAGTTGCTTAAAAAAAGTAGATAATGACTGCATTTGCATACAACAAACATAAATTTAGACTGATGTTTGTCATCCCCTGAGACAGAGGATGCCCTCCTTTTGTATAACACAGTAATAATAGTTTAAAACTTTAAAATAATATAAAATGGTTTGTCTCAGTTTTTCCATGGTTGCAGTTTCCACTGGTTATTTGTGGCTTGTAGTTGTGCATTTTTACTAGTCGCATTTTGTACAGTTTGTGCTCTCATCTTTGTAGGTTGTCTTTCAATTGCTTTCCCAAAGGGTTTCCAAGAGAAGTACTTGCTGTCTATTTAATATGTATCACATGATTCAACATAAGTCTTTAATTGCGGTAAATTGCTGCATACAGTCTTAAATTTATGTAATGAGCGTGTCTTTATGTTGGATATGTCAGCTATATTTAAAAGGGTGTAAATTTTATTTTAATCTCTTCCTGCTTAGGTTTTTCCTTCACATATGTATAAGATAGAATAGAATAGGCTTGCTGCACTAATTTTTTTCTCCTAAGCAATATTTTTATTTATATAATGTTCCTTTCTCATGAAAACTATGTCCAACTCAGCCTTGTGGTTGGTTATTTATTATGTTACATAATTGCTTGCGTCTTGTTATTCATTTTCAGGTTCGTTGTGAGTACAGCATGGCAAATTTTAGCACAGGAGATCGTCCGAGACGCTCAAAAGGTGACAGGTACAGTGATTTCTCTTACAATCATGTTATTGAGAATGTGTGTAATCATCAATTGTGGCCACATGCCAGCTCACTATGTGGGTACTTGAGGTCCTTAATGGGGTGACCTTTAGGCTTTGGGTAGTTAAACCCACATAATGTATTTGATTGTGTTTTAATGGGGAGAGCTTGCTTAAATAGAAAAATAGGAAGAGGGGGGCGAATTTCATGAGGTGCAGTGAACTAGTGTCATATGATACCTCATGTAGTTAACTAGAGTTTAATTTGATACCTCATGAAGTTAACTAGAGCTTAAGGGCTCTTCATGAGCCAACTAGGAAACAAGGAGGGGACATATAGGGATTGATTGAGACCAAATCCAATTAGAAATGACACTTCAGTCAAGCGGAGCCAATTAGGGAATATTCCCTTTTACCAACCTCCTAAAATCAATCAAATCTGTTCCAACATGCAAAAATCATGGGATTTTGTCAAGGGGTGTGTAGGCTAAATTAAGTGGTCTAAAGGGTTTAATACATCATATTAACCCTTAATATGACTAAACTATGAGATGTATTGAATACAAATTGACACTGGACTAGACAGCTTGCTAGGGCAAAGACTAAGTCTTGCTCTGGCTTTGGAGGCATGAGTGAAACTTTGACAAACTCAGACCACGAGGGCTTAAGCTTAAAAAGTGAAAAAAATTTAAAAACACTCCAGAGCACAATAATGTGACTGTCCTAGATGAACTAGCCTATTACAGACAGGGAAGTCATATAATCCATTTTTATAATTCCCTCGCAGGGGATATGGAACATGTAGATACAATCTAGGGTGAGAAGAAGAAGAAGAAGAGGCATGTATGCTTGGCAGAGCTCTAGCACTGCAATCTCTTTTGTACATCTTCATCTCAGTCTTTGTGATCATACTTGTTACTCTAAATTTCCAGATTTACAATGAGAGTAGCTTGCTGTCCTATAAAGCAGATTTGGATTAGAAACAGATGTTTTATAACATCAAAAGATTCCACCCCTCGAATGTGATTAAATGTTAGTGCAAACTGCGCTAGAATAGGACAAGCAACCCTGTGTTAGATTTAATGATTTAAAGGACTTGTTAGTTACTTGTATCCACCATTAACTTAATATATTTTATGATATTAGTTAGGTTGACAGTGATAGCAGATTTCAGATCTATTATAGATGATTAAACGCAAGAGAAAATGTGAATTCACTGCTGCTAATAATTTGCAACTAAAGCATAGATTATATCATATCTGAATCTACTTAATCAACTGTTGAAAAGTGTCTTTTAAGATGTTAATTAAACCAGTAAAACAGTCATAAACAGTTCAGAAATTTAATCCAATATAAGATAGATTAAAGAGGCGCAATTAGGGATAAATTCTCAGGCTAACCTAGAATTAAATTTACTTTTAATTTCTGTTATAAACCAGCAAGCAAAACAAACCCTAGTCTGTCCTAAAAGTCAGATTTGAAGGTGCAAGGTACAGCCCTAATAGTATGGCCTAAAAAGAAGAGTAAATGCAGCCCGAAAAAGAGATCCTATTTATGCAATTTTTAGGGTTTTGCAGGAAATATTTTATGCATTAGATGAAATAAATCCCAGATTGCAAACAAAAAAAGAAAAAGAGGTTTAGTTTTAATTTTATGTGGCAAGAAACATGGGAAAAGTGACTAGGGTTGAAGTTGGGAGAATGGGGTCAATCAAGGATAGTAGTGGAGAGGCTACTAGCATTCAAGGAGAGCTAAGGTCTGAGAGCCAATCCCTACCAAATTCAATAAGGCTAGATCTATCCAAGGATCTACAAGGGAATAACCTAAATGGTATCTTCACACTAACGTGGGTATAATATTCATCAAGCATGGAATCCTAGGGCATACAATCAATGTTGAAAATACAACACCTATTCAACCATAAACCAAACAAATTTAACCTTACAAAGTAAAGAGCTTACTTGCAAATCATCCAAGATAGAAACAATTCTTAATCCAATGATACACCATAGCATTAGCAAGACATCCTCATCATAGCTAGCATTAACCATCCACAAGCATTCACCACAATAGTTAAACAAAAGCCAAAAGAGAGAGTCCTCCACAAGTTTCTAACAAGTTTTACAATGAGAGGAGGGTCTCTTATATAGGACGAGAGTCTAACTAACTCCTCAATAGAAAAATGATAAACCTGCTCATGACATGGTCAAAATACGAAAACCCTAACCAACTTGCTAAAGAGAGGGTGTATCCATCAAATGAGGGTGAATGATGACAAGAAGTCAAACCTAGCTTCCAACGGCTCTCCAAAGGTAGCGCTCTAAGAAAAGTGCCTTAAAAGGTGGTGCACTTCCTCAAATAAGGTGAATGCTCCCCATGAAAAGGCTCCAAAAGGCACGTGCGACAAAAATACAGTGCCACATTTTAAAAGATAGTTCTAGAAATGCTAACTTCCTTAATATTTATTGGATTTTATATTATAACCACTTTTTAGAAATCCTGCTACCACTCTGCATCTAATGCTGTCGAGACTCGAGATGGCACAATTTTGGGTATTTTGTCAAAAAATAATTGCTCCTGAAGCCAGGACACCCCTCCATTAAAAATGTCCCATAAAAAATGCGTCTCATCAAAATTGCCAAAAGGTATAATGTGTGCCTCTGAATGTGTGAAGAAAGAGGGTGCTCAAATGTGGCCTAGTCATCATCAAAACAACTCAATCCAAATGTTATACCATGCAATATGCCCAGGGCATTAGCTCGAGGAAGCACCGGTGATGCACAACTAGGAGAAATACCATCAAATATGTGAGAAATAGTACATGAAAAGGTTAGCAAGTGCACTTTTCTAATAACTCAATGTCCTTTTAATTAGTTATTCCATTAACCTTAGATCCACTATGGAGTGACCATAATGAAACCCTTATTACATGTTAGATCCCTAAGACAATATGTATTTCCTTCCTAAGTTTCTAAGTGAGTCGAGGCTGATGGAGTGAATGTGGTACTAGGGATAAGGTGTTTGTGAATTGACCATCAGAGAGATGGGTATAAGTATTAGGTCTATCCCTTAGCTTTCAAGAGCCAGGGGTTATAGATGTTTCTTCCACATGTGTGCCTTAGAAGGGAGTGCTTTTTCTTTAATTACCCTTTCTTTGTGCCATCTTTTTGCGATTTGTTATTTCTCTTTTTAATTATTATTAGCGTTTTTATTGGCTTAGTCCCTTTGCCTTAGATTTGGCTTTGATAATCTGGGACATAGGGAACCGACCTTTTTGCAAGGGGGTATTTCACACATATATAACATTTATAATTTAGTTGCATCAACCTTAAAGTACTTTGACTTTTTTAATTTGATTTAGGCATTCATACATGGGAATAGTTTTGAGACCTTAGAACATAACATATGATAAGTCAATTACAAAAAGGGGACATGATCAAAATGGATGAAATAGCAAGTTGAATGACATGGCATGAAAAATGGCCAGGTAAAAAATGTGAAATGGCATGAAATGAGTGTTACACCTACTTAAATTCCTAGGGTTATACTTGACTTACAAGGTGACACACTTATCGAAAGGAAATTATGACCACACCATGATACATTCTCAACTATGAAACAACAATTTAAAGTACATGAGCCACTATAGAGAAACAACATTGACCCCTCATTGTCATATCCCACATAGAAGTTGGCAATCCCCATGTGTCACAACACTGGCATCAACTGAAAAGGCCCTACTGATCTTTGGCACAAAACTAGTGATATGGCAAGCTGGAAGTCTCTGGCAAATATCCATGGGCAAACCATAAATCTCATCTATGGAATTGATAGATGTGATCAAAATCACGAAGGCATCGATCATCAAGTCACTCATTGAAAGATGTGATCAAAATCACGAAGGCATCGATCATCAAGTCACTCCTACATGTCAGGGGATAACACCATCCATAATTGAAGTACAACACACTGGTAACCATTGGAACAAATCAACCGCCTAGCATAGGTCCTCCTTGGCATCTCACTTGCTGAAAATAAATCCATACCAGTCCACAATCAAGTATATCCACCACCTCTCATAGGTGAATACTTAATGGCAATCCCTGGAATAAATCAACCACCTATCATAGGTATTCATCCTATAATACCTAGGTCCTCCTAGGTATTACACCTGTTGAAAATAAAGCAATACCAATGAAGAGTTAGGTAGATCCACCACTCTCATAGGTGAAAGCATACTAACAATCCTTGGAATAAGTCAACCACCTTTCAAAGGTCCTCTTAGGCATTAGACATGCTGAAAATAAATGCATAACAGCCACCAATGTAGTGGATCTATAACCTATCACGGGTGAATGCACACTCTCATCACAAGAGCAACTAGGGTTTCAAATCATCAAAACATCTCATATGTGCAAGTGCTAATCTCAAGCACACTAGGGTGTAACCACCCAACAACCTCTCCCAAGTCCAATAATTGAAATACCAACTGCCTTTTCACGATTCAGACAAAATAACTCTGATACAAGGTAGAAGTTTTCGAATTTTGAGTTTCAATGTGTTAGTTTTTGTACCTAGGGAAGTGTTCCCCAAGTGACATTTGTCTAATGTCACTTAGAAGGGGGAAAAAGGTGACCCTCGCATTAATTGCACTTAATGAGACTTTATAACATCAAAGTCACTTTTTGATAAATTTAAGTGGGTGAGTGAAATTATTTATTTATGAGAAATAAATGGAGCATTTAATTTCATCCATTGATCTAAATCAATCTCAACCACTAGATTTAGGAAACCCTAGCGTTTGATAAAAAAAAGGCACGAGGGAGGCATTTTGACTCATTCTTGAGAAAAAGAGAGAAGAGAGAAGAGCTTGGAGAAGGGCACGAATATCGAGGCAGACTGTAAGGGAAGTTTTCTCTTGGCACAATTTTCGAGGCAACAGCTGGGCATTTAATGCACAGTATGGATTCCTAGTTTTATTTTCTTCAGCAGGCACACATCCCGAGGCAGCCACAGTTGCACAGAATTCGAGGTAGTGTACAGCAGCATTTAATGCTGTCTGTACAGCACAGAAATCGAGGTAGTTGATTTGGCACACATCCCGAGGTCTGTTGTTACAGCAGTCATTATTGGCATGAGTTTCGAGACAATCTGGGCACAAGTTTTGAGGTAAATCTGGGCACCATTACCGAGACTGTTTGCACGCAGCCCGAGGTACATTCTGGGCACATTTCCCGAAATACTCAGCACGGTTTTCGAGGAGTTTGAGTGGCACAGATTTCAAGAACTGCTGCACACATTTCAAGGCAGATTTGGGGCACAGATTTCGAGGACTGTACTTTATAGTCACTGTACTTTCAGCACAGAAATCGAGGCACCCATGCACAGAAATCGAGGTTGCAGTTTGGCACAGTTTTCAAGATAAATTGCTGGGTGAAATTTCATGGTGGAGATTAGTAAAATTTCTGCTGTAAAATTTATGTACTAAGATTTACTGAAGAAATAAGAATCTCTCTCTCTCCCACTGGTTTTCCCCGTGGGGGTTTTTCCAGGGCACAGTTGCCAAAAATTTATGAGTCTATCTTTTTATGGTGTGCATGTTCAATATTTATTTTCTGTCTGTTAGTATGAATTTTCAGCGTGTTTAATTGTCTCAGAAAATTTCATAAGTAGTTTGCAGCCTATGCAAAACCGGCTGTAAATGAAAACCACTGAAATGTTGACATAAAATTTACACAATGCATTTCTGAAATTTCAGCTCACATCGTGGCTTCTTGGATCCAAGCCCTATGAATATTCATCCTTAGAGCTTATCTGGAATATAAATTACAGCAACAAACAACAGACAATATTTCAATTCCCTTCAACCCCAATCCACTAGGCATTTCAAGAGTAAGGATAACAAACAGATGCCAACAAGGTTCATCCCTTAGGGCACACTTTCCAAGCTTAAAATCAGTTATGGAATCTTTGAAATAGATTTACAGCAGTAAATCTGCCCTATTATCTTCTATATTAATGTTAAACACATAACAATTTCATGCTTCATTTTTGTTAAATCAGCATGAGAAACTAGTGTTGAACTTACAAGAACAAGAAGATAATGAATGCTGAGAATCAAATATGCAATTGAGACAATGTTGGACAGCTGGAAACTTCATATATATTTATTAATATGAAGTACATGCACATACCATAGCCTCATCCCATGGCTAGTACAATCCTCTAGCTCTCAATAAGCCTAGCTAGGGAAAATCAGGAAAATCTCTAGCTAGGGAAAACGAGGAAAAACCCTAACTCCACTAAAGATTCCCCACAAAGTTACAAACTAATATCACACTAGCAATATGTCTTGGCTTCAAGCGAGATGTCTCCTCTCTCTTTTTCAACAAGTACCACCTTGTGCTTAATCACAAAACCCTAATATCTAATTGTCCAAGGGATGAAACGCTAACCCTAATATTCAAGATGCTCCAAGTGCTCTGAGGAACCCTAGTGCCTCCAAGACAAGAGAGATAATGTGCAAAGAAGAAAACCCAAGAGAGAAATCAAAACAGCCTTTTCACCATGCCCTTCCTTGGGTTTTTTCGTGAAACCCTAGCGCTCCATCTCTAAACACAAGATCAACAACAAAGAGTGAGTGAGAGAAATGATTCTCTCGCTCTCTATATATGGAAGGTAATGGAGGTCAACAGTACAGAAGTGAGCCTAAACTCTTACAAGCAATCTACTACAAACAAGTAGGCTCGAACATGTGAAGCACTTCACTCCAAGGGTACACATGTCAATCTCCAAGGTCATGTTGTACACAATTAAGGCTTCAAGGTGATGATATTTCACAAGATGTGCCTGTGCTCCTTCTCGTGACGAATAAAGTTCATTATTAAAGAAAACATCCAATGTAAATAGGACAAGTAATCGATAAATGGACAAGTGTATAATAAATGTATAATGAATAAGAGATGATATAATACAATGACGCCAAACTTATAGCATTGACTGGTCACATTGGTAAGTCACGTCCTTTCGATAGGTCATGTCTTTTAAATAAGATGTGTCCTTCATTAATCATTAATCACTAATTATTAATTATAATTATTATCATTATTATTTATTGTAATTATTATTTTATTGTTATTTATTATTATTATGTGTTACATTGCCTTCTCCTTTTAAAATGCTTTGTCCTCAAAGCATACAAAAGTTATGTCTTCGTTCTGGCTTGTAATGCCTTCTTAAGATTTTTCATTCTTACGTTCGTCATTGTTGAGGATGCAAGGCAATATGATCTTTTGAGGGATGAGCAGATTTCTTGAATTGTATGAGGGTCAGACCACCCTAATTTGATCTTTTGTGGTTTTGTTTGACAATGACTTCTATGATGATAGGATTCCATACTTGGACTTCTCGTCAATAGAGTAGGATCTCTACTTAACCTTGTATATTTATTTTGTCTTCGATTAGTTCGTTGATGACCCTTCTAGTTAGGATGATGATATGGTATGCTTGTATCTAGTGTCATGTTCTCGAAGCCTTTGTCTTTTGATACTTCTGGTGATTTATTGGTAGGTACGATTTCAATTGGATCTGTATTGGTTCCCTTCTCTAGTATCTCGATTTTTACCTTTGATGACTTCTTTATTTCAACGAGATAAGTCATTGGTAAGTTGCTCTAGCTTCCCTTGTAGCGACTTCTTATCATTCTTTAACTTTGTAAACTCCGATTATGAATCCTTAAGCATGAAATTTCTTCATTGTTCTATGGCTTTTCAACTTTGTCCCTAAGGTCTTGGTATTTTGGTTGTGCTTCTTTTAATCTTTTGGTTTGCTTAAGCAACCTTTGGTTAAGGTTCCTGTTATCACCAAACTTGTAGTTGCCCCTAGAGATAGATCCAAGATGGATGGCAGAGGGGATGGGCAACCAAAGAGGTGCAACCAAGATAGCCTCGACTCCCAATGGATGGTTGTCACGCCAATCGAGGCAATCTTCACTTTATGTTATCTAGCCCAAGACAACAAAGGGGGAGACCCAGATCCACTCCCGATGGGAGAGATCAGACCAAAACACCAGATCAAATTAGATATGGATGAAGTACGTAAGGTGTATGGTGAACCCTAGATCTATGGATGAAGTCACAAGATGAGTAATAGGTTGGATCAAGGGGTTTAGACAGTGTAGCTTTGGTCCATAATGTATATGTGAGTGACTTATGATGTTTTAAATAAGATCCAGGATTAGGGTACTAATCAATTATGAGAAAATCCACTGCCTTGGGAACCGTGTCCAATGCAGGGTAGTTAAGGACCAAATTGGGGCTAACCAGTACCAAAGATGAGCTTGATAGAAGGATATGACAATGTCAAGATACTCAAGCAACCAAAACAAGGATCAAACCACAAGCAAACTCAACAGTCCAAGAAAGTCGAATTGGCTTGGAGAAAGATCAGTGCCTTGGGAAATGGGCCAAATGGAGTCGGATGTCCACCAAATTGTAGATCAGGAATGTTGAGGTGTTGAGATAGGTGGATCTTGAAAATTAGGATCATCCAATCACTAGATCTGAGATTGAAATGTATCACAAAGTGACCCAAGTGGCGCTGAACCCTCAAAATGAGGAATGGGGCCCACAAGGTGAAAATCACTGAAGTGACACACTAGGGGTAGGTTATCAGATGTGTAGATGAAGGATCGTGGGATCTCACCTACCTAGGTGCTAGATCCTAGCAAACTCACCTCTCCTAGGAAGTGCGACCTCCCTTGGAGAGATAGTTTTGCCTTGGGAAATGGGTCAAATGAAGGCCAATCCTCACCAAACTATAGATCTGGATCGCCGTGGATGCTATAGAGGTGGGTTTTAAAGTTTATATCCAAAAGCCAAGTGGATCTTGTTAGATCTGAAAAATTGTAAAATGAGGGTTTGAAGTAACATATACAAATGGATAGATCATGGAATGAGAAATTACCTTGAGATCATACCTGAGTGATGGATGTAGATGCCTTGTTGTCGAGGAAGATTCCCGCAGAGATCAAATGAGAAATTGTTGATTTTGCTTGCCAAAATGATGCCCTAGCCCACAAGTGCGACCTCCTCTTCCTGTCAACCAAGGAAAGCGATTTCAATCAGTTGAGCAACAATGGAGGAAATACAAGTGAAAAGCAAATGATAACATGAAATAGAAGGTCCTAGGACAGTAATACTCCTTGTTATCGACGAAGAAACCCAAAGAAGAGGCAGGGAGAGTCTTCCCTTAGCAATGCGTCCTCCTTGAACTAATTCGGCCTCCACCTGTAGATGACAAAAACGTGGTACAAAAGATAGCAAGACAATATCTCCAAAAGCCTAGTGCAAAGGAAGAATCAACGAACGAACTCCAAAAGCATTTCACCACAACAAAACAGATAGATACAATAATAATTTCTATTCCAATAATCCAAAGCCAAAAGTCCCCTTTACAATGAGGAGCTCTCTCCTTTAAATAGGAAGGAGAGGCACCAAAACCCTAACCACTTTTTGAATGAGTGGCTAAGATTAAAAGATCAAAAGATCTAATCAATGGTTGAGATGAGCTCAACAATACAATACATGGATCAATATAACAATATGTGGACAAACTCGCCCTCGGAGAGGGGATCCCACCAAATCATAATCATAAAATATAAGATCTAGCTCATGGTGGGTCCAAGGGGCAATTTATAACAACCTTGGTCAATCCCCATGGCACAATATCCAAGAATAAATGATCTAGACACCAAATCGTGCCTCTCTGGGAAAGTCGTTAGCCTTAGGAGGCTCCAGAAAATCATATAAAATGCCATAAGTGATGGATGTGGGTCCCGATGAAGCTGAAACTGCTGGAGAAGGTGTGGAAGACATCCCACTCGTCATCACTAATCACCCCATGCCATAACCTTGCCTCAGTAGCCCAAATCGAATTCCTCTGTAGCCATTTTTACCATTTCTGGATTGCCTCGGGAAGTGTGAAACTGCCCAAACTGTCTCCTGGAGTGCCTGCGCTATCAAGGTGAGCTCACCAATGTGTCTGGGAGGGGGGTAATATGGTAATAACAAGTGGCTGGACCACCCCCTCCATGCACAGCGCCCTAGGTGAACCAAATAAATCTCATCACTGCTTTGACAAGTCAAAACTGCACTAGGATATCCAACTGAGGCTAAAAATCACTGTAACTGCCTGAAACTGAAAACAGATTGTCTCATTGGACTCAGAAGGTCCAAATCCATCTAAGGTGTGTACTCATACACCATATAGTCCTCTGCATGGTCCAAAATAAATGCTCATCATATCCGACAGACCAAATAATAATAATCTGTAAAAGTGCTAAAAAGCACCAATCATCATCATAAGCCTGAAACCACTGCATAAGCCCACCATGGTGACCTGTACCAGACCATATGTCATCTCTCTGTAACATCTGAGGTCTACTACCTCATGTCCTGTGGTTGACTTTTGGCCAAACTGGGTTTGACCAAGTCAACATGACCAAAATATAACTCAAACTGTCATCAAGCTGCTGCAAGGTGTCAAAGGTCAAAACATGCTTTACAATCCATTCAAACAACAATTATAACAAGAAGTAATCATTACTGGCGATCTAAATCCAAATATAATAGGTCATTAATTATTATTATTACTCAGACCCGACTTTGAAGACCATACTCACTTCATAGTTGTGATCAATTTGCTAGTGAAGGGTGAAGGCTTTGTACTGCAAAGGCTACGCTAGAGGGAATGACTTACTGACTTAACACTGTGACACTTTGGAAATGGAAAGGGGATACACACCATAACATATACTGAATGAGCAACAACACAGGGAATGGCGGTGTCTCACAAATGGGTAAGTTGTTCAAAGAGTGTTTATTCACCTTGACAAATGCGCACAATCCATAATACAAATGAGGCCAGCAATCTTTTTGATATAGAGTTTAAGTTCCATTTCTTTTTGGGCCTATAGTTTCCATAGCCTTTGATCTATGTGTGTTTACAAACACATTGCATAGATTTACATTTATTTAGGCTTCTTGCTGCATGTGTGTTTTTAAGGCACTTGTTTACCTGAGCACTTCTAGGTGTGTCATAGACAGTTTGTTTACCTAGGTATTTACATTTCACAATAGATATAACATTTGATATTTCATAGCCATTTTCATTCATGTGTGTTGAGAAACACATTGCATGAATGGGCTTTTCATACAAGATACCACATTTTATTTCCATACTTTGTATTCATGGCAGCACTAAAAGTTTCAGGTTTAGCCAACAACATCTTTAGTGACTAGGGGGACTTCACAAGGAAATCCAACTCACCAAAGGTAAGTTTTGTCACCAACTCAGAGTCGAGACACAATAAACAAGGAAGCTCATCCAATACAGAGGCCAGAGTGGGGAAAGGTCCTCCATGCCACTAGTCAAGTAGTAAGTCAAGGTAATGAACAAACTGGGTAAGTCATGGATGGATGAAGACAGTGAATAATGAAACCGACACTAGCAAGCCAAAGTATGGTGAGGATGATCACCTCTATTCTCCCTAGGGAGGGTAAAACCAATGAGTATAGGCCAAGAACTTCTAAGTCTGAGTAGGGACAAATATGATATATATATAGTACAACCAGGTCCACATATCTATATGATCGCCAGATCATGATATTAAATGCTAAGACATGCTAAGAAAATGGAAATAAAAGCAATATAACCACAACACCATAATATACCTGCTGAGTCATATACCTGAATGCTCATCATCAGAACCATCATCTGTCCTCTGAAACTACTGCTGTAACTCTAGGCACTACTGACTGCTCTGTACAAATGGCTAAATAGCTACTTCGGTCATCTCTCTGAGTGTCCCGAGACTCAGTCATGGCATGGGGAATAAAATTGTTGTCCAAAATCTGATAGTGATCCATAATAGATGCTCATCTCAGCATCTCAATGCAAGGGAACTGGCTGAATAGTGTACTGGAATCAGAAAAATAATGTATGGTAGCCTGACTACTATATATGTGATAACAGTTCCTTAAGCTAAAAGCTTCTTGATCTTTATTTGATAACTTCTTGTTGAATTCTTTTACAAGATCTTGATTCTCTTGTTCTAAATTTTGAAAACATCGCTTCTTCTCCTTGGACTTCATGATTTTTGCAATTAGTTTTTGATTATGATTTCTTAGGTGAGAAATCTATTCATCTTTCTCAATGATGACCTTGTCACATTCTTTTTGTCGATCCTGTAACTTTTGTATTGACTTCTGGCTATCTTAAAGGATAACTTATGATACCTCCTTCAAGTCTTCTAATGAGGGCATCTCTGAGCATGGCTTTGTTACCAACTATTTTGTACAATAGCTGAATTTCTTGTGAGCAGCCAGTTTCATGAACATGTTCAATGTTCATTGTTAGTGTTTAGAAGTTCAGAAGTCATTTTCAGGGCAACTTTGCCCCATTTGTAATAACTGCATGTTCATACCCCCATGGGGAAAATGTAAAAAGTTGGTCTAAATGGGATCCTTGTATAAAAGACTCAGCTATCCTTAGGTTTAGCCATATGGGGGATACTCTAGAGTGTTTTTTCCTTAGGTATTATGCGCTACTCATCGGTGGCGTATAATCCCTGAGTTTTTCACTCAAACCTCCAAAGCTGGAGTATTTTCCATGGTGGTCAAAACCTAAAGTGGTTACTAGAGTCTTGTGTCTAGGATTTTTTACATGTTAGCCAACTCGATTGAGTCGTATGAACATGCACTAGGTCCCCTAGGAGTTTCGTTTGATTCCGTGAAAAATAATTTTTTTCGTAATTTAGACCATTTTTTAATGGTTTAAATGGAATTTTGCAAGGTGTGATAAAAACTTCATCCGGAGGCAGAATTTGGCGTGGGGAGGCTCGTTTTGACGCTCAGAGCGTCCTCTTTACCCTGGCACCCTCATTCTTCAGTTTTCGGGCGCTTACGTCACCTCTGGGGGAGTTTTGGCAAAAAATGCATCATTTTGGCATTTAATTGCCAGAAAAAACACAAAATGCACTAAATCCAAAAATAAAAAAAGGAGAAAAGTGATAATGAAAAACTTTGGAAAGGGTGGCTAAATATTTTAATAATGTGTACGAGCTCACTCAAGTGTTAAAAGTCATATGTCATAAAGTGAAAGATTAATGTTTGGATTAAGTCTAAGTCCCTCACGTGAGCCTCCTTCACGCATTTAACCATTGGTATTGATGGGCGAATACTCCAAATCCAAAGTGGTGGGTTATCACTTGAATGATAAAGCATATTATAATCAAAGTTAAGGATACACGAATCACTAGAGAAGGGATGACGTGAGCATGGGTTTGGCTGTACGGCTAAGCTCTCATGATTTGGTGATATGTCATTTGATTAGTGGGTTGTTGAGATTGCAATAAGTGCTATGGTAGGCGCCTTGGCCAGCTTATTTTAATAATGTGTACGAGCTCACTCAAGTGTTAAAAGTCATATGTCATAAAGTGAAAGATTAATGTTTGGATTAAGTCTAAGTCCCTCACGTGAGCCTCCTTCACGCATTTAACCATTGGTATTGATGGGCGAATACTCCAAATCCAAAGTGGTGGGTTATCACTTGAATGATAAAGCATATTATAATCAAAGTTAAGGATACACGAATCACTAGAGAAGGGATGACGTGAGCATGGGTTTGGCTGTACGGCTAAGCTCTCATGATTTGGTGATATGTCATTTGATTAGTGGGTTGTTGAGATTGCAATAAGTGCTATGGTAGGCGCCTTGGCCACCTCATAAGCTTGGCTCTTATTGATCACAAGTTTCACTTAATGCTTTGTCTCCTTGATTGCCCCGTATACCACAAGCAGGCTCACGCATTCCTCCTTCATGCTCACGTTTTCACACATGGCAAACTCGTGAATGGTTGGGTGATGTTTCCAAGGGAAGGATGGGGGGCGCCTTGCCAAGGAGGAGGCCACCTCCCCATCCTCATTAATGTAAACTCTTTGTTGATGTTCAAGATCTCACTCCAAGCCAGCTATTGTTTGAAATTCGATTTGGTGACTCATGCCATTGGCTCTCTCTTGAAGCCAATTCGAATTAAGGCAGTGTAGTCTCTAGTTTTTGTATAAGAGGAAGGCATTGCCTCCTCATTCCTCATGGTGATTTTGGGCAAGAACACTCTGCCAAAATTATATTGTAATAGTTGTTTAGGTTTTGGAATAAAGAAGTGATTTTGGAGGTCCATGCATGAGCCTTATGTTTTGTGGTTTCATCTTGTGAGGTGATATCTCTCTCACCCTATGCTTGTATTTCAAATCATTATTCAGTTTATGCTTTAATAAGACTAACAATCTAGTACATAAGCATTTGATCGGATTTGTTTGTTGAGTATATGGTTTTGCAGGGATCATTGAAAGTGAAAAAGGGCTTGGATTAGCAAGTTTGGCTTCATCATACAAGAGCTTTTTCCATTTAACACATTCGTTTTTGCAGGTTCTTCAAGTGTGCTTCTTCATCCAAAGAAAGAAACATAGTCTTCAGAGTTTCTCCTTCATCCATCAACAACAAAAAACTCTACTTTTGGTCACTGGTTCTACTTCTAAGCTGTGGAAAGTCCTAGATCTACCCTTCTCCAAGCCTAGTTTCCTCCATCAAGCTTGCCTTCTTGCTTTGTGGTTTGTCTTGATCTTTGCCCTACTTGCCCTTCTAGTTTTCTTCCCTTCAAACTCCTCTTCTAGCCTCCCTCTCATCTTCTCTTTTTCTCCTTCTTTTTCGTTTTTCCTTACCTTTTCTTTCTCCTTGATCTCGTTTCCCTTGCTCCCTTTCTTCCATTCGTCTTACATTGTCACCTTCTCTTTCCTTTCGTTTCTCCCTTCCAAAAAAGTCTTCCTAGCCTTGCTCTCTTCTCACCTTGCTTTCTAGCTTCTCCACCTTCTCCCTTTTCGTTTTCCCTAAACCCTTTGCCTCTTTCGTCTTTGCTCTTTTTTTGCAAGTTTAAAACTCTAAAAAATACCTCAAAAAGAACTCGTAGTCTTTTGATATTAGATCCTGCATTTAGTTCATTTTTCTAGTTTGCATTTCATTTAGATAGTTAGATCTTGCATTTAGCTCATTGTTAGTTTGCATTTAGTTTTAGATCTCATTTAAAAAAGTTGAAAAGCTTGCATTCAGTATTTCTAGATCTAAGTAGTTTCATTTTGTTTGATTTTAACTAATGCTAAAGGGTGCTTGAAGCTTGACTTGTGTTGTGTTGTAGATTTGAAGAAAAACAAACTCAAGAAGAAGAGTTGAAGAAGAAGGAGAAGAGAAGATCATCAAGTGAGAAGAAGAAGATTACAAAACCAAAAAGGAGCTTGAAACCATGACATAAAACACTCTCCTTTCTTGATTGTAAAATTCTCTTAAGAGCTATTAAAGTTCATTTCTACTTATTCATTCTTTTTCTATGGTTGAAAATCCTAAAAAAAGTTGTAATTGATTAATGAAATAAGGCTAAGTGGGATAAGGCCTCCCATTTTTTGTTTCTTCCCCATTTGGGGAAGAGTGTTGTCTTTGTAGCTTAGATCTTTGTTATCTTTGATAAGTAGATTAGATAGGCTTTCCATTTCTTAAGTTAGATTCATTTTTGCTTTAGATTACTAATTGCTAGTATAAATTTCCTTTTCCACTAAATTGCTAGTTTCAATTTTGCATTATTATTTGTTGAGCTATCATTGTGATTCTTTTATAATTTGTTTATCTTTTAAAATGAACCAAAGACTCTTGAACTTGTCATAATATAAGTCAAGAGCACTCTCTGTCGGAGAGCATAAGCATTGCACTTTTACTGCATTTTAGCATATAGATTAGTTAAAGTCTCTTGAACCTCTATCATAAGACAAGTCAAGAGCACTCTGTGTCAGAGAGGTTCATCTTGTGCTCTAACTAAAATTCACAACTCACACTCCCATAATAAAATTTGAATTTATTTGTTGGTTCCTTGCCGGAGTATGCTCTGACCAGCCCAAAAAGCAGGAGTACTCAGAAACGACATTGGATTGATTAATCTTGCAAGATTCAAGCGTAATAAAATTTTCACCCCATAACCAACGAACCAGCGTTGTTTCGATAAATACTCAGGTAGTGGGCAAATTCCAAGTGTGAGCGCCGGGCTACCCAACCTGGACACTCGTTGGTTAAATTCTCTGAACACCTAGCTTGTGAGCCAGGCAGGTCCGTGATGTCTTCGAAGAGAGCCACTGAAAGTATTTCCGGCTAGCTTTCTAGACACCTAAAACAAGATTACATAAAATACTGTAAAATCAACCAAGAATAATTTCAAAACATTTACACAAACATTATATCAAGACTTGTATCTTTAGCATCCCAAGCACTCATTGACTCCATTTGGCACTGGTCTTCAAAGTTATACATATCACCCTGATTTGGACCATTTGTCCTTTAATTCTTAAGTTCATTATATTGTGGATGCTTATTTAAATTCCAAGTCATCATATATTGTTTCATCTGGATATTTGTGTTTTGTAATTGCAACGTGGATTGCGTATTTTGTTGTATCTCAAAAAACTCCTAAACAACACCCATCCGGATCATATCATCATATAAACACTTAAAACACAGAGCCATAGAAAAACTCTTTGTTAGGGACAACCCCCCTTGGCTTCGTTAGGAGTTTGCCTAAACGGAGGAGCTGGAATTCAGGTGACAGTACCTGGCTCATTGCTTGCCCCCAAGGCCACACCTCTCCCACTTTTAGTGAGGAGACAACTTTCGAAAGATTTCTGCTGCTGGTGTGCATCTCGGCGGACAACAGGCTTCATTGGAACGCCCTACAACGTTATTTTCTTCTTTTTATATGAGAACGACAAATTTTTTTTCTCCATGTTCAAAATGAATGTACCCAATGATTCTAACCAGGTTGAACCAAGAATTAGGTCAACTCTCCTTTATACATAGTTGTAACACTGAATTCAGATATGTATTTATAACCATCAATTGTTACATGTAAGTCCTTAATTTTGTGTTCATTGCAAAATTGCCTTTCTTTTAGATTATACTAGGCTTTGGAATCATTAATTGCTTGGCCAAATCTACATTAATGTCTGCATCGATAACGACGTTAACTTCCTTTTCTTGAATACTCCCTTTGAATCTTAACAATTCGAATCATGAGGATTCAATACCTTTATAAACAAATATTCCTCTATTTTCACTATTGAACTTCATTTGCTTTTTTCGTCGAGCTTCTTTCGAAAGATGCCTTGATTACAACTCTTATGACACTTTAATACTACTTTTAATCAAACCCCTATATCTCTTATTAAATATAAAACCTTGCTCTAAATCTCACTTTATAAATGCCCTTTTCAATTTTAAATATCCTTTAAAACTTAACCCCTTTTTATAACCCTTGAATAATAAGTTAGATTAAGATATTATTTTTTTATGATACCCTTTTTACTTCTTAATAACTTTGTATATCCTTATAGATCACTTTTATAAGATATACATCACCTTACTAACACACCTATGAAGGTAGATAGTATTGATGTATATAATGACTTTATCATTGATTGAATTTTAGTTTATATATGTCACCATATAAACTTTATAAGAATAAGGTAAGATAAGATAAGATAATTTTGTTAATGTCCAATGAATAACCTCAAAAGTAGGTCAATGAGACTAAAATAGTACATCCATGATCCAGTATGAATACAATGTGGGAGTGCAAACACAACTCCTATATAAAGCCAAAACCAAAACTAAGATGAAATAAAATAAAAATAAAAGAAAGAAAGATACAATCAGTGGGATGGCCTCATAAACAAGTATAAAACCATAACAAGGCCCCGTGATGTAGAAGGAAAGAGAATGGAATTGAACAAGACGCTGAAGATGTCAAGAATGCCTGTGTCTGATAGCCGATGGCAAGGGGGGCAAACAAGGCTCTGGCTCGAAATCAGAGTCCTCTAGAACACCCAAGGTGTCTGGTTGTATGACCCTGGGGGGGATGTAAGAGCGAGAGATAGAGATACTCTAGCATCCGAGGATGCAGTGAAGAGACTCCCTATAGATGTTTGACTAGCACGGTAGCATCCAATTATATGGCAGTAATTCGTTTTTCCCACAATTTATGATTGGCAACGATTTTATGAGTGAATTTTTTAAATGGTGGTTGCTATACGACTTAAATCACATATGCGACTTGTATGCAGCGATCTTGAATAATCATACTTTAAGATTCTTATGCCCACACCACCCTTGGTTTTGTCGACCGATCAACGAGGTGTCTTGATTAGTGGCTCCACGTACTTTTAATAGATTTTGTCTTACACCCTAAGATCGATACCCCAGTGATCTCGTTTCCCACGACAACCGCTTATTTCTTATTAGATTATGTTGGTGGCAAGTAATTCCTTCGTTTTGTTGGTACACCCAAAAATCTGTCTGGAATTCCTCTTTGGCGGGCAATGATCCTTCAGTGAAAGCTTGCTTGTTATTTCTTCAATGGAATTTTTGATTTCAATAGTGACCAAAGGCAATAGACTGTTCTTTCGTCTTCTGCAAATTTGGACTTTTTAGAATTTCTTATCACAACAAAACAAGTTTCATAGGGCACTCAGTTTTTTTGTCTGTGCTCCTTGAGAATAAAATGTATTGTAAATGGCCAAGGGTTGAATTTTTGGTCAAAGATCCAGTGATTAGAAAACTCTGAAAATATGGAGTGGCCAAAAGCCTGAATGTAGTCAAAAGACCTTGAAAATCAGAGAAACTTTGGAGAATGTGTGGCCAAGAGCCTGGTCAGACAAAGTCAGAAAAGATATGGCCAAAGGATGGACTGACACGAAGCTCTGATACTAATGTGACGAACAAAGTACGTTTTAAAAGAAAACATCCAATGTAAATAGGACAAATAATCCATAAATGGACAAGTATATAGTAAAATTATAAATGTATAATGAATAAGAGATGATAAGATACAATGACCATGTAATGATGTACTTATAACATTGACTGGTCAAATGGTAAGTCATGTCCTTTCGATAGGTCATATCTTTTAGATAAGATGTGTCCTTTCATTAATCATTAATCACTAATTATTAATTATTATTATCATTATTATTATTTTATTGTTATTTATTATTATTATGTATGTTACACTTTCTCTACAAGCCCACATGGACTCCATCCCTTGTCCTAAGCCATGTTCTCCCTCGGGTCCACTCATCCTACATGATCACTATTGTAACACATTCGTCCCTAAATAAGCCTCCATGCGTGGATCCAAGCAACCCAATGCCATTTAGAGCTCAATTTCCCTATATCCAGAATGTCCAACACTCCTCTAGTGCAAGGCATCCTCAAAGCAACTAACATACTGTCACATGGTCTCCTACTCTCCAAAGAAGAAAGTGACATAAGCATCTAGCCAACGTCTAGCAAATCAAGAGCAAGCTACCTCCACATGTGCATGTCCATCATGGATTGACTAAGGGCTCATCGATACAACACGTGCCTCATATCACATATTCTTCAACTCCAAGGGTTAAGTGCCTCCCTTAAAGTGCCCAACATTCCTCCTTGTAGGTAAGTACGTCTCCTAGTAGAGAAATCGACTCCTTGATTGTGTGCACCTAATGGGTTAGTCAACAAGTTGCCTAGGGTATCGACATCCTAGGAAACATTATAATGGCACACTAACCAAGGTCATCAAGATTGGAACCTAGGTCATCTTAACAACAAGTGATCCATCATGCCATTAGACTGCAATTCGACGAATAGATCTTGGGATGTTTCTTAGGTATTGAATTGGAACTATATTTCCTTACATCGTTAGCTTTTAATCTCATGATTCAAAATTTTCCATATTTATTTTATTACTATGAGTTTTTTACTTGTTTCAGTGGAGTTCGCTCATCGGGGGATTAGAACCTCAGTCATCTTAACAACAAGTGCTCCACCTTGCTACTAGATCACAACCTCATAGACCGATCTTGTAAGAATGGATATTTTGTATTAAAAGGAAGTTGTGATCGGATTGTCTAGTGTAGTAATACAAAATTGGGGGCAGATAGTTCTTACATTTATCCCTCTTTGCTCAAGTGTAGAGTCTATTCTACGGTTCTACCTCCTATTAGTGATTTCTTCTTCTTCTTGCTTATACTAATTTCAAAATGGTAGGTATACTACCTTTCATATTTCTCTACTAGTAATAGAAATTTACATATCATTAAGAGACATATTTAAAGAGGAACTTTTCCATGGTTGGCCAATGTTGTACCTCCTGTTTTTGATATTTGAGCTTCCTCTGATCGATTTTTGGTTGCTTGCTGGATTATTGCTTCTTCCATAGATTTCTCCATCTCTAATCCATAGATGTTTGCTGAGTGAGTTGGAGAAGAGTAGGAAAAGCCATTCCCTTTGCTAATTTCTTGTTTTGCTTGAGTTGTTCAGTTCGTTCCAATAACTCCTTGTATTTCTCTTCTATATCATCTAGCCTATTGCTTGTGTTGCTTGCAACTATCTCATTCCTATGATGTTTTATTTTCATTTCACCGAGTGAAACGAGGTGCTCTACAACCCAGTATGGGGGAGATCTTCTAACGTCATGTACCGTTACATCTAATAAAACGTAAAAATGTAGCGTTACATCTAATAAAACGTAAAAGGTGATTGCGTGTAAAAATAAGTAAAAAGAATTAAGTAACGATATTATGAAAAGTAATTAAAAAATAGATGTTCGTTTATAAAATAAAAACTTAAAACTTAAACAGGATCTATCAATCAAGAGAGATCAAATTTCTTGAGTTTAAATTAAAAAAAAAGAAATACACCTCAAGAAATTGGATCCCTCTCGGTGCTTGATAGATACGGGTTTAAGATGGATCTATGTTGGTAGTTTCCAATTGTGCTTCAAGTTCCTCAATTTGCTAATTCCAACACTATTGTCCTCTTCATGCCCTTGTTGCCAATTCTTCCTCCATTTATCTGGTTTTCGGACTATAGCAGGTCGTGTCTTTCCTGGAGCTCTTATGTATGATGATCAGATCTCCTAAGGCCCTGTTGTGGCTTATAAACCTCACAAATGGCATAGTGATTGGAATGGTGGTGTTCCATTCTCTTGGGTGACTACATGTTCTAGTCCTCTACTGTAGGGCGATGGCTTCCTTTGAGCAAAAATAAGTAAAACTCCTGTGCATTCTTGATATGCCACACAATGGAATGAACTGAGGGTCTGGGCTCTCTTGTTGCCTTTCACACACCTGGGGGTTAATGTAGCATACATCTTCAAGCCACTCAGCGTGTCCTTGGGGGCAAGTTTCGAGTCAAGTACTGTTACTTGATTCTTGACTCCTCCGTTTAGGCAAACTCTTAACGAAGCCAAGGGGTTAGACCCTAAAAGTTACTAAGGCTGATTAAGTTGTTTAGTGGTTTTGGTGGATGAGTAAGTTTTTTAGGAGTTTTGTGAAAATGAAACTGAAACAAGAGATAGCAATATAGAAATTAATACAACAGCATAAATATCACAGAAATATCATAGTCATTCAACAGATGATAAATTTAGACAAAACTTATATGAATAAAGCAAAAGACTAGTGCTGAGAAATGGAGTCAAAATGGAGTGCTATTGTAGTGCTTGAAATGTATTGCGAGTGCTGTTGCTCAATTTTAATTTATTGTGAAAATGAGTGGATTATTGGGGAGTCAGATTCCTTATATAGCACGAAGGTACAGGGAATATGTCCAAACTTGGTAAGTGTGGCTCCACACGAGAAAATGTTGGCTAGATGGAGTCACAGGGGGATGTCCAACACTACACCAATCGAGGGTGTAGCCTGATGGGGCCCCACGGCTGCGTTCTAGTTGTTCCCGCTTTCTCTGTGAAATTTTCCCACATAGAAGCAAAAAGGAGACACCGGATATTCGTCTTGGGAGGTTAATTGAATGATATGAAAACTAATTACTAGTCACTAGGTCCCTTTCTGGTTTGATCAACTGGTCAGTCGAGGCTGGAGAGATCCAGAGCATATGGGGATAAAGCCTTGTTAATTTTAAGGGTTTTAAAATGTTTTCTTGTTTAACAACCCAAGAGTCTCTTTTCCGGCCAGTACTCGGGCAAGCCATTATTCCGTGAACCATACTTCGGGAAAGCATGGGGTTTATTTTAATTGAAAAGAAAGACTGAAAAAGGAAGGTTATCTAATTACTACACTACCGAAGTAGTGGGTTAGTATTTGTTTACTTTGCAAAAGATAAATGAAAATTGCAATACTCAAAGTATACGGCTATGCAAAAGATTTTAAAAAGTTCCTATGTCCTGAGTGAATCAGTGGCCCAATATTTGTATTGGACCATGACAGTAAATTTTAGTTAATCTAAGTTAATTTTAACCAAATGAAACTAAAGTAAAGACTAGAAAGCTAAAGAAGCAAAAAACCACGAAAAAGGACATCGACGCAAATCCACCCTGGGGGGATGGGAAGTAAGCTCTTATGAGCTCACTTCAAAAGCGATTTTTACTACGAGTTTACAATGCAAATTAAACAAAAAAGAACTCCTCTTTCTCCTTATAGATTTTGGAGAAAAGAGGTTACAAAAGCTCTTAGGAAAATCTAGGAAGAAAAGAGATGGTTCAAAGAGGTCTTGCTTTGGTTGATCTTGCCAAAATCGGTCCTCTAAAGCCTCTTTTCCTGCTGCAAATAAACAAAAACCAGCAAAGAATATTAGTAGAAAAAGTGCGCAAAATCACTTTAAAAGTGACTTGGGCAAGTTAGAAAAAAGCCTAAAAATTCAAAGTTAAAAAACGAGTTTAATAAAACAAATAACTAAGTTGAATTGGCTACAAAGCCAACCCTTTTAGGGTCTTGGACAGGCTTGAAAATGCAGCCAATAACGCACTCAAATGCTAGATTTCAACTCTTTAATCTTGAAAGAAACTAATTGATTAACAAGTTAAAAATTTACTTTGATAATACTTGCAAAAAAAACTAGTTTCTAAGCTAGATCTATCCTTTTAAATGATAAAACCTTATGAACTTTAGATCTATGCAATCTACTCTTATAAATCAGATCTAAAAAGATATTAAACTTTTAGCAAAGTAGATCTAAAGCATAAGAGGAGAGCGTACCCATAAACAAACAAGCATGCAAAATCCTAAGATTTAAAATGGAAATTTTAAATGAGCAATGAAACAACACTACTCAATACTAATCATATTAGGCTAAAGATTGACAAAGCAAGAACAAATGCAAAGATTGAATCCTACAAGTACCTCACTTAGCACATGAAGCAATGATCATCCAACTTGAAAGAAGACACAATTGGGACCTCCAAAGCCTTTATTTCATTAACAATATTCAAAAGAAAGCATTACAATGGGACCAGAGGTTCCACACTTCACGAGGAGAGTGAGGAATGCCTCGCTTTATATAGCAAATGGTGCAAGAGGGGGGCGCATCCTTCACTTGGAGTTGAAGGTGAGTTTAATGAGAAAACAATGGATCTTGTTGGAGTAGATTGAGAGGAGATGACGCCACATCTCCCATAAGAGATGTGCCCTCCTTTGGGATTGCCATCCCTCTAACAAGAAGCTGCCACCTTGCAAATCGCCCACATGGCTGAGATATGTTCACCCCCTAATGAGGAATGCGCCCTCCTTTAGAGGAGATTCGATCCTCAATCAAATCTTTCACAAATTGAACAATATTCTCCCTGGATTTGATTGCCAATCATTGGAGATATGAATCCAACAAACTTCCTTGATCCATGGGATTGAGATTTTGCCTTTATTATATCTTATTTGGCCATTTATTTGGTCTTTTTGGCCTTTTTCGACTAAATATTATTTTTGGAGATAAATATTCACTCGAAACTTAGGATAAGTGGGTGTATGGGTTTAGTGGGTGCTTTGTCCTAGAAAACGAGCATCCACTTGACAAATTATGCCTACAAACCACACTTTTATTACATTTTGAATTTTTCCAATTAAACTATTAAAAAATAGCCTAATTTTAGGAGAAAAATTATTTTTCTCAGAACCTACAAAAAATCCTAGGGGACCTAACACATGTCCATATGAATTCATGTTAGTGTCTAGCATGTTAATATACATTGACACGTGAACTCTAATATCTTCCTAAGGCGTTACCACCATGACAAGCATTCTAGCTTTGGAGGAGCAGGTGAAAAACTCGAAAATTATACACAACTTGTTCAGCAGTGCATAATTAACAAGGGAAAAAACACCTTGGAATACTCAACTTGATGTCTAAGTTCTAGGAAGGCCAAGTTCTTTACAAAGGGTCCATGCTAGCACACTTTATTACAATTCCCCTAAGGGGGTATGAACATGTGGAAAAAATAAAAAAAAGGGCCTTGAAGGCCTAAAGGACTTCCGAACTCTGATAAAGAACAATTGGAATATTTAAGTCTTCAATAGTTCACTCGGAATCCAATAAGTGCAATATTAGTGGATAACAGGCTCTGTATTGATCATTGTTCCGAGCGAACATTGATACCTCTACATGATGAAGAGATTAGGGATAGAGCTCCCACATGCTTTGAGCCAATACATATCTGGGTGTTTAATTGAGACGAACTAACAAAGGTTGATATAGTTAAGTACCGAGAATGAACTTGGTATTGTGCAAATTGAATGCTGATGCATTGTGCCATATGTGTGAGGGATCGCACATTGATTTCACCATGTGCTGAGTTGAGTCGTCGTCATTTCCTTATGTGTGTGAAAATTTATTCTCATGGGAGGGGCTTGATTGATAAAGACCCCCCATTTTTCTTTACCTTTTTAATGCCAAGGCTTGATGGTTAATTGGCTTGACGTTGGGCATCTTTGTTTTGTGTCTTTGACATCCCAATACTTGAAAATAGGAGATTTTGTTGAAAGCAATTGCAATCAATTTAACCCTCTGGACTAACTTGGATAGATGAATGTCTATAGGGATTGATGAATGGCTCATATGGTTATTAATTGTTGCCGAGTCTCCCAAAACAATGACGTGTTTGATTCCCATATCCAAATTGGGCAATAGACCTTGGTGTTGTTGTAAATGTAACTTCAGAAAATATTCTTTTGTATATTATTATTATATTATTATTTTACTTTTATTGTACCTCCGTCGGAGATGTTTTTCCTCCGTTCGGGGATGTCATTATGTATTTGGTCATGTAAGAATATCGAGGTAAAACCTCCATTGTAAGTAGGGGCAGTAGTCCCCAATAGGTTAAATGTAAAATGTATTTTTGAGTCTCCCTAGGAGAGGCCTAGTCAGTTAAGGAAGTCTACCCCATTGGGGAATTAGGTCAGTCACACGTAAAGCATAAATAGAGAGGCACCCTCTCTCATTTGGATATCACTCTCACTCAAGCAAGTTCGCACCAAAGAGGAGAAAAGACAAGTTCGCTGGAGAAGAAAGAAGGAAGCTGCAGAAGTTATCTTATCTTTTGGTTTTCTATCTTGGTTTATATTGTACTAGTGACAAATCTATTACTGAAGAAGTTGCGGGGTTTTCTCCTTTATGGTTTCCCCGAGGAAATTGCGTGTGTGTTTTGTGTATTGCTGTGCTTGTCTATCTTTCAGTTTAAAGATCTAACATAATTGAATTAAAGCGCAAACATTAACACTTGGTAGAGAGCCAGAGTTTTTGCTTGATTTTTAGTTGCCTCTTGAATGCCTCATGCATAGGCAGGTACTTGAATTTCTTCGGGATTGTATATGATCCCTTTTGTAATGCCCCTTGTTAGGAATTTTATTAAAATGACAATTTTTCACTTTTTTCCCTAGTTTGACCTTTGACTAGTTTTGAGCTCTAGGTCCCCAAATTGCTCCAATTGCTTCCAAATCTTCTGAGAAGGTATATGGATGATGTTAGAACATAAATATGTATTTTAGGGATGCTTTTGGACCTTTAAAATACTTCTGCAAATCCTCTTTCAATTTTGGCCAATGTAGGGAACTTTACTAGTAATTTCCCTTTGACTAGTATTGGTCTCTAGGTCTGGAATTGACTCCAAATGCCTTCAAATCTTCAAGGAAGGTGTATGAATGATATTAGGACTTGAATATGATGTTCAGAGATGATATGACCACCAAAGTACCTCTGCAAACTCTCTTAAGATTCTGGACCAAGTATGCAATTTTACTAGTAATTTGGGGTTCAAATCCCCCTGGGGTTAGTACTGAAAATGGCTTCGCAAATGCCTCCAAACCCACTCAAATTTCTGAACAGAGGTATGGAATGTATTAAGGATGTTATTAAGGTCTCATGTGCACCATTAATTGATTATTATATCTGTTCGAACCCTCTCCCATTCAACTGCAAAAATCACCAATTCGACCCTTGGGGAAATGGCACTATTTCTTCTCCCAATGCAATTAAACTGAGTAAAAATACTTCAAATGCTCAAGTACAATACATGAAACTTGTAAAATACATCCATGGCAGTCCATTAATCACAAATTCATCAGAGAATCATCCATTCATTCGAAATCATCATCAATACATTGGTTCACAACAAGGTAGTGGGGAAATGGCATTGTTCTTCCATTAAAAATGAGATTTATACATTTCTACTTGGAATTTCGACCTGAAACTTTCTGGAGATGAAGAACAGAGTATTTGCTTCATAGTACAAAAGAAATTGGGCCTTAAAAGCTTCCCCAAAGAGTACAATAACTCACCAAAAACGCCCTCCTTCAAGGATCAAGAATATGCCATCAAAACTGGAAATGGTTGAAGGAGTGAGCTGCAATAGAAGAAACCATGAGCTGCCCTGTAGCTTACACCTGCAAATAAAGACTCCATTAAATCTCCAAATGAAAGGTCTGAATGGTCTTTTCAATTACCAACTTGGATGGGAATCTTTCATCCTCGAAATTGGCTAAGGCAAGAAACTAGTCATCCACTAGCTCTCCCTCTTCACAAATGCAATTGCAAATTCTACAAATGATCAAAAGCTGGTTTCATTATTTGTTATTGACATTTATAAAGTTCTAATGGCCTCCATGGGTCGAATTCCTTCCAAGAGACTCATGCCAACTCAAGTTGGGAAGAGATTCCAAAGAACGCCACTTGTACAACAATTCCTAGTCTCCCACTTCCACCAAATCACATGTGGAAGCATCTTAGCTGCCCTAACACCCTTGAGCGCCCTCTTGGAGTCTATTTTTAGCCCTGACATGTCATATATGTCATATGTCAGCCTTCAGGTCTGATTTGTGTCATAGGTGTCATAGCATCTTCATCATTGTTGTCATAGAGCTAGGGAATCTAGCCCAAGTGTCTCACTAGCTCCAAATTGCCTCTTCCTCTTCCACGGGAGTTACTCTTCCTCTATATTTCGACCTTGGATGAGTCATGCCATGAATAATACCTTTTGGACTCCCCCAAGTATGTTACCATTCACCTTGAATTAGAATTGGTGAGAGAATGATGCCAAATGTAGTGGGGAAATCTAGCCATATGTGGGTCCCACTTCCTCCATGTGTCTTCATGATCAAATGCCACTTTGATTTTCACTTGTATATATTTATTTAGGTCCTTTATTAAATATTTATTCCATTTTAATGTTCAAACATCATTTATTATTCCCATTATTCCAAATCCCAAAGCTTCCACCCCAAACCTAGGAAACTAGTAATTTTCCTCCTTGGCAATTATTTGAACTTTAGCATCAATTTGACAAACTCTACTGAATAGGGACAATGTGATTAGGCCATTGTGACCCAATGCCAAATTTGGAACATTACAAATCCTCCCTTCCCAATATTGCTTGTCCTGAAGCAATTTAAAACATGGGCGTTGAAGAATCTGCTTTCTGTATAATTCTTTGAAGTTGCCATTGAATTGCCCAACCTTGAGTCTTTGAGTTTCCAAGAAGATTTTAGAGAGGAACCACCATGCTTGCTGCTGCACTACTCTGATTAAAATCACTTTATTAAGTGGGGAATCCATCTCTCATACTACTTGCTTCTCCCCAAAAAATAAAACCAATGAGACAAAAATTATTCCAGGGTCCCATTGCTTGTATTGCACCCCAACAATTAAGAGTGCTCTCCAACCCACACCATTAGATAAGAGGCTTCCTGGATCCCATTTTCTTGTATGCATTCTTCCAAACATCATGAGTACCAAATATATATCATCAAAGTACATAACAACATAATGAAAATGTACATCAAGGATATGCTTCATCAAAGAGTCATGAAAGTGCTTATACCTCCAAGCAAGTAGACCACCATTTTCCAATTGCATACAAGCTTCAAGTGACCAATCAAATCTGCTCCAATGACATAGGTGAGGATCCCATGTCCTATAATGCTGCTCCAAAAGGATGTGATATGCATCAAAATATTCAGCCATGTATTCTTTCATCCAAGAAGTGAATGAAGAAACTCCACTAAAATCTGAACCAAATAATGAGCAGAAAAAACAAGGAGACTTCAAATGACTGAAAGAAGTCTCACCCATACATCCATGAATGTGAGAATCATAAAAATATAACAAAGTATGTGTCTGCCAACAAAAATGTTCTCCAATCATAAATCTATTCTCCCAAGTGTTGGATGAAGTTCCTCCAACATCAAATGAATCAAGTGTTGAGCAAGAAAACCACGAGTCTTCAAGTGACTCAAATGCATATCATAGGTGCATCCATGTAGATTTGCATCATCATAAAGTGACAAATAATGTTGCTGCAAATGTGAATAAGAATGTGCTCCAACCATGTCATCATAAAAGGTAAATCTAGGAGTTCCATACTCCTCATGTGGCACCATAAAAAGGAACCCTTTCACCCATACTTCATTGAGACTAATACTGCAAAACATGGAATTGTAGGTTGTAGGATAATGAACTAACTCACCCAAATGATCAAAAAGTGCAGAAGTTTCATCATGGGAAAGATCCATGTGGGTAGTATCATGCAACTCCTTCAAAAGTGGGAAACCTTTGTCATAGATTGGTTCCAATGTAGAGGAATCATGCTCTTCTTTAAAAATTGCATAACCTTCATCAAGAGACAATTGAAGTTCCTCTTCCACCACATCAAGTGTTTGGATCTCTTCAAGTTCATCTTCAAACACATTAAGCACATTCAAATTCCCACATTTCTCATGATCCACCATGTCATGAGAATCCTCCAAACAATCTACCATTTGACAATCTGAAACATAGGAGGAAAAAAAAGTATCTTGCAACTTTTCAAGAAGTTGCTCATTTTGAATTGTGAGTTTATGAATATCCTCATTATTTTTCAAGTATGCATCATGTAACAATTCATTAATCTCAAACAAATGGTTTCTATCAAAAAGCAAAGACATGAAATTACCTTTGATGTGGCACATTGCTCTTTGAATCTTCTCCATGTCTTCAAGGAAGGATGTTTCCTCCAATGAAGTAGCTCTCCAACAAGAATTTGACACTACTGCTTGAGTGTCATGGAGAATGCTGAGGGACTCTTGGATCTTATTTTCATTCATCTTTAAGGACCCTTCAAGAAAATGAGGCTCTTGCAAATGAACCTCCTCATTTTCTTCAATTTTGCTTGGACCAACTTCATGAAGCTCAAGTGGTGATGGGGAAGTTGATCTTGGTTCTTCTTCAACTGCAACAAGGTCTTCATTATCATGCTTAATGAAACTTGGGCTTGCAGCAACACTTTCAAAAGTGATCTCTATGTCACCAACATAGAGGTGTGAGCACCCATCAGTAGGTACTCCTTCATAGTTTAAGCATCCATCAGTAGATGCTCTTTGGTTCATGTCTAAGCTAGAAGGTGTCTCGAAATGATCTTCCATATTTTCAATAGAATCTTCTTCATGCTCTTGTGATGTCTCTTCATTTTTATCCTTCAAGCAAGATGATGCATTTTGCCCCTTGTTTTCCTTATGATCAATATCTTTGGAATCTCTTTTTGAAGAATTCCCAAAAGCTCTCCTCAAGTGGGACATAATTTCATGCACACGTGTATGATACTCACTCCAAGGTTGTTTACAAGAAGGGCATAAACCTTTCTTTACTAACTCCACATCTTCATTTTTGGGCCTATTTTCAAAAACATGTTCAACAAAGTACTCAAAAGACATGACATTTTGTGTATTTTTGCTAAAAGCAAGATATTCTTGATATTTTTGATATTGTTGGGGCAAGGTTTTATATTTTGCTCTCCATCTTTGGAACTCACTCATAGAATTATCTTTGGTTGGTGTGACACACTCATATTCATCAGATTTAAAGTCATAAGAATAATCTTCATTTCTCTTGAAGCTGTAAGAAGTGTTGCATGATGGCACCTCTTCCTCGTACCATTCACATTCTGCTTCATATTGCTCATAAGCATCTGCATATTCCTCATAAGAATTGTACTCATAGGATTCATCATTATAGTAAGACATGGCTGCCTATTATTCTTGAATGTATGTACCTAATCCATAGGTGCAAGGACCATGCTTTGATACCACTGTAATGTCCCTTGTTAGGAATTTTATTAAAATGACAATTTTTCACTTTTTTCCCTAGTTTGACTTTTGACTAGTTTTGAGCTCTAGGTCCCCAAATTGCTCCAATTGCTCCCAAATCTTCTGAGAAGGTATATGGATGATGTTAGAACATAAATATGTATTTCAGGGATGCTTTTGGACCTTTAAAATACTTCTGCAAATCCTCTTTCAATTTTGGCCAATGTAGGGAACTTTACTAGTAATTTCCCTTTGACTAGTATTGGTCTCTAGGTCTGGAATTGACTCCAAATGCCTTCAAATCTCAAGGAAGGTGTATGAATGATATTAGGACTTGAATATGATGTTCAGAGATGATATATGACCACCAAAGTACCTCTGCAAACTTTCTTAAGATTCTGGACCAAGTATGCAATTTTACTAGTAATTTGGGGTTCAACTCCCCCTGGGGTTAGTACTGAAAATGGCTTCGCAAATGCCTCCAAACCCACTCAAATTTCTGAACAGAGGTATGGAATGTATTAAGGATGTTATTAAGGTCTCATTGCACCATTAATTGATTATTATATCTGTTCCAACCCTCTCCCATTCAACTGCAAAAATCACCAATTCGACCCTTGGGGAAATGGCACTATTTCTTCTTCCAATGCAATTAAACTGAGTAAAAATACTTCAAATGCTCAAGTACAGTACATGAAACTTGTAAAATACATCCATGGCAGTCCATTAATCACAAATTCATCAGAGAATCATCTATTCATTCGAAATCATCATCAATACATTGGTTCACAACAAGGTAGTGGGGAAATGGCATTGTTCTTCCATTAAAAATGAGATTTATAAATTTCTACTTGGAATTTCGACCTGAAACTTTCTGGAGATGAAGAACAGAGTATTTACTTCATAGTACAAAAGAAATGGGGCATTAAAAGCTTCCCCAAAGAGTACAATAGCTCACCAAAAACGCCCTCCCTCAAGGATCAAGAATATGCCATCAAAACTGGAAATGGTTGAAGGAGTGAGCTGCAATAGAAGAAACCATGAGCTGCCCTATAGCTTACACCTGCAAATAAAGACTCCATTAAATCTCCAAATGAAAGGTCTGAATGGCCTTTCCAATTACCAACTTGGATGGGAATCTTTCATCCTCGAAATTGGCTAAGGCAAGAAACTAGTCATCCATTAGCTCTCCCTCTTCACAAATGCAATTGCAAATTCTACAAATGATCAAAAGCTGGTTTCATTCTTTGTTATTGACATTTATAAAGTTCTAATGGCCTCCATGGGTCGAATTCCTTCCAAGAGACTCATGCCAACTCAAGTTGGGAAGAGATTCCAAAGAACGCCACTTGTACAACAATTCCTAGTCTCCCACTTCCACCAAATCACATGTGGAAGCATCTTAGCTGCCCTAACACCCTTGAGCGCCCTCTTGGAGTCTATTTTTAGCCCTGACATGTCATATATGTCATATGTCAGCCTTCAGGTCTGATTTGTGTCATAGGTGTCATAGCATCTTCATCATTGTTGTCATAGAGCTAGGGAATCTAGCCCAAGTGTCTCACTAGCTCCAAATTGCCTCTTTCTCTTCCATGGGAGTTACTCTTCCTCTATATTTCGACCTTGGATGAGTCATGCCATGAATAATACCTTTTGGACTCCCCCAAGTATGTTACCATTCACCTTGAATTCGAATTGGTGAGAGAATGATGCCAAATGTAGTGGGGAAATCTAGCCATATGTGGGTCCCACTTCCTCCATGTGTCTTCATGATCAAATGCCACTTTGATTTTCACTTGTATATATTTATTTAGGTCCTTTATTAAATATTTATTCCATTCGAATGTTCAAACATCATTTATTATCCCCATTGTTCCAAATCCCAAAGCTTCCACCCCAAACCTAGGAAACTAGTAATTTTCCTCCTTGGCAATTATTTGAACTTTAGCATCAATTTGACAAACTCTACTGAATAGGGACAATGTGATTAGGCCATTGTGACCCAATGCCAAATTTGGAACATTACACCTTTGCACCTACCACCCCTGGATCTTGGAATATTTCTTAGGCATTGAATTGGAACTATATTTCCTTACATCATTTGCTTTTAATCTCAATGATTCAAGATTTTCTATGTTTATTCTATTGATATTTTCTATATTTTTCTCATATTCCAGATTTAAGAGGAATTGACTTCCAAGTATGTTTTGTGTTTGATGATTGGTCATTATGGTCTCTTACAAAAATGTCCTTTACTGAAGTAAATTGGAGATATAGATCATTTTTAGAAATCATCCCACGAAGGGGGTAATTCCCTCATATGTATGGTTGATTTGTTTTGTAAGAGGTTTCCACATATAAGCTAATAGTTGCCCTGGGAATGGGAATGTATCATAGTTTTTTTTGAATTCCATTTGAAAGCTACTAAGACTAGATCTTTGTGGAGGAGAAATGTGGTGAAAGGGCTAGTTAGTTGATGATTGAGATTTTGATCACTAATTTTTTATTAGGCATGTTAGTAAAGTGTGTTTTAGTGTTTTTAATATGTTGGCAGGGTTTTCTCCATGTCATTTGTGAAATGCGAAATTGGAGGAAAAATGAAGGTTTTTTGAGAATTTTGAGAAATTGGAAAAATTGCCTCGCTGAAAAAAAGTCAATAAACCCCAATAAATTCGATTAAATTTATATTTAAACTTCATGCAAAAAATGAAATATTTTGCCTTTTTTAATGCTTGCCAAGTGTTTGCTAGAGTTATTTCTTATTTCTCGAGTTTTACCAAGTCTGACTCTTTGACCCTAAGTTATTTCCGAGTTTAATTTTTGCAACTTTTATACACTACATGTAAAAATATATGAACTTTAATTTGGTCAACTATTTACTTTTATAAAAAATCTATTAGCAGTAAAATACTATCAAAAAAGAATAAAGCCTTTCCATTTTATATACCCTTCCACCTTTTGTTTTCTCTTGATGTAAATATTAGTTTTAGAAAAAGCCTGTTAGTGAGCGTTGACTTTCTTTCAGCTCTGATAACAGCAGTAGAGTTTTTATAAATCCACATTATAGTAGTGCTTGAGAAATAGGAAAATCAAAAGGCAGTAAGTCTGTAAATCCTTATTGTTATTGAACACTATGGAAAACATGGCAGGAATATGTTTTCTTTGAAAGAAATAAAGAAAGAAATTATATTGACATCCAATAAGTGACACAGATGAGTTCTTAGGGCATATCCTCTGTAAAAGACAACAAAAATAAATGCAAAAATACACATAAAAGTGAGGGTGAACCCTCAAACATGTGGCAAACAACACTTCTGCAATCAGCCAACTGGTCTCTAATCATCCTCTTTGCAAGAGGAAGACCTTGAATCATCAATTGCTCTGAAAACACCAATAATGTGTCTGATAATGTCTTCTGGAGAAAGGTCTTCCAAGAAGATGTGTTATGCCATAGGTATGAGTTTTCTCTTTGGTGCTACTTATTTAATATTTTGTGCATGCTTTGTCCTCTTCTTTCCCTGAGCCCTCTGTAGTTCTTTTTCTCATGTTCATCTTCATCTGCGTTTCAATCTGTTTCTTCCTGTCATACAATCTGTATTTTCCATTTTAAAATTGATTTTACTAAGCTCACATTGAGAGTGGATGAAGAAATCATGCCTTGATTGTCTCACTTCTTAAACAGCGAAAAAGAAATGTCAGTGTTCTAATACTATGAAACCAAAACAATAAGTGAACTCACTTTTCATTTTTTTTCTAATCACAATTTATTGCTTAATATAATTATGAAAAGACACTTCCTGAATGAAGGATAAGGATCATGCATATAGCATTAGAGGATGTATTTTCAATTTCGTGTCTATGCTTCGCACTCCGGTTTTGAGGGGTCACTTATTGTATTGTACCCAGATCCTACTTGCAAGGATTGGGGCACTGAACAGTCACCTTCATCGATAGTAACCTCCAACCTTGATCAGATGACAATCTGCCCAAATGCTTCTCAGACACATGAAAAATCTGCAAGGCCAGAACGAACTCAGACATTACAGATTTAACATGCAGAATTACATTACGCCATCAAGATCAGACATGTAAGGATTGTTACAAAAGCAAAATCAGAGAAAAGCGAATCATAACAGTATTAAAATTTATAACAGTGGTGAAATCAATCCAATAGCCTGTACGTAGGAGACATATACACATCTTGTAAAATCTGTACAACAAATTTGCCTCGAGGGATTCTCTTCCTAGCCACATAGTCTTGCATCACACAGAGCCACTGCCAAGCTGAGGCCTGTAGTGTGAGAATGTCATCTCTAACAGAACCCAATCCCTATGACTGCTGGGCTACCAGTCCCATGTGCATAACAGGTAACATGCTAATCCAATCCTGAGCCTTTCCAAGCCAAAAAACCCAGTTGGGGTTGACAAGCAGAAGCAGTAACACCTCCATCATTTAGCAACAAGGATTTTTGATGATAATGTCCAGTGCTTCCTGTTGGAATTCAGCACCCAAGGTTGGTTTCCCATTCTGAATCATCAGAGGTCCAGACAACCAGGGTCCTCCCCGCCAGCCTCACGCTCCACAGGGTTTAGGACCAACATGCTCTGCAGCAGCAAATTTATTTGCCTCTATCATCAATAACATTCTCCATGATTGGAGCAACAGTAGAAAACCAAACATGTATCAACGGAGGAAGATTGATGGAAAAGCCATTGAAGGAAGACTCAATGAAGGAACATTGAAGGAACCACTTCCCCCTTCTCCTGGGGTATAAAGGTTTGTCAGTCACTTGCCACTTGTTGCACTTTCCCCCTCCATTTCTTGTATTACCCCTCCGGTGGAAATTGTTGTGTGTTATTTTATTAATTATGATTTATGGGCCTCTCGCCCTTCATTTAAATTTTTATCATAAGTTTCATGTAATAGTAATCATAATAATCAAAAGATGGGAACTATACTAGTGAGCAGCTTTTTCTGTTAATAGATCAAGGAAACACTACATAGATTTCTGCATGGCCATTTATTTAGCTATGGGCTCAAAGTCGGTATATTACACTTATGTGACTTGATCCTTTGTGAATTGTGATTAACATTAGTATCAACTTCGATCACTGCACCGCTATTATCGGGAGGGACGTGGGACACGTTGTACCCACTTTTTAATATTTTGTTCTTTGTTTGTCCATTCCTTTATGATTTTGCATGGATAACTTTGGCTTTAGTTATGAGTTAGAAATTAGTGTGGTTAAACTGTGAGTGTCCATAATAACAATTACGTTTTGGCCCTGGGCTTGTCAAATGGTTGTGTTGCTTGTTTATATTGTTTCATCTAGTTAACTACGTAGCTTGTGTTGCTTGTTTATATGGTTTCATCTAATTAACTATGTAAACTTATGCGCAGGCGGGCAACTGAGATATCCTTAGTCATTCGTCAAACAATGGAAGCAGCCATTCTGACACATCTAATGCCACGAACACAGGTCTTGTTGTCATTTGAGCATTTACTATAACCAATTTAAATTTTCTGAGGACTTGCTTATCTAAAGTTTAAATCAACTAATTTTATACAAAACACTGCGAAGAAGCTGATTTACCATGTTTAAGACTTTCAACTATTAAGATGTATGCATATATTAATGTAGTTTTGTGACAGGCTTGGGATAACACCAATACTTGGATGGATCTTTCTTTAATGCGAGTCAGATTTTTATCCAATTAAGATTGACCTTTGGTTTTCAACTTCCAAGAGGTCACAGTGATTCTTCAGTTTATTGGTAACTGAAAACAAATATGCACAAAATAATCTAATATTTACAAATTACCATAATCCCTATGGATTAGGTATAATCCGAACAGGTGTTTGTGAGTCCAAGCATCTTTTTGAACTTTTCTATCTTTTCCCTTCCAAACAGTTTGGTGAATATGTCTGCAATTTGCTCAGTTTGTGGAACAATGTCTCAAATGAATCGTCTTGGCCTCTACATAATATCAAATCAAATGGTACTTTGTGTTGATGTGCTTAGTTCGATCATGGAACCTGGGATTCTTGGCCAACTTGATTGCAGAAATATTGTCTACCAGAAGAGCAGTATAATTCATTTGTTTTCTCTGCAAATCTTCAAGTGTCTTCTTGAGCCACACAATCTCCTTTGTTGTTTCTGCAAGAACCACATATTTTTCCACTGTTATGGAATTTGCTGGATCAAATAGTTTGCGTTATCTCCAGGACACAGTGGCTGGTCCAATACTCATGAGGTAGCTTGAAGTAGACACTCCAATCTCTTTATTGCCATCAAAGTCTGAATTTGAATATCTAATGAGTTTGAAGTCATCCACCTTAGAATATTTCAGTCCAAGGTCTTGAGTGTGCTTCAAGTATCTTAGAACTCTCTTTGCAATAGATGAATATCCTTCACGTGGTTTTTGCATGAAACCAGAAAGGATCCCAACAACAAATGAAATATCTGGTCTGGTGGTAGTAAGGTAGATAAGACTTCCCACAAGCTGTCTGTACTTGGTTGCATCCTCAAATTCATTTCCTTCTTTTGATCCGAGCTTCAAATTTGTTCCATTGGAGTAGAGAGAAGGTTACATTTTGTCATGCCAAACCTGTTCAACATCTCTCCAATTTTCTTCTTTTGGGTGATGAATATATACTTTGGATTTCAAGTCACTTCAAAACCCAAGTAGGAGTAAAGATGTCCAAAATCTGTCACCTCAAAGCCTTTCTTCAATTCTTTCGTTACAGATACAATGTAGTTTTTATTGTTCCTTATCATCAACAAATCATCTACATACGCTACAAGATATACAATAGGTTTTCCAACTTTCTTGACAAACAAAGTTGCATCATCAAGATTATAGTGTTTGAAATTCAATTTCAAAAGATGCTCGGTTAGCTTTTCATACCATGTGCGAGGTGCTTGTGCCATACAAAGACTTGATGAGCTTGTATACCTTTTGTTCTTGTCCCTTCACAACAAAACCTTATGCTTGAGACACGAAGACATTCTCTTTTAAGTCTCCATTCAAGAAAGTATTCTTCACATCCATTTGATGAATTTGCCACCCATTCTATGTAACCAAAGCGAATTGAGTATGGTAGCCCATTTTGCTGTAGGGGAAAAAGTCTCCTCATAGTCAATGCCTTCTTTCTATGCAAATCCTTTTGCCACAAGCCTCGGCTTATGCTTGTCAATTGAGCCATCTGATTTGTACTTGTTCTTGTAGATTCACTTACAACCAATTGGTTTGGTTCCAAATGGAGGGTCCACCAACTTCCATGTCCCATTCTTTATGAGGGCATCATATTCCTTCTGCATGGTTTCTTTCCATTCGTCATGAGAAGCAACTTCTTCAAAGTATGTTGGTTGATGGTTAGTAGATAAATTCAATTCACAATCATATGAAATGTCCATATCATTGACATGACTTGAGTTTGAATCATCTACATCACCTCCATCTTCTTGTCTTGTCGAACTTCTAGTTCCTCTCTTTCCAACCTTATCAGCACGAACACTTTCAATTGTTTTCATGACCCACTTTAGAAGTTTCTGTGAGGGTCCATCTCAGCTAATGGTGATTCATTCTCTCCATGATTCAATCTTCCAATCCTCTCAATCACATCATCAGTTGAACCACCTAGTTTGGTGAAGTGGTCAGAACTTCTTCATGAGGGGGAGATGGTGCTGCAAAAGGAGATTCCAAAGATTGATCCAATATACAGATTACCCCTTGAAGATAAGGAATTTCATTGTCAAATTCACGATGTTTTTACGTGGGTAAATTTATCGAGATGATTAAGCTGCCTCTCCACAGTCTTGTCTTTTTTATTCATTTCAAGAAAAACCACTTCTCTATAAAAAATAAACTTTTTATTTACCTCATTGTAGAGACAATATGCCTTGGTGGTGTTTGAGTACCCCAAGAAGATGCACTTTTAACTCGTTGCTCCAAGTTTGTTTATCTATTCCTTAGGAATTAAGGCATAACATGTGGAACCAAAGACCTTGAGATGCCTTACCGAAGGTATGTGACCATACCACATTTCATATGGAGTCTTGTTGGCAAGAGCATGAGATGGACTTCTATTTCTCAAATAGATTGCACACAGAGCTGCATCACCCCAAAACATAAATTTCACATTCTTGAAAAATAGCATGGACTGTACCATATTCAAGAGTGTCTTGTTCATTCATTTTCTTACACCATTTTTTTGAGGATTATATGGAATAGTGGTTTGTGTTAAAGTTAGTACAACTGTGAGACCCATTCTCAGAGAGGATGGTACCCTAGTCAGTTAACTAGGGTTCCTGGTCAAGTTAACCAGGCAAAGTAAAGTGTAAGACCTTAGAAGGTACCCTAGGGCCCCCAGCTGTCTCCTGGGGTTCTTGGTCGGGGACCAAGCAGGTTGATGCCATGGCAAAGTCCATGTGGCTAGGGCCCCTATTTGTCTCTAGGGTATTATGGTCTGGGACTAGACAGTTTCTTGGTCACGAGGACCAAGCAGGTCTTGCAGGTTGAGACAGAGACCTCCTGGTCCAGGACCAGATATATTCTTGGTCACGAGGACCAAGTAGTTCCTGCAGTGACATACCTGGTCAGTTAACCAGGTGGATCTTGGTCAGTGGACCAAGATGATGATGTGTTATGTCCTCTTCTCCCAGGTCTTCTAGATGGTTGAATTAGATGGTCTTCTCAAGGGACTGACCACCCATTTGATGGAGCCACTAGCATTTGACCTAAGGAAGAGTCTAGAGGAAGACATGATCTAATTATGCAATGTGGACCCTTCCTTATACAATGATGATGAACTTTCAGGTTATATGGAACATTTGTACATTTGAGAGAGAGATGACTGGTTGTACCTTCTTCACCTTGGTTGATTTAATTTTGGTCCTTACACCTTGTTGATTATTGATCTTGTGGTACCTTGTCTTTGACTTGTGGTTAATAGGGTGATTTACCCACCTTGAGCTATCTTTTGATTTCTACCACCTTTGATGTTTTGATCTTATGGGTACTATGGTTGTTTGTCCACGTTTGAGGTACACCCTTTGGTCCTAGGGGTTATGGGTCAAGCTACCCACTCTTGTTTGTAGGGTTTTGACTTGTACCATTTTTGATTGGGCATTGTACCCTCACCTAATTTAATTGTATGACCCTAGTACCCACCTAAGACACTCTACTTATATTTTATGTATGCTTGGTACCCACCTAAGTCATTTATATTTTTTTTATGTCCTAACTATATGGTACCCTCCTAATTCTATGGAACCCTAAGAATTAATTGTGATGCTTCTAGAAGACATCATTGTTCTATTTAATTGAGACCTCTCTCTCATTATCATCATTAATTATCCTATCTCAGCTCGACTACTTGACGTCAAGGGTATTATGAGTTTGTTACAGTTTATTGAGGCCGCTTAACTTCTGCAGGTTCCATTTATCTCAGATCTGATCCTTCTCTGTTGATTGAAGTCCATCTTTAGACTGCCCACTTGCCATAAGTTTTAGATCTGGTTGGTTTGTTGGTCCAAAGGTTAATGTAAAGACCCTATTGTGCTGCCATCCTAACTGCGACCTTATGGAGTGATCCGATCTGCTTTGCATGAATCCGATCTGCCTGTAAGTGATTCGATTTGATATTAAGGTGACTCGATCTGCCTGTAGGTGACTCGATCTGCCTGTAGGTATTCCGATCCACTTGCTGAGTTGTCCGATCTGCCAGTTTGAACTTGTGTGAACTCCAATTTGTACATTGAAGGATCAGATCTATCCTGTGTTTGTTTGTTGAGTTAGCTGTGACCTTGTTTACCTCTGAAGCTCAGTTGTGACACTATTTTGTCTTGTTTCTTCCTGTTGATTATTTATTTGTTGAGGCCGTGAGGCCTTAGGGTCTGATCAAAGTCTGCAAGTGTAAATCTGAGGAGGCCGTAAGGCTTTGGGGTTTGTTCTACTCTGCTACATTTATATCTGTGGAAATCATGAGTGTAAGAGGACATACCTAGAGTGATCAGACTATGTTTGTTATGCTAAGCCTTACCAGATCTCTACTCTTGAAAGTTGTTTCAACCTTATCCATGTTACTGAGATTTGATTCTAACTGAGGTTATAATCGTGATAGGGTCCAGATCTATTGTCTTTGTATTTTGTGGACTTATATCATGCTGTGATTTGACTGAGATTGTTACTGTGTCTTTTGATTGTCTTTGAATACCACTTGTTTCCTTCAACCTCTCTCTCTCTCTCTGGTTTGTACTTACCCTTTAGTAGGGTCAGCTGGTTCCTAGTGTTGGCTGGCCTCTGAGAGGCACAACTTTGTCTAAAAGTAATATTTTTGAGTATAAAATAGGAAAGGTTCCACACCCAAGGTAAGTACCCTAACTTGTTACTGTTAATCTTATATTGCTGGTTACATGTTACTGAAGATTGCTTTAACACGGTGACCCAATTGGTAGTGTCAAAGTTGAAAAGTTGAAAGAGATGAAAAATATGTTTGTTGAAGTTACTGCTATACTATTTCGTTTCAGTACTAGTTTAGTAAATGTGATTTTGCATTAAATTACATTGATTGTTTATTTTTTGTATCAATCCCTAATCCTAACAAAATTCAATAGTTTGATGCATAATCCCATGTTGATGAAGATAGTTTTCAAATTCATTAAAAGTATATTCTTTTCCATTATCACTACAAAGAGTGCCAATGTGAGATTGTGCTTCATTTTCAATCCATACATGAAAGTTTTTAAATGTTTCAAATGCTTTAGATTTAAGGTTCAATAAATAAACCCAATACATCCTGGTGTAATCATCAATAAACGTCGTGAGATATTTATTACTATTTGCAGAAGCAACAAGCATGGGGCCATACAAGTCAGGGTGTAGCAATTTTAATTTTCTACATGCTTTGAAATTTGAATCATGGAAAGGTTACTTACTATTTTTGCCAAGGATACAAGCATCACATTCCTTCAACTTCTTTGGAATGGTGGGAAAACAAGAAACACCTTTCTTTTCAACATTCTAAGACTATCATAATTGATGTCCATATCTAGCATGCCACAAGAGATTGGATGACAAAGTACCTTCTGTTAGAAAAGTTAACTCTGAAGGTCCTCCTTGTGTTTTTGGTGTATTTGTCGTTGGGGGGGACTAAGTCATTGTCCCTAGTCTTTTATTTATGTAAAGACGTGTTATGTAAATAAAATGTTTGTACTTCGGAACTTTTAAGTTGTGGGTCCCATAAGTTTAATGTGCATTTAATTATTATCATGCATTTATTAATGTACATTAAATGTGAACCCTTGATCAGGAGATCTAATCCTAGCCATTAATTAGGTAGTTAGGGTTAGTTGAGAAATGAAGTATAAAAGTGAACCTAGGGAAAGGAAAAAGACACCATTTATTCTCAATGTGTGAGATTCACATGCAGTAAAAGGGTTTGAGAGAGACAAAACTTGAGATAGGAATCTGAAGCTTGAGAAGGGCGTTTTCATCAAGCAAATAGTAAGCACAAATTCCAAGACAACAAACAATCATTTATTAGACCGTACAACCTCATTAAATGCAATGAACAGACTGTACATACACAGATTTCGAGGCTATTTGTAGGCACAAAATTCAAGATAGGGTGATGTTGTTTGGTGGCGTGAATCTCGAGACGGGATATTGCTATTTGATGGCACAAATTTTGAGGACAGATTGTTGTTGTTTTGTTGGCACAGATCCCGAGGTAACCTGTGTTAAAAAATCAGACTGTAACTAAAAAATCAGGCTGTAACAACCATCTCAACCACTTAGCAACCTCTAGATTTCAGACTTAGGCTACCATTAATTAAATGACAGAACAAACATTTAAATAATAGATAACAAGCTGAAACATACTAGCTAAGATAATGAAGCAGCGGAAAAGATAAAAATAACAACAATCTGAAATTGTAATGCACAGTGAGATTTGGTCAAAACAAACCCTGGAAAAACCCCCATTGGGGAAAACCAGTCCAAGAGAAAATTTCATTAAGCATTTCCAGGCATAAAAACCAGAGTTACAACAACATTTAATGCAGAATTTAATGACTGAACAACACCTCGAAATCTGTGCTCAACAGTACCTTGAAATGCTTGCCTTGTAGTACCTCGAAATCCGTTCCACGTAGCACCTCGAAAACTGTGCCACTGTACGACTGTACGGACTGTATGGACGTACGGACTGAGCATAATTTTTTTTTCTCGAACTGTGTGCAACCCCTTGAAATCTGTGCCCAACAATTTTTCGAAAAAACGTGCCAGCTGAGAAGTACGGCCCAACTGTTTGGCCCAGCAGAAACTTGCAGTAGAGCTGCCTTGGGATTCGAACTACCTCCTGAAAAAAATTCCTCTCCTAGGAATTTGAGCCCCTAGAGAAATGCTCTCTCTCTCAAACAACTTAAAATGCCAAATGCTTAATCTCTTGACAAGCTCTCTTGAAAACTCTGTCTTTGCACATTGCCCTAGGCTTGCTCTTATAACATGAAAGTGACTTTTCACCTTCCCAATCCCTAAATCCAACGGTCAAGATCTAATCTTGATTTGACAAGATCAAGGGATGAAAATCATTCCCTCCAAAATAATTCACTTATAATTTTTTAATAAAGTATTTTCACTTTATGAAATATGTGCACTTTTACTTCATAAAGTCACTTTATAAAAATCACTTTATAATGGACTTGGAACATTACATAAAAGTCACTTTATAAAAAGAGCCACTTTATTACAACTTAGAAAAAGTCAAGTGCCTAGGTAATGTAAATGCAAGGTCACTTCCGCATACAAGACAAAATTATGTGGAGTGCCTTCCGAGCTAAAAAGCTAACAACCTGCATTTATTGCTGAATTTATTCTGCACAGAATCCAAGGAGATCCGTACTGTTACACGTGTGGACTGTTTTGGCTCGTTTTTCCAATACAGTGTTGAGTGTGAAAATAAGTGGTTTTTGTGAAGTTTATGATTGTATTGATGACTGTAACATAAGTTTGAAGCCGTGTAAATATTTCTGAGTTTTGCCCTCTGTAATAAAAGCTAATCTCTCTCACAGGTTTTCCCTTTTTAGGGTTTTTCTTGGGTCAGTTGAACCAAAAATCACTGTGTTAATTTACTGATGGTCAGAGTGTTTCTAGTTGAAGTGCTTAGCGTAAGTATTTTAGCTTTTCTTTGATTTTGAATCTTGAAGTGTTTACAAGTCTAAAATCTCAGAGATGCTAAGTATTTGACGAAATATATAAATGAGATAAATATTTATCTCATTTATGTATTTTGTCAAATACTTTATTGCTCACTTTATTTGGGATATACATAAACGAGTTGGAGGTTTTATTGCACTAGAACATCCAATGAGCTTATGGTTGTCTCCTCCACCATGTCCTAATCTCCATACTCCTCTTTGTTGATGATGTGATCCTATTGGCCGCCACACCTAAGGGTCTAGAGAGATAGTTGGATGCTCTCATGATGTTTTGCAACCTTCAAAAATTGACGATCAACCTTTCAAAAACCAAGGTGATGATTTTCAATTGCTTGAAGAAGTCCCTTTTAGAATATATAAATGAGATATCTCATTTATATATTTTGTCAAATACTTTATTGCTCACTTTATTTGGGATATACATAAATGAGTTGGAGGTTTTATTGCACTAGAACATCCAACGAGTTTATGGTTGTCTCCTCCACCATGTCCTAATCTCCATACTCCTCTTTGTTGATGATGTGATCCTATTGGCCTCCACACCTAAGGGTCTAGAGAGATAGTTGGAGACTATCATGATGTTTTGCAACCTTCAAAAATTGACGATCAACCTTTCAAAAACCAAGGTGATGATTTTCAATTGCTCGAAGTAGTCCCTTTTAGATTTCCATTGTTAATTTAAGGGGGAGGAGGTCGAGGTTACCATTGTATAAACTTATCTGGGATTTCAATTTTCGGGGCCGTCCAAATTAGATCTTATGGAGTCCATCAGACCCACAATTTTGTATCGATAAAAGGTTTGGGGACCAATCTTTCTTGAATTGGATTTGGCTTGCATTGAGAGAGTTTAGATGCTCTTTCTTCCCCGCATCATCATAAGCAAGAGAACAATCACCTAGCCCATTGTATGGGCAGGATTTGTAGTACACCCTTTTCAGATGTATATTGTTTTTGGAGTAGTAGAGTTGTAGCCTCTGTTCCATAGATTTTCTTACAGGAGGTGGGTAGAGACGAATACCCATATCTTGCTTACTTGTGTTTGCAAGCAAACACCTAGTGTGCCCTCCCTTCCAAGAGAACGAGGTGTTAGAGATTTCCTATTCCCTTTAGCTAGTTGGCATATTGATAGACTGCCTTCCCCTTGTCATACACCATACCTCTATTCACTTTAGTTGACATACTTATTTCTTTTATTCTTTCTATTCTATCCCTTATCACATCAATTTTTGTGCAGGTGTACAACTGATTCTTTTCTTTTACTTTGGCAACAATCCATCCATAACTTACATGTCCATGTTTACAAGCACCTCTAATTTTATAGTGTAAAGACATAAACTTTGCCTCTTTTCTTGGTGAGGTTGAATACCTCATCTGCAATTTCACTATCATCCCTTATTAATATCACTCTTGTGTGAAGGGAGTGCTAAATTCATACTAGACTTTTAAATGGCGATCTTTATAATGTTTGTCCTAGTTTTGTGCAACACCAAATAAACTAGTTGGGAGTTCTCTTAACTAGTATGCCTCATTTGTTTGCCTACTTTCTATCAAATCATCTCATAATATTATAGCATCTACTAAGATCCTCCTTCCCTATGCTAGTGAAGGTAGGTGATTTTTTTTATCTCCACGAGTGAAGCCATTATGAATTATAGGTGTAACTTTAGTCCATGGTTTTTGCTTGAGTTAATTGGTGTGCTTGACGTGGCCACCTCTGTTGCTTTTCTAGTGAAAGTATTCTCATGGGTGTATCTTCGTGTTCTATAATAAGTATAAGTGAGGCATGCTACCTCTCCATCACTTTCTTTCTCCTCTCTTGAACTAATCTAGCAAAAGCCAAACAAATTCTTTGTCAAGCCTCTTAATCCTCGTGACTAGACTTGGCATGTTTCCCTTTTCTCTTTAGAAGATATTGCTTCGGCAATCCCCCTTGGGTGGAGGTGTTCTTAGTTCTTAGAGGATTCGATGTTGCTCCAATTGGTGGCCATTTTCACCGATTGAATTTTCCTATTAGGTACTTTTTAAACGCTCCAACTCATCTTCTACCATCTAAATAAAATTTGAACTAGGTTATTAGAGAGGATATCTACATGTGGTACATCCATGTCACTTGGATCGTCACCTTGAGGGAATTAATTCTATGGTGGCATTCTCTTGCAAGCACTTCATGTAATCGAGGGACAATTTTATTGTTAAGCGCGAGTATATGAGCAAACATTGGGTGCAGAACCTCAATATACACCTTGGCCAATTTAGAGTGGGTTCCCATTAGTTTTAAGTGGAGACAAATCACCAAATTTGACGCATCTAGAGGATCTATCAACTATGTGTATTTTATGGATGGGCATCTCACCTTTAGATGTCCCATCTATGATGAGATTAGAAAGCAATTTCATTGCCTCCATTGGGACCCATGAGGCTCCGTCTGCACCTTTTTTTGCTATCTAAATTAGAGTCACTTGGCTCTCTATTGAAAGGATAAAAGAGATCATGAATCTATGGTGAACACTTTAGTAAACCCTATTCCAACAATATAACTGTGAAAATAAATATCACATGAATAGAAACAAACACATGAACAAGAGAACACAAGATATGTTACCTTAGGAAAAGGAATTAATCACTACTGAATCCAAGATGATGTTACAAATGAAGAATGAATTATGCATCTGTACACAACTTATGAGGTGGTGTGACTACCCCCATGAGGGCATTATGGGCCTAGTAGGAACTTAACCTTCTCGAATAATATATAATAATGTTGACTAGATCAGTTATTAAACCATAGCCTAATAGTACAATAATGACTTAGCCATAATGCCAGGTAACCACAAGTGAAGATGACCATCATTCAAACACTTTCTTCACGAAGGAGGTGTTAGGGTACAAGCCGCGAACTTAACATGGACTTCCCTAACCAGATACCATGGACTTCCCTCGATAGGTCAATTGAATTGCACATGAATTTTGAGGAGTTCCAGTTTTAGATCCCAGGATAAATCCTTACAAACTAACTCCAAGAGGTTTTTAATGTTAGACTCACTTGGTATACAAGACTACCCTCCAACTCTGTTTAGGTAGATAGTCTTCCATTCAAACCTTCTTACCTGTCCTCTTTGATGTTAGGAGAGATAGACCTTCTACATCTATGGCTCCTCTCAATATCACACAACCAAGCTCCCTTGGTTCTTTGTAGTCTCTAGACGACATGATTAGCTAATGCATTGGCCCCTTCATAATGATTGATGACTTTGATGGGGAGCTTCTAGTTTCAATGTGAGTTGAAGTCAACATTTGTTGCTCGACATGGTTTGTATCTTTGTATTTGCACCTACATTTAGCTAGTTATTTAGCTCTTATCTCCTTTTCTACTTTTGGTAGAGGAGTGATATGAGCTGTTTTTGCACCACCACTGGTGTTTCTATTATGGTCGTTCGTTGGAAATTAATAAAATTGTCTTATCTAGTTCTTTGATAATAATATTTTTGGTTTTGTTGTAATAAATATAGAATGCCTAGGCTCTCCATGTACACTCGTCTTTTGTAGAGACTTTGTTCTTGGCATGTGATTATTTCGTTTACGAAAGATTCAATAAACAAAAAAGCTATGCTATGAGGATGCCATCTTCATGCAAAAAGGTAATTCTCGTTCTTTTCACTAAGTCATTGGAGTTGGACTTTTCCCTTACCTCTTCTAGTGCTATGGTCATTACTTGCTCATCTCTTTGAGCGTGGACAACTTTTGCTCGTAATGCTTCTATGTGACACTCCCTTTTTCCTTTTCTACATCACTTTCTTGGGGGACACTACTCTAGGCTCTAGCCACCTGACTACTGTCACTAGTTAGGTTGTTAATTCCAAACTCGACAACGCCAAATGTTGAAGGGAAATTCTCCATCAAGATTGCCCAGTCTAGAAAGACAAACAAAGTTAGTTTGAACGTGTGTTAGCTTGTGTCACTTATAACAAACTCATACACACATGTTGGACACTTAATCCTATGGGATTATGGTTAAATTGTAAATATTGTAAATTGAAGAGTCATAGGTAAATTGAAGAGTCACAGGTAATCTGAAGAGTCACAAGTAATCTGAAGTGTCATAAGAGATTACTATACTTTTTGGAAGATGAAACCAAAGGTCACAGTTCATGTATTCATATATGTGACTCTCGTTAATAAATGTTTTCATGCATTGTGGAGTTATCCATGCCTGCCAACCTGAGTACAAGTAATGCTAGAAAATGTACTCAACATAATGTTCATGTCTATTACTTGATGGTGTTAACACAATTCGATTATTAGGGGCTCTCATTATAGATATGAGTTGACACACTTTGTCTCTTTGTTGGGAACATGTCAGTTCACCAACATTTGAAATACAAGTTCACATTTGTACAATATACAATAGTGCCACATGCACGATATGTATGCAAATATCCTCATAATTATTTCATGTCCTGTTAATTCTCTTATTACCTCATCACTATTTTTGTATTATTCATAACAATGACAATTTTTGGGCTAACACCGCTGTCTACTTAGAATCTTCTCATGGTTTTGTTAAATCTATATCATTCTTTCCCCTAGGCTAGGTAGGTATTGATGAAACTGTGAAACCAGCCACCTGTAATGCACCAAATGTGCCCAAATAAGCGTTAAAAGCATAAAATATAAAGTACTGAAAAGATGAACAATAATTCTAAGTACTTAACCAAGTTATATCTACTCAAATTTAGGCTTTAAAATCCTAGATCTAACAACGTCTTAAATAGATCAGCATTTAGATTTTCTTTAAAAAAGAAAACTAATTTACTTAAGCATGTTAGTTACTGTAACCAAAAGAAATTTAATTAAAGAGAAGGAGAGAGAGATAGCAGAAAAGGAAGAAGCTTGGGAATATTTGAGCTGTGGAGCTTGCAAGTGGAAAGCGGAGGGACTATGAGAAAATTGTTCGAAGATTGGAGGAGTCAAACTAGATCCACCAAACGTTCGATCTAGATACTTGCATCAACTCATAACTTCTTGCATACAAATGGTTAATTCGAATATTGGGCTAACACCGCTGTCTACTTAGAATCTTCTCATGGTTTTGTTAAATCTATATCATTCTTTCCCCTAGGCTAGGTAGGTATTGATAAAACTGTGAAACCAGCCACCTGTAATGCACCAAATGTGCCCAAATAAGCGTTAAAAGCATAAAATATTAAGTACTGAAAAGATGAACAATAATTCTAAGTACTTAACCAAGTTATATCTACTCAAATTTAGGCTTTAAAATCCTAGATCTAACAACGTCTTAAATAGATCAGCATTTAGATTTTCTTTAAAAAAGAAAACTAATTTACTTAAGCATGTTAGTTACTGTAACCAAAAGAAATTTAATTAAAGAGAAGGAGAGAGAGATAGCAGAAAAGGAAGAAGCTTGGGAATATTTGAGCTGTGGAGCTTGCAAGTGGAAAGCGGAGGGACTATGAGAAAATTGTTCGAAGATTGGAGGAGTCAAACTAGATCCACCAAACGTTCGATCTAGATACCTGCATCAACTCATAACTTCTTGCATACAAATGGTTAATTCGAATATTGGTGCCGCCTACAATGGAAACTTAGAAAGCATGGAAATCAAACTAGAATACACATGCTCATCTAAGAGATCTAAAGTAAACTAACAAAGATAATAATCAAACTAGAAATGCTCCTACCTACTGGGGGATAGCTCCCCTTCAAAGGCCAACATTCAACCACAAGATGCAAGAAACTAAAGCAATATAGATTACCTCATAAAAATGTGCAATGTTTATCCACACACAATGATGCCCGATACAAGAGATTTGCCTCCAAATCCTTCTTTATTCCATCAAAATATTACAATAAAAAGAGTACAACCTTCACACTAGCCTTTCGGTACTCTCTGACCATCCTCTAATGAGAGCCCAATGACTTTCTTAAATAGCAAATGGAGAAAGAGGGGGGTTGCACTCATCAAGGGTTTGAAGGGTGCCGCATTCCTGGAATTTAGGAGAATATTGAGCCTTAACATAAGCCACGATTGAAGGTTGATTGGAGTGAGGTGGCTGCCACCTCACAAGAGGGGCGCCACCCTCTTGGTGGGAACTCCATCAACAAATGAAAACACTCCAAACAAGAGAAATCACCCAACTAAGGAGGGGCACATTTACCAAGAGAGATACACTTTCCTTCACCTAATCTTTGATTGAAATCAGAATCTCTTGATTGGATATGCCTTCGATACTGACTTCAATCACAACTGGGCCTTGTGTTGGACAAATTTCCTTCAATTTAGAAAATTTGATTTTCTCCAAATCTTTATTTCTTGAATTAAATAATTCTCTTTTATTAATTTCGAGAGAATTTTTAATTAAGTGAAAAATATTCACTTAAAACTTAGGAAAAGTGGGTTTAGCGGTTTAACAGGTGCTCTAGGTTAGAAAACGGGCACCCCCATGGCAAATTTCACCTCCTAACCACACTATTATCATATTTTGGATTTTTAATTAAAATATTAAAAAAACCCGTTTTACGGGAAAAAATTATTTCCTTGGAATTGACCGAATATCCTAGGGGACCTAGTGCATGTCCATATTGACTCATTTTGATGTCTAGCATGCTCATAAACATTGACACTTGAGCTTTAATAACCTCCTAAGAGCTAACCACCAAGATGGCATTCCAGCTTTGGAGGAGCGGATGGAAAACCTGTCGATTATACATCGCTTATTCAGCAGTGCATAATCGACAAGGGAAAAAACACCATGGAATGTTCACATTTGGTGTCTAAGTCCTAGGAAGCCAGGCTCTTTACATAGGCCGTCATGCTAACACATTTTTAGAATATCCCCGAGGGTTATGGACATATAATTTTTAAAAAAGGGCCAAAAATTGGCCTGATGAATCGCATAACACTGAGGATGAACAATTGGATTGTTCAAGTCTTCGAGGGTTCACTTAGAATCCACTAAGTGCAATTTTAGTGGATAACACACCGCACTTCACGAACACATCACACTGCTTGGTGAAGCCTCTCAAGGCTATATGCACCAACTCTGACTCTGAAACAGTCTCTCCAACAGCTGCCAACTCATCCTTCACGTGCTTGATCCTGGTGAGATAGGAGACCACACTCTCTCCCTTGGTCATCCTAGTGCTGTGAAGCTTATCCCTTAATGCCATCTTGCGGTTTTGGTTCTTGCTCTCGTACAAGCTTGTGAGTGCATGCCACATTGCCTTGGCTATCTTCTTCTTAGCTAGATGTGGAATTAGGTGGTCTTTTGCTCCATCCAAGAGTATCCTCTGTGCCTTTGCTTCGTTCACCTCATGAATGTCTAGATCCTTAGGATATGTAGGCACAACCATTGGGTTATTCACAAAATTCCATATCGTGTTCTCCTTGAGTATAGATGTCATCCTCACCTTCCATTAAAGATAGTTGGAGATCCCCTCCAACATATCTTCATACCTTAGACTGGAAGCCATTAAATTAAAAAAAAAATTTCTGTAGTAGCTTCCCCAGCACTGCCCTGGGCTGGCCGAAAAATCCTGTGTTGCTCGCATCCTTTTGGGGCAGTTTCTGGGCTGCCCTTGCCTGGTTGCCTGGCACCTAGGCCACTGACCTCTGGTGGCTTTGACGTTTCCAGTTGCAGCAAATTTGGGGGTTGGCATCACCCTGTCGGTCAGTCTGCAGACCAACTTCCCCTGTTTGTGTTCGAAATCTTCTTTAGTAGAGGTGTTTTGTTGCTGCAGTTTGTAGCAACAACTCCATCACCATGCTGATGTGCTCGCATGCCAATCCTCGTGCCTTTCATTGTTGGCTCAAGCCTTTTGCCCAAATAGTCTGGAGTCCTAGTCCGCTCGCGTCCCTGCTGATAACTCCTGCTAGTTCCACACCCAGCTTCGTCGCTAGCAGCGCACAACCTAGCTCATCTCTCGGCGTCCAAGCTCTCTGATCCGCCGGCTGCATCAGCCCACGACCTGGTTGCCTCCTGTCACATCCTCATTCGAGTCTCCACTAGTGGTTACACCCACGTCCGAGCTCGCGGTGCTGGTCCCACGGTCTACTACCACTCCACATCCTGCGTTCTGTCGCCTGCGACACTGTTGATCCACACTTTGCGCTGTGGCTCTCACGGTTCCAACACGACGACGAGCCCACAATCTGAACCTCGTCATCCCTCACGACTTCTTTGGCCCACGTACTCGAGCTTCCAACGAGGTCGATTCGCCTGCCTGTGTCAATCACACCGGCGACTCCCTTTGCCATGATCAACCCGTGTCCAAACCACAACCCGATCAATCTCATGCGGCTCAATCTCAATGTGCACTTCCACCGCTCCTGGTCGACCCGACGCCACAACACTCTGTGCTCCAACTCACTGGAACAGTCTGCTGGTGCCCAACAACAACATCGATAGCCCAATCCAATGGTTCTCGCACCATTCTCCGAGTGCCTACAACACTAGCGTCCACTGGTCCAACACTCAACCAACCCAATTACGTGCCGTATGACTGTACGATTAGAGGCCGTACAATGTTCTCGAAACCCCTTTTTTTCTTTTCTTAATCTTGTGCACGGTCTTCTCAGTCCCGCTCTGATACCATGTGAAATTTATTGAGTTCAGATCTAGTTATAATCTTGAATAATTAACTTGTTAATTATTAATTAATAATACATTGAAACTCAACAATATAGAGAAAACTGAACACAAGAAGTACCCTGGAAACCTCAATGGGGAAAAACAACAAACTGTTTGTCTTTATTATAGATTTCTACACGAGGATTCCGGATATGACACACCGGATCTTAGTCAACTCCTGACTCTCCCTTGCTGCAACTATGCCCAAACCCTCAGCATTATCAACAAACCTCGGCTTGAGTGAATTCCTCACTCCCAAGCCTCTGATAGACTCCCTCTCTCAGATCTGATCACCCATTGATCACTCACTATCAATGATATAACACACACTGAAAATGACCACCGCAAGAGATATGACTCACTCCTAAGTGTGTGTTTATACAACTCTCCATAGACTCTTCCATAATATTCACTCTATGTCAATACCATGGGCAATACAATGAGAGACCTAGTACCATGGGACACATAATACCATGGACCCTCCAATAACATTGACTATAAAGTATTACAAGAGACACCTTCACAAGACTTGTCTATAGAGTTTCTCTCAGCCCCTCTACGTTGCTAGACACCCCCAACGTAGAAGCACCTGCCGAGCTACAAAATCTAACATTCTTCACTTTTTACCTATGTAAAACCCATATTACACTTACACTTCACCATTCTCACTTTCCTAGAAGGCACATGACACATTTTAATCACATTTCCCTGAGTTTCATCTCAGATTAACCCTCATTTTGTCACATTTTCACTTTTCATCATTTCTAGTCTGAACAAATCAAATTGGTTTGGGATATTTTCATTTATTGATTGATTAAACCTAAACCTTATGCTGAGTGCTACATTAATTGGCCTATTGTTGTAATTAGTCATTGAAGCTTCATTTCCTAAGTTTTAATTCAATTAATCACTAGGGAATTTAACTTTATGTCATGCGGTACCCATCTTTAGTGTAGCACTCCCCCTTAGGCATATATGTTCAAGCAATATACTAGATCTAATATTTAATTGTTGCCTCCCTTCACAAATTTGTTGGGGTCTAATATTAACCTTGTTCACACATGCCAACCTATTCTTGTGATTTGTCCCACCCTTAGCGCATTTGTTGAGAAGGGTGTTGAGCTTACACGTTGTTTGAGGGATTGGCTTTGCATGCGCCCTAGGATTTCGACCATGTCACTTCATGCATTTACACTCATTCATCCATTTACAAATTCCTCTTGAACATTAGGTGGTGCGCTCCTCTGGGAGATCGACTAGCATCTTTGAATGGGTTTTGTTCACACCTTGCACAATTGTAAAGTTCAAAGTGATTAGCAGCTAATTGGTCCACTTCTTGGAGGTCAACTTGCACATTTTTTGAGGAAGATAACTTTCACTGGCACTCTTCTTGAAGGGCACACTCATGGCGAATTAATTTATTATTTCATGGATAATATTGCTTGGTCAAATCAGTCAAAGGAAGGAGGCACCCCATCTTCATGACCATTTTGGAAAAAGTGGTTTCTAAGTCAATCTTTTATTATTGTTGAATCTTCTCAAAGAGATAGTTGCATGAAAAAATTATTACATTGTTTTCCTTTATAAAGAGGATGATTATTATATTATTTCTCCTAGGAAAGGATGGAGATCTCAAAAACTCATTGCTAGTTTTAGTAAGTTATTTGTTGAGGAGGTTAGAGATGGAATATTTTTTTGTATTCGTTGGAGAACTAATGAATATATGAAAACAACTACTTATTTATTGTAAAGGAAGTTGAGCAAGACTCTACATAAAGAGCAACCCTTCATCTCTCATTTTTCTTAGTTGGATTGTGGAGAAATCCTTTGGAGCTTTGTTGAATATCCATTGAAGCTATTAGAGAATTGATAAAGAATTTTTTGCGGGTGAGAACTTCTTTCTTATCTTTATGCTAGTTCTTTTTCTTGCTTTAATTTCCTATACAAGTGTATGTAAGATAAAAAGTAAGTGTGCACTTCCTTCTTTCATTATGTTATCCACATAATGTTTTATTGATGCATCTTTTCTTAGCGCTTGGTTAAATGCATACTAACGACATTCTGGATAATCATGATAACTCACATACATGGGTTTTCATCTGCTTTAGTAATGCCCTGTGGTAAATTTTTGCTATTTGGGATAGAAAGTAGTCGACATAGGAGCTTGTATGTTTCAACTTCATTGGCAACTCAAGATCTTTTGGTTGGTCTCCCATGAACCTTTGTTTTGAGTCTTGACCCCATTGCCCAATGGAAAGGCACTAGTACCTTGTCTTACCATCCACTTCACTTCTTGCACCTAAATAAATCTGTTTTGTTGGAAATACTCTTCTCTTCACCTTGGATTTCATAATCCATTTTCCAGCAACCCTATCTGGGAAAGTCCCCCTTGAGCCGAAGAAGAGTCGACTTTAAGTGCAAAAGAGGGTTAGTGAGGTGATAGTGGTCCCCTCTTAGTTTCATCAAAACCATACCTTGAGCTGTAGGCATTTATCTCTAATGGTGTAAGTTTGGGTGGTAACAAGGCCTTTGTCAGGTTTTGTGTTAATTCCTCCTTTCTAGGTCTCTCTTCTTTATCTCAGGTTTCTTCCTGAGGGTGTTCCTCTTGTCACTTTTATGGATTCGATAGTTGAATTACTCCTTCCTTTGATACTTAGGGGACTTTAAGAATTGTTTCTTGTACTTGTCTAGAGGAAAGATGGCCTTTTACACTATAAGCATTTCATGGATCAAACCTCAAGGTGTGTTACGAAGATGGCATTTTACGTTGAGCAGTTCATGGATCTGAGGGATGGTCTGATTGTTTGACCCCATTACTCACTCTGCCATTGGGCACACAGTCTTCGTATTCCTTTAGGCTAGTTTAGAGTGGGTTGTCATCGTCTTAGGGTGGAGAAGGATCATCAAATTGACTGATAAGACATGATCTTCTAGGCATGCCACCTTCGAGAGGTTGAGATCAAGGAACACTTCTCTATGTGACTGAGGGCCTTCATAGCCTAGGCAAAACGATGTGATCATTGGGGGTGCACTCTACTACTGATCCAATAGCCCATCATACAATCCTCCTAGGGATGGAGGCCTGCCCCAACACTTACAACAATATATTGGAAGAACTAATATAGCAATTGAGCTAATAACCCATTGTGTAGGCCTCTCAGGGATGGAGGCCTCAATATATCAAAAATAGCAAAAAACCCTTCTTTTTTTTGCCTACCCATGCATCTACTACGAGATTCGAGGGTAGTTCAATTGTCTTCTTAGGGATCTTATTCTCAAGGAGCTTCTGACTCTGACCAGTTTCTTCAGGTATCCCGACCAAAGATGTTTGGCCTTATACTTGCAGGAGGCCCTCCGGCTTCCCTCCCTTGTTCTCTAGTCACATTCACATTTTGGACCAGCTTCCACTCAGTAGATTACTTCCTTTTTTTTGATGCTCCCATCTTCTAGGGGCACCAAGAAATAAATAGATGACGATATTGCTTTTGACTCCATATTAGTTTTGACATAGAGGACCACCTCCCCTTACTCTAGACACTAGCGGTGTAGCTAGTCTTGGCCCCATACTAGTAGTCAGGAGATTTCATCCAAGTCACCGTGGTAGGACACCCACTCCAGGCACTAACACATTACTCATTCTAGCTTCTCTTCCATCCCTTCTTCCAGACAAGGTGCTATCTTGAGATTCCTCCATTTAGCCTTAGATGTTAGGAGGTATGGCTCCAGGGAACCATGACAGACTTATACATTTTGTATCACATATCCTAGATCTACTCTTTTTGTACATCTCTCTCCTGGATTGACTCTCCATCTTTGGAGTTAGCTTTTTGGTATTTAGGTCAGAGTCATACTTCTCTTTCTGCATCTCGCTTTTTATAGGAGTTGACCTAGTGCTCCCACTTTGTATTGACATGAGGTACCAAACAGTCCCATTGACCTACTTTTGTGGTCATTTGTTGGACATTAATAAAATTATCTTATCTTTATCTTATCTAGAGGTTCAAAGATCCTATGCATTAGCAAGAGCTTGGGACTTGAGTCCCATTGACGTATCTTTGGTCACTACTGGACATTAATTTAGTTCTTTTTGTCTTTGATAAGTGGAGCATTTTCTTGTATTCCACCCAAGGATAGTAATCATTGTCTCAAGCTGGTTGTACAATGTATTTCCAGGGTTCTTTCAAGTGAGACATATCCATTAATGGAGATAATCTATGGTGGCGTTCGTCACCATTGAAAGGTGGCAAATGATTTTTTTTTTACTAACAGATGGTGGCAAATAATGTTTCTTGTCACCCCCCATTTTGCATGGGTGTCCACATGTAATTTTTATCACATTTTCAGCAAGGGGTTACATTTTGATGGAGATTTGGATGGCCTAGTATTGATGCTTGTGGAGGCCTTTATTTGTGGAGTGTCCTTGATCCTTGGTACATAGTACTTTTGGGTATCATCTTTGGTTGAGCACCCTCCTTGTTTATGTCTTGTGGAATGTGTGGCGGCATGCTAGTGGGTTGTAGAAGGGGCTGTCCCCTTCCTCATGGGTTGGTTATCGATTGTGGACACTTGTTCTTGAGTTGGATGCTCTTATTTTTGATTGATGGTCTCCTTGGTTCATGGATTGATGAGTTGGCATGGAGGTTGGGGTTTGGTTGTTATGTGGACATTCATTGCACATATGTTGATGTTGTTTCCCACTTGATGGAGTATTGCACATAGATCTATTTGTTGGTTGAAGGTTTGAACACTTGATGTATGGAAGTAACCGCTTGGACTTGTTGACTTGTTCTACATTCATTGGCTTTCCCTTGATGAGCACCCACCCTTTGGAGCGTTGTTTACACACTCATCTAGGCGATTTTTGATGGGACGTTTTTGGAGGGCATCTTGGCTTTGGGAGCAGTTATCTTTTGACAGAATGCCCAGCATTGGACCATCTCAACGTGATTAGTTGCAGAGTGGCTGTGGGATTTTTTAAAAGTAGTTATAATAGAAAATATGATAAGTAATGAGGAAGTTAACAATTCCATAACTGCCGTTTAAAGAGCTGCAACATATTTTTGCCTTGCGTGCCTTTTGGAGCCTTTTTATTGAGAGTGTTCACCTTATTTGAGGAAGTGCTCCACGTTTTGAGGCCTTTTTCCTTGAGCACTACCTTTGGAGAGCCTTCGGAGGCTAGGTTTGACTTCTTCTTGTCATCATTCACCCACATTTGATGGATGCACCTACTTCTTGGGCTTTGCTTCTCTTGGATATTGTACTTGTGGCTTTGACCACCATATTTCATGGATGTTTTGAGGGTTTGTTAGAGTTAGTTGAAGGATTTTGAAATTGTTTACTCTTCCCTAGGATATATCTAGGGTTTTGGTAGATAATTTTTATTGTAAAGTAGGTCAGAGCTCATCCTATATAAGAGTCTCTTCCTCATTTGTAATCATGTTTGGATTAGTGGAGAAATCCCACTAAGACTCAATGAAATATCTTTTGGTTCATATGGGTGGTTGATGCTAGCGCTTTATTGAACGGTTTTCTTATTTTTCAAACCTGGTTTGATAGATGGATCTTCAAGTTGTTAATGGCTTTGAGGTAATAAAGAATAGGCTCTATATTTTCTCTGTGGTTTCTCTCACTTGGAAGTGTAATTTAGATGCCCATTTTCTGCTCTCGATCATGTGTTTTCCAATGCCTTCCATGATGGTTTTCCCCCTTTAAAGTGCATTTGAAATTTCCACTATATGATTTTCCCTTTGATTGATCTTGAAATCAACGCAGCTATTAGAGTGCAGCTAAGGATGTATGCTACAACCCTAGCCTTTTCTAATCATTCTAAGAAACCCTTATGCGATTGTTGATTGACCCCATTTGTCCATTTGATAAGACATCCGTCTCCAATCCCTTCATCACCTTTATATCTTTCCTTTACATAAAAACACACTGTTTTGCTAGGGTTACTCTCAAAATTCACCTGGTGCTTTGCTAAACCTAGTAATCCTATTTAGGGACTCCTCCCTTGAGCTAGAGAAGAGCTAGCCTAAAGAGCAGAAGGGGGTTGATGAGGTGACAATGGCCTCCCTCTTGTTAATCCATAAGTCATCATTGATGTTCAAGCTTTAATCTCAAGATGCTGGTTTGTGTTATAACACTTCCCATCTCCAAAGAACTTTTGTGATCGCATGGAGTTCAAAGACTACCTTACTCTATACAAGACAGATTTCCAATGTGTAAGAATTATGTTTCAACCATTGTATAATTCTGTTCAAAGGTTTATTAAGCTTCAATGGGCAATTCCAACCATCTATTTTATTTGCTTTGCCAATTTTCTTCTTCATTAACCCCATCTAGCATGTTTAACTTTTGTGGTTTGAACCTTGTTGCGTGGTGAGGATTTGAAGGAAATCAGCCACTTTTTTAGCTGTTTCTTTTAGACTTAAAATTTACTTCCTCTAAATTTCTGTTTGTTCTGTTGTCCAAATCAATTTACCTGCTATCTCCCATGAAGGATTGCACCCATCTTTCTTCAGGTGGTCACAATCATTTTTGTATCTCCTTCAAATGTTTCTTTTCCATATCCTAATCTCAGGCAGAGCTTATTAACCCTACCAGTCCAGCAATTTCACCCGGGTTGTTAGCTCCTGTTCCAATTCTTTTTGTAGATAGTGAGAATGTTCCCTGGATGGTTGTGGGCTTCCCCTCTTGCTCTTGCTCTTCTGGGGTTGATGTTAGCAGCCAGACCAAAGATATATGACGATCCACCCGACTTATGTGGGAGTCAACATCTGGTGGGAACAACTATAGCTCTTGAAGGGTTGTCCTCTATTGGAAACTTGTGGCTATAATATTTAATTGTTGCTAGCAGTGTTTCCATTTTCTATGTAGTGGGTTTTCTTTGACTTGTGTTCTTGTTGTCCTTGCATTCGGGTATTGTTCTACTTTTTGGGTCATTTGCTGCATTGCATCATCCCTTTTTCCGTGCTCTGCTGCGTGGGAGCGCCTCCCACCCCCTCGCTCTCGCTCTCTCTCGAAGCTCGCTCCCAAAAAGCTCCCAGTTTTGGGAGCACGCTCCCAAGGCGCTCCCTACCTCTCTTATACTAAAAGCTCCTATACTAGGTTGATCATTTGATGACAATGTTATGGTACCTCCCTTCATTTCCAAGCTCATTTAAAAGTAGTTATGGTTGATCATTTGATGTTAATGTTACAAGTTATAACAACTAGATGATTGATGTTATATGGTTCAATCTATGGTTCAATCCATGTTTTCTATAGCTAATTCAACATCCTACATGTTTTTTAGATATAAATCCATCAAGATATATACTATATAAAGAACGCTCCTGGAACACTCCCAAAACAGGAGCTTTTGAAAATTTTGCTTTTCGCTCCGCTCCCGCTCCCTGTTCCCCGCTCCTGCTTCTCGCTCCCAACAACATAGTGCCTGTGTCATTGGAATATAAATTGTAAAATATAAAAGGGGTGGATACTTTGTTGTAATGATTGTGTTTGATCAAGTAGTGTGTGTATTGATGGTTCTCAGAATTCTTTAAACTTTTAAGCATAATTGTTTCCTAGAATGAAATTAGTAAAACATCGCAATCCATGCTTCTATAGTTGTTTATCTAGATTAAGTAAATTTTGGACTAACAATTTTTTCCCTTGCTGCAGATAGACATTTTTGTTCAGGTTCTTCAAGCTGATGGAGGTAATGTAAAATCTGAGTTTGGTAAAGAAATTAAGATCTTCAGGTTTAATCTACATTCATGTTGGTGGAATTGGGAAAATTATAATAAATCTGATAACATCTTTGAAGAAATCTACAATCACATGAATACTGTGGTCATTTACTTGTATTGGTGAATGGAGATTTTCTGCATTTATTTTTATTTGTCCACAGATATTGGTGAATGGACATATTAATGCTTTCTTTAAATTCATGTTGCGTATAAGTGTGGGCTATTGTTTGGGAAGAGTACTCAATAGATCCCGTTGAGATCATAAACATAAACTCTACAGCTTCTGGTCAATATCTATTGATGGACAATGAATTTTTCTGAATGATAGTGGCCTTAAAATTGTAACATAGATTTCAGCTTTCAGTTCTTTGGTTCATATTTCATTGTGTTATCCTCTAATTAGCTTAGCTGGATATGCTTATATGTGTCTTAATCTAATTAGGGGGATTCATAATCCCGTGACGGTACCCTTGATGAATAGCACTACAGCTAATCCCGTGAGGGTACCCGCTTCTACAGATGCAGAAGCTTTGGTAGGCTTCAACAAGAAGGACATCAAGGCTAAGAGAATCATCCTTGCCGTAGTTAAATATCATGTAATCCTGCACGTGAGTAGTAAGGACTTGTTATCACATGTATAGTAGCCGGGCTACCATACATTATTTTTTTGATTCCAGTACACTATTCAGCCAGTTCCCTTGCATTGAGATGCTGAGATGAGCGTCTATATTGGATCACTATTAGATTATGGACCGCAGTTTTATTCCCCATGCCATGACTGAGTCTCAGGACACTTAGAGAGATGACAGATGTAGCTATTTAGCCATTTGTACAGAGCATTCAGTAGTGCCCAGAGTTACAGCAGTAGTTTCAGAGAATATATGATGGCTCAGATGATGAGCATTCAGGTATATGATTCAGCAGGTATATTATGGTGTTACGGTTATATTGCTTTTATTTCCATTTTCTTAGCATGTCTTAGCATTTAGTATCATAATCTGGCGATCATATAGATATGTGGACCTGGTTGTACTTATATATATATCATATTTGTCCCTACTCAGACTTAGAAGTTCTTGGCCTATACTCATTAGTTTTACCCTCCCTAGGGAGAATAGAGGTAATCAATCCCGCCATACATTGGCTGGCTAGTGTCGGTTTCATTATTCACTGTCTTCATCCATCCATGACTTACCCAGTTTGTTCATTACCTTGACTTACTACTTGACTAATGGCATGGAGGACCTTCCCCCACTTTAGCCCCTATATTGGATGAGCTTCCCTGTTTATTGTGTCTCGGCTCTGAGTTGTTGCAAAACTTACCTTTGGTGAGTTGGCTTAGTCCCCCTAGTCACTAAAGATGTTGTTGGCTAAACCTGAAACTTTTAGTGCTGCCATGAATACAAAGTATGGAAATGAAATGTTGTATCTTGTATGAAAAGCCCATTCATGCAATGTGTTTCTTAACACATATGAATGAAAGGCAAGCCAAATGAAAATGGCTCTGAAATATCAAATGTTATATCTTTTGTGAAATGTAAACACCTAGGTAAACAAGTTGTCTGTGACACGCCTAGAAGTGCTCAGGTAAACAAGTGCCTTAAAAACACACCTGCAGCAAGAAGCCTAAATTAAATGTAAATCTATGCAATGTGTTTGTAAACACACATAGATCAAAGGCTATGGAAACTATAGGCCCAAAAAACAGTGGAACTTAAACTCTATATCAAAAAGATTGCTGGCCTCATTTGTATTATGGATTGTGCGCATTTGTCAAGGTGAATAAACACTCTTTGAACAACTTACCCATTTGTGAGACACCGCCATTCCCTGTGTTGTTGCTCATTTAGTGTATGTTATGGTGTGTATCCCCTTTTCCATTTCCAAAGTGTCACAGTGTTAAGTCAGTAAGTCATTCCCTCTAGCCTAGCCTTTGCAGTACAAAGCCTTCACCCTTCACTAGCAAATTGATCACAACTATGAAGTGAGTATGACCTTGAAAGTCTTGTCTGAGTAATAAATAATAATTAATGACCTATTACATTTGGATTTGGATTGCCTGTAATGATTGCTATTTGTTATAATTGCTATGTGAATGGATTGTAAAGCATGTTTTAACCTTTGACACGTTGCAGCAACTTGATGACAGTTTGAGTTATATTTTGGTCATGTTGACTTGGTCAAACCCAGTTTGACCAAAAGTCAACCACAAGACATGAGGTGGCAGACCTCAGATGTTACAGATAGATGATATATGGTCTGGTGCAGGTCACCATGGTGGGCTTATGCAATGGTTTCAGGCTTATGATGATGATTTGTGCTTTTCAGCACTTTTGCAGATTATTATTATTTGGCCTGCCGGATATGATGAGCATTTATTTTTGACCATGCAGAGGTCTATATGGTGTATGAGTACTCACCTGAGATGGATTTGGACCTTCTGAGTCCAATGAGACAGTTTGTTTTTAGTTCCGGGCAGTTACAGTGATGTTTAAGCCTCAGTTGGCTATTCTAGTGTAGCTTTGGCCTGTTGGAGCAGAGCAGAGATTTGATTGGTTCACCTAGAGCGCTATTGATTGAGGGGGTGGTCCAGCCACTTGTTATTACCATATTACCCCCCTCCCAGATATCTTGGTGGCCTTACTTTTTGGAGTCGGGCATTCCAGGAGGCAGTTTGGGCAGTTTCACACTTCTCGAGGCAGTCCATAAATGGTAAAAATGGCTACAGAGGAATTCGATTTGGGCTACTGAGGCAAGGTTATGGCATGAGATGATTAGTGATGATGAGTGGGATGGCTTCCACAACTTCTCCAGCAGTTTCAGCTTCATCGAGACCCACATCCATCACTTATGGCACTTTCTGATGATTTTTGGAGCCTCCCAAGGCTCACGATTTGTCCATAGAGGCACGATTTGGTACTTTGATGATTATTTTATTGATATTGTGGTATGGAGATTGACCAAGGGTGTCTAAAATTACCCCTTGGACCCAGCATAAGCTAGATCTATTATTTTGTCATCATGATTTGGTCGGATCCCCTCTTCTAGGGTGAGTTTGTCCACTTTTTGTTATATTTTATTATTGATCCATGTATTGTATTGTTGAGCTCATCTCAACCATTGATTAGATCTTTTGATCTTTTAATCTTAGCCACTCATTCAAAAAGTGGTTAGGATTGTGGCCTCTCTCCAATCTATTTAAAGGAGAGAGCTTCTCATTGTAAAGGGGGACTTTTGGCTTTGGATTATTGGAATAGAGAATTATTATTGCATCTATCTGTCGTGTTGTGGTGAATGCTTTTGGAGTTTGTTCGTTGATTCTTCCTTTGCACTGGGTTCTTGGAGATTTTGTCTTGCTATATTTTTGTACCACGTTTTTGCATCTACAGGTGGAGGCCGAATTCATTTGAGGAGGAATCATACTTGATCATTGAATCACTGTGCATTATCTATCATTGTTATACTATACTTTTCCCAAGCCTCCACAGTGGTCTTAATTCCTTATTTGTAGGATTCCATACCTATCACCTTACGTACCTCATTAGATTGATTTGATCTGGTGATTTGGTTGATCTCTCCTGTTGGGAGTAGATTTGGGTCTCCCCCTTGCTGTCTTGGCTTTGATAGCTAAAGCGAAGAGTGCCTTGGTTGGCGTGACAACCATCCATTTGTGAACCAAGGCCCTCTTGGTTCACCACTTTAGTTGCCTATTCCCTCTACCATCCACATTGGATCCACCTGTAGGGGCAACTACAAGATTGGTGATAACAGGACTATGCTTATCAAATGTGGGATGACTTAACCTGCATGTACCAGAGTTCCAATGAAAACCGGAAGATGGTACGGAGAGAGAAGTTGGAGAGCACTAAGATGGATAAATCTGAAAATGTTACCTCTTAGCTTACTAGGATCAAACTGGTGAGAGATGACCTTGGAGCAGTTGGGGAGGTTGTTGCTGGCAGTGAGCTAGTGCATACAACCTATAGAAAATATGCTTACCTCTTACCTTACTAGGATCAAACTGGTCAGAGATGAGCTTGGAGCAGTTGGGGAGGTTGTTGCTGGCAGTGAGCTAGTGCGGACAACCTATAGAAAATATGCCTTCCTGGGAACGTCTTTCGGATGACTTTGTTCAGGAGGAGACCTAGAGAGGATATGTGCAGGGCAATTCATCTCATAGTAAGGAAGATGAGGAGAACGTGGCTTTGACTGCTAAGGGGAAGAAGAAGAAGTCCATGAAGGGTCCCAAGGGTGGGGCTAAGTAGCAGGGTGATCAGAATAAAGACATGAGCAAAGTCAAGTGCTTTGCTTGCCAGAAGTTTGGGCACTATGCTGGACAACGTTCGAACAAGAAGAAGAAGCAACAGACAACAACTTCAGCGGAGATTGATGAGTATGCAACGTGGTTCGAGAAAGACTTTTCTCTATGTGCTGTTCATTCAAAGAGTGCATCCATTAACAACACAGAGGTAGAGGATGAGAGGGAGTACCTCACTATTTGTTGGCCATTCATTGAGTGCATACACCACCACTTGCACCTGGTACATTGATAGTGGAGCTTCTAGTCACATGACATGTGTGCGGGATATGTTTTTAGAGTTCACAAAGACAAGTTTGGATCTGGAGGTGGTGTTGGGAGATGACACTATTGTCAGGGCAGTTGGGTGGGGGACTGTTACCTTTCAGAGGGAGTCCATGGAGCCCATGACAGTGAGGGATGTCTTGTATGTCCCTGGGCTGAAGAAGAACTTGATTTCAGTTTCCACAATCGAGGATAGGGGATTTGGATTGTACTTCCTAGATGGGCATGTACACGCTTATCCCAAGGGATCGAGTCCGTCTACATCTATTGCGATTGGAGTCAGATGTTGGAAACTGTACAAGCTCTTGTTTCATCCTCTTCATGCTTTGGCCCACAACAACAACAATTGTGATCTATGTGAGTTATGGCATAGAGGATGGCTTACTTGCATCATCCATCTCTGAGGATGTTGAGAGATATGGTGACTGGGTTGCCTGAGTTCAGCATGGAGCACAGTGATGTGTGCATGGGGTGTGCTCTTGGAAAGTACACCAAGACTGGTTTTCCAAGCAGTGACAATAGATCGCCAGGGGTACTTAATTTAATCCACTCTGATTTATGTGGTCCGATGTCTTCTGTTTCATTGGCTGGTATTTAGTATTATGTCACATTCATTGATGACTTCTCTAGGACGACCTAGATTTACTTTCTGAAGAGCAGGAAGTCGGAAGAAGTCTTATAGACGTTCCAAGATTTCAAAGCTCTTGTGGAGAACCAAACAGGGAGGAGGATTCGAGTGTTGCGTTCAGATAATGGGTGTGAGTATACCTCCCCTGCTTTCAATGAGTTTTTTGCATAGGAGGGGATCGGGAGACACTTGACAGTTTCGTGTACCCCACAACAGAATGTAGTTGCTGAAAGGAAGAACAGGGCCATTGTGGGTGCAACTATGGCAATGCTTCATGATTAGAGTTTACCTTTCTTTCATTTGGGTGAGGCTTGCAGTATTGCTGTATACTTTAGAATAGGAGTGCCCATAGAGCCTTGGGGTGCATGACTCCTGAGGAAGCGTTTTTAGGGAATAAGCTCGAGGTTGTCATTTTTGGTATTTGGTTGTCCGACTTACTCTCATGTCCCTTCAGAGAAGAGGACAAAGTTGGAACCCACGACAGAAAAGGGCATTTTTTTGGGGTATGATGAGACTTCGAAGGCCTTCCGCATATACCTTCCTTCACATAAGAGTTTTGTTGTGAGGAGGGAGGTGAGATTTGAGGAGCGGGCCTTCCGAGAGTCTCGTGAGTCAGAGCAAGGGGGGCAATAGGCTTCCACACCTCAGGTGAGCAGTTCACATAGTCCAGCTTCATAGAGTGTTGGGTCACAGGTATCAAGGGGGACTCATCCACAGGTTATAGGTGCTTCAGGTTCAAGGACAGTCTGTAGGTTCACCGGGTACAGGTTCTGGTTCTCAGGTTACAGGTTCACCAGTTCCATCACATGTTTCTGATTCACTTGGTTCACCGGTTACTGGTTCATCGGCCACAGTATCACAAACCACTGGGCCTACTTCAGGACAGTCAGCAGACGAGGTTGAGTAGGAGGAGTCCCCCCCACATAGGCCCACTTTAGGGAAGAGGAAGCCTAAATGGCTTCAGGACACCTTGAGGGAAGCCCAAGAGTCAGTGGGGAATCCCAAGAGACAGGTCCGGGAGAGCAGAGTTCCAAAGAGATTTTGCAGTTACATGGTTATGGTGACTAGTCTTCGTGAGTTAAAGCCTTCCACTTTTGAGGAGGCTACAGAGCATCAGGTATGGAGAGATGTTATGATGGAAGAGTACCATTCCATCATGAAGAATGATGTATGGCAGGTGGTTCTGAGACCTGAGGGGAAGTCAGTCGTGACTTCTCGGTGGCTCTACAAGATTAAGCATGATGTGGATGGCATCATCGAGAAGTCCAAAGCTCGATTTGTGGTGTGGGGGTTCTCACAGGTAGAGGGAGTTGACTATGACAAGACCTTTGCACCAGTTGCTCGATACTCTTCGATAAGAGCAGTGATCTCCATTGCAGTGGAGATGGGTTGGAGGATCCACCAGATGGATGTGAAGATCGCATTTCTCAATGGACTTATATAGGAGGAGGAGTATGTTGAGCAGCCATAGGGCTTTGAGATACATGGGAGAGATTCTCATGTCTGCAGGTTGAAGACATTTTTGTATGGACTGAAGCAAGCTCCCAGAGCATGGTACTCGAGGATAGATTCTTACTTGCTGCAGATGGGATTTCAAAAGAGTGAGGTAGATCATATCCTATACTTCATTGTAGTGGGTGATGATCCGCTCATTCTTTTGTTCTATGTTGATGATTTGTTCCTTACAGGTACATAGAGACTCATTGTAGGGTGCACGCGAGATCTTGCTTCAGAATTTGAGATGAAGGATATTGGGTTGATGCATTATTTTTTGGGATTGGAGGTTTGGTAGGGGCTTGGTCATATTTTCTTGGGGCAAGGAATGTATGCTGTAGACATCTTAAGGAGATTTTAGATGGAGGATTGCAGGTTTATGTCTACACTGATGATCACCAACTAAAAGAAGCTTAATGCTTTTGAGAGTGAGTTGGTGGATCCTACCTTGTATCGTCAGCTCATTGTCTCGTTAATGTATTTGGTCAACACCGGGCCGGATCAGTGTTTTGCAGTGAAAACTCTCAGTAGCTGAAAAACATGTGCTCAGATACCTGTGTGGTATAGTGGATTATGGTTTGGACTACAAGAGAGCGGATGGAGTTAGTTTGGTTGGCTACACGGACTTTGATTGGGCAAGTTGTGTGACAGACCTGAAGAGCACTTCTGGATGTTGTTTCAGTTTGGGCTTGACAGTATTGTCATTGTTCAGTCGGAAGCAAAAGTCAGTTCCACTGAGTTCTGCAGAGGCGGAGTACATGGCAGCCAGTTAGGCTAGTTGTGAGGCCTTGTGACTCCGCAAGTTATTGGTGGGATTGTTTGGTCAGGAGCTGAGGCCTACGGTGATTTACTGTGACAATCAAAGTATCATCAAACTTTCTGAGAATCGAGTTTTCCATGACAAGTCAAAGCACATTGAGAGCAAATACCATTTCATCCGAGACTATGTCCGGAGAGGAGCTGTAGAGTTGCAGTGCATATCCACTGATGAGCAGGTTGCAGATCTCCTTACAAAATATTTGGGCAGGTGTAAGTTTGTCTTCTTCAGAGGTAAGTTGGTAGTTGTGAAGAACACCTTCCTCAGTAAGAGGGAATGTTGGTTTTTGTACCTTGGAGGTGTTCCCCTAGTGATTTTGTGCCTCGGTCACTAAAGGAGGAAAAGTGACATGACCCTTAGCATTAATTTCATGAAATGTGAAATTAATTTCAATTTATGAGATGCAAAGTGACTTTTTAAATATTTAATGAGAAAGTAAGTCAAATTAAATTTAATGGTGAGAAAAAGTGCATTTATCTCATCCATTGATTTTTCATCTCAAGATCCAATGTGGCCCTTGGATCTTGAGACCATTCAGCTACCCTCATTAATCAAACAAAAAGGCTGAGGCAAAGTGAAGAGGCACATTGTTTTCTTGCCATGAGCTTTGGAGAACTTGACTTCTTGAGAAGAGGATGCAGGAGAGAGAGAGAACCCAACCACAAATTCCTAGGCAATCCGTACAGCAGCAAAGGCATGAATTTCTGAGCATGATCGGCACAAATTTTGAGAAGTACAACTATCATTTCTTCTAGAAGCCAACACAAAATTCGAGGAGAAGGGCACACAGTCCGAGGAGGTGAACTTCTGCACAAATTTTGAGGAGTATCATACAGCAATAAATGAAGGCTGTACTGCATTTATTAGAGGAGGTCTGTACAGTGTGATGATGTAGTTGAGAGGGCACGAATTTGAGGCAGAGAAGTGCACAGAATTCGAGAAAAGCTTCTGCTGTAGCAATGGCACGCAAACCAAGGAGAAGACTAACCTGTGCACAGAATTCAAGGCGGAATTTTGGCACTGTTTTGAAGACTGAAAGTTGTCTTCAAGGGTTGAGATAAGTTGTGCATTTATTGCTAATTATACTGCTGTACATTTCATTGAAGAAATAAAAATTAAGAACTCTCTCTCACAGGTTATCCCCTTAGGGCGTTTTTAACTTTTTCTTGAGGCGTTTACCTAAATTTCTGAGACTGAAATTTTTATGTGTGTGGGTGAATTTATTTTCTGCTCATAAGAATTTGTAAGTTTCTTCATGTGTTTCTAGTCTGAGTTGTTTATGACTAATAATTCATTTGCAGCAGTCATGTTGAAGGGGTTGGGCCTTAAACAATGATTAGTGATGGTTGAAACTGGGTTGGGGAAAACATTGAAACTTTCACAGAGATATGACGAATGTGATGAAAATGAAAGAGAGTAAATACCCAACAGTCAATTCAATATAATATTTGGCGTGGCTGCAAATAAGAGTGGGTATATTTAATTCAATATCGGGTTGGGCATTACCGCAAATAAGAGTTGGTGTATCTAACTCAATTTAGGGTTGGTCTTGGCCAAAATATGACTTAGAGTTGGTTTATAAATACCCATAACAACATAGGGTCGGTTATGGCTGAACTACAAATGAAAGGGGTTTTACAAATACCAAACTCAATATATGGTCAGTTGTGGCTGAAAATACAAGTGACAGCATGTTTATAAGTAGTAATACCCAACTAAATATAAGGTCAATGGTGGTTGAAATATAATTGAGAGTTGGTTTATAAGTACCCAACTTAATATTAGGTTGGTCGTGGTTGGAAATTGTTGTGGAAAAAATAGCCACAAGGGTGGACAACCTTCCCACAGTCAGAGTATCCTTGAGGTTGCAGCAAGGACCATTTGTGTTTGAGAATTCAGTAACCAAAACCCCAAATGGCCAAGCAAACTCTTGGTTAGAAACAATAAACAAAATGAAACAAAATAACTAGAAATAATTTGAAATAAAAGAGGGGGTAGGAGATGACCCAAACAATACGAGACAAGAGTGTGTCAACCCAAATGGTCCAGCTAAATACAATAGTGTCATCTAGGATGTGCAAGCTTCAAGGAAAGCCAACAATCTCCCTTAGGGAGATCCTTTTTGTCCACACAATTGCAAAATAACTTGGATAAAAAAATGGATAAACACTTGCCTCTTTGAGGAAGAGAACAAGGGAGCTTGGTGTATGCCAATATGAGGGAGGAAGTAGATTGAAAGTGGAGCTCTCAATGCAATTCGAATCACATACCTTTGCTTTGATTTTCTCCTATGGAATGCATGCCCATGGCTTCCTTTTATAGGCTAAATTGAGGCCAATAAACATCTAGATCCATATGTGAACACTCCATCATTTTAACTGGTTTTCCAAGTACATGAGAGGGGCTATTCAATGCTCCCAAGCATGTGAGGAGTCCTTGTTCGAATTTTGGAGCCAAGAGAGCCATTCTAAGCCTTCAATGCACCGCGAAAATGTGGTCCCTCCATTTTAACAGTCGCGTGGGTTTTGAGAGAAACCCCACACGTGTATGCACATGTGACTGTACAAATAATTCGTGCAAGTAGCGTGGGTTTCCAGTGCTTTTAGCTGTGCAGTTCCCCATTTTGGCTGTTTTTGGCATTCTGGGACATAGTTTGTCTTCTGGATCAGATGGGGATGTCTTCGGTGAGCTACATTCTATATGTTGATGACGCCTTTATGCAAGATTAGCCTAAACGTCGCATGTATGCGATATTTAAGTGTTAACAGATGCCCTCCGATGTATGAGGTTCAAAGTTTACTGTAGGGCCGATAATGCATCATCGTTTCCTTTATCTCCATGTTCTAATAAGTTATCAAGCATTTGTGGTTGAAAAATTCCTTCCCATGGGGGAAGGTTGTTGGTGATAACCATTGAAGCTATGAAGAATAATGGTGTTTCATACAAATGGGACATGCATACTTATGCTGGTGAAAATTTGTCCAAATATATTACAAACAAGAGGGGACTGAGGGGTCGACTCTTGATACTGTTGCTGCAAGGATGAAGTTGGCTTCGATCCTTGTATGAGTAAATGAATCCTTGAAATGATGTTACTGATGCTGAAGAAGCGGAACTGGTGTTGATCATGAACATCCCATTGGGGTGGGGGACCTGTTTAATGTTGAAGACGTTGGGGGAACTTCACTGTATTGGTTGTGCTACTATCATGATTCATAAATGTGAACACTGCTATCACTGGAACGTACGACTCCCCCTGATGCGATGGACTTGTTGACGTCGAGCATAGGGGAGACCACTAAATTAGGGAGCAATAATGGCTCCCCTTACTTAGTTAAAGGAATCCCTTATATTGATGAGAAGCGACCCCAAGGTACAACTACAACCATTGCAATTCTCAGGACATGATGTGTTGATGTCAATGAGAACTGAAGCATATGACAAGACAAGAGTCTTATCTTAAGAATCAAGATTATTTTGTAACCAACTGGGAGATTGACAGACCTGACACAAGATTGGTTGATAAGCGTGGGGCTCATGACACCCTTGATCCACGTAAATAGGGGTGAATGACTAACGACAACATTCTTCAATTGTTGATGCAGGGTGTAATGGAGGGAAACAGACTGTAGATGAAGGGCTTTATCGGAGATACAACATGGATGAGGTAAGGTGAATGGTACGACATATAGTGTTGGGGTTAGGTGGACTCAAATACATCAATCAAGGGTGACCAAAGGATGTTTCCAAAAGAATAACGTGATGTGGTTCCTACGGTTTTGGGTGGGTTTGCGACGAAAAGAATTTGTTACTAAGAAAAGTTCTAATGTAGATAGGACAAGTAATCCATAGAATATAATATGATAATGATATGGGATATAAGATGATTACAACAAGAATGAGAGCTTGTATATATACCCACGCAGGGGTGCCCTTTCCTAAAGAGACGTGACCTTTCATCATGAAGGTGTCTCTTCATTACATATTAGTTTGTTGAATATTAATTATTGTTTTATTGTTAATATTTATTTATATTTATATATTATATATATTTTGTTTATTACATTGCCTCCCCCTTAGAAATGCTTTGTCCTCAAAGCATAATTACAGAAGTCTTTATCACTTGTTCTTGCTCATGATGCCTTCTCGTGATCTTTTGTGCTGGTAACTGTGACACTTGATGAAACAAGACGATATGTTCTTCTAAACATTCAGTAAAAATGTTGTATCATTTGTGAAGTGGTCCATCCTAAGTTAATCTTTGTTGGGACTTTTTGTTGATTGATTTGTTGGATGGAACTTCTCTTTTTCCGCTCCCAAATAGTTTGTTGATTTTGTTTCCATTCTTTTTTGAAATCATAACAAATCTGTTTATGTTCCTTCTGAGCTTGTCGTTGGTCATAACGAATTTTGTGATTTGGATGATGATAAGGTATTTTGATCTCTTGTGATTTTTTTGTTGGAGACTTCGACTTTTGATATTTCTGGTAATAATTCGATTGGATCTGTGCTTGTTCCTTTTTCTGATGTTTAGATTTTAACTCTAACGACTTCTTTATTTCAACAAGATCGGTACTTGTTTCTCTGTCGACTGATGATTCTTTGTAGGCATGGTGATCTAGCTTTTCTTGTAAGGACTTCTGTTGGTCATAACGACTTTTGTGATTTGGATGATGATAAGGTATTTTGATCTCTTGTGATTTTTTTGTTGGAGACTTCGACTTTTGATATTTCTGGTAATAATTTGATTGGATCTATGCTTGTTCGTTTTTCTGATGTTTAGATTTTAACTCTAACGACTTCTTTATTTCAACAAGATCGGTACTTGTTTCTCTGTCGACTGATGATTCTTTGTAGGCATGGTGATCTCGCTTTTCTTGTAGGGACTTCTTATCATGCTTCAACCTTTTAATTTGCTTAAGCAAGCTTTGATTATGAGTCCTTAAGCGTGAAAGTTCTTCAGTGTTCTCTGGCTTTTTAGTTTTTTCCTTAAGGTCTTGGTTTTTTGTCTGTGCCTCTTTTAACCTTTTGATTTGCTCAGGCAACCTTTAATTAAGGTCCCTTAAGCTAGAAGCTTTTTGACCTTTCTTTGATAACTTCTTGTTGAATTCATTCGCAAGATCTTGATTCTCTCATTCTAACTTTTGAAAACAATGCTTCATTTCCTTGGACTTCATGATTTTTGCCAGTAGTTTCTGATTATGACTTCTTAGGCGAGAGATCTCTTAGTCTTTTTCCCTGATGATCTTATTACATTCTTTGTTGAGATCTTCTATTTGTTGTTCTAATTTTTTCTCATTTTGTTGTTGTTTTGCTTGCTCATCGTCTAGCTTCATAATTTTCGACGTAAATTCATGTGTATGTGCATTGTATACATTTTCCTTTGCAGTGTATACTTTTTTATAATTGCACAAATGAGCATTTTATTTTTGAAGGTTGAAAGATACTCAAACTCCCATTTACAATAACGACATTTAGTCGAAAATGTTGAATTATGTGTTGAATCCATATTTCACGATTTATTCAATTAGTTGGTTCACATGGAAAAATTTCTCGAAGAGGATGTGCTTTAATGATATATTTAATGTACCCTTTTATTTCTCTTGATAGTCCTTTATATATATATATATAACACCAAGTAAATATTTTTTTTTTCACTTCACTTCTATATATATATACATATAAGTATAAGAGTTTCCTTTTCACCCTTTTTCTTAGCTTATGATTAAATAACCCCTTTTTACTTTTAACTTAGGGGAACCTTTTACTTTCTTTTATATGAGTCTCCTTATCACCCTTTTGCTCGACTTAGTAGTAAGCATTGAAATAACTTGTAATTTTCTCCAACTTTTGAGTTAGGACTTTGTCCTAAAGTTTCTTACGAAGCTTTCAATAATGCACCAATAAATAACCTTAGTATCTCTTCTCTTCAACGCTAATTATATTTTTATTTATTTTTTTCTTATACAATTGTCGCGTTCTGGGTCAAGATTGTTAAATACCCTTATATGCTTTATTAAATTGATTTTATCTTTTAATAATTCTTACATGTGACATCGAATCTTGCAATTTAATTAATCGATTGGGAGGGGTCGCGATGGTTTGAAGCGAGATCCTTTGGCGGCAATTGCCTTACCTTCGACACGATCAATATGACCACTTTGACACGATCAATATGATCAGATCTTGATAATGCAATTTTAGCGTTCCTTGTGGCGTCCTTGAGGTAGATTAATCTGTAACTTCCAAGAGATGGTGGCTCTAACAATTGAAAATACGGACTGAAATGATACCAATGTGGATTATTCAGTGGCGGCAATCAATTTAATTTGAGTTTCTCGACAACAATTTATGGCACGCTTCCGATGAGTATACGATTTGAGTATCATGGATTTGTTCAAGCACAAGGTCCTGATAACTGATCTTCCTTGTAAATGCATACAGTTTTGATCGAGACAAAACGTCACAACCACTAAAGTCGGTCTCTAGGATCACTATTATGTTTATCTTTATCCACAAGTTTTCATCGTGTTTCTTGACTCGTATATCGATCTGCGTCGATGACCAATGAGTGATACCCATATGGTTCAAAACTATGATCCCTGATTATTAGTAGCAACGGTGATAGTGCAGGTATCGCAACACTTTGTAACAGCTTCCTAGATGGTTTTTTGAATATGATGGCAACTCTATTTATATTTGAATTGCAATGAACCTATGGCAGCTATGGCCCTTCCGTCTTCTTAATTTTTTTTATTTGACAACGAACTTTCTTTTCTCGATTTCCCCTTTGATGTTTTTCCCAATATATGAACGATCACTTCTCTTGGTTATCTCCTTCATGTAAAATGGATTCCTTGACTTTTGGTTGTCTTCAAATTTGCAGCATAATGTTCTTTAGACTTGCAGTGGATATTTCTTCAACCGAATTCTGAAAATGGCCAAAGGCCAATTGTGACAAGCATAGTTGTCATTGATGACAACACATTAATGACAAAGGTTAAGCACGATGACATGGCAAGGTGACAAGACACGACATTCGATGCCAAGAAGTCAAGACATGGCACAAGACAAAGGTCAAGGTGGACAAGGATAATGGAGGACATGGCAAAGATCAAGCAATGGACAAGGACATGATGGTAATGCTGACATGGCAAGCATGACATTGACAAGCAAGCATGAGAAGCATGGTTGATATGGCAAACAAATCAAGATAAATGACATGGCAAAGATGATGAGGTGGACAAGGAAGGTGTTGCGGGCATTTTGATGAGCCCTTGCGGGCATAATTCAAGACATTCTGCGGGCATTTTCATATGCCTCTTGCAGGCATTTGTTGGAAGGACTTAATGGCCCCTTGCGGGCATTTCCATGAGGCTGTGCGGGCATAAGTAACAACCCTTGTGGGCATTTTGATGTGGAGCCTGCAGGCATTTCAAAAGCCAATTGCGAGCACCCTTTTAGCCCCCTACGTGCATAATTAAAGAGCCCATTGCGTGCATTTCATGGGAGTCATAAGGGCACATGTTTAAGGCCCTTGCAGGCATTTCATGTGACCCTTGCGGGCATTTTGAAATAGCCCTTGCAGGCATTTCATGTGACCATTGCAGGCATAATAAAGCCCCCTTGCGAGCATCTTAAAAGACCATTGCGGGCATAATAAAGGCCCCTTGCGGGCATCTTAAAAGACTATTGCGGGCATATGAAGGAGTAAGGGTCATATGAAGAGTTGAAGTTGATGATGTGGCAAAGAAAGAATATATATATATATATATATATATATATTGGTTAAGGATAACATGGAAATGAAAAATATCATTGAATTATTAAATGATAAAAATTGAACTTGACATGTCGGCCTCCTAAACTTATGGAGAATGAAAAGTATAAATAAAAGACAAAGTTTTATTCTAATTATGAACTTTTGTGGAAGATTTCAGAGTGATAGTGGAGCTTAGATTTTTGGGGTTTTGAGGAGATGCTTGAGGACATGCTCGGTGGCAGCAGAATAGCAGAGGTAGCAAAAGATGGAAGTCTGAGATAACATTTTTTCTCTTTTACTCTCTCATTGATTTTTCGGGTGGCTAAAATGATGATGACAAAGACAAATGGATATTCTTGGATAGCAGATTGTTGAACACATGGAGAGAGTGCTTGCTTATGATTGGTGATGGCAGTTTTGATGACAGGCTGTGACAGTTAATGATATACAGAATGATGACACAAAATGTGACATGGTTGATGACAGTTTGTGGATATGATGCTGATGATATGACTGACAGAATTATGATGATGTGTTTAGTTGCTGAGAATGATGACTTGTAATTGATGAGATGTAATGTGATAAGAATTTGGATGTATATACAAGCTGGGCCTTGCCCTATTTTTCTTAGTTGTATCTGAGAAGAAGACCAAGCTAAGTCTTGGAATAGAAGTTGGTGCTTCTGATTCAGTTGAAGCTGATAGTCCCCTCGATTGTAGCCGATTGAAGAAATATAAAAAGATTACAAAGCTTATATGTTGTGTCTCTTATGATGTGTTGATGATAATGTGTTTTACTTGATGAATGATATGTCTTAAGTTGATGATTACTGAAGCATAGTTAGAGATTGATGAAAATGTTAAAGTGAAATTGTAAATGATATTGGTTTAGGGTTAGAAGAAAGTTGAAATTGAATTAAGTGCTGGCTCACTGATTCACCCCCCCTCTCAGTTAGCCATTGTGTTCGACAAATTGGTGGTCAAAGACTTAGTGGAATGAGAGAACCTCTCAATAATTGATGAGTGTGACCAAAGGCCAGGGCAGACAAGGTCTGAGAGATAGGGCCAAAGGTTGGATCAGACTAGGATTTGATACCAATGTGACAAAAATAATTCGTTACTAGGAAAACTTCCAATGTAGATAGGACAAATAATTCATATAATATAATATGATAATGATATGAGATATAAAGATGATTACAGTAAGAATGAGGGCTCGTATATATACCCACGCAGGGGTGCCCTTTCGTAAAGAGAGGCGACCTTTCATTAGGAAGGAGTCTTTTCATTACATATTTGTTTATTGAATATTAATTATTAATTTATTGTTAATATTTATTTATATATATATTATATATAATTTGTTTATTACAGGGTTGGGGAACCAATTTATATTGGTGGGATTCCCACGGTATTGAGTGAGTTGGGGAATCATTTTGATGATGATGTAATGGTTTTGTACAAACGAGAAGATGGGTGCCCCATGAATCAATGCCATGTTGAATGTTGCTACGGGGATAACTGAGTGGAATTTGTGTCTGAGAGGTCGGGGGCCCCAATGGTGTCTTCTCAAGGGTTGATGATACGAAGGGAAATGCAGATGGTATATTGCTCATGAAGATGATGAGAGGTTATCTGTGAGTTATAATCATAACATGTTTCGAGGGATCTGAGGGGTACTGGTAGCAGGATGCAAGGAAATGACATGTGGTTTCAGCTTGACAAAATGGATGAGTGATCAGAGTCCTGAGACTTATGGGGGTTCAATATAAGGGTGTTGTTACGCGGTACCAATGCCTGCTCACATTCAAATATCTGCCCAAGGAGAGGGGTCACATTTTTCTTTAGGGCCATGATGGGGGTATTATCAACATTTTTTGAGTGGTTATGGCCAGACCCTTTGATCCTTCCTTTAGGAGTACTATTGCTTAGTGGCATTGCTGACTGCCTCATTTTAGGGCTTGTAGCCCTGAGGCCGGTGTCTGGGGCTCCTTGGGGAAGGTCACTGGGTCACATGAACCCCTGATTGTTTTCGCACCGGTGACAGTATTCCAGCTCTAAGGCTCTTTCCTCCTCTTCCGATCACCCTATGCACCCTGTTGCTCGCCGGATGTGCACACTAGCAACAAAAATCTTTCGAAAGCTGTTTCCCAAGTGGGAAAGGTGTGGCCTTGGGGGCAAGCAAAGAGTTAGGTGCTGTCACCTGATCCTGACTCCCCCCGTTTAGGCAAACTCCTAACGAGGCCAAGGGGGGTAGTCCCTAAAAAGAGTTTCTAAGGCTCTTGATTTTAATGTGTTTAAGGTGATGTGATGCGGATGGGTGTTGTTTAGGAGTTTTTGTCATTCACAATAATGAATTTAAGTAATACCAATCATATACTTGCAAAAATATTTAAGATGCACAACAAGTGATAAATTAACAAGACATCCACAACATAATTTAAAACATACAACAATATTGATTCCAGATAGATAAGCAAATGGATAAACAAATTGAAGGACCAGTGCCTTATGGAGTCAAAATGCTAGGGTTGCCTGATACATAGTCTTGATGTGCTTGAGAACTGTTTTGCGAGTGCTTCTTGGTAAGTTTTATTGTGAATTTTAAGATGATTTGATTATTAGGGGTGAGGGATATCTCCAAGATATACCTTTCGGTACTGGAAATGTGTCTGGGAAATACTCTAAGTGGATCCGTACGAGGACATGTTCGCTGTCCGAGTCTCCAGAGCGTGTTCAACACTACACCAACCAGGGATGTAGTCTAACGGTGCCCTTAAGATCTAAGTACAGTGGTTCCAGCTTCCTGAGGCAAAATTTGCCCACTTTCAAATATTGACGATCAACGTCGGATTTTCGTTGGTTTCTGGGAGAATGTTTTATTTTGGTTTGAGTGGTTTAAATGTGGAAAATTGATAAGTCTATACTGTTTCTGAGTATCCCACATGTGGGTAGAGCATACACAGTATAGCAAATGGTAAATTCCAATTTTATTTAGGTGTTATGAACAAGAACCATTGTAAAAACTCTCCGACAGAGAGCACTCTTGATCCGCCTTATGGCGAGATTCAAGAGATTTATGAGATGCAAAAATACTGAAAATGAAATCTAATCTACCCAAGAGTCTCTTTCAGGTCTGAGACTGTACTCGGGAAAGCAAGGGGGTTAGTAAAAACTTAAGCAAAGAATGAGTAAAATCTCCGATAGAGAGCACTCTTGATCCACCTCTCGGTGAGATTCAAGAGATTTTGGATTCTTTTTAATTTAACAATTTTATATCAAAAAATGAAAGCAAAAAACAAAATCTAAGAATTAATAACAGTTTATCAAATGGAAACTAATCTGGGAATGAAATCTAAGATTGGAGCTAACTTAATAATTGAGACCTAAGCTACTTGCAAAAAGGAACAAGACACACTACAAGCTTCCCCCAAATGGGGGAAGTGGGATGTGGGAGCCGTAATCCCACTTGCTCTTTTATTAAGAATTACAATGCCTTAAGGATTTTTTTTTTTGATCACTTGAAAGCACAATAGGATGGGGGAATGAAGAACGGGGAAGTGCTTTTCAAGGAGTTTTTATTGCTTGCTTGCTTGCTTTAGCCTTTAGGCTTCTTGCTTGTTTGATTTTCTCAATTAACCTGTGGATAAGAGCTTTCAAACAAAGGCTTGTTATGGTGTTAGAAAAATCAAATGCAACTAAGATCTATGACTAAGAACTTTGAATGAACTAAATGCAAAACTAGGTAATGAAATGAAACTAGTATGCAAAACTAATCAAAATTCTAAATGATGAAAATAAAACTAAGTATAAAATGGAAAAGAATACTATCAAGATAGTGGAGAAAAAGACCAAAAAGGAGCGAGAAAAAGTCAACAAAGAAGACAAGGCAAAAAGAGAAGAATGAAAGGTCAAAAGAGGCCTGTAAATGAAAGTGAAAAGAGTAAAAAATCAGACCTTAAAGAAGGCTGGAAATTGACGAAAAAGTGCAAAAATCAGACCTTAACAAGAAGCTGAAAATGCACAAAAATTTCAGACCTTTGAAAGGCTGAAAATGACCAACAAATAACAAAATTCAGACCTTTAAAAGAGGCTGAAAATGACAAAAAATTTCAGACCTTTGAAAGGCTGAAAATGATCAACAAATAACAAATTTCAGACCTCTAAAAGATGCTGAAAATGACCAAAAATTTCAGACCTTTGAAAGACTGAAAATGACCAACAAAAAACAAATTTCAGACCTCTAAAAGAGGCTGAAAATGACCAAAAATATCAGACCTTTGAAAGGCTGAAAATGACCAACAAAAAGAGAGAAAACAAAGGAGAGAAATGGATAATGAAATAAGACAAGAGAAGGCAAGAAAACTAGAAGCAAAGCAAGGAGAGATGTGAAAGGAGGAAGAAGTCAAGACAAAAAACAAAGGGAGAAAAAAGGGCAAGGTAGGGCAACCAAACAAACAAAGAAGGAAGCCTACTAGAGAAGAGCTAAGGTTTGGAAAAGATAAAACTTTGAAAGCCAAAACCCTTGCTTAGTAACCAAGTAACCGATTTGATAATGTTTGATTTGAAGAGGAGGATAAGAATAGAATACTTAGCTCTTTGAATGTTGAAATGGCTCTTGGATTTCCACTTGGTGATTGTTTGTTGAATCCTGTTGCTTGGCTTCAAGGGGAAGGGATGCAAACTAGCTCCACATCCTATTTGATCGAATGGAATGATCTGTAAACACAAACACTCAAATACTTGCAAACAATGGAGTTAGAACATGTATTATCTATTGATTGAATCCAAAAGGCATGAATTACAAACTAGTAAAATGATACACTTTTAGATCTCTAAAAATAAATATATAAACAAGCAACTTGAGACTACAAATGCTTGCTCTTATGTGCTTAAGTAAGCCCTCTAAAGCATGAAATACTTAACCAAAATTTGACAAGCAAGAAGAGAGTATGGAATAGTATCACCTCATTCACCAAGAAAATTGATCCAATCACAACACAAGATGATCCTCCAAAGCCGTAATTTTTATTCAACAATATGCGTGAAAGCATTACAACAATTTGAGCAGAGCTTCTTTGCAAGAATTATCCACCCATAGAGTGTTGCAAAGAGCCTTACTTATAGTAATTTACAATAGGGTAAGTCGAATGCTAAAGGAGGAGGGCAAGAGCTCCATCTGGAGTGATCTACGTATTGATTGAATAATTGGAGCGTGAACCTGCACTTGGTTGTTGTGATTGGGGTTGGTGGGGCATGAGGTGGCTGCCATGTCATGAGAGGGGTGCCCCTCTCCCATAGTAACCAACGCCCCTCACGTTGGAGTATTCGCCCAACCTTATCGTGAATGCTAACCCATGAGCTTTGGAATGCTGCCCACGTGAAGGGAGGAGGGCGCACTCTCGATAGTAATATTCCAATCTTTGACTTTATAGCATGGGTTAATGCTCTCACATGATTGCCCACCATACTTGTGAGCTAATTCGCCCACGTGAGGGAGGCCCACGCTACCCTAAACTTAAAAATTCATTCGCTTATCCTAACTTGGATTTAGCATGTGCCTTATTACCTCCACGTAGTCGCACACCTCTAACAATCCATAATGCCACCCTTTTCCATAGTTTAAAATCAAATTTTTAATGAATTTTGACTTTTGTAAATGCTGCATTTTCTCTTTTTTTTAAAATCTTTTTCCTGGCAATTAAATGCCAAAATGAAGCATCCTTAATGAAAACTTGCTCCGGAGGCGACGTAATCGCCCTGAACCTGAAAAAAGTGGGCGCTCTAAGGGTCAAAATGAGCCTCCCCACGTCAAATTCCGCCTCCAGATGAGGTTTTTATCACATTTTGAAAAATTCTGTTTAAACCATTAAAAAATGTTCTAAATTACGGAAAAAAATTATTTTTTGCCGGAATGAAACGAAACTCCTAGGGGACCTAGTGCAAGTTCATACGACTCAATCGAGATGGCTAACACGGAAAAAATCCTAGACACAAGACTCTAATAACCACCTTTAGGTTCGACCACCATGGTAAATACTCCAGCTTTGGAGGTGTGAGTGAAAAAGTCAGGAATTATACACGACTGAAGCGCAATGCATAATTCTTAAGGAAAAAGCACTCTAGAGTATCCCCTTGACAGGTAAACCAAGGATAACCGAGTCTTTTATAAAAGGACCCCATTTAGACCATCTTTTTACAATTTGCCCATGGGGGTATGAACATGCAGTTATTACAAATGGGGCAAAATTGCCCTGAAAAATGACCTTTGAACTCCTGAACAGTGATGATGAACATGAATCATGTTCATTAAACTGGCGGCTCAATAGAAGTTGAGCTATTGTAAAAAATAGCTGGTAACACACCCATCCTGGCCCCTTTCCAGTAGAGTGGCCTCTCTCCTTGGTGCATTTCTAGTGATGACGTCATCCTTGGCCACCAGGCCCATAGGCTTGTAGAGGGGGGACTTTGAGGGTTTTTCAGCATTGTTGGGGTTAGATGGGGCATAACGATCCCCCCTTGCTCACTTCCCCTTGTTCAATTTTAGTTATTTTTATCAGTTTTTAGGCACCTAGGGGGAAAATACCCTAGGTAGCCACATTTTAGCCATCTTTTAGACTAGTTTATATTATTTCATGTTATATTTTTACATGGACATTTATTTGGCTTGGTTATTTTGTAAAAGTGAGTTCAGAACACTATAAATTAAATTCCTCACTTCATTTGTAAATCATAACTCACGGGACAAATTACATAATGTTGCTCTTTTACCCTATATAGTCTTTTGGAAAGTGATGCGCACCTCTTGGAGTTTTTTCTTCTTTGGCTTGTGGATGAAATTGGATGCATTTCTAGGGTTTTGCTCATGCATGGTGGATGCTAGGAATTGTTGGAACAACACAAAGCTCAAGTAAGTCTTGTTTTAGCCTTGCTTGGTGAAGGTAGGTGAGTTTCTTGCTTCTTGATGATTGAATGGTGGTCATAGAGCTGCAGGTTCTCTGAATTAGGCCTTCTTGTTTGCCTTCTATCTTCTTTGAATGATGGAAAATGCTCCCTAGAAGAGGTTTTCCCTAGTTTGGCCTTGGATCACTAATTTTTCCCTAGATTAGGCTCCTATAACGAACCCTAGAGGTTGTTGTAAGAAGCCCTAGTTTAGAAGTCAAAGAGAAAAGTACTCCAAGAGGGAGGTTGGTCACCTCTGCTCTAGGCCTAGGGTTTAGGGTTTCATCCATTAAAACCCTAGTTATCAATTTTTATTAAATTTGCTTTCATTTTCATGTGTAATTTTGCATTTTCATGGTACAATTAGGGTTAGAATTAGGTCTGCAATTTTATATCCAAAACCCTAAAAAATAAAAAAAATATATTTTAAAAATTTTTGGTCTCCCTAAAATTTCGTCCCTCTCTCTTACAAATTCAACGTTCCTATCTAGGCCCTAAAATCCCTAAGGTGAAATTGTGGCAGCCCTAAAAATATAAAAAAATTTAAAAAAATTTAAAAAACCTAAAAATCCAAAAAATAACCCTAACCTACTCTTACCTTTCTCCCTTAAACTCCCGACCTGCCCTAGCAGCCTTCCTCCTTCCCTTGCAGTCTCGGACCTCCCCTACAAGCCTCGCTCTACCCTTGGCAGCCCTCTCTAAGGCTGTAAGAGCCTTCCTCTTCTCTCATCCCAAGTCTGTCGTAAAGAGGGCAGCTTGCTATCTTGCTGTCACACCTCCCGCTGCCATAAAACCGACTACAAAAGGACATCAAATAGACCAAAGAAAAGGGTCAATTAAGGGTTAGCAAAAGACTTATTCGATTATTGTTTAGATTGATACAAAGGACTAAATTTGACAAGTTCTTTTGAGAGTGAAACCAAGGGGGTTGGCCATGACCAATCCAGGGGGTAAACAACTCCTAATCGAAATATCCATACAAATAAAACCCACTTTGGCCTGTACAATAAAAGTTGACACCTTGCTCTAGGCTTAGCCTTGTTGGAATGCTATAGCATCTCTGGTGGGTAACAATGGCTCCAACTTTGCGACATGCAGTCTTCCTGGGAGTGTATGAGTACCCCATAGAATCTTTTGGGTGCTTGTGGACCTGCACACACGCCAAATAACAAAAGGCATTAAATGCATTGAAGGCAAGCACTTCCGTCCTTCCTTGTTCAAAATGAAAACAAATAACTCAAATGAAAGAACAACAATTGCAATGCATAAAGAACTGTAAATGATAAACTCAAAATGAAAGAATGACAAGTACAATTCATAGATACTCAAAATGCAACTACATCTACTATAATACAAGAGAAGGAGATGCCCACTAGGCATCATATATCACCTTTGTAGTACTTCTTCAGAATTTTCCAGTTGATTGGCAAGTGCACCTTACCTCCATTCAGATGGCTGAGACGGAAGGAGTTTGTACTTGCAATATCATCAATTTGATATGGACGTAACTAAAGACTTTCAAACTTACCATATTTACCTAGTTGTTCACTTCTTTTGTTCCACAAGAGGATGAGATCACCTTTTTGGAAGTTGCGCTCGCAACTCTTCTTATCAAACATACCTTTCATTTTCTCTTGATTTTGTGCCATGTGATCGAAAGCTTTTCTGCAACTTTCATCAAGTTCTATTAGTTGATTGATTCTTCGTTGGAGAACATTTAGATTTGGGATGTGTTGCTGAAGGATTTTGTATGCTGGAAGCTTTAAATGGATAGGGAAAGTAACATCAAGTGTTTATACCAGCTCAAATGGGCTCTTTCGAGTTGATTCTTTGCGTGTAATTTTGTCTTCCCATATTGCATACTTCAACTTACTGTCCCAACTTTTCTTATTGTCACCAACGGTCTTCTTTATGATATTCATCAAGTTCTTGTTGCTTGACTCGGCCAATCCATTCCCTTGTGGATAATAATTTGAAGAGTGAGAGAATATGTTACCAGAATCAAAACAAAAAGTAGATAGCTCACCTCCACTAAATTCTTGGGCATTATCTGTAACAATTTTGGCCGAAGTCCCAAAACGAGTGATAATCCTGTCCTCAAGAAAACCTATAACAACCTATGCTGTAGCCTAGATAGCTTCAACCCATTTGGTAAAGTAATCTGTAGCTGTCAGTATCCACTTATGACCGTTGTTAGAGTTTTCCTTGAATTCACCAATAAAATCTGGGCCCCACTGTTGAAATGGCTCCTCAACTACGATCGGTTGCAATGGCAATGTTGCAAGCTTCTGCTTTCCGATAAAGAGTTGACAACCCTGACAACTTCGAACATATTTGTACACGTCTTGGAAAATAACTTGCCAATAGTAACTTGATCTCAGAATCTTGTGAGCGGTAGTAGATGCTGAATGATGACCACCACAGACCCCTTTGTGGAGTTCTTCCATTAATTTTTTTGTTTCTGGAAGATAAACACACGTGAGAATCACACCATCCTGTTTCTTCCATTCAAGGCCTTGCATTGCTTGATCCCCAATGAGTTCCATGAAACAATATTTGGAGGCCTTCAACTGCAAAGCTCTTTTCTTGTGATCAGGAAGGTGGCTAGGACATGAAATATTCTTCAAGTAGTACACAATATCCTTGTGCCAGTCGCACTGTTCCATTTCTTTGATAATTGCTGAGACCATAGGGGGAGGCCCCTCTTGTAGATCAAGGGCCTTTTCTTTCCCTTCTGCCATCAAATGAGCTAATCCCCTACCTTTAATTAACTTGGTAGGTTGGATTTCTAGATCATACTCTTGGATCTTCGTGATCGAGTTCCCTCTAGTATCTAGACCGTCTTACTGCTTCGACATTTCCTTTATTGTTGTGTGCATCACATAAGCTATGATCTTTGAGTAGCCAACATATGTCCTGAAATGCTTCAGTGACATCACAAGTGGATAGGCCTGCTTTTCCAAGACATGATACCTCAACTCTGGACTGTTCAAGGCCTTGCTCCTAAAGGCGATGGGCTTCTCTTCACCTTGATCATTCTTTTGTAGTAGTACTCTTGCAATAGTGTCAGTAGATGCAAAACGAAATATCTGAAATGGCTTGGAATAATTTGGGCTTACCAATACCGGTGCTTGTATGATGGCATCTTCAATATTTTCGAACGTTTTCTTTGATTCATCATCCCATTTGAAATCTGCAACGTTCTTGAGTAACTTATTCAAAGGCTTAGCAATCTCAGCAAAGTTAGGAATAAACCTACGAATAAAGTTAATCTTTCTGAAAAATGACTGCAAAGCTTTCAAATCTTTAGGTAAAGCAATTTCTTTTATACCTTTAATTCTTTCGGGATCAACTTTTACTCCGTCTTTGCAAACAATATGGCCAAGCAATTTACCTTCTATAACTCCAAGAATTGGTTTCTTAAGATTTACCGAAATACCATACCTGTGACATCGTTCAAATACCTGCCGGAGATGCTTGATGTGATCCTTTCTTTTCTTTGAATAGACCGTGAGATCATCTTCATATATTTCCAATATCTTCTGCATAATTTCTCGAAAGTCAAATTCTACAGCTCTCTGAAACGTAGCTCCGACATTCATCAGGTCGAAGGGCATCCGTAAATACTGATAAGTACTCTAAGGAGTTGTAAATGTTGTCTTGTGTCGATCTTCTTTCCTAACTGCCACTTGGTTGAGACCTGAGAAACCATCTAGAAACGACAACATTTAAGAAACTGTAATTCTTTGCAATAAGAGTTCCATGTTTGGCAGAGGGTAATTGTCCTTCAAAACTGCGTTTAAATTTCTAAAATCGACACAAACTATTACCTCTCCTGTCTTCTTCTTGGTTGCCATCAGATTTGAAAGCCACTCTGAATATCTTATCGGAGCTATGATTTTCGCTTCGACCATCTTTTGCAATTCTTTCTTTACGAGTGGATTCAACTTCAGATTTATCTTTTTTCAATTTCTATCAGTAAGGGTTAACATCTTCATTTTTTGGTATGGCATGCAGGATAATATTCTTGTCATACGTCTTGAGCTCATCATAGCACCAAGCGAACACATCTCCGAATTCTCGCACTAAAGCCACTAGCTCTTCTTTTTTTTCATCCCTAAGTGCCTTGCCGACTTTTATGGGTCAAGGATTTTCTGGAGATCCGATTTTGATTTCTTTGTATTCACTGTCTTGATCCGTCTCATTTCTTTGCTTACAACGATCATTCTTGTCGAAATTCTTTCCATCGAAATATTTTCCGCTGGGACAGGGTTGTAATCGGGATTCTTTGTTGGCCCTTCCGTCCTCCAAGCAATCTCGTTGCCTTCAAATTCTGTGGTATTGCTCATGAATCTGCAAATCTGTTTGTCGCGATCAAACACTTCCTAGTCATCAAAGTCATCAAATAAATTCATTTTTTGGTTCCTTCATTTCTTCCACATGATACTTCCATCTTTGCTCTCTGTTCAATGTTATATAAGTTACCTTTGGTGTAGGAATTGTAGCATAAGATAGATCCATCTGAAGGCGTCCTCCTAGATTCGAGCCAAACTTTCTAGATAATAACATTCCCTAGGCATGTGGGCCATCAATGACCACTATGTCCATCTGTAAAGTGATACTAGAATGGGCTAAAAGAGACACCTGGACATCGGCACATTCATGGCACATATACTTCTGTATGGCCTCGAAATCTTCAATCCCAACCTTTTCATCATCGCTAGATGCATAACATTCGTTGAAGCTCTAGAATGAAACATGCAATTGTGTAACAACATATTACAAACGAACAATGATATGAAGAAAGGATTGTTTCGAGGATTATTGTTCTCTGATGGTAGCATGTTTGAAAGGATAATTAGTATCCTCACTTTCTTCTGTAGTAGGGGCATCCCGTAGATCATTCAATTTCTTTTCTTGAAAGTCCAAAGCCTTTGCAATATTATCCATTACATAAGGAATTTTTGCCAACTCAACCAATGGCACTAGTATCTTCAAGGCATTCAAAGCACCTGCAATATCAATCTTCATATGCTCATTAGTACTTAAATCAATTGAACGCTTACTTGTGATTATGAAAGGTTGAGGAGGTGAAGGAGCATCTTTGTCTTTGATAAGTCTTGCCCTTAAACTTGTTTTCATGTATTTGTTGAATCTCTTCTTGGGAAGGCATTTTCCCAAGCAACTTGGTAGCTATGTCAGCTTCGACGAAATTCTTCTTAGCTTCCAGCATATGCTCATTAGACAAATTGAATTGCTTTTTATGCTCTAATACATTATTGCATACCTCAAGGTCTTCCTCCTCAAGAAGGATGTTGTTCTTGACGTATTCCATATAATTTGTGCATGTATGCTCGTCATGTAAAGCTCGACATGCCCTGCAATAATAAGGAAAATCACTCACTGCATTGGTAGGTTCCAAGGATGACCAAGGCCTTTGATTCCGTCGGTTGAAATTTCTTGGAGGAAACCTCGATTACTGATTTCTTTCCAACTGAACAATCTTGTTTTGCAGCGATGTATTTTGTTGACCCATGTCCATTTTGAGCCGTTTCATTTCTTCGAGCAACAGGTTGAATGAATCTTGAGTGTCATCTGAAGTGGCCACTAGTTTTTTCTTTGGTTCAGGTTTTGCTTGTGAATGTCTTGAAGTATCAAGCCTGCCAACAGCCCTCCAAATTTCATCTAATGCCTTTACCTTCTTTTTCATTGTTGCTAAATCTTGAGGCCTGTCAAGGCCTAAGTAAAAGATAAAATCCCCTGGAAATACATTCAAGTAATACGAGAGGATCATTGAATTTGGAGGTTTGCAGTCAGCTGAAAATTCTTTTATTAGCTTATTGAACCTGCGATCAAACTCATCAGTAGTCTCATTTTCATTTTATTGCATAGTCATCAATGCATTATTCAATAAGACATGATCTTTCTTTTCTTTCCATCTGTCAAAGAATAGTTTCTTAAGATCTGCTAAAGTAGATATACCACCAGCAGGCAAAGAATCCCACCATTCTCTATCATCATACTTTAAACTCATAGCAAAGTATTTAAATTTCATATCAAGATGCTCGTTACTTCTAGTCAGTAAATAATGTTCTAGTTCATCCCAATGATGGGTAACTGAAACATCTTGACCTTTAAAGATAGGTACTTCTTTTATTTTTGCATATTGTGAGGATAACCTGGAATGTTAGTGAAATCAAAAGGAGTATATGCCATATTCGATGTAGGAGTAAAACCAGTAAATAAGTGGTGGATATAAGGTAAAGCTTCATAGATTAAGAGACCACTTACTACGCTTGCTTGAGTATGCCGCTTTCTTTTATTTAAAATATAATCAAGATCAGGGAGAAAATTACCTTTTGAACGAGTTCTTGTCACATACCTCTTTTGATTTTCTTCAGTAGGAGTCGCCAGGAGAGATCTGTCGAGTTAGAGTAATAAATCTCACCAAAGTACAAGCACAAGTATGTACCTAAAATGTATTGAAGAAAGCAATTGCCAATGAAGTCGCTAGATAAGATCTGTAGGGTTAGTCCTTAAATAACAATATATTTCAAAATATGAAATGGAGGACTCACCTTGAGTTCTTTCCAAGTGTCTTGCCAAGGGTGTGAAGAATAAGACTAAGAATAAACTACCTTGATCTTTTTGAAGTCCTCGACAATGATGCCAAAAATGGCTACCATTCAAACTAGCAGTCTAGGATTTTTAGCACATTGTGGTGCAATAAGCTAGTGAATGGTAAGCATGGGAGTGATCTAAACCCAATGTCACCTCAGCTTAGTCGCTCAATTACTTCGGGTAACTCCTAAACCCAGGGGAGAGCCCTATCAAGATACCTGCAATCACCGACAAATAGATACCTTTCTACAACCTTTATAACAAAGATGAGTGCCTTTATATGGAGTCAAATAATGAGATAAGAAGACTACTAGATCTATTGAGGAGTTAATTCAACCTACTACTTATCCGACACATTAGATAGCACAAATTTGCAACACAATCTCACGTTTCCCAATGAATTTCACACAACCCAAGGGACACCTCAGAAAAGTGCGCCTTTATGAGATGGACAAGGAGGTCAAGGCGAGGTCACAAATGGCCTCAAATGCAAAACGCTACCTAGGGTTTTGAAGGTATGATGATTTCATGTTTCTCAAGGTAGGTTGGATGACGAGGACACCCTTATGAATCTATGGATAAATCACCTAGGGCGAAATTGAGGGGTGGACGAGATTTAACAAATTTCGAATATTTTTAGGTTTTTGAATTTATGTAAATTTTTAAGGCTTTTTTGACAATATATGATTTTTAGGGTTTTTATATATAAAATGAGGATGCCCTTCAAGATCCGTGGATAAATCCACTAGGGAAAATTTGTAGGGAGGAGTAGAATTACAAACTCATAGCTATTTTTGGAGTTATGAATTTTCTAATTTTAGGATTTTGGAAATTTTCAGATTTTTAGGTCTTTTTATGCATAAAATTGCAGCCACAAATATAATACAATAAATGCTGAAAAATAGAGTAAAAATGACAAGAAATGGGATATGATTTTTTGTCTCAATCCCTAGGGCATTGAGAGATCTATGGTCAACGTCCCTCTCTTAAGATGTTCCTCTAGCACTTGCAAGCTATGGCATCACCTAGCAACCTCTAGGGTTCGGTAGGTGAGCGTAACTAAGGAAAATGGAGAAGTCCAAGGCCCCAAAAGCAATAGGAAACCCTTATGCAAGACATTTCCTTCATACAAAGTTGATAGAATATTGGTAAAAAGCTCTAATTCCGAGAAAATGCAACATAAAACTACCATTCAATCCAGAAAGTAACATTATTCACTAACATTCAACAAGAGATGAGCAAAGAAGACACCTTTAGGTCATACATGTGCAAGTGTTATTCCAACAAGTCTAGCATCAACCATAGCATATGCAAGAAAGATTCCCTAAATCATTCATCCATGCACCATCAAGCAAAGAAGACCATCCCAAGAGAAGAGAGCATCACCAAAGAGACTCAAAGAGTAGGAGAAAAATAAATAATTTCATTAGAACCCTTGTCTTATGATTTTACAATGAGTGGAGGATGTCTATTTATACTATTTCATCCTCAAATATTTAATTTTGAGCCTACAAGTCCTAAAAATAAAATAATAATATTTTTAGGGTAAATTTTACATAATTAAGGAATTTTACCTCAAAATAGACAAAAATAGTAAAAATAAGCTTAAATAAGTTGAGAAAGGCTTCACTGGATGAAGTAGTGAGCCAAGGGGGGACGTCATGCCCCATGTAACCCCAAAATGACCCTTGTCCCTCAACGCTCCCCCTTCCAGGGCTTGTAGGCTCATCTCCTGGAATGATGACATCATAGGCTAGTAGCACTAGAGTAGGGGTTTTCTGGATGCTGAAAATAGGTGCAAGTGGGTGCAAAAGTTGTGCTAAGAGGGGATAACAACCCATTCAAAGATACAATCACCTTTGCATAAATAAAACTAGGATGGTCATGTGCCGTAGTGGGTCACGCCCAGAAGCCCCGAAACACCAACCCATGGGCTAAAATCCCTGCATGGTGGTGATATCATCACAGCAAAGGGGTAGTCAGGAAAGCCATTAAGCCAAGTACTTCTGAGAGTGAAACCAAGGGGGTTGGCCATGATCAATCCAAATATCCATACAAATAAAACCCACTTTGGCCTGTACAATAAAACTTTTGACCCCTTGCTCTAGGCTTAGCCTCGCTGGAATGCTGTAGCTGCTCTGGTGTGTAACAAGGGTCATCGACGATGCTGTAGAGGAGCATCAAAGGTGAAGAGTAGATAGAGAGAGCATACGGTAAACAATTTGGGTAGAGTACACTCTATGCACTTTTTGAGGGCAATGGAAAGGAACTCTTCCTTGTCACCATGTGTTGAACAATCCAATAGGAGGGTGAAAGCATAATAGGGTAAATTATTGGAAAACCTTGCTAATGTGTCTGTTTAGCTTATTTAGAGCACACAACAAATCTCTATGTTGAGAGTGTGCTCCAGAAGATTGTAATCTCTTGAGAGTAATAAAACAATGCATCGTAATGTTGGACTGTTGTCTTGATTAAGGTTTACTCTAGGGTAAATACTGTTTGTTATTTGTTTTTTCCTATTAATAATTCCCGGTGTGTTCTAGTTTAGTTTCTGCAACTATTATCTCATGTTTTCCAAGGAAAAAATTAGTTGTGTTATGTGTATATGGGGCATAAACACTGGTAGTAGTAGTAGAATTATTTTCCGCAAATTAAGCTCTATTATGACAAATTGTCTAGAGGCATGTGACAAGCATAAATATAAATATAATGCTAATAATAAAAATCATAATAATATATATTAAAGACACCAATGAAAAGTCAAAGGGTACATACCTCTTTGCCTTGTGAGCAGTCAATGCATATAAGTATTACCATCGTGAGGCTAATTGTGATCATCATTCTATCAATTATTCATTATTCAGTATATTCTTGTATATTCTGCAGATTCTTTTGTCAATTTAATTGTTAATAGGGTCTATCTTGTTAGATTATGTTAACTTCGGGATGTCCTCCATGACTCAGATGCTTTGTATGGAGGGACATTAGTACCATAGGCATCGGGATGGAGTAGAGAGTGAGATGCACTCTACTCAGTGGCATGAGCCCAGCAGGGGCTGCATGCAGAGCTTCAGGGGAGATTGACCTATGCATGCATGAGTCTTGCATGACTTGCCAGCATTTAGTGAATGCATGCAAAAGTGACCTTTTGCATGCACCGGGAATTAGGGTTTTGGCAAACCTAATTCATCCGTGAGATTATTTATAGAGGCAGGGGGTCCCCAGATGGGGTTACTCAGTTGCATTATCAGAGAGAGATACTACCAGAGTGAGGGGGACGAATCTGTCCATGTGGGGCGACTTTCTGAGATAGGGAGGAGTTGCTGCAGGAGCTAGGAAGGTCAGATCTAAGCTAGATCAGTGACTTTCAGTTCCAGAGAGACTAGATCCTCAGTACTGTGAGCTGAGAGAGCTCCACAGTGTGATTACTGATTAGATTGGAGGAGGCCGAGTTTGCTTGGAGGAGGACGTTTTTCCTGAGGTGGAGAAGCTCGTTGTGAGCTGGATTGACCGAGTTGGAGTCCGAGACCTTCAGGATAGCCTTGCCTTGAGATATCAGGAAGGTTAGAGACAATCGGAGCTCAGATCGGTTGAGATCCAGAGCAGTACGAGCATTTGGCATCCAGAGGAGGAGGGCGCACGTGTGCATGTAAAGAGGGCCGATTTCATCAGTGGGCAGTCTTCAGAGTGAGCAGATCAAAGCAGTGTGATCAGTAGAGGGCAGATCCATCAGAGGCACCGTCAGAGCACTTAGATCCAAATTGGCAGTTAGGGCACACTTCGTTGGTGCATGCATCAGCTGGATGCATGCAAATTTGTGTTTGCCCTAGTCAGAGGGATTGAGTTACCGGCTGAGGTAATTCTGTATTGTACTACTTCTTTATTCTTCTATATGCTTTGGGCTCGAGATTGAGAAGATAGCCCCATAGTTAGCTGGTTTCTCCCGAAAGGGTTCCAGGGTATATCTGTTGTCTATTGTTGGTGATTGCTTTTATATGTTGTTGGTAGATGCAGATCTAGTGGTTGAGTCTATGTTTTTATGAGTATGTACTGACATTGAGATTCATACTACTTGAGGTCTCAGACTGATACAGAGGGAGTAGTGATCTCTGTATCAAATATTTACATATCTACTTCGTTGGTACCAATGCTAAATTGTTGGCTACCTCATGCAACCAGCCAATTCATGCGTTAAATAGCTCAATAGCCCATCTGTTCATACCTCAAGTTGGTTCCATACTTCTGCACTGTACTGTCCATACACTGAATATGTATAATTTGAGAAGCAAACAATCTCAAGAATTCTTGAAGAGGTTCCAAGAGTTCAAAGCTCTTGTGGAGAACCAAACAAGGAGGAAGATCTGGGCACTCAGGTCAGACAATGGGGGTGAGTATACCTCGAAGGAGTTTGATGAGTTTTGTAGACAGGAGGGCATTAGGAGGCAGTTGACAGTTCCATATACTCCACAATAGAGTGGAGTTGACGAAAGGAAGAATAGAGCTATAGTGGGAGCAGCTAGAGCCATGCTGCATGATCAGAGTCTTCCTTTCTTTCTATGGGAAGAGGCCTGTAGTATTGTTGTTTATGTGCAGAACAGGAGTCCACATCGAGCATTGGGGTGTAAAACTCCTGTGGAGATGTTCACCGAGAAGAGACTAGAGATAGGTCACTTTCGCATATTTGGATGCCTTACATATTCTCATGTCCCTTCTGAAGAAGAGGACAAAGTTAGAGCCCACGACAGAGAAAGGCATCTTTGTAAGTTATAATGAGACTTCGAAGGCTTTTTGCTTATACCTTCCTGCACACAAGAAAGTTGTGGTGAGGAGGGAGGTGAGATTTGAGGAGGAGAAAGCCTTCAGGAAGTCTTATGATTTAGAGATGGTGGAGCAATAGGTTGTGACTCCATAGGTGACACCTTCATAGAGTTCAGCGTGTCAGGGTACAGGGTCACAGGTTTTTGGAGTGACTGGGCACAGGTTACAGGTTCATCAGTTTCAGGTACTCAATCTACAAGGACTTCTGGTACAGGGATAGGTTCACGAGTCACAGGTTCACAAGTTTCACCTTCATGTGATTCAAGTGGTATAGTTCAGGATCACCAGGTACAAGATCTCAGGTCACAGGTACTTCTTCAGGGAGACAGTTGTCAGATGAGGAGGTTCAAGAGGAGGGCCTACCACAGGAAGCTACTTCCAAGAAAAGTAAGCCAAGTTGGCTTAAGGAGCTTGTGAAGAAAGCTGAGGATTCTATGGGGCCACCCAGGAGGGAGGTCAGAGAGAGCAGGGCACCAGAGAGATTTTCTAGTTATATGGCGATGGTGACTAGCTTGAGTGAGTCTGAGCCTACTACTTTTGAGGAGGCTACCCCGCATCAGGTTTGGAGATATGCCATGATGAAAGAGTACAATTCCATCATGAAGAATGGAGTGTGGGAGATTGTTCCGAGATCGGAGGGGAAGTCAGTGGTGACTTCGAAGTGGCTCTATAAAATCAAGCATGCTGCAGTTGGAAGCATCAAGAAGTACAAAGCTCGGTTTGTGGCACGAGGGTTCGCACAGGTAGAGGGAGTTGATTACTACGAGACCTTTGCACCGGTTGCTAGATTTTCTTCGATTAGAGCAGTGATCTCCATTGTTGCAGAGATGTTGGAGGATTCATCAGATGGATGTGAAAACCGCTTTTGTCACGTCCCCATTTTGACCCCCTTCGCATTAAATCGTAAATGATGTAAATATTGTTATTTAATCATGGTGAGGAGCTCAAGGCCAAGGCCCCACCATTGATTTAGCGTTTTATGTATCAGCAATTAAAAATAGATGCCTATGGTTCTTGTGCTAGATAGGCACAATGTAAATTAAGACATCATGTAAATATGAATTTTAATGAAAAACCCACAAGTAGCTATGCAATGCAACAAAGAGATGGGGGCATGATTCTACAAGGAATAGGGAGGGAAATTATTCAAACCCTTGAGCCAATGGTGTTAATCCATGTGTCAATGAGAAAACCCATAAACCCTCAACTACCCATTCTGACTTATGCACCCAATCATTTAATTCTTCCAGAAATTGGTTGAGGCAGTTAATGCCTTGGAAATGAAGAGGCATGGCAGCCAATTTCGTGCATGGGCAAGCCATCAATCTGGGAAAACGTACTTTTGCTTCTGGGGCAAGAAAACACCCACGAAATGGTGCCCAAAGCCATTCTGAACCCATAGTCTTTCCTCTCTCACGCAGTCTGAACTACTGGGTCTTTCCCCATTACGTTTTTTACCAATTTCTTGCATTTTTCCATAGCTGGGAGCTCGTTTTTGTGTTGCATAGTGGCTGGGAGAAAGGGAGTCACGTTTTGGGGGTTTATAGAGGTCGTTTCAGCCCCTGGAATGCATATAAACGTTTTCTGAAAACGAATGGCTCTCCCAGGGTTTATTTCCCATCTACTAGTTCGTTTTGGTTGCCCACGTTTTTCAACACTTGTATTTTTTGTTGTGTGGTGCATCCCTGCATTGGTTTGAACTGTGAGCAAGAAATTAGGAGTGGAAGTGGACCTGAATTGGCTTGATAAACCTAGTGAGGGGGATAACCTCTCAAGAAGATCAAAGGGCTGGTTGCTCTTCTATGCACACTTTGAAGAACACTAGAATGGAAGGTATGGCCTGAGGGACTGTGTATTAGTGAAGGGAATACTTCCTTGTGCCAAGTGTGTAGGTATTGTGGGGACCAATCTAGATAGATCTTGCAGAGGGTGCCCATATCTCTATGGATGATGCCACTAGCTTAGCAATTCTTCCTTCCATTGCCTAACAGCCTGATAAACCCAACTGTAGCTTGGCTTGGCTGATTTGGTGTATCTTTGGGCTATGTGTGAGTCTAATGTTCCTTGATTCCTTGTAGAGATCATGCCCAGCTCGGGGGGTGGCAGTGTGTTGAGATATTGATGATCACAACTGGCCTATGGTTGGGTGGAATGTTGCAGTTGCATAGCCAGTTGCTTGGGACTACTTTGTTATAAGAAAAGTACTCTCTTGTGTTAACTTTGCATTTATTTATTTGATGAATATCGTGAATGTATGATGGATGTGTTATTGAAATTACTTCCGCTGTGTTTTCTTATAATTATATCTTTCCATATGTTCTTTTATATTATGTGAATGCTTAGCTAAAAGCTCATGGGGCTAGATGCTCGGTTTTAGCATCACGATCCTCTCCATCGCACTGGTATGATGGGAGGGGACGTGACAGAATGGTATCAGAGCTGCTGGTTGCAGCATTGGACCTCTATGGGCCAAATCCAATTACAGTCACATGGGAAGGTCCCTTCCTGATCACCACAGGTATCAGCATCGGGCCTAAACTGGCTAAGTTGGATAGTTTGCAGAGGTAAGGTTACCTCCTGTTGGGCAGCAGTCATCACAGAAAGAAGAAAAGAAGAATCCGAAATTGTTTTAAATGTTTTTGAAATTTTTTGTTTAAGTCTGTTTCGGGAAGAACTCGGAAGTCTTCGCCGCAACGGCGGGAGAACTCGCCAAGTTGACCTGAAACAACGGAAAATTTTTCTAAAGTGTTCGGCGTCAAAGGGAAATTTCGGAAGAACTCCACGAGTTGGCCCGCAATTGCGGAAGAACTCGGCAAATCGCCCCGCAATTGCGGAAGAACTCGTCAAATCGCCCCGCAATTTCGGAAGAACTCGGCAAATCGCCCCGCAACTGCGGAAGGACTCGGCAAGTCGCCCCGCAACTGCGGAAGGAACTTTCAATTCTCTTCCGAAACTGCGGAAGGAACTTTCAATTCTCTTCCGAAATTGCGGAAGAACTCCACAAGTTGCTTCGAAACAAGGAATTTCAGCCATTTTTCAAGGAGATTTTCAGGTGCCGAAAATGGAAAAATTGGCATGGAACTTATGCGCTAGATTGCGCGAAATGGAAGGATTTACAAAAAAAAAAAAAAAAAAGCCACAAGGGGGCAAGCCCCCTTGACCCCCGTCCTCCCCCTCATATGTCGTTGATTGTGAGAAAATTCTATGATTTGACAAATTGTCAATATAATATTTTCCCACGTGCATGAAAGTAGTTTATGAATTTCTTAGAATATAATGCAGCTAACAATTGTGTTGATGAACACATTTTGCAGAATCACAGTTACATCAGGGCAACACTCTAGATCGTACAGTTGGAAAGTTTTGGACCTTGGTTGGGCCAAGAAAATCAACATCATGGATGATGCACAGGATCCCTATGAGCCTGAGACAGATGCCATGGGGGAGAACATACATGTTGAAAATGCTGAAATAGAATCTAATGGGAGAAGAAATCAAGAGACTCCTCCAGGTATTGCAGCCACCATGAGAAGCCTAAGGGTGGAGTTGCAAAGCTGTAGAGAAGACAATGAAAGGATGATTAAAGCTCAGGAAGAACAAAATCAGTTGAATGCAGCCATGCTGCAGAGTTTGACAGACATCCAAAGGCAAATAAACTCTGGGCATCAGACATCAAATCCAGAAAGGGGTGGAAGTAGTTCTAGAAGGAATTCCCGTAAGAGGGCCAGTAGCTCAAGAAGAGTTTCTAAAGACAGAACATATACACTAGAAATCCCTTCTAATGAATCATCTGACTCTGAAGAATCCATTGAGGGTTCAAGCTCTTCATTAGGGATTATGTTCAGAGAGGAGTTGTTGAGTTGCAGTACATTTCTATTGATGAGCAAGTGGCAAATATTCTCACGAAGTCTTTGTGTAGAGGGAAGGATGTTTACTTCAGAGACAAGTTGGGAGTGGTGAAGAACACCTTCCTCGGTAAGAGGGAGTGTTGAAAAGTTACCAAGGGAGTGTTGTTCACCTTGTTTTGCCTTGGGGTGGACAATAACACTTTAAAAGGATGACCCCTAGTCATTTAATTAATAAAGTGAGAAGTACTTTATTTTATAAAGTCACTTTATTAAAAGTTTAAGTCATGGTTATATCCTAAGTTCATTTAAGTGATAAATTCAAGTGAGTGATTAATTAAAAGGGTCATCACATAATTAAATGATATGATAGCACTAAATATCGTGTAATTATTATTTATGGAGCATTTATTGAGAGCCCTTGATCTAATGTAATCTTGACCATTGGATGAAGAGGGGGAGGTTACCATGAACAAAAAGGCTTGGGGAAGGCAAAACTAAATTACTATTCACATCCAAGAGAGAATTTTTGGAGAGGAAGAGCACGAGAGGAGAAGAGAAGAACCTAGGCTTTTGAAGAGATTTCTGCCTAGAGAGAAAGAGATTGAACATTGGCTCGAATCCCAAGGAGAAGGAGGAGGGCATGAATTCCGAGAGAGTACTGATTTATGGAGAAGACCGTACTGATCTGTACAACAACTTGAATTTTGAGGAGAAACAACAACACATTTTTTGAGGTTTGTACAACAGTAAATGAGGTCTGTACAGGCACAATTTTCAAGGAAGCCGTACATAATTTATTGCTGATAATTCTGGCACAGTAAACGAGGAAAAAATCCGCACATAAATCGAGAAAACAAGTTCGTACAACCCGCACATGTGAGTCCGTACTGTCTAATTTTGGCATTGTTTTCGAGGCAGCCGTACAATTCTGTCGGTGAGACATTGGTACGAAATTTGTGACAACAGGGAAACAAGTACTGTTGTAAAAATTTGGAATTTGTCTTTTAAAATAAATCTCTCTCTTGAACAGGTTTTCCCTTGGAGGTTTTATCCTGGACCAACTTGGTCAAAAATTCAATGTCAAAATTTTATGTGATTGGATGATTTAAATTTTATGAGTTTGAAAGTTTAGGATGAAAGTGAACATTTTTGAGTTATTAATTTTGAAAAAGAATTTCATGTGTTTCAAGTCAAGTCATTTTTATGAGAAAAATGTGCATGCTGGTGTTTGGGCATTAAACTATATGCAGAGAAGCTTGAAAGCTTGAAACTGGGTTGGGGTTCTAAAACTTTCATATAAGAGTACCATAGGTGCTGAAGTACAAAGTGAAAGTGTCTCAGACTAAACTAGACAACTCGATACTGGTAGAGAGAGAGAGAGAGAGAGAGAGAGAGAGATCTGGAGATGGAGATGGAGATGAGGCCAATAATATCAAGGTCACCTAGGTCTGATGAACAAGGGCGATGGGGGCGACAAAGGAACTGGGTCGCTGTTGGAGTCCTCAGGTACCATAGTGGGATCTGTCTTTACGACCCTGGGGGGATGTAGAAGCGAGGAAGCATTCTCCTACCATCTGAGGTCAAAGGGAAGAAGCTCTGAATAGATATCTTGTTGCTCAATTGGGGTTGGAAGGCAATCTGACGGGTGGGGGGTGCCTTGTATGTTAATGTTTGTAGCATTGGCTAGGTACTTCCATAGTGGTTTGTGTCTTACATTTGGAAGTCGTCATTAGTACCTCTCAAGGACTTAAAAAATTCACTTTATTTAAAGGAATTATTAAAGTGAATGCCTTGTTATAAGTAATTAGGGTTGGTTTAGAGAAATACATAAGTATTCGGCATAAGTGATTTAAATTAATTGAATGAATCACAACTGTTGATCTCAAGCGAGTGAGATTTAATCTCAGCCATTGGAGTTAGGATTCTGTTTCATCCCAAAAGTATAAAAGGCAGCTAAGGGGAGAGGAGAAAGACACGAGAGAAAATCAAGCATTGAGTGGAAATTAGGAGTACTTTCTGATTTTCAGTCTCTTAGGCAAGGGTGAAGAAGGACTTTCATCTAAGTGTGGAAAGAAGGAGTTTCTGATTTCCAGGCCAAGGAGAGAAAAGATAGCAATCCAGGACCAGCAGGAAGCCATACCAATTCGACAGAGGTGCAGTTGAGAAGCAGAAAAGTGTAGAAACATGTTGTACGGACACGCTGTACAATTGTACGGATTTTTTACAACCGTATGAAAACATATAGTATGAATTTCACACAACTATATAGGTAGACCGCACAAAATCTATACAGTCATACAGATCGGTCCATACAAGATCGTACACTACGGATCCATACAGCTGTACGGATAGGGCAGTAGGATTGTTTTGCAGACAATTTTTTTTTAATTTTTTGGGATTTTGTTGAAGATTTATGGGGTAGATTTGTAGAGGGATTTTGTCTTCTGAAGGGAAGATTTTTCCAGGTTTGTTGTGTATTTTTCAGGGCTATTTTCCCAGTAAGGGAGTCCTTGTAAGCTTGGAATTTATTTAATGAAAAGCTGATTTTGAAGGGTAGAAATTTGTGCATGTATTTGTGATCCGTTTCCTATTTTGCTTCTATTGAAATTTTCTATTAATAAATCTCAGCAATAGATCTCAGTGGGATGAAAATTAAATTTTAAGCAAGGAAAAACGCTAGGAATTGTTTTATCTAGGCCCGAGATCAGAAAAATTAACATGGTATGAGAGCAAAGAATTTGAAAGGGAGCAGATTTGAAATCTATCGCAACAGATCTACTAGATTTGAGTGACCAACAGACAGATCTAGTCTAGATGTGTGGTTTACAGTAGTAGATCTTGGTGGGTGGTTGATGGACAAAGTACAAGGCAGTTATTTGTGGCAGATCTAGTTATGGTAGCAACCAGTCTCAGATTTGAAGATAGGTTAGATGGGGCATCTAACTTCCTGGCATGGAAGGAAAGAGTAGTCTTGTTGTTGAAGGAGCTTGATTTTTGGGGGATTGTGGAGAATGCAGTTACCAAACCAACAGATCCAGCTGATTTGCCAGCCTATGAGAAAAAGGAGATCAAGGCCCAAAGAGTGATCCTAGGTGTTGTGAAGGATCACCTGATTCCTCATGTTGTAAGGAAGACAACAACCCATGCAATGTCTAAAGCTCTAGTGGATGTGTTCCAGAGAGACAACATGAATAGGAAGATGATCTTGAGAAGCAAGCTCAGAGATGTCCAGATGTTGAAGATTGATAACGTTACTAGTTACCTCATGAGGATCACCCAGCTTCGTGATCAATTTGCAGCTGTTGGAGAGATGGTTCTTGATGCATAACTCGTGAATGTGGCACTAAATGGCTTCCCTAAGTCTTGGGATCCATTTGTCAAGGGGGTTGTAGCTTGAGAAAATTTTCGTGATTGGCAGAGGCTTTGGGATGATTGCATCTGGGAAGAGACTTGAGAGGAGTCTAAAGCATGTAAGCATAACATGAGGAGGAGAACCTAGCTCTTGTCAGCAAGGCACAAAAGAATGAAGGACAAGATTCCAAGGATAATAGTGAGGGAGCATCCTCACAGCCTGGCTAGAAAGACTTGAGTAAAATCAAGTACTTTATTTGCCACAAGAATGGGCATTATGCATCTCAGTGTCCAGAGAAGAAGAACGTGCAAGAGAAGAAGCATACGACAACATCAACAGATATGCAGATGGATGAGTTTGTAGTGATGTTTGAGAAGGATTTCTCACTAGTCTCCTACCTCACCACCAACATTAAGAAAAGGAGTGCTTGGTACTACGATAATGGTGCATTGCATCACATGACTGAAGCACGAAAGATTTTCAACAGTCTAACGGAGGACTTAGGGACCCATGTGGAGCATGGTGATGATGGCAAGTATGTAGTGAAGGGGGTGGGAACTATTTGGTTCTAGCTTGAGTCAGGGGGTTAGTTGGAGGCCTAGGAAGTGCTTTTGGTGCCAAATCTAAAGAAGCATTTGCTCTCGTTATTAGTTTTGGAGGACATGGGTTTTTCCATTACCATCAAGAAAGTGCAAGTAGTCATACGTCCAGAGGGAGCTAGACTTGATACAACATTGAACATTGGGGTTAGATAGGGCAAGCTATGCCGGTTGAAAGGCAAGCTTGTAGGTGGATCCAAGGGGATCTTGGATCATGGATAGATGTTAGTGACAGAGGACGAAGAGCAAGAGGCTCCGAAGGGTGAGCAGAGTTCATAGACTTCCAGTGTGGGGAGACAACCTTCACATGGGAAGAGGGAGTTAGCCCCTTCTAGCTCTGGCAGAAGTCTCAGTTGGTATGAATTGAGATTGAAGGATGCTCAGGAGCAAGTGAGTCTCCTCGGAGGACAACCCTGGAGAAAAGGCCTCCAAAGATTCATATGGTACTCATGAGTATCGTCATTGATGATGAGCCCTCTAGTTTTGAGGAAGTAGTGGATTAGCGGCTATGGAAGGATGCGATGGTGTAGGACATAGTACCATGATCGTAGGGACAACCAGTTCTGGGTGGCTCTTCCAGAAGTACCTTCCTCGCTTTGTGGGAGTGTTGATGTTTGTAGCATCGAATGGGTACTTCCACAGTGGTTTGTGTCTTACATGTGGAAGTCATCATTGATACCTCTCAGGGACTTAGGAAATTCACTTTAATTAAATGAATTTTTAAAGTGAATGCCTTGTTATAAGTATTTGGGGTTAATTTGGAGAAATACCGAAGTATTGGGCATTAGTGATTTAAATTATTTAAATGAATCACAACCGTTGATATCAAGTGAGTGAGATCTAAGTCAGCCATTGGAGTTAGGGTTTTAGTTCATCCCAAAAGTATAAAAGGTAGCTAAGGGGAGAGGAGAAAGACACAAGAGAGAAAATGAAGCATTGAGTGGGAATTAGAAGGAATTTTTGATTTTCAGTCTGTTGGGCAAGGTTCAAGGACTTTCATCCAAGAGTGGAAAGGAGTTTTTGATTTCAAGGCCAAGGAGGGAAAACACAACAATCTGGGAGCAACAGGCAGCCATACCAGTCTGGCAGAGGTGCAATTGAGCAATAAAAAAGTGTAGAAACAAGTCGTTTGGACAAGCCATACAGTCGTACAGATTCAATACATGTTGCACTGATTCTATACAGTCGTGCTGGTTGGCCCGTACAACACGGATCCGTATAGTCCGTACAACCATGTAGATAGGGCATCAACATTGTTTTGTAGGAAATTGTTTTTGGGTATTTTTGCCAGAATTTCCCTGGTTTGCTGTGTATTTTTCATGGCCATTTGCCTAGTAATGGCGCCCTTGTATGTTTGGAATTTATTTAATGAAAAGTTGATTTTGAAGGGAAAAAAATTGTGCATGTATTTGTGATCTATTTCCTATTTTGCTTTCGCTGTAATTTTCTGTTAATAGATCTCAATAGTATAAAATAATCAGTGGGTTGAAAATCAAATTTTAAGCAATGAAAAACACTTGGAATTGTTTTATCTAGGCTTGAGATAAAAAATTAACATTGTATTGAATCCATTTGGAGCTGATCCCTCTACCACTATGAGGATGTGATCGGATGTATGGTCTGTCAACTCTGAACTGGTCTCAATGATATCTGTCAAACTCTTGGGGAAGGGGTTGAAATGAGACTTGAGGTCTTACCACTCTATTATCTAAAGTACTTTGGAACTCCGCCTGATGCTTGTTGTTCTGATTTGACGGGTCAACATGAAAGTATGAGGTGATCCTCCTGATCGTCCCAAGGTGGGGTAGGGTGTTTAAGAGCTGAGATTTGTAACTGAATATCTCCTTGATGAAGAGGGCTAGGCATCTCTGATCCTGATATCAGAAGAAAGTAAAGAGGGAGCTCCTTGAGTCCCTATATAGGCAAGAGTAACATCCCTTGATCTCATAATATAAGGGGCACCTAAAAATGAGGTGCATCTCTGTCTCTGGCTCCTGTAGGTGGCACAATTGATAGATCCTATTAGATTGGGGGATATGTTGATCCGTCTCTACCTGGAGTCTATGAAAACTGACTTGGAGCTGTCCCAGAGGGATCTTGAGCAAATACATCCATTGTCTGTACGTGTATGGGGCCAAACAATGTAAAGCAAGTAGAAGTCTCGAACCCAGAAACATAAATCACTATAGCATACAACTCAGATTCCGATTGTAATGAAACACCACCAAAAGTATCAATGGCATCAATCTCATGCACACTACAAAATAGGAATGAGAATGATGTGTATCAATAAGGAACTATTTTTTGAGAGAAACGAGCACAAGAACCACGTAGAAGGTATATTCCACTGCACCTCAAGCAGTTTGACAAGATCTGGATTCCATGGAATAAAAGGGGAAAACAAGCCTATTTATTATGCTTTGAGGACAAAGCATTCTTTGAGAGGGTGGCAATTTTAACAAGCGTAAATATAATTATAATGATGATAATAACAATAATAATAATATATATTAAATACATTAATGAAAGGTCGAAGGTTACATACCCCTTCATCTTGTGACCAGTCAATACATATAAGTATACCATCACGATGCTCATTGTAATCACAATTCTATCAATTATTCACTATTCAGTATATTCTTATGTATTTTGCAGAATTCTTTTGTCAATTTAATAGTGAATAGGGACTATCCACTTCAAGGCACAACATCCACTATTTAGTATTTATATATCAATTGAAAATATTATTACACTTCTTACTATTTCAAAAGGTATTACTTGTACCCAAAATAATCATATAGCCTTTCTATGAAGTCTTTGAATTAGCCTTATATCTAGAAAATCTTCCAACGAGATGTCTTGATAAGGTGGCATCAACATGTTTCTACCTCTTTTTGATATCCAGTTTCACAAAATATAGACGCAATTTTATAGTCTTCGATTTTGTACTTAGTTTGAGAGAGCATAAGCCGATTTTCTTCTTGCCCAATTACAAAAATGAGAAATAGGAAAGTAAAAACAATGTTTGCAAATTGTTTCAATGATCGACCTCAGTAGTTTTAAGTCCCAATGTTACTAGACTAGACTCGTTAAGGCAGAGGAGTTGAGAGTTTGACTTGGCTCAACAAAAACTTGAGAAGTACAAAAATATAAATAGGGCATTTATAGGTAGATTGGTGAATTTGTCTTGGGTTGATCGAGTTTGACTTGTAATTACTTGTGAGTCAAAGTGAAACTTTTGATTACTAAGTCAATCTTGGTGAATGGGAGTATGACTCTCCACGAGTCATTTTGAATTGTTTGGCATGCAAGCAGAGTCAAACTCGGTGAATGTGAGTGTGTCTCTCCTCGAGTCATTTTGACTTGTTTGGCTTGTGACCAATGTTGAACTTAGGATAAGAAATCACACCTGGCCTGTCTCAACATGACACATCAACCCGTTAATTTCTCTAAGCTCAGATCTGATTTCTAATTCCAGTAAAAAAAATTTATTCCCAGATTTATGCACGAAAAACAATTAATTCCCAGATTTATGCACAAAAAACAATTAATTCCAGATCTGCTTTTTACAAACAGAAATGCACTGAGCTAATTAACTTGCAATATGCAGCGGAAAACAGAGAACCAATCACACACATTGACACAGATATTTTTTGGTAAACACCCCTAGAAAAACCCCGAAGGGAAAACCAGCAAATAAGAGAGATTTCTTGATTTTTGTGCCCACAGAGAAATCTAAAAGTTACAGCAGAAATTTGCAGCAGTAAAATAAATCTGTACATTGCCTTGGGAATCGTGCCAACAGTTCCCAGGGCTTGTACAGCCTGTACGGACCTGCAAGAAATATAGTATGGCCCTGCAAATCTGCCTTGCGTCCTCTGCAAATCGACCAGCATCCCACACGTGCTGTACGGCCTGTTTAGTACTGCTGTACGGCCCTGCAAAACCAGTGAAGCACCACTCGTCTAATACTCACGAGTATGGATGAATCGACCTCCGGAACGGGTACTTGCTGCAAACTCGCCCCAGACTCGTCAGAACCGGCATACTCGCCAGACTCGCCGTGACTTGGTTTACTTGCTGCAAACTCAGCCATGACTCACTTGGACTCAGCACAGCACAGGGAAAAAAGTCCGGAGGGAAAAAAGCTTGGACTTCAATTTTTTTTTTATTTGGTTGATTGATTTTGGAGGGAAAACCAACGTGGAAGAGGGCATTATCGATTTGGCATCTAGTCTGTAAAAATCATGTAAGGTCTGTTCTGGTAAAGTTGTAAACACTAAACACTATGCCCTGGAAATGTCTGTGGTACTCTGCCTAAGATCAACCTTTATCAATATTCAATTGTCACCCCAATTAGAAGTATGTTTAATAGGGATTTCACTGGGTATCATAACAAAAATACTTCTGGTACTGGACATTACAATTCTAGGTACACCATTACGCTTAAACAACAATCTACAAATACATACCATGTTCTGTTGGGCACTATTCTTTTGCATATGGGACAGATCGGAAAGATCTATAAATGTTTCTGATTTGGCATGCAGTGACATTTCTTTGAAAACATCTCAAGCTTCTGGGCTGCTTAACAATTGTAACACCTGGTCCTATCTTCAATTTTCTTTTATTAATCTTTAGACAGTGGCGTTTTGCTACTCCTTCATTGGAATTGTTCTTGATATCATCATAATCCATACCACGATCTGTATGGGCATTTTCTACTCATGGGGGACCCTCACATTTCAAATTTTTGTTGACAAAACACATCTTTGCTGAGTCGGTTTCAGTTTGTTTGCTGCTCGAGGCTTCAACGAGATACCGTGGGTGTTCATCCATAGTCGAACTTCTTTGCCCTAGCCTCGAAAAATTGGCAAACTGAAAATTTACCATATTTTAATTTTTTTCCTATTTGCCGAGTCTTGTCGAGTCTGTCCTGGGTCTTTCCTGAGTCGACGAGTCATATGCCAGCCGAGTCTTTGCCGAGTCTGAGTCGTGCAACATTGTGCAAAACAGCCTTCTCGATTTGTGTGCTCTGCCAAGAAGATCACCCTTCCTTTCTTCTTGCTGAGAATCTCTCTCTTGCTCTTCTCCTTAGCTTTTCAGGACTTCCTTGTCTCTCACTTGTTGTGTCTAATCTTCTCCTTAGATCTCCTTTTATAACTTTATGATGACCAAATACTTAAACCTAGATCTCCAAAGTGATTAACGGTCAAGATTATATCTTGATCACTTGAGATCTACGGTTGTGACTTAATTTTTCGTTGACACAACTTTAGTAGCTTTTTGGTCATTATAATATAAAAGTCACTTGAACTTTATAAAATAAAGTTAATGTCTGGAGAAGACCCCTTTGGAGCACTTCTTGCAGGCTAGACACAAATCCTGCAAAAGTACCTGTCCGAGCTACAGCTCAACACAACCCATGTGATTAATGTCATTCTAAATGGGTTCAAAACCAGACATGTTTCTCCTTTGTTGCAGCGAATTTAGTTGATTCTTGATCTGAATCTACGAAAAGAGATGCTATACAGCAAGTAGGTCTCAAATGGCATTGAAAGATGTATTTTCCAGATTATTTATTGGTCTTGAAAACTTGCATTACTGAATCTTCATAGATAGATGGCATTTTGCTTGTCAACCTTCAGATTTCTTGTCATCATCCAAATTTAGATTATATGGTAATTAATGTTGTCACATTTACTCCTAGGGATCTCTATTGATGGATCCTTTTTTTTGTTCATTTTTTTCTCTGTTTCAAAGTTGGTTATGTTTGACATGAGCTGTGAATATTGATTATTTGCATTTACTTGTATGTTATATGACAGGAACAAGATCTGCATGTATTAATGCAGCAACTTTGGCAGTTGCTGATGCCGGCATTCCTATGTGTGATTTGGTTACATCCTGTGCTGCTGGCTACCTGAACAGTACCCCTTTGCTTGGTCATTCTCGTTCATCTTAATAATTGGCTTAGTTGTAGCTTAGGTACTAACTTGTGGGAGTCTAAATGCCTCACTAAGGCAAACTCTAATGTTCAAAAACTGTTTGACAGACATGAACTACATGGAAGATAGTGCTGGGGGTCCTGATGTTACGGTGGGCCTCATGACAAAGATGGATAAAGTGACTCTTCTTCAGGTATTAATGCCTCTTTTCTTTCTTAAATGGCTTATTTTCTATAAAGATTCTTATTGAAAAGATGGATTTCATGGTCATGGAGATACAGTCAGCGATCCATTTTTCAGATCATATTTTATGTTAGCTGTACTGTTTGTGGTTGCCACAGTTTCTATCTACATTGCATGAATATGCGTATCCAGGGGTCAGTATCCAGAATGGGTACATCGCCATCTCTGATACGCGCAAGTGGGGATGGGACCCCTTTGGGGAGAACTGGGCCCTTGCTATATTTTTTAAACCATGGTTAACGGTTTCTGTATTCTAAATGAATTCCTACAGGAAACTAAACAGTGGAAAACTGAGAGGTACTGAGAACTGCACTCTGTAATTAGTGCTAAAATGTATCAACACATACTGTAGAAAATATATTTGAGAAACACAGTAAATTGACTCTCAAAACCTGTCACTGCTTTTCATTACTTCTGAAAATAAAATCTGTTACAGAAAAACAATGAATTGCTAACTGCTCAACTGAAAACTGAATGAATAAACCTATACCCCTCCTTTCCCCTTCATAGACTACAAAGAAGAGTAGGTATAATGAATCTGGACACATGCAGAACAACACCTAAACTAGAGGTGATTTGAGGCATGTAATCATGTATCCTCCTAGAGATCTGTGCCCCTATCTACATGCATGCACCTAACTACTTTTGACTTAAGCTAAAATTGCAAAACTTCTTAATAAACTGAAAATTTTAAATAACACATGCAACTATATTCATCCTCTTTTACTTAACTGAGAAATGACATGCAAACTGCAAGCTGCTGAAGTTAACATTATCCCTTCCTATCTATTGCTGGCACATGCTTGACATTATCCCTTCCTATCTATTGCTGGCACATACATGCATGCAAGCAGGTGCCTTCAACACTGGAAGCCTACAAATGTATTGGTGTGCCCTCTAGTATTCTCTATTGTTGTGCCCTCATCTACCGACCATCTTGCTTCATGGAAATCATTGTTATATAGATCTGCTGAGACTACGACACTTGTTTGTAAAAGCCTGTAGTACCTGCTGTACCTTCTGTAGCACAGACCTGCTCCAGCACTACCTTTGTTGAATTGTTCCCTCTCTGTACTTGTGCATTTTACTGCCACATGTGCCCAGGACTTGGACACACTTTCCAAGGTACCAAAGACTAACACTCCGTCTTACTGAGGAAAGTGTTCTTTGCCAAACACAGGATGCACCCTTGATATCTAGTGTTTCCCCAATGCTAGGGGCTGGGTCAAACAGTTGACCACCAACAAAGTTGAAGAAACATGAATAGGAATCATTACTTCCTTCTATGCTATGAACTCTCCTTGGAATTTTCGAGGTGAAAACCTTCTATACAAGGAACATTGCATCAACACCCTTCCAACCTTTTTTGTCCTTCATGCCATTTTCACTAGTGCACATCTTTTTACACCACAACATGAATTGTTCTGGATTTTCTGGAATAATGAACTCATCTGTATATACGGCCCAGACAAGTGTATCAGATCTATCAAATAGCGAATTGAGATCTGCACTAAACTCAGAAAAACCCAACATGAGTATAAACTCATTGATATTGAAATCCAAAATTGGTGGTGCATGCATCAACCCATCCAAGCCTATTCCCTCTTCCTAGGTGAATGCTCTGACAACTAGAGTAAGAGTCTCATCAAGGTTGGCTCCCTCTCGCTAAGAGAATCCTTTTGTAACAACCTTATCCTAGCTCTCTTCCATACTCTTGTTAGTTGTAATTAGAGAATCTATCACTAATTCCACAATTGGTTTTGTCACTGTGTCCTCAAGGTTGGAGGCACACTCCATCATGTCTTCCTGCCATACTTGCTTAACTAGATTTTCAAGTAGCCTGTAAAGGCCATATTCTCACACTCCTTTGGCTAAAAATTGACTAGATCCATGACTATTGTCTCTAATGGTGACTTCATGACCATCAAACTTTAGCCAAACTCTGTAAATTTGTCATGCAAAAAACTGAAAAAAGAGTCTTTGTTAACTATGGAACATATAAGCTAGAATTTAACTCAAGAACATCACGTGAAGGCACTTGGAAAGAAATGGACCCGAATCCCTTTGCAAGATATGTGGCATCATCACCCAACTCTACACACAGTCCTCTCTCTTGCTCTTGATACTTGGTGAAGATCTTTCTGTCAGAAGTCATATGTCTGGAAACACCACTTTCCACATACCATCCAACACCCGAAACTGTGCTCGTGGAAAGACATGACGCCATGGCAAAGGTATTATCAAGCATGGTAGTCAAATCATTCACACCTGAAGCTTCTGCACTTACAGCAAAGTCTTAATGTTTCCTCTTTCCCTTCTTCCCCTGAAATGAACGATATTTCTTTCACAAACGAATATCCGACATAAGAAGGATAGTAAATAGAAATTCATATAGGACAAATAAACATATTTTATAAATGATTGAGTAGATGATAGAATATGATTACAATGCCATGGGTCTGTCTACACTTCAGTCATTCATCTATTATTATTATTATTATTTATTAATTGATTTTTATTTATAAATATTTATGTCTATTTCATTACCTTCCCCTTTAGAAATGCTTTGTCCTCAATGCATATTTATGGAAAAGACTTATCTCTTGTTCTTGCTCAGAATGCCTCCTCATGATCCTTTGTTCTTGTAGCTGTGATAGTTAATGATACAAGATTATATGAACTACGAAGCATCGGGCATAATTGTCTATGTGAATGGGTTAGGCCACCCTAATTCAATTTTCTGAAAATGATGTGGCAACTACTTCCGTGATTTGGAAAATGATAAGATTCCACACTTGAACTTCTCTTCAGTACAGTAGGATCTTTACTTAGCTTTGCATATTGATTTTGTCTTTGGTTAGTTCGTTGATGACTAGTATAATTAGGGTGATGATAAGGCATCCTTGTATCTAGTGTCATATTTTTAAAATCTTCATCTTTTGATACTTCTGGTGATTTTATGGTTGGTAAGATTTCAAATGGATCTATATTGGTTCCTTTTTGCAACGTCTCCATTTTTATATTTGAAGACTTCTTTATTTCAATGAGAGCAATCATTGTTTCTTTGTCAATCGTTGGTTCTTTGTTGATAAGTTGTTGTAGCTTTCATTGTATTTACCTAGGTCTTATCTTATTCCTTCCAGGCAATGAGAAATAAAGGCTAGTGTTTCTCTCAGAATTGGCAATTCAATATTTGAATGAACTAGGGCAAGGCTAAGAAATCCTAGGTTGTGTTAGCACTTTACCTAAATAGGGAAAGCAAGATGCGAAGGCCCAAAACAAGAGACATCCTTCAAAAGTAACATCTCACTAACAAGACAAAGATATCATGTATAAAACCCTAAATTGCCGCTACCTTGGGTGCCTGCGATAGTGCAAAATAAGAGGTTCAAGATCTTGCCACAATTGATAGAGAAAGGAGAAGAGAAAGAGACCTCAAGAATCCTTTCACCTTAGAATAGCCTTGAAAGATTGTAAAGATACCTCAAACATCAAGATTTGATTTGTAGAAACCCTAGAAAAGCCAAGAAGAGAGGTGCACCGCTTAATTGTTCTTGTATACACGTAGAAATAAAATTTCAGTCAATTTTTGATCTTATGATCTTACTTACAAATGAGAGGAGGGTGCCTTATTTATAAGAGAAAAAGTTCACTTTATTCCTCATCAAGGTCGACCTACCTAAGTTGAGTTTAAAATGACTTTTTAGGGTTTGTCACCCACAATTCAGTAAATTTATGATCTTATGATCTTACTTACAAATGAGAGGAGGGTGCCTTATTTATAAGAGAAAAAGTATACTTTATTCCTCATCAAGGTCGACCTACCTAAGTTGAGTTTAAAAGGACTTTTTAGGATTTGTCACCCACAATTCGGGGACTAAAGCTCATAAAACATAAAGTAATGATAAAATAAGATGATAGCTTCAACAAGATGAAAAGTTGAGCTTGGAAGGAGGACGTCATGCTCCATCTAATGCCAACAAGTGTCTTTTTCCCTCAACGCCGTCCTTAGTTTGGTATGACTTTCAAAAGCTTGCTTTCAAGGTCCGCAATTTTCTCTTTTTGACTAAGATGACTAAGAGGGAGGGGTAATACAACAAAATAAGGTTCAAGAGGGTATGGATGGGGTGGCTAGAGCGGGTATGACAACCCTTTCAAGTGCAATCACCTTTACAAAGCATAAAACCATAAGTGTTCTTAGGGGCTCTTAAGCCATGTGTCCTAATGGAGTTACCCCGAGATGCACGAATACCTACCCAGGGCATAGATGCTCGACATGATGAGGAATTGCCACCCATCAAGGGGTAGTCAATAGGGCCACACGACCAACACATCTTTGAATGGGGACCTAAAGGACCTGCCATGACCGACCAAGGGGTCTAGAACCCAACTAGACCAACACTTTTACACAAAGAAGCTCCAACTTGGCGTTTTACACTGACAAAAAGACCCCCCTCTTTGGCATCATCTGGTAGGGTGCATTGCAGAGAATCTTGTAAAATAATTTTTCGAGCAATACCCAATTTTCAGATTTCTCTCATGGCTTGTTATGTGGGTCGAACTATCACTTATCTCCAAGTGGGGCGCATTCTCCTTCTAGAGGTATGCACTAGAAAAATAAACTTGAAGTGTTTGCTAGTAACACTTCCTATGTGTTGAAAAGCATGTAAAGGGAACTCCCTAGTGACCCCAACATAAATCTTAAGCTATCTCATTGTAATTTAATTTTGCTACATGGGCTCTTAGAGGCAATTCTCCCCCCTCATTTATCAGTCATTTATAACTCTTAAAAACTGTAAAAAGGTGGGATTAATCTCAGCCTTTGATCTAGTTTTGAGATGTTTTAATCTCATCCCTCCATCCTTATGGACTAGGGATTATGCTCCTCTCTTGTTCTATAAAAGAGAGTGAGTTGTTCATTGTAAAGGACTTTTGGACAATTTGCTACAGGAAATAGAAACCAAAATTTTTCTAAGCTTCAAATCTCTTGCGTCTTTGTGTGCATTTGATGAATTTCACTCATTCCCATCCTCTTTGAGTGAATTTATGCTAGATTTGTTGGTTTGAGGCACTATCTTAAAACGTTTGCATGCAAGGATAAGCAACAAGTTCGCCCAATGTGCCTTGGTGTCTTCTGGAAAAATGGGTTTTGCTATAAGAAATCATTTTGCTTCTTTCTTTCAATTTCTTTGCCATTCTCTTTGTTCGTTTGCATGATTATCTAGTTTGCAAGCAGGGTTTTGTTTTGGTAGTTGTATTATCTTGAGATCCACACTTTCTGAGTCATTTTCTATTTACATGTTGGAGAACCCAAAGCTACAAGTGCGCCTAGCTAGTTCTTGGACTCATCCTGGCTAAGATCTACTCACATCATTGCTAGGAGGGGTGGAGCTACTTTATCAAACCACCAAGACACAAGTATGTACATTTATCTTGGATCTAGTTCTCTCTTCCTCCAGTAGTCAAGCATTTTCTCTTGTTTCCAGCCAATTTTGTCAAGCATATGCTAGATCCAATTTTCTCTTAGCCTTTTCATAGCTGAATGTTTATTTTCCTTCCTAGTTTGACCTAAACTATCAATCCTAAGTAAATGACTCCATAAAAACCCTATGATTAGGCACTAGTCTCCTAAATTTATCATTTCAGTTGTTTGAGGGTTATTTTAGCCTAGTATATGTTATTAAAGCCTGCTGTTCTGTTCGTTTCAATATCGCATTTAAGTAAACCAACAAGCTTCTTGTGTTAAGAATGCCCTTAAATTTCAACCAACCACAAGATCTAAGCCTTTCACTTATTTTTTAGCCTTTTAAACGATAAATACCCTAAGAATAACTCATCTTGAGTCCCGGTATATTTCTTCGTAACACTTTATTCCTTTAGACACCATAGCATTCCTAAAATCTAGACTTTAATTTTAGCTGTCCCTTCATCTCAAGTTAATTAATCATTATGGCAACCATCTCTAATTCGAGTCTAGTCATCTTTGGGTGCTTTCATTTATAGAGAAACTTGTTCATTTGATTTCCTATCTATGTGGCTGCTTGTTCTTAGCTTTAGGGGGCATTCTATTACATTCATTAACCTCAATTTTCCCTTGAGCATTTCCCCCCGGGGTTCCCTTTTCCTTAATTTGTGACTCTTCAAGGCACCTCTTTCCCTTGTAAAATTGGTCTTGCTAGTATTGTGAGAAAGCTAGTTCTGCCGGCAAGTATCTATGAAAGTTTGATTGGGGACAACTCTTGTGGTTAGTTTGAGTTTGCTTTAGTGGACCTGGGAAACATAAAGGGAAGGGACCTTGCATGTGTGGCACTTTGGGGCAGTGTCCCAAGGTTCTACTAATCTAGGGATTGTTTAATCCTTGCAAACACAAGATTGCCAAATCGTGTGACAACAAGTGCTTTGACTCTTTTGACTTTAATTTAGGCACTATTCATAGGAATAATATATAAAAACCAATGTGCCCCCAAGTTTCCGAGACGTGGGGACACAGGAGTGGGGAAACACATAAACGACATATGCAGAAGTACCCTCACCCCCCAAAGTTTAGGAAATGTTGTGGTCTTCAACATAGGGGACACCACTAGGAATACTACAAATGTTTTATTCGAATACATAAAAGTTGAAATTTGGAGCATAAGTCATTAAAGTCTTTAATTTTATAATATAAAGATTAATACAAGTTTACGACATACATCAAGTGAAATAAAACAAAATACAACCATACATAAGTTATAACTGATAAAACAAATTTGGAAATACAACCATATTGAACAACGAAATGAAATTGAGGCTACTGCGAAGGAAAATAGTAGACGACATGGCCCTTTATCATTTAATTTTTTATTAATTTTTTTATTCTTTGGTAAAAAATTGTCAAAGGAAACATGGGGATGCCATTTTTAGGAGGGAAACATTTCCCTTCTGTGTTTCCTTGAGTTTCGTTCAAACGGGGATGTAGGGGGGCGTTTCCAATGTAGTTTCCAAGTTTTTGATACGTGTGGGGGCGTGGAAGCACGTTTCCCTATGTTACCAGATCTGCCACCTTAGTGTGTAGGATCCGCGGATCCACGGATCCGATACGTATCCGGATCGGATCCGCCTAGGATCTTTCATGGAAACGTATCCCCTGTAAAAGGAAACATATCCTGGTGCTATGAAACAGATCCTTTGAAAAATCAAACAATTCCTGAAATTTTCAAACGGATCTTGAAACTACCAGTGCTTCTATGAGCCATTGATCGCCCCCCCCCAAAAAAAATGTTTTTTAATGAAAAACTTAATAAACTCTAAACGACTAATTGCTAAAAGTGTAAAACCCATTCCTGCTCAAGGTCTGAACTATCCTTATGTCAAGCTCTGCGCTTGAACTTTGATATATCAATAGCAAGTTCTGCTCTCAATGTTTTTATTTGATTTATCTTTACGATCAAGGTCTGCTGTCAAAGGCTGATCTATCTTTATGTGCTATGTTGTTGCTCACTTCACCTACACTGTTATGTAGTCTTTCCATAGCCTTCAAGAAACCCACCTTATTCCCGGCTGATAGGGACATGTGGATGTGGCTCACAAAAACACTACTATGACCTGCTTCAAGTTCATGTTGAAATGGATTTCAAAATTATCAATATCAATCATGGTTACAACTCATCAAATTATCAGTTATGGTACATGAACTCTCTTTTTTGGCAATAACTTATAGTTCTACTATTGGGTTTCATGAATAGTTTTGATTCTTCACTCTATATTTTTATTTATTATATAAATATTTTTATAATTTTCTGTACAGGCCGTTTCTGTGCTGTATCCGGATCCTAGGTTTTAAAATATCTGGTGAATCCATATCCGGTTTCGGATCCGTATTCTGGTAACTTTGGCGTTTCCTACCCTTGCAGAGGCACACCCATGTAACATTGAAAAAAACCTTAGAACATGACATATAATTAGTTAATTGCGAAAGGGGGACATGATGGAAATGGGTGAAGTGGCTAGTGAAATTACATGATATGAAAAATGGCTAGGTAAAATGTTGTTAATGACATGAAATGAGGGTCACGCTTGCTTAAATCCCCAGGGGCACACATCCCATAAGGTCATACACTTAATTTGATGAGGAAAGAAGAATTATAACCACACCATGATGCTCCCTAAGCTATTGAACTATATTTGAGGATATAGGAGCCATTATAGAGTAACACCTTTGACCTCCTATAGAGTAACACCTTTGACCTCCTAATGTCATGTTCACACATAAAAGAGCATTTTACCACGAGTCAAGTAGAGAGGATATGTCATAAAATTGGTACCAACTAGATGTTTCCATCTGTCTCTAGCATATGGCAAGGTAGGCTGAGTAGGTTGAAGGTATCTCTAAGCTAGCTGAAAGTGTCCATGTCAAGTGTCTATGGGAAAACCATAGATCTCATCTATGGTACTGCTGGATGTGATGGAAAATCACATAGGAAATGATGATCAAGTCACCGGTCATCCCATACATGTTAGGGGGTAGCAAACCCGAAGTTGCACAAGCTGTATCTCCTAGATTTCCATGGTAAATCTGCGAAAATTTCAATAGAGATGCTTTAGAAATTTCTTTCAAAAAGCTAAAAAGACACGCAATTTGGATATCCCCATCAGAATTTATAGCTTCGGGACTGAAGGATATTGCTTGAAGGTGTCGGTCCATGAATCATTTACTCATACACCACTTGTTATAATCAAATCACCTAAAACAACATAATAAACGCTGAATACCACCTTATGATATCTCATACATTGCCACTACAATAATCTGTGAAATGGAGGATGGAAATATTATTAAGATGCCACTTCGAGGGGGCAAACCATCTAATTACAATTAAGAAATAAACAACACAATACCCTTGTCAAAGAATCTCCTTACCCTACATATAGAAGAAGAGATTAGGGTTAGATATTCCCATACTATCTCTTTTGGCTGACATGCACTGGAGGAGTGTGGGTGCTACTGATCTTAAAGAGAGAACCTGAAGTAGAAGAATGGGTGGAGAGTAGGTTAGAACATTTACTACTAGGAGAATGATGAAGATAATAATATGAATAATAGTTAGGGCTGTGATGTATAAAGAGCCATGCCATTTTGAAATGTGTTATCATCACTAAGTGGAAGAAATAACATTGTGCATTGTTGTCATACCTACATCTCCATCGATACATGTATATGTACATAGAATGTTATCTGAATAAGAGCTTAATGGTATTCTTTGATTTATGTCACTTTGATTGTTCTTTTCCTTTCTTTTGTATTGTGTATTGCTTTGGGTTTTTAAGCATTTTTCAATTGCTAGCTACTTAGATCTTTATCTACTTTTGATAGCATCACTATAAGAGCTGCTTTCACACTACCACTATGTATCTACACTCGAGGCACATTTTTAGTGCTATTGACGTACTTATTGTGGTCTTTCATTGAATATTAATAAATAATCTTATATTATCTAATTTATTCAAGTCAAGTGCACACATATCGTCTACTATATTTCATTGTCATTACTCTAAAGTCTAAACCTGTAATTTGTGTGGATCCAATGTTTAACAAAGAAGGCCGTTGTATGAGTAACTCTTACAGTCTAGAGAGGTGATGGTTAAGTGTCATGGAGCTGCGTAAAATGATCTAGTATCAATGGCCTTACCATTTCTGTGTCCTTGATTTCTATGAAGATATCTGTAACCTGTGATAAGTCCTTGTTTTTGTGATTGGTTTGATAGAGCCACACAGTTGGCAAATTGGATCTTTGCATTTCTATTGATACGTGGATTGCTTGTTTAGGCATTTCTTTTGTTTGGAGTGACATTTTATGGAATTAATTGAGATTGTTCCATAGGTTTCTTTTATCATTTATTGGGGTGTTGTTTTCTGTAATCTTCTAAAATTATCTCGATGCTCTAATTAAGGTCTGTATCTGGTTTCTAAACTGATCTTGTACTTGTAATTTGCATTTTTAGTCCAAAAATTGATTCTCTAAGTATCACTTTTTTTTACTCCAGATGGACTCAAAGCTTCCAATGGACATATTTGAAACTGTAATGCAGTTAGCAATTGAGGGTTGCAAAGCAATCGTTCGCTACATCCAAGATGTAAGCTCCTAATACTAAATTTTGTATGTTCCAGTTTCTATTTTGCAATGTTTAAATGTTTATATGATGTTAGGACACTTGGAATTAAAACGTGCCTTAAATTGCTGAAAATAAATGTCATAAAAGTGCCTGGGAATCTTCCAGCTGAATCCAGTTCTGGCATAACTAGTACTCATGGGAATAAGTATATGCTAATATTAAATTACAGATATTTGGCCCTAGTCACTCTGAGAAATGCTAGATATGATGATTGTATTTTGGATAGTGGAGATTGAATTTGATCTTTAAGGGGGCAAGCTGTTCCAAATACCCATTGCAGAAAGAATTTCCTCTGTAGCTTTACATATAGGAGTAGTTCAAGGATATAGAAAAAATGCTGGAGAAGCTTCTCTGCTTCTATATGGAAACAGGTGAATCTCATAGTATACCCATGGGTGCATCTGAAATGGACACAACCTATGTTCTGTGGGAAATTAAGTTCAGGGGCCAACTTTTTAAAATGCAAAGAGCGCACTTCTTGCATATAGTGGAAGTCTGTCTCTTGGGATCATGCTACCTTTCTATCATGACACTGCCTTTTAACTCTGGAACCTTGCCCAAAGATTGGATGGGATTTGAATACACTTTCTCTTTATTATGGTGGCATGGAAATAGGCTTGGTGAGAATGTTGGCAATCTGATCATCAGTCGGAATATACAGGAGCTGAACTGCTCCTCTCTGTAGCATGTCTCTAATATAGTGGTACTTGATCACAACTGCTCCCTCTGTGCTGGAATCTTCTGCTCCCTCTGCACTAGAGCACACCACTGTATACTATGGGACACTGTTTCTCATCCATTAGTGTCATGTCTCATTAAGTGAGTCTAATTAGGTAATACTGGATGGAAATCTAGACTCCCTCTGGATCTCTACTGCAGATTACTTCTGCAACTTTGCATCATAATCTCCCTCTGGAGCTGCACATTGGCTAGTAGATTAGTATGCAAGAGGTGTCATCCCTGATGCCAACTTAAACTGCATCCTAAACATAAGCACGACTCCTCATGAGAGTATAAGTATATCATAGATTCAATCAACCGTTACCAAATCTGAATCATAAGCATACTCAGCTTCTTCAAATTTGTGTAGCCATGAACTTATGGTCCATCATCCCGAATCTCTCGAGTCTCAACTGTGTACTCCCTCGAACTGAGGGATATCTCATCTGGTCTCGGCCATACTTCTAATCTCAAGAAGTAATGCATTAGGTTAAGATTCTTCATCGTGGACTCAGAGGACAACTCCCTCTGTACCTGTCAATAGATTTCTCTGTCTCGGTTGGGAACTGATCATTAGTATACAAAATCCAATCAAGAAATCATCATCAGCAACCTGTGTTATCTGCACATGCTGAATCCTGGGACACTGGTCTAACTGGATGTATCATTGTATACTGCACCTCCTCTGAGGTCAACTGAGTGGTTCTTTCCCTAGGGCATGCTAATTCCCCACTCAGGCACAAGTAATGTTCTACTGAAAGCCAACTGCTATTCAGGTAGTCCCCACATTTCAGGTAGCATACTGAAGTAACGATGAACTTTGAATAACTTTTCTGCTGCTACTAACTGCAACTCCTTATGAACTTCTGTAGTAGAGATATACAAATCGTTAGTCTTCATGTGAGATCTATATGACTGAATGTACTAGATCCACATATTTATGCTATTACTTTGGAATAGTCATCACAGCCACTGTAGCCTCTCCCTCTGTCACGAAAGCCATCCTGCTATTTGATCTTGAGAGTCATTTCTAAGCATCCTGCTCCCTCTCAAATACTAAGTATCAATGGGCTCTTAATCTAGCTGACTACACATCCATCACTTTCTCTTCAGAACAAGTCCCATCATCCTTCTCTTGTAGGTCATAACACATGGTCTTTCCCTACAATTCAGATTTCGTCAAATAGTCAGCAACATTGCATAATCACAAAAATTAAATATTATTTCAATGACAATAGTTCACACAATCATGTAAGCATTTTAGCCAATGCTCCAACACACCATCCATCCATATCCCAAACATACTTTGTGATTATCTGGATTCCTTCCATCTCCACCAGAACATACTGTCAGGAGCGTGCACTGCTCTAGTATGCTAGTAAAGAGGTTTCATCCTAGACTAGTTCCATCTAGGGTTCATGGAATGTTGTGCAGCACTACAGGCTGCTTACCCAACATAACATGTACTATAAATATGCTATGTCATAACATGCATAACACACTTCCTGATTCTAAGAATACAGATATGCATACAACTGTTATGAACATTCAGATTTGATCTACAAGAGCAATGATGACAAATGATAATCCAAATACAAATACTATCTTTTATTGTTTTGTGTGGGCTCCCTCTTGATCTCTGCCTCCTTGTAGGGATCACTAGAGTCCTTAGATCTTTGTCTTCCTACTTGGAAGCTAACTGCAACCTGGACCTTCATACAACACTAATGACAATCTCCTCATCTAGAGATAATGCAATCATTGGTGTACTAGAAGAAATACTCCTTTCGACGGTCATCATCTTTTGCATTCCTTGACTTCTTTGGTGAAGTCTCTTCATCAACATCAGCGGTTGAAGCATGTTCCTTTCTCCTCTTTGATTTGCATTGATTCTTGTAGTGACTGAACTTTCTGCCATTGAAGCATTGGATTTGTGAAAGATCTTTTTTCTTCCTTTGTTCTGGGGCTGAACTTGATCTTTCACCTTTGTCTTTTCTACCAAAGGTCCTCTTTCCTCTTTTCTTGGTGTGTGTAGCAAGAGCTTGATTTTCTTCATGAGAGGCATGATCATTGCCTCTAGCCACAAGTTTGGTCTCTTTTTGTGTACAGTTTGCCCACAATCTTTCAAACTTTGGTAGCTTAGATCTTCCAGTCACACTTTGAATGAATGGTTCCCAAGATTGAGGGACGTCATTTAGAGTCATCATGACTAATTCCCTAAGTAGCCAGGGTACCCGTACCTGGGGGTTGGGCACCCGTACCAGTATCGGGTACCCGTACCACTGTACCGGGTACCTCTGGGAGTACCGCGTAAGTACTAGGTACTTCACCCAAGTACCCAGTACTTGGTTAATGAACTGAGGGTACTGGTACTTCAAAAAATCCCAAGTACCGCGAGTTTGGGTACTCTGTGGGTACTTCCGGCCTTGAATTTAACCCCGTGGACCTGAAATGCAATTTTTATTATGGTTTTCAAGTGAATATGGGGCGAGGTGGATGGTGGGGCCCATTTCCACAAACCTAAAATGAAGCATATGGCTCACAAATAGCTCAACGCAACCCTTGCATTTTATTTTATGTTCGTTGTGTGTCCATCCGTTGGTGTCAAGTTTGGACTTTGCTGTCAATATTGGAGGCTGCTATCCATCTGCCACTGTCAATTTTGGAGGCCGCTGTTCATTTGTGACTCATGAGTAGATCAATTCATTGCTTGCACAATCAACAATATCTCTGTTATTTAAATTTTCATTTTCTTATTATAATTATATTAATTATGTATTGCTGTTAGTTATAACTTATAATTATATTTTGCTATTTTTTATTTCAGATTTCTGATTTCATTTTCTTATAATAATTATATTAATTATAATAATTATATTAATTATAATAATTAGATTTCTGATTTCATTTTCTTATTATAATTATATTAATTACGTATCAGTATTGCTGTTAGTTATAATTATGTATCAGTATTGTTGTTAGTTATAATTATGTATTTTGATTTTGCTATTTTCTATTTCAGATTTCAGATTTCATGTTCGGAACTATGGCAAATGCCATTTGTCAAATTTAGGATGTAGTATGACAATGGACTCATGGAGTCATGGATGAATATCATGCTATTATGCTAATGATTCATATCAATATCAATATCATATATGTAATTTGAATTAATGTGCAATACCAATGTCAAATGTGTGTTACTTGTTGAAAACTTATTAACTTAATAATAAATATATTAATATAAATATTAATTATAATTTAAACTTGAAAATTATATATATATATATATATATATATATATATATATATATATATCATAGTTGCATGGGTACCGCTCTCGGGATTTTGGCAACTCGTACTCGGCATTTCCCCACTCCTGGGAGCTTGGGAGCTGGTACGAAATGTCCCCTTTTTGTTGGGAGCTTCTTTGGGAGCTTGGGAGCTTTTTGGGAACTTGCTTTAGCCGCTCCCTTTTTTTTGGGAGCTTGTAGAAGCTCCCTGTCTGTTTAGGAGCTTCTAGAAGCTCCTAAACAGACAGGGAGCTTCTACAAGCTCCCAACCATGTGGAGCCCAAAAGCATAAGAAAAGTGTCGAAAATCAATTGAATGATTGTTGTTTATTGTTCCAAGAAATCACCAATAATAAAATTCCAATTGAATATATCAATAACGCCATTTTTAAAATTTTCAAGGTTATATAAATTAAGAGGGCTCACACCTCTTAAATGTTTAGATCCATTCACACTCAAAATATAAGCTGCCAGTGTACTTAAGTGAATAAACATGGATCTTTCTACAATACTAAGATACTGAACAACTTTAATTCATGTCTCAAATGTTTATAGCTAGCTTACGTTATTCATATTGATTGATATAGCAATTTAGGATCATAAACCACATCAAACTCAAAATACTGAAGACTTTGAAAGTTTGTTACTTGAACTTGAAACAATCAAGCCTTCATTCACATAAGAAGTAAGTAGTAGTTACCATAAAAAAAAATGCAAAGGAACCCAAATACTAAGCACTCTTAGGAGCAATAATAGAGATGGAGTTGAAACACAGAATTAGAAAAGATTGAATCTTATGATTTATGAAGTTATTTGTGCTTCGTACACACACACACACACACACATATGCAGTTTTCCTTTACAAACTCGTACATTGGGATAAAGTTGCAGGTCAAATTTATAAAACATACCATGGCACTAGAGTCCTGCATAGTTAGGGTTTACTTCAGGTCACACAAACTCAATTTTTGTATAATGTGGACCTAGAGGAGTGAGCAAATTTAGAATGATTGAATTTCATGACACTACTAGAGGCTTAAGAGGGGCTAAAATAGTTTATGCTATGAAATTAATCAATTATGTTTTTTTAACTCTTTAATTTTTTGTAATATATTTTAAAAAATTAATATAAATTATTGTTGCTCCCAACCCGACGTTTCCTGCAAATTTGGGCAAAGCTTCTAGCCGTACCGGATACTCGTACCCGCGTACCCAACGTACCTGCGTTCCAGAAACTTGTGCAACATAGATATATATACATATTATATATATATATATGTCTACAGTACCTCGACGTACCCAAGTATCCTATTTCAAAAGGTGGCGTCCCTGTACCTGTACCCGTCCCAGTACCCGAGTACCCTGGCTACTTAGCTAATTCACTATTTGCAATAATTTTACCAATTGTGCTCAATTGATCCTTGATCTTGATGATCTTCATGAAATATGATGCAATAGAATCGGATCTAGACATCTTGATATTGGAGAGTTGTCTTAGGGAAAGAACCCTATTAATATTTGTGTTCTCAAACAACTTCTTCAAAGAGTCAAACATTGCCTTAGCTATCTTCTTCTGAGAAATTTGAGGAATCAAATGGTCCTTGACTGAGTCTATTAGGATTCTTCTTGTCTTGGCATCATTCTTCTTCCATTGAGTCTTCTCTGCTTCTTCTTCAGGTTCTGATACTCCATTCACAACAAAATTTAGGTGGTCATTTTCTTCTAGAGCAATGAGCACTCTATACTTCCATGAATGGAAATTTGAAGCTCCATCAAGCCTATCTTCAACCTTGATGCTTGACATTTTGATTGAGAAGTAGAACTGCAACCTGATTTAGAAACCCTAGCAGAAGATAGGTCAAAAATGAACTTTGGATTCTTGGAAAACTACTTCCACAGATGAATTTTCACTATCAAGGCGAGTTGAATTAACCTCCTTTTCTTCCCGATCTGTGGTCAAAACAATGAGAAACAACAAACCCTAATTCTTGACCTCCTGTAGTAATTAGGTCAAAATTGAAAATCTGCTTCCACAAGAAAATTCACCTTCCTAGGGCGAGCTCATTGAGGCTAAGAGCAACCAAATTAGTCGTTGAAAACTGAAGAAACAACAAACCCTAGTTCCCGACAATAGTCTCCTTCAATATTGCTCTAAAACCATGTTAGGATTTTGATTATAGCAATATAATTTCATATTTTTCAACTTATAAACAATATAGGATCACGAAAAGAACAACTATGCACATAAATAATAGACACAAAAGTTTATCCTGGGAAAACCCAAACTCAGGAAAAACCCAGCAACCCTTTCTTACTTAGAGATTTTGAAATATTGTAACCTCGAAGAATATTCTATTGTATTTTATTATTGTAATTTGTTCGGAGATGTTTTATTCCTCCGTCGAGATGTTATTATTGTATTTGGTCATCATAGAGTCATGAGGTAAAACCTCCCTTGTAATTCGGGTCGATAGAACCCTCCAGAAAGTAATATTATATTGTTTTGAGTCTTCCTAGGTAAGTCGGCCCAGTTAAGTTTGTTGGGGCCGACCTAGTTAGTGAAAAAGTCAAGTGGAAGATAAATTATAAATAGGAGTGATGTGTTCCTCATTTGGACACACACACTCACTTGTGTAATTTGCATAGGAGAGAGAGAGAGAGATATCTGCAAGGAGAAGGAGTACTTGTTTGGGGTTTTGTCTTTGTACTTTTGATCATCTATATTGAGGAAGTTTTCTTGGGTTTACTTCCCCTAGAGGGTTTCTCAGGATAAATCTGTGTCTATCTGGTGATTGTGTTTCTTTCAGTGATCCTATATATGCTATTGTTGTGGAATTGAATTGAATACTGATGTTATCTATGTTAGCATATTGAATCTTAACAAGAGATTTAGTACAGTGAAGATAAAAGTACAAGAAGAATAGATGCCCAAAGAAATCAGCTCCAAATGTCCTCTGCTACCCAAAACGTCGAACTTCTTCACTTGAGCGAACTTGCTTGAGATGAGTGACCAAATGAGGGGAGCAACCCTTCTATTTATACATTACTTTTTGGTAACTTCCTAACTGGGCCGACTTGACAATTTCACTGGGGTCGACTTGTCATTTTGGAATATAAAAAATACTTTTAATGTTTATTTTATTTTGTAGGTTGGCTGGGCTAGCGAGGATGCCTCACGTAGCTACATCAACAACATACCGAGCAATTCATTTTTCTTCTTTTAATACTCGCTTGACCTTTGCATACATGCAACTTTAATTACGCATGTCACTTTATAATTATGCATGTCATGCATGTCACTTTATAATGCTTTGGTGACCTCTTTTTTCCACTAATGACTTAATACCACCATTAATAGTATACTTTTCTAACCAAAGTGACATTAGACATTAATTAATTCCTCTTTTTCATTACCTGCTCGAACCTATGGGAATTGGATAGGTTAGCGGGTTGATCTTTGGTGCTTAAGCAAATGAGGACATTGCAGGCCTCCCCGCTCATTGAAGTACCTCTTCCCCTTTCCATGTGGCATCTTTAATGGGCAATTCCTTCCATCTGACGAGGTACTCCCTAATGACCCCGTTTCTCAATTTTGCTCCCCTTCGACAAGTCAAGCTCATAAGCCACTTCTCCCACTTTCCTGGTAATCTGTAAGAGCCATAGAAGCGAGGCTTCAATTTTTCTGCTCCTTTCTTCTTGAGGGAAGACTGACTATAAGGTTGTAGCCTCAAATACACCAAATCTCCCACTTCGAAGCTATGTTCAATCCCTTGCCTATCTGCATACAATTTTTGCTGGTTCTGAGCTGTTTGCAAGTTGTCGTTGAGAACCTTAAGAATGTCTTGGCTGTCCTGAATCCAATCCTTGGCTTTGGGTGCTCTGCTGTCTCCAAATACCAAGTCTACAAAAGTTAGAGCATCATAGCCATATAGTGATCTGCAAGGAGTCATTCGGATGGACATGTGGTAGGTAGTATTATAACAATGTTCCCCTAGATGTAGCCATTTGATCCAAGCCCTTTGCTGACTTGCTATATAATTTATAAATATCCCTCAAGCCATTTGTTTACTATTTATGTTTTCCTGTTAGTCTGAGGGTGGTAACTAGTACTAGTAGCCAAATCGGTTCCAACCAACCTAAAGAGCTCTTTCCAAAAGGCTCCTGTGAACCTGCTGTTCCTATCACTAACAATGTTTGTAGGTAACCTGTGTAATTTAAATACCTCCTTGAAAAATAACTCTGCTACCTGCGCCGCTGTATACTCTGAAGGAATAGCAAAGATATGGGAAAATTTGGTTATCCAGTCCACCACCACATACATGCAATCTCTACCCTGCACCTTCGGAAAAACCTGTAATGAAATCCATGGAAATACTCTCCCATTTATGCTCTGAGATTGATAATGGCTAAAGAAGTCCTGTCGAATGGGTGTGTTCTACTTTGTTCTACTGGCAAGTGCTGCATTCCCATATATGTCTTATTACATCGTCTTTGAGGTCCTTCCATGAGAACCTTTATTGAATCTACCTGTAAGTTTTCAATAATCCTTGATGACTTGTTAATGGCGAATCGTGTCTGCATGATCTTCTTCTTAAGTGTTGATTCAGGAACCAAATAAATCCTGCCCTTGTAATAGATGATATCGTCTACTACCCTGTACCTGTCCGTCCAGTAATTCACAAGCAAACTTGTTTTTTGAATACTCCACCAAGAGGTGAGACTTCCAATCTGCAAAAGTCATCATAAGAGATAGTGTGGCTGGTTGTCTAGAAAGGGCATCAACTACCATGTTGTTTTACCCTTTACATATTCAATCTCAAAATCATATGCTTGTATCTTACTGACCCACTTTGTTGCCTCTCATTTAACTCCTTCTATTCTAAGAAGTATCTCAAGTTGTTATGATCTGTTTTAATTTTGAATTTGCCACCTACCAAGTATTGCCTGAGTTTGGTTAACGCATGTAAAATTGCAAGCATCTTCTTATCATATATCGAATAGTGGCGCTCATACTCTTTGAGCTTCCTGCTCTCAAAGGCTATAGGGTGATGATTATGCATTAGTACTGCTCCTATACCCTCACCTGATGCATCACATTCTAATATAAACGGTTGAGTGAAATATGGCAATGCTAGAACAGAGCATGAGGTCATCACCGTTTTCATTCTCTCAAAGGTCTTCTGTGCCTCCTTTGACCAACTAAATGCCCCTTTCTTCGTGAGATCTGTAAGGGGTGTTGTCAATCAGGAAAATCCCTTAACATATTGCCTGTAATATGTACAAAGACTTAGGAAACTTTTCAACTCTGTCACATTCCGAGGTGTGGGCCACTCTAGTATGGCTTTAATTTTGTCCAGATGAACCTGCAATCCATTTGCTCCTATCACATGCCCCAAATATAACATCTCCTGCATTCCAAATTCACACTTGGACATTTTTGCATATAATGATTGCTCTCCCAAAATTCCCAATATTTCATCAAGATGTTGTAGATGTTCTTTGCATGTTTTATTGTAGATCAGTATGTCAAAAACTACCAATAGCAACTTACACAACTATTCGTTGAACACATGATTCATGCACGACTAAAAGGTGGTTGGTGCGTTTGTGAGTCCAAAAAGAATTACTAGAAATTCATAGTGTTCGTAATGGAAATGGAAAGTTGTCTTTGGAACGTCCTGTTCCCTTACTCGTATCCGATGATACCCAGATCGAAGGTCAATTCTTGAAAAGTATTTTGCCCCCTGTAATTCATCCATTAACTCATCTATCCTTGGAATTGGGTACCTATTCTTAATAGTCTTCTTGTTTAAAGTCCTGTAATCTATGCACATGCATAAGGGCCCATCCGTCTTTTTTACCAGTACTACAGAGGATGCAAACAAACTGGAACTGGGTAATATGTAACCCAAGTTGAGTAATTCGTCAATGGTTTTTTCTATTTCATCTTTATATTTCTTGGGATGCTGATAGGGAGTAGTGATGATTGCCTGTGTCCCCTCCTCCAACTCAATAATATGCTCAAATCCACGATCGGGAGGCCTACTTGGCGGAAGATCTCTGAATACCTTCTTGTGCTTTTGCAACAGTGCCTGTATGTTTGCTGGATGTTGTGTTGTGCGATCTGGGGGCTTCCTGAATGTGACCAAGCACTTTGCTGCTCACTCTATGTCTCTCTACCGGATTACAATCTCCATCCTCTGTGATGACACTGCCTTGGGGGGCGGGGGGGTTTAAGTATGCATACCTCGCAAAACAACCCTTTGACCATCAGGTCCCTGAAACTCCATCTCCATGGTTTGGTAGTTTGTAGAGTATTTTCCAATGGAATATAGCCATTGAACTCCCAAAACCACATTCGTATCCGACACATTTACCACATAAAAAGAATCTGTGAAATTATAGTTCCCGAGTGTTACGTTCAATTTTCGAATCCATCGAGTGCAATCCATACCATGGTTACCTGCTACGGCCACTATAAACCCGTCAAAATCCTCAGTGGGAATGCCTCGTCTCGTTACCCAAGCAACATCAATAAAATTGTGGGTCGCCCCACCATCAATCAGGACTTCGACTCTGTGGCCCTGGATAACGCCTCTCACCCTGAGGGTATGAAACCTCGAACTCCTGACAAAGTGGCGATAACACTCCCTTTGACATCATCTTCAAGCTGCTCCTCCTCTGTGAAATTTTTAGAACCCTAACCCGGTTTCAAGTTTTGCAACTTCTCTGCATGTGGTTTAATGCCTAAACCCCATCACACATATATTTTTCTCAAATAAAATTGTTTTTCTTGAAACACATGAAATTCTTTTCAATTAAATAACTTAGAAATTTTACTTTCAGCCTAAAATTTCAAACTCAGAAAATTATAACAACCATTCACACATTAAAATTGACTTAGTATTTTTGACCAAATTGGTCTAGGATAAAACCCTTAAGGGAAAACCTGTTTGAGCGAGAATGTTATTTTCGGAGACAAATTATAAAATTTACAGCAGTACTTATCTCAACCAATTTCATCTCGAAAATTGTGCCAAACTGTCCCAGTACAGCTTGCTGTACTTTTTCCTCAAAATCTGTGCCCAAATCTTTGTTGTACGGACTCACACGTACGAGTTGTACGACTGGCTTTTTCTCGATTTTCGTGCAACAATTCTTTCTCGAAATCTGAACATGTATGACTAGCATTAAACCCTGTACTTTCTACCTTGAAATGCGTGCATGTACGGATTGTCTTTAATGTTGTACGGTCATCAAAATCTGTGCTGCAAAACTCCTCGAAATCTGTGCCTACTGTACGGACTATTGTATGGCCCCTCGAAATCTGTGCTCAGTTTCTTGGGAATGGTGCCCTTGTCCTTCTCCTTGGGATTCGAGCCAGTTCTCGTCTCCTTCTTCTCTTGGTCGACTTCTCTCCAAACCCTTTCTCTCCTCTCTCTCTTTCTCTCCAAAAATTCTCTCTTGGATGTGAATAATAAATTATGTTTGCCTTCCCCTAGCCTTTTTGTTCATGGTAACTTCTCTCTCTTCATCCAATGGCCTAGATTAGATTCGATCAAAGGCTCTTGATAAATGCTCATTAAATAATAATTAAATGACATTTAGTGCACATATATCATTTAATTATCTGATGACCTTTTAATTAGTCACTCACTTGAATTTATCACTTAAATCTACTTTAGAAAACAAACCATGACTTAAAATTTAATAAAGTGACTATAAAAATAAAGTACTTCACACTTTAATAAAAGTCACTAGGGGTCACACTTTTAAAGTGTTCTTGTCCACCCCAAGGCAACACAAGGTGAACAACACTTCCTTGGTAACATTTCAACACTCCCTTTTAACGAGGCAGGTGTTCTTTACCACTCCCAACTTGTCTCTGAAGTAAACATGCTTCCCTCTACCCAAACACTTTGTGAGACTGTTTGCCACCTGCTCATCAGTAGAAATGTACTGCAACTCAACAACTCCTCTCTGAACATAGTCCCTAATGAAATGATATCCGATCTCAATATGCATTGACCTGTCATGAAATACTGGATTCTCAGAGAGCTTGATGCAACTCTAATTGTCACAATGTATAACTGTAGGTCTCAACTCCTGATCAAATAAATCTACCATCAAGTTGCGAAGCCACAAAGCTTCACAACTAGCCTGACTGGTTGCCATGTACTCAGCCCCGACAGAACTCAAAGCAACAGACTTTTGCTTCCAACTGAACCACGACACAACTGCCGAGCCCAAACTGAGGCAACATCGGGAAGTGCTCTTCTGGTCCGAAACACTGCCTGCCCAATCTGAATCCATGAAACCAACCAAGCCCACTCCATCAAACCTCCTGTAGTCCAAACAATAATCTACTGTCCCTGCAAGATATCTCAATATGTGTTTTGCGGCAGTCCAATGCACTCTCCTGGGCTTCACCTTGAACTGATTGAGAGTGTTTACCGCAAAACTCAAATCTGGTCTGGTGTTGACCAAATACATCAACGAACCGATAAGCCGACGATACAAAGTAGGATCCGCCAACTCTCCCAAAGAAGCATGAAGCCTCGTCTAGTTGGTGGTCATGGGTGTGGACATGGGTCTGCACTCCTCCATGCGAAATCTCTTCAGAACATCTGCAACATATTTTCCTTGCCCCAGGAAAACATGTCCATCCTCTTGCCAAATCTCCATCCCCAAATAGTAATGCATCAGTCCAAGGTTTGTCATCTCAAACTCTGAAGCAAGATCTTTCTTACTTGCTTCAATTGGGTGCTCTGCTCCTGTAATGAACAAATCATCAACATACAGTAGAAGAATGAGCAGATCACCCCCAACCAGAATGAATTATAGGATGGGATCACCCTCACTCTTCTGAAACGCAATCGAAAACAAATATGAATCTATCCTTGAGTACCAAGCCCGAGGGGCTTGCTTAAGACCATACAAGGCCTTTTTCAACCTACACACATGAGAATCTCTCCCATGAATCTCAAAGCCCTGAGGTTGCTCCAGATATATTTCCTCCTGTAGAAAACCGTTCAGAAAAGCGGTTTTGACATACATCTGATGAATCCTCCAACCCATCTCTGCAACAATGCAGATCACTACTCTGATCGAAGAAAATCTAGTAACCGGTGCAAAGGTCTCATAGTAATCAACTCCCTCTACTTGTGAGAACACTCGTGCCACAAACCGAGCTTTGTACTTCTCGATGTTGCCATCTGCAACATTCTTGATTTTATAGAGCCACTTGGAAGTCACCACTAACTTCCCCTTCGGTCTCGGAACAATCTCCCACACACCATTCTTCATAATGGAATTGTACTCTTCCATCATGGCATCTCTCCAAACTTGATGTGGGGTAGCCTCCTCAAAAGTAGTAGGCTCGGACTCACTCAAGCTAGTCACAATCGCCATATAAGTAGAAAATCTCTCTGGTGCCCTGCTCTCTTTGACCTCCCTCCTGGGTGGCCCCATCGAATCCTCAGCTTTCTTCACAAGCTCCTTAAGCCAACTTGGCTTACGTTTCTCGAAAGTAGCTTCCTGTGGTAGGCCCTCCTCCTGAACCTCCTCATCTGACAACCGTCTCCTTGAAGAAGTACTTGTGGCCTGAGAACCTGTACAGGGTGATCCTGAACCTGTACCACCCGAATCACATGAAGGTGAAACTTGTGAACCTGTGACTTGTGAACTTGTCCCTGTACCAGAAGTCCCTGTAGACCGAGTACCTGAAACTGATGAACCTGTAACCTGTTACCCAATCACTCCTGAAACCTGTGACCCTGTACCCTAACTCATTGAACTCTGTGAAGCCGTCACCTATGGAGTCACAGTCTGCTGCTTCACCATCTCTAAATCATAAGACGTCCTGAAGGCCTTCTCCCCCTCAAATCTCACCCCCCTCCTCACCACAACTTTCCTCTGTGCAGGAAGGTATAAACGAAAAGCCTTCGAAGTCTCATCATAACCAACAAAGATTCCTTTCTCTACCGTGGGCTCTAACTTTGTCCTCTCCTCAGAAGGGACAAGATAATATGTAAGGAATCCAAATATACGAAGGTGACCTATCTCAGGTCTCTTCCTGATGAACATCTCATCAGGAGTTTTACACCCCAATGCACGGTGTGGACTTCTGTTCTGCACATAAACAAAGTACTACATGCCTCTTCTCATAGAAAGAAATGAAGACTCTGATGATGCAACATGGCTTTAGCTGCTCCCATTATAGCTCTGTTCTTCCTTTCGGCAACCCCATTCTGCTGTGGAGTATATGGAACTCTCAACTGCCTCCTAATGCCCTCCTGTGTACAAAACTCATCAAACTCTTTGGAGGTATACTCACCCCCATTGTTTGACCTGAGTGCCCGGATCTTCCTCCTTGTTTGGTTCTCCACAAAAGCTTTGAACTCTTGGAACCTCTTGAAGACTACCTGAGACTGTTTGTTTCTCAGAAAGTAGATCCAGGTCTTCCTGGGGTGGTCACCAATGAAACTGATATAATACTCAAATCCTGTCAACGAAGCAAAAGACATAGGTCCACATAAATCGAAATGAATCAAGTCCAGTACTCGACCTGATCTAGTGTCACTGCTTGGAAAAGTAGTCTTGGTGTACTTTCCCTAAGCACACCCTCTGCACACACCACCCTGCTATATGCTAAACTATGGTAAACTTGTGGACATCTCCCTCGGCAATCTCAAAGGTGAATGATGAAGGTGGCCCATCCTCCTATGCCACAACTCACACATTTCACTGCTACTGCTAGTATGGGCCAATGCATGATGAGGCTGGAAGAGAAGCTTGTACAATTTCCCACATCTAACTCCAATGGCATATTAAGTAGATGGTCCTACTGCTCTGGGAAAAATATACACTTTCCCATCTAGGACACATACTCCAAAAACCCTGTCCTCAATAGTGGAAACTGAAACAAGGTTCTTCTTTAGCCCGGGGACATACAAGACATCCGTCAATGTCATGGACTGCATAGACTCCCTTTGAAAGGTAACAGTCCCTCGCCCAACTACTCTCACAATCGTGTCGTCACACAACACCACCTCAAGAGTCAAGCCTGTCTCAGTCATCTCCGTGAACACATCTCGAACACTTGTCATATGGCTCGAAGCCCCATTATCAATTTTTCAAGTAGAAGTAGTGCCGGAAGCACTGAAGAATGGACAACCAATAAAGAGCACTGAACCTGATCCTCCATATCACTGCTGGTGATAGATGTCCTCTCTGTACACCCAACATAGAGAGAAAAATCTCCCTCAAAACGTGAAGCAAAATCATCCATATCTGCTGTAGCTGCCGTCTGCTATCCTTTCTTTTTCTTGTTTGGACACTTTCCAGTATAGTGTCCAAACTTCTGGTAAACAAAGCATTTAACTTTGCTCAAGTCTTTCTTTTGCTCACCAGTGTGTTGTTTGGTCCCACCCTTAGGACCCTTCTTGAACTTCTCCTTCTTACCTTTAGCTGCTAGTGCCACATTGTCCTCATCTTCCCTGTTATGTGATGAACTGCCCTGTATATATCCTCTCAGAGTTTGCTCCTATGCGAAGTCATCCCAAAGACGATCCCAAGAAGGCATGTTCTCACGAGCAACCACGGTCTGCACGAACACACCTCATGGCTGTGTCACGCCATTTAAGACTATCCACACCAACTGATTGCCCTGTATAACCTCCCCAACAGCTGCAAGTTCATCCCTCACCTGCGTAATCCTGGTAAGGTAGGAAGCCATGCCTTCACCTTTACCCATGTGCACATCCTTCAACTTTTCCCTCAACAACATCTTCCTGTTTTCATTCAAACTTTGGTGAAGACTAGTCAAAGCTGTCCACATCTGAATGGCATGAGCCTTTGCTGAAATGTGTGGGATCACATGATCCTTCACGGCATCAAGAATGATCCTTCTTGCCTTCACATCGTTCTTCATAAAGGCTGCCCTATCTGTAGCATCGGTAGGAACAGTGATAGGATTTGTTGTTGTACTATTAACTATTTCCCATAGTTTATTCTCCTCAATTACTAACATAATCCTAGTCTATGGGCTAACATTTGCAGCCCCATCCAATCTTTCCTCTACTCTAAGTCCAGTCACCATGACTACAACCTGTACCTGTTCTTCTCAAAGAAAACTGTTCAAGAACCTGCTTTTTCACAAACCCTTTTTCTTTCTCAAATCTTAAATATTTCTGAGTGTTTTAAATCTATTCTTTACCACAAGCTTTGATACAATTAAAATTTTAGAACCCCAACCCGGTTTCAAGTTTTGCAACTTCTCTGCATGTGGTTTAATGCCCAAACCCCAACATGCATATAGGTTTCTCAAATAAAATTGTTTTTCTTGAAACACATGAAATTCTTTTCAATTAAATAACTCAGAAATTTTACTTTCAGCCTAAAATTTCAAACTCAGAAAATTATAACAGCCATTCACGCAATAAAATTGACTCAGTATTTTTAACCAAATTGATCCAGGATAAAACCCTTAAGGAAAAACCTGTTTGAGAGAGAAAATTTTATTTTCAGAGACAAATTATAAAATTTACAGAAGTACTTATCTCAACCAATTTCATGTCGAAAATTGTGCCAAACTGTCCCAGTATGGCCTGTTGTACAAATTGCCATTTTTCCCTCGAAATCTATGCCCAAATCTCTCCTGTACGGACTCACACGTGCGAGCTGTACAATTGGATTTTTCTTGATTTCTATGCAACAATTATTTCTCAAAATTTGAACTATACGACCCACATTAAACCCTATACTTTCTGCCTTGAAATGCGTGCCTGTACGGACCGTCTTTAATGCTGTACCATCCTCGAAATCTGTACTGCAAAAATCCTCAAAATCTGTGCCTGTTGTATGGACTGTTGCTGTACAGCCTCTCCTCGAAATCTGTGCTCAGTTTCTTGGGAATTGTGCCCTTGTCCTTCTCCTTGGGATTCGAGCCAGTTCATGTCTCCTCTTGGTCGACTTCTCTCCAAACCCTTTCTCTCCTCTTTCTCTTTCTCTCCAAAAATTCCCTCTTGAATGTGAATAATAAATTAGGTTTACCTTCCCCTAGCCTTTTTGTTCATGGTAACTTCCCCCTCTTCATCCAATGGCCAAGATTAGATTCGATCAAAGGCTCTCAATAAATGCTCATTAAATAATAATTAAATGACATTTAGTGCACATATATCATTTAATTATGTGATGACCTTTTAATTAATCACTCACTTGAATTTATCACTTAAATCTACTTTAGAAAACAAACCATGACTTAAAATTTAATAAAGTGACTATAAAAATAAAGTACTTCACACTTTAATAAAAGTCACTAGGGGTCACACTTTTAAAGTGTTCTTGTCCACCCCAAGGCAACACAAGGTGAACAACACTTCCTTTGTAACATTTCAACACTCCCTTTTAACAAGGCAGGTGTTCTTCATCACTCCCAACTTGTCTCTGAAGTAAACATGCTTCCCTCTACCCAAAGACTTTGTGAGACTGTCTGCCACCTGCTCATCAGTAGAAATGTATTGCAACTCAACAACTCCTCTCTGAACATAGTCCCTAATGAAATGATATCCGATCTCAATATGCTTTGACCTGTCATGAAATACCAGATTCTCAGAGAGCCTGATGCAACTTTGATTGTCACAATGTATAACTGTAGGTCTCAGCTCCTGATCAAATAAATCTACCATCAAGTTGCGAAGCCACAAAGCTTCACAACTAGCCTGACTGGTTGCCATGTACTCAGCCCCAGCGGAACTCAGAGCAACAGACTTTTGCTTCCAATTGAACCACGACACAACTGTCGAGCCCAAACTGAGGCAACATCCGGAAGTGCTCTTCCGGTCCAAAACACTGCCTGCCCAATCTGAATCCATGAAACCAACCAAGCCCACTCCATTAGACCTCCTGTAGTCCAAACAATAATCTACTGTCCTTGCAAGATATCTCAATATGTGTTTTGCGGTAGTCCAATGCACTCTCCTGGGCTCCACCATGAACTGATTGAGAGTGTTTACCGCAAAACTCAAATTTGGTCTGGTGTTGACCAAATACATCAATGAACCTATAAGCTGACGATACAAAGTAGGATCCACCAACTCTCCCTCAGAAGCATGAAGCTTCGTCTAGTTGGTGGTCATGGGTGTGGACATGGGTCTGCACTCCTCCATCCAAAATCTCTTCAGAACATCAGTCGCATATTTTCCTTGCCCTAGGAAAACATGTCCATCCTCCTGCCAAATATCCATCCCCAAATAGTAATGCATCAGCCCAAGGTCTGTCATCTCAAACTCTGAAGCAAGATCTTTCTTACATGCTTCAATCAGGTGCTCTGCTCCTGTAATGAACATATCATCAACATACAATAGAAGAATGAGCGGATCACCCCCAACCACAATGAAGTATGGGTTGGGATCAGCCTCACTCTTTTGAAATCCAATCGAAAGAAAATATGAATCTATCCTCGAGTACCAAGCCGGAGGGGCTTGCTTCAGACCATACAAGGCCTTTTTCAGCCTACACACATGAGAATCTCTCCCATGAATCTGAAAGCCCTGAGGATGCTCAAGATATACTTCCTCCTATAGAAAACCGTTAGAAAAGCGGCTTTCACATCCATCTGATGAATCCTCCGACCCATCTTTGCAACAATGGAGATCACTGTTCTGATCGAAGAAAATCTAGCAACCGGTGCAAATGTCTCATAGTAATCAACTCCCTCTACCTGTGAGAACCCTTGTGCCACAAATCAAGGTTTGTACTTCTTGATGCTCCCATCTGCAACATGCTTGATTTTATAGAGCTAGTTGGAAGTCATGACTGACTTCCCCTCCGGTCTCAGAGCTATCTCCCACACCATTCTTCATGATGGAATTGTACTCTTCCATCATGGCATCTCTCCAGACTTGATGTGGGGTAGCCTCCTCAAAAGTAGTAGGCTCGGATTCACTGAAGGTAGTCACCATCGCCATATAACTAGAAAATCTCTCTGGTGCCCTTCTCTCTTTGACCCCCCTCTTGGGTGGCCCCACAGAATCCTCAACTTCCTTCATAAGCTCCTTAAACCAACTTGGCTTACGTTTCTTGGAAGTAGCTTCCTGTGGTAGGCCCTCGTCTTGAACCTCCTCATTTGACAACTGTCTCCCTGAAGAAGTCCTTGTGGCTTGAGATCCTGTACCTGGTTATCCTAAACCTGTACCACCCGAATCACATGAAGGTGAAACGTGTGAACCTGTGACTCGTGAACTTGTCTCTGTACCCGAAGTCCCTGTAGACTAAGTACCTGAAATTGATGAACCTGTAACCTGTGACCCAGTCACTCCAGAAACCTATGACCTTGTACCTTGACTCGTTGAACTCTATGAAGCTGTCACCTGTGGAGTCACAAGCTGCTGCTCTACCATCTTTGAATTAAAAGGCTTCCTGAAGGCCTTCTCTTCCTCAAATCTCACCTCCCTCCTCACCACAACTTTCCTCTGTGTAGGAAGGTAGAAACGAAAAGCCTTCGAAGTCTCATCATAACCAACAAAGATGCCTTTCTCTGCCGTGGGCTCTAATTTTGTTCTCTTCTCAGAAGGGACATGAGAATATGTAAGGCATCCAAATATACGAAAGTGACCTATCTCAGGTCTCTTCCCGGTGAACATCTCCTCAGGAGTTTTACACCCCAATGCATGGTGTGGACTCCTATTCTGCACATAAACAACAGTACTACAGGCCTCTTCCCATAGAAAGAAAGGAAGACTTTGATCATTCAGCATGGCTCTAGCTGCACATATCAGATAAAACTCGTTAGAAACGTGGCCAATTTCGCCTAAGACTGCAAGGAAATGTCGCCGGCCAGATCGTACGACGTTTTCAAATCGGAAAACACTGTTTTGTACAACCAATGGTCTTTCCATGCCGTTTCGTACCAGCTTCCATGTTTTCACGTGTTTCTGGTATTTGTAAAGCCTTGCGGGTGGCATTTCTTGCAAGAGAGTTTTGAACTTTTGCCCTAATCCATACAAAATTGGATTGCCAATTCTTGGGAGGAACGTTAAGCACAATTTCTCGGTGCCTAGAAGGAACACGACCTAGGTCTTATTCTTTCATCTTCATTCAAATTCCCTTTTTATCAAGTTCTTGTACTATATATTGCAAAAATACAAAAAAAAGCATATAAAAAGCCCTAAAAATGACATATTTTGTGAAAATTTGAAAAATATTTAAATTTTGTCATTGCAATTATTGTACTTGTTATTTTTGGAAGTTAGTTACTGCTGTTATAATTTTTTTGAAGTTATTATATCGCTAAGATATCCATAAAAAGGGGTTTTCTAGGATAAAAAGCCCAAATTGAGGTGACATCAGCCCTAGGGAGGGTGACGTCAGCCTTCTTTAAGTGATGTCATATCTGGTGTAAGTGTTTTATAGGTCCAATTTGAGAGGAAGTTCAAACCGTAGGGGCTGCAAGCATTCCTAGGTCATTTCCAAGTCATCCAGCTGACCTTGGGGGGATTTGAAGTTCTAAATATTTATATTCAGCCCTTACCTCAGAAGATTGCATGTCTGAAGGTGAAATCAGTCCCTAAACACAGTAATCATTCGTGGGAAGAAGGTCACTCTAGGGGGGATTCGACTCCCCTCAATGTGTTGGTTGCCGGGAGGTACTTTTTGGGGTATTCCCATAGTTGGTTTTGGGTTTTCTTCCATTTTTACCTTGCTGGTTTTTACTGCAGAAAAGTGAAATATCTTCTTATTTATCCAACATCTGAGATTAATTGCTCCTAAACCTTTTAAATCAATTGGTATCTTGTTGTATATCTTATGTTGACTCCGATAAAGCATTGGTCTACTAACTGTAGGAAGGTTTTGTAGGAATAGAGTTGTTTCCATTGTGTATCTTATAGGTCTATTCTTTCCTAGTTTGGGAATCCTCCCGTGGCCCAAGGAACAAGCCTAAAATGAGGGGAGATAGCATTGTGGTGACATTGGGTGTGCCTTTTGAATAGTTGCCTATTTTTAGCTTTGGTCCTAGTTGCCTAATGAAGAGGGTGCTAGATTTTGAGGTAACAAGGTGGAATTGTGAAGAAGAGGAGGAAAGACATCTTGCATTGGAGGATGCGTTGGAGTGATTCTTGCATATTGGAGCTCCTTAGTTGCTAGGGTTTTGTTTATTTTCCCTAGCTAGGGCTTTGGAAGGTTGGAAGATTTGTACTAGCACTGAGAGAATGCTACGGTATGTATGTGTACTTCAATTTGAGTTTATTATAAAGTTTCTAGCTGTTAATATTGTTAACATTTTGTAGTTCGGAGGTACTCCTACATCCGGTGCCTAGGTGCAGGGGTCCGAGATGATGTAGTCTCATAAATGTCATTGAAAAACTTTATTAAAGTGCATTTATTAAAGTACTTTATAATGTGACTTTATAATTTAAAAGTGAGATGTACTTTATTATGTTTATAAAGTGACTTTTAATTATAAAGTGTACTTTTTAATATTTAGGGTAAAAAGTGACTTTTCGAAAAGATGAGATTTTATATAGTTATGACTTAGGAAATTTAAGTCATCTTGAGAATAAATCTTAGCCTTAGATCTAATCTCAGCCCTAGATTTCGAAAAGACAAGGGAGTTACCTTAATGAGATAAATAAAAGGAGTATGAGACTTCATTTTCACTCATCCCAAGAGAAGTTTAGGAGAGGTACGCATTCCAAGAGGATTTGGAGGGGCACGAGTTCCAAGGTAGCTTGGAAGGGAGTTTTGGAGCAGAGAAAGGGAAAGAGTGAGTTGGCTGGATTGAGGGCACATTTCCCAAGAAAGGGGGCATGTATCTCAAGGAGTGACCAGCATTAATTACAGCAAGCTGAAAGGACAGTTCCCAAGGTGAAGGGGCTCACATTTCAAAATATTTGCAATGGAAGAAGACTGTTATGTACAGCAGAAGGACAGACGTACAGCTGAGATAGTGGGGCCGTACAGTTAGAAGAGGCACAGAAATCGAGACAGCCTGTGGGCTCAGATTTCGAGGTAAATTCTTGCTGTTGTTTAGCTCAGCTTTCGATGTGTCTTGATGCTGTCAAAAAGTCTTCATTCTGCAGGTCATACAGCTGAAAACTAAGCACAATTTTCAAGGTAGAGGTTAGGGCCTGTTTTGATGAAGTGTTTGCCACAGTTTCCAAGAAAAGGGGCTGAGCAATATACAGTGTACCCTCTGCTGTAATTGTATTGCTGTTGTAACTCTCTGAATCTTTCCTATAAAGCTCAATAAAAATCTCTTGCTGGTTTTCCCCAAGGTGTGGGGTTTTTCCAGGGTCTATGTTTGACCAAAATCCCTGTGTTAAATTAATTTACAGTCTGCTGTTATGTGTTCTTTTCTGCCGCAAATGTACTTTACAGACAGTATATTAACCTATAGTCAAGTTGCTTTTAATGTTAATTTATGTGCAAGCTTAGTATTTACTGTAGAGATTAATATCAGAGGATTGTAAAATGTTTGACAGAAGTTCACAGTGACTGTGTGTGAATAGTGAGCAGAATTTTTGTCATTTTTCTACAAATATTTTCTGCAATTTCTCGATTGGAATTTCAGCTATATATGTTCTTCATTAATTGCTATTTACAACCATATATATCTTTCTGATTTGACATAAGTCAAAGGAGACTTGTTAAGTTATTTGATATCTAAGTGAAGAATATAAGGGGCTGATTTTACTGCTGTCATACTGCTGTAAAAGAGTATTTTCAGATCTGGTTATTGGCTGATAAGTTGCCCTAAAAAGGCTGAAACCTATCCTCTTTGATTGGTATCTTTTCTTCATGAATTGCTGGAAAGTTAGAGCTGTTTGGAAGTGAAACATTGTACCCTTGTACTCTTTCCACTGATGTTTTATACATTGTTTTACAGCATCCCTAAGGCTGAAAATCCACTGGGCTAAGATCTGACAAACCTTCCAGGTTGAAGGTGAAATTTCTGTTTTACATTGAATTTTGAATTCCGTGCAGAATTTCAAAAAAAGGGCAATAAATGCCTTTGGTGAAGTGCTCCACTAAATCTCATAACTATTCTTCATTACCCAGCAATAAAGCACCTCCCCTAACATTGGTGAATACACCCAGCTTGTTAGTTTTTTTTTGTACCTTGGCATGTGTTCCCCTAGTGATTCCTAGCCTAAGTCACTAAGGAGGGGGAAAAGTGACCCTCACATCAATTACATATTAATGAGACTTTATGTTTTTAAAGTCACTTTGTGGCTAAAGTTTAAGTGGGTGAGTAAATATTATTTAAGTGAATTAAATAATGTGATATTTTCCTCACATCTAATCTCAGCCATCAGATTGAAGACATCACCACCGTTGGATTAGAATCCGACTTAGGGATTAGACAAAAAGGGAGGGAGGCTCATAACCTATTCATTGTTGAGTTAATGAATGAAGAAGAGAGAGAGGTCGAGAGAGCTGCTAGGGCACGAGTTTCCACAGGGCACGAGTTTCCATAGGCACGAGTTTCCAGATTTCAGATCTGATTTCGAGGCCTGCATTTATGGCATTTATTATCAGCACAGTGAACAGTGAGATCAGCTGTCATCTCAAGCACTAAAATCGTGGAGGCACCGTACAGCAGTACTATTCAATAGCACGCAGTTCGAGGTAGAGTCTGGGCTTATATTTCGTGGCAGCTTCATATTGTTGAGGCTCAGGTATTGTGATATCAAACCCAGGCACTAATCATCTGTCACGCTGTTAGGAGATATCAGACTGCACGGTTCTATAAGTAGTGACTGGTACAGTGGTCCACACTGCAGTCACTTACAGCCACGGTTTTGAGGTTGGCAAATGCACTAAATTGTGTAACAGCAGCAGCAGTAATTTCAAGGGTTATCTGCACTGAAATCGAGGAGGATACAGCACCATTATTTACACAGAAACCGAGAAGATTCTGCACACATTTCTAGGCAGCAGTTGTGCACAGAAATCGAGGCAGACTGGGGTGCATTTAATGTGGAGATAAGTTGTATTTTTGTTTGTACTGCTGTTACATTACTTTGCTGAAGAAATAATAAATATCTCTCTCTGTCAACTGGTTTTCCCCGTGGGGGTTTTTCCAGGGCTCGATTTGGCCAAAAATCTGTGTGTCGTAATTTTCATGTGTGATTGCTGAATGTGTTTACAGCCTGTTAAAAGCCTTTACTGTGTGTTTACTGTTATAGTAATTTTGTTATAAGTAGTTCCCAGTCTATGCATAACCGACTGGGAATGAAAACCACTAAATCTTGACATAAACCAGCAGGCAGTTTAAGGCAGAAATTCTACACAGCTAAAAGAAAGTGTGTGCTCTCACCTAGGGAGTAACTCCCAGGATTTTATTTCTCCATCAATTAAGCACTAATGCACCCTACCTGTCTACACACCAAAAACAGAGGTCTTAAAGGGAAAACGAGCAACCATGAAAACATCTTCACAGTTGTGCCATCTCTCTCCAGCTCTTCAAATGCTGCTACTGTCTGGACTCGCCATAAGGAGATCTCTGCTTCTGCTGCTGTTTGTCCAGAGTGAAAGGAGACAGCTATGGAGCAACAAGATAATCTAACATGGCATCCCATTGGAAATCTACATATCAATTAAAATAACAGTCAGTTTCTTTGACAGGCTATTGCTTCTTTGTAAATGTAATATTAATTTTTATGCAATTCCAGAAACAATTTAGCCCATCTTTATCATGCTTATGTCAGTTTAAAAACATTTCATTCATATGTTGAGAAACCATATGAAACAACTAATTCTTTAGGAGACACATCAAATATTTTTTATATTATCAGTCCATAGCATAAGTTGTCTGTCTCTTTTGAATGCAGTTAGAATTAAAGAGAGAATATATAGCCATAGAAGACTGCTTAGGCGAGTTGGGTTCTTTGGACAGTTTGCTTCATGTCATATGCACTAGTTGTCTGGATTGTAACATAAAATCTGTAGATATCTACACGTGATTCTGTGATCTTTAAGGTCGTATTTATGGTTTCTTGTATGCAGATTCTTCTGGAGAACACGAAACAGCTAGAATATCAAAAGGGACTTAGGTCTTGACTCTTGAGCAGTTAGTTTTCATGAAAAGTACTGCATCCCTGAGAATCTGAGCATATTTCTAAGATACAAATGCAGGCTCCATATACTGGCCAGAGAAAATGGATGCCTTGTGGGTTATATGAGGTCCTTGTTGCGTGCATTTTGTCAGTTTCCTGTCATTATTCAACTAATTTGCATTTTTAATGAGAAAGTGGCCTTTCTCTGTTGGCTGCCAAAAGCTCATTAGCCTTGTCTTCTTATCATGAAGTTTAGTAAAGACTAAAGAGTTGCAGAAAGTTCTGTGAGTGTACATACTTCAGACAAATGAGACAGAATATGTGATTTTCTTTTTTGAGACAATTTGCAAGCTTTTATGTTACTACCTGAAGCTTATTTGCTAACTGCATTCAATTGGCAGTTTACTCATTAAAAAATGGCCGACTACTTGCTTTAAATATCTTTCTGCATGTGTTTTTGGCTTCATTTTGATTCATTTAAACAACTTTTGTGGTTTCAATTTTGTTCCTCGTTGTTTGGAAATATTTGCTATCTTATAGAACAAGAGCAAATTTTGTTTCTGCCTATCTACTTTGGATGCCTGCATGCTTCTTTGCATGATTAGTTCTGATGCCAATTTGGGTATGGCTTCCCATGTCTCCATGGACATTGAGGTTTGGCTCATAGGATTTTTGCAGGATACTGATGGAGTTGAACCCACCAAACAAATTTGTGCATATGAATGATTTGGAAATTTCCCTGGTGTGTGAGAATTTGCATGACCCCATCTGTGGAGTCTTGCCAATTGGTCGGTATCCCGCAACCCATGGGAAAGCACAGGTACCTGTCAACTATGGGGTGTGTATCTCGAGCTGTGGAGTCTTGCCAATTGGTTGGTATCCCGCAACCCATGGGAAAGCACAGGTACCTGTCAACTATGGGGTGTGTATCTCAGCCAAGTCTGACCAAGCCAAAATTAATATCAATTAGATGTCAGTTGAGTAACAAGTAATCTGTGTATGAAGTAAATCTTTTTCTTGAATTACTATATCAATGTGCATCACTGCATATAATGATGTGTCTTATCTCACCTTGCAGTGAGGCTTCAGGCCCCAGGGTTTTCAAGGTTCTAAATACTATATTGTGCTAGTAATGAGTACTTTGTCGACCATTCTCCTCAAACTGTTGAGCTAACTCATTTTCTTTTTTTGTATTCTGAAGGCCTTTTTCAGAATTCCTTCCAGCTTTACTACGAAGTAGTTCTTGTAACATGTAGAATAGGAACACTGCCAATTTACAGTAAAGTAGCATTGTTAGTGTTTTGCTTCTGTTGGTTTTGTAATATATTTTCAAATCTTTATGCTTGGCTTATCCTGAGGCAATGTCCTTTCTAGAGAGATTAATGACCAGATTTTTATCAGCCTCAAGTTATCCTTTAGAAAGGTTTTGTCAGACTGCTGCTTTTGATGCAGGTTCCATTTATGGTACGGAAGTCCCAGTCCTCGTGTACAATGTCTCTAGTTGGACAAAGAAGTCTCTATATAATCAATTTATTATATAGAGAAAATGACAGGTTGAAGTAGGTTGTATAATCCATAAAATTTACGGGTAAGAAATTTTTACTGCACGTCAGGGTTGACAGTTCTCTCCAAAATTACCTGTAAAAAAATCAAAATGGGAAGTGTACAAAATAATTTCAACACTGATAGTGAGATCTCTACTTTATAAGAAGATATATTTGTCATCATGCCTAACGTTTATTTTTGTGATTGGCGTCATTTAATTCTGGGGTAGCTTCCTTGTTGCATAATTTCATATAATATATTATAATAATGTTAGAAGCTACAATGATTGGAAGTTAAGATACTGTGAGAGTAAAACCCCATAATTGTCTACATGGTCAGAAGGCAATAACTAGTGAAAGCACAGATATCTGTTTGCAGTAATGGTTTTACTTGTAAAACTACTAGAGTTCAGCTAGAGTTTGGGAGATGCATATCCTTATATATCTAATGTCCTCTTCTGCTTAAGCACTAGGGACCATCCCGCTAACCTATTTAATTCCCATAGGTTCGAGTGGGTATTGACAATAAGGGAATTGACTGAGGACTGATACCATTCGGAACAAAAGAAGATCTTAATCAGTGTTATTGGGTCATCGGTAGATAAAGAGGGCCACAGCAACAAGGAGAAACTTACATGCATTACATGCGTGCCATATCTCATAGTGCATGCAACAGAAGCACATTAATTAAGTTGCATGCATGCAGCCTCAACTAAGAAAAAGAAGAGAAAAACGAGTAGGGCATGCAAAAGTGAGGGCATGTGACCTCAAGTGAAAAAAAGAAGGAAAATCGAGTTATACAATAGGCTAAAGTTATTATTGATCAGTAAGAATTTGATTGGAGAGCTTTGAGAGCCAAACTAGGGTTGAGGGTGCATTCCTTGACCTACAGGTGTATTTCGGTAGTGAAATCTATCTTCCCTAGTCACTTCTAGGGTTGGATCATACAGATCCATCATTGCTATTTATTAGTGCATTGAGATTCAATATTCTTCAGCTGGATTCAAGTATACCACAGAACAACTAACAGATTAGAAGTGTCACATTCACCGGAGCACTGAGGATGCACTTATCTGAGCCTTCCAGGCCCTATCCTTCTCATCATTCACAGGGTATATTGTTATTGATCTATTCTACAGTTATTGGATCCATTTCATCAATTTTGAAGGTTAAATTCCATAGATTGGATCAACAAGAACACACCTCTGCATGGGCGAATTGGACAAAGAGAGGGATCTTCATATCTAGACCTACAACTGCTATTTGATCTGCATGTCTCTTCCATTCTTTTCAGAAGGCCACTATTAGCCTTATTACTGAGGGAGGGCTTCTACATAATCTTCTGGAGGCAGTTGTGATTGAATTACAGACAAAGGAGGGCGCTTTTCCTTGCATTGGGTGAATTGATCTGAGGGAGCAACATGTTTTCTGACCTAGACCTAGTGCAGGACTTGCATGTTTCTTCCATACTGATCATAAGGCTACTATAAGCCTTATACTTGGAGCCATATCACCTTTCTAGAGCATTCCTTGTTCAATCTAAAGTCTGAGGGAGGTGCATTCCTTGCATGGGCGAATCAACCTGAAGGAGACATCTCATATCTTGGCCAACACTCAGTGCATCACTTGCATGTCTGCCTTATATTGTACTACAACTCAAGCACAAACCATTGGTACGTACATGCATCATTTCTATTTTGATCTTATTGAATATATGATTACTTGGGATTTTAGGGTTTATGCAACCCCATGCAATTTGCATGCATTATCATGCAATCATAGTTCTATACATGCATTCATATTTTCTTTAAGTATTGGGTAACAAGAGCTCAAGCAAATGACAACTACATCATAAACTCTACAAAAAGACAAAAAATATCAGTTGGGATACTACAGTGGTATCAGAGCATGTTCCTTGCCAACTGTGGGAGCATGCGAGTATAAACAGTGCAATGTAGCCATAAGACTTGCACAATATTACTTATAGAAGGAAGAGGTTTAGGAACATGGGAAGAAGTGAAGAAGAGGTGGAGTTAGAGGATATAGAACTACACAGATAGAAATAGGTCAAGAACAAAGACTCAGAGTGGGAAGAACAAAGGTAAGGAGACCATGGAAGATGAGGACAAAATAACTTTCAACAACCTCATTATTGCTTTGAAGGATTTAACTACAAGAGACAAAAGGAAATGCTGACTGCCATCAACAGGTTGGGACCGAGTATCCACGAGTAACAATGGAAACCATTTACATACCACTATGCAGAGTCACCCTCATCTATACAATAGGTCCTCCAGACCTACCATGCCACAGTTCTTGGATAGCCAAAAAGCAGTGCCGATAGTACATGTAGAGCCGGACGAACCATTGGGGGCACATATACCGGAGTACAAAGCACTTGGAGATGATTTCCAGTCAGCCATGTTCCTTACAGACTTTTATCATTAAAAGAGTAAGAACATGCCGAAAGGCTACAATAGGGCCTTCAACCAGAACTATGAATTACAATGCACAATAGGGAAGTTTACTATTCCTTCTTTTGATGGGACCCGGAGTGGCCCAGCGCAGATTTGGGTACAAAAGTTGAACACTTACTTCCAACTTAACCCCATGATGGAGGAAGATGCAATCAAGTTGGCTACCTTGCATTTGGATGGGGAAGCCCATGAGTGGTGGTACCATGGGCTAGTGACACTGGGTCAAAACATTATCACCTCTTATATTGATTTTACACAAAGGCTCATCGAGCGCTTTGACATGAAAGACCCTGGGGTGCACTTCAGAGAGCTTGCTCAACTTAATCAGACAGGTAATCCCTAAGCTTTCATATCAAAATTTCAAAGGGAAGCAATTATGGTGACATATATTTCAGAGAGCAGGTTAATTATGTTGTTTACTGAGGCCCTCACCGAACCCTTACATGGATGGGTTAAGGCTTATAGACCCACCACATTGCATGATGCCATCAGTCGTAGCCGAGATTTACATGATTTCATTCCTAAAAACAAGTTTCCTCCTAGAACAAATTTGCCTATTATAGATAAGGATAGGAGACCTTTCCAAAAAGATTGGCCCAAAAGAGATTGGATGGATGATGATACCCATCAGGAACTTAGAAGGAAGAAACTATGCTTTAGCTGTCAGGAGCCATGGGTACCAGGTCACAAGTGTTCCGAGAAGGGGAAGACCCATTACATAGAGGTATACTCCGACAGTGGAGAGGATGAGGAGGATCATGATTAGGTACATGGGGAGGCACTTCACACAATAAAGGAGGAGCAATTTTTAGAGGATGTAAAGGGAGGTGTCATTGCTACATTATCTAGAGTTCCTAGGTTCCACACTCTCTAAATAAGAGGTGTCATACAGGGTAACAGGGTTGGAGTTCTGAATGATGGTGGGGTGTCTCACAACTTTATTGATGTTGCATGGGTAAAGAGGAGAGGCATCTAGACTGAGAAATTTGATGGGTTTACAATGGCAATAGAAGGAAACCACAGTATGAAGTGCACTCATTGGATTCCAAAATTGCATGTAACCCTAGAGAACTATACATTGACACATTCCTTTTATATGGTTGATGTACCAGATACAAATGTGGTGTTGGGAGTTCAATGGCTTTATTCAATTGGAAAATATTCTATGAACTACGAAACCATGGAGATGGAGTTTTGGGGCCTAGATGGACAAAGGGTTGTTTTGAGAGGTATGCGTACCTACCCTCCTAGAGCAGTATCATCACACGGGATGGAGGCTGTGCTTAGATAGGGAGACATAGAGTGGGAAACCGAGTACTTGGTCACATTCAGGAAGCCACCAAATAGCACCACACAACATCCAACAGACATACATGCACTATTGTAGAAGCATGAGAAAGTATTTAGAGATCTTCCATTAGGTAGGCCTCCCGATTGCGGATTTCAGCACATTATTGAGTTGGAGGGAACCCATAGGGAACCCAAGCAGTCATCACTACCCCTTACTGACGTCCCAAGAGGTATAAAGATGAAATAGAAAATACAATCAAAGAATTGCTCAAATTGGGCTACATAAGACCCAACTTTAGTCCATTTGCATCCTCAGTGGTATTATTAAAAAAGATGGATGGGACTTTACGAATGTGCATTGATTACAAGGCCCTTAACAAGAAAACCATTAAGAACATGTATCTTATTCCTAGAATAGATTAATTGATGGATGAGTTATAGGGGGCAAAATACTTATCTAAAATTGACCTCCTGTCAGAATACCATCAGATAAGGGTGAGGGAACAAGATGTTCCAAAGACGACTTTCCGTTGCCACTATGGACACTATGAGTTTTTAGTGATGCCGTTTGGGGTCACTAATGCACCAACCACATTCAATCATGCATGAATCACACTTTCAAGGCTCAGTTGCGTAATTTTCTTCTGGTATTCTTTGATGATATATTAATTTACAGTAAAACCTGGGACAATCATTTAAAGCACCTAGATGAAGTACTGGGAATTCTAGAACAATAGTCATTGTATGCAAAGATGTCCAAATATGAGTTTGGTATGCAAGAGATGTTGTACTTGGGGCACGTGATAGGATCAAACGGGTACAAGTACACCTAGAAAAGATTAAAGCCATACTGGAGTGGCCTACACCTAAAAATGCGATTGAATTAAAAGGATTCTTGGGCCTTTGCACTTACTACAGGAGACATGTCAGTGGGTTTTCACAGATGACAACACCACTTACAAATCTTACAAAGAGCATGGCATTCAGTTGGTCAGAGGAATCACAACAAACATTCGAGAAAATGAAGAAGGTTATGAGTTCATGCCCTGTACTAGCCCTACCAGATTTTACCCAACCATTCGTATTAGAATGTGATGCTTCAATGTTAGTTTTTCATACAATTATAGCAGTATAATTTAATTGCATATGAACAATAGGATCACTAGAAGAAAGATAAAACACATAAACAAAGAACACGAGAATTCATCCTGGGAAACCCAATAGGGAGAAAACCCAACAACCTTCGTATAGAGATGAACAATTCTGAGAACATAGTACAAAGATGAGATAGAGAAAGTAGAAAGTCTCTCTAAGTAGAAACCCCAAAAATATGCTTCTCTTTGCTACAGATGCAAGCTTCTCTCCAAGTGATGTGAACTTGTGTGTGTTGAGTGAGTGACCAAATGAGGCACCTAACCTCTCTATTTATGCACTTGCCAAACTGGCTTTTTCCCTAATGGGGCCGACTTGTCTAACTGACATGGCCAACTTGACCTCGGAACAAATAAAATAATGTTTATTTAATTCTTTTCTTTGGGTAATTTATCCCCAAGGTTTACATTGATTCTTTCAAGGATTTTACATAATTAATTACATCAAAATCATCTCCCGTAGGAGGTACAAATGAATATAATTAAATATAATAAGAATAACTTCCGAAGTTGCACTAATTCCAACACTCCCTCTCAACAAGGAAGGTATTCTTTGGACACAGTCATCATTAGCATAACGATCATCTGGGGTCACATCTGTCTCGATCATCTCTATACATATTGAAGTTTGTCAACTCAGTCTCAATCCTTCGAGAAGTGTTATCATGCATCTGCTCCACACAGTCCATCGGTGGATCCATACATTAGCTCAACAACTCTACACAGTCCGTCGGAGAGTACATCAAGCATCATCACATCCGAGTCCATCGAGAGTCAATACAATGTGCATCTGCTCAGCCCAGTCCTTCGGGGAACATGCACCAACTCAACCAGTGCTTTAGTGAGTCCAAGAGTATCAGCCTCTCCATCCAACTTGGATGTCTGAAAGGTCTCTCATACACGACCATCTGCTACTTGTTCGTCTCTATTGTCAATGGGATCCTCTCATTCCTGGCTGAGATCCTGGACGAGCATAGGTACTTGTGTAGAAACAAACTTCACACGACCATCTACTACCTATCTATCTCATCTGCCGATGGGATCCTCCCATACCTGGCTGAGAACCTGGACAAGTAGAGGCACCTGTGTGGAACCAAACTTCACACAACCATCCACTACCTGTTCGTCTCATCTGCCGATGGGATCCTCCCATACCTGGCTGAGATCTTACACGAGTAGAGGTACCTGTATGGAACCAAACTTCGCACGACCATCTACTACTTGTCTCTCTCATCTGTCAATGGGATCCTCCCATACCTGGTCGAGAACCTGGATGAGTAGAGGTACCTGTGTGAAAGTAAGGTAAACATCTCCATGTCATCTTTCCCTCTCAAGGAGGGACACGTTCTCTTCCACTGCAAGTCTTCCATGAAAGTATTCAAACTTTATCTTGGGAAGAGGCTTGGTGAGAACACCTGCAGTGTGGTCATCTGTCGGAACATACTGTAACTCGACCACACCTTTCTGCACCATATCACGAATGTAGTGTTACCAAATCTCTATATGCTTCGACTTGTCATGGAATACGAGATTCATTGACATCTACACACAACTTTGGTTATCACAGTGAATCATAGTTGGCTCTAGATCTCACCAAACAATCCCACAAGGAGTTTCCACAACCATATAACTTCTCGATCTTCTATACTAGCAGCCATATACTTAGCCTCTGCAGTATTGAGTGCTACTGAGGTCTACTTCCTGCTACACCAGGAAATTACTATAGAACCCAAACTGAAGCAACAACCAGAAGTACTCTTCCTGTTTGCGGCACATCTGACCCAATCTGAGTTTGAAAATCCCTGCAATCTCAAGTCACACTCTGAAGCATATCTTAGGCCATATCCCACAGTGCCACGCAAGTATCTGAGCACATGTTTTGGAGCAACCTGATGAATTTGTCTCGGCTCACACTTGAACTGGCTGAGAGCATTCATAGCAAAACATATATCTGGTCTAGTTTTTGTCAGATACATCAGAGATCCAATCAGCTGGTGATACATAGTGGGATCAATCAAATTTGAATATGAAGTAGAGTCCCCCAACTTCTTCAAATTTGCATCCATCGGTGTGGCCATGGACTTACAGTCCAACATTCCGAATTTCTTCAGAATATCAATGTTGTATTTTCCTTGACTTAGGAAAATATCCTTCTTCCTTTGCCATACTTCTAGTCCCAAGAAGTAATGCATCAATCCAAGATCCTTCATTTCAAATTCAGAGGCAAGTTTCTTCTTACACCATACAATAAGCTTATCATTCCCTGTGAGAAACATGTCATCAACATAAAGAACCAAAATCAATGGCTCATCATCCACAACCTTGTAGTAAAGGCTGGGGTTTGCATCACTCTTTGTGAATCCCAAGCTCACCAAGTATCCTTTTATCCGTCCATACCAAGCACGAGATGCTTGCTTGAATCCATATAAGGCCTTTTTAAGCATACATACGTGAGACTCCTTTCCATGGACAACAAACCCTTCTGGTTGTTCAATATACACTTCTTCCTCAATAACACCATTGAGAAAGGTTGTCTTGACATCCATCTGATGCAACTTTCGTCCCATAGTTGAAGCAATAGCAATAATAGTCCCGATGGAAGTATATCGAGCCACAAGAGCAAATGTCTCATCATAATCAACTCCCTCTTTCTAACAGAATCCTCTGGCAACAAATCTAGCCTTGTGTTTTTCAACACTACCATTTGCTCCATGCTTGATTTTGTATAGCCACTTGGAAATCACTACTGACTTCCCCTCAGGTCTCGGTACAACCTCCCACACATCATTCTTCATGATGGATTGGTATTCTTCCATCATGGCATCCTTCCAAGTTCCAGACTTGATGTCTAGATGCTTCTTCATAGGTGGTAGGTGCCGAGTTAATGATGTGACTCATCAGTGCAACATAACTCGAGAACCTCTGAGGTCTCTTGCTTTCTCGAAAAGTACCATGTGGAGCTTCATACCCTTTGCATCCTGTAAAGTCTGTTGTTCGCATCTAGGCCTCTTTCGAGCTGCTCCAATATCCGTGGGAACATCAACTGGCTCAACTGGATCAATGGGATCGATCAGTGCATCCTTCTCTACTAACTCCCTTTGAGCTACTAAAGGGGGAGATGGTCTCGTCTCCTTTGGGTCTAGCATCTCCTCATCATCAATCTCCATATCAGATCCTTTACCTTTCCTGATAGCCATCTCTTCTTCAAAGGATACATCCCTGCTAACTTTGATCTGCCTCGATCCTGGGATGTAAATTCTGCAGGCCTTTGAAGACTCACTGTATCCCATGAAAGTTCCCTTCTTACTTGAAGGTTCTAACTTTGTCCTCTTTTCGTTGGGCACATGAATGTAGACTGGACAACCAAAGATATGAAGGTGGCCCACTTTTGGTTTCACTCCTGTGAAAGCTTCTTCTGGAATCATGTTCTTCAAAATCTTATGTGGGCATTTGTTTTGTACATAGATAGTTGTTATGGATGCTTCTTCCCATAAGAACATCGGTAGAATCTCGTCATGTGTCATGGCTTTGGCTGCCTCCACAATTGTTCTGTTCTTCCTTTCTGCAACCCCATTTTGTTGAGGGTTGTAGGGAACTGTGAGCTCCCTCTTAATTCTTGCTTCCTTGTAGACATCATTGAAATTTGTAGAGGTATATTCTCCACCATTATCTGATCTCAATATCTTAATCCTCTTTCTCGACAAATTCTCGACTTGTGCTTTGAATTCTTTGAATTTGCAGAGCACTTCCTTAGATTCCTTGGCCTTGAGAAAGTATATTGAAGTCTTTCGTGAGTAGTCATCAATAAATGTCACATAGTAATAATAACCAGCTAGTGAAGCAACAGTCATGTGTTCGCACAAATCAGAGTGCACTAGATCCAAATTTCCTTTAGATCTGCTCTCACTATTCGGGAAGGGTCCCTTGGCATTCTTTCCAAGTGCACATCCTCTACATATTCCATCATGGTCTACATGAAGTACTGGTAGACCTGTCACCATATTTCTTAATGCTGGAAGAGCTTTATAGTTCAGATGAGGTAGTCTTTTGTGCCATAGCTCGCCCATGCTGGTAGAATCATGAACAAGTGCTTGAGCTAGTGGAGTGCTCAATCAGTACAAGCTCTCCTCTCTTACACCAATTACTTGTGCCGTGTTCATGCTTGAGTTCTTGTGCCAAGCAAGAACTTTCCTTTTTGAAAATACTACCTTATATCCCTTGTCGTCCAAAGCAGATATGGAGACACGATTTCTCTTCATACCAGGTACATAAAGCACATCACTCAAGTGTAATGTGTCAGTAGACTCTAACTGGAGGGAAGTAGACCTAGATCCTTTCATAGTGTAATTTGCATCATCCCCAAGTAAAACACGGAGATGGGATTCCTTCTTAACAATTTCTGATAAATTTTCTTTATAGCCAGTCATATGCCTAGAAGCACCACTATCTATAAGCCATGCATCACTAGTGGTGGGAACAGTACCTGATAAAGCTGAGATGAAGAAGAATTCCGTATGATCTTCATTCCTTTGCTTCTTATGATGATGATCTTCTTCTACATCAACAGTAGTGGCTTCATGTTTCCTTCTCAATGAGCTTGGACAATTGCAGGCATAATGACCATAGGTCTTGCATCTGAAACATTGTACATGTGATGGATCCTTCTTCTTTTTCTTCTGATATGGAGGAGGGTTAGATCTCCTACCTTGGTGCTTATGATTATGAAACCTTCTTCTTGAGTGCAATCTTCCCATTATCTGTCAAATTTGGGTAGCTTGGTTCGACCACTTATGCTTTGAATGAATGACTCCCAAGATGGTGGAAGACCATTTAGAGTAGTAATGACAAGCTCTTTATCATCAATGGTTTCTCCACCGGAACTTAGCTTGTCCCTTAGTTCTATGATCCTCATGAAGTATGAGGGAATTGATTCAGACTTGGACATCTTCATATTTGATAGTTGGTTCTTCAATGTGAGAGTCACATTGATGCTACTATGTTCAAATAGCTTCTTTAGGGTTTTGAACATCCTTCTAGCTGTCTTCTTTTGTGATATTTGAGGAACCAAATGGTCTCTGACTGAGTCCACCAATATCCTTCTTGCTCCGGCATCATTCTTCCTCCATTGAGACTTGTCCTTTTAGCTTCTTGTTCTGGAGCCTTCTCAATTACAAACTTCAAGAGATCATTTTCTTCTAGAATGAGAAGAACCCTAGACGTCCAAGAGATGAAATTGGAAGCCCCATCCAGACGATCTTCAACCTTCATTCCAATCATCTTGATTGCAGATCTGAAGTAGAAACCATATCAGGAACTAGGTCAAAAATGAAGATTGGATTCTTGAGAGACTGAATCCACAGGAAAATGCGCCCTAGCAAGACGAGTTGAGAGAAGGTAGGGTTGAATCAAATTTGTGGAGGGAACAATAGAAAACTTGAAACCCTAATTTCTGCAGTAATTGTTGCAGCTGCAGAATTAGGTCAAAATTGAAACTTCTTAGAATTGGATTATGCCTTCACCAAAAGATGTGCCTTCCCTAGGGAGAAGTTTCCAAGGCTCTTTTTTTTTTCCAAATTGACGAGGGAAGGCCTTAGAAGATGAAACCCTAGCTTTCGACAATGGCTTCTTCTAGTACTGCTCTGATACCATGTTAGTTTTTCATACAATTATAGCAGTATAATTTAATTGCATATGGACAATAGGATCACTAGAAGAAAGACAAAGCACAAAAACAAAGAACACGAGAATTTATCCTGGGAAACCCAATAGGGAGAAAACCCGGCAACCTTCATATAGAGATGAACAATTCTAAGAACAGAGTACAAAGATGAGAGAGAAAGTAGAAAGTCTCTCCAAGCAGAAACCCCAAAAATATGCTTCTCCTTGCTGCAGATGCGAGCTTTTCTCCAAGTGATGTGAACTTGTGTGTGTTGAGTGAGTGACCAATTGAGGCACCCAACCTCTCTATTTATACACTTGCCAAACTGACTTTTTCCCTAACTGGGGTGACTTGTCTAACTCATAGGGCCGTGACCTGGGTGCAAATATAATAATGTTTATTTAATTCTTTTCTTTGGGTAATTTATCCCCAAGGTTTACATTGATTTTTTCAAGGATTTGACATAATTAATTAAATCAAAATCATCTCCTGTAGGAGGTACAAATGAATATAATAAAATATAATAAGAATAACTTCTGAAATTGCACTAATTCTAACATTCAGGAGAGGGTATTGGAGTAATGTTGATGCAGAACAATCACCCTATTGCATTTGAGAGCAGGAAATTAAAGGACTATGAGTGCCACTACTCAATCTATGATAAGGAAATGTTAGCAATTCTTCATGCCCTAACCAAATTCAGACAATATTTAGTAGGTGGCAAATTTAAAATTAAGACAGATCATAACAGCGTAAAGTACTTCTTGGAACAAAAAGAGTTGAATGAGAGACACCACAAATGCGGGAGTAAGATCCAAGCTTATGATTTTGAGATCGAATATGTAAAGGGAAAAACAATGTGGTAGCAGACGTCGTTTCTAGAAAACCAACGACTTTATCTCTTATGAGCATTTACACGGATTGGAGATCTCATCTTTTGGTCGAATACTCAAAAAATAAGTTTGCTTGTGAATTACTGGAAGGACAGATACAAGATGACAGGTACAGGGTGATAAATGACATTATCTACTATAGGAACATAATCTACTTGGTTCTCGAGTCCGTACTTAAGAAAAAGATCCTACAAGCTTCTCATGATTCACCATTAGCAAGGCACCAGGGGTTCGTTAAGATTACAGACATATCAAAGAGAGGTTCTCATGGAAGGGCCTAAAAAATGATGTAATGCAGCATGTGAGGCAATGCAGTGTGTGCCAACAGAATAAGATAGGGAATACTCATTAGGCAGGTCTACTTCAACCAATACCCATTCCCGATCAATAATGGGAAAGTATTTCAATGGACTTGATTATAGGGTTGCTGAAGGTACATGGTAGAGATTGTTTATACATGGTTGTTGACAGGCTGACTAATTTGTTCATTTCTTTGCCATTCCTTCCGACTATTCAACAACACAGGTAGCAGAGTTGTTTTTTTAGGGAGGTATTTCGGTTGCACGGGTTGCCTAAGACTATTATCAGTGACAGGGACAGTAAGTTCTATTAGTTTTTCTTACTTGTTTAGCATAATAACATTAAACAATCTATCACTAAAAGAAATACAAGCACAATGAACACAATATTTCTCGAGGAAACCACAAGGGAGAAAACCCCGGTAAAACTTCCTCAATATAGATTTCACAAAGTACAAGATAAAACCCCAGGACAATATCATCTTCTCTTCTCCTTGTGCGAACTTCTCTCTCTCTCCTATGCGAACTTGTGTGAGTGAGATGACTATTACAAATTAGTAACTCAATCTCTTATTTATACTTTACATTTGACTTGACCTTTTACTAACTAGGTCGGCTCTAACTCCCTTAACTGGGTCGACCTGTACTCTTTATAATAAAATATTCTTTCTAGATCTTTCCAGGCTGACCTAATCAATGACTCTTACATTATCAATTGCATCAATGACATCTCCAGAAGGAGGAATATAATACTACAATAGACAAATACATTTAGAATATCTTCCGTAGTTACATTTATTTAACACTCCCTCTTAATTAGGACGGTATTCTATGAGCAACATCAACATCATAAACAACTGTCCAACTGACTTGTGAATCTCTATATGTCGTAGGAAGTTTTTGGATCATCATATGTTTGGGGTATCACATCAAATGTTGGAACATCATCATCAACGTCATCATCGTCTGTTGGAACATCACCATCAACATCATCATCGTCTGTTGGAACATCATCATCGTCTGCTGGAACATCACCATCATCATCGTCTGCTGGAACATCACCATCATCATCGTCATCGTCTGCTGGAACATCACCATCATCATCGTCATCGTTTGCTAGATCATCACCATCAACATCATCATATGTTGGAACATCCTGATCAGCAACATCATCAATGTATGAACATTGTCATCAGCAACATCATCAATGTATGAACACTGGAATAACATCAATCATCAGTAACTAAATACTGGAACTCTATCAGTCAGCTAGTACTGATCTTCAGTCACCTTAGGACTGGCATCAATCACCTAAGGACTGGCATCAGTCACCTAAGGACTGGAACTCTATCAGTCAACCAATACTGATCTTCAATCACCTCAGGACTGGCATCAGTCACTCAAGGATTGGAACTCTATCAGTAAGCCAGTACTAATCTTCAGTCACCTTAGGACTGACATTAGTCACCTAAGGATTGGAACTCTATCAATCAGCCAGTACTGATCTTCAGTCACCTCAAGACTGGCATCGGTCACTTAAGGACTGGAACTCTATCAGTCAGCCAATACTGATCTTCAATCACCTCAGGACTGGCATGAGTCACCTAAGGATTGGAACTTTATCAGTAAGCTAGTACTGATCTTTAGTCGCCTCAGGATTGGCATCAGTCACCTAAGGACTGGAACTCTATCAGTCAGCCAGTACTGGTCTTCAGTCACCTTGGGACTGGCATCCATCACCTAAAGACTGGAACTCTATCAGTCAGCCAATACTGATCTTTAGTCACCTCAGGACTGGCATCAGTCACCTAAGGACTGGAATCATCATCATAATCATTCCCTCTTTCGAGGGAGGTCCTTTCAGACCACACCAGGCTTGTCTCGAAAGTATTCAAACTTTATGCGAGATAGAGGTTTAGTCAACACATCAACAACTTGTTCCTATGTAGGAACATACTTGAGCTTTACAACTCCCTTCTGCACCATATCCCGGATATAGTGAAACTTGATCTAGATCTATTTCGATCTATCGTGGAACACTGGATTCTCTGCCATCTTGATGCAACTCTAGTCATCACAGAGAATATCAGTCACATGTATCTCTGCATCGATAATCCAACCAACATCTTGCGAAGCCACACTGCCTTGCTACAAGTTGAACATGTTGTTACATATTCAGCTTCTGTTGTGATGAGAGCAACACAGGGCTGCTTTCTACTGAGCCATGAGATCATACCTGATCCTAAACTAAAGCCAACATCGTGAAGTGTTTTTTTCTATCTTTGGCACTTCCAACCCAATCCGAGTCTGTATATCTATGTATATCTATACAGTCTGAACTCACTATCAGAAGCATATCTGAGTCCAAAGTCTATCGTACCTTTTAGGTACCTCATCACATGTATTGCTGCAATCAGGTGAGCATTTTTGGGCTCCACCATATATTGGCTCAAGGTGTTCACAACAAAACATATGTCTGGTCTGGTATTGGTCAAGTACATCAATGACCCAATAATCTGTCTGTACATTGTGACATCTACTATCTTTGATGAAGCATCATTCAGGAGCTTCAAATTTGTCACCATCGGAGTATTCATGGCCTTACAATCCAACATCCCAAAGCTTTTTAGGATCTCAACTATGTATTTTCCTTGACTTAGGAAAATATCATCTAGAAACTGCCATACTTCAAGACCTAGAAAATAGTGCATCATCCCAAGGTCTTTCATCTCAAATTCTGCAACAAGCTTCTTTTTACATTCAGTGATGGGCTTGTCTTCTCCTGTCAAGAACAAATCATCCACATACAATAGTAATATCATACGTTCATCATTCATAATATTATAGTAAAGATTTGAATATGCTTTACTCTTGGTAAAGCCTAAACTCGTGAGGAAGCCATCAATTCTTCCATACCATGCTTCAGGTGCTTGCTTCAACCCATACAATGCTTTCTTCAGTTTACATACATGCGTCTTTCTGTTTTCTGTTTCAAATCCTTCTGGTTGTTCGATGTATACTTCTTCTTCTATCTTTCCATTTAGGAAAGCAGCCTTTACATCCATATTGATGTAACTTCCATTTCATCTTAGCTGTTAAGGAAATTATGGTTCTAATTGAGGTATATCTGGCCACAGGAGCAAAAGTCTCCTCATAATCAATTCCTTCCTTCTGAGAGAATCCCTGGGCTACGAACCTTGCTTTGTACTTTTGATCAATACTTTCGTTTGTTGAGTGTTTTGTTTGAAGATCCATTTTGATGAAACAATTGACTTGTCCTTCGATCTTGGTACCACATCCCAAACATCATTCTTGATGATGGATTGGTATTCTTCATTCATAACATCCACCCAATCCTTCTTCTTTACTGCATCTTCAAAACATGTAGGTTCTTCTTCAACAAGGTTATACATCAAGGCTACATAACTGGAATATGGCCTTGGTCTTTTGCTTTCTCAACTGGTTCCTTCCGGGGCACTATATCTTCCTGCATCTTGTATTAATTCTCGTTCCCAAGCTGGTCTTCTCTTTCGTGAATTCTCCTCATGAGGTGTCTCCTCAGGTCTCTGAGGTTTTTCCATGTCATGATCCTCTGGAATAGGTTACATTATTAGTTTCTGCAGCTCTAGGAGATTCATGCTCCTCTTCATCCTCATGAGTCTTCTTAGACTTGTTGAAAGTTGTGTCTTCATCAAATGTAACATCCCGACTGGGCTCAATTTGGCGGAATCCTGGGATGTAGATACAGCAAGCCTTTGATTGCTCACTGTAACCCACAAATATTCCCTTCTTTCCCGAAGGTTCCAACTTCAATCTCTTCTCTTTTGGAATGTGAATAAATACTGGACATCCAAATATCTTTAGATAACCGACTTTAGGCTTCGTACCGGTGAACATCTCTTCTGGGGTCTTGTTGCCAAGAGCACTGTGAGAGATCCTATTCTGTACATAGACTGTGGTTCTAGCTGCGTCAACCCATAGGTGCATGGGTAGTTCTTGATCATGGATCATGGCCTTCACTGCTTCCACGATAGTTCTGTTCTTTCTTTCAGCTACACCATTTTGTTGTGGATTATAGGGAATAGTAAGCTGCCTCTTAATCCTTGCTTGTTTAAAAAAATATTTGAAATCACCGGAAGTGTATTCCCCTCCATTATCTGTCCTTAGTATCTTTATCTTCTTATCAGAGAGGTTTTCTACAAGAGCATTAAACTCTTTAAACTTTTCAAAAACTTCATTCTTATTCTTTAGAAAATAAATCCATGTTTTGCGGGAGTAATCATCAATAAAAGAAGGATAATACACATACCCTCTTAATGAAGTGGTAGACATAGGTCCACAAATGTTGGAATGAATAATGTCCAATATACCTTTAGCTTTGCTGTCATTGCTTGGAAATGGATTCTTTGTACTTTTTCCTTGTGCACATCCTTTGCACACTCCTTCATGATCAACCTGGATTTCTGGTAATCCAGTCACCACCTTACTTAGCTTTGTAGTGTACATGAGCTAGTCTTTTATGCCATAGTTCACAGGGGTTCATGGTACTGGTTACGAGTGCTAAATCTGCATGACCCTTAAGCTTATAAAGTCCTTCTTTTTCTACTCCAACGATGACTGCATCATTGATAGTCTTCCCCTTTGGCCGCATAGGAACTTCACAGTCTACAAATGCAATTCTAAGACCTTTCTTATCTAACGCTGAAATAGATAGATGGTTCTTTTTCAAACCTGGAACATATATCACTTCCTTCATGTTCATGGACTTTCCAGGGTCCAATTTGGAAGTGGCCTCTCCCATTCCTTTGATAGGATATTGGTAGTCATCTCCAAGCTTTACTTTGTGTGGAAAGTCTTTCTGCATGAGATGTACAAGAGATTCTTTGTATCTCGTCATATGTTTTGAAGCTCCACTATCCACTAGCCAAGTATCACTCCCATGAGATACTAAACCAGTGAGTGCTGAGATTAGCACATACTCTTCATTGGAGTCTTCATCTTCTTTGGTGTTGTCTTCGTTATCATACTCACTATCTTCCGCTGCATGAGCATGAAATCTCTTCTTTTGCTTCTTAGGTTGTCCAGATTTGGATGGACAATTTCTTGCTAGGTGTCCTGTTTTGTGACAAGAGTAACATTCAACTGCAGAGAGGTCTCTCTTGAACCTCTTGTTCCTTTGAGGTCTTTGAGATCTTTTGGGAGAGTGATCATGGGTACGTACATCACTCCTTTTCTTTCCACCTTTGGCATGAGTTGCCAAAGCTTGATATTCATTGTCATTTAGTTTCTCCTCTCTTATTGCTATTCTTTCTTCCTCTTGCACACACTCTTCCCATAGTTGTCCAAACTTGATCAATTTCTTCCTAGCACATATTCCACGAACAAAGGTTTCCCAATCTCTAGGGAGACCATTCAGAGTGGTCATCACGACTTCAACATCTTCTACCATGTCTCGAATAGCTTCTAATTGTTCTTTGATCTGGGATACTCTAGAGAAGTATGAGTGCATAGCCTCAAACTTCAAGATCTTGACACCCTTGAGTTGATTTCTCAAGGTCATCTTCCTATTAATGTTCTTCCCTCAGAGTATTCTTTGAGGATATTTGAGGGATCAAATGATCTTTGATAGAATCAGCTATGTTCCTTTTAGCTTTGATCATATTCTTTTTGTGTAATGCTTTGGCCTCATCTCCTTCTGGTTCTATAAGTCCCTCCTTTATAAAACCTTCTAGGTCATGTTCTTCAAGAATGAGCATGACTCTCTATTTCCATGCCCTGGAGTTCTCAGCTCCTTCAAGCTTCTCATCAAGCTTGGTATTGAATGCCATTTTGATATAATGAGAACCTCAAATGGAGATAGAATAGATGTAGGACTTACCAACAAAGTTGCCCTTCTGAAAACTGCTTCTACCTTGACCTGGGGTTTGTTAGAGAAACCCTAATTTTCCAATTTCGAGATTTTGGAAAACTAATTTGATGAGAAAATTCGCCTCCTCAAGGCCAATTGAGTAAAGTACTCCTTCTGATTCCGTGAGTAGATGATCCAAAAACTCGATGCCCTAGTTTCTCCGGGCTACAGTGGGGGACCCAAAAATGAAAATTCTCAGAATTGAATTCTGCTTCGACAGAAAGATGTGCCCTAGTGAGGTGAGTTTGATGCACCTTCTTTTTCAGCTGATTCGTGGAGAGAGCTCCCAGAATAAGAAGCCCTAGTTTCTGCAGTTGCAAAGGCTACACAATGTTTTCTTTCATGCTTGCTCTAAAACCATGTTAGTTTTTCTTACTTGTTTAGCATAATAACATTAAACAATCTATCACTGAAAGAAATACAAGCACAACAAGCACAATGAACACAATATTTCTCTTGGGGAAACCACAAGGGAGAAAACCCCGACAAAACTTCCTCAATATAGATTTCACAAAGTACAAGATAAAACCCCAAGACAATATCAACTTCTCTTCTCCTTGTCCGAACTTCTCTCTCTCTCCTATGCAAACTTGTGTGAGTGAGATGAGTGTTACAAATGAGCAACTCAATCTCCTATTTATGCTTTACATTTGAGTTGACCTTTTACTAACTAGGTCAGCTCTAACTCCCTTAACTGGGCCGACCTGTACTCTTTACAATAAAATATTCTTTCTAGATCTTTCCAGGCAGACCTAATCAGTTAGGGTTTACATTGACTCTTTCAATGACTCTTACATTATCAATTACATCAATGACATCTCCCGAAGGAGGAATACAATAATACAATAGACAAATACATTTAAAATATCTTCCGTGGTTACATTTCTTTAACAAGTTCACATGAGCATTTTGGCAGGAGCTTTTTAGGTTGATTGGGACAAAATTGGCTATGAGCACGAGTTATCATCCTTAGAGCGACGGACATACATAGATAGTCAACAAGTGGATTGATGGATACTTGAAGAACTATGTAGTAGGGCAACATCAGACATGGATTGTATGGTTATGATGCCTTATCTTTTGCAGACCTAGTATTCGGTGACAATAGGGCACCTAAAGACAAGGAGTGGATCCAAGAAATTCATGATATTCTCAAGATACTCAAAGAAAATCTACAGACCGTCCAAAACCAACAAAAGTTATATGTAGGAAGGCACATGATCGAGTTCAGTTTCAAGGTAGGGGATTTGGTATACTTACGGCTACAACCTTACAGAGAGTCATCCCTTAAGAAGAAAGGAGCAGAGAAATTAAAGCCTCTCTTTTATGGTCCCTATAAGATATTTTGGAAAGTTGGAGAGGTAGCATATGAGCTCGAGTTACCAAAAGAAAGTAAAATTCATAATGTGTTCCATGTGTCTAGCCTTAAGATAGCAGTAGGCCAATATATTATTACTTCATCAGAGCTAGCCCCCTTGATGATGAGGGGCAACTGATTTTGGTCCCAGAACGAATCCTGCAAGTCCGATAAAGAAAACTAAGTAACGAAATCATACAAGAATACTTGGTTCAATGGAAAGAATTACCAATAGAAGAGGCCACATGGGAAGGGGAACAAGTACCGCAACACCTAGACTTACAGTGGCTTGAGGAAAAGCAATTTCGAGCGGGGGGGATTGTAATGTCCTCTTTTGCTTAAGCACAAGGGACCATCCCACTAACCTATCTAATTCCCATAGGTTCGAGTGGGTACTGACAATCAGGGAATTGATTGAGGACCGATACCATTCGGAACAAAAGAAGATCTTAATCAATGTTATTAGATCATCAATAGATAAAATAGGGCCACCGGAATAAGGAGCAACTTACATGGATGACATGTATGTCATATCTCATAGTGCATGCAACAGAAGCACATTAATTAAGTTGCATGCATGCATGAAGTAGTGCATGCAGCCTCAACTAAGAAAAATAAGAGAAAAACGAGTAGGGCATGCAAAAGTGAGGGCATGCGAAGTCAAGTGAATAAAAGAAGGCAAATAGAGTTATACAACATGCTAAAGTTATTATTGATAAGTGAGAATTTGATTGGAGAGCTCTGAGAGCCAAACTAGGGTTGAGGGTGCATTCCTTGACCTACAGGTGTATTTCGGCGGTGAAATCTATTTGCCCTAGTCACTTCCAGGGTTGGATCATACATATCCATCATTGCTATTCATCAATACATCAAGATTCGATATTCTTCAGCTGGATTCGAGTATACCACAGAGCAACTAGCAGATTAGAGGGGGCGCATTCACTAGAGCACTGAGGGAGCACCTATCTGAGCCTTCCAGGCCCTATCATTCTCATCATTCATAGGGTATATTGTTATTGATCTATTCTACAGTTATTGGATCCATTCCATCAATTTTGAAGGTTAAATTCCATAGATTGGATCAAGAAGAACACACCTTCTCTGCATGGGCAAATTGGAAAAAGAAGGATCTTCATATCTGACCTACAACTGCTATTTGGTTTGCATGTTTCTTCCATTCTATTCGGTGGGCCACTATTAGCCTTACTATTGAGGGAGGGATTCTACATCATTTTCTAGAGGCAGTTGTTATTGAATTATAGACAAAGGAGGGCGCTTTTCCTTGCGTGGTTGAATTGATTTGAGGGAGAAACAAGTTTTCTGACCTAGACGCAGTGCATGGCTTGCATGTTTCTTCCATACTGATAAGAAGGCTACTATAAGCCTTATACTTGCTTCTTGGAGCCATATCACCTTTTTGGAGCATTCTTTGTTCAATCTAAAGACTGAGGGAGGCACATTCCTTGCATGGGCGAAGCATCCCGCAGGAGACATCTCATATCTTGGCCAACACTCAATGCATGACTTGCATGTCTAACTTATATTGTACTACAACTCAAGCACAAACCATTGGTACGCACATGCATCATTTCTGATTTTATCTTATTGCATATCTGATTACTTGGGTTTTTAGGGTTTATGCAACCCCATGCAATTTGCATGCATTATCATGCAATCATAGTTCTATACATGCATTCATATCTTCTTTAAGTATTGGGTAACAAGACCTCAAGCAAACGACAACTACTTCATAAAATCTACAAAAAGACAGAAAATATCAGTTGGGATACTACATATGATAATGGACCATGTGGCTTCTAGTCCTATTTTCACAATTCTTATTTTTATGACCATATAAAATGGATTTGTTTCATTCTATAGATTTGATCCCTATAATGCAACAAGATGGATTGGATTTTGATTCCTATAATGCAATGATTTGGATTGAGATACTCCTTTGGTGGCACTATTAAGATTAATTTTAGTTTCCATTTAACTTTGCACAGATTAAGTGGTTTTAGTACCATACTTTCTTTCTTTAAGACTAATGATTTTGTTAGGTTATGTATTACACATAAGTTCATGTGATTCTTAATAATACACTACAATTACTGGGAGTTCGAAATTTTTTGAAGGCTCCAAGAACCTGTGGAAAATTTAGGACGAGATAGCTGTGAACGGGCGATGGCGGCCTGGAGTACCAGGGTTCCACTTTGGAGGTTTCGGGCTTCTATTCTCTGGTGAATTGGCTGGTCCAGCAGCTTTATGGTTGCGTATTGGTGCTGTGTCGAGTATTTGATGGGGTTTGCTGGTGGCGGGTATTGAACCCTTGCCGTGGATGCGTGACGAGCTTTTTGGGGATGCGTGGGGATCTCTGAGGGTTGAGTGGTGACGATAGAGGTTTGCTTGGAACGGTGGATTGGGGACCGGTCCCTTTCTGAATTAGGGTTTTTTTTTCTGGGGTTTCTGTCCTGTCAGTATTGTTGCTTGTTTGGTGATCTAGCTGAATTGAGGGACCTACGGGGGCGGCATGGCGGAGGAGGTGGATTACACCTCGGATGGGGTACGTGATAGAGGGTATTTTGATAATGGAGATGTCAATGCTGCGGTGGATGGGTCAGGGGCTCTGTCTGGACCCTTCATGACAGGCGGGGGGCCAGAGATCTTTACTGGGCCCGAGGGTGCACTGGACATGGACGGGCATATTATAGAACTACCTACTTCTGCTAGGGTTTCTTCGCCGGTTATCTCTCTGGGGTTGGAGGGTTTAGAGGCAGAATTGGCGTTCTTTCGGTCATCTGCTGGATTGGATGCTGACAGGCCCGACTTAGCTGGCCTTTTGGGACGGAATCTACAACCCCATCAGGGGTTATACACAAACTTCCCCTTAAGTACGGATGCTTTGCGTGTGGAGGGTCTCGAACCTCTGTCTGGGAGTGATAGACGGCGGTCGGAGCAGGGAGGCGTTTTGGCTTCCATTTCGGTTGGAAACTGGTAGGGTCGGTGGATATTCATGGATCTGATGACCGGAGACAGGGTAGCGGTGGGTCGGAACTTTCATCCAGTGGACATGTAGAGTCTGCCCCAGGCGGTGGAGACATTCTACCAGAAGTTGAATCCCTGCTAGTTCCACGAGCAGGGGTTTCTGAGAAGGCCGACTCACATAAAGTTTATGCTAAGAAGGTTAAGGAACGGAAGAGAAAGGATAAGCTAGTGCTGGGGGTGGATGTTATGATGGAGGAGGCGGAGGATTTCTCTCACACTGCAGTGGTTGGACATGTTCGGGGCAAGAGAATTGGTCGCGGTTTCCTCCAGCGATGGGCGGCAGAGCAATGGAAGGATCTTGTGTCTACAGCCCCTGAAATCCGGGTATTGATGAAAGGATGGTTTTCTTTCATTCTGGCGAACAAAGGGGAGGTTGATGCTGTTTTAAGTCGCCATTGGTCGATGTTGGGCGTCCCTATCATACTAAAAAGCTGGTCCCCCTTCTTCGACTCTAAAACGGAGAAAATTGATAAAGAACCGCTGTGGGTGAAGCTTCCTGGGTTCCCCATGCATCTGTGGAATGAAACTCGGTTTGCGGAGATTGGGAACTTCCTTGGCGAATATGTGTGTTCAGACTACTCCCATCATGCGACTGGCATATACACGGTGGCAAAGATTTTGGTTAAAATCGACCTTCGGCTAGGGCTATCGGCTGAGATCAATGTACAATCAAAGGACGGGGACTTCGTTCAAATCCTGGATTATGTGGGTGTGCCGTTTAGGTGCCACCGCTGGCTCTTGGACATCTGGTAGCCAGTTGCGCTTTACCGTTTCGGGCAAGTAAACCGATGGTCGATGATGAAGCCGCAGATTGCACTGATCCTTTGTTGACGGTGAACCCACAATTGGTGGGGGCTGAAGGTAATGAGCCTGCTTTTGACAGAGGGGTGATCCATGATTCTGTGGTACCAACCGACATGTATGGGATGCCGGGATCCGTGACAAATATGGCACCTTTGGTGAACACGGGACTGGAGATTCATGGGAGTGCAGATCCGGTTGCCGTGGGGGATTCTTTGTGTACCGTGACACCTTTAACTCGGGCCACCTCTAGAAAGCTACAGGCGCAGTCCATTATACGACGGGGTTCATCTGCGAATCCCCCGGGTATGTCTCACCTCTTTTCTTCTGCTGTTTCATTATTTGCTGTCTCTAATGATTTGGGGGGGGGGTTGTCTTGGGTCTCCTCCTCCAGCCTGTACAGTTTTACAATGCCTTGTAGCTCCTTGTCTGTTGCCTGACGCGGATAGTGTATTCACACCGTCCATTGTATCCACCAAACACTCTACCAGTTCTGAGGGTCGTTGTATCCGATATGCTCTTAGAAATAGGGTGATCTCTGTTAATGGATTGGGGGGAAAGGGACTTCCTGAATTGGCTTTTAGTGTTGGGGGGAAAGGTCGGGGCCGAAAATCCCTTTTGTCAAAAGCACAAGATCGGGCTAAAGTTGATTTAGTGATGGGTACACAATCTTCAATTGAGTGGGCACTTAGAGTAGTGAACGCCCTGGAAGGGGGTATCATATGAAACTATTGTCCTTCAACTGTCGTGGGTTGGCGAGTCCCATTAAAAAATCGTCGCTTCGAAGGTTGGTGGACTTAAATCAACCTGATGTTTTACTGTTGCAAGAAACTTTGGGTGGTAGTGAGGATGTTGTTCGGTCTTTGGAAACTTTGCTACCTGGTTGGAAGTTTGTAGGAGTGGATGCTCGAGGACGCTCTGGAGGGCTGGCCTCGGGGTGGAAGGTGAAGAGTTGTAGATATGCTAGTTCTTGGGGCATCTCTTCTGGTATAGGTTTGGAAGTTTGGGATGCTGAGATTGGTAGGTTGATCACGGTTCTCAATATCTACGGGCCCTATTTAAATAGGGTTGGATTCTGGGACTCCTTGTTAAGTATGGATCTGTTTGAAGGAAGGGATGTGATTTTGGGTGGGGATTTCAACCTTTCTCTGGGGTCTTCTGAAGTTTGGGGGCCTCGGGCTGCTCTGGATCCATTAGCAAATTATTTCATTCAAGCCTTCGCCAGGAAGGATCTTCTTGACATTCTATCAACAAAGTTAACTCCAACTTGGAGGAATAAGAGAACAGGGGATCAAAGGGTGGCAAAAAGACTGGATAGGTCTCTGGTGGCTGATGTGTTGGCACTAGGGGTTGATGTTGTCAGGAAATGGGTAGGATCAGGTGGGGTATCTGACCACTGCCCCATCCTCCTGGAGTTAAGCGGTAGAAGAAATAAACCCCCTAGTCCTTTCAAATTCAATCCTAGCTGGCTGAAGGAGGTGGATTTTCTTAAATTGGTACAGGATCAGTGGGTTCATCGACCTCCAGATTCTCAGGAGCATGTGGGTACACACTTTCATCTCAATCTCAAGCGAATTAAAGAGGCCACTATTTTCTGGGCTATGGGAAAAAGGGAGAAAGATGAGCAGAATTTGCGGGCGGCTGAGATGAATATTGATCAACTTCTACATTGTCAGGGATTGGGTTATTTGGATGAACAACAAAAAGGAGAGCTGATGGAGTGGGAACGATGCAGGAATGTGATTTTGTGTGAGAGAGAAGAGATGTGGAGAATGAAAAGTAGGGCGATTTGGCTTCAGTGCGGTGATGAGAACACAAATTTTTTTCAAGCATATGCTAAGGGGAGAAAATTCACAAACTCTATATGGGAACTATCTTCAGCAGAAGGGGAACTGGTCTCCAGTTTTGATGGATTGGCGGAGTTGGGTGTTCGACACTTCGGAGAATTATTCACTGCTAAACCTGGGGCCTCTATTGCTGAGGTTATTCGGGTGGCTCAGATTTTCCCTCGTTTTGTGGGGGAGGAAGATAATAGACTGTTGATGGAGGAGGTGTTGCCGAATGAGCTCTCGTAGGTAATGCATTCCTTTCAGAAAGATAAAAGCCCGGGGCTTGATGGCTGGCCTATAGAATTCTTCTTAGGATTCTATGACTTCTTCGGGGAGGAATTATTGAATGTGGTGGAAGAATCGCGTAAGGCTGGGTTTGTACATGGTCCCTTCAACAAGACCTTTATATCTCTCATTCCAAAAACGGACAAGCCTGACAGCTTTGATGAATTCAGACCTATCTCTCTCTGCAATTGCATCTATAAGATCATCTCTAAGGTTATGGCTAGGAGACTCAAGAATATTTTGTCTCAGCATATTTCTTGTGAGCAATTTGGTTTCTTGGAAGGTTGCCAAATACATGAGGCCATTGGAGTTGCACAGGAAGGATTACACACTCTGAAGGTGCAGAAGCAGAAGGGTGCGGTGATTAAGATTGATCTCTCAAAAGCATTTGATAGGGTTAGTTGGCTCTATATCCAGATGCTTCTAACACACCTGGGCTTCTGCTATGAATTTATAAGATGGATTATGGCTTGCATCACCATGGTGAGCTTTGCTGTACTGATCAATGGTTCTGCTAGTCCATTCTTCCAAGCTGGAAGGGGTCTACGACATGGATGCCCCCTTTCTCCGCTGCTGTTTCTCCTTGTTGCTGAAGGCCTCAGTCGTTTTATTCTGAAAGCAAAAGCTGATGGTTCCTTTTGAGGCATATCCATTTCTCAGGTATTGTTTATTACACATCTCCTTTTTGTTGATGACATTCTGATATTTTGTGATGGCACGAGACAGGATATTGATAAGGTGGTTGAGGGTCTCAATTTAGTGCATGTTGCAGCGGGTATGTTAGTGAATATTGACAAATCTACAATCACATGCTCGCATTTAACCGAGCAGGAGATTCACAGATTAGCTATCAGACTACCCTACAGGACATTGGATCTTGATGATGGTTTAAAGTACCTTGGCTTTCACTTGAAACCAAATGCATATTTGAAGGCTGATTGGCACTGGTTATTAGCAAAATTAGAACAGTGCCTTCATGGATGGAGTCATAAATGGCTCTCTCGGGTAGGGAGGCTGGTTCTGGTTAAATCAGTTTTGGAAGCAATTCCAGTGTATTGGATGTCTCTCGCTTGGATTCCCAAAGGAGTCTTGGAGCAGATCCGTAGGTTGTGTTTTTCCTTTCTTTGGAAGGGTAAGGGTGATAATCGAGCTTTGGTGTGGGTCAGATGGGAAAAGATTGCGGTCCCAAAAGCACTGGGAGGATGGGGGTTAAAGAATATTTTTCTATTTGCAAAAGCCTTGGGGGCCAAGGTGTCGTGGCGCCTTATCCATACACATAGTCTCTGGACTAGAGTGGTATATCATAAATACATTGCTCCTCTAACTCTACTCGAATGGATAAGGCTGGGCAATAAGTCGAGGGCAAATTGCTCAGTGGTATGGAAAGCGGTGGTGCAGCATTTTCATTTGGTTGGCTCTGGATTAGTGTGGAGAATTGGAAATGGGCGACTTATACGTATTGGAATGGACCCTTGGGTTGGATGTAGGGGTGGTCATGTCCTTCTTGTGGACTTGAGGACTTTTTTGGAAACTAGAGGTTGTCATTTTCTGGCTGATATTGAGGATCCGGGATCATCCACTCTATGGCATCAAGGGTGGACCTCTGCACAGCGTCTTGAGATTCCTGACGAAATGCTAGGAGCTTGGGAGGATTTTATCTGGATCTTAAGATATTCGAATATTCGACTGACAAATAGGATCGATGAACTTATCTGGGATTACCATCCCTCTAGAATATACACCCCAAAAAATGGATATATCCAGTTGAATGTGGAAGTACATAACAGGGAATTGGTGTGGTGGTGGAAATATCTGTGGAAGTTAAAGTGTCCGGGTAAAGCAAAATTACTCTTCTGGGCTATTATGGAAAATAAGGCTCCCACCTGGGACATTCTGAAAAAACATTTCATCCAGGGCCCGGGGTACTGTCCTCTTTGTAGGAATGCGGAAGAAACCATTTCCCATCTATTTGTTCATTGTCGGTTTTCTCAGGCTGTTTGGGCTACTATTTGCAATTTTTTGGATTTCAATGTGAGGTGGTGGGGAGAGAGTGTCCATGACGCGTTCCAATTGTGGTGGTCATATCAAAAGACCTCTTGCATCCGGGCTGCCCCATGTATCTTCGCCTGGGGCATTTGGATTACCAGAAATAAGATCATATTTCAGGATTGTAGGGTTCCGATGGAGATGGTAGTGGCACAAGCTGTGGCAGTTATTCAACACTTCAAGGCACCTATCAAAGCGATTAGAACTCGACCTGTGCGCGTGGAATTGATAGATAAATCCATGCCGTGGGCTTATTTCGATGGTGCTTCACTTGACCATCAATTGGTGTGTGGAGGGGGGGGTGTACTATACAAATCTGAGTCCCATTACTTTCATATCGTGGCTGGTTTGGGGAGGGGATCAAATAACTATGCTGAACTTATGTCTCTTAGGCTGCTGATGTTATTTGCACTTGAACAAGGCTGTCTATCTCTTCAGATATTTGGCGACTCCATGATAGTTATCGATTGGGCAAAGGAGCTTACACACTGTCATGTGATGGTACTCTTACCTATCCTGGAGGAGGTAATACGGTTAAAGTAGACATTTAATCATATTACATTTACACATGTCTACAGGGAGAGAAATGGGATGGCCAATTAGCTTTCCAAAGAAGCGACGCAGCAACACATAACATTTGGCACTTGGAGGATTACTATACACTCACCTGGAGGCACCTACAGCTATTATCACAGACCTTTTCATGATGATTTTGAGGCACGGATTGAGCAATAGCTCAGTTTTTGATGACCTGTGATGGACACCTTCTTTCATTTCTGTTACTGTATTTGTTTATATATATGCGGGCTGTATGTACAGCAGTTATTTTTGTTGACCAGAGATGGTCATCTTCTTCATCTCTGAAACAGTATATGTTATATGTAGCCGGATATATGCGGGCTGTATGGACAACCGTATTCATTGTTTTGTTTTTTGTATGGGACTTTAGACATGATATTAATATGGGACAGTAAATATGTGACAATGTAGGGATCTCAGTGATTCTATTACATGTGCAGAATGTAATTTTGTTCATCTTTTTGAAATAAAATTACGACTTTTTCCAAGGAAAAAAAAATACACTACAATTACTATGAAACATATATGCTTCATTAATAATTTTGGTTGTCTTGTTTTCTATTAATTATTCATTTAATTCACAACAAGTCGCAATCATTTATTGTTCCCTTTTCACTTTTCAGATACGTAAATATATTATGTACTAATGGGGATCTCTCTCTCTCTCTCTGTATATATATATATATATATATATATATATATATATATATATATATGAACTTGGTGGTAGGTATGCCCTTGTTATAGTGAAATGTAGTCATATATATGTGTGTGTGTGTGAACTTGGTGGTAGGTGTGCCCTTGGTATAGTGAAATGTAGTCGTGTACAACCTGCAGTAGATTTCTCGGGTTCATAAGTCATGATTTAGGAATCTAGTTCGTCAAATATGCTTAATGATTGCACATAGACCCATCTACAAGGAACACTACTTGCACATGGGAAACAACCTACTTGCATGAGGAAGATGAACCATAAGAGGTGAAACTTGTCTTTGAGGGATTTGACTATGGAATGCCCACTTTACCTTCGAACCAAGACACACACACACACACATAATAGTGTACATCACCCAATTCAATGCAGTAGGCACTCATGACACTGCCTATACATAATTCTATCATTTTTTAATTTCTTATTTCATCAAGACAACACATTTGAAATATCAAATGTGATTTTGTGAAAGTTTTCTTCCAAGTGGTATTGAAACCTATCTTCGATGCCTTGTGGTCATCCCACTTTGGACTAAGGCCATGATGAGTGGTAGTCACATAGAAAATTAAATAATCACTGAACAATCAAAGGTTATTGTTTCTTTATAAAACACTTTAGTGGACCCTAGGAATCAAATAGTTGATATGATCAAAGAAAGAATTGTTGAATAAATGTTTCATTTGAAGAGGCCTTGTTCGAGTTTAAATTTGTGAGCAACTCATTCACGCCATAGTCACATAATACCAATTCATACAATGTTAATGAATAAAAGTGAATAATTAAAAAATGTGGTAGCGATGTTGGTTAGGACAACTTGGAGACAAAGTTGTTGACATAAAAGCTTTTGGATGTCTAGGGAGTTTCCAATATAGGTTACATGACACATGGCACTTGTAAACTCTTTTACACTTGGCTCAAGAGGAAAAGGTGGGTGTTTCCTTAGAAATCTTTAGAGTAATTCTCTTATCAAAGAATGACTTCTAAAGAGGAGTGCATGGTTTAGATGATAACATGTGGGATATTGACATGGCCAAAACCCTAACACCCTAAGGTTTCTAGAGGTCTCTTATTGTCTTATACTTGGGATTGCTATGAGAGAAGCTATAAAAGAAGGACTTCTCACTTGCAAGGCAAAAGTTCAAGTGGAGAAATTTTCCTAGACTCCAAGGACAATGTTATTTTCGGTTTAACACGAGCAAAGGTTGTTGGTGAAGGAATTGATATAGGTGGATATCAGTGTCACTCACCTCTTCCATTGACTTAGAATAATTTTCCATCTTGGCAAATTTTCTACAGTTTTTCAGGTATTGAACTTTTGATTCATTTTTGAGGCCCTAAACAATGTTTTTTTGGCCTTGCGACAGCTTAGGATTGCCTAACCTTTGACTAATATTGTTCTACTCATCGAGATTTTTCCAATGGGTTATTGTGCACGCCAAACAATGTTTGTATGTGAAAGTTGTGGCATCGAGAATTTCACTTATTAACTAAATTTCTTGGGGCCCATTTTCTATTTGGCCACTTCATATCCTAGGGTTAGGGTTTTGGATCTTTAGGGTTTTTTACTCTTAGGGATTAACACTTTATGCTAAAAGATTATTTTTGGCCTCTCATAATGGTTTTCTTGTGAATGAGCATAGTTGACACATCTCTTTTTAGAGATAAGTTGCCACTATTCTATCTAGTTTGTATTAATTTGTAGTTTACAATGTTTTTCCATTTCATTCATTCATTCATAGAATTTGAGTTTGATTGTACTATTGTGCTCTCTATATTTTAGTGTGTGTTTCCATTTTATATTTTTCTTCATTTGTTCTCTAAATAATGTAGATCAATGGTATGCAAGGAATCTGCTTCGTTGTTTCTCGATGAATGTCCTTGATGAGATCTGAGTATCCAGAGTTGGGTCTCGAACTAAGCTTTGACCAATATTGTTCTTCTCATTGAGATTTTTCCAATGGGCTATTGTGCATGCCAAACGGGGTTTGTATGTGAAATTGCACTATCGAGAAGTTGACTTATAAACTAGAGCTCTTGCGGCCCACATTCCATTTGACCACTTCATCTTCTAGGGTAAGGGATTTGGACCTCTAGGGTTTTTTCCTCTTAGGATTAAACACTTTATGTTAAAAGACCATTTTCCGCCTCTTGTAATGGTTTTCTTGTGAATGAGCTTAGTTGACACATCTCCTTTCAAAGATAAGCTGCCACCATTCTAGCTAGTTTGTATTGATTTGCAGTTTACAGTGTTTTCCCTTTTCATTCATTCATAGAATTTGAGTTTGATTTTACTATTGTGCTCTCTACATCTTTATCTGTGTTTCCATTTCATATTTTTCTTCATTTGTTCTTTAAATAATATCGATCAATGGTATCAAAGGTATCTTCTCTGTTGTTTCTAAATGTATGTCGTTGATGAGATTCAAGTATCATGAGTTGGGTCTCAAACTAATTGAGCTTGGGGAGAGTTGATCTCACTACCCCAAGCAACGTCACATGGCAAAAGAAAAGAGAGATGATGGAGTAGGATATTCTATTAAGTTGTTGCTCGAGGAAGCCCTCATGCAACAAATGAATGAGATGATGGATAACCATCATATATCCATCCTAAACGTGGATCTATCAAGCACCGAGAGGCATCCAATTTCTTGAGGTGTTATTTTTTAATGACTTTTTATTTGGTTTTAAATTTTTATTTTGAGCGGATATGGATTTTTTAAATTATTTTTTATTTTATGAGCCGACATAAATTGTTTTAATTTTTAGTACATAAGGTGACGTCGTTACATTACGTTACACATCTCCGCCATAGTGGGCTATAGAGCACCTCGCTACTCTCGGTGCAATTATGCCTAGATCCTTCGACGGTTGCTAACTGTTGAAATTTGTAGCAAGGGAGGTCTTTTACATTGCTTGGTGTCTAGGCATGTAGAAAGGACCTAGGTAACTCTCCTGGAAATTTACTTTAATGTTATAAAGTTAATGTGACTTTATATTAAAGTTGTGAGTGAAAATGTTTTTATTTCACAAAATTGTAATTTGTCTCACCCATGGAAAGTGAAGAATCACTTGGAGGTGTGAAGAGACAAAGTCACTTGGGAAAGTGAAGACACAAAGTCATTCTCACCATTAATAAAAAGATAAGTAGGAGTTTAGACACACACATTCCAAAAGAGTTTTGGAGAGAATTGTGAGAGATTTCCAAGAGAGTCTTGGAGAGAAGTGTGAGAGGCACATGAGTGTGAGAATGTGTGAGACACACATTGGCTGAGGAAAGAGGAAGAGTTGTGAGAAGGATATTTGCAGCAGCATGAGAGAATCATTTTTTTGAGGAGGGTGCAAATCCCAAGAGAGAAAGGAGGCACAAAACCAAGGAGAAATTTGCTGCACATAAATCGAGGAAGGAGGATTGTACACCATGTTGTATTGTATGGACTTTAGCATCGAGGGCTACAGTTTGGCACACAAATCGAGGCAAGTTGCTGCTATTGGAGGGGCCATACTGCTGGAAAGTGGCATAGAAATCGAGGCATATTTCTATAAGTGTTTTCTTGTTGTTTGGTGATTGTACAAGTACAACAGGCCGTACAATGACTGTACATAATGTACTTGCTGTTGTGAGTTTTCTGAGTGTAGTGGCACATTTTTCAAGAAATATTTTGTGCATTTAATTCTAAGAATACCTGCTGTATATTTCTATAATGTTGTAAGTTCATCAATATAATTTCCTCATTGGCTGGTTTTCCCTTTGTGGGTTTTCCAGGGTCATATGACCAAAATTTCAAGTGTCTAATGTGCTATTGTCCACTGTTTATTTTTGTTGCTATATTTTCAATTTACTTAGCATTTGTATTTCTGCTCATAAAAGTATAGTAGAATTTGTTGGGTTGAATGCATGACTGTTGAAGTTTTATAGGAGGTTGAAATTAATGAGTATGCTAAGTGTTTGACAAATGTCTAACTGAGTCTGCTAGCTTACTGTTAATGTCTTGTTGAGATTTTTAACATGGTATCAGAGCTAGGGCTCTGAGTGGTTTTGTGGACAGTAGTGTGTAGTTGTTTGGCAAGAGTATTGTTGGTTGGTACAACTTGGTACATCTTTTGGCACTTGGGTTGCAAGTGATTTGTGGGGGCTTTTGCTTGGGAAGAAGGGAAACGTCCAGTTGTTCTAACTGTTTGACGAAAGTTCTGCAAGAGAGTTGCAAGTAGTTAATCATTTGTGGTGTAGGGATTGCAGGGATTATTGCTTGGTGATCAAGATGTACATAGTGCACGGACAACCTGTGTATGGTGAGTCCGAGTAGATCTTGGATTCAGAAACTATGCCAGGGGCAGAGAGAGAGCATGATGCTCCGAAGATTGAGGTGATTCCCAGAACTCAATATTCTAATGTGGAAGATGGGCGAGATGCTTCTTCTAGTATTGTCAAGAGACTTAGTTGGTTTGAGATGACACTGTTGGATGCCCAGGAGTGTGGTGAGACTCCTCGGAGCATGGGTGACTGGCATAGGTTTTCATATCAGAGTACAAGGAAGGTAGTGAGACAGGCTCCAGAGTCGGAGGGAGTTGCTACATCGGACAATGTGATGGAATTGGAGATATATTCTGGTGAAGGATGTGCTAGAAGAAAGGTTACTTGGGAGCGGGAGCAAAAATAGAAATTTTCAAAATATTCCGGTTTGGGAGAGTTGTGGGAGCGTTTTTTATATAATATATATATATATATATATATATATATATATTTATATTTTGATGCATATATGTTAACAAATGATTGTAGAATGTTGAGTTAGTTATGGAAACTCATTGGAAAGCATAAAAACATGAAGTAAACCATAATACCATATAACATCTTCATCAACCATCAATCATATAGTAGTGAATTCGTCAACCATAGGTGCAGACTCCAGTATCTATAACATCAACCTTACAGCTTCAAATTTTCAATATATAACATTTTGTGATCACTAAAGTTGTACTTGTAAGTTGTAACCAAACTATAGTCTAGAGTCCTAGACTCTAGATTCTAACCATGAAATGGAAGTTGAACTTGAAACTTATCATAATATGAGTCAGGTACCAAAGCATCATATTCATTACCAAAGAGTTATCACTTATCATAATATGCTTTTATGCAGTCAATGACTCAATAATGCAAAGTTGCAAATAGTGAACTTCAACGGTATGTTCAGCTTCAAACTTCAAACTTGAATTGCCATGTAATGTTCACAAAATATACCATAATAAATATAAAAGAGTCAATAGTGCAGAAACTTGAAACTTGAAAGTATTGCAAACAAGAAAGACAAGAAAAGTAGAATTTATGGATGTTTCCTCTTGCCACAGGAAATTTCTAATTTCTTTTCCTATGGTCTATGAACAATGGGAGTGGGACTATCATCCCCAGTAGCCACCAATGTTGAGCCATGTCCAAGACTTGGAGTTGGTCCTGCACGACCCCCCCTCACTGATGTAGAGGGGGGTCATGAAGTTGAACCTCTAGGCAAAGATGGTGCATCTGGAAACAAGGTAGGAGATGGCGGTGGCATTGTTCTTGCTACTGCTACTGCAGTGGCATCCTCATCGCCCAAAAGCTCTTCCTCCAAGCACTCTAAAGCTAAGGCTCCATCCTCCAAGTTATGCTCCTCCAGATTGTTGTCCCAAGTGACATATGATCTATCAGTTTTGGTCTGCTCACAGTAATGAGTCAACAACCTCAAGTTGTAATGTACGAAAACCAAGCTTTCTGCCCGACTTTCATTTAATCGGTTTCTTTTCACTGAGTGGATGAAGCTATAGGTGCTCCAACACCTTTTTGCAGAGGAATTGTTAACCACTTGTGAAAGCACTTTGGTTTCCAATTTATGCAAGCGTGGGCATGATGATCTATACATGTTCCACCATTCAATAGGAGGCGCCCTATCTCGATCTTTTCTAGCATGCAAAGTACCAAACAGACCAATTTCACTGAGGTATTTGCTTAATTCACTACGCAGTAAGGCACATTCTTCTTCATCATGGACTGACTTGTCTATAGCAACCATGTACCCAACCTGTACCTCTGGATCTATGTGGGGCTTTCTCCTAACCTCACCCCCAGGTGCTGGTTTGGCCAACCAAGATGGAGAATAATATTTTGGTGTTAATACATATGCTAAGGCATGCAATGGAATGTTGAGATGTTCCCACCTTTTGACCACATGTTTGTGAATATGGTCATATAGGATGGGATCTTTTTATTCAACAATATCTTTAATTTGGCCCAACATGCTATCCATCTGCTCATACACCTCCCCAATCACCAGCTTATATGTATCTGTAAACCAAATCATGTAATAAATGGGCTTTGTGAACTGCAAAACAAACTTGACACTTGCCCAAAATTGACCATCAAGAACAATGTCCTCCCCCTTTTGAAAATCAATCCTGTTAGATGTGGATGTAGCCCTATCTTTCAAGACTTGCCATGATTCACTTGATACCATGCTAGCCTCATTATAATTGAAAAGACAAAAAAAAAATGCTTTGATTTGGATTTGATGTGTTGTTGATTTTCATGTTTTGCTTGAAAAACGAAAAGAGTGCTTTTCATTATCATTTTTGGTAGATTGAGAGTGTTATTGAAATTTTCTGTTTTGTGAGACCATTGGAAAAAGATTTCTCCCTCCCGTACGTAGATTTCATCAAAAGAAAGAGTGCATTTTTCATGTAGTTAGGGATTGCATTATGTTTACATTTATGTACTCACCTCATGCATTTACCTAACCATCCAGATAAAATTAATGGTAGAACTAGGTTAAAATCTTTAGTAACTTGTGTGTTAAGTTAGAGACGTGTTCCGACGTCTTAAAACATGGAAGTTGTCGTTATTTTCCTACGCTGCATTCCGGGGTATTGTAGTTCTTCCACGTACCAACCGGTATATCGAAGCTCTTTCATGTACCAACCGGTATATCGAAGGCTATTTCACGTACCTTAGGGTATATTGAAAGGCACTTCATGCACTCGGCGTATATCGAAAGGTGTTTCATGTACTTGGTAGTATATCGGAAGGCTTTTATCGTACGGTTGTGCATTAGACAACACCAACACGGATTTGAGCTCCCACGTACCTTGAGTATATCGGGAGACACTCCTAGGATTCCTGAAACCAACTGAGCTAACCATTTGGTCATCTTGGCGGAGCAATACACCAAGAACAACATTCGGGGAGCTACTATGCACGTACTATCAGGTAGTCGGGTTATATGGTTAGGGGTACGGTCTTAATCCTCCCTGGTTAGTGCTCTGAAAAATTGGGCCGAGTATAACTATTGGACCCTGGAGTATATCGCGAGTTGCGAAACCTTGACAATCCTGTGAGGTTCCAGACTTTTGAATCCACACCTATCACATAAGTTTGCTTGCGGCCTTAGTTTGTATAGATTTTTCTGGACTGCTTTTCTTTTGTTTAGTATACCCTTAGGAGAATTTCTGGTTCGGTCATTCTGGCTGAACAACCTGTGAGAAGATGCCGCAGAATTTTAAACTTACCGCTCGAATACTCCCTTAATCATGAACTCATTTCGAGGGTAAGCATGGCCACACAAGTTACGGTCGTGTCGCCTGAAGTAGAAAACTCCACTATAGAGTCTAGAGTGAACATGTTTCCTCCTGATTCACCAACTTCTAACCCGTCAAGGGCAGAAGAGGAAGAACCTTCCACTTCACAAGACATACCCTTCGATCGCGTGATGCCGGGCGAACTTGGGTCCATAGAATGGTTAAACACATACCAGGATGTATCCGTAGCATTTGGTCCATCTACATATTTTTGGGACACCTCTCTCGGGCAACAATGGGCCCATTTGGCTATAGAGCAGGAGCCAAAAAACATTCCTTTTCGTTGGGCTCCTCATGCCCAGCGTTTGGCTCCTGTCTTTGAACTCATGAATGACCTGCGCCAACGTGGTGACACACTTCAGCGCCAGAGCATCACACGTCAAAGGAACAACGTTCCAGAGACACCAATTGTTCAATACACTCCCATTCGTTCATTATCACTTACTTCACCGGAGACACCCCTCTACAACGTGACCACTTACGAACCTGGTCAACCATCCTTTCCTGCGAGCACACCTCTCAGTCAAGGGACCAGTTCCACACCTCACATGACTCAAAATGTTAAGGACAATAGTCCAACACCCCTACTACTACTACTACTACTGGAACGTTACCCACCCCTCCCCCACCTCAAAACTCGTGGGGAGGATTCTCCTTACCGCTTGGTTTTTTTACACGTAATGTTCCTCCAATAGTCAGTAGTCAACAACCCATTATGAGTCAACCATCCACTAGTGGTCAATACATTGTTATTGGGGGGAAACCATCGTTCTCTATCGAGTGGAGGACTTCCAATTGGTCATTCCCTTGGCAACTCTTTACTCGTTGTGGGAACCACCATGGGGTTACCCCGCAATGGGGGACCATCCAACCCAACTCAACCACCATGGATTCAAGTGTATCTAGGTTATCTTAACCCTGCATCAGGACAGCTTAATCCCGGAAACGTACCCTACGGGGTACCTTATCCCGAAAACTCATACACTCCATGGGGAGTTACTGATTGCCATGATTGCTCCTGCTGCCTTACAATTAGCAGCATTATCAATAATGAATTGGATGACATTATATGGACCAATAGCTTCAATGTTTTTGTATAGGAGTTCTGCAATGTTGATGCCGGTCTTGAATTTATCTGAGTAGTCATGGGCAGAAAGGAAGACTAAACCAGTAGCAAACACACCAAGCAAATTTATCAATGGATTTCCTTTTACATTTGTTCAACCATCTAATACAATTGATATCCCATATTCATTCCAAGCATTTGTAAATTGCCCCAAAGCATTTCGGATCTTGGCTTTTTCCTTGTCAAGCCCCACAGTTCTATCTTTGTCATACTCGGGGCTCTTGTATCCTGTTGGGGCAGTGCGGATGGCCTCTACCATTTCATTCCAATGGGGTGAGAGAAGAACATTGAATGGTATGCCACATGCATAGGTAAACCGAAACACTTTTGAATCCACGTCATCCCTACCACCTTGGTCAAGGAAATATGATATTGTCTTGCCACGTGACTACATGGGAGAGAATCCACTACCTTGGGTGGATGGGCCTCTAGTTCTCGTTGAGAATGAGTGGTCATGGTCATCCATTGATCATTTTAAATCTTTTGATTTGTTTTGTGCTTCAAGTTCTTCCTTCTTATAGATGGCTCTTTGTGTTGATGTCACATGTGGGCAAACACAAATTCCTATAGTTTTTTTTTCATCACATGGCATGTGCTCACATAGATGTCTTCTCACATGGGCATATGAACCTGTGTACGTATTTTTACAATGGGGGCAACCAAATTTGGTAGTTCCACCCCCTCTACCTCCTCCCTACTTTGTGACATGTTTCCATAAGGGTGTGGGTTCCTCTTTGGTTTTCTTTCGGTTTTCCTCCTCCTCCTCCTCCTCCTCTTCCTCCTCCTCCTCCTCTCTACAGTATATGCCACTCCCCACTTCTTCATCCTCTCCCTCATTCCTCCTCCGGTTTCCAATCTCCATCATCAAAATAAGAAAGGGAACCAAGAAAATAAACCACATACCCATCATCATGTTTGATGGAACTAGAGATTTAACCTGTTTCCTGCAATAGAATGAGGGAGGAAGCATGGGAAAGAGTAGGAGATGAACATCTTTAATGTACATTCTAGTGACTAGATTCCAAGCATTCATGATTAAATACATAGATCAAAGTTAAAACACAAAGGAAATCAACAAGAAAGGTTTTAGACCCTACCTCTTTGGCTCTCCAATGGTAGTGACAAGTTCAACCTTCTTCAATCTCCAAGGATGGAAACCTTCTCCTCTCCTCTCCTTTTCTCTTCTCTTCTCTTCTCTTCTATTCTCTTCTCAAGCAAAGGAAAGTGAGAATGAAGATGGACAATAGGGCTTTATCCCCCAAAACCCTACTCCTTCCCTCCAAAATCCCACCCGTGGACCCCATCATTCTTCCTCGAATTTTCCTCTTTGCGGGATTCAACCTACAACAAGAGCAATCCAGGGAGCGTCGCAGAGCTAAGGAGAGCGATTTTTTATTTATGGGAGAGCATTTGGGAGAGTGCCCATGAGCGATGAGGGACCAATTGGGAGCTATAGCTCCCGATTGCTCTCTCATCGCTCTCGGACAAAACCAGAGAACATTTTTTTTTCCCCAAAGCACGCTCTACATTTCTCTCTAGCTTGTGAGTGAAAAAGGAAGCGCGCTTCACGTTAGCTCCCACAGCGCTCTGGCCAAGAGCAAGCTTCCGGAGTGGGGGCCAGGGTGGGGAGGATGCTTCCCCACAAACTTGGATAGAAGTACCTCCCTCTCTAAGAGGGAGTGTTGAAATTTGTAGCAAGGAAGGTCTTCTACATTGTTTGGTGTCTAGGCATGTAGAAAGGACCTAGGTGACTCTCCTAGACATTTACTTTAATGTTATAAAGTTAATATGAGTTTTTATTAGAGTTGTGAGTGAAAATGATTTTATTTCACAAAAGTGTAATTTGTCTCACCCTTAGAAAGTGAAGAGTCACTTGGGGGTGTGAAGAGACAAAGTCATTCTCACCATTAATGAAAAGAGAAATAGGAGAGTTTAGACACACACATTCCAAGAGAGAGTTTTGGAGAGAATTGTGAGAGACACAATTTCCAAGACAAAGTCTTGCAGAGAAGTGTGAGAGGCACATGAGTGTGATAATATGTGAGATGCACATTGAATGAGGAAAGAGGAAGAGCTATGAGAAGGAGATTTGGAGCAGCATGAGAGAAGCACTTTACTGAGGAGGGCGCAAATCCCAAGAGAGAAAGGAGGCACAAAATCGAGGAGAAATTTTATGTACACAAATCGAGGAAGGAGGACCGCACACCATGCTTTATTGTATGGAATTTACCACATAAATTGAGGGTTTCATTTTGGCACATAAATCAAGGCAATTTGCTGTTGTTGGAGGGGCCATACTGTTGGAAAGTGGCACATAAATTAAGGCAGATTTCTATAAGTGTTTCCTTGCTGTTTGGTGACCATACATCAAACTGTGCAATGACTGTACGAACTGTACTTGCTGCTGTGAATTTTTTGAGTGTGGTGGCACGTTTTTAAGAAACATTTTGTGCATTTAATGCTAAGAATACTTGCTATAAATTTCCAGAATGTTGTAAGCTCATCACTATAATTTCCTCATTGATTGGTTTTCCCCTTTTGGGTTTTCCAGGGTCATTTGACCAAAATTTCAAGTGTCTAATGTGTTGTTGTCCACTGTTTATTTCAGTTGCTATATTTTCAGTTTACTTAGCATTTACATTTATGCTCATAAAAGTATAGTAGCATGTGTTGGGTTGAATGCATGGGTGTTAAGTTTTATAGGAGGTTGAAATCAATGAGTATGCTAAGTGTTTGACAGAATGTCTAATTGAGTCTGTGTAACAACTGTAAACTCATAAAAATAATAATACAAACAATTAAACAACAAGCATAGAAGACCTGTACACAAAAGAGTGGATCTAATCAACAAATACAAAAAATATTCTTTGGAAATTTAAGGAGCCATACCTGATTAGATGACCTAGAAGCTACCATTACCTTGACAACTCCAATGCTCGCAACTGAAGGTGGGTGGACGAATCTCCACCCAACCAACCCCCAGCCAATGGCTGAGGCCCCTGAGCCCCCTACAATTAACCCTATGCCAGAGCTTTCTTGCTTTCCTCTCTCTTGTCTCCTCCCGAGCTCTCCTTCCAAAATGCCAAAAGACCAAAAGATCCCCCTCTCTTCTTCTTCTCCTTCTCCCATTTTTCTTAATTTCTTTTGATGCAATTTCTTTTCCCTCATTTTTCTTTCATATTCCCCATTATATTATTTACCCCTTTTATTTATTATTTTACATTTCATTATATATATTCCTTTTTTATTATCTTACCCCTTTTATTTCATTATTTTACATGAGGGTTGTTACATACTTCCCCCCTTTAGGAAACTTCGTCCCGAAGTTATAATCTTCAAGCAATAAATACAATACTTATTCAATCAATGAATCAAGTAAATACTAGAGTATATAGGTAACTAGTACTATTGTGAATTTTAGAGATTTATATGTGTGGCCACCACATAGAAGTATCCAAACCACACTAATACAATCAAACACCCTAAGTTACAACATGCTCTTAAGTAATTCCCTATGAGTCTAGTATGAAACCATAGCAACAATTATGCATCATACACACATAACAATTAATTAATAATTTATAACTGTGTATCTGTCTACTTCCTCTTTCCTTACTCACCATCTCCATGAGAATCATACCATCCACCACCTCCATAAACCTCCCTTTCAACTCCGGATGGTCCCGCTCACCATGGCACGGGCTCTCTACTGTAACCTGTCTGCGGATCATACAATAGGCATTAGAAGTTCCCCGGGAAGTTACCGCGGCATTGCCACCTTCCCAAATTTTGGTAATAATACGGCCTCATCGGATTCTAACCGGAATCATCATATAGTAGGCATCCAAATTTCTCTGGGAAGTTACCGTGGCATTTGCCACCTTCCCAACTTTTGGTAATAATACGACCTCATCGGTATTAATCGGCATCTGGTTCCCGATACCCCGATCCTAATATCAAGATCATTATACCCCAGGCATCTCGAAAGGCTAGCCTAAACATCCTCCACAAGACCCTCAATGCACTAGCCCCAGGCATCAGAAGTCCTTCTACATAAACTTCCCTCTTGGTGAGTATGTCTCCAACCATGGACTCTGGTCACATCAGAAATTATCCGGGAAGCATCCATGGTATTGCCACCTTCCCAACTTCTGGTACTAAAGTCAAGAGCTGCTGGCATATAGCTAATTGTTGGGCTTGTCCCTCAGCCCATAATATATTTATAGTAGCCATTCTCATTCGTGGTTATGGGCTCCCACGAAATCATAGAATACTTAGTCTCACCAGGCTATTTGAGTGGATCACCTGGAACAACTTTCCCTTACCATAATGAATAATCATTAGTAACCATTTCTCAATATAGTAATATATCATGGATCAACCTTGCATCATGTGCTAACAATAATGTCTAGCCACCAGTTCATATTGCATTGACTTACATCATAAGCCATTGTCATGATAGGTTATGCCAAGTTTAACATCTAATGCATTTAGGTGCTTTGTGCTACCATTATAACATAATTGGTCATGATACTTTCATAATTTCACTAAGCATTTCATAAATATGCCATGATAAGCTACCATAGTTCACATTAGTAATATCAACATAATCCATCATCATATCAAAATATGCATTCTACGAGAAACAACAAGGATTAGCATGAAATGGTAACATGTCATATACCAAATATCTGATATAATCTCTTATTTCTCACTAATACATGACAGAGTTGTAAAATACCATAATAAACCACAACATGATTTTATACCATTTATGTGCCAAGTGTCATTTATCTCTAGTTGCCATGATAAAGCTATTAAAATGCTAAATTAATATAATCACGAAATAATATCATTTTATGTTCCACACGTCATTTATCTTATAAAGCACCATACTGTCATGAAGAAACATCCAGAAGTATCACATGCACAACCTAATAACCATATGTCTTAGGTGGAATGGAGCCATATGCTAATAATCACATGTCTTCTTAAGTAACACAATGATGCATGTTATTATGAACATTCACCTCATGATCACCGACTTAAAGCATATCATATATAGAACTGAATATAAATATCAAGAACACTCCTATCACGATTAACCAACTCATTACAAGGCATATATAGGTACCTTAATATTTCTTGAACATATAGGAATGAGTACCTAAATATCACATATCATGGTATACAGGAGGAATTCACACACTCGATCAGTATATAGATTAAGTTCAGATTAGATTCATTTAATCAATTTTCTTCTTGTTTCTCATCAAGTGATATTGTCCATCTACGAATCATGTATTATGATTGTAATTCCTGATCTTATAAGAAAATTAGTATTTTATGGAGTAGGTACAGTTAACTTGGCTATTAGGTGCTAGTGTATTTTTGTATAATTTCATCACCTAAGTACTATGTTAAAATAAGTAATCCCATTATCTAGGCTACAACAATATGACATCTATCTTCTCTGAACAATAAAATCCCTCCATAATTTATAAATGGTAATAATAATATGTCTCAAAAGTCCAAATCAATTTATTTTCATCATGATATTACTATATGTATTCATTATTAATTCACAGTGCCATTTCCTATTTTGCAACGTTTTATATATGTTTATCATTTCCCAAGGTCCTAATGTTATCTTACATATATGGATTAAATTATTCCTAAGGCTGACAAAATCCATAACATATAAGATTTTAATACTCGAACATCATTTCTAGTTGTCATGTTACTTTAATTCAACATAGTTTTGATGATTCTAATTATTGTCCAAAGTATACAATGTCACACGTTCTTGGACCTATAGTAGGTCATTATTGGAATTATTAAGCATGAGAGTCCTTGTGGAATATTGTGGAACTTCGTGTGGAATATTGTAGAAGGATAGCCATGAGGAAAGTGTAACGACTCAATCTACACCAACACAAGAAGAAAAGAAGATTCACTCTTCCGTCATTGCTATACTTTCCTCTAGGCTAGTCTTTCCTTGTCTTATTCCTTTAGGAACACTATCTTGTTGTTCCTGGCCTTTTCTTCTCTTCCATTGAAACGCATGTCTTCATGCTAGTTCTTTGTGTTAATTCACTAATAAGCTTACTTGGAGAGGTGTCACTAACCACCTTAGTGTTTTTATGTTTCTGATATATATATATATATATATATATATAATCAAAATCCTCTGCAACTCTTGCCATGTTAGAAGATAGAACATAGAATGTGAAATGTGAATTTCTCTAAAATGAAAATCATATTATCCACATTGTCTATAGTGGGCACACATGAAATTCCAAAATCTTTCATAGAGAATTGAACACTGGATTATATGATTATCTTCTAAAATGAAATCCTTTATATAGTCCATATTCTCATTAAGATGTTGTGCTGTTTCTCTCGACGAGTAGAAGAAATAAAACTCAACCAATCAGCCAACACAATGCTGATTGTGTTTTTTGCAACCTTACAACTACTAATCATTCTGCTAGAACTAGCATCGAGCAAACAAGACTAAAATGTATCATGTTGGGTGGTGCAAAAGTTCAGAAGTGCATGCAAACTTTTTAATCAATGTGGAGAAATCAACTTCTACAAATATGTGTTCATTGATAAAGTTTGTCATGGATAAAGTAAGAGAGAAAGTTGGTGTTGATATTCAAAAGGAAATATTATACATACAATACAATTAGAAAAAGAACAGGTTACATCCTCTGGGAGCCTACCCATCTTGTTTCTCTTCACTTGTGTGTTATTTCTGTAACAAGGTTAGTATGCTTGTTTTGTCCTCAACTGTAAAAGATCTGATATGAAAGAATCTCTACCTATGGGCAAGTGCATTTGTCTACATGAGGATAAGTTCTTTTGACTTACATAATATAAAGCATGCTTATATTTTTATCAAGGTTTCTAGGAGTGCATTGCAATGACGATATGATGTGCTAACTATTCTGTTAGTACTGTGACATGATGGGTGTGGCATAATTATTACCTATATCCTGTATCCTGTAGGGGTTTTTGTGAAGGTGAATGTTTTGTTCAAGGCGCTTTTGCAGTAGTAAGCAATATTAAATTTCAAATTTGTCATGTTCCCATTTTGTCAGCACCATGAAGAAGATCGAATCCCATGGATCCTAGTGACAGATTGAATTAATTAATTAATGAGGGGTTAAGATGAGGCAATTAATTAATTAGGAGTGTGCATTTAAATTTATCCATAGCTTGCTATCTACTTGGAATAAATAATTATGGAGCATTTAATATTATTGGTGCAATTAATATTTTTATTTGTTATGCTGAATAAATGAATAAATTGGCCCACCAATTCGAATTAGTGGATAAGGTTGGAGGAATTACTTGGAGTAGAAGTCAAGTAAGCACTAGAGTCCAAAAATGATGCCAAAAATGAGAAAAGTGGATTATTTCAGAAAAAGCAACATAAATCCAGAAAGCAGGATAAAACAAGAAAATCAGGAGAGTATGAAAAGCAAGAAAGTTCAGAAAAGAAGGAAAGTCAGAAAAAGAGGAAAAAGAAGGAAAGCCAAAGAAAAACAAAGCAATGAAAGTATGTCCACTCATGGGTGACCTATTCTCACAGGTCACCAAACCAAGTAACTTGCTCAACAGGTCAACATGAATTCTATAAAAAAAGGATTCTAACTCCATTTCACATCTTTTGTTAGTTTGAGAAATTTTATGAATGCATTTGTGCATCCGAGACTTGGGAGATGTGCCCCTTGTCAAGCATGGGAGATGTTCCCCATCTTTTTATGAGAGGATGATGGCATTCATCCATTGTCATTGATTTTAGTTGCAAGTCCTGTAGCTGATCAATTCGAATTTGAAGATCAGAAAAGGAATCATCCATTCTAGAGTTCGAATCTCCAAGCTTCCTATGGATTTCTAGAGCTAGTTTCTGGTGTAGAAGAAGATAGATTTTTCCATGATGTTTTGAGAGGTATTTCAGCCAATTTCTGATGTAATTAAAGTGAATGTAATCCTATGATATCAATGGTCGAATTTCAGGAAGCTTCTACAAGTCCGTGGTTCAAATCTCAGCTCCATTCATTGATTTCTAGTGTTGTAATGTTCAGTAGAAATGGAGAGAATATTGTGTAATGATATGAGGATCCTCTTGGCCCATATATGATGTAATAACATTGAAATTCATCCTCTTATATCATTCATCTTGGATAAAATTACAGAACTCTGATTTCATCTCCAATTTATGCACCCCTTTTAGATTTAGCTAGAATTTGACTAGCTTTTAGTGTTTGATTCATAAGTCAATGAGAATAAATCTAAATGAAGTCATTCATGTTCCTGGAGTTAGATAACATGTCATATTCCATGATCCAACCCCTGTTTCAGAAATTATATTTCCTTTGAGCACTGTTTGAGAATCCATAAGTCAAACTAGTTGAGCTGGATTGCCATTTTACTAGTTTTGTTATAAGACTTGTCCAAATCTGCCTAAAACGTTCTGAGATTATATTTAATGATGCAATGAATGTAAATGAATTTTATTTAACCTCTCTGATGTCTTCAACAACCTTCTCCAACTCTCATTCAAGTTTCCTACCCATACTAGTCTGCATATGCTGAGAACCCCAGGAGCATTGGAGTAGAGTTCAGCTGGGATGTTCTTGAAACATAAATGGTCTCGGCACGTTGTGCATAGGTATAACTCAAATTAGAACCTTCCATCCATTCATATCCTTTGTTCTTTCCCATCTCCAACAATTCTAGCTTCCACAATCACTGTTTTAGTCAAGTTTGAGAAGTCTTGAGTTTTTGTGCCACAATCCTAAGTTGGTACATCACAGTGATATCAGATCACTTTCCTCCACCCTTGTGGAAAGAAAGAAGCTCACTGTTGAATAATATTGCAGATCACAATTCAAATTTGTAGCCATGAGGCTAGTGCCAGTTGCAGTCAAAAAAGAAGAATCATCATGCATATTTTCGAGCAGTTTCGAAAGAGATGATGGTGACTATGATGACCAATGGTATGATGCAGATTTTTATTATCCAAGGTATGAATTTGTTGAGGAAGTGAAGTTAAGGAGACCCTTTGAGTACCTCACAGCTTACTATGCATTGAGAGATGAGATTTTAGAACTCATATCTTTCAGAGAGTTTTGCACATATGAGATCCGAAGATTATTTCAAGATCCCTACTCTAGCTTTAACAAGGTGAAGATTGGATTGATGGTAAATGATGTTTGCAAAGAAGTGGGATTATTGCTACCCAATAAAGTCAAAACAGTGACACATGTGGATTCCTTGAAAACCAACAAGCCATCAAGAAAGGAACTAAGTTGTAGAGAAGAAAAAAGGACCAAAGGTATTGATATGAAGTAGAAGCAAGAGGAAAATATAAATCAACCTATTTGCAGCAGCCATAAGGTTGATGAGCTACCAAATAATTCATCGGAAGTAGATGAAGAAGGTCCATGCACAGTTGAAGATCCAATAGTCCAACATTTGGTTGTTGGCAATGTGGAAGGTGAAATCACTCCTAGTTTCTTGGTGGAATATTGTGTGCTTGTCCTTTGTTTGATCTTAACAGGTTCTATTTGGGAGCTTCGGGATCAAGAGGTAAGAGCGTGACAAACATCAAATTGAAAGGTGAGTTATATCTTCCATCTCTTTTGAATGCATTCAATCTTGTTGTAAAGCTTAGTTTAGGACTCAAGGTAGCATTTGTTTATCAATTGTCCTAAATTAGAACTAGTTACGTCCTAGTCTCGCCTAGGAGAGTTTCTTCTTACCCGTAGGGAGAAATTTCTACAACAATTATATGGTCATGAAGAACTCACCTTTGTTGAGCATATCTTTGGTGATAGTAGAGCCCCAAAAGCTAAAGATTGGGTGGAAGAGAGCCAAGAAATTTTAAAGCTTTTGAAAGACAACTTGCAGGTGGCCCAAAATCAACAAAAAAAATATGTAGATCAACATAGGGAAGAAAGGACCTTTCAAATCAATGATTTGGTATATTTGAGGTTGCATCCATATAAACAAACATCCTTAAAAAAGAAGGGAGTAGAGAAGCTAAAACCAAGGTACTATGGCCCATACAAGGTAGTTCGGAAGGTTGGGGAGGTAGCATATGAGCTAGAACTTCGAGAAGGAAGTAAAATTCCCAATGTATTTTATGTTTCATGTCTCAAGAAGGCTGTTGGTCAGCAAATTGTCATTTCATAAAAACTTCCTCCTTTGGATGATGAAGGTCAGCTCATACTTGTTCTAGAATTTTTTTTGAAGACTAGGGAGAGAATATTAAGGAGGAGAACTATCAAAGAGTACTTGGTACAATGGAAGGATCTCCCATGTGAAGATGCCAAATAGGGAGGAGGAAAATTTTTTGCAGCATCCAAATCTGAAATTGCTTGAGGACAAGCAATCTTGGGTGGGGAGGATTGTAATGTCCCCATTCAAATAAATTCATGACAGGAAAATTCCATCAATCCTCCTAGTTACCTAGGTTGGATGGAGACATTGCGATTTGAAATAAGGGAGATAATAAATGATGTTTAGTCATTAGAATAGCATAAATATTTAATAAAGGAGATAAATAAATAAATACAAGAGAAAATCAAAGTGGCAATTGATCATGAAGACACATGGAGGGTGTGGGACCCACACAAGCTAGATTTTCTATGCCACATGGCAATCTCCTCTTGTCAATTCGAATCCATAAGAAGCCCAAAATTCTTGGGATGAGTTGGAAGGCTCATACACTTGGAAATATGCATCATAGGTCGAATTGGGATGGAAGTGTAACTCCCATGGAAGAGGAAGAGTCAAATGAGGAGTTATTGGACACTTGGGCTAGATTCCTTAACCTCTATGACAACAATGATGAAGATGCTATGACACCTATGACAAATTGCAGACCTGATTGCTGACATCTGACCATTATAACATGTCAAGCCTAAAAATAGCCTCCAAGGGAGTGCTCATGGGATTTAGATAAGCTCAAGAGATTCCTACTCGAATTGGTGGAAGGTGGAAAGCTAGGAAGTGGAAGACACATGGAAAATCATGAACTTATCCCTAATTTGAATTGGATTGGAGTCTATGGATGGAATTGGAACCTTAGAAGTCTAAGGATGTTTATAAAATATAGGGATCAAGTAATAGAAGGCCTTTTTATCATTTTCAGAATTTGCATTTAAGACGAGAGCTAATGGAGTGCTACTCTACTTGCATTAGCACCAATTTCAAGGGTGAAATATTCCCATCCTAGTTGGTAATTGGAGAGGCCATTCAGACCTTTCATTTGGGGATTTAATGGAGTCATATGTTGTAGGTACAATCTACAGGTCATCTCATGGTCACTTCTAGTTCAGCTTGTTTCTCCAACCATTTCAAGTTTTCTCAGCGTATTCATGATCCTTGAGGAATTGCGCACTTGGTGAGATATTGTTCTCTTTGGGGGAGATTCTATTGCCCCATTTTCTTATCATCTGATTTAAATTCTCTGTTATTCATATTCATAATACCTTCAGGTCGAAATTCCAAGTGGAACTATGTAAATCTGATAATTAATGAGCAAATGGTGCCAATTTCCCCACTATGTTGATGTATGCCAATGATATGATGTTATTTTCGAATGTACAAATGAACCAATGATTATTTTATGATGTATGGACTGTTAATAATTTGTTATACAAGTTTCATGTTCAGTTCTTAAGCTTTTGGAGTCATATTGTTCAGTTTCATAGCATTTGGAGAAGATTGCCTGTCATTTCCCCCAAGGTCGAAACTAGTATTTTTGTATCTGATTTGAGAGGGTTGTAGCAGGCTCAAATAACTGAATGGTGCTGCATATGAGACCATATTAATGTCCCCTAAACATCCCATGCTTCTATTCTGAAATTCAAGAGGGTCCCATAGTATTTGGAGAGCCATTTCCAGCATCTACCCATAGGGGAATTGAACCCCAAATTGCTAGTCAATCTCCCTACTTTGGACAGAACTTAAAGGATAGTTACAGAAGTCTTTTGAAGACTCTAAAGAATCCATGAACCTAATAATCATGTCCTAATATCATCCATACACCTTCTGTAACAACTTGGGAGCATTTGGAGTCATTTTGAGACAAAGAACCCAATACTAGTCAAGGGTCGAACTAGTGGAAAATTTGAAAATTTCACCATTTTGATAAATTTATAAAAAGGGATGAAACTTTCAATTGTAACCTCTCTATAAATGTCTTTCTAGAGCCATAAGTGTTTGACATCTTGCAAACTAGGGATTTCTTTTTGTATGATAACCTCTTGTTGGAGCCCAAAAGGATTTTATTCTTTGATTCATTTGACCTTGTAATATTTTAGTGTTTCATCATTGTATCCTTTAACTGGATATTCCAATTTGGAATAACTATGAGGTGACACGTATTTTGATTGGTTAGTGTGAAACATTGGAGGCCATGGCAAGAGCATCCCTTGAATGACATTAGTAGTGGAAGGGAGGCTCCAAGGACTAGATCAATAATGAGATAACCATGTAATATTTATGATGGGAGACCTACATCACCACATAATTGGTAGAGAGGGGTGTGACCATGGTAGTAATAGAGGACTGAAATTGGTAGGTGTGATTATCCTTAGAGAGCATGTATGATTTCACATCAGGGCCATATTGGGTGAATCATTCATGCTAGCCAGTATCGAGTCTAGAAAATGAGGAGGATTTACATTCTAGAACACTTGATTATGAATGTATGAGATAATATAAAATGTGGTAGGAAATATTTGTGAGGCAAATAATGATTTAATGACTTCAATCATCATATTCCTCATCATCATCGTAACAATAATGATATGGGCACATCATCTCCATTGACATGATCATTAACATCAGAGCCATCATCGTCATCATACTCATCATCTTCATCATCATCCTCATTATTCTCACAACCACCATGATCAATATTTTCATCATCATGATCATCTTCGTCCTCATGACAACATTTTCATGTAGTGACACCATCCTAATTGTTTGCATCATCATCCTCATCATCGCCATCGCCATCATTAGATCATCATCATCATTTTTGTTCTAGTCATTGTATTCAAAGGATGACATACATGATTTTTATTCATTGTTTCATGCAGATCGTTCTCTAGAGTGGGGTTCTTCCCTCCACTAGTCGTGATCAACAGGACGATTCGGTGCTGCGACACCCCCCCACATCGCAAGTAAACTCGTATGCAAATTGTTTACATATAGTTTTGTTTTTATTGAGTTGTATATAGAAGTAAATTATTGTATACATGTACATGTAATTTTTAATTATTGTTTGTTTCTACTTTGATAGGCACCTCGCTAGCTAGGTTGTCTAATGATCGTACATTCAGCAGCATGGTGGCCAATGTATCGCACGATGACCATGAACCTTGACTCCATCAGAGCACAACGAGGTTGTTCATCATCACACAGGTACATTAAATTCATATTTATTTATTTTTCAACTATCAGTAACTTTATTTTGTACTTTGAATGATATATAATTTTTATTTGTCTATCAAGTGCTGATCCTTATTATCAACCTCCTTGGGAGGATTAGATCACATGGATCATGATTGAGCATATTAGAACAAGGTGTGATTGGTTGTTGTTGGAGGATCCTAAGTCAGCTTGTCGACTAGGTCCTCCGCCCGACAAGTTGTAAAACATGTCGACAGTTGTGTCGACCAGTATAGGTTGGATCGGTCGGTTAAACCGACAAGCGGTTACATAACTGTATGCAAAATATATATATAGGCTGGTGAGCGGATGTATTGGGTTAACTTAGATCTGTTCTTATATGTATTGTTCTACATCTTGCTGAGTAATAAAAGGCTTGTGTTCTCTCCATATTCTTGTCTCTTGTATCTGCATCGTGTGTCTGTTTGCTTATAATATAATATGTATCATTGGTAACAATGCAACCCCCTCGACTATAGTTGTGCACCCAATTAGAGACAATGCACCTTGATTTCCCATTCAGAAGTTCGATGACCATGATGATCTATGCATTCGATGGGTTTTTCTAATCCACCAGAGGGTGGGGACTCTTAGTGATATTTGGAATACTACTTACCAGACGAGGAGGTACCAAGTATTGGGTCATAACAAATGGGATGCTGTGAAATCTGCAACAAAAGGAAAGGATGTCAAGGGCACTTTGTTTGGCATCCTTCTTGGTTGCAATCATGGACAGCCGCTAAGAGTGTGATATTTCAAGCTTGAGGTTGTTGTGCCTCACGTTTATGGAAGGTTTATTGGAGCATGGGGTATGTTCCCCCACCATGACCAAGTCTCGTTGTACTTCTACAAACATGCATATGTAGAGTTCGCCTTACACATGTGTCCTGATTACACGATTATTCGCCGTCTTTCTATGGCATCGGGAGGGGACACAATTATGAGCATCCAAGGGATTGCATAGACCCCACTGCTATACCACCCCCTCCTCCACTAGTTCAAGTCCCTAGTTAGAGTGTTATCTGGTTGGGTATGTATCTGATCCATTATGGCTCTAGGTTGAGACACGAGATTTGATGACAGGCACCAGGTGCACTGCATTAGGTAGTGCTACCATTTCCATGCACGAGGAGAGGTCCAGAACACCCCCTAGACCTATAGTTCCCGAGTTACCTTAGGTGGACGAGTCGATTATTCAGGTGCTTAACCATTAGAATCTAGTGTCATATGCTCTGATTGCTTGAGACTCGTACTATCATCTGTATGAGAGATGTAGGTATCCGTCAACGCAGTATGTTTATTTATGTACTTAAGTTTTTTCATTATACGTCATTAAATAATCATCTTTAATACATGTACATCTAAAAGAATCAATTGAGTAATACTGATTTGTTTTTTTTTGCTCCATGCAAAGGACTAGATTGAAGGATTCACTTGTTCCACTTCCCCATCGATTGAGCATCCAACCATTTCCCCCGATGATGTCTCTGTGGTACATATTTCGGTTCCCTCATCCTAATTGTATAAGTTACATACATGCATATAATTGCGATTATTTTATCGTAACTTGCGTCCTGTCCCTTACTCAAATTATATAAGGTAGAGGCAAGGGGATTGTAGAGGAGCAGGAGATGCAGTCTCCTTCGGATTTCCACCATCAGCCGCTAGTCAATGAGGTGCTGTAACTTATGTTTCAATGCAATATAAAATTCAAGTTGATGTTTAATTTATAATTTTCATTTATTATTCTTTTATTGATTATATGCATGATGTCACCATACACAAGCTCATGTACAGTTGGGAGTTGATGTTGTAGTGATATTCATAGAGTGGGAAAGGTTGACTCAACATCATCCTATTGAGGGCCCATCGACTTAGCATCGATGTCCTAGAGATGCCACAAAGGAGGATTTGGTAAATCTCACCATGAACTTGAGCCACCTAAGTTAATACATCCACTTAAAATTTTAAAAATATGCCATCTTATAAATTTCAAACTTACTAAAATCTAACTAGCTTACATAGTTCAAAATTTGAATTTTGCAGTTCACATCTTTAGACAACATTTTTGATCTTATGTTTCCCCCACACCAGGGGCATGATGCAAGTGGTATTGGCGGCGGGGATGACCACACAGTCCATCAAGGGCATGATCCCCATAGTCGATGACACTTTTTCATATTGTACTATTTTTATTGTTATCTATACATATATACCTGTACTTTTTTATGTATACATATATACTTGTACCTTTTTATGAACTTGATGAACTATTTCGTATCATATTTTTTCTTCATAGATATATGATGTATTATGTTGATGTGTGTATGTTATTTATCTTTGTCAAGTATGTTTATGTTTATGCACATGTATGGTAACTTTATATTATATTTATGTCGAGTGTATGTTATTTATGTTTATGTTTATGCTGACGAGTATATATATGTTATTTATCTTATGTTCATATTTATGTCGACGATTGTACAATTTACAATTTTCCAATTAGAAGTTACAAGTTTAGGATTATAAATTACAATTTTACTTTTAGAAGTTACGGGTTTATCTTATGTTCATGTTCAATGTTAATAATTACAATTCATGATGTCAGTTACAATTAACAATAACAAATAAAGTTACAATTTACAATCTACAACCAACAATTACAATTACAATTGCAGATTACAAATTACAATCTACAATTTACAAATTACAATCTACAATTTACAAATTACAATCTACAAGTTACAATTAGAGTTTCAATTTACAATATACAATCTAACATTATAATTAGAATTAGAATTTACACATTTTCACAATTACAAATTACAATTGTACAATTACTCTTTAAGAAATTACTAATTAGACATGTACAAATTACGACTTACAATCTCATTTACAATTTATGATGTCGGATACAATCTACATTTTACAATTTCACAATACCAACTTACAACTGTACAATTACAATGATGTCCTTTAATGTACATATCAACACTTAATCTAATCCCTTGCTATAGTGGTCAATTAAAGTCTTTCATGTGATAATTAAAGCTATATATGACAAATTAAAAAAATGAAAACTATGAATTATGTGGACATACCAATAAATTATAAAAGATTAAATTTATAGAATATCATTGAATTCAATGATTGCATGTTGAGATTAATGCATGTTTATTAATTGAATAAAGCTATATATATATATATGCAACTTTATGTTTACTTTACATTAACATACTTTGAAATTTGACAGCTTTAAGAGTAAATGTTATAAATGACTCATGCCATGGAATTGTTACCTTGCAATTTGGGATAAATGTTATATAGTGGGAAATTAAATAATATGTATAAGTGTGAAACATAGATCCTGTGTTATGGTTCATAAGTATTGAAGGAGGACTTAAATCTCTTCTATGTACAAATTCATGGTTAAATGAGTTATGATTTTGAAACTTGAGGATACAAGTTTATGGTTGAGTTTACAATACACTTATTTTAAGGATGATGACAATATCTGAGTAAAAAATGAACATTTAAATCTAAATTTAAGATAAATAATATAAATCTGAATCGAGCTAAGATGCTAGCTTTCAAAATGCTCAATCAAGGTTTTAAAATTTTGATCAAGTTAATAACTCGATCGATATTTTAAAAGATAGCTCAATAGAGGTTTTAAAAGCTTGAGCAAGCTTCCGATGAACCACACATAAACTCTCATTCGAGGTATTTAAAAAATGTGCGCACAATATTGATCGAGGGGATTTAAAACCCCGATCAAGATAATAGCTCGATCGAGGGCTTTAAAACTAGATTTTATCCCCCTTTTCTACAAATTTAATTTTATTGGCCTTTTTTCCAGGCCTAAACCATGTCCTGGGATGCACCTTGGGCGGTGGACTTAATACTATTGAATAATGTTATCATTGATGTTAAAGTCCTAGTGTATATAACTCCAAAAAATTCCCCTTATGGCATAACTTTAAGCATGCTCCTCATGGGAAGACACTTTGGGTTGTACACATATGGGGCAAACCCCTAAAGAAGTCACTAAGGTCGCCCCTAAGCAATGTTGGTGAAAAAGGTGAAGAAACCCCTATAATAATGGTGTTGGGTCCACATGATGATGATGTTGGGGTCACATGACCCATGATGAAGAAGGCCCTAAAGAGCCCTTATAGTTGCTCCAAAAAAATATTGGTGTGAACTGCGAAGAATCCCCCAAAGTATTGATGATGGGTCCACATAACCCTAAAAAGTAAGGATGGGTCCACATAAAAAGGAAAGAAACCCTGAAAGGAATAATGATGTGTCCACTAAGTATGATGAGGAGAAGCCCCAAATCCCCTTTGATGAATATATAAGTGATCATGAAGGCAAATTAAAGTTCCATGATGAATCCTTGAAGTGGGGCATTGACCCATTGAAGTACCCCTTAAAATATGGAGATCCTAAATTTCGGGATACGTGGAATGTAGGCCCTAAAGCAAGTTAAAGGAATATTGAAGGTTATAAATAGGAGGAGAGACTTCTCATTTTCTGATCAATTCTATTGTGCAAATCTAATGAGAAAGTGCGAAATTTTGTGGAGGAGCTAGTGTGGGATCATCTTTTGTTCTTTGGTGAAGATTTACAAAATTGGCATAAATTTCTCATATGGTATTGAAATCAATAACTTCTTGGATCATTGTAAATATTATTTTAAGGTCTATGTGATGACATGATCTAGAGATTCTTTTGGTGAAGGGTTTCCTTCTTGTTTATTCATCTTGGTAAATGCATGGTTCTTATACATGGGTTTCTCTTGTGATGGTCATGCCTCTCATGGACTAGGATCCATCTTGTTGTCTTGGACATGGTATGGATCTTTAGTATGTGTTAGAGCCTTTTCTACAGTGATATTGCATAGATATGGTATGGTTATGATCTTTGATATATCATGATAATTATCTTTGCATAGATATGTTATGGTGATATTGGTTTTGATCTTGGATAGATCATGGTGATTATATTTGCATAGAGATGTTATGGTGATTATGGTGATGATATTGGCATAGATCATGGTGATTATCTTGGAATATCCTAGGGTTTGGAAATGAATATGATATAAGGGTTTAAAGATACAAATGAAATCTATGCGTGATTTTTTATGGGCATGTCGCGGAAGGATAGATTTGAGGCATGCATAGGTTGACACAGAGACAATGAGAGAGACAGAGACATGGATACAATAATTGTGGAAGTGACAGCGAAAAAAACATTGATACAGGTACAGGTCGACCGAGATAGTGATACAAGTACAATTTAATAGAGATAGTGATATAGGTATAGGTTGATTGAGATAGTGATACATGTACAGGTTGACATAGATAGTGATACAGGTATAGTTTGACTAAGACATTGATACAGGTACAGGTTGATAGAGATAGTGATATAGGTACAGGTTGGCTGAGACATCAATACATGTACATGTTGATAGATACAGTGATAGTGACAATTTGATTCTCTTATTCATATCGGGGTGGTAGGACGGGGCAAGGACAGGCGGTTGTAGCCTCCTTCCAGTTGATACTAGTAAAACTAATGAGTTGGATCTCACTGAGGAAGGGAGTCCTCACTGCAAGTTGGAGCTTGTGGTAAAACCAGAGAGTTGTAGACTTCTTTCAGTTGGATATGATAAACTAGGGGGTTGTATCCTCCTCCCAATTGGAGCTGGTAAATTAATTGAATGCAATCTTTATATTATATAAGAAAAACATTATGTGGTTTTCTCCCATTTGGGTTTCCATGTAAAATATCTTGTGCACTGTGTATGGTTTATGTGATGATGAATATTATTGTTAATGGTTAATGTTTACATCTGATATTAAAGTCTAAAATGATAAAAAAAAAGTGCCCAATACTGATTCACCCCCCTCTTAGTATTGGTGAATATTCCAACAATTGGTATTAGAGATGGTTACCTTCATATCTTTTAACCACTAAAAGGAAGGCCGTGAATAGATATGGATCAACAAGAAGGATTCTCTTCAAATGGTATTAATATATTTGATGGAAATAATTATGCATTATGGAGTATTAGAATGGGATACTACTTGATGGATTTAGGGGTGGATGTCTGGCTTACTATTGTTAATGGATAGATTGCTCCAAAAAGACCACCGAAATATGCATCCAAAAAGGATTTAAAGAACAACAATGCAATGGAAATGGATACTATTTTATATAGATTATCAGATTCTGGGAAAAGCAAGTTAGGAAAGTGTACATCAACTAAAGAGCTTTGAAACAAACTACATAATATTTACAAAGAAGCAAATGAAGAAACAAATGAAAAAGGTGAACTAATCTCATCCAACAGTGACACAAAAAATGAAGATGATGAAAAGAAAGAGACAAAGGTACCAAGTAAGTTACCCTCTAAATGTTTTAAATGTGGAAGAATAGGACATGCTATTGTTGAGTGTTCACATGATGAAGGAAAATATAGTGATTTAGAAGAAGAAGAAACTTTCCTCATGTCCATGATTACAAATCCCATTGATGAAGAAGGTGAACTGCAAAAAGCTCTTGAAGGATTATAAGTCAAATAAGAATAATTTGATCTTGAAAGAAAACTAATATGTGCCCTTGTTTTGTGAACATATACCGAGAGCGGACTCAAGGCCTGATCTCGCTAGCTTAACGTAAGTCTAGAACAAATAAGACAGAACATAAAATACTTTCCTAGATCGTATAGAAATACAAATGTAAGAGTAGATCGTTTACCTTATATTTGTAGATCCCTTTGTCCTTCGTTGATCCAATGCTCCAGCACTGCCAGATCAAAAGTAGTTAAACCATGTCGAACATGTGACAGACCACGAGAAGTGAAAGCATATATCTCATATGATATATCTAAGCTAATAGTTAAGGAGGAAAGCTCTAAACATCATCAAGGAGACAACATTTATGGAAATCAATTATATTAACTGTATTGAAAAGTGAGGAGTACAATAGAAAAGAGGATTACAACCATAGCCTTAACGCTGCAAGATCCTTCCGACAAGCCATGCCAAAGCTCCTAGAGAGAAGTAGATGTTCCCCTAGATAGAGTGTTAGATCTATTGGGCTTGATTTCACCAGCATAAGAGTACCATAGACTTCCTCCCTTAGGATGGGAGTGAGATTCATTTAAATAGGATTGAGTGGAGAGGGTATGGATAGGATAGGTTGAGATATGATAGGAGAGACTTAAGGGATCCTTCCAAGGTGATAGGAATCGAGTTCCATCTCTCCCAAGAGGTCAGGGATAGGGTCCTAAGTCAGCAAGCTTTGAGAAGGAGCTCAAAGAAGCTATTTTTTCCATTTAACTGACTTTGTCGCACCCTGTAATGGAGCAAGGTGCAACGTCGCATGCTGCATGAGTGAAACCTGCGACGGCCTCTCAAAACCTAGTACAAATGGGTACAAATCCTTCCAGGTCAATCACTCAATCAAGGTAACTCCAGGGGTGTATACACTGAATCTCATTATGGAAATATTTTAGGTGTAACATAATACCCCCCAAAGCATGAAGTTGTTTAAAGGTTGGACAGGTGAAATGCTTTGATAGAAGGAATGGCAATAGACTTGTCGGATGAAGGACGTTGTTGCAGTACAAATAACTCTGAACTGACAATTTCAGATGATGTACAACATGGCTACCAACCAATACAATGCAGATCCATGGTAGTAATGACCGACTGAACACAATCATGGTTACTAGTCACAAGCGTAGATCGGTGATGAGATGATAACACAGCCACGACCAATACAAATGTGGATTCGTGTAATATGACTCAATACAAACTCCATCGCAACCTGGGTAAAACATTACTCCCCAGGGTCTTCAAGATGAACCCGCAATGATACGAATCTATCCATGTGATTACAAATGTCTTGATGTTGAACATGGTAGAAACCACTTGATTACCGGTCATTGATGTATACCATTAACAAGTACAAGGGAAATCACCATTGATGTCAATGATTCCCAAGGTATCACAGTACATATTATCAAGCGTGAATAAATGGGTTGAAGTCGAAAGCAAGATGAAATATTTCGATCAAGAGTCAATGATGTAAACTCATGTCGAAAGTGAGGTAACCTGCCATTGAGGCATGTAGGGCCAAGGTACTTGGTTGGTTTTTAGATTCAATCCTCGGATGATGAGTTGATGTCGACAAGAATGAATCCCTCATCATCGACATGAAACACGACAATAGGTGTGTAGATTGGATGGGATGGTACAGTAACATGCAAGACTGATTTAGAGTAGACCGACATGATTGAAGGTGTATTGACAGCAAATAGATGAACAGTGAAAGTATTCTTGAACATGGGCATGGCATGACTTGGCAGTATTGACATGACGAGTATGACACAAATTCCTAGTGCAACTGATGATGGAAGCTTTCTTTGAATGACTCAAAGGAGTAATAAGACTCAGGAAGTAAGCAGAACTCGAGGACAAACAGATGATCCAAGTGCTGAATGCAAATACAGATGAGTGCCATGTTCAAGAATGACTAGGTACTGCCACTGATAAAGGTGTAATACAAAAGCTTTCATTTTTCCCCATCATGAACGATGAGTGCCTTGTGTTTTTTATGAGCTTGATGAGGGTAACCAGATGCTTAGTATAGCTCATTTCATAGATGAGTCCAATCCCAAATATTTTCCGAACCTGGGATTGTTACACCCAAAATATACTCATCATAAGATTCAGTGTATACACCCCTAAAAATACTTGGACTAAATAATCATCCTGGGAGGATTTGTGCTAGGTTTTGAAGGGTCATCGCAAGTTGCACACTAGCAACATGCGACGTTGCATCTTGCTCCATTGCAGGGTGCAACGAGGTTAGTTAATGGGCAAAAATAGCTTATTCAAGATCCTTCTCGAAAATTGCTCATTTATGGGCTTATCCCTGACCTCTAGGGGAGCTGGTACTGGACCCCTAACTCTTTGGGAGGATCCCCTATCTCTCTCCTACTATCTCTCAACCTATTCTATCCATATCCTATCCACTTAGTCGTATATAAGTGAAGCTCACTCCCATCCCAAAAGGGAGGAAGGCTATGGTATCTACATGCTGGTGAAATCTCTCTTAAGACATCTCCATTCACCTATTGGAGAGCTCATACTTCCTTGGAAGAACTTGGCAATTGGCTTGGTCAGAGAAGGGCTACTGCGTTAAGTCTTTGGTTGTAGTTCTATATCTCTATCATGTACTCCTCTATTTGCAGTAATACAAATGCTTTCCACCAATATTGTTCTTATGTGCAATGATATTGTGTAGTTTACCTGCTTAATTGTTTACTTAGATCACTTATTGTATAGATGTCTTTTACTGGTTTCTCTTGTTTCTTGTCTTGACAGGTCTTGCAGCTTGGATCTGACGGCCGTGGGACGTGGATCAACATTCGGGAGAAAGGATTGCGTAGTAAAAAGGTAAGACATCTAGTACTTGGTCCATAAGTAGATCTAGGAGATGTGTTTGTAGTCTGTTCTATTTGTTCTAGACTCACATTGAGCTAGGGAGATCTGGCTCGTGTCCGCTCGAGTGGATTGTCCGATAACAAATCTGGCGACCATACTGGGGAAGAACATTGTTGTTTTCAATTTGAATGTCAGTTTCAGTTGATTGCTATTCCAATCCATCTCTTTGGCCATTTGCTTCTTAAGACCTTTCACCATCAGATCTTCGCTCTGAAGAGTCTGATTTCCTTCCTTTGAGTTTGTACTTCTCATTGGTAGACCTTTTTATGCTCATTATCTGGAGAATTGGTTCATTTTTGGACTTAGATCTCGCCTATCGCACCTAGTCAATGTACCCAAAGCGACACTGTGTTGTTTTTTATCTCTGTTCTTTGCCTGTTAGTTTGTCGTCGCAGCCCTTCCATTGGTATACTGCGACGTCGTCACACTTCCCACACTAGTGAACTATGAAGTTGCACTGTGCATAAGCACAGAGTGCGTCGATCTGCCATTTTTTGTCGTACAGGCACCTTTTCTCCATTTCTGATTTGAGTTTTGGTTTGTGTACAGACTGCTCTGCACTGTACCTTCCAGGCAGAGCCCCTTTTGTCCAGCAGTGTTCTGTTTGGCTTGTTTGTATTGGTTTTTGGGTCTTTTGAGTTTTGGATTCATGTTTGGCCCTTTGAGTAAAAACTAGTGTTTTGCTTGCATTTTTAAGCGAAATGGGTTCTATTTGAAAAAAAAAAATTCCCCCTCATAGCCGTGGGGGGCCATGAATCATGCATTCTTTAGTCGTTTTGACCCATCTCAAGGTTTTGAGATCATTTTTGGTTGAGTGTGATTGGCTTGTTTTAAAGACTTGAAGAGTGTGGGATATCCATGTCTTTTTTAGCCTATCTTTCTTGGGTTATGCATCTTGTTTCCCTTACATACTGAGCTATTCAATCATTTTTGGGAAAGATTGATTCTTTGTCTCCACTTTAGTTCAAAGAAAAGATTGATTTTCTCACTCTTTTGCTATATTCATGAAATTGAAAAACATAAGTGTTTTTCTTTCTTTAATTTGATCATTTGAAATTCTTGGTCTCACACTCATAAAAAGAAGAAAGGCTTGTTTCAATTTTGTGTGCATTTGAGTTAAATAAGTGTTAGCACTTAGATTGTATCTCGGTTGTAAAAGAATAACACCTAAGATAACCTATTTCAAACCAAACTTTAGGTAGAAAACTTAGCCATTTTTTCCACCAGAGAGGGCTCTCTCACAAGATATATGTAAAGGCTAAAAATATATAGACGTACGTTCAAAATTTCTCAAAAGGATTTTCTTGGTTGAAAAAGAAAACAAGAAACATTGGGCATGGAGTCAACTTTTCAAATATTTAACGTGCCAGCAAGAGATTTATACCAAACAGATTTCCACAGAGGCAAGATAGCAATCATATCACAGTCAATTAGATTTTTCAGGTGGTATAAAAAGAAACAATGACAGTCCATCAACAACATGCATCTAACTAGGATGAATCTATTGTCAACTTTGGAGAAATAGTGGATATTTAAATGCGATAAAATGAGGCATAACCAGTATGAATCCCGATTTATTTCAAACGTTCATTTAAATATAGAAGAAGAACATAATGGAAGATATAACAAATAAAGTGGACATGCACATATAAAGATAAGGGAAAAACAGACTGTAAAACTGATCAACACATGAATCTCTGGTCTCAAAAGATAGGTATTTTCACTGTACTGCCTTTTATTTATCAAAAAATGGACTTCAAAACATAATCATCTCTCAAAGAGTTTCCAACCCTTTCCAAAATGACTCTCATTGTCTTTTATACAAAATTTGGAAGAAGCTTGACATAACTGCTTCTTCTAACTAATAACTGAAAATGTTTTAACTCGAAAGATAATTGTCTTTAAACAATAGATAACAAATTTAAAATAAAAGCATATTTTTGCCACTTGGAAATTTTTTTGAATGTATCTATGAATGGACAGAATATCTTGTCCTTCCATATTTGTCCACATAATTCCATTGGTCAGCCGTGGGTAAATCATAACTGGTCATTTCTTTCACCAAGACTCGCATTTCAACGTGACCTGTATAGACACGTCTTTATCCTTCTGTCGCAATTGCTGATCTCCACCAGTCTTCAGAGCTCCCAGGGATAGTGACACATATACAAAATGTCGTTATTTGAAACCCTTTTGTTTTATATAAGCATTTTTTATTAACTTTCTGGCAGCTTTCTGAATGTAGTTTATATCCAACCGTTGATCACGAGCCTTTTGATTTGAGCCGTTAGATCTTGCGTCCCTTTATCTCTCATAGTGGTATTCTCGATCCCAATAACGGTTTTCTCTTCCGGTTTTTTCCTTATGCGTATCAACCATTTAATGACACCTATTAGAGTGGTTTAATTTTCGCGACCGCTCTTTCTTCTATCGAGTGCGCACTTTTCCTGATGCGGATGAATCTCGGTCGTTGATTTTGTCCCAATGTATATTGTCCCTCCGATTGATATCAACATGTGGCGTATTCCCTTACGCCTTCTCCATCTGCCACGTGCTATGGCCCGCCGCGCCTTATCCTTTGGTGGTTCCGCACTGCGTTGTGGTGGTTTGTGATACCACTATCACGTTGATGCGGATTAATGAAACTGTGACACGTATCCGGCGGTATTAAGTCCGCAACCACTCGCTAACGTTTGCAAACGATCCTTTTGGTGGTGCGGGAAACTATAACAGCCGTTGATCTCTACTATTGTCATCTTCGTCGTTGAAACTTGACCAAGACTTAACCTCTTCAAAAAATTACTTTCGGACTTTGCATATGTGGGTTTTTCTTGTTGTTTTTGTATTATGAACCTTTATTTCAACCCATTTATAGTAACTTCCCTTCTTTTGGATATTTTTTGACAAATTTTTAGGTTTTGAGCATTTTCAAATATAGTGTCAACAATAAGATTGTTAAGTGTGTATCTTTGTCTTGCATTTGATTGGAAACGTTTGTGGAGTCCTTCTTTCCGTAGCTTATATGTGTCTTTTTCAAGTGTAAACAGATAGGAAATGAGTTATAATTATTGCATTTGGTAGATTTTGAGCCTTTCTTGAGTGCCTTTGAGTTGTTTGGGTGTTTGCTATTTTTCCTTGGAAATTTCTGAATGACTAGAGTGTTGTAGATATTCTCTCACGTTCTGTATATAGATATGAAAAGCATTTAGTTATCAAATTCCATTTTTGGTACATGCATTTGAAAATTGAAAGTGCTTCATTATTTTGTCTTATACGTTGTTAAGATTAGTTGCATATTTCATTTTCTTTGCACTTTTTAGCTGATTATTACATAAAGTTAGAGTTATCGCACTCCAGGAAGGAATTCTTCTTTTCGCTACTACTTAAGTACTTTTGGTTTGAAAGAAAGAAAAATCTCTCCTTACCTTAAGTAGTTTTCATTGAAAATGAAAGAAAAATGTGCATTATCATGTAGTTGAGAATTGCATTATGTTTACATTTATGTATTCACCTCATGCATCCACCTAACCGTACAAGATAAAATTAACGCTAGCTTAGGTTAAAATCATTTAGTAACTGTGTGTAAGTTAGAGACGTGTTCCGGCATCTTTAAGCATGGCAGCTGTCGTTATTTTCCAGCACTATAGCCTGGGGGTATTGTAGTCTTCCACGTACTTATTGGTATATTGAGCTCCTTCACGTACCCATCAAGTACCATAATCCGTACTTGGCGTATATCGAAGGGTGTATCACGTACTCGGTAGTATATCGGAAGGTCTCTTGCCGAACGGTTGTGCATTAGAAAGCAGCACTACGGATTTGAGCTCCCACGTACCTTGAGTATATCGGGAGACACCCTTAGGATTCCTGAAACCAACTGAGTTAACCATTTGGCCATCTTGGAAAAACAAGACACCGAGAACAACACTCGGGGAGATTAGCACGCACGTACTGTCCAAGTAATCGGGTATGCAGGAAAGGGTACGGTCCTAATCCTCCTTGTCGCATCATATTGTTGGACCCTGCAGTATATTGTGGTTTGCGATGCCTTGACAATCCCGTGAGGTTCCAGACTTTGAATCCACTCCTATTCACATAGTTTGCTTGTTTCTTTTAGACTTGAGTAGTGTTTGATTTGTGTGGTACTTTAGAGACTCTTAGGAAGCTTAGATATGGAAGACTCTTCCGGGACTACCAACCAAGAGGCCCCTTTCTAGGGTATGCCATTTTTTATTCCCCCTTGTGGAACTGTTGGTCCTCCCTTTATGGCTACGTTGAGTCTTCCTGGATTGATGATAGGATTACCAATATGGTTATTCTCCAATCCAGTTACACCAAGTGCACCAATTATGTCAAACCTAGGTCCATCACCACATGAGCATCGATCTCATGGTGACCCTTCTCCTTCTCCGTCGAAAGTTGGATCGGCTTCCATCTCTTCCTCTTCTCCTACTGAAAAATATGATGTTAGTAAGAAAGCGGGTGTGAAGAAGAAGAAAGAGAAGATTAAGAAGAAGAGGGTTAAGAAAGAGACCATGTGTCAACCGTCTGCCTCTGATGGCACTCATTTTATGAGAACACCTTGTAAGCCAAAGTTCCCTTGCAAACTTTTCAAGGGTGATCACCTTCTCAATAATTGTCCCGGTCTTTCCCGTGTGTCAGAAGTGTGGTTTAAAAACCCCAAACCACTTGTATCGTCGACCTCTGACCATCATGTTGATGACACTCCCTCGACCAATGACCCTTTAGTGAAGGGTCGGAAGGGTAGAGCTGCAGACCCTTGCTGGATATGCAAGGGAATGCATCGTACTTACCTTTGTCCAAGCATCGATGAAGCTTCACGGTGGTTGGAAGATATTACTAATTCTCAACAGGTGCTTCCAACAAGTGATAGTAAGTTGCCCATCGACCCCCCGCTGGTTGATCAAGTGATCAATTGAGTTTCATCTGTAATTGATCCCACTCTTCCTTTCGAGAGTGAAGTGATCAAGTCGTTGTCATATCCACTTGATCCCGCTCTTTCATTAGAGAAAGTCCAGACTGAAGCAGTCACCATGACATAATCTTCGTCTCATTCTTATCTTCCAAGTGAGAGTGAATTGGAAACCGTTGATGTTTTCCTAGTCAGTTCAGAATGTCCTAGGCAAGGGGAAACCCTGTCCATTTTTATAGGACCCCCTCCAAGTATTGAGATTATTTCCTTTAATTGGAATGGTCTAATAGAATCTCGTCTTCCTTCGAGTATTCATTTTCAAATATATGTAGGAGTTTCCGATAAAGAAATCTTTCGTACCATAGTTGATGAGGGAGATTTTGTTATTATTTTATCCTCAACTGCTTGGCAAGCCATAGGTTCGCCTCAGCTTGTGCCAGTCACTGACCATATTTTGGATTCTAATAGAAGGACTACCGGACCTTTAGGGATTCTCCCGTAGTTGCCTGTCACGTTGAGAGGTAAAATTGTTTATGTTAATGTCAGGGTTATCCAAGGTCCTTTAGATTTCAATCTACTCCTTGGATGTGATTATGTCTATGCTATGAAAGCCATCGTGTCCACACTCTTTCGAGTGAGGTATTTTCCCTATGATGGGAGGATTGTGACCATTGATCAGCTTTCCTACGTGACACCCACTCATCATATGACTCCTAGTCATCAGACTTCCTTGAATGTTCCACATGTTTTAGTGGTTTCTTCCCCCTAAGGATGGGGCTGCGAGCACGGTTTATGTTATGTTTCAAGCTCGTTAAAAAATGAAATCGAACACTCTAGCATAGTTTCCCTTTTGGTTTCAAGCTTGCATAAAAATGAAACCATTCATACGAGCACGGTTTATGTTATGTTTCAAGCTCGTTAAAAAATGAAACCAACCACCCTAGCATAGTTTCCCTTTGGTTTCAAACTTGCATAAAAATGAAACCAATCCATTTGAGCATAGTTTGATTCCATTTCAAGCTCGTTAAAAAATAATATGGCCCCCCTCAAACATAGTTATTATCTATTTCAAACTTGTGTAAAAATGAAATAGATCTCCCTCCCTTCAGTTCAATCTCTCGCTAGAATTAGAATTTGAACCTTCATTTCATTTGATTATCGTTTTCCCCCCCTTGGTGAACATTTTCATATTATTAGCCAAGTTGGTAGTTGGGTTAGCAAGCATCATTTTTAGATGAAATGAAGCTTGGGGGCATGTCACATGTCGTACCGTCAACAATCATGTTGAGGGAACACTACCATGTTACACCGCTAGCAATCATGCTGGGGGCATTTACCAACCTCTGGGAATCATGTTGGGAAGGAACCCATCAATCGGCCTTAACCATGAGCATAGTTCCCGTTCTATGTCAAGATCGTTAAAAAATGAAATAGGTTCCCATGAGCATAGTTCCCGTTCTATGTCAAGCTCGTTAAAAAATGAATAGGTTCCCATGAGCATAGTTCCCTTTCTATGTCAAGCTCGTTAAAAAATGAAATAGGTTCTCGTGATCAGAGTTATAATCTTGTGTCAAGCTTGTTAAAAAATGAAACATATCATTTCCCTTTGAGTCGAGTCTCCTCGTAGACTTAGTACCTGAACCTTCTGTTCACCTGCCTATGCCTTAGGCGGATGAAATGAAGCTTGGGGGCATGTCTTCAACCTATGGAAGTTACTTTGAAGTCAACTCGATCGCCTCTCCACACCACGTTGGAGCTAAGTCACTTACTTCTAGCAATCATGCTGGGGGCATGCACCAACCTTTGGATTTCATGATGGGAAGAAATCCACCATTGGAATATTTTCGAGCATACTTTCCTTTTTTAGGTTTCGATCTCATTAAACCATAAAAATTATCCCGAGCATAGTTCATTTTCTGTTACAAGATCGTTAAAAAATGAAGCAGACATCATGAGCATTCTTCCAACCTATCTTCGAGCTCGTTAAAAATAGTAAGATAGCATTTGAGCTTACTTTTCACCTTTTTCGTGCTCTGGTTGAAATATGAAAAGTGGTTTGAGCTTACTTTCTACTTTTTCGTGCTCTAGTTAAAACATGAAAAGTGGTTTGAGTTTACTTTTTACTTTTTTTTGCTCTGGTTCAAATATGAAAAAGATTTCGAGTGCTTTTGATACTATTATCGTGCTTATTAAAAATTTGAGTAAAAAGGTGTGTCTAACGAGTATAGGTTTATCACTTTATCCGGCCTCACTAGACTATTTACGGAAAATGAACTGTGCCAAGTTTACTTTTCCTTTGTCGTACTCGGTCATCGACCATGACAAAGTTGTTCATGGAGTCCTTTTTAAGCTCTTTTCAAACTCCCTAAATAGGAAAAGATTGCCAAGCGAACTTGATGCTTTCACGCTTGTAAAAGCATTTGAACGATCGTCTTTCTGGTGATAGTTTACCCCTTTTTCAGACCAAGAAGCACTCTTTACGAAAAAGGAATACTCCAACCAACCATGGTTGGAAGAGTTCTCTCTCGCATTGTTTTACCCCTTTTCCGGGCGAAGAGACTAACTTTATGAAAAAGGACCTTTTGGAGTCTCCTTTAGTTCTTTTCAGACTCTCTAAACATGAAATGACGCCGAGTTTTCCTTCTTTGAACTCGTTAAAATTTCAAACATTGAAGGGCCCATTATGGGATGAACCTCTCTTTTCCCAGGTTCGTAAAACATTTGGGATTGGACTCATCTATAAGATGAGTTATACCGAGCATCTGGTTACCCTCATCAAGCTCGTCAAAAACACATGAGGTAGTCATCAATCATGATGGAGAAAAAGGGAAGATTTTGTGTTACATCATAATTATGGTAGTACATAGTCACTCTTGAACATGGCACTCATTTGCATTTGCATCCAGTACTTGGAAAATTTGTTTTTCCTCGAGTCTTGTCAATTCCATGAGTCGCGTCGCTCCTTTGGATCAGCCAAAGAATGCTTCCACCATCAGTTGCATTAGGGGTTGGTATCATTCTCGTCATGTCAATACTACCAAGTCATGCCATGCCCATGTTCAAGAGATGTTCATTACTCATCATCTGCAGTCAGTATACCTTCAATCGTGTCGGTCTACCTTGAGTCAGTCTTGCATGTTACTATACCATCCGATCTACCCTATACATCTTTTGTCGTGTTTCGTGTCAATTGATGGGGGATTCATCATGGCCCTCCTTCGACGGATTCATCCTTGTCGACTTCAACACATCATCCGAGGATTGAATCTAGAAACTAGTCAAGTACCTTGGCCCTGCATGCCTCAATGGTAGGTTACCTTGCTTTCATCATGAGTTTACATCATTGACTCTTGATTGAAATATTTCATCTTCCGTTCAACTTCAAATCATTTATTCACGCTTAATGATATGTACTGTGATACCTTGGGAATCATTGACATCAATGGTGATGTCCCTCGCACTTGTTAACGATTTACATCAATGGCCGGTTATCAAGTGGTTTCTACCATGTTCGACGTCAAGACATTTGTAATCACATGGATAGATTCGTCTCATTGCGGGTTCAGCTTGAAGACCCTGGGGAGTCATGTTTTACCCAAGTTGCGATGGAGTTTGTATTAAGTCATATTACACGGATCCACTTTTGTATTGGTCGTGGCTGTGTTATCATCTCATCATGGATCTACGCTTGTGTCTAGTAGCCATGATTGTGTTTAGTCGGTCATTACTACCATGGATCTGCAATGTATTGGTCGGCAGCCATGTTGTACTTCATATGAGATTGTCAGTTCGGAGTCAGTTGTACTGCAGCAGTGTCCTTCGTCCATCGAGCCTATTGCCATTACTTATTTCAAAGCACTTCACCTGTACATCCTTAACAGCTTCATGCTTTGAGGGGCATTCTGTTACACCCAAAATTTACTCATCATAAGATTCAGTGTATATACCCCTAAACATACTTGGACTAAATAATCATCCTGGGAGGATTTGTGCTCAGTTGTGCTAGGTTTTGAAGGGTCATCGCAGGTTGCACACTAGCAACATGCGACGTCGCATCTTGCTCCACTGCAGGGTGTGAAGAGGTCAGTTAATGGGAAAAAATAGCTTATTCGAGATCCTTCACGAAACTTGCTCATTTAGGGGCTTATCCCTGACCTCTAGGGGAGTTGGTACTCGACCCCTAACTATTTGGGAGGATCCCCTCTCTCTCTCCTACCATCTCTCAACCTATCCTATCCATATCCTATCCACTTAGTCCTATATAAGTGAAGCTCACTCCCATCCCAAAGGGAGGAAGGCTATGGTATCTACATGCTGGTGAAATCTCTCTTAAGACATCTCCATTCACCTATTGGAGAGCTCATACTTCCTTGGAAGAACTTGGCAATTGGCTTGGTCGGAGAAGGGCTACTGCGTTAAGTCTTTGGTTGTAGTTCTATATCTCTATCATGTACTCCTCTATTTGCAGTAATACAAATGCTTTCCACCAATATTGTTCTTATGTGCAATGATATTGTGTAGTTTACCTGCTTAATTGTTTACTTAGATCGCTTATTGTATAGATTTCTTTTACTGGTTTCTCTTGTTTCTTGTCTTGACAGGTCTTGCAGCTTGGATCTGACAACCGTGGGATGTGGATCAACATTTGGGAGAAAGGATTGCGTAGTAAAAAGGTAAGACATCTAGTACCTGGTCCTTAAGTAGATCTAGGAGATGTGTTTGTAGTCTGTTCTATTTGTTCTAGACTCACATTGAGCTAAGGAGATTCGGCTCACGTCCGCTCGAGTGGATTGTTCGATAACAGGGATAGGAGGGGTTCGTCCCATGGCAGGCCCTTCAATGTGAGAGTTTAACGAGTCCATAAAAGGTAAACTCGATCGTCATTTCATGTTTAGAGAGTCTGAAAAGAAATAAAGAAGAATCCAACGGTCATTTTTTGTAAATTTAACCTCATCGCCCGAAAAAGGGTAAAACAACGCGGGAGAGGACTCTTACAATCATGATCGGTTGGAGTATACCTTTTCCGTAACTAGTGCCCCCTGGTCCGAAAAAAGGGGTAAACTATCACCAGGAAGATGGCCGTTCAAATGCTTTTACAAGCGTGAACGTGACAAGTTCGCTTGGCAATATTTTCGTATTTTGAGAGCCTGAAAAGAGCTTAAAGATAGACTCCGGGGGGTTCCTTTTCCGTAGGATTTTAACGAGCCTGAAAAAGTGATAAATCGCAACTCAGTGACGTATTCTCATAGTTTCAAGAGCACGAGAAAGAACAAAGAGTAAGCTCATAATCATTAAATAATTAAAATCTAATGAAATGAAAAGATAAACGACAAAATACACAAGGGGTGTTCATACCTGAGATGACCGTTCCAATAGGAAAATGGCGTAGAAAGGCACTTCACAACTCCTGCACACTCGAAACTAGGTCAAATAGTCAACCGAACGTTCAAATATAATAAAACCGATCCAAACTATAGCAACTGGCATAATGGCATCAAATATTTGAAAAAAGAATATTCCATTTTGTTTATAAATAGAAATAAAAGCCAAATATAGTCATCATTATTCTATTTGCCAAATTTGGGAGGAGTAGTGCCATTTGGAGACAAATCTTCACTCGTCGATTCCGGGAGCTACGAGTAGCCATTTCACTCGCCTTCAGGAGCAGGTAACCCTAAAATTCATCCAGCAAGATTGTAGTGGTTTACATTTTTGAATTTCAGTCATTTTTTTGGGTTTTAGCTTGATTTCGGAAGGGCCATTGCGCCCTCGGCTCATCGTAGTTGGCCCTTTCGGGAACTGTGACGAGACCGAGTCGTCGCTAGGGTCTCATAGGTGGACTGCAATGACACCGCTCTGTTTGTAAAAACGGGGTGCAACGACGGTGACGTCCATCCCCAAACTCAAGCCAAGCTCAAAAGAAAGACTGCCAGTGGTTGAAGCAAGTTCTAACATTGTTTAAACTCTCCTATTGGCAGGTTCCAAGCATCCAAGATGGTTCTAGAATGGCGAGAACGGGAACATGAGTTGGATGATGAACAAGTTGCAAATGATCCACGATGCGTGGAAGCATTGAGGAACTGTGGGCTCCTCAAGTTCTTCCGCGTCCAGGGGATGAGATCCCAAATCCCACTATTGATTCATATGCTCCGATGTTGGGATGCGGCCCAGCAATACTTTATGATCAGTGAGCACGAGCTTACCATAGATGTCGAGGACATCTACTTTCTGACCGGATTGTCCCGAAGAGGGGACAATGTGCTACTTACTGGATCATGTGGGAGTGATCGAACCGTGGATGATATGATCCAATAGCATTGTTTTCCCAACACTCGTTCATCTAGTGGGAAGATTCCCATTAAAGATGTACGGGAAGGTCCATTACGTGCCATACTATTCACCATTATGAGGATGGCGGGGAGCCAATCTCCTCACTTAGCCACCAGGGCACATATGCTTTATGCGGAGGACTGTATGTCTCCAAAGATCTTCAACTGGTGCGAGGGAGTCATCGCAAACATGCGAGCTCAGATGACAAAGTGTCGGTGGGGAGAGCTCAAACAATTTGGCTACGGATCGATAGCAATCTCGTTCTTACTGGAACGGGTTCCCCTTTTGCGTCCTCAGGTACCAATGGAGGATAGGGATCCTAGAGATCCTCACATGGCTAGGTGGACCGATGTGATGGCCCAACATGGTGGGGGCCCCATTATTGGATACCCTCCTGAGTTCTTCACTTGGCTGGAGGGCCAGTTACTGATGGTGGAGGATTTCCCATACAGTGGCACAGACTTTAGAGATGACCCAGACTTGCCGTTGCTAGAGGGAGTAGCATGGGGAGACCTCGGTAAGGACAAATGACCCTTGTACTTTTTAAGTTTTGTGCATTTATAATTTTTTTTTTGATATAGTGCTGATAGATGAACAACATGTGTGTGTAGATGTGGGACCTGTATGACCTATGGGGACCTTTCTTCTGGCTAGGAGAGAGAGAGAGGAGAGGGAGCAATTGTGGGTCTGGTTGTGCAGACTGCCATCGTGGAGATGGATAGAGTCTATGCCAACCTGAGTGGGTTGACACTAGACGTTCATGAGCCGTCAGTAGATGAGCTGCCGCGGCCCATGCAGGCATACACGGTTGGAGCTATTGCGCGCTGCTTCACAAGGTTGCGAGAGAAGTCGACTGTTTCCAGACTCAGCACGCTAGGGCTGCTAGACTTCCTAGGGTTGTACGGGCCAGGCGATAGGCCATATGTTGTTACTGTGTGTGTACGGAGAGCTTAGAGGCCTCATATTTTTGTACTACCGAAAGCTACGAGGCTTCAAATTTTGTAGAGACTCATTGAAATCCGTTGTGCTTCAGACTTTTGTATCAGCACTACCTTTTGAGATTACATATATATATACATACATTCCGGCGATTTATACATTATGTGTTTCAAAAATGATAAATGATGTGATCTTGTTTATATGCTTTGCTTTTACACAGTGCATGTTGTGAATGCTTTTAAATATTATGAGTATTATGTGTGTGCGATGTACCAATCTAGAATGAAGTTGGCCATCGAGTCAGCAACTGCATTTAACTCTCGTGGAATGTGCAGGTATTGAATGGATTCGAATGAACTTTCCAGGAGATGAAATCGTCTAAAGAGACAGAGTAGGGTAGGATCACGGATAGGGTAGACCCGGTTGAGATTGGAAACCACTAATTGAGAATCCATGTGGATGACAATGTGGCTCATACCGAAGGAAATAACATTCTTTAGGGCTCCAATTACCACCTAATACTCTGCGGCATTGTTGGTTGGGAATCCAAGGCAACTTCCTCCTGAGCTGATGAGCTCGTCTGTTGGGGAATACAGTACCCAGGCTGCCGAATCAAGGTTACGGGTATGCAGGCTGGCGCCATCCGTGAATCCGTAGCATGTTTCCATTTGCACACGCAGACATAACATGGTATAAGAAGCGGAAACAAGATCTAAAGACACTAAAAAAACAAGCGCGTCACACCACACAAAAACACACAAACACGCCATGTACAGTATATACAAGAAAGTATATGCATGATAGGTTCAGGCATAGTACCTCTTCAGGTAAATCCCATTACGGGGTTCACCCAAAGATATTCCGTCATAATCTTCAAGCTCGTAAGCTCCCTTTTCCAAAACACATTTGACAATGTGAGGTTTGTGCCACATGGACTTGAACTTTCCTGCTCCTAGTTTGTCATGTTTCTGGTCGTATGTGAGGACCAGGTCACCCTCATTGAAGATACGAGGTTCAAATGACTTGTCGTATTAAGCTTTGATGCGTTTCTTGTGTGCTTCATTAGCAAGAGCAGCATCTCGGTGGGACTCGTCAAGTTTTGATAAGTACAAGAAACGTTCTTCCTCGGCAGTAGTGTTAGGAAGGAGTTCGATAGCGAGTTGTAGAGACGAAATTTCGCACTCTATAGGCAGGACAGCCTCCAATCCATACACCAATTGGAAAGGAGTGAAACTTGTGGTGGTTTTAACGGAAGTTCTGTAGGGCCATAACGCTGAAAAGAGCATATTATGCCAGTTGGACTTATGCGTACCTACCATTCGTTGGACCATAGTTTTCAAGACCTTGTTAATGGCCTCGACCTGTCCATTGGACTGCAGGTAGTAGAATGTTGATTTTTCATGGCGAAAACCCAATCTATCACTCAGTTCATCAACCATATGGTTCTGAAAGTGAGAACCATGATCGGTAACTATCGCCTGAGGAACTCCAAACCATGCTATTACATGATTGAACATGAAGAGTGCAGCGGTTTTGCCGTCGTTTTGGTATGTAGGCATTTCCTCGGCCCACTTTGTGAAGTAATCCACAGCTACAATGATGTAACTATGCCCCCTGGCTGAGGTAGTCTTACAATGCATAAAATTGATGCCCCCATTTTGCGAAGGGGCCCATGGCAATAACCGGGTGTAATGGGGTGGGATGGGTGCGGTTCTTCATATGGAAGTGTTGACATGGAGGACATCTTTTCACAGCCTCAATACAATCTTTGAAGATATTAGGCCAATAATATCCTGCGCGCAAAATCTTCTCGGCCGTATCCATCCCAAAGAGGTGACTACCACATGCCCCAGCATGACAGTCATTCATAACACGTTCAGCCTCATCATGAGTTAGACAACGTCGAAGAAGTGAATCGACGCCACAACGCTACAAAGTATTACTGATGATAGGATAATACTTCGCATGGTGACATATTCTACGATGGTCGTCGCGAGACAGTTTGGGGCTGAAGCGTTGGGTTTGAAGATATAACGTAATATCTCCATACCACAGATCAGTCTTACTGATGAGAAACAACGATTCATCTGGAAAAGAGTCATTGTGCTCGACTTCTACATCAGAACGGGGAAGGTCACAAATAAGCTCAGCAAACACCAAGGACTTTTTCGACTTGGATTTCTCAAAAAGAAGGTCGAATTCTTGCAGTATCACAATCCAGCGTGAATACTTGCCCCCAAGCACCTGATGTGTCAGTACGTGGTACATGGGGTTCGAGTCTGCGATGATGGTGGTGGTGCGGAGCAAGATATAGTGGCGGAACGTTTGGACGACGATGACTGCCACGAGATCAAGCTTCTCGACATGTGAATATCTAGTTTCAGTGTTAATGAGACCCTTACTCGCATAGTATATTACATGTTCTTGGGCGATTGGATCCTCCTGTACCAAAACCATGGAAATAGTGGTAGCAGAAGCAGCGAGATATAAGATGTAATTTCATAAATAGTTTGGCGGTTGGATTACGGGGGCATGTGTGATGGCATGTTTGATGCTGTCGAAGGATTTTTGAGCTTGATCGTCCCAAATGAACGGGACGTCCTTCTGAAGCAGTTTCATATACCCCTTAGTCTTCTCTGCGAAGTTACAAACAAAATGCCTTAAATAAGTCGCCTTCCCTTGGAGACTTTGAAGTTCTGTCACATTAGTCGGAGGTGGTAGGTTGACAATGGCTTCCACCTTTAAGGGATCGATGCGGATCCCATCCTTTGAGACAATGAATCCTAAGAGGCACCCAGACTCAGCGCAAAAGATACACTTATGATGATTCAGACGGATATTGTACCGTCTGCATTTGAGGAAAATGACTGTCAGATTGTCCATGTGGAACTCACGCTGCTTTGAATGAGCAGGGAGATCGTTTAGGTAAGGTTCCACAAAGTCCTTAATGTCATGGAAGGCATACGACATGGCCCACTGGAACGTGACGCCAGCGTTTTTAAGGCCAAACGGGAGTTTGCGGTATGCAAACGTCCCCCAAGGACAAATGAAAGTCGTCTTATGTTGGTCGGCTGGGTTGATCTCAATCTGGTTGTAACCAGAAAAGCCATCCATGAATGAAAAGATGATGCTTTCGGCACAGTTGTCGATAATCTGTTCAATGAACAGAGTCGGGTAATTGTCCTTTGGACAAGCCTTGTTAAGGTCTCGATAATCGACACAGATGCGAATGGTACCCTTCTTTTTGTTCAAAGGGACGACGTTTGAGACCCAATCCATCAACGGGACAGGATAGATGAAGCCAGCCTTTAAGAGCTTTTCAATCTCTGCCTTGATCGCTGCGGTCTTCAGGGGGTGTACCAGTCGCAACTTTTGACGTACAAGTTTAATGTCAGGATAGGTTTTTATTTCATGAGAAACAACCATGGGGTCTATCCCAGGCATCTCCTCATAGGACCAAGCGAATACATCTCGAAATCGCTTGAATAAGGCCGTACCAATAGCTATTTCTTCAGGGGAACACTTCTGGCCTATGCGAATGTGTTCCACTACACCAGGTTTCACCGAAATGTCTACCGAGGTGGTAGGCTCAATGTTGGCCAAGTTTCCCTCAATGTATGGAAGACATGTGAGTATAGGGGAATGAGGGAACAAGTAGATATCTGGTGAAAAGATGGTGCTAATGTTGTCCTCTATGTACTCCAAAGGAGGAAGAAAATACGACCTATGGTGGAGGTCATCCCACGGACCATCATCAACATTCATAACTTCCATGATGGACTCGTCTGAATGAAAAGTCTGAAGTAAGAGATCAGGTAGAGACAATGTCCATCGTAGAGAACATGATGGGGAGGCCATAGTTAAGTGGTCCTCTGATGCTGATTGGATAGCCTCGTAAATGCGTTTAGCGGGTGAAAGAGGCATTGCGTTTCCAATCAAGTGTGTTGTGGCTTCGTCTGGTACAAGCCAAGTATCAGTGGAGTGAGATGAAATCTCTGTGGAGATCATGTTCACCGAGGCAACATGATTATGGGGGTCCGAAGTTGGAAAAACACCCATGAGAGATGAATCTCTCCTTACCTTAAGTAGTTTTCATTGAAAATGAAAGAAAAATGTGCATTATCATGTAGTTGAGAATTGCGTTATGTTTACATTTATGTATTCACCTCATGCATCCACCTAACCGTACAAGATAAAATTAACGCTAGCTTAGGTTAAAATCATTTAGTAACTGTGTGTAAGTTAGAGACGTGTTCCGGCATCTTTAAGCATGGCAGCTGTCGTTATTTTCCATCACTATAGCCTGGGGGTATTGTAGTCTTCCACGTACTTATTGGTATATTGAGCTCCTTCACGTACCCATCAAGTACCATAATCCGTACTTGGCGTATATCGAAGGGTGTATCACGTACTCGGTAGTATATCGGAAGGTCTCTTGCCGAACGGTTGTGCATTAGAAAGCAGCACTACGGATTTGAGCTCCCACGTACCTTGAGTATATCGGGAGACACCCTTAGGATTCCTGAAACCAACTGAGTTAACCATTTGGCCATCTTGGAAAAACAAGACACCGAGAACAACACTCGGGGAGATTAGCACGCACGTACTGTCTAGGTAATCGGGTATGCAGGAAAGGGTACGGTCCTAATCCTCCTTGTCGCATCATATTGTTGGACCCTGCAGTATATTGTGGTTTGCGATGCCTTGACAATCCCGTGAGGTTCCAGACTTTGAATCCACTCCTATTCACATAGTTTGCTTGTTTCTTTTAGACTTGAGTAGTGTTTGATTTGTGTGGTACTTTAGAGACTCTTAGGAAGCTTAGATATGGAAGACTCTTCCGGGACTACCAACCAAGAGGCCCCTTTCTAGGGTATGCCATTTTTTATTCCCCCTTGTGGAATTGTTGGTCCTCCCTTTATGGCTACGTTGAGTCTTCCTGGATTGACGATAGGATTACCAATATGGTTATTCTCCAATCCAGTTACACCAAGTGCACCAATTATGTCAAACCTAGGTCCATCACCACATGAGCATCGATCTCATGGTGACCCTTCTCCTTCTCCGTCGAAAGTTGGATCGGCTTCCATCTCTTCCTCTTCTCCTACTGAAAAATATGATGTTAGTAAGAAAGCGGGTGTGAAGAAGAAGAAAGAGAAGATTAAGAAGAAGAGGGTTAAGAAAGAGACCATGTGTCAACCGTCTGCCTCTGATGGCACTCATTTTATGAGAACACCTTGTAAGCCAAAGTTCCCTTGCAAACTTTTCAAGGGTGATCACCTTCTCAATAATTGTCCCGGTCTTTCCCGTGTGTCAGAAGTGTGGTTTAAAAACCCCAAACCACTTGTATCGTCGACCTCTGACCATCATGTTGATGACACTCCCTCGACCAATGACCCTTTAGTGAAGGGTCGGAAGGGTAGAGCTGCAGACCCTTGCTGGATATGCAAGGGAATGCATCGTACTTACCTTTGTCCAAGCATCGATGAAGCTTCACGGTGGTTGGAAGATATTACTAATTCTCAACAGGTGCTTCCAACAAGTGATAGTAAGTTGCCCATCGACCCCCCGCTGGTTGATCAAGTGATCAATTGAGTTTCATCTGTAATTGATCCCACTCTTCCTTTCGAGAGTGAAGTGATCAAGTCGTTGTCATATCCACTTGATCCCGCTCTTTCATTAGAGAAAGTCCAGACTGAAGCAGTCACCATGACATAATCTTCGTCTCATTCTTATCTTCCAAGTGAGAGTGAATTGGAAACCGTTGATGTTTTCCTAGTCAGTTCAAAATGTCCTAGGCAAGGGGAAACCCTGTCCATTTTTATAGGACCCCCTCCAAGTATTGAGATTATTTCCTTTAATTGGAATGGTCTAATAGAATCTCGTCTTCCTTCGAGTATTCATTTTCAAATATATGTAGGAGTTTCCGATAAAGAAATCTTTCGTACCATAGTTGATGAGGGAGATTTTGTTATTATTTTATCCTCAACTGCTTGGCAAGCCATAGGTTCGCCTCAGCTTGTGCCAGTCACTGACCATATTTTGGATTCTAATAGAAGGACTACCGGACCTTTAGGGATTCTCCCGTAGTTGCCTGTCACGTTGAGAGGTAAAATTGTTTATGTTAATGTCAGGGTTATCCAAGGTCCTTTAGATTTCAATCTACTCCTTGGATGTGATTATGTCTATGCTATGAAAGCCATCGTGTCCACACTCTTTCGAGTGAGGTATTTTCCCTATGATGGGAGGATTGTGACCATTGATCAGCTTTCCTACGTGACACCCACTCATCATATGACTCCTAGTCATCAGACTTCCTTGAATGTTCCACATGTTTTAGTGGTTTCTTCCCCCTAAGGATGGGGCTGCGAGCACGGTTTATGTTATGTTTCAAGCTCGTTAAAAAATGAAATCAAACACTCTAGCATAGTTTCCCTTTTGGTTTCAAGCTTGCATAAAAATGAAACCATCCATACGAGCACGGTTTATGTTATGTTTCAAGCTCGTCAAAAAATGAAACCAACCACCCTAGCATAGTTTCCATTTGGTTTCAAACTTGCATAAAAATGAAACCAATCCATTCGAGCATAGTTTTATTCCATTTCAAGCTCGTTAAAAAATAATATGGCCCCCCTCAAACATAGTTATTATCTATTTCAAACTTGTGTAAAAATGAAATAGATCTCCCTCCCTTCAGTTCAATCTCTCGCTAGAATTAGAATTTGAACCTTCATTTCATTTGATTATCGTTTTCCCCCCCTTGGTGAACATTTTCATATTATTAGCCAAGTTGGTAGTTGGGTTAGCAAGCATCATTTTTAGATGAAATGAAGCTTGGGGGCATGTCACATGTCGTACCGTCAACAATCATGTTGAGGGAACACTACCATGTTACACCGCTAGCAATCATGCTGGGGGCATTTACCAACCTCTGGGAATCATGTTGGGAAGGAACCCATCAATCGGCCTTAACCATGAGCATAGTTCCTGTTCTATGTCAAGATCGTTAAAAAATGAAATAGGTTCCCATGAGCATAGTTCCCGTTCTATGTCAAGCTCGTTAAAAAATGAATAGGTTCCCATGAGCATAGTTCCCTTTCTATGTCAAGCTCGTTAAAAAATGAAATAGGTTCTCGTGATCAGAGTTATAATCTTGTGTCAAGCTTGTTAAAAAATGAAACATATCATTTCCCTTTGAGTCGAGTCTCCTCGTAGACTTAGTACCTGAACCTTCTGTTCACCTGCCTATGCCTTAGGCGGATGAAATGAAGCTTGGGGGCATGTCTTCAACCTATGGAAGTTACTTTGAAGTCAACTCGATCGCCTCTCCACACCACGTTGGAGCTAAGTCACTTACTTCTAGCAATCATGCTGGGGGCATGCACCAACCTTTGGATTTCATGATGGGAAGAAATCCACCATTGGAATATTTTCGAGCATACTTTCCTTTTTTAGGTTTCGATCTCATTAAACCATAAAAATTATCCCGAGCATAGTTCATTTTCTGTTACAAGATCGTTAAAAAATGAAGCAGACATCATGAGCATTCTTCCAACCTATCTTCGAGCTCGTTAAAAATAGTAAGATAGCATTTGAGCTTACTTTTCACCTTCTTCGTGCTCTGGTTGAAACATGAAAAGTGGTTTGAGCTTACTTTCTACTTTTTCGTGCTCTAGTTAAAACATGAAAAGTGGTTTGAGTTTACTTTTTACTTTTTTTTGCTCTGGTTCAAATATGAAAAAGATTTCGAGTGCTTTTGATACTATTATCGTGCTTATTAAAAATTTGAGTAAAAAGGTGTGTCTAACGAGTATAGGTTTATCACTTTATCCGGCCTCACTAGACTATTTACGGAAAATGAACTGTGCCAAGTTTACTTTTCCTTTGTCGTACTCGGTCATCGACCATGACAAAGTTGTTCATGGAGTCCTTTTTAAGCTCTTTTCAAACTCCCTAAATAGGAAAAGATTGCCAAACGAACTTGATGCTTTCACGCTTGTAAAAGCATTTGAACGATCGTCTTTCTGGTGATAGTTTACCCCTTTTTCAGACCAAGAAGCACTCTTTACGAAAAAGGAATACTCCAACCAACCATGGTTGGAAGAGTTCTCTCTCGCATTGTTTTACCCCTTTTCCGGGCAAAGAGACTAACTTTATGAAAAAGGACCTTTTGGAGTCTCCTTTAGTTCTTTTCAGACTCTCTAAACATGAAATGACGCCGAGTTTTCCTTCTTTGGACTCGTTAAAATTTCAAACATTGAAGGGCCCATTATGGGATGAACCTCTCTTTTCCCAGGTTCGTAAAACATTTGGGATTGGACTCATCTATAAGATGAGCTATACCGAGCATCTGGTTACCCTCATCAAGCTCGTCAAAAACACATGAGGCAGTCATCAATCATGATGGAGAAAAAGGGAAGATTTTGTGTTACATCATAATTATGGTAGTACATAGTCACTCTTGAACATGGCACTCATTTGCATTTGCATCCAGTACTTGGAAAATTTGTTTTTCCTCGAGTCTTGTCAATTCCATGAGTCGCGTCGCTCCTTTGGATCAGCCAAAGAATGCTTCCACCATCAGTTGCATTAGGGGTTGGTATCATTCTCGTCATGTCAATACTACCAAGTCATGCCATGCCCATGTTCAAGAGATGTTCATTACTCATCATCTGCAGTCAGTATACCTTCAATCGTGTCGGTCTACCTTGAGTCAGTCTTGCATGTTACTGTACCATCCGATCTACCCTATACATCTTTTGTCGTGTTTCGTGTCAATTGATGGGGGATTCATCATGGCCCTCCTTCGACGGATTCATCCTTGTCGACTTCAACACATCATCCGAGGATTGAATCTAGAAACTAGTCAAGTACCTTGGCCCTGCATGCCTCAATGGTAGGTTACCTTGCTTTCATCATGAGTTTACATCATTGACTCTTGATTGAAATATTTCATCTTCCTTTCAACTTCAAATCATTTATTCACGCTTAATGATATGTACTGTGATACCTTGGGAATCATTGACATCAATGGTGATGTCCCTCGCACTTGTTAACGATTTACATCAATGGCCGGTAATCAAGTGGTTTCTACCATGTTCAACGTCAAGACATTTGTAATCACATGGATAGATTCGTCTCATTGCGGGTTCAGCTTGAAGACCCTGGGGAGTCATGTTTTACCCAAGTTGCGATGGAGTTTGTATTAAGTCATATTACACGGATCCACTTTTGTATTGGTCGTGGCTGTGTTATCATCTCATCATGGATCTACGCTTGTGTCTAGTAGCCATGATTGTGTTTAGTCGGTCATTACTACCATGGATCTGCAATGTATTGGTCGGCAGCCATGTTGTACTTCATATGAGATTGTCAGTTCGGAGTCAGTTGTACTGCAGCAGTGTCCTTCGTCCATCGAGCCTATTGCCATTACTTATTTCAAAGCACTTCACCTGTACATCCTTAACAGCTTCATGCTTTGAGGGGCATTCTGTTACACCCAAAATTTACTCATCATAAGATTCAATGTATACACCCCTAAAGATACTTGGACTAAATAATCATCCTGGGAGGATTTGTGCTCAGTTGTGCTAGGTTTTGAAGGGTCATCGCAGGTTGCACACTAGCAACATGCGACGTCGCATCTTGCTCCACTGTAGGGTGTGAAGAGGTCAGTTAATGGGAAAAAATAGCTTATTCGAGATCCTTCTCGAAACTTGCTCATTTAGGGGCTTATCCCTGACCTCTAGGGGAGTTGGTACTCGACCCCTAACTATTTGGGAGGATCCCCTCTCTCTCTCCTACCATCTCTCAACCTATCCTATCCATATCCTATCCACTTAGTCCTATATAAGTGAAGCTCACTCCCATCCCAAAGGGAGGAAGGCTATGGTATCTACATGCTGGTGAAATCTCTCTTAAGACATCTCCATTCACCTATTGGAGAGCTCATACTTCCTTGGAAGAACTTGGCAATTGGCTTGGTCGGAGAAGGGCTACTGCGTTAAGTCTTTGGTTGTAGTTCTATATCTCTATCATGTACTCCTCTATTTGCAGTAATACAAATGCTTTCCACCAATATTGTTCTTATGTGCAATGATATTGTGTAGTTTACCTGCTTAATTGTTTACTTAGATCGCTTATTGTATAGATTTCTTTTACTGGTTTCTCTTGTTTCTTGTCTTGACAGGTCTTGCAGCTTGGATCTGACAACCGTGGGATGTGGATCAACATTTGGGAGAAAGGATTGCGTAGTAAAAAGGTAAGACATCTAGTACCTGGTCCTTAAGTAGATCTAGGAGATGTGTTTGTAGTCTGTTCTATTTGTTCTAGACTCACATTGAGCTAAGGAGATTCGGCTCACGTCCGCTCGAGTGGATTGTTCGATAACAGGGATAGGAGGGGTTCGTCCCATGGCAGGCCCTTCAATGTGAGAGTTTAACGAGTCCATAAAAGGTAAACTCGATCGTCATTTCATGTTTAGAGAGTCTGAAAAGAAATAAAGAAGAATCCAACGGTCATTTTTTGTAAATTTAACCTCATCGCCCGAAAAAGGGTAAAACAACGCGGGAGAGGACTCTTACAATCATGATCGGTTGGAGTATACCTTTTCCGTAACTAGTGCCCCCTGGTCCGAAAAAAGGGGTAAACTATCACCAGGAAGATGGCCGTTCAAATGCTTTTACAAGCGTGAACGTGACAAGTTCGCTTGGCAATATTTTCGTATTTTGAGAGCCTGAAAAGAGCTTAAAGATAGACTCCGGGGGGTTCCTTTTCCGTAGGATTTTAACGAGCCTGAAAAAGTGATAAATCGCAACTCAGTGACGTATTCTCATAGTTTCAAGAGCACGAGAAAGAACAAAGAGTAAGCTCATAATCATTAAATAATTAAAATCTAATGAAATGAAAAGATAAACGACAAAATACACAAGGGGTGTTCATACCTGAGATGACCGTTCCAATAGGAAAATGGCGTAGAAAGGCACTTCACAACTCCTGCACACTCGAAACTAGGTCAAATAGTCAACCGAACGTTCAAATATAATAAAACCGATCCAAACTATAGCAACTGGCATAATGGCATCAAATATTTGAAAAAAGAATATTCCATTTTGTTTATAAATAGAAATAAAAGCCAAATATAGTCATCATTATTCTATTTGCCAAATTTGGGAGGAGTAGTGCCATTTGGAGACAAATCTTCACTCGTCGATTCCGGGAGCTACGAGTAGCCATTTCACTCGCCTTCAGGAGCAGGTAACCCTAAAATTCATCCAGCAAGATTGTAGTGGTTTACATTTTTGAATTTCAGTCATTTTTTTGGGTTTTAGCTTGATTTCGGAAGGGCCATTGCGCCCTCGGCTCATCGTAGTTGGCCCTTTCGGGAACTGTGACGAGACCGAGTCGTCGCTAGGGTCTCATAGGTGGACTGCAATGACGCCGCTCTGTTTGTAAAAACGGGGTGCAACGACGGTGACGTCCATCCCCAAACTCAAGCCAAGCTCAAAAGAAAGACTGCCAGTGGTTGAAGCAAGTTCTAACATTGTTTAAACTCTCCTATTGGCAGGTTCCAAGCATCCAAGATGGTTCTAGAATGGCGAGAACGGGAACATGAGTTGGATGATGAACAAGTTGCAAATGATCCACGATGCATGGAATCATTGAGGAACTGTGGGCTCCTCAAGTTCTTCCGCGTCCAGGGGATGAGATCCCAAATCCCACTATTGATTCATATGCTCCGATGTTGGGATGCGGCCCAGCAATACTTTATGATCAGTGAGCACGAGCTTACCATAGATGTCGAGGACATCTACTTTCTGACCGGATTGTCCCGAAGAGGGGACAATGTGCTACTTACTGGATCATGTGGGAGTGATCGAACCGTGGATGATATGATCCAATAGCATTGTTTTCCCAACACTCGTTCATCTAGTGGGAAGATTCCCATTAAAGATGTACGGGAAGGTCCATTACGTGCCATACTATTCACCATTATGAGGATGGCGGGGAGCCAATCTCCTCACTTAGCCACCAGGGCACATATGCTTTATGCGGAGGACTGTATGTCTCCAAAGATCTTCAACTGGTGCGAGGGAGTCATCGCAAACATGCGAGCTCAGATGACAAAGTGTCGGTGGGGAGAGCTCAAACAATTTGGCTATGGATCGATAGCAATCTCGTTCTTACTGGAACGGGTTCCCCTTTTGCGTCCTCAGGTACCAATGGAGGATAGGGATCCTAGAGATCCTCACATGGCTAGGTGGACCGATGTGATGGCCCAACATGGTGGGGGCCCCATTATTGGATACCCTCCTGAGTTCTTCACTTGGCTGGAGGGCCAGTTACTGATGGTGGAGGATTTCCCATACAGTGGCACAGACTTTAGAGATGACCCAGACTTGCCGTTGCTAGAGGGAGTAGCATGGGGAGACCTCGGTAAGGACAAATGACCCTTGTACTTTTTAAGTTTTGTGCATTTATAATTTTTTTTTTGATATAGTGCTGATAGATGAACAACATGTGTGTGTAGATGTGGGACCTGTATGACCTATGGGGACCTTTCTTCTGGCTAGGAGAGAGAGAGAGGAGAGGGAGCAATTGTGGGTCTGGTTGTGCAGACTGCCATCGTGGAGATGGATAGAGTCTATGCCAACCTGAGTGGGTTGACACTAGACGTTCATGAGCCGTCAGTAGATGAGCTGCCGCGGCCCATGCAGGCATACACGGTTGGAGCTATTGCGCGCTGCTTCACAAGGTTGCGAGAGAAGTCGACTGTTTCCAGACTCAGCACGCTAGGGCTGCTAGACTTCCTAGGGTTGTACGGGCCAGGCGATAGGCCATATGTTGTTACTGTGTGTGTACGGAGAGCTTAGAGGCCTCATATTTTTGTACTACCGAAAGCTACGAGGCTTCAAATTTTGTAGAGACTCATTGAAATCCGTTGTGCTTCAGACTTTTGTATCAGCACTACCTTTTGAGATTACATATATATATACATACATTCCGGCGATTTATACATTATGTGTTTCAAAAATGATAAATGATGTGATCTTGTTTATATGCTTTGCTTTTACACAGTGCATGTTGTGAATGCTTTTAAATATTATGAGTATTATGTGTGTGCGATGTACCAATCTAGAATGAAGTTGGCCATCGAGTCAGCAACTGCATTTAACTCTCGTGGAATGTGCAGGTATTGAATGGATTCGAATGAACTTTCCAGGAGATGAAATCGTCTAAAGAGACAGAGTAGGGTAGGATCACGGATAGGGTAGACCCGGTTGAGATTGGAAACCACTAATTGAGAATCCATGTGGATGACAATGTGGCTCATACCGAAGGAAATAACATTCTTTAGGGCTCCAATTACCACCTAATACTCTGCGGCATTGTTGGTTGGGAATCCAAGGCAACTTCCTCCTGAGCTGATGAGCTCGTCTGTTGGGGAATACAGTACCCAGGCTGCCGAATCAAGGTTACGGGTATGCAGGCTGGCGCCATCCGTGAATCCGTAGCATGTTTCCATTTGCACACGCAGACATAACATGGTATAAGAAGCGGAAACAAGATCTAAAGACACTAAAAAAACAAGCGCGTCACACCACACAAAAACACACAAACACGCCATGTACAGTATATACAAGAAAGTATATGCATGATAGGTTCAGGCATAGTACCTCTTCAGGTAAATCCCATTACGGGGTTCACCCAAAGATATTCCGTCATAATCTTCAAGCTCGTAAGCTCCCTTTTCCAAAACACATTTGACAATGTGAGGTTTGTGCCACATGGACTTGAACTTTCCTGCTCCTAGTTTGTCATGTTTCTGGTCGTATGTGAGGACCAGGTCACCCTCATTGAAGATACGAGGTTCAAATGACTTGTCGTATTAAGCTTTGATGCGTTTCTTGTGTGCTTCATTAGCAAGAGCAGCATCTCGGTGGGACTCGTCAAGTTTTGATAAGTACAAGAAACGTTCTTCCTCGGCAGTAGTGTTAGGAAGGAGTTCGATAGCGAGTTGTAGAGACGAAATTTCGCACTCTATAGGCAGGACAGCCTCCAATCCATACACCAATTGGAAAGGAGTGAAACTTGTGGTGGTTTTAACGGAAGTTCTGTAGGGCCATAACGCTGAAAAGAGCATATTATGCCAGTTGGACTTATGCGTACCTACCATTCGTTGGACCATAGTTTTCAAGACCTTGTTAATGGCCTCGACCTGTCCATTGGACTGCAGGTAGTAGAATGTTTATTTTTCATGGCGAAAACCCAATCTATCACTCAGTTCATCAACCATATGGTTCTGAAAGCGAGAACCATGATCGGTAACTATTGCCTGAGGAACTCCAAACCATGCTATTACATGATTGAACATGAAGAGTGCAGCGGTTTTGCCGTCGTTTTGGTATGTAGGCATTTCCTCGGCCCACTTTGTGAAGTAATCCACAGCTACAATGATGTAACTATGCCCCCTGGCTGAGGTAGTCTTACAATGCATAAAATTGATGCCCCATTTTGCGAAGGGGCCCATGGCAATAACCGGGTGTAATGGGGTGGGATGGGTGCGGTTCTTCATATGGAAGTGTTGACATGGAGGACATCTTTTCACAGCCTCAATACAATCTTTGAAGATATTAGGCCAATAATATCCTGCGCGCAAAATCTTCTCGGCCGTATCCATCCCAAAGAGGTGACTACCACATGCCCCAGCATGACAGTCATTCATAACACGTTCAGCCTCATCATGAGTTAGACAACGTCGAAGAAGTGAATCAACGCCACAACGCTACAAAGTATTACTGATGATAGGATAATACTTCGCATGGTGACATATTCTACGATGGTCGTCGCGAGACAGTTTGGGGCTGAAGCGTTGGGTTTGAAGATATAACGTAATATCTCCATACCACAGATCAGTCTTACTGATGAGAAACAACGATTCATCTGGAAAAGAGTCATTGTGCTCGACTTCTACATCAGAACGGGGAAGGTCACAAATAAGCTCAGCAAACACCAAGGACTTTTTTGACTTGGATTTCTCAAAAAGAAGGTCGAATTCTTGCAGTATCACAATCCAGCGTGAATACTTGCCCCCAAGCACCTGATGTGTCAGTACGTGGTACATGGGGTTCGAGTCTGCGATGATGGTGGTGGTGCGGAGCAAGATATAGTGGCGGAACATTTGGACGACGATGACTGCCACGAGATCAAGCTTCTCGACATGTGAATATCTAGTTTCAGTGTTAATGAGACCCTTACTCGCATAGTATATTACATGTTCTTGGGCGATTGGATCCTCCTGTACCAAAACCATGGAAATAGTGGTAGCAGAAGCAGCGAGATATAAGATGTAATTTCATAAATAGTTTGGCGGTTGGATTACGGGGGCATGCGTGATGGCATGTTTGATGCTGTCGAAGGATTTTTGAGCTTGATCGTCCCAAATGAACGGGACGTCCTTCTGAAGCAGTTTCATATACCCCTTAGTCTTCTCTGCGAAGTTACAAACAAAATGCCTTAAATAAGTCGCCTTCCCTTGGAGACTTTGAAGTTCTGTCACATTAGTCGGAGGTGGTAGGTTGACAATGGCTTCCACCTTTAAGGGATCGATGTGGATCCCATCCTTTGAGACAATGAATCCTAAGAGGCACCCAGACTCAGCGCAAAAGATACACTTATGAGGATTCAGACGGATATTGTACCGTCTGCATTTGAGGAAAATGACTGTCAGATGGTCCATGTGGAACTCACGCTGCTTTGAATGAGTAGGGAGATCGTTTAGGTAAGGTTCCACAAAGTCCTTAATGTCATGGAAGGCATACGACATGGCCCACTGGAACGTGACGCCAGCGTTTTTAAGGCCAAACGGGAGTTTGCGGTATGCAAACGTCCCCCAAGGACAAATGAAAGTCGTCTTATGTTGGTCGGCTGGGTTGATCTCAATCTGGTTGTAACCAGAAAAGCCATCCATGAATGAAAAGATGATGCTTTCGGCACAGTTGTCGATAATCTGGTCAATGAACAGAGTCGGGTAATTGTCCTTTGGACAAGCCTTGTTAAGGTCTCGATAATCGACACAGACGCGAATGGTACCCTTCTTTTTGTTCACAGGGACGACGTTTGAGACCCAATCCATCAACGGGACAGGATAGATGAAGCCAGCCTTTAAGAGCTTTTCAATCTCTGCCTTGATCGCTGCGGTCTTCAGGGGGTGTACCAGTCGCAACTTTTGACGTACAAGTTTAATGTCAGGATAGGTTTTTATTTCATGAGAAACAACCGTGGGGTCTATCCCAGGCATCTCCTCATAGGACCAAGTGAATACATCTCGAAATCGCTTGAATAAGGCCGTACCAATAGCTATTTCTTCAGGGGAACACTTCTGGCCTATGCGAATGTGTTCCACTACACCAGGTTTCACCGAAATGTCTACCGAGGTGGTAGGCTCAATGTTGGCCAAGTTTCCCTCAATGTATGGAAGACATGTGAGTATAGGGGAATGAGGGAACAAGTAGATATCTGGTGAAAAGACGGTGCTAATGTTGTCCTCTATGTACTCCAAAGGAGGAAGAAAATACGACCTATGGTGGAGGTCATCCCACGGACCATCATCAACATTCATAACTTCCATGATGGACTCGTCTGAATGAAAAGTCTGAAGTAAGAGATCAGGTAGAGACAATGTCCATCGTAGAGAACATGATGGGGAGGCCATAGTTAAGTGGTCCTCTGATGCTGATTGGATAGCCTCGTAAATGCGTTTAGCGGGCGAAAGAGGCATTGCGTTTCCAATCAAGTGTGTTGTGGCTTCGTCTGGTACAAGCCAAGTATCAGTGGAGTGAGATGAAATCTCTGTGGAGATCATGTTCACCGAGGCAACATGATTAGGGGGGTCCGAAGTTGGAAAAACGCCCATGAGAGATGAATCTTTCAAAAGGCCAACCCCTATACTCTCATACTGTTTTGACATTTGTCCAATGGAAGGAACATCGTCACCAAGATGAGTAGTAGTGTCCGGTGTGCAAAAATCTAATTGGTCAACAGTAACAATTCGTCCTTGATGGGGGAATTGTACTATGCAAAAGACTGAAGAGGATACCGCCTGCATGGCGTAAAAAAAATTGCGACCAAGCAAGAGATTATAATCTATCGGGGCCGAGACCACTTCCACATTAATGGTTACAGTCTTTCCGCCCAACTCAACTATAAGAGCTTGTAGGAGCCCATGAGGTTGAAATCCATGCTCATCGAATGCTTTCAACGTGGTAGGAGAACGATTCAATTCGGGAGAGACGATGGCTCTCCAACAAGCGATCGACATGACAGAAGTAGAGGCGCCTTCATCGAAAAGGGTATGATGGACAATTTTCCCAGCAATGTTTGCAGCTACTTGGAATGCGAGCTGATGGGAAAGCCTCGTCTTGAAGTAGTCAAGTCGGAACATGATGGTATTCGAAGAATCAGGGTCAATTGCACCAATTGATGCAAGGAGAGATTTGCGTTGATTAGGACAATTCCGCAAAACTTCCAACGTGGACATGGTGCAAGAAGCTTGGGTTAAGTCCTCAACGATATTGTAATTTTGTTCCACCCGAGCATTAGGATTGAAAACAGCTTTTCGAATCGTGCTCTTGGGCGGTCGCAATATCGAATCTAAGGACGGCTTCTCAATGGTGAGAGAAGCTGATGGTATAGTTAAATTAGGTAAAGAGTTGGAAGCTTTTTCAGTATTACTTCCAGCAGGTTCCTTCGAAGGGACCGAGTCGTATGATCGTGAGCGAGTGTTCAAATTGATCGTTTCATTACGTACCATGAGAACATGCACGATATTAGATGGTTCCCCCTGGGTTGGGGGAGGTTGAGCAATCATCTGCTGGTTTTGAGTGAGAAACGGATCGTTGAGGAGTGCGGGAGTCAGTCTACCGCTAAGAAACTTTTGGACTTCGTCTCTATGGGGACATTCTTTAGAGAAGTGATCATCTCCGCACAGTAAACAAGGATACTTTAGCTTCCGTTTCTGCTTGGTATCATAAGGAGTGCTCTTTTGTTCCTACTGGGTGGAAGACTTTTTGGGTTTTCCCTTGTTCTTTTTCTTACCGCTAGACTTCTGAGATGAAGTTGATTGGACAAAATTCACCTCTTCAGTTACAGCAGGAGTGGTCGATTTGGTGGTGTTGTGCCCAGCCTGAGTTGGTAATGGGGAGGAACCATGAAGGTTCGACGATCCAACAGTGTTAGGAGCAGGCTAGGTTGTAAGGGATCCAATGATGCCATCATTTTGGGGTCCCTTAGGAGGTTTCGTGGGGTCATAAGTGTCACAAGGTGTATCAGGAAGAATCTCAAACAACATGCCCGATTGAGCATAGACCAAGTCTAGGTAATGGGCACGAGCGATAGCTTGTTCTTCAGTGACAGCACTGCCCATGGAAACATCTTGAGCTATGTGAGGGATGAGAGACTTCGTAAACCAATCTGCTAGGAGTTGGTCTAGAATGGGAGCCTTAATCAAATGTCTTCTCCTCCGCCACTCATGTATATGAGTAGAGATATGAGTAGCGGTATTCTGGCGGATAGAGGTGAGAAGGTCTGTACCAGTTTCGTACCATATAGGCAGTTGGAAGTGGGTCAAAAAGTTCATAGCAAGAGACCCGAAATCATGAAAAGAATGAGGTGTTAATTTGATGTACCACTTGGCAGCCGAACTGGTGAGAGTCCGTTGAAATAATCTCAGATGGATCGAGTCATCCATCAGAGAGTTGGATGAACACCATAAATGTTATGTCATCACATGGTGCTTAGGATCCTCGTCCGGCTTACTATCAAACTTAGGGATATCTGACGGAAGTTTCACTGGAATCGATGCCAGTTAGTTCTGTGGTAGATGGGTTCGTTTGTCAGTCGAGATAGATCAGGTAGGTCCAAAGTATCCAAAAAGGGCAGTTGTTGATTAGGCTGCGGGTACTGGTAGTACTGATAAGGCATGTAAGGACCGGTAGGACCTTGGATCGACTGATTAAAGGGTGACCACGGAGGAAACTGACCATAGGGGGGTGTGCCGCCCTGACCGTAAGGGGGTCCGCCACCATAAGGTGGTCCATTCCAATAAGGTGGGGTTCCACCTCCACCATCGGGAGGAGGTGGAGGTTTTCCTCCACCGCCGTGAGGAGGTGGGGGTCCATAACCATAATAAGGTGTCCCGCTACCACCTCCGCCTGGAGGGGGTGGTGGACCACCTCCGCTGCCAGAAGGGCGGGGGCCCCTACCACCTCCACCGTCGGAAGGATGAGGGTCTCCACCACCGCCAATACCACCGCTATAATAATTAGATCCACCACCGCCTCTGCCTGGAGGGGGTGGTGGACCACCTCCACCGCCAGAAGGGAAATGTCCTCCCCCACCATAATAGGGTGGTCCTCTGCCGCCTCCTCCTGGGGGGAGGGGTGGACCATTCCCGCCACCATCGGAAGGGTGGGGGTCGTTGTTGGTAGAATGAGTTGGACCTCCGCCAGAAGGGAGAGGTCCGCCTCCTCCAAAGTTGGGTGGGGGTCCACCGCCTCCGACAGGAGGTGGGGGTGGACCAATCGGGGGTGGTGGTTCTTGAGGGATAGTTGGTTGGGTCCATGTTGTAATATGGGTTGTTGCCCCGATAGAGTGTATGGGTTTCCGGGATAGGGTATCCCGTATGGTGCATTTTCGGGATTAGATTGACCCGGTGCAGAGTTAAAGGAACCTGGATACGCTTGACTTCATGAGGGTTGAGTTACATTGGATGGAACCCCAACATGAAATAATCCCATGGTGGATGGTCTAACGGGTTGTGAAGGTCCAACGGGAGGTCCATTGGGGATTCCACCACCTACATTTTGGTTAGGAAACGGGGGTTTCCCCCTAGCCACAATAGGCTGATTACTATACAAAGGTTGAACCAACATAGGTTGTTGACTGGCTACCGTAGTAGTAATGTTACCAATAAGATAATCCGGGGGAATGGAGTATCCTCCCCTTGAATTTTGAGGTGGGGGAGGGACTGGTAAAGTAACTGCGGTAGTAACGGGTGTGTTGGACTGTTTTTGTTCAACAGGTTGGGTAGTAGGAAGTACGGAACTGGTCTCCTGTCTAGGAGATACATGTGCAGGGATGGATGGTTGACCGGTTTCAGTAGTGGTCACGTGTTGTGTGGATGATTCCGGTGACTCGAAAGATAAAGAACGACCTGGGATTGGTCGGTCGTCGAACCTTACTTGAAATTTCTGACTTCAAAACTCCTCACCCATGTCACATAAACGAGCCAATTGCTCACGATAAGGTGTCAAGCGGTCGTCAGGACTAGCCTGACTGGGTGGGGGTGCAATGGCAAAATGGGCCACTGGGTGACCAGTAGAAGATGCCCAATAAGCTGTTAAAGGACCAACAGCTGTTGTGGGGTTGTCCTGGGGTTGATTGATCCATTCCAACGATCCAGGTTCTCCCGGCATAACGGGGAGAGGTCTTGTGAAGTGGGAACTTGTGCTTCTTCATCCTGCAGGTGAATCTGGAGGGGTATGTGGAAACAAATGTCCTCCAATATTCAAAGTGGGGTTTTTCAGTTCTTCTGACCCGACCCTGGCATGAGGATCCATCCTTGCCCTCGAAATTACCTCCTGGTTAAGGGGATATTCAGGTGGTAAGTTTTGGATTCTACGGGACCTTCTCCCAGGAAAGTCAGCCAAAGTGACTGAAATAAAAATTTTCTCCTAAGGCAAGCTAAAAGAAAAGTAGACCAGACAAAACCCTACGCAAACTAAGGCCACAAGCAAACTTATGTGATAAGAGTGGATTCAAATTTTGGAACCTCACAGGATTATCAAGGCATCACAAACCGCTATATACTGCAGGGTCCAAAAATATGACGTGACAAGGAGGATTGGGACCGTACCCTTGCCTGCATACCCGATTGCCTGGACATTACGTGCGTGCTAATCTCCCCGAGTGTTGTTCTCGGTGTATTTCTTTGCCAAGACGGCCAAATGGTTAACTCAGTTGGTCTCAGGAATCCTAGTGGTGTCTCTTGATATACGCAAGGTACATGGGAGCTCAAATCCGTAATGGTGTTGTCTAATGCACAACCGTTTGGCAAGAGACCTTCCGATATACTACTGAGTACGTGATACACCCTTCGATATACGCCAAGTACGTATTATGGTACTTGGTGGGTACGTGAAGGAGCTTGATATACCGATAAGTACGTCGAAGACTACAATACCCCCGGCATACAGTGATGGCAAATAGCGACAGTTGCCATGCTTAACGACGCCGGAACACGTCTCTAACTTACACACAAGTTGCTATAAAATTTTACCTAGTTCTACCATTAATTTTATCTGGACGGTTAGGTGAATGCATGAGGTGAGTACATAATCGGAAGCATAATGCAAGTCTTAGCCACATGCACGAAATATTCTTTTCCTTCAGTGAATGCTACCTATGGGAGGGAGAAATCTTTTTCTTTCCAACAATTTTACCAAAACAAATGTAATGATTCCCAATTCAAACAAGTTTGACTATAAAATCATTCTTTTCATTTTGTGCGAAACGCAAAAAATCACAACGCTACTAATACAAATCACAACGTTTTTCCTTTTCAAAACGAGAATGATGCTAGGTAATGAAAAGAGAGAGTCCTAAGATGGAGTATGCAAGCTTTTCAATTTCACTTTCAATGGCCTAAAAGCAATGAAAATAAAAATGCATCTACCTTTCCTTGTCATGGAACTAATTTTGCAAAAACTGAAGTATGCTTTGGATTTTTCAAGAAAATGAGGAGTTCATAATTCAAGAAAAACACCAGCGATCACACATTCATTCAATTTTTCCAAAAGATGCATAAGCAAAACATTCCAATGCACGAACAATTTTCTTCAACAATGCTTGAGAAATGATGGGAAAGAAGCACTTTTAACTTTTCAATGGATGCATCAAAATATTAACTCGATAACAACTACGCTTTCAGATGTAAATGACTAAAAAGAAAACACTACTTGCAGAACTTAGTACACTCAGAAAACTCAAGAAAAGACAAGCACTCAATCAAGCTGAAGACACATAAGACTCAAAATCAGATAGTAGCAAGCAAACCAAGCAAGAAAAGCTCAAAATATCATGCAAATGAGGTTTGGGAGCTGATCTAATGTAGTAACCAGATCAGTTAAGGAGAGGAGGGAATGCAAGGGTGAGTGGATGAAGGTGGAGGAGACAAGAGTATCCACCACTACCAGTTCTCAGACTTGTCCAAGACGGAACCCAAAATCAATCCAAACAAAACCAAACACTCAATACACAAATCAAAGATGGGATCTCTGGTTGGATCTTGCAGCACAGAGGGAGTTCATACAGCAAACCAAAGCTCAGATTAACAAATGGAGAGGGGATGCCTGCATGCAAAATTCAACAAATCGGCGCACTCTGTGCTTGTACACAGTGTGACGTCGCAGTTCATTAATGCGGGGAGTGCGATGGTGTCGCAGTATACCAATGAAAGGACTGCGACGAGTGGCTAACAGGAAAAGAATAGAGACCAAAAAGGACACAGTGTCGCTCTGTTTTCACTAACCAAGTGCAACAGGCGAGGTCTAAGTTGAAAAATGAATCAAATCTCCAAGCAATGAACTATGAAATGGTTTGAAAATGAGTAGTACAAACTCAGAGGAAGTAGATCAGAGTCTCCAAGATGAAGATCTGATAGTGAAATCAACTCAAGAAGCAAATGACAAATAAAAGGCTTGTGTCAAGCAATCAACTGAAAATGACTCTCAGATTGACAACTATAGAACAAGATGTAAATTCCCCAGTATGGTCGCCAGATTTTTTTTGCGGAGAATCTACCGAGAGCAGACTCAAGGCCTGATCTCCCTAGCTTAACGTAAGTCTAGAACAAATAAGACAGAACATAAAATACTTTCCTAGATCGTATAGAAATACAAATGTAAGAGTAGATCGTTTACCTTAGATTTGTAGATCCCTTTCTCCTTCGTTGATCCAATGCTCCAGCTCTGCCAGATCGCAAGTAGCTAAACCCTGTCAAACATGTGATAGACCACGAGAAGTGAAAGCATATATCTCATATGATAGATCTAAGCTAACAGTTAAGGAGGAAATCTCTAAACATCATAAAGGATACAACATTTATGGAGAGCAATTATATTAACTGTATTGAAAAGTGAGGAGTACAATAGAAAAGAGGATTACAACCATAGCCTTAACGCTGCAAGCTCCTTCCGACAAGCCATGCGAAAGCTCCTAGAGAGAAGTAGATGTTCCCACAGCTAGAGTGTTAGATCTATTGGGCTTGATTTCACCAGCATAAGAGTACCATAGACTTCCTCCATTAGGATGGGAGTAAGCTTCATTTAAATAGGACTAAGTGGATAGGGTATGGATATGATAGGTTGAGATATGATAGGAGAGACTTAAGGGATACTTCCAAGGTGATAGGAATCGAGTGCCAGCTCTCCCAAGAGGTCAAGGATAGGGTCCTAAGTCAGCAACTTCGAGAAGGAGCTCGAAGAAGCTATTTTTTCCATTTAACTGACTTTGTCGCACCCTATAATGGAGGAAGGTGCGACGTCGCATGCTGCATGAGTGAAACCTGCGACAACCTCTCAAAACCTAGTACAAATGGGTACAAATCCTTCCAGGTCAATCACTCAATCAAGGTAACTCCAGGGGTGTATACATTGAATCTCATGATGGGAATATTTTAGGTGTAATAGCCCTAGATGAAATGAAGAAGCTCAAGAAGAAGAATGTGTTGCTAGAAGAGCTACTAGAAGAATCAAAAGGTAGAAAGCATAAATACCATGAAGAGACTAAAAAGACTATTGCTTCCCTAAAAATACAAGTGGAAGAAGAAAAGAAAATTGAAGAAGTCCTAACAAGTCAACTAAAGGAGAAGGAGTAAATTTACCAAACTAGAGAGTTTGATATTGTTACTCTACGAAAGAAATTGGAGACGAAAACTTCCTCAAACTTGATGTTTGAGAAGAGCACATTGATCTTAGATGACATGCTCAGCCACAAAGATATCCACTTTACAAAACGAGATTGGGTTATGATAAATAGAAAAATGTTGAAGAAGGTGAAAGCTCCAAACCACCAGAAAAGAAAGTTGAATGCTCCAAGAGAAATGAAGAGAAGGCTAAGAGTTATGCAGACATTATCATAAGCTCTCATCAAGGAAGAGATTACAAAGGAAGGATTCATCAGCAAGGTTCATAGAAATATGAATACAAATATGTTGTGCCATAAAGAAGATTTTGTATACCCAGGTATCTAAGCATCTTTCTTGGTAATTGTTTCTCTTGCAACAAAATCAAGCATAAGGCTAGAGATTGGAAAGCTTATGAAGGAAATTCTCAAGCAAATGGAGTTGTCCACTCAAACTACAATGTTGAATGTTACAAGTGCTACAATTAAGGACATGTGGTAAGAAATTGTAGAAGCATGATCAATCATAATGCTGAATGCTACAAATTTCATGACTATGGACACTTGGCAAGATATTGCAAAATCAACATGGAAAGATCTCCTAGACAAAAGGTTACAAAATTTGGAAGAAGGAAATCAGAATATTTTCAGGGGAAGAAGCCCCAAAGAGAAGAGATATTGTTAGGGGGAGTTACCCTTTTCCATTGATGTCAAAGGGGGAGAGAAGGATCAAAAGCATGAAGACAGGGGGGGCATGTTCCTAGGGGTAGTATGATGGTTTCCATTAATGAAAAAGGGGGTGATTGTTGAATAAGGTTGTCATTGATGTCAAATTCCTAGTGTATATAACTCCAAAGCGGTCCCCTTATGGTGTAATTTTAAGCATGGCCCTCATGAGAATACACTTTGGGTTGTACACATACGGTGAAAACCCCTAAAGAAGTCCCTAAGGTTACCCCTAAGCAATGTTGGTGAGAAAGGTGAAGAAACCCATATAATAATGGTGTTGGGTCCACATGACCATGATGTTGGGGTCACATGACCCATGATGAAGAAGGCCCTAAAGAGCCCCTAAATTTGGTCCAGAAATATATTGTTGTGAAGTATGAAGAATTACCCAAAGTATATATGATGGTTTTACATAACCCTAAAAAGTAAGGATGGGTCCACATAAAAAGGAAAGAAACCCTAAAAGGAATAGTGATGTGTCCACAAAGTATGATGAAGAGAAGCCCCACAGCCCCTTTGATGAAGATATGAAGTGATCATAAAGGCAAGTTAAATTTCCATGATGAATCCTTGAAGTGGGATATTGACACATTGAAGTACCCTTAAAATATGGAGATCCTAAATTTAGGGATAAGTGGAATGTAGGCTCTAAAAGGCATATTGAAGGGTATAAATAGGAGGAGAGACTTCTCATTTTCTCATCAATTCATCTCTCTAGGCATATTGAAGGGTATAAATAGGAGGAGAGACTTCTCATTTTCTCATCAGTTCATCTCTCTCTCTCTCTCTCTCTCTCTCTCTCTCTCTCTCTCTAGAAACTCTAAGGAGAAAGTGAAAACTTTTGTGGAGGAGCTAGAGTAGGATAATATTTTGTTCTGTGGTGAAGATAGATAATATGGGCATAACTTTCTCATATGGTATCGGAATCAAGAACTTCTTGGTTCATTGGAAAACTTATTGTAAGGGATATGTGATGATATGGTGTAGAGTTTATTTTGGTGAAGGGTTCATTTATTTTTTATTCATCTTGGAAAAGGTATGGTTCTTGTACACGGGTCTCTCTTGTGATGGTCATGCCTCTCATGGACTAGGGTCTAGATTGTTGTCTTGAAAATGGTATGAATCTTGAGTATGTGTTAGATCCTTTTATTTGGTGATATTGCATATATATGTTATGGTTATTATGGTTATGATCTTCAATAGATCATGGCGATTACCTTTGCATAAATATGTTATGGTGATTATGGTTATGATCTTGGATAGATCATGGTGCTCATATTTGCATATATATGTTATGGTGATTATGGCGATGATCTTGGCATAGATCATGGTGATTATCTTGGAATATCCTAGGGTTTGGAATGACTATGATACAATGGTTCGAAGATATAAATAAAATATATGGGTGATTGTTTATGGGCATTCTTGAAAGATAGATTTGAGGCATGTATAGGTTGAAACAAAGATATGGATACAGTGGTTATGGCAGTGACAAAGATAGAAACATTGATACAGGTAGAGAGTGACAGAGATAGCCGATACAGGTATAGGTTGATAGAGATAGTTATACATGTATAGGTTGACTAAGATAGTGATACAAGTACATGTTGACAAATATAGTGATACAGGTATAGGTTGACTGAGACAATGATACAGGTACAGGTTGATAGAGATAGTGATATAGGTACAGGTTGACTGAGACAATGATACATGTACAGGTTGATAGAATATACAGTGATAGTGATAGGTTGATTCTCTTATTGATATCAAGGTGGAAGGATGGGGAAAGGACAAGGGGTTATAGACCTTCCAGTTGATGCTAGTAAATCTAGTGAGTTGGAGCTCACTAAGGATTGGATTCCTCACTACATGTTCGAGCATGTGGTAAAACTAGGGGGTTGTATCCTCCTTTCAGTTGGAGCTGATAAACTAGGGGGTTGTAGCCTCCTTCTAGTTGGAGTTGGTATATCAATTGAATGTAATATTTATATTATATAAGAAAATCATTATGTGGTTTTCTCCCATTTTGGTTTCCATGTAAAATCTCTTGTGTATTGTGTATGGTTTATGTGATGATGAATGTTATTGTAAATGGTTAATGTTTACATCTAATATTAAAGTTTAAAATGGTAAAATGTGCCCAATATTGATTCACCCCCCCTCTCAATATTAGTGAATATTCCAACACATATTGATCATGGATTCTTCAGCAAATCATCTATCCATTGGCATACAATTTACAGGTTTCTGAGTAAATATGATATTTTTTTTTCAAACTTACACTTACAAAACCATGTCCACAATTTCGAATCAATGCAAAGAAAAAATCAACAACATAAAAAGTACACAACCAAAAAAATTCAAAAAATATATATGCCCAAGATCAATGGGTAATCTTCAAAAGGGTATTTTAGTTTTTCGTTTTTTATAACTAGTAAAAAAAAGTTTACTTGCACACGCATTTGTACAAAATGCGATTAAAAATTTTAGCAGTCAGTTTTGAAAATTAATAAAAAATATAATTTTCCAACATAAATTTAAAAAAAATATGTGCACCCCAGTGCATTTTGTGTAGCTTATGTTCATATATATATTTCAAAAATTACGCATTTATCACTAAATTATTTTACATGCACACAATCCACTTGTTAGCTTTTCCTAAAATTTACAAGAATAAACCTATCATTAAATGGAATTTTGGCATATTAATTCTTATTATTCTTATTATTTTATTATTATTATCATTATTTAAATATAGGTGGAAAGACAACATAATTCCCTACAATTTTCTTTTTTGTTGCATGTTGGAATTCACAAGGCATATGTGAGTTTTGAGGACTTCGATTTAATAAATGAGTAAAAACTCAAATTTTCACCGTCACTTTTGGCCAAAAAGTGTTACCCATCTTCATGGATTCACCCAATGGTAACTGAAGCTCTTAAAGAAAAAATTAGTGAACTATAATCTATAATCTTGGGATCGACAGGGACCTCCAAAGCACCTCTGGTCTCTCCAGAAGGAAAAAGGGAATTAATTGTTGAAGATACTTCCAAAAAATTTCCATTAGTGCCCCAAAGCCCTGTTATCAATCGTTCAATCATTGAAGATATTTATTATCCATTGTCTACAAAATATTCATTCTACAGCATATATAATATTCCATACTCCTCACGGAGATATGCCACTTGGTCCCAAACAAAGGAAACTGGGCCTCAATCTTATGGGCTAGTATCGACCCACCTAGTAGTTCCACAACCATCTAGAGGTCGAAAATCACATATGGAACACACCAAATATGAATATGAGAAAGAGATTAATGTTTGAAGACAATCCACTATCCAAATGGCCCTTAGCAAAGCATCCCTCCTTAGGGTTAAAAAATGAATATAATCTCACACAATATGAGAGGGATAGGGACCCCCTCTAAACAAAGATCCCTAAAATGGTTGGTTCATCTTTATCATCCCATTGTTCTATATATTCAAGAGACTATGTGTTTTTTAATTACAATAATTAATATTCCCAAGAAGTGGCTCCTGTCATGGTATTTTCTTTCTATCAACACCATTGGGAACTCCAAAGGACTTGCACTTGGTTGGCTCGATTCTCTCTCCCTCTAATAATTGGTATATAATACACACTATATCTTTGCTACATGTTTTTCAAAATCCATCAATCTTATGGTGGACCTGTTAAATCTCTATGCTCTATCACATGATCGTAAAGTGTTTTGGAAAGGTCTCTTTGGAAATGACATTTTATCTCAGATTCACCTACTTCTCGAGGGATACCTCAATTTCACTTTGTTTGGAAGTGAACTATGGGGGACGACTTCTGGGAAAGACCCCCTAGTCATTTTCTTTCAACACCATATAGATATCCTACACCAGGATGATGTGGAACCAATCAATCCTAGGCCTACTTGGACAAATAATCATATTGGAGAGGATGTCATCTCCAAATGGCTTGACCATTTCATCCTAAATGAATCCTTATTGCTTGGGATGACATCTTATCGATCATCCATCTTTAAGGTGAATCGTTCTGATCACCTTCCTATCTTTTTGGAATCACTCCCACCCTCAATAAAACCACCTGCTCATTTTAAATTTAATGATCATTAGATGTTATACGTGGATTGTAGGAAATTATACAGAAAATTAGTGACCTTACTCAGAAGACTAGGCATCCTTAGCTATGGAATCATTCCAAGGGAACTTGAACAGAATGAAAGCTTTGACAAAGGACTAGGTAAAAAATACTTTTGTAGATTTTGATAGGCTCCTTCTTCAGATTGAAAATCAGATAAGTGAAATGTTGGATTGCTATAAATCTGGGAAAATAAGTGAAAATTTGAAGGATGAGCTAGATACTTTGGGTAAGGAAAAATCCTGAATTCTGGCTTGGAATGAAGAAATGGTGCATGAAGATCATGGCTCTCTAGTTATCGCAAGGTGACCAAAACACCACTTTCTTCCACATGCAAGGGAAATATCTCAATGCCATATGGAACACAATAGATAAGGAGGGGAATATTTGTAAGAATTTCAAATCTATTTCACGGGCTGCAAAAACTAATTGCAAAGAATTATTCACAGATCCTCCTAGAGAGAACATTTGGGGCATCTTTGCAACTACTTATTTTTTAAACAGATGGCCTAATTCAAATCAAGAGAAGGCACTCTTGGCCCCGGTTACAAAAGATGAATTCCAGAAGGCCCTTCTCATGTTTCAACATGGAAAGTCACCACGACCAGATGGATGGCCTACATAATTTTATGTTGGATTATGGGATCCCTTGGAAAATGATCTTATGACAGTAGTTGAAGAATCCCATGCTTCATGTAATATCCATCTTCCCTTCAATTCAACCTTCGTAGCAAATATTCCCAATTTAGATGATCCCATTGGATTTGATCATTATAAGCCAATTTCCCTTTGTAATTACATCTATAAAATCATATCCAAAGTGGTATCCCGTCGTCTTAATCCTGTCCTTTATTCCCATATTTCTGCACAATAATTTGGGTTTCCTGAGGATAGGAATATACATGATGCAATTGGTCTCTCCCAAGAAGCCATCCATACAATAAAATCAAAGCCATTGTCAACTTTTATGCTCAAACTTGACCTTTAGAAATAATTCGATAAAGTAAATTGGTTATTCCATTGCCTCCTTCTCACTCAAGTCGGTTTCCCTCCTCCTTTCATCATCTAGATAGAATCCCGCTACTCTAGTGTCTCTTATGTCATTCTTGTCAATGTGTTAGGTTCTTTTTTCAATCCTCCCAGAGGAATCTACCAATGATTTCATCTCTCCCTGCTTTTGTTCTTACTAGTTGTAGAAACCCTAAGTTGTCACATAAATCATGAAAAATACACTGGTAATATCAATGGGATCAGAATCTCTTCAACTCTGAAGTTGTTACAAATCTTATTTGTGGATGATATATTAATTTTTTTGACCCCCATAGTTGGAGAATCAAAGTGCATGGGTAGTATTTTAAGGATTTTTACCTCCGCCATGAGAATGGAGATAAACATGAAAAAATATACTATACACCACTACAATGTGTTAGATTCTCATAAGCAACTCATCTAAAATTCCCTGCCATATTTGGAAGCTCCTCCATCAGAATGCTTCAGATATTTAGAATTTTTCCTTAAGGAAAGCAACTATTAGGTCACCGACTAGAATTGGTTATTGGATAAAATTAAGAAAAGGATAACCGCTTGGTATAATCGTTGGATCTCCATGGCTGGAAGAGTCACACTGATTAAGAGTGTTTTGGAGGTGATCCCTGTCTTTTGGATGGTGTTGGCATATATACCACAAACAATTATAAAATCAATAAGGAAGATCTACGTAGCATACTGATGGTTTGGGTTGAAGACAAGAAAATTTATCCTTTATGAAAATGGGAAACACTCTATTTACCAAAGTCCTATGGAGGATGGGGCTTCATGACTCTTAATCAATTCTCAAAATCTCTTGCAACCAATTTTTTTGGATAATTACAACACAACCAGGACTTTGGAAATCGACAATGTACTGAAAATAAATAGCTCCACGATCTCTTATAAACTGGATAATATCATCATCAAAAGAAAAAGGGGGCTCCCTTTTTCTAGTGAGCAATGCAAAAAATCTATTTCTTAATTAAAGATTATCTATCATGGATTCCCAGAAATGGTGAACAGATCCTACTTGGATATGATCCAATTTTAAATATCAACCAATTAGACTTACTTCCACAAGATATTGTTTCCTTCCTCAATGAAAATGGCTATAAATACCTTGTAGATATATATATTAGTTATAGGATAGGACTTTATGGAATGGGGGTTCGCAAACAATCGAACAACTACAATTACCACCAAAACATCACATTCAATGGAATCAATATGTAGCAGGGTTAAATAGAGCACTCATATCTCTCACAATACAAGATGATAAATCGATATGGACATTAAAATCAGAAGGTGGAAAATATAAGGTAAACATTGGATACAAGGAACTACAGGAAACAACTCTGGATGCACAAATTGTAAGAGCTGTAAAACTCATAAAAACCACTAAATAACAAAATAATCTTAAATATGCATGAAGATCTCTAAACCAACACAAGAATTTGATAACATGTAAAATCATATAAAATCCAGTAACAAACAAGAACATGCATATAAGATCTAACAAAAGAAAGTGGATCTAATCAATAATAACATAAAATATGCTATGAAAATTAAGGAGCCATACCTGGTTAGATGACCTAGCAGCTACCATTACCTTGACAACTCCAATAGTGCAACTAAAGGTGGGGGGACGAATCTCCACCCAACCAACCCCCATCCCCCAACAATTAACCCTATGCCATTGCTATCTTGATTTCCTCTCCTCCAGAGCTCCTCTTCCAAAATGCCAAAAGATAAAATGCCCTCCACTCTTCTTCTTGTCCTCCTTTTATCTCCCCCTTCTCCCCTTTTTCTTAATTTCTTTTAATGCAATTTCTTTTTCATCCTTTTTCTTTCATATTCCCCATTATATTATTTATCCCTTTTATTTATTATTTTACATTTCATTATATATATTCCCTTTTTATTTCATTATTTTACATGAGGGTTGTTACATACTTCCCCCCTTCAGGAAACTTCGTCCCAACGTTATAATCTTCAAGCAATAAAAAAATACTTATTCAATCAATCAATCAACTAAATACTAGAGTATATAGGTAGCTAGTACTGTTGTGAAGTTTAGAGATTTATATGTGTGGCCACCACATAAAAGTCTCCAAACCACACTAATACAATAAAACGCCCTAAGTTACAACATACTCTTAAGTAATTCCCTATGAGTTTAGTATGCAACCATAGCAACAATTATGCATCATACACACATAACAATTAATTAATACTTTATAGTTGTGTATCTGTTTACTTCCTCTTTCCTTACTCACCCTCTCCCTGAGAATCATACCATCCGATCAACCTCCATAAACCTCCCTTCCAACTCTGGATGGTCTCGCTCGCCATGGCACGGGCCCTGTACTTTAACCTGTCCGCGGATCATATAGTAGGCATCAAAATTTCACGGGAAGTTACCGCGGCATTGCCACCCTCCCACTTCTGGTAATAATACGGCCTCATCGGATTCTAACTGGAATCTGGGCCTCATCGGTACTAACCGACATCTGGTTCTCGGTACCCCGATCCTCGGACCTGTGGGTTATGGGACCACCACGCTTCCACTGCGCATCTTAGGATCATTATACCCCAGGTATCTCAGAAGGATAGCCTAAACATCCTCCACAGCACCCTCAAGCCACTAGCCCCAGGTGTCAGAAGTCCTTCTACATAAGCCTCCCTCCTGATGAGTATGTCTCCAACTGCGGACTCTGGTCTCGGAAGTTCTCCGGGAAGCATCCGTGGCATTGCCACCAGGGATAATTTTAAGGACCAATACTTATTTAAAAGTGTATAAACCTTGGTGAATCTTACCAACTCTTAAAATGTAACCTATAAAATATTTGGCGATATTTTTCTAATATTATTTCAATTTCTAAGGATTTTATATAGTCTATATAATAATTTGGCAATTTTTAGAGTGAAAAAATTTTACCCCGTCAAAATTGGGCGAAACGGGGCTTCAAAAAATGCAAATTGGTGAATCTTTTTTATGGAAAAAAACATGGAAAAATAGCCCATGGGCTAAATTTCACCCCTAAAATTATCCTTGATTGCCACCTTCCCAACTTCTGGTACAAAAGTCAAGCGCTGCTATCATATAACTAATTGTTGGGCTTGTCCCCCAGCCCATAATATATTTATAGTAGCCATTCTCATTCGTGGTTATGGGATCCCATGAAATCATAGAATACTTAACCTCATCAGGCTATTTGAGTGGATCACCTGGAACAACTGGCACTTACCATGATGAATAATCATTAGTAACCATTTCTCAATATAATATTATCATGGATCAACCTCGAATCATGTGCTAACAAGAATGTCTAGCCACTAATTCATATTGCATTACATTGCATCATAAGCCATTGTCACGATAAGTCATGCCAAGTTTAACATTTAATGGATTTAGGTGCTATGTGCTACCATTATACATAACTGGTCATGATACTTTCATAACTTCACTAAGCATCTCATTAATATGCCATGATAAGCTACCATATTTCAACATTAGTACTATCAACATGGAGTAACAACTCACATAATCCATCATCATATCAAATATGCATTCTACAGGGAGAAATAAGGATTAGCATGAAATGATAACATGTCATATACCAAATGTATTATATAATATCTTATTCCTCTAATACATGACAGAGCTGTAAAATACGAACATTAACCACAGCATGCTGTCATACCATTTATGTGACGAATGTCATTTACCTCTAGATGCAATGATAATCTACTAAAATGATAAATTAATACCATCACGAAATAATATCATTTTATGTTCCACACATCATCTATCTTATAAAGCACCATAACGTCATGAAATAACATCAAGAAGTATCACATGCACAACCCATGGCTAGAAATAACAACATCAAATTTCACATAAATAATGCATGACCATGACTCGCATGTTTATAAGGCATCATTCTAAGAAAAACATGTAATAACACCATATCATCATGAAGAAACATCCAAAAGTATCACATGCACAACCTAATAACCATATATCTTAGGTGGAGTGGAGCCATATGCTAATAATCACATGTCTTCTTAAGGATTCTTGGTATCTTGATTGGGATTTGTTCAAGGTTTTGTATCATGGGAGAGGTAGTGCCCACAAGTCAATTCAAGTGCTCAAAAATTGTAATGAAGAATTGTAGAGAGTGAGATATTTGAGAAGGCCAACACTCACAATAGATTGGTTGTGGAGTATACTATTTCAAAACAAATCAAGTATTCACCCCTGTATTCATTGAGTTTTTGCATAGGGGTAGAACCTCTAGTCGATCCTTTTGTAATCTAAAATTTGCCATGTAAATAATAGGGAGTCATGGTGAATAGGACCATTACCATTACTGTTTTCTTTTCTATCATAAAGAAAATTTATCAAAAGAGGTCATCAAACTTCATAGGGATTTCATTTTTTTTTTCATGGATTCATTTTAGTGGTTTTACATCTCAATTTTTGGCACGCGATATGAAATTTAGCTTCTTATTGTTACCTTGCTTCTTGTGTTGCTTCATTTTTCTCGATTTCCACTTGTCACTACATCTTTTGTTCATGCCTAGGAATCTATATTCTTTCTTCTTTTTTATTTCATTTGGGTTTTGTCATATCATCTCTATCAAACATTGCCTCACGTTGTACTTCTTCAAGTCTATGTATTGTACCTACATAAGATATTCATCATAATATTCCTTGTATTGCCATCTACCAGTCCTTGCATAAATAAATGTTGTTTGCTAGGGTGATATCAAGCTCCAATAAGACATCCCATGAACTTGGTTTGACAAACCTAATTGAGACACCAATGTCACTATCTTATATAACTTACTTGACCTTTGACTTTACTTTGCTCCAAACAAGGATTTCAACTCAACTTGACTTTGAGTTACTTTGGCTATGGAATCCTTACTTTACATCCTTCAACTTGGCATTCACTTGATTTGTATTGACTTTGTTCCTTACCTCAATAGACTCTTTTTATTATTATTATTATTATTTTTTATATAACTAGGTTATGACTTCGAGCTCATGAGGCTGATGAGGCTCACTTGAAGAGAGGAGGAATCAAAGCTCATGAGACTCAAATTGAGCTCACATTCAACCTTTACTAATCGTTCAATGCATATGTAGTAAATTCAAAGGAAACGTGCTATGTTCATGTTGTATTCTTTCAACAAACCTGTAGCATTCCCTTGAAAACAACCACTAAGGATAACAACAGATAGCTGCAACAATTCCCATAACTGAAGGAACGCATATGCGCAATCTTAAATATCAATGCTAGTCGACTCTTAAGTCCAAACAAAACCATATATTTCAAACTTATGCATGGGCTTCAAGGATATGGGCTAGGTCTTTTGCATTCAATTTTTTATTCTATTTTATAGGTGCAAGTTATAGATTTAGGTTTGAAACTAAGAGAAAATCTATGTTGAAGCTTGAGGTCACCATTTTGACCAAAAAGGCATACGATACTTGTATCTATCAAAAACAGTTTGAAACTTCCTTATCTCACCACATGCTTACTCGAACTGGTCATGACCATCACTTATGAGCAGTGGGTTAGATAATTAGGGTTTTCGAAATGTCATTGATATCCTGTTGACAATCGAAATGTATGAGACCAAAAACCTTAGCAAATGTAAAGGAACTTCCAATGCATGGTTATGGGTTTGAATCTAGACTCTAAAAGAAAACAAGGAGCTCGAATATGTGTGAAGGTTGGCAGCCAAGTTTTATTTTACATCTCATCAGCCCATCTGGCTTCCTCGGAGGATTTGGCTGATTTGCATTTTGGTTTTCCATCTTGAAAAATTGTGTGAAGATTCTTGCAGCCAAGAACCGTTTCCATCAAAGGCTTGGCGAAATTGATACATCCAATTCCAACCTAAAAGAGTCAAACTAATTTCCTTAAAAGCATCTTGCAACTCTAAATCTTTACAAACTTCAATCCTCAAGCTTTAATTTCTTTTAATGCAATTTGTTTTTCATCCTTTTTCTTTCATATTCCCCATTATATTATTTACCCCTTTTATTTATTATTTTACATTTCATTATATATATTCCCTTTTTATTATTTCACCCCTTTTATTTCATTATTTTACATGAGGGTTGTTACACAAATCATCAACAAGTGGAAGAAATATTGGAAACTAAATGCCTCCCCAAAATCCAAATTCTTTTTCTAGCTTGCACTAAAAATAAAAATACTCACATGGGATAATATTTAGAAGAGAGGGAGATCAAGACCCAGCATATGTCCATTATGTAAAGAGAAGAATGAAACTGTCAACCATATATTTCTTACATGGCATTTTACGAAGGATGTTTGGAGTGCAGCAAAAACGATGGGGAAGTATCCACCATGGGAGGGAAAAATAGTTCAGGAGGCTTGGGAGAGTTGGTACAAATAGACTCGTCATTCAGACTACCCAGCATTGGCTTTACATATAGCATTAAGTATTTGGATTACTCGAAAGGAAGCCATATTCAATTATGTTCTCCCCATGTTGACTATTGTATACTACAAGTTCATATATTTGCTGCCCAAGGAAACTTCCTCGAAACAAAATTGCACCAAAACACCAAAGGAGTTTGATTTTAATAGGCCAATCCCACATGAGTTCTATTATGGTGCTTCTGTAGGAAATATTGGCAGGAATGGTGTTGGGGGTGTTATAATTTTTTATGATATTCACCCATCATTCAAACGAGAATCGGGTTATAACACAAACAATTATGCTGAGCTAATAAGTCTCATCACGATTCTATCAATAGCTTTGGAGAATGCTATAACAGAACTCCATATTTTCTCGAATTCCTTGAACATGGTGAAGGGGTTAAATAATACTACCAGTTGCACAAGTCTCGGTATTCAACATATGCTTAGCATAGGTCTAGAATTAGGAACGCTTATTACCCTGCACAATTGAACACATTTACAGAGAAAATAATTTACATGTTGAAGCACTAGCTAAGGAAGCTTGTGAGATCAATGAAGGAATAGTGCGGGTGCTCAGAAGGGATCAAGGAGGGTGTATATCATATAAGGAATATACTTACAAATAAGAATAGGAAATCCTACAATATCTCAAGGTGCATACACTTCCAGGAAGAAATCATGTGCAACAGGAACTTTCAGGAAAATAGTGCAAATTTTCAAGTCAATCTTACTCCCTGTTTATAAAAAATATTGTATGATGGCATGGGTTTTGAGATAATATCTCCCCCATTTTTTTTACTCTTTTCATCTTCAGAAAGGTGGACAACAAGAAGGTAGATCTTGCTCCATTTTCATGTTTTGATATTTTTGTTACTTCTTTTGTATGGGTTGAGTAGATAACTCTTGTTCAAAAAAAATTGAATAGTGGCTACAGGCCTATCAGAAAGCTAGAAATGGTTGTAGTAGATGTAATTTTTATCTTATATGAACAAGAGAAATAACTGCAAAGCAGCTAGTCCCTGCTTTAAAATTATGTTTATGATTGAAATATAGTTTATGTGGAATATTAAAAAAGTAAAGCTAACTACGTTAACATTATTTTAAAAAATCTAAATAAAAACAAGTCAATGGAAAAGTGCGACCAAACGATCGTTATATTCCCTGCGAAGCAGGGACTAACAATGTATACTTCGCAAGGACTAACAATGTATACATTAGGCATGTTTTAAATAAGTCTCAACAATTGTTATGAAATACATTATAAAGATAGAATATGCAATATGTACATATAATATATGCAATATTCATAGACCGCAAGATAGAAACCTCCCAATCACTTTGCCTTATTTCAAGGATGGTACCCCATATGAATCCTAGATTCCTCACTACACAAGGTCAAGTCAACAACTTTGAACATATCATATGTAGGTCATCAACAATTGATTCACTAAGAGTAAATATATTACAAAGTGAGATTTGAATCGAGCAACTCTTTCTCACAATCACTTGAACTACATCCAATTGACAAGACTAAGACCAACCTATATCTAGTAATACTAAATAATATCAAATATCCATCAAATACCATCGTGATGAAACAAATATAAAACAAAGCCTCACTTTCTCAAAAACTTAAAAAACTTAAAGCAACAACAATATGCTGTGACATAAAAAAAATACAACCAATGAAGTAAATAACAAACACTTAAATAAGTAAAAAAACTTTAAAGATAAGTATAAATAGAGACATTACAATTGGACATGATTAAATTTCATAACAATGTATTTGGAACCCGGGCCATTAGATATCACCTCCAACCAAACCATCATTCATATAAATATTAATAATAACAACTTCAAATCCAACATGATTATAATGTCGGATTAGTGATAAAGATTTAAACAAAACTTTAGTAATAAAGATTTGAATAAGATCAGGTAGAAATAGTTGTCAAGCATGTAAAACATGAATAGTATTACAATGTACATATATACGTGCGCTAATACCAAGTTCTTAAAGCCCAACCAATGATATATTTCATTGAGACCAAAGTTTGATGGGAACACGAGTAGATGTTTTCAATGACACCAAACTACTTCTACTTCTTTTGATAACGGGTCGGAAAACGATGAATAGTATTACAATGTACATATATACATGCGCTAATACCAAGTTCTTAAAGCCCAACCAATGATATATTTCGTTGAGACCAAAGTTTGGTGGGAACATGAGTAGATGTTTTCAATGACACTAAACTACTTCTAATTCTTTTGATAACCTGCGGGTCGGAAAACGATGAAAGAGACAGAACAATGAAAACAAAAACAATGGAGAGATAAAGAAGATTGCAGAAGACGTGGACACTCTCGCTGACACATGGAGGACTAGCATGCTATTAAGAACCAAACTAGGAGGACTAGCATGCTATTAAGAACCAAACTAGGAGGACTAGCATGCTATTAAGAACCAAACTAGGAGGACTAGCATGCGATTATTAGTCATATTTAAAGAGATGCACATAATTTGATACCACTGTATACAACATAGTAAAAAATAAATATAAATTAATTGTTTTATTTTATATTTTGAATTTAAATATTTTTTAAAAAAAAATTTATAGGAAATTTGATTTTTAATAATTTGAAATTTAATTTAAATTCAATAATATTAAATGAATGTTTTTAGTATTAAATTGTTAACCAATTTTTAAAAAAGTGAATATATAAAATAAAAAAAGCAGCATGAAGGGCGCGTGGCCTTTCACACTTGTCCCACGAGCAACCAAATGGCAATAAAAAATAACCTCGAGATCAAAATACCTTACACACTGTTTAAACTGCAGCATGAATTTATATATTGACTTCATTGGTGCGAGCTAGTGGTGATCCATACCTTACACACTGTGTTTAAACTGCATTTTTTCTTGACCGATAGACTATAAGCAATTGTGCTCTCTTTTTGGAAAAGGTGTTGCAGAATTGGTGGAAGGGGTTTGTGACTTTTCTTCTATCCATACTATTTACATATGGCTGGCTTGAAGCTTTAATGGAAAACAAATTCATGCAAGAAAGTTTGAAATGCAAATTATATATAATACTTTGAAATCAATATCCACTGAATTTATTTCTGAATGGGATTCCTTGTGGGGCTACATGACTTGTCATTATCAGTGAGTTCTTATTCTTTAATGTTTTATTTATTCATGTTGCATTCTGTTGTTTTGAATATATTTTTCTGCAATTCTGGTCATTTAATTATTTGGACTCTCTATGTGAATTACTTTCATTGTTAGTTGGCATTAAATAATGCCATTGCAAAACTTTCAATCTTTTCAAACTGTTGTCTTAATTTTTGTTTTCTCATTGATAATTGGTTTTTGTCTTTTCCCATGTCTTTGAATTCCGTCCATTTCAGTTGGTTTAAATGATGCCATTTCAAGTTTCAGCAGGTTCATTGTCTTATGATTGGTATGAACCATCAAACTAGCATGGCATCCATGTGTTTTCTAGATTTTCGAGGCCCTCCAAGTTGCCTTTCTTTTAGGTTCTATGTTTGAAGGGTTGATTTGGTTCTTGTCAAACATTTTGGCTCTACATCTGCTCTTTGTATACGATGGTTGCTTTTACACTAAAGATATATTATCTTGATGCAAATCACCAAATTATTATGTCAAATTGATTGCGGTAAACTTTCTTTTAGTCCGGTGCACTGGTTTACACCTACACCTAAGATATTATGCTATTTAATAGTTTGTGCATTAATTTAGGGTTATTTTGTCTGTACTTGCGAAAAAAACAGTGCAATCTCTGCTTTTTTCTTTTTTGGCTTAAAGAAAAGCGTTCTAGAATGGTAAAATAATGTGTTCTATCGTTGGTTGAGCCCGCCCATGGTATTTGAGATAATTAACGCTCTAATTGCTCACTTCCTTCAAACGAAGATAGGAGTCTTTCATTCATCCATTCAAATAACGCTCCCCTTCCCTCTACGCAATCTATGAGAGTTCACCTGCCATCCAAACTTATTATCGTCTATTTCAGTTCTTGAACCATGAGGTCTCTCCACTTGACCATTAAAAAAGAAGGAGCCACCAAATACAAAGAGGGAATTCTTTGGTTCTGAAAGGTCTTGAGCTCAGGATTTGACCTGCCTCAAGAGAAGAAGCCTAGGTCATTTCCTACCTATATTTATTCCCCAAAATAGAGGGAGACAAAGAGACTTCCTTGACCAAAGACATAGAATATTTATTTCTTTACTCTAAATATAATCCCTTTTCCCTTTAACAACTCCAGTGGACCTTTTCAACCAAGCAAGAGATTAAAGGAAGGCGTAGCCCTATAGCCAGTTATTTCCCTTGTCGGGTGAGGGATTGAATAGGCAGTTTAGTTTTTACATCCCAGTCATCTATGACCTTTTATCTCTCTTGCGGTGAGACACAATTACCCTCCACTAGACATTGCCATGATTTGTTCTCCAGGCTCGTCTCCTTACCTTATGCCTTAGTTTACTCATGGAAATGTCTATTTTGCTCATTTACCTTGTGCTTTAGTTTACTCATGGAAATATCTCTTTTGCTCATCTAACCCCTTGTGGAGTAATTCTTTTAAAAAACATCAAATATAACTAAGTCTTGTATTACATGTTCCTTTTTCACCAGAGTTGTTGATCATCTAGTTTAAAGGTTTTGCATTCAATACTAGAATTAAGGAATTAATTTATTTGAAAATGTATACCTTACATGGAGATTTAACTATGGTAAGAATGGTAGGTAAGTTCTGGAATACACTGGTTTACCGTATCTGAATACATACACAACAAAGGTTCTGTTGAAATAAATTAAATTTTTCTTTCAAGCCATGTTTGTAATTGTAAATTTGAATATCAAATTAACTCCAAAGGATTAAGAAACACTTCCCAGCATAACTTCTAGAAACTTTATTCGGTGACAGTTTTTATAATCAAATTTCTAGCACATAGTTTCATGATGTTCACACTAAGGATTTTTTTGAAAAGGAGTTTAGAATGGAGGTTGAAGCCATTAGAGAGTTGGAAATCAACGGACATACCTGTATGCAGAGGAATCCATGATCAAATCTGTGGACTATGCTGTTGTTCAACTACTGCTGCTTTTTGTTCGGCTAGAATTTCCGATAATTTGATCTATCCTTGCTTCAAGATTGAATTTATATATATATATTTTAAACTAAAGTATGAATTACTTAACCATTACCTCTAATATTATTACTTGTCTACATGGGGATGTGTGTCTTATATTATTGCTGGTCTACATGGGGATATGTGCATAGAGATATGTGCTAAATTTGTAATTTTTAATTTTTAAAATATTTATTTTGTCAAATAATTATTTTCCACACCAGGGGTATTTTGTCACATCCACTTTTTTTACCAATCAGAAATTAGTATATTACATTTTAAATTTTTCTAAAAATATTTTTAAATTTTAGCAAATTCATTTTAATATCAAAAATTTCAAAAACTTTAGTTAATGGATGAAAAAAAATTGAAACAGAGCGAAGTCAAAGAATTTTGGCAACCATCCCATCGCTATATTCCCTGCGGAGTAGGGACTAATAAAATTACCGACTTTTCTCTGTAATATATATATATATGGACTTTATGATGTGTATTGATGGGTCTGGAATTTATATACTATAAAGGGATTTTAAAAAATCTAATATATATTTGTCTCATATATGAAGTGCAATAAAAGGTTAACTTTTCAAACATGGTTGAAATTAGAATTTTCATTTTCTTTTTTAATTGCAAAATTTAGACAAGAAAAACACTTTGTGATATTGTTGTATTAACTTTTGGATTCAATTGTGTAGAGGTTTATAGGTACCGACATTTTGAGTGGACACTCCACCTATCATTAGTGATTTAGTGAAATCTCAATGTAAGATAGTAAGAGTGTGAATCTTGGTAGGATAAATATAAAGAGAAAAAATGTGATTGTTAAACATTAGTTGGAATAAAATCTTAAATAAAAGAAGGTCAAGAGAGTGAAAGATAAAAAGTAAGATAATTGTAAAAGAGGGGGTGGGGGGGACTTAATTCAAAATTTAATGCAACAATATGTCAAACTATGGAAACATGAACTCTATGACTATGTGAGATGTTAAAATTGTAATGATTTACTAGTGTATCTTGATCCCAAATCATGTCTTAATATTCGATCTATGATAAACATTTCAAACACCCAAATCACAATTATTATTCATTTATATTATAGGCACAACCACCATTACACCATTACTATAATGAAAGGGTTAGAGCCTTGTAAACGAAGAATAAAGTCCCAAAAAATTCTTAAGTCAATCTGATCTAGAAGGCATTGCTAGGAAGATTTCTGAGATATTAGAAGTGTTTTCCTAGGTCTGAAATGGAGAAAATCGAAATTTCTAAGTATCTTTGCAAATAGGATTATAATGTGAAAGTCCGCTCGGAGTAATGTGTGTACAGGAATGGACGGAGTAGATCTATGGTAGCGGAGATCGATGGCCACAAGCAAGTTCGCGAGGGGAAGATGCATGGTAGTATGGGCAGAGCTTTGTTAACCCACAAGCAAATTGGTGGTCAAATTGACGGATGGAAAGGGATCTATGTTCATCCAGTGGTTCGCCAATTAAACATGCACGGAGAAAAGAACTTTTCAAATTGGCGAAAAGATGGTAGGCTCCACATCTTTCAACGATGATATCTAGCAAAGATGAGCATCAATGGCGAGTATTTTGTTCGTAGATTCAACATGTGCGAACAGCCAACACTTTCCAGTTTTGCGAGGTTGGTAGGGGCTGCACCTTTGGGCGATCCGAATGCGGATAGGATCTGGATTGATGGTTGACAGCGGCTATGCGGATCTGAAGTGCAAGGAAGGCAGCACTTGAAAGATTGAAAACTGTGGAGGATTGTAGAGTTAAGCGGGGAAAAGATCAACGGTGCAGGGTTGATCATGCGAATGAACGGCTGAACAAGCTTCTTCACTGCGAAAGATGCAGGAATGATAGGAGAGGAAAATAATATAAAAATACTTCTGCACGGGGATTTGGATACTGTTTGTCTGGTTGCCTTAGAAATTGAAAGACGACGAACGTGATGCAGATAGACAAATCAGCCAGGATCTCAGACCAGCTGTCAGTAACCAAGTAGGCCTCTTGTCTTCTTACAAAACTATTTAAATGGCTGATCTTGGAGAAGTAGAACCCCTGGGTTTTGAACACCAGAAGATAGAAGAGCTGTTAGAAGACAGGGATGTTGAGGTCTATGACACAGTGTTGACTAATGGACTCATTGAAATACTAAAGGATAGACTAGAACTGATTAGGAACCAGGGTATATATGTACACAAGGTACACAAGTCATTTTTTCAGTTTTTTGCAGTTGACCAAACCCTAAACTGTCCCGAGTTCGTCGACTGGTGCACCACCAATTACTCCTCCTCTAAGAGGGTGATTATGGACGCATCCAACTCAAAGATCTTATGTCTTGCTAATTCTCTCGTTATAAGAAAATCCCTGACGAATTCAGCCTAAAGTCAAAAGAGTACAAGGAAGAATCCCTAATTCAGTATTTTAGACAGTCCACAGTCGAGTTTAAGCAAAGTTTCTACAGGATTTGCCTGAAACCTAGTGTCCCATTGCAAGACCATGCTTTCCCAGTCGAAGTCCATCTCTTTACTGAAGAATCCAAGTGTGTTATAACCTTGCTAAGCCAATTTTTAGGATTAGATACAGACATGTATGTCACTGAGCCCCTGATGAGCCTATTATTTGTCCTTAGCACTTGCCCATTAGAATCTGAGGAGTCTGACCAGTCTGTCCAGTGTGCTTGCATTAAATTTGATGAGTCCCTAGCTGAGAATATCCATTCTCAGCTAGTGGACTTCCACAAGACCAGGAGCTTCAGGTTCCAGTCATATTTGTTGAGGATGTTCCTGTCATATAATGAAGAAAACTTGCAGCTTCCTAAGATGATGCTCACAAAGGAATGCTCACAGACTACAACAAATTCATGAAGAACCTCATGTCTGAGGTTTACAATGTTTTCTTTCAGAAGATATTGTCCAGGGTGTTAGCAGAGATGAAGGAGATGTTGCAACCTTCTTCTGAGAAGAAGATAGGTGACTGGTTTCTCTCGGAACACAACACAACAATCAGAGTTTATGGGTTTGCTCATGCACCCTATGTACTGCCAACATTCTTAACCCCTAGAATGTTTTCTCTAGAATTCATCAGGCAGAAGCTAAGAGTGTAAACTGAACATATTTTGGATCATAAGAAAGCCTCAGATATTGCATTCCCATGGGTTGTAGGCCCATTCATCGTCAAGATCAAGGCTGCCATTTCAGCCATTGAATGTATGTTAAGAGAGATGGGACTCCGAACAATGGCTTCCATCAACTATGATCCCCACCACATCATCTCCAACAGAAGGAAAGAAAGTAACAGAAAGGGCTTTGTGCATTTTGAGATTGTAGGTATGGCAGAGACTGCTAACTGGTTGGAGTATCTTGGCAAAAGTTAGATGGATGTAGATATACAAGATGATTCCACCTCCCTTGTACAAAAACCCACATCACCACAACCTGGCACCTCCATCTTGGCCCCAGTAGTTTGAGCAATTATACCCCTTGCCAGTTGTTCTGAAAAATCCAACACAATGGAAATCATTGATTCCATGGATGTAAAAGATGAGGGCACAAAAAGAACCCCAAAGAGACAAAAGGTCGAAGAGGTAGAGCAGTAGATTGTATAGGTGAAGACTGGCCGAGGTAAGAAGAAGCAGGTGGAGGCCAAAGTACCTGCCTTTAAAATCAAGGAATATGTATTTGATAGGGCAGCTGCTGAACCTGCTGCACAAAGCAAGAGTAGAGAAGAATTATTGGATGAGTATAAAGAAATAAAAGAGGAAAATTCAGAAGAATCAAAGTTATATGCAGAGTTCAGACATATCTCTAGCAAGGATGTGTCCTTGGTTACTGTCATGAGCCATGCTCAAAACACCTTGAATTTGGACCTAGATACCAAGAGTAAGGCCACTGAATTGAAGATGAACTTAGAAGACATTCCCATACCTGACATGATCCATCTACATAAAGAGATTGGATATGTTATTTATGCTAAATTGTTGAAAGTTGCATTAGAGCTATCCAAACTGCAAACCTATAAGGATAAGGTTGGAAATCAACTCAGACAGGAAAGAGTGGAGAACAAATCCCACAAGGCACAAATCAAGAAGCTTTAGAATGAATTAGTGGCTATTGAGGACTAGGCAAACAAGAGGGCTAGTATACAAAAGTTGTTGAATGAGAAAGACAATACTATTCGGTCATTGAAAAAGAAATTGAAGATTCCTTCCACCCAGCTGGTAGAAGCCTCTGAGTTGGCAGAGCTGGAGGAGAAAAGAGAAGAGCTGAAAAATGAACCAACAGACTGTAAGGCCAGGTTACTAAAGTTTGAAGAGAAAGAAAAACAATGGCAGAAGGATATGGATCTTATGGTGGAGAGCGAAAAAAAGTGGAAAGCTAAGTCTGAGGATTTGGAAGGAAAATTGTAGGAGAAGGGCAAAGAATTGGAGAACATGGTCACCTCCTCCTCCATTGAATCCGGTGATTTCTCCATTGTTCAAGCAATGGTGAAGGAAAGTTTGAGGGATTTAGAGCTAGAAAAGTTGCAGAAGCAGAACACAGATCTAGAAAGCAGAGTTTCAGAAGAAGAGCAAGAGAGGAAGACTTTGGAAGCTAAATGCCTAAGGTTACAGGTGAAATATGATGAATTAATGAAGCAGGATATAGGTTAGACATCACTGCAGGAAGCAAAGAAAGTAATATGGTATGATGTTATAGCTGAAGCAAACAAATTAAGACCTTACCTTGATTTTATTTTAGACAAGGAAGCGGTCATCAAGTTGGCCAAGCAGAGTGTAACAGCAGCAAAGGAAAAAGTGAATAAGAAGCCTATTGAATGCGCTGAAAATGCCATAGACTTCTTGAATGGCTTAACTGAGGATGAAGTGAAAGCAACAGGCATAAAGGACAGGTTATCCACCATCATTTGGGCCAGGAAGGTGATAAACAAACATCAACAGTTAGCTACAGTCCAAGCCAAAATAGATATTATGGCACACCAATTGAAGCTCTTCAAATATATGTTTGATCCACTGTTTAAGAAAGGGATTCCACTCTTTTGGGAAGAAGATGGCACCATGCTGACACACAAAGAGTATCAAGACAGGTTGATGGGATGCAAGTTGGATTATACATACTTTGCTAGCATGAACCAATCACTGTCTGGCAAAACACTGGTGGATAAGTTGACAAGAGAGTTTGAATTGGTCTTGGTTTTCAAATAGGCTTGTGCACACCTTCAGAAATATTCATATAGAGATCATACGGAATTATGGGTATTTCTAAAGGAGGTGGCCACATCAGATTTGCGAGCTACCGACCAGTGGAAGCTTGTGGAAACGTATGGAAAGGCCAAGCTAACGCTGCATGCATGAAGTTTGTCAAAGGTCGTGGAGATTTGCAGCCTGAAAAACTAGTTACTTAGGATTTTTGCTTATTTACTAGGGTCTGTTACCAACTAGTAAATGTCTATTGACACTTGTAAAAGGGAAGTTAAGCCTATTTTTTCAGCACTTATATTTCTATTGTAACTAATTCTCAAGGATGATAGACATGTCTGTATAGGTTTCATTTCTCTTGTAACAATTTTCTGTTTTGGATATTGGGTCAGAATATTTCGAGCTGGAAGGATAATGTATCATCTCCTATATATCCATATGTAATAGAAGGAAGAAAGGGTTGAAATGCGTGAGACTTGAGCTTTTTTTTTAGATCTACCCTTAATAAAATTACAGAGCCGAGGCTGGCATTTTGCAGAGATTCCTGTGTTATTTGCTTTGCAGTCTGTATCTTCTTTCCTTGTGTGAATATGTTCCTTATTATCTATTCCATTTTGTTATCTTTTTCATGTCTGAAATGAGTGTTTAATAGTGCAGAATTCATACATGTATGCTCTATCTATTGATTTCAGATATTCACAAAATCTTTCTACTAAAGTTAGCATTGGATTCATCCTTGTTAGATGCCAATGTTAATGGAGTGTTCCTTATTTCTTCTTTATCACCAGACAACAACATTTTGACTGTAAATGAGTAACTACCTTGCCTTTGTTATAAAATTCCATGCCACAACACTATTAATTGATATATGTGTTATATTTTGACTCCATTGCCCAATGAATGCTTTCCTAGTTTCAACCAAACTACAAATCTGATTTTAATTCTTATTCATATATCTGGCCTTGTTAAACAATCAGTGAGAGATCCCTCTATGGAAAGGAAGAAGCCAGCTCCCTTTCCTAAAGCTTGGTTTTGCGTGTTACCTCGAAGAGACCCTTTCCACAACCTGAGGGTCAATTTGAGTGCTAACATAATTGGTGCCGCTGCCGAGGAATGAAAGATATATTGTCCCTGGGAGAAACGACAAAGAGTTCCAGATTTCAAGGAGAGAAGGATTTCTATGGGCAAACAAAGATTCTAACATATTCAGAAGGTTGTACATTTTCCCTGGCGACTCCACGTTGATTTCCCAAGAAGGTTTCAGAAGGCATCCTGGCCTCTAGAAGGATCCATACAAGAGGTAATCCTAATGCTGAAATTTTACTAAGTGTGGAAAACCCAAAAAATTTGTTTAGACATCGAAGTGTAAAAGAAAAAGCTAGCACTTCTAATACTGAAAAGTTTTTATCTCAAGAAGAGTTTTATGGTTTTCAATATTTGGATTTAGAAGTAGGTGTTGGAAAGTCTTTGTTAAGATCAAAATCAGAATCAGACCTGAAGCAAACATAAATCAATCCAAATAGGTTTGAGTCCTACTTGCTAGATCCCTTGTGGTATAACTTGCAGAACATTGTAAAAGTTGAAGAAAGTAACCCTCACTTCAAAACCCCTCAGCGTCATACTGCAAACCTTTCTCAAAATCATCCTCGGAACCCTCCTATAGCACAGAATCCACCTAGACCAATGGCAACTAGGTTTGCACACTTAGCTTTGACAGTTGCTTTGCATGATCTCCCTCAGAATTACTCACAAAGAATTTCCTTATATGATGGAGATGGGAATTTTACAACAAGTCATCATATGGATATATTTGAATATTTCATTGACTTGGAAGAAGTAGATCATGATGATGTGAAAATGAGGTTGTTTATCAGAGTTTGTCAGGAGAGGCAAAGAGATGGTTTAAAGATTTACCAGCAACATCTATCCTTACCTTTGAAGCTTTTCAGACCCTGTTTTTGGATAGATGGGAGGCAAAGAAGAGCCCTGTACAAATATTATCTCAATACAATGGTTTAAAGAAAGGGAAGTTTGAATCAGTTCAGGAATTTTCTAGCAGATTTATGAAGGTTTACAATTCAATTCCTGTTGATATCAAACCATTAGTAGGGGCTGCTAAACTACATTATGTAGATGCTTTTGATGGAGATTTTTCTTGTATGTTGAGAGAGAGAAAGTCTACCAATTTTCCTGCTATGTTCAAAGATGCTTTAGAAGTGGAAGCAAATTTAATGGCTTCAGAGAAAATGAAAAATAGAGTAGAAACAGATAGGAGAAGACAAGAAAATCAACCATCCATCTCTGCCCCTCCTTCTGCAAATGATGCCAAATTTGAAACGATGATGAAAACCACAGAAAGATTGATGGACAGGTTGGCTTTAGATAATAGACCACCGAACAGAGAGCAACCTGAAAATCAAGTAAGAAATCCAAATTTTAGGAGACCTTTTCCTCAAAGAAACCCTGAAGATCGACAACTAAGACCACCATTCCCAGAAAATTTGGTTGATGAGGAAGGACAAGAAGACTCAATGAATAACCAGATTCACCACTTTGATGATATTGATTCTGAAATACATTTAACTAAAGAAGAGCATAATTTTTTCACTCAAGAGGATGACAGTCATATTTCAAAGCTAGATTCAGAACAATATCAGAGAGGATATTAGAATGCCATTGATGATTTTCAAAGGAAGTTAAAACTGAGAAACCGTGATGTAATAACCAATAAAGGAAAGCCCAGTCCAAACCAGCTTTCCAACACCCAACAGAATTCAGATATAAAAAAAAAAGGATGTTATTATGCATAAAAGCCCAAAAAATAAGGAACAACAGTCAAAAGAAACTAAACACTGAGTGTCGATTGATGTAGATAGACTATTTTCATCCTTCAGTTTGAAGTCAGAGCTATCCAAGGTCAAAATTTCTATCCCCTTTAATGAGTTGTTGAGGAACAATGAATACAGAGAAGAAATTACTAAAATGGTCAAGAATCAAGGTGATCATCAACCAGATATTTTAGAGGTAACAAATGACTCTCCCACTATTGTCTTTGGACCTAAAATTGAAGATAGAGATGGTGAAGAAGTTCCTCCATTTTATCTAAGTCTGAATATCCATGATATGATTTTGCACAATGCCATGCTATATTATGGTGCATCTCATAATCTAATTCCAAAAACAGTAGTGGAAAGTCTAGGATTGGAGGTTACTAGGCCCTATAAAGACCTGTATTCTTTTGATTCTAGAAAGGTCAAGTGTCTGGGATTGATAAAAGATATGGTGGTAACTCTTACACAACTTCCAGCTAAAAGCATTGTGATGGATGTTGTAGTAGCTAATATTCCTGCAAAGTTTGGTATGTTGTTATCAAGATCTTGGCAATCAAAATTAAAGGGAACTATGCAAGTGGATTTGTCATATGCCACTATACATTTATTCGGAGGCAACAGTAGATTATATAGGGAGAAAATGTTAGCCTATGTGGTCAGCAGTCAAGATATACTGATTTGGGGTCTTCTATATTTTTCAATGATGGGCCACACACTGATCCTGAAATTCTCGTACAGATTGAATTTAAGGAGGATGAGGAATTTGCAAAAAGACAAGAATCCTTGGAGAAGAAGCAGAATGAAGAAGGGTCGTGGACTATGTAATTTGATGGGTCTTTGAGTAAAAATGGGGCTGGGGTAGGTGTTTGGATTATATCTCCAGCTAGAGAATTTAAAGCTTTATCTTATAAACTGACTTTTGAATGTACTAATAATGTGGTTGAGTATGAGGCTCTATTGTTTGGTTTGCAGGATTTGAAGGATATGGGGGCAAAGAGAATAGAAGTATTTGGGGACTCAGAGATTGTGGTACATCAGCTGAATGATAGTTTCCAGACCAAACATCCCAGAGTGAGAGCATACATGAATGAATTTTGGGACATGTTTGGCAATTATTTCACACAGCATAAAATCAGAGTGGTCCCCAGAATTGAAAATAAGGTAGCAGATTATTTGGCTACAACTGCTGGTGGTTCCAAGGCTCCTATTTATTCCCAGAAAAAGTATGAAGTTGAAATTGCAAATAGACCCTCAATACCAGACAACTCCAAATATTGGTAAGTTTTCGATGATGATATGCAAATAAAGAGATTTTTGGAAATGTCTGATGAATTTGTGAATGCTCAGATTGATACAGAGAATGAAAATTTAGAAATCTTCCAAGATGGTGAGTCGACTGAAGAAGAAGAAGCCAGAAACAAGGAATGGCAGAATACGTTGGGAGGAAAGGACATAATTCACTTGAAGAGCAATTTTATTCCAATAAAACTGATTCCCCTAGAGAAGTTGTTTGATCATAATGACATTGCTAAAAATCCTAAATTCAAGCCTGTTGATGATGTGGTTGAAGACCAGAACTTAGGTACTGAAGAAGCACCACGAATCGTGAAGCTGTCCAAGAAATTACCTGCAAAAGAAAAAGAAGAATATGTCAAGAAATTACCTGCAAAAGAAAAAGAAGAATATGTCAATCTGATGAATAAATACGCAGATGTATTTTCCTGGAGCTATGAAGACCTGAAAGAGTATGATAGCTCTATCATACAACATACCATTCCAATAAAACCTGGAGAAAAACCTTTCAGGCAGAAGTTGAGGAGAGTAAACCCCAAGTTATTTCCTGTGATAGAAAAAGAGATAAAAAAATTGTTCAATGCTAAGATTATTGTAACTATGAGGTTTTCAAAATGGGTGGCTAACTTGGTGCCTATTAGAAAGAAAAATGGTGAGATCAGACTTTGTATTGATTTCAGAAATCTCAACAGAGTTTCTATGAAATACAACTACCCATTACCAAAGATGGAGCACATTCTACAGAAGGTGGTAAGGTTTGAAAGGATTTAAACTATGGATGGTTTCCCAGGATATAACCAGATTAAAGTATTCCCAGGGGACCAAGAGAAGACTTCTTTTACTACACCATGGGGTACATTCATGTATGCTAAAATGCCCTTTGGGATGATGAATGCAGGAGCTACATTTCGGTGTGCTATGGACATCGCTTTTGCAGAAGAAAAGGATAAATTTTTAGTTTTTTACATGGATGATATCAATGTTTATTCCAGGTCTGACAGGGAACATATCAAACACTTGGAGAAAGTCTTTATGAAGTGCAGAAAATATGGTATTTCATTGAATCCCAAAAAATCTAATTTTGCATTAGAAGAAGCAAAATTGCTTGGGCATATTATTTCGAAGGATGGTATTAAGATTGATCCAGAAAGGGTCAGTGCAATTTTAAAAGTTGAGGAGCCCAGGAGCAAGAAGGAAGTGCAATCATTTATTGGACAGGTAGGTTTCTTGAGATTCATTCCCAACTTTGCTGAAATATTGAGGAATATTACTAACATGCTGAAGAAGGAGAGTCAAATAAAATGGGCAGAGGATTCTAGAGAATCTTTCAAAGGTATTAAAAGGGCCATCACTGAATCTCCAGTTTTGGCAAGTCCATATTTTACTAAAGATTTCCTAGTATTCTCCTATGCATCTGAGCATAATATTGTTGGAGTCCTATTGCAGAAAAAACAGTCAAAATGCTGAGCATCCCATAGCATTTTTCAGTAAGGTATTGAGAGATGGAGAGTTGAAACATGATATCATGGAAAAACAAGCCTATGCCTTCGTGAAATATTTGAAGGATTTCAGAGTGTACATTCTGCATTCACACATTGTTTCCTATGTCCCAACTAATGCAGTGAAGAGCATTCTTACCCAACCAGATCCAAAAGGGAAGAGAGCAAGGTGGATTGTTGTATTATTGGAGTATGATCTTGAAATCAAGCCTACCAAGTTGATTAAAGGACAAGGGATGGCCAAAATGATGACTGAAGATAATTGTGAATCTTTACAACTCAATTTCCTGACCAGTCATTCAAACCAGCATGATACAGGGGTACAGGTGATCCCAGATTTTTCTGTGTCTCCATGGTATAGTGATATCATATATGTTTTGCAAAATTTACGAGCCCCTGCAGGATTGAGTAAAACAAGAGCTAGATCTGTGAAACTAAAGGCTGCAAAATTATGCATTATGAATCGGTACTTGTACTGGAAAGACCTTGGGGGTATATTGTTAAATTTCCTATTGGAAAATGAAGCTCAACAAATAGTGAAGGAATTCCATAAAGGGGATTGTGGAGGACACCACTCATGGAAGGTAACAACAAATAAAATTCTGAGAGCTGGTTTCTACTGGCCCACTGTGTTTTCTGATGTTTATAAAGAGACTACTACATGTAATCAGTGCCAGATTTTTGATGGTAAAAGGAAATTGGTTTCACTTCCTCTTAACCCAATTTCAGTAGAGGCACCCTTCCAACAGTGGGGGTTGGATTTAATTGGGGAAATCAACCCTAATTCTTCAGGTCAACATAGATGGATTCTGATAGCAACTGATTATTTCACAAAATGGATTGAAGCTATACCCACAAGGAGAGCAACTGATGCTGTGATCATGGATTTTTTAGAGAATAACATTTTGGCTAGATTTGGATGTCCCAGAAGGATTGTGATAGACAATGCAGCTGCTTCAAATCCAAGAAGATGATAAGTTTCTGCCATAAATATCACATCATCTTGAACCATTCTACTGCCTACTATCCACAAGGAAATGGATTGGTCGAGTCTTCTAACAAAATCCAGGTAAGAATAATTAAGAAATTGCTAGAAGAGAATAAAAGAGCTTGGCATACAAAGCTGAAATATGCTTTGTGGGATGACAAGATTAGCACAAAAAGGGAAATTGGAATGTCACCATTCCAGTTAGTATACGGGGCTGAAATTGTTTTTCCAACATCTTTAGGATTGCCAGTCATGAATTTGTTGCAGGGACATGAAGATGAACCAAATCATATGCAGAGAAGGATAAATCAGATAATAGAACTAAATGAGATGAGAGATAAAGCCTATGACAAAGTACAAGTACATCGGGAGAAAATGAAGAGTACTTTTGATAGGAAGGTGAAGGAAGAACAGTTCTAGATTGATGATTTGGTCTTGAAATGGGATGCTCCTAGAGAAGACAAGCATGGGAAGTTTGATCTTATGTGGGTAGGTCCATACATCATCGCAGCATATAGAGGCACAAATTCATTCATTTTGGAGCATCAGGATGGGTCTCAGCTGGGAAGTGGCCCAGTAAATGGAAGTTTTCTGAAGCATTACCTAACCTGAGGATGGCGGGTAAATTTTGTACCATAAGTGTATATATTTATTTCTTTTAAAATCAATGCAGATGGTGAGCCAAATATTTGAATCCTGAAGAGAAGGCCTTGAGATCTTGTGGGGTAGACATTTTTCTTTGTTTAATCTTGTATACAGAAACGTGAAAGACAATAATGTGAGGTTTTTGAAAGTTTGGGAACCGCCCAATGGATCAGGCACTGGGTCTGCAGGGTTCTTTGCTACCTCACAGGGAGGATAGCATCCCCAATTGGAGCTAGTTTTTAGCACTAGTTTTGGGTTGATAAGTCGTGAAGGGTTAGATCCTTGCAAACGAAGAATAAAATACCAAAAATTCTTAAGTCAATCTGATCTAGAAGGAATTACTAGGAATATTTCTAAGATATTAGAAGTGTTTTCCTAGGTCTGAAATGGAGAAAATTGAAATTTCTAAGTATCTTTGCAAATGGGATTAGAATGTGAAAGTCCGTTCGGAGTAATGTGTGGAAAGGAATGGACGGAGCAGATCTATGGTAGCGGAGATTGACGGCCACAAGTAAGTTCGCGAGGGGAAGATGCATGGTAGAGTATGGGAGTATCTTGTTAACCCGCAGGCAAATCGACGGTCAGATCGACGGATGGAAATAGATCTACAGTCATCCAGTGGTTCACCAATTAAACATGCGCAGAGAAAAGAACTTTTCAAATTGGTGAAAAGTTGGTAGGCTCCACATCTTTCAATGGTGAGATCTGGCGAAGATGAGCATCAACAGCAGGTATTTTGTTCGCAGATTCAACATGCGCGAACAACCAACACTTTCCAGTTTTGCGAGGTTGGTAGGGGCCGCACCTTTGGGCGATCGGGATGCGAATAGGATCTGGATCGATGGTTGACAGTGGCTACGTGGATCTGAAGTGCAAGGAAGGCAACACTTGAAATACTGAAAATTGCGAAGGATTGTAGAGTTAAGCGGGGAAAAGATCAACGGCGCAGGTTTGATCATGCGAATGAACGAATGAACAAGATTCTTCACTGCGAAAGGTGCAGGAATGATAGGAGAGGAAAATAATATAAAAATACTTATGCATGGGGATCTAGATACTATTTGTCTGGTTTCCTTGGAAATCGAAAGATGACCAACATGTTGCACGCAGACAACTCAGCCAGGATCTCAGACTAGCTGTCAGTAACCAGGTAGGCCTCCTGTCTTCTTACAAAACTATTTAAATGGCTGAGCTTGGAGAAGTAGAACCCCCAGGTTTTGAACATGAGAAGATAGAAAGGTTGTTAGAAGACAAGGATGTTGAGGCCTATGACACAGTGTTCACTAATGGACTCATTGAAACAGTAAAGGATAGACTGGAGCTGATTAGGAACCAGGGTATAGATGTACACAAGGTATACAAGTCATTTTTCCAGTTTTTTGCAGTTGACCAAACCCTAAACTGTCCCGAGTTTTTCGACTGGTGCGCCACCAATTACTCCTCCTTTGAGAGGGTGATTATGGATGCATACAACTCAAATATCTTATGTCCTGTCAATTCTCTCATTATAAGAAAATCCATGTCAATCCCTGACGAATTCAACCTAAAGTCCAAAGAGTACAAGGAAGAAGCCCTAATTCAGTATTTTAGACAGTCCATAGTCGACTTTAAGATAAGTTTCTATAGGATTTTCATAAAACCTAGTGTCCCATTGCAAGACCATGCTTTCCCAGTCGAAGTTCGTCTCTTTACTGAAGAATCCAAGTGTGTTATAACCTTGCTAAGCCAATATTTAGGATAAGATACAGACATGTATGTCACTGAGCCCCTGATGAGCCTATTATTTGTCCTTAGCACTTTCCCATTAGAGTCTGAGGAGTCTGAACAGTATGTCCAGTGTGCCTGCATTAAATTTTATGAGTCCCTAGCTGAGAATATCGATTCTCAGCTAGTGTACTTCCACAAGACCAGGAGCTTCAAGTTCTAGTCATATTTGTTGAGGATGTTCCTATCATATAATGAAGAAAACTTGCAGCTTCCTGAGATGATGATCACAAAGGAAATGCTCATAGACTACAGCAAATTCATGAACAACCTCATGTCTGAGGTTTACAATGTTTTCTTTCAGAAGAGATTACCCAGGGTGTTAGCAAAGATGAAGGAGATGTTGCAACCTTCTCCTGAGAAGAAGATAGGTGACTGGTTTTTCTTGGAACACAGCATAACAATCAGATTTTATAGGTTTGCTCATGCACCCTATGTACTGCCAGCGTTCTTAACCCCTAGAATGTTTGCTCTGGATTTCATCAGGCAGAAGCTAAGAGTGGAAACTGAACATTTTTTGGATCATAGGAAAGCCTCAGATATTGCATTATCATGGGTTGTAGGCCCATTCATCGTGAAGAGAAAGGATTCCATTTCGGCCATTGAATGTATGTTAAGAGAGATGTGACTCCGAACAAAGGCTGCCATCAACTATGATCCCCACCACATAATTTCCAATAGAAGGAAAGAAAGTAATAGAAAGGGCTTTGTGCATTTTGAGATTGTAGGTGTGGCAGAGACTGCTAACTGGTTGGAGTATCTCGACAAAAGCCAGATGGATGTAGATATACAAGATGACTCCACCTCGCTTGTACAAAAATCCACATCACCACAACCTGGCACCTCCAGCTTGGTCCCAACAGTTGGAGCAATTATACCCCTTGCCAATTGTTCTGAAAAATCCAACATAGTGGAAATCATTGATGCCATGGATGTAGAATATGAGGTCACAGAAAGAGCCCCAAAGAAACAAAATGTGGAAAAGGTAGAGTAGTAGATTGTACAGGTGAAGGCTGGCCGAGGTAAGAAGAAGCAGGTGGAGGCCAAAGTACCTACCTTCGAAATCAAGGAATATGTATTTGATAGGGCAACTGTTGAACCTGCTGCACAAAGCAAGAGTAGAGCAGAATTATTGGATGAGTATAAAGAAAGCAACGAGGAAAATTCAGAAGAATCAAAGTTATATGTAGAGGTCAGACAGATCTATAGCAAGGATGTGTCCTTGGTTACTGTCAGGAGCCATGCTCAAAACACCTTGAATTTGGCCCTAGCTACCAAGAGTAAGGCCACTGAATTGAAGATGAACTTAGAATACATTCCCATACCTGATATGATCCATCTACATAAAGAGACTGGAGATGTTATTTATGATAAATTGTTGACAGCTGCATTAGAGTTGTCCAAAATGCAACCCAGTAAGAATAAGGTTGGAAATCAGCTCAAACAGGAAAGAGTGGAGAACAAATCCCACAAGGCACAAATCAAGAAGCCGCATAATGAATTAGTGGCTACTGAGGGCCAGGAAGACAAGAGGGCTAGTATAAAAAATCTTCTGAATGAGAAAGATAATACTATTCAGTCATTGAAAAAGAAATTGAAGATTCCTTCCACACAGTTGGTAGAAGACTCTGAGTTGACAGACCTGGATGAGAAAAGAGAAGAGCTGAAAAATGAACTAACAAACTATAAGGCCAAGTTAATAAAATTTGAAGAGAAATAAAAACAGTGGCATAAGGATATGGCTCTTATGGTGGAGAGCGAAAAGAAGTGGAAATCTAAGTCTGAGGATTTGGAAGGAAAATTCCAGGAGAAGGGCAAAGAATTGGAGAACATGGTCACCTCCTCCTCCATTAAATCCAGTGATTTTTCCACTGTTCAAGCAATGGCGAAGGCAAGTCTGAGGGATTTAGAGCTAGAAAAGTTGCAGAAGCAGAACACAGATCTAGAAAGCAAAGTTTCAGAAGAAGAGTAGGAGACGAAGACTTAGGAAGCTAAGTACCTAGGGTTACAGATGAAATATGATGAATTAATGAAGCAGACTACATGTTAGACATCACTGCAGGAAGCAAAGAAATTAATTTGGGATGATGTTATAGCTGAAGAAAACAAATTAAGACCTTACCTTGATTTTATTTTAGACAAGGAAGCAGTCATCAAGTTGGCCAAGCAGAGTGTAACATCAGCAAAGGAAAAAGTGAATAAGAAGCCTATTGAATGTGTTGAAAATGCCATTGAGTTCTTGAATGGCTTAACTGAGGATGAAGTGAAAGCAACATGCATAAAGGATAGGTTATTCAGCATCATTTGGGCCAGGAAGGTGATAAAAAAACATCAACAGTTAGCTACAGTCCAAGCCAAAATAGATATTATGGTACACCAATTGAAGCTCTTCAAAGTTATGTTTGATCCACTATTTAAGAAATGGCTTCCACTCTTTTGGGAAGAAGATGACACCATGCTGACACAAAAAGAGTATCAAGACAGGTTGATGGGATGCAGGTTGGATTATATAGACTTTGCTGGCATGACCCAATCATTGTCTGGAAAAACAGTGGTGGATAAGTTGACAAGAGAGTTTCAATTGGTCCTGGTTTTCAAAGAGGCTTGTGCACACCTTCAGAACTATTCATATAGAGATCATACAGAATTACAGTTATTGCTAAAGGAGGTGGCCACATCATATTTTTCAACTGTCGACCAGTGGAAGCTTGTGGAAAAGTATGGAAAGGCCAAGCTAACACTGCATGCATGAATATTGTCAAAGGTCGTGGGGATTTGCAGCCTGAAGAATTAGTTACTTAGGCTTTTTTCTTATTTACTAGGGTTTGTTACCAACTAGTAAATGTCTATTAACACTTGTAAAAGGGTAGTTAAGCCTATTTTGTCAGCACTTATATTTCTGTTGTAACTAATTCTCGAGGATGATAGACATGTCTGTATAGGTGTCATTTCTCTTGTAACAGCTTTATGTTTTGGAGATTAGGTCAGAATATTTCGAGCTGGAGGGCTAATGTATCATCTCCTATAAATTCATATGTAATAGAAGGAAGAAAGGGTTGAAACCCGTGAGACTTGAGCTTGTTTTTGAGATCCACCCTTAATAAAATTACAGAGCCGAGGCTGGCATTTTGTAGTGATTCCTGTGTTATTTTCTTTACAGTCTGTATCTTCTTTTCTTATGTGAATGTGTTCCTTGTTATCTTTTTCATGTCTGAAATGAGTGTTTAATAGTGCAGAATTCATACATGTATGCTTTGTCTATTGATTTCAGATATTCACAAAATCTTTCTACTAAAGTCAACATTGGATTCATCCTTGTTAGATGCCCATGTTAATGGACTGTTCCTTATTTATTCTTTATCACCAGACAACAACATTTTGACTGTAAATGAGTAACTACATTGCCTTTGTTATAAAATTCCATGCCACAACACTATTAATTGATATATGTGTTATATTTTGACTCCATTGCCCAATGAATGCTTGCCTAATTTTAACCAAACTACAAATCTGATTTTAATTCTTATTCATATATCTGGCCTTGTTAAACGATCAGTGAGAGATCCCTCTCTGGAAAGGAAGAAGCCAGCTCCCTTTCCTAAAGCTTGGTTTTGCGTGTTACCTCGAAGAGACCCTTTCCGCAACCCGAGGGTCAATTTGAGTGCTAACAAACATTTCAAACACCCAAATCACAATTACTATTCATTTATATTATAGGCACAACCACCATTACAACATTACTATAACGAATTTTAAGTATATTTTACAATATATGGTTTAGGAGGTCTTGATCATACTATTTATTGTTAGAATGTGTAATGATGTCTAGTGTGATTTTTAGTGGTCTCATTTATTGTTGTACAAGCTTAGCTAAGGCATTTTGTAACTACAATGAGTCCTACCTTAAAAAAAGGCATAAAACTCATCATAATCCCCTATCTTATGAAAAAAGGAGTTATCCCACTTGTGTCCCACATGCATCATGGAGTAAAATTCTCCTATTACCATTATTTATATAAGAGAGGTGGAAAAATATGTATCTGTGTATTGTGGGATATGATCTTACATACCTCTAGAATATATAATAGAGGTGAAGGATACCCATTGTGTTTATGGAAATTATTGTGAAAAATATTGTAAAGTTGTGATGTAAATCATATGTGGGAGTGCCAAGATTGTAAGAGTGAAAGTTTCCAGAAGAATAAGAAGATCAGCCTTCCATGGATGTTTCCCCATTTGGGTTTTTACCATGTAAAATTGTTCCTCTCTTCTCTCTTTATTTGTTTGCATATTCTATTGATTATTTGATGCTTGTATTGATAGGAGAGTATACTAGTAAGATTCATGTTATTGATTTACATGTTAGTAATCTATTGTTATATGGTAATGCATATTTAGCAATTCTAACATGGTATCAGAGTTGGTTACTAAGCTTTACCTCCCTGAATATTTTTTTTTTAATTTCAAGCATCAAACATCAATAGTTTTTATTGGGCCCTACTTCTCTTATAGATATTCCAGCAGATATGGACAACCATTGAATATTTACACCAAATTTAGGCACTTTTGTACAACTATGCCATTTTTCTACTAAACACCTCACCATTATTTTTCAAAATCTTTTAAGAAATTTTTAGTTTTTTAATTGATTTTCTTTAGATCTAAAACATAAATTTATACTATCCTAACTTGTTATCAAGGATCCCCTTTTGTTGCAAAATATCTATTCATTTTCTTTTACTTAATTGTAATTTCAGTAGGTTTCCTTTCAAACAATTTTGGCATACGTTGTTTTTGTCTTGGTAGTTGTGGACATATGGGGGTATTCGCTGACACAATCATGTAGTTGGAATACACAATATTAGTTTATACATTCATGGACATATACTCTTTTCCTTTCAAGAAGTCACATACATGCACAAGTTCCTGTCCAGTCAGTCGGGGACTTTTCCTAAGAAATACGCAAGTTGTAGATGAAAAAAGAGCATACATATGATCTTTTCCATTCAAGAAGTAGTGTATACCTTAAGCCATGTTCTCCTTTCTCTTTAGGAAGTAGTGTATTCCCCTATTCACATAAAAAATCATGTTTTTATTTTATCTTTTTCTTGTTGAGGGTTTGCTTGATTTGCAAGTAGGTGCTTTAGGGTTTCGACATTAGTGAGTGTTTATTTTAACATTCTTGTCATTAGCTTCTTGTCATTATTGCATTAGGTTCTTAGTTTCTATTTTAATCATCATGACTTCAGAGGTTTCTTTTGTTCCTAAGTTAATTGGTACTAACTATCTTGCTTGGAAGGGAAATATGATTGAAATTCTCAAAAGCAAGAATCTCTGGCATTTAGTCAATGGTGAACATCAAAAACCAACCAATTCCATAGACTTAGCTATATGGGAAGAGTGTTGTGATCAAGAAATAGGACTCATTGGTCAAACCATATCAGAAAATTTACAAGTACAAATTGAGGTCGAAGATAACTCGATTGAGGTATGGAAAACTTTAGATTCTTTGCATGATAAAAATACTATCTAAAATGGTACTTGTCTTACCTACAAATTCTTCCACTAAATGTGTTTGTGAAGGTTTTGTGCTTGGTAAACATCATAAGGATAAAGCCTGGCATGCCAAAGAGCAATTGCAACTAATTCATAGTGACATATGTTGTACTCTTGAAACCCTTTCTTTATCACATGCTATCTATTTCATTACTTTTATTGATGATTATAGTAGAAAGGCTTGTGTTTATTTTTTGAAACATAAAAGTGAATCTATTGTTGTATTTCAATAATTTAAACCCTCAATTGAAAATAAATATAGTAAAAGTATTAAGACACTGAGAATTGATAATAAGGGGGGTACATTAAAAATGAATTTAATGCATACTTATCTAAACATGGTATTCAACATCAAAAGGTTGTTCCTTACACACCTCAACAAAATAGGGTTGCAAAAAGGAAAAATAGAACTTTAGTTGAAATGGCTAGATGTATGATATATTCTAAAGGATTACAAAAATTATTTTGGGCAGAATCTATTTGTTGTGTTGACCATATTTTGAATAGGTTTCCCACTAAAGCAAATTTTCAAGTTACTCCTAAAGAAAAATGGAGTGGAAGGAAACCATACATTAGTAACTTTAATATATTTGGAAGTGAATGTTAGGCCCATATTCTTGATGAAAAAGGGAAAAATTTAGAGCCCAAATATTATAAATGTATATGGGTGATTACACAAAGGTGGTTCACCATTTTTGGCGCGCGGGAGCCAAAAAAAATTGTTTTCCGCACCCTCAATCGAGGTATTTTCAAGCCCTCGATTGAGGTTTTAAACGTTTGATCGAGGGTTTGAAAATACCGAGGGCTTGGTTAAACCCTCGATCGAGCAATAGCTCGATCGAGGGTTTGAGACCAAAAAAAAAAAACAGGGCCCGGCCTGTCGGCTGACCCTGTTTGAAAACGATAAGGAACAGTGGGCGATACTGACGGGCCGAAATCCCTCGACCTAGCGTCCGCAGCTAGCACAGCACGCCATGCCACGCCCCACGCCCCAAACCCAACTCCACCTCACCATGGCGTCGAATCCACAAGGTAAGTGGAATTCAACCCTGTAATTTGTTTTTTAAAAAAACTTAAATTTTATTTGTTATTTGTTTTAAAAAAAAGCCCTAAATTTTATTTGTTTTGTATATAAAATTGTGTGTTTAAAACGTAAATTTTATTTAGTTTTGATCAATTTGTGAATGTAACCATTGAAAACAAAAAACCAACATCGAAACCAAAAACCATTGAAACAAAAACCACCATCGAAACAAAAACCCATTGAAACTAAAAACTACCATTGAAACCAAATACTATTTGAAAAAAAAAAACCATTCCAAAACATTTTTTTGTTTTAAATTTATGTTGTATTTATTTTTTTAAATTATTAATATTTTTGTTTATGTCAACTGGTAGCATTTCACCGCATAAATGCTACCGGTTTTATTTTAAAATGTGTTTTGACAAGCATAAATGCTGTCCATTTTTTTTCAATCCTCTAAGAACGCTAAGAGGATTGAAAAAAAAATCATATTAGGTTGCCGGTTTAACAAAAACCATTAACATTAAAAAAAACTCAACAACACCATAGTGACATGTAGAAAACTCATTTGGTCTCCACCTATAACCTTAGATTCAATGTTACTTTGGAATACGACCTACAATTAATTTTTAATATCATATAAATGTTTATATATAATAAACACATATATATATATTTTTAATTTTTTAATAATATATATTATATAACATTTTAAAAATAAATATTTAAATATTACAATTAAATTTAAATATGTTTATTAAATTCAATATTTATTAATATAATTATAAGTTAATATAAACTAATAATTTTATATATATTTTTTACCGGTTTTACTTTTAAAGTCAACCCAACTATTCGTTGTTGGAAATTAAAACACCAAGTCACAAAGTTTATGGAGCTCCTTACATATGTCCTACGGATCTACTATCTCCCTTAATTTTTTAAATTCTTTAATAATATATATTATATATAACATTTTAAAAATAAATATTTAAATATTACAATTAAATTTAAATATGTTTATTAAATTCAATATTTATTAATATAATTATATGTTAATATAAACTAATAATTTTATGTTAATATAAATTATAATAATATTGAAGTTAAAAAAAAATCATTTTCTTAAAATCAAAGCTTAGGTCTAATAACTCAATAATCATCACATTAAAAGCTATCCAAACACATTTAGGTGCATACAACATGTCCATATCAAGATGACAAAAGCAAGCGCAACATCTTATATTATTAAGATTTGGACATACTCCCTTTGCCATGGTCTAAATGTCATAATATAATATGTAACCTAGTTGGTGAAGGAGAGGATAGGATAAATTGATTTTGCTTCCCTGCACCTCCTATAATGAGAATTACTAATGAGAATTAGAGCGAAATGCATAGAACAACTCCGACTAGGGAAACCAGAGAAGTTGCAAGGTTGGGCAAAGTCGACCACCATGCAAATTCACTAATTTATCCACTGATGGGAGTGAAATCATACTGTTAGGTTGAATCTTCTAGAATTCCACTTCCCACTTCATGATGGCCACACTAACCACTGTAATAAACTCCATATACACAAACCAAGAGATGATGATGAAAATGTAGTGGAGAGGAAAGAAAATGGGCAAGAGAGGGTAACCAAAATACCATAGAGAGAAAGGATGCATGGGGATTATTCTCAATACCTAGTACATTACATAAAAACTTAATATTAGTCGACGATGTTGATAATCTATTTTTATGGTCTTTGTGGTGACCAAATTCAAATCCTGAGTGATTTTGATGGAAGACTAACCCCATGTCATGGCCTCTTAGCTAAAGGAAATTGTTTGTGATTAGTGCTTTTCCCATCGAGGGTAGTAAATAAAAATTGATCAAAAGAAAATTCTACTTTGTTTACTAGTGGTAAATAAACATTGAAAATACCCGCACCACCTCTTGACCCTCAACTAGTAGATCTGTCCCTACAAATATTGAGAATATATCATTCTAAAAATAGTTTAGTTTCCCCCCCACATCCCAACCTCTAGTCCTAGTCCTGGTGTGACATTGAGGACTTTATCTGAGAAATCCAACTATTCTCAATGAATATATGTATTCAACATGCTCACATGATTTGAATGTGACCACCACATTTTATCCCTAAAGATGTTGCACCAGCTGCCGCTTGAAACCAAACACCATCCTAATTCTCAAGGGCGTGTGTTGTCGCAGATTTGTTTCAAGGACACAATTAATCATGTGACCCTTATCTAAACAAGAAGAATCTATCACTGCTAAATAACAACTTTTCTATGTTGCCTTAACAACATTGTACTTTACCTCCATTTACACAACTCCTCAAAGCCTAGACACAAAGTAATTCTCTACCATGTAGATTAGCCACACAAGACAAACCATCTTTTAATTAGCGGATGGTTTGCTTATTGCTTCCTCCTCAAGAGAGATGACCTCTTGGCACCTTGTGGGAGCTTTGATGTGGGTTTTCTTGCTGCCACTACTGTCATTTTAGCCACAAGCCACTAAAGCCCACAAAATTGGGGCATAAACAATACTATGTATTTCCCAACAATTGCCTCAACAGACCTTTAACGCTGGTAACATGCATGCAAATGAAACAACACATGTCTATACATTTGCTAAACAGATCTACATGCTTGTCAATTCCACGTGAAAGGACTAATCACACTCTTCTTTAGCAAGCCACACATATCCCATGCTCCATTTGAACATTCTTATTGGATTTACACAACCTCTTCAAATATGCGGTTACTTTAGGATGTGGTAGGTAGAGTCAACTTGTATCCCTAGGTGCAGATACATCAAACAACCCACACTATCTCTTGGTTTGGTTTGGATTCTCATGTGGTATGTGTCTCAAGCCAACACACAAACAACCCTTCTATTCGTTGATTCGTTCTCATGTATGTCAATAGATCTAGAGCGTCGTGGCTCTCTATAATCATTCTTATGCTATAAAATTCCTATCTTATCAAATTAGACTCGTCATTCAAAATATTGGAAATATCATAGATTATAATCATTCACTCACTCATGTCATGCACTCACTGCTTAGCTTTAATTAGCCATTAAAAAACTTCTTTTGTTGTTCTGGTTCAATTTAAAGGGTAGATTATTGAGACTCCAACATGTAGCAAGTCCCAGTTGACTTAGGCTTGATTCCAATTCCCCTCCATCCCATACCTGTATGTTGTCGCAACAAGTGTTGAACAACTAAATTTGATGCCTAGGCCCCTATGATGCTAGCGTTGCTAATAAAAATGATATCGAAATTGAAATTGGAAATTGAAATTGGAATTGAAATGTAAATTTGAAATTGAAAATGAAAATGATATTGATATTGGAAATTGATATTGAAATTGAATTTGAATTTTGAAATGAAATTCGAATTGAAAATTGAAAATTGAAATTGAAATGAGAAATGAAAATTGAGAAATGGAAATGTAATTAGAATTCAAATCAACATCGAAATTGAAACTTGGAATTTGAAATTGAAATTTGAATTTGAATTGTGAAATTTGAAATAGAGTTTGAAATTTGAATTGAATTTGAAATTTGAATTTGGATTTGAAATGTGAAATTTGAAATAGAATTTGAAATTTGAATTTGAATTTTAAATGTGAAATTTGAAAGAGAATTCGAATTAGAAATTGAAATGTGATGCAGAGAGTTTTGAAGAGAGAACTTCATTGCTTCGTGCTCTACGACGCACTAGAGGATCTGACGTCACCCAAGAGGGCGTCCATCGGCAGCGCTCCCGTTCGCTGAGGAGTGCAGCCACACCGTGGTCGGCTACCGCTGGTGGCAACAGTAGGAGAGCTAGTGTGTCAGTTCATCTCAACGACATACATGTTGATCCCCAAGTGGGGGATGGGCGGCAAGAATCGAGTGCATCAAGTGCATATTTTTTGTTAGATACATTTTCAGTAAATTTTTAGTATATAATGCATTGAATTTCAGTTGCAAGTTATAATATATATTTTTAGTAACATTTGTGTTTTGGTTTGGATCGCAGGTGCTCCATCAAGGGGATCGTATGACGATGAGGTCGCACATACCACTCTCACTGATATCACTTCCCAGTGAGAGTGGGTGAACTCATGTGTGTGCACATTGAGGGAGGATTCTCCCACACGACGATCTTTATCCATGATGTTATCAGCAGTGGATGAGATGTTGGCCCTCTACAAGAGGGTGGGACCTCTTAGTGGAATTTGGCGTCATTCATGACAGAGGAGCAAACGGGATGTCATTGGGATCCACAAATGGGAGGATGTCAAAGTTTCCATAGGAGGGCATGACATCAAGGGTACTTTGTTCGACATCCCTCCTGACCTCCCTTCTGGTCAACCGCTTAGAATCAAGGAGTTTAAGTTGGAGGCCGTTGCAACACATCTATATGATAGATTCATCGGAGCATGGGGCATGTTCCCCCACCATGACCAGGTCCCATTGTACTTTGCAAAACATATTTATGCAGAGTTTGTTTTGGATATGCACCCAGATTACACCAGCACAAGGTCCAAGTTCTATGGGGCTGGTAGGGGACACTCCTGCCAACATCCTGGAGCTCGGAGAGACCCTTCCTTCGTGCCACCCTCTCCAAGGTTGGTATCGTTTCCAGACAGGACGGTTATCAGTTCGGGGGATGTGGCACAATCATCCCAGCTTGCTGCAGAGGCTAGATATGACCTTGCAGAGTCGTTGTTCACTGCCATGGGCAGTGCTATTGTTGATGCACATGGAGAGGCATCTAGACCACCCCCTGCACCTGCAGATCCAAAGATAGAGTTGTCCCTAGTGACATGCTCAGGATTTTGGATGGAGAGGTCTTACTGGGGTATGTTGAGTCAGCTCGAGATGCATACTTTGAGTTATATCATAGATGCGTCACTACAGGACAAGTATACTTTTGTACAAATATGTATATATGTTCTTCATGTCACATCATATTATATGTCATAAATTGAATGGTTAATAATACTTAAGGGAGTTGTATTCTATTGCTCCATGCATGGAAGCACATTCATGGATCATCTATTTGCTAGTGAGCCATTGGTTGGTCCATCCGCTCGTCCCAACCCGTGGGAGGTAGTAGTCGAGGTAAGTTATAATTTATGTTCTAATTTAATTTGAGTTTATTATTTCCCAGTTTAAATCATTTATGTTTTATTTCTTAATTTTTGAGATTTTATGTTTTAGATCTTAACTTCAAATGAATTCCAAATTGTACAGGGAAAAGGAAAGGGCATTGCTCCTGATGATAGACATGAGGACCACGAAGGTCCTAACCAGTTGAGTTCAAGCACAAAGGTGAGTTTTAATTTATGTTCCAAATCATGTTATTTAATCACATTTAGTAATTTATTTGTGTACTTTATGTCTCAATCTTCGAATTATAACTTAAATTATGTTTTAGTTTTATTTTTTAATAAATCTAACTTATTACATCTAATGGAATATTACACAGGCATCGCTACGGGCGGGTGTCGATGCTGCAATGGCTTTCACATATGATTGGGATGCAGCTCGAGCAGGTGGTCCTGATGAAGGGCCATCTACCCATATTCCTACCTAGATGCCGGATATCGCCATTGACTCGACGGAGATCGAGGAATTCATTCATAGTTTACCGCCTCAGAGCCAGCATCGGCCTACTACACACGAAGGCAGCCACATGGTCGATCAAGGGCCTCATGGAGGTAGTGGCCAATGAGTTGATGATCTATACATTTCCATGTTTTGGATATTTTCATATTTTATATATTTTCATGTTTTGGATGATCTATGAATATGTTTTCATGTTTTGGATATGGATTTCTATCATTTATACATAGAGTTTTATCATATGTGTACAATTTAAAATTGAAACTTTACAATTACATTATATTGTCTAACATTACAATTCAATTACATGAACAAGTGTATTCACATTGGAGCACCATGACCCAATTTTCACAAAAGCCTCCCATCTAGTATTTTTATTCTTGGCATTAAAGCATCTACAAAAATACATTTATAAAACAACCTCCACAAAAATATCCAAAAAAATATTACACAAGCCAACATGAAAACTATGTCAATGATGCAGGAGGCATACATGTAACTCATTCATTTGGCCAATGGGTTATAGGAATGCAAGTCTCCATAATGCGATCATGGTCAGCTTTTGTCATCTTCCATCTCTTTGGCTCACCTCTCTTCACCTTGATTTCTGTTAGATGTATCCAAGCTGCCACCACCAAATGACTGTATTGACATGATATATATTCAGTCATAAAATCTTTGTAAATAATATGTGCACCCTGTTTTTTTACTCTTTCAAAAAAGTGTCCCATTAGAACCATGTCTCCAGTTTGGTATGTGAATTCTCCATCTTGGTAGGGTCGCACCAACCTACTTTTTATTTGTGTGCATCGCATCAAATAATATGCCACATTTTCTTCGTTGTGGGGGGGTGCAATGACAACGAATACATCACCTACAAGATACATTGCAAATATTATCCAAATGTCCTACGTGCATTTCTACAACATTTGTATATGTGTAATATATAATGAACTAATTAACTTAATAAAGTCTCTTGTACCTTCCCTAACCATATCAGAAACTCGATCATGATCTAATGAGACCATTGCCTCTTCAGTGTGCATCTCTTGCCATGTTGGAATTGGATGTGGGCCCTTTGGATTAAGAGAGACATATTTCCATGGTTTCACATATACATCATTTTCACAGTGATCAAGCCCGCATCCATTTGCATCAATGCAAAAATCGCAAAAACAAGCATACTTCCTCGTTTCAATGGAAAATATGTCACCCATGTCTTTACTTCGAACAGAATGTAATTCCCTCGTACCAAGTATGGTCTCACAATACCATGACATGGATCTATTCACATCTCCAAGGGAAACATCCCAAAAGAACCTGCATGGAATTCAGTTTGTCATATGTAAATTCCTATCGAGTATGTGTTCTTTTGGAAATGATTATATTGAATGTTATTAGCTTATTAATTGAGTTTAAGGTTTATTACCTACACACCGACCTTTCTTGTTCATGACCTTGATGTCCCAAATGACGTGTGCACCAATCAACTACTTACGTGGATCATTTGAGTCGGGTTGCACCATGACTCATCTGGTACCTCCGAAGTGCTCATTTCACACATGCACCTGCGCCATCATGTTCACCATTTCCATGCCATGTTTCAAAAAAGCTCCAGGTGTGTCGGATTCCTGTCTCTTTATGAAGGCGAATCAACCAATAAAATGAGCGTGCCGATTTGAATTGCCCTGCACACACATCTAACCAAATTCATTGTTGAGCAAATGATATGCCTCTCTGCCTGAATGAATCATAAATCAACCCAAAGCAGTGTTGAACGAACAATGTGTCATGTTCACGATCATCACTAACATAAAAATGGTACTCCTTGATCACTTCACGTGACTGAGGAGTGCTATCCCTACCATCAATGCTTTCTTGAGCATGTCTGTACAATAAATGTACAAAGATAGACACCTGGTCGGAGTGATAATACTCACTCTGTATCTCTCTCTGAGGAGCAAAAGTGTAGTTCTCTGCAAAGTCTACCACTGGTAAGATTGTGCCCGGCTCAAATTGTTGATGTATATGTCACTTCGGAATGTACTTCACATATATGTATATTGTATTCCTATAGAGATGTTATTATTCCTCTATACGGAAGTGGTTGTATTCCTATAGAGATATTATTATTCCTCTATACAGAAGTGTCATCATTTATATTGTAAGTGTCGTAACTTATACTTGATGGGTTATTAGACCACCTTGTTGGGGTCGGCCCTGTATAAGTCATGTGGGTCAAAGGGTTATTAGACCACCCTATTGGGGGTCGGGCATGTGGGTCAAAGGGTTATTAAACCACCCTAGTGGGAGTCGGCCTAGTCAACATTATGTTAAGTGGTTAAGTTGAGGCCGACCTAGTTGAGTAAAGGTCAAGTCAAGTTAGTGTATAAATAGAGAGCGTGTCTCTCTCATTTTACACATTATATTCTCTCACTCACACTTGGGAGAGTGGCACACTTATGGAGGAGGAGGCTCTGTTGCTAGGAGAAGACTATCTCTTGTATTCTGGTTGTATCATTGCTCTATCTATCTCTGAGGAAGTTATTGGGGTTTTTCACCTTTATGGTTTTCCCCAGGTAAAATCTGTGTCTCTTGTGTGCTTGCATTATTGTGTCCATTATTGATATGCTGTAGATATGTTGTACATGTTGTTCTTTCAGTTAAGATCCTAGATCAGATTGAAGTAAATTCTGAAAATTTAACACAAATACCTCACGAGAATGTTTGAATTCTGAAGCTTGCCACCTGGACCTATGGGAGTGCTTTATGTATTTATAAATCTGACTTTGAAACTTCTCCATGAAATCTAAAACATGAATCTCATCCTCGAGCAAGTCAATCCTCTTAGATGGCACAGATGAAGAAGATGATGGATTCATGGAGACATACTCGTACCTCTTCCACTTAACTGTGATATCTGACAATCCATGGTGTGTTGGACCGATAGGAAAGTTCCTATGGAACAATGTCAAATCACCACATTCATGGCATTTTCTCCCACCTACACACCTCTTATTGAAAAACACATGTTCAGGATTCCTGTTGCATAGTATCATACAAATAAAATCTCGCACGGTGTGAGGAGCTAGTACATCGTTCCAGTGCCTTTTGAAAAATCCAGAAATGTGTCATAGTATAGTTCAAATTCAATGTGGTACCGACAGCTACAAGTGTCGCGAATCGTATTCAGCCTAATATACCACGGTTTCAATTTGTTGAACATGCTAAATGATATTTGAACACCAAGATTGGTTTCTTGGAATTCCTCGTAAAGTGAAACTCCCGTCATCTCCATCACATGCTTACAATGCTCTTGATAAATGCCTCTAGATAAACATTGTCACAGGACATGCTTTCGATCTAGAATAGCACAAGAATGGCTATCTGAAAACTCTATCGCATTCTCTCTAATGCTTGCTGCCATCCTGCCTCGATAGGGTTCCCTACAAATACGATCCCAACAAGCAGCTTCATCATTTTCATCTATCTGGACCCTGAATTTAGTATATTTGAGCAATGTTCTTTTTGAAACATTGAGCAATGATGCCATTGCTGATACCATTCGATTTCTTGAGGTGCTTTGTGCCATAACAGCTGTTGTAATTTCCCTACGAGCAGCTCGGGTATCATTGTTTCTTGATTTTCCAAACGAAGATAATGTAGTTCTTACATTTTCTATTTCATTCTCGCATGTCTTTTTTGTTTTAACATCTTGAAAACCCAACAACTTTGTGGCACTTTTCAATTTTTTGTGTTTTATCAACCCATGTAGGATTTGAGCTTGTGCCATCGTTGAATGTTGTTCAAAATATGACTTGATTATGTTACTGACATGCTCTCTAACTCTCCGACTAGGGACCGAGTTCCCAATCTCTTCTTGTACAGAAACAACTGCACAATCCTCTAGAAAATTTCCACCCCTTCCAACCCCACTGCAACTCCCAATCATACTTTCAATGTGAGAGGGAAAGGTGTCATGTGATGGCTGATCAGGATCATGAGGGGGCACAGGGTCATGTGATTCTTGATCACCATGATGTGATGTCTGACCATAATCTCTCCCTACACAACATGTAAATTAACAAATTGAAAATTGGTTACTTGAGAGTTGTGCATTGAACTTTAAAATTGCTAGTAACTTGAAATTTGACGTGGAAATTGAAAATTTGAAAATTACGTGTGAATTGAATTTTCCAACTAAGACATTTAGCTTGAGAATTGTTCTAAGTAAAAATTGAAAATGCTAGTGACTTGAAATTTGAAATTGCTACTAAAGTTTGAAATTGCTTATAACTTGAAATTGCTAACTTAATTACTTGAGAATTGTTCTAGAAGTAAAGTTTGAAATTGCTAGTAAAATTTGAAATTGCTTGTAACTTGAAATTGGTAGTAACTTGTACATTTAACTTTAAAATTGCTAGTAACTTGAAATTTGTTACATGTAAATTAACAAATTGAAAATTGCTAGTGACTTGAGAAAAATTCGGTACAAGTATTGAAAATACATTAAAACAAGAAAATTGTTCGTGACTTAATTTCAAAATAACTAACTATGTACGTGTAACTTGAAATTGTACATTTAGTTTGAGAATTGCTTGTAAAGTTTGAAAATGAAGTATATATATTTAACTCAAGATAATTATTAATAACTTGATATACTTGTGCGTTGAACTTTAAAATTGCTAGTAATTGAAATTTGATGTAAAAATTGACAAATTGAAAATTGAGTGTGAATTGAATTTTCCAACTAATTATACATAACTATCAATTTAACTTGAAAATTATCCATTTAACTTGAAAATTGTTAAAATTTTTGAAATATAAATTATATGCCTACTATAGGAAAAAAAAAGGTTAACTTATCCCTACATTAATGCATAGAAAAAATTGGTACATGAATTGGAAATATATTAACTATGAAAATATTTTGAAGTGTAAGTTGATTTGATTATAAACCTGAGAAATTTAAATAAATAGTCTCAACAAAAACAGATTTCTCTCAAATTTACAACATTGCACCCATTAAAATCTTTATAGAAATTCACCGTCAAATATTTTTGAAAATAGTCTCAACAAAAACCATAAAAAATACATATAATTATCTTGGTGATGTCATGTTATGTAAATAAACGTATGTGATAGATGGAACCTTTAAATGGAATTTTTCTAAAGTAAACATTATAATTTAGCTCTTTGAACATTCATTTGTTTTCAAATATTCATAACTATTAAAATATTGCCAACCACCATAACTATGAAAATATTGTCAACCACCATAACTAGGAAAATATTCATTCATTTGTTTTCAAATTGAATTTTCTAACTAATACATAACTATCATAATGTTCATTTCAAATAAAACGAGGGTAAGTTAAAATTAGACATTAATAGTTATTTCAATCAACAAATGTTGAGACTTGGAGCTCACATTGAGGCTATACATTTATATTTTTTTAACAAATAACAAAACAAGAATTAAAATTACATTTAACTTGAAATTGTTAGTAACTTAGAAAATTGCAATTAGTTAAATATGTACATTTTAACTTCAAAATAGTGTCCAAGTTTACATTTAATTTGAAAATTATTCTAATAATATTGAAAATTGTTAGTAACTTAGAAATTTGAAAATAGTTAATATGTACATACATTTTAACTTGAAAATAGAATCAAAGTGTATATTTCATTTGAAAATTGTTGGACAATCAAATTGAAAATTGTTAGCAACTTTGAAATAATTTGAAAATTGTTAGCAACATTGAAATAATTTGAAAATAGTTAAAAATATGTACATATTAACATGAAAATAGAATCTAAATGTACATGTTTCATTTGAAAATTGTTCCAATAACATTTGTTAGCCACTTGAAAATTGTTCATTTAACATAAAAAATGTTGCAAACTTTGAAATTTAAATAACAAATAGATGAAATAAATAAGAATTTATCATTACAAATAAATATGAAACAAATTAAATTATGAAATTTAGTTAAATTTATTGGAAAATTGTTACTAATTTTGTAAATTATGTAGCATGATATTTAAATTATGATAGCATGTAATTCAATAATTTACCTTGGTTCTCCTCCATTGAAATTTGTTGCACCAAATGTGCATCTTCTTTTTCTCTCAAGCTTGCTCTTTGTTGTCTCATTTGTTCTCTATTCCTCTCACGCTCTTCATTGTAATTTTGTTGTCTAACATGTTTTCTTTGTCTTTTTCTTTGACTCCCCATCAATCTACAATCAAAACAAACAAAAATTTCTTCAGATTGTTATAACAAACAACAATATGTTAGTATGAAATCTTGAAATATGTCTACAAAGAAATCTTACATGTCTATTGAGCTCTAATTCAACAATATCAAATTGAGGAAGCTCTAATTCAACAACATCAAAATGACAAACCTCTAATTGAAAATAAACTAGCAATGAGTTAAATTAGTGTTTTTAATGAATTGTTTGTTGAATATATAGAGGTTGGTTGATATTTTATGAGGGAATGGTAGTTGACAACATTAATTGTCCAACTCCTTTCCCGGGTTCGTTTTTATATTTTTTTACACATGCAAACCCTTGATCGAGCGTATTTTACTTACCCTCGATCGAGGGCATACCTCGATCGAGAGCTTGAACATACCTCGATCGAGGTCTTGTTCAACCCTCGATCGGGCAAATAGCTCGATCAAGGGCTTAAAAAACAGGCCGAGATCCCTTTTCACTGCAGAATGAAAGTTTTGTCTGCCTTCCAGAGGGTTAAACCATGTCATTAAATGCACATTAATGGGAAGACTTGATACCATTGGATTCGTCAATGAATTCTCTATCCAGATACATAAAATTTACGAATCTTTATCTTCATATGTCTTTTGTTTTTAAATTTATACTAAAAATTGCCCTAAAAAACCCTGCCGACAACTTCGATTGAGCTCAAAGATAAATCCACAACATTCAAAATACACATCCAAAAAATTTGAAAAAATACACAAACACTAGATAAGCGCATCCTCTTCAAAAGGATATTTTTAGTTTTGCAAATTATGTAAACAATCAAAAGATTTCGTGCACACACACACACACATGTGTGCAAAATGCGACTGAAATATTCATTGGTCAGTTTCAAAAAATAATAATAAATATAATTTTTCAAAAAAAATATGTAAGCACTAGTGCATTCTGTCTAGATCATGTTCACATATTTCATTTTTTAAAATTATTACTTTAACATTAAATTATCGTGCACACACACAAACTACTTGTTAATTGTTTTTCAGATTTTTAAGTACACACGTTTCATTAAATGAAAATTCGACATGATAAATGACATTGGTATATTTCAAAAAAAATATCATTGGAAAGCCAACATAATTCTCTACATTTTGTTTTTCAACTGCATGTCAAAATTCATTTGGAAAATATGAGTTTCGAGGGCTTCAATTTAATACATGGGTAAAATTTCCGTTTTTCACCGTCATATTTGGCCAAAAATAGTTACCCATCTTCATGGAATCACCCATATTCATTGGTTATAGTGAGGATTATAAATCTTATAGGTTATTTGATCCATATACCCAAGTTGTCATTATCTGGTGAGATGTTTAATTCAATGAAGTCTCTCCACCACTTGAGTCCGTTGAACCTCATGTTACCTTGAATTTCCCTCCATCTTCTATTGATCCCATATATGTTATACCTTCCTCTAATTATGTGCATGATCTTGATCATATTTCACCTACTACTTTGAGTGACCCACCTAAAGTTTCTAAAGATACCATCGTTGTTCTCGATACAACTCATCCTCTTCCATTTTGGGCCTAGAAAACACTTGAATCCATAGGTTCTGAGGTTGGTATTCCATCTGACACTTGATGGACTAGATCTGATTTTTCTCTCATGAAAAAAGTGATAGCTACAAATGATCCCTTTACACATGCTCAAGCTAAAGACAAACCAGAATTGGAAAAAGCAATGACTCCATAGTATGAATCATTAATGAAGAACAAGACATGGACCTTGTTCCCCTTCCTCCTAGAAAGAATTTAGTTGGTTGTAAATGGATTTATAAAACAAATTTTACTGCAGAAGTACAGATTGAAAAATAAAGGTACGTTTAGTCACTAAATTTTTTCCTTGGAAAGAAGGTATAGATTATACTAAAACCTTTACTCATGTTGCTAAAATCAACACCATAAAAACCATAATTTCTCTTGTTGCAACTCTTCAATGAGAAATTCACCAAATGGATGTCAAGAGTGTTTTTTTAAATGGTGATCTTTGTGAAGAAATTTATATGCAATAGCCACCTAGTTTTATCACCTTTAAAACTTCAAGTGTGGTATACAAATTGAACAAGTCTTTATATGGTCTTAAATAGGCACCTAGGTCTTGGTATGAGAAAATTGATACTTATTTCTTGAAGAATGGTTTCAAGTGATTTCGATCTGATACAAATATATATGCTAAGTACTTTGATTATTATTTCCTCGTTGTGGTTCTTTATGTGGATGATCTAATCCTTATTAGCAGTCAACTTTCATTAATTTGGGAATTGGAAAATGATCTCAAGCAACGATTTTTGACAGATTTAGGTCTCTTTCATTATGTTTTGGGTCTTCATATCTAACGCATGGACGATGGGAAATTCCTTTCTCAACCTAAGTATTCTTATGATTTACTAACATAGTTTCATATGAGTGATTGTCATCCTTCACCTACACCATTTCAATCCAGAGTATTTAAAATTAATTGTTGATTGTGACTCTCCTCTTGTTGATGCCACTCTTTATCATCAACTTGTGGGGATTTTGATATATCTAGCACATATCAGACCTAATCTCTCTCTTTTTTATCATGGTCTCCAAGTTTAGGCAAAAGCCTCATGACATCCACTGGAAAGAAGCCAAGATAATTCTCATATATCTTCAAGGGAATTTACATTATGGTGTTTTGAAATCTAGCATAGATTCGGTTTCGCTTCTTGGTTATATAGATTTTGATTGGGTAGGGTATGCTATATATAGAAGGTGTATTGTAGGGAATATTTTCATATTGGTGCAGGTATGATTTCATGGTCCAGTAAGATGTTAAGAATAATTTCTCTTTCTTCTTGTGAAGCAGAGTACATGGAAGCTAAGGAAGCAGTGCAGATCTAGCATGTTCTTATCGAGCTTGGACTAGTTTAGAATTTTCCTACTGAGTTAAGATGTGACAATCAAAGTGCAATTAAGCTTTTTTATAATTTATTATATCACTCCAAAAGAAAACACATTGACCTTGATACTCGTTATATTCAAGATCTTGGTGTGGATGGTGTTATTTGTTTGAAGTATTGTCCCACGAAGTAGAAAGCAATAGATATCTTCACTGAATCCATGACGAAGGCGAAGTTTGTGCATCTTCACAACTTATTAGGAATGTGGGAAGTTGTCGTTAAGGGGGAATGTTAATATAATACCATTTCCCTCCATATGTGCTCTATCCCTCTAGTCATCATTAAGGGGGAATGTTAGAATGTGTAATGATGTCTAGTGGTCTCATTTATTGTTGTACAAACCTAGATAAGGAATTTTGTAACTACAATGAGTCCTACCTAGAAAATAATCAATAATAATCTTCATAAGTCTCTATCTTATGAAAAATGAGTTATCCCACATGCACCATAGAGTAATTCTCCTATTACCATTCTTTATATAAAAGAGGTGGACAAATATTTATCCCACATGTATTATGGAATATGATCTTCCATGCATCTAGCATATATAATAGAGGTGAAGTAGATCCATTGGGTATATGAAAATTATTGTGACAAATATTGCACAAATGTGATGTAAATCATATGTGGGGGTTCCAAAGATTATCAAAGTGAAAGTTTCTAGAATAATAAGAAGATCATCCTTCCATGGATGTTCACCCATTTAGGATTTACCACATAAAATCGATCATCTTTTCTCTCTTTCCTTTCTTGCATATTCTATTAATTATTTGATGATTGTGTTGATAGGAGATTAGACTAGTAAGATTCGGGTTATTGATTTGCATGTTAATAATCTATTATTATATGTTAATGCATATTTATCAATTCTAACATTTATATCATTAGTTTTAATGAGTGATTTTGTATTTCATTTTACATTTTTTTCAAAAATAAGTGTTAAAATATGTGTCTTGCAATGCCATTAAAATGTTTTTTTCTATGTTAATTTAAAGGTTATGAATAAATTTAATCTTCTAAGTTCATTAGCCAAACCTTTCCTAATTCATATCTTCTTTCTTTCTTTCTTTTTCTTTTTTCCCCAGCCTAGGAACTTGCATTGGAGGCACGGTAAACCTGGGTCTGGGATAACCTAAATATTGGATGGAAGAACAATTTTCCCAATCAAGAAGATGCCACCAAGGTTACACGGGGTAACCAAGTTCAATCCTAGGATTTCCTTCAGACAACAACAAAACTTCACCATTGGACATATATCTATATTAACTTAGCTTTGAATCCAAAAGTAATTAGTTATAGGAGAATCTAATTAATCTCCCCAATAATAAACTTAAAAACTAAAAATATTGTATTTGTATGCAAATTAATAAATCAAAACCACATAAACCATAGTATATAACCAATCATAAAAATGATAAATTATCAAGGTCATAGTGACCCATAAAAATCATATAGTCAATCATATTTAATTAATATTTCTCTTAATATGAATGTTAGTTGTTCATTTACTTCACATGCATTTTATATGGTTTCACGTATGATCATAAACCGTTTAACACATCTCTACTCTTTCTTCAATCATATTAGGGATTGAAGAACAAAGATAATGACTTAAAACAAGGTAGAAATAGGTAATGTGGTTGACTTTACTATCCAAATTGTATATAATAACCATATATACATAGTGATTTACAAAGTCAACCATATACATTATGGCTATTTATAAAGTTGATATAGTCATCTATATAGACCATACAATCAAACATATAATACATTTAATCAATCTTAAAGACCATACTTAACCATGAAAACTATGTAGTACACCATCGTGTTGTAAATCATAAAAACCATATTGTCAACTAGACCATAATCAACAATAATTTATATAAAATATAGTCGACAATGAAAATCATATACTTAACCATATAGAAAATAGTCTTGTGTATTCCAAGTCACCTATAATCTAAGTGGTATGGTGTTGAATGTGAATATTTCACAAAATTAACCACCTAAATTTCCATCAGAATATTTCATTCTTAAATTCCTTGTTTGTTTACACTAAATCAATGTGAATATTTCACAAAATTAACAACCCAAATTTCCACCATAATATTTCATTCTTAAATTCCTCGTTTGTTTACACTAAATCATGGATGAATAAAAAAATTTGGTCATAACTTGTATCATTAAGTGACATCCATCAACAATGAACACTATTGTGATTAAATAAATCCCCACATTAGTGATGCTAGTAATTTCCACATTATCTCCATTGCAACACTAGTAACATCCAAAAATATGACCAAATAAATTTCCACATTTATACTAGGTTGGTCTTATAACCATTTTACATCCTTACTAGCATTCTTATCAAAATCATTAGTTGTTTCCATGGAGGGTCGTAAGTACATTCATATGAATGACCACAATTACATTCTTAGTAACATCCTAAATTAAGTCTACAGGTTGTAATTTAATCCTAATTTATTTAATAGAAATGGTTATACTTTGTAAATAGAAATGGTTATACTTTGTATCGATGTAATTCAAAATATAGTGCATATATCTACTCTTCCTTTGGTGCTTTTACAGTCCTATGCCACCTAGAAAGACTAACAACAACAACAATACTATTAAACTCTTGTTTTAAGTGTTTCCAAACTGGGCTAGTGGAAACTATGTCATGTGCGCTTTAGTTCAGTAGTGGGCCATGCTTCATGTGAAGATATTCAACCACCACTAAACAAGGACCTCCTTGCTGTCTCTTCACCAACCTTCTCCCCTTACCACCTTGGCAGGGAAGGCCATCAAATCATTTATTTCTTTTTATTATACCAAAACTCATTTTCAATACCAAAAACTTCAGCATATATCTATCCTTATTTATTTTATCCAACGTTAAGGCTAGCACTAGCCTAGATTTACTATGCTCTGATTCATAATTGAAAAAAAAAACTATCCTTATTGCCATAGGTTAGTTTATCCTTGGTTTTCCACCTTATGCAGAGTGTGGTTAGTGGCTAACTACAAGAATATATAATATATGTTTTTATGGAAAACCAAAAGAATATTCATATATGTCTTAGCTTTCCATAAATTTAAAAAATGATTATGGTCAAAATTGTTCACATATAACCTGCATCCATTGTTCTGCATACTCTCACCTTTTAGACCCGAAACTTAAAACTTATGCATTTATCCATCCTTGTTGTAATAGGTTGGTTGATACTTTGTTTTCTATTGTTTTAAGACTGTTGCAACCTTGTGCTTTATTAGGGCATTTGGAAGTCTTATCTTGTTCTTGCATCCTACTTAAATATCCAAACTTTTTTTTAACTTGTTCATCATTTCCCACTTGTCAAGCTTCACAAAATAACTTTTTGTATGAAATGCTACACTATTTCTTATGAAATGGTACTTCAAGTTGTATTTCAAGAGCTTCCCCTGACATGATCGTAGAGGGCATCAACTCCCTTAAGGTTTCTTGAGTTCAAGTACTCCCTAACATTAGCTATTATATTGTTGCTTGTAGAGTCAACCACATGGTCAGCTCCTAATGACTTGATAAAATCTTCTTTTTCAAGTCCCCTGATTGCACATACTTGAAAAGCTCAATACTGTATGCTATGTTCCTTTCATTTGTTTGTAACACATGTATTAATTGCATTTCAAAGTAACATCTTTGTTAAAAATATATTTAAGACTTTCAATGCGAAGATTTTCCAGTGACTTAAATGATATTGAAACAAACTAAACTTTTGAATGAAGGACAAAGTGTGCCCTTAAAAAAGGAGACTGATATTACAAAGAAACAAAAGAAACTTCTTAAAAACCAAGAAGAAAAGATGCAAGTTTGGGGAGTAACATTGTAAGGAAGGGATTTCTCAGGGAATGCCAAAATGTCCTAGAAAAATATTCATTTCTGAAATATAAGAGAAGAATACATAGAGACTAGTTAACCCTAGAAATATCTTCAAGGCAAATATAATCATATATAGCACAAAATGGAGAGGGATTGCACTTAAGCTTATGCAATATAAATTACAATTGATAGTTAAATTGTATAACAAATGTTTTTATGATCTTTAACATTTATTAGAACTGTTGAATGTTTTACATCATTGGAATGACATCTTAGTTGTAACTTATTTGAAATTTTATTATCGTGTGTGCACTTTGATATGATGTAATATGATTATAGTTTCATTTCATATGTTGTAATATTAGATATATAACAGAGAAATTAATTATTGCATGAAATAAATAATAACTTTTCATTCTAAATGTTTTTTTTGCAGAACAAGGATCTTCCGGAAGATCAGATGATCCTCATCAAATAGATCCAGATCACGTTGGGTCTGATGCTAAGATGGAAGATGATGCTTATGATGACACATATGCGAATGACAGCGAGGCCGATGCTGATGCAGATGACGATGATGATGATCATGATGATCATGACCACGATGGTGATGATGATGATGATAAGATAGTTGCTGGTAGCAACTAGTGACATTCATGATCATATAGACTGCATCATGGATCATTTTTTATATATTTTTATAATTCCTCTTTTCATGGTTACTATCATATGTATCATTTTCATGGCCTCTAGGATCATATTTTTGAGTTGTATAATTTTGAATTATATAATTTGGACATGACGTATCATATTGACTTGTATCATTTTGTTTTACACCATTTGTACATAATGTATTATTTTGACTTATGTCGATTGTTGGATATGTATAATTTTCACATGTTATTGATCTGCTGGCATATTTGACTTTCACTTGTTCTAGGTATATATGATGATGATCTTATCAGTATTGACTTGTCAATTTTTATATATTGAAAGTGGTTGATGATTTTTGGATGCATATTTATTACGTATGATGGTTTTGATTTACTGCTCATGATGGATGTTGTCAAATTCACTTAAATTATAGATATTTGACTCACGTCTTTTAATTGTAGATGATGATCATGTTAAAACAATTATTTTGTTTTTTATATATCCTGGATGTTGTAGATTCTATTTTGATGGAGATTTAATAAGTATAATGATGTTGTTAATTTGTATGGATGTATGTTTCCCTAAAAATTATTTATAAATGTTATCCTATAAAATATTTCAAATGCATTTATATGGCTTACTGCATAATCATATAAGTTATTTAAGAGACATGATAGATTTAACTAATTAAATTGAAATAAAACATATTAAATTAATAATTGTAAGCAAAACAAGAAGCATTTTTGGAATCAAGAAAGGAAGCAACAATGGAAGCATATTTGGAGGCCAGACCAGGAGCAAAAGTGGAAGCAAAACTAGAATCCAAACTAGAAGAAAAACAAGAAGCACAACTGGAAGCAAAACAGGAAGCAAAACTAGAAGAAAAAATAGACGTAAAACTAGAAGCCAAACCAGAAGCCAAACTGGAAGCCATATCATAAGAAAAATTGGACGTAAAACCGGAAGCCAAAACAGAATCCAAACTGGAAGCAAAATTGGAAGGCATATCAGAATCAAAACTGGAAGCAACACTTGGGCTATTCCCGGCACTAATATTGGCATCATTTCTGTTGATATTCCTGACGCTAAACCTGGCACTATTCCTGGCACTGAACCTCACACTATTCCTGGCATTGAACCTGGCACTATTCCTTACACTATTCCTAGTGATAAACCTAGCGCTATTTTTGGCGCTAAATCTTACGTTATTCCTGGCGCTATTCCTATCACTATTTATGGCACTATTTTTCCAACGCTAAATCCGGCACTAATTGCAGCGCTAATTTCGACACTAAATTTGGCGCAATCATAAACAGTCCAGATTGTGCCCAGTTTTGCGCCGGGAAAGGTGTCTGATTCATGAATTGAAATACACTAAATTCCGACGCTATTTTAGGTGCTAATTGCATGTTCTGTTGTAGTGATTCTTGTTCATTGATAATTTCAAGTTCGTGAAATTTCACCAGTTTAATGATCATTTATTTATGAAAAAGACCTATTTGTTGAGAGTTGTCATTTTCCAAGAGACGTTTGTTTCTTACATTTATCATATATTTAGGATGAACTAATGTGTGATGTATGTTTTTCTATAGGATTATGTTTCATTCTAGTATATTTGTGGAGCATAATAGAGGATTTTCCTTGTTACTATAGCGGGATTCATTTTTGGCTTCAAACGGATGAGAGAAGAGAATTTGGCACATACAAATAATTTTTTGCAAAAAAAAATTTCTGTTTAGAGTATGGATTTTATGTTGAAAGCTTAGTGTCATTTATATGTTGAATGGTTCAGTCACAGGAGGAACTAGTGATGGGGGCAGGCCTAACATTTGAAGCCACAACACAACATAGAGTTGTATTGTTTTTGGCGGTTTCGTTGAGTTTCCTGCAGTCACCTTGGTGATTTCGGGCACAAAAATATATAAAGATTCTAAATCAATGCATGGTGTTGCTACTACATTGTGCCAGAAGTTGATTTCCACTGAATTTCAATAGCATTGATTTCTACATTAGGTAACACTAGAAACGCATCAAGATAAAATAAATAGAGAGTTCTAGAGATCGAATACAACCTGCTTAATTGTTTTCATCTTGTATGCACACCTTAATTGGAGTGCAAATAGTTACAAATATTAAGAATTAACAATACATAACTGCAAATATAATGGTAAAAATATTACCTACAATACGCCATTGATTTCCTCCTAGCAGGCGGATTGTATCATAAGCCTTTAAACTTAAGTTTACTTTATGATTATTTACAAACCTCATGTTCGCCTGTGGGGCTAATGCAAGCAATATTTGAATCAGAACCCATTCCATGATGCGTAGTATTCGAGCCCCAGAATCTAAGAAAAAGACCACGCTATAGATTTTAAGGGTTCCAGGCATGTTGGAGATGATGGATTGAAGGTCTTGTCATTTCTTGGAAAATTAAAAACATTTCACTTGAATAGTTCAAACATTAATGATAATTTTGAAGACCCCCAGGTTCGAACTCGAGAAGTCGGGAAATTTAGAGTGAATAACAACTTTAACATTACAGCCATCTCAACACTTATACACGTGGCATTTTTATAAATTTTAGTATTAAAAATTAGTTTTATTTAATTTTCATGTTTTACAATTAAAATGATTCTATCAGGGATTTATGTCCCATCAAAGACATCCTACACCAATCAAAATTTCCGAATATTGTATTTTAAAAATTTGCGAATTTATTTTAAGTTTTTAAAATATTATGTTTAATAATAAAATTCTGCAAAACTTTATAAACTTTGTAAAAAAATTGTGTCAAAATGAAAATTAATAGAGGTCAATGATGTTTGACTAATCCATCCATTAGTACATCCCTGCCTTGACGAGGAATAATAATAAATGTGATTCTATACACATGCATGTCAATTGTGAAAGGCTTGATATTGCATAGTCATAGGCATTTTATTCTATGGAACATGCTTTTCTTATCCACTTTCGTATATGATGTACATGTTAAGTGTATATATTTGAGTTTAAATTTTTTATTTAATTATTCATTTTTATTAATTTGTAGACGTGGATATTATTTTAGGAGTAAGTTAAAAAGCAGAGAAATCTAATTTTTTCATCTAATGTTTTCTCTAAATTTGATAGAAATTTTCTAAGAAGTTATAGTCCTATATAATTTCATGAAAGTTTCAATCATTTACCTTTTTCTTTGGGGATTAAGCCCATTTAAGAATATTAAAATGATTCAAATTTCAAACAATAAGTAGACTAAGATGAAACTTTTATCTTACCTGAAAAAACTCATAAAAAAAATGAGTTTATCCATTTTTTAATTCACTCCATTATTATGATAATGATGATGATTAATGTCCATTGAGGCCAACTTTAGTCTATCAGGCCTTAAGAAAGGTAAGGAAATACTTGGTTTACTTAAGAATTTTATTTCTATGTTCGGAAATCTTAAGGGAAACATTCATAAGTCACCATAGTTTTGATGCATTAAAAGGTTAGGAAGGTTGATATTGATATAGCAATTATTTTGAAATTACCATCTAATGTGGGTGTAGATAGGATGATCTAAAAGAAATTACTTTTCATCTTCAACCCTCTTAGTGTCACAAAGATGAAAACTTTCAATCCATCATGTCTTAGGAACTATCCAATGTACCATTTCACTATGGAAATCATGAGAATTGGTTCTTATTTTAGGAATGTTGATTTTCTTCTTTATGCTAGTAAAAACAAAGAGATGTTGTTGATGTTCTAGACTATGGTTGATAACCTCTTTATAGTATCATAATTTTTTGTTATCCTTTAATTATTTATCACACCACAGACCCTCCTTAAATCTAAATGTAATAATATTTTTAAAAATGATCATTATTTTGTACAATGACCTCTTCCTCAATTCCCCAATGATTTAGCCAAGACTTGACATCTTTATGCCAATCCTACTTGAGCCACAGATGATTTTGACTAGATTTTGAAGCAATCTTAGGAAGATTTTTGTCTTCCATGTTTTTTATCTTGTTCTTGTACATTAGGTACCTAGTCATAGCCATGCTCTCAACGGGGGAAGCTCACTTCTATGAGGAGGATATGATAGGGTGTATTGATTTTAATTTTGAGATTATAAGTTATAAAACACTTAAGGATTCACTCTATTTTTCTCCATGATTATCTAAAGATGTTGTAACTTTGAAATTCATAACCATATAACATAACAAGAGTGATAGGATTCTCAAAGAAGAGTTCTTCTTATTGCAAAGCCAGAGGTCCACTGATTTACAACTATTTTCAAGTCCATAATAAGCTTTCCACCCTCCATTTATGTTATTCACAATACTATAGTTTCAGTTAAGCTTATTACAAAGATAGATTCCAGGATATTTGTATGAAGTCATTTCCTCCAAGTTGTTGTTGTCATATATGAAATTAGTGTAAGTGATATTTTTGGACTTGATTATCATAACCTTTTTTTTAGCGTTAATATCCATACCCATACTAGAGAAAAAATCCATGAGAGTTTTTAGTTGCTTGTCCAGATCATAGGGACTTATCGCCGTAACAAAATATCATTAGCATAAAAAAAAGGATGATTACTATACTAGATAGCTAGAGCTGTACTAGCACAACTTTCTTCTTCCAAACAACCCTCTAACTTGTCAATGTATATACCAAAAAGGGTAGGGGAAAAGAGACAACCTTGCTTGACTCCAATATTACAATTAATTTCCTTCACCCAACCCTCAATGTTCCTAAGCTTGAAAATAACATTCTCATACAACCTTATCACAACAAATCTCAATTGGAAATGAACTTTTATCTCTTCTATTCTATTCCAAAGGTTAGTTTTGGGCACCATGTCAAATGCTTTCTAAAGTCATTGAAGCAACATAACAGATTGGTTTTATTAGTGTGACACTCCTTACAATGATCCTAAGCGTAAGAATGTGGTCAATAGTTAAATGATAGGTTCTCAATTTAAGTTGGCCTTTAGCTTGTTTTTCTTGGCTTTCTAGCCATAGATTGGTCTTCTTTTACAACTAGATCATGCAAAGGTTTTTTTATTTGTATTTTATTTCATGTGAAAATACATTCACTTTTTGGTGTTTTTAAGTTATAGCAATACCTCAATCAAGGTATTTTTTTACAATTTTGGCATAGAATCTCAATCGAGTTAATTCTTATGTTGATCAAATATATTTAACCCAATAGGACCTTGATAGATGGTTTGATAAACCCTCGATTGAGGTATTCAAGAAATTAAAATTAAGCACTTGATTGAGCATTGAAATAACCCTCTATTGAGCTATATAGCTCGATTGGGGGTTTGAAAACCTAAAGTCCTAGCCTCATTTTATAGGATTTTATGCAAATGAGACTTGTTGGAGATTAAACCCCTTCATATCTATCATGTTAGGTAGTGGAGCTGATGTCAATGGATTTTTCATTGAATTCTCTATCCAATGACATGTCGTTTTCATAGTTTTGATTTCATAATATATTTTTAATTTCTTTTCTTCTAAAAATTATACTTAAATATTTTTCTTCATAATTTGGGAGGCACTCAAAGAAAATTTGGTAGTAAAATATCTACAAAACTGAAAAATTATTAATAAATATGTGCACACTCGATATATTGTTGGTAACACAAAGGTGTATAAAATGCAATTCAAATATTAATTTTTCACATTTGAAATATATATATAGATATATATATATATAGATATGCAAAAAAAAGTGCACTACTACAATATGTCTAGATCATGGTCATATAATTTGTTTTTGAACATTATACATTAAATGTTGGGAACACAAGTCTTCATTAACTTTTCCTAAATTTTACAGGGACAAGCATTTAATTAATACCAATTTGACACATTAAATGGAATAAATATTTTTTGAAAAAAGTATCATTAGAAAGACAACACAATTCCTTCCAATTTGTTTTTTTGTTGCACTACAAAACTCACTAGGCGTAAATGAATTTCAATAAATTCAATTTAAAAAAATATGTAAAATGTCAAAGTTTCATTGCCACGTTTCACTAAAAAGTGGGATAGATATTCATGGATTAACCCATAAACCTTTAGTGTTTCACAATCCGATCCAAAGAAACTGATTTATTAAACCTCATAGTCAACTTGAATCTATAGTCCAGACATTCTAAACAATCCTATCGTGTTCTTGAAGAGTATGAGACAAGCGAAAGTTAATGTGACATCTCTTTTTTGTAGTGTATAATAATTAATTGTTGTTTGTATATTATAAAGCTTGAAAATTTTTCATATATATATAATATGGTCTTTAACGTCCGCTGAGACCAAAATTGGTCTATTAGACCTTAAGAGAAAAAACTAGACAAAATTATTTGATTTGTTTTAAAATATTATTCCTATGCTCAAAAAGCTTAAAGAGGATCATCCCTAGCTCACTGTAGTTTTGAGGAGTTATAAGGTTAGAGAGGTAAATGTTGGAGAAAAGATTATGAAACTAAGAGCTAATGTGGGTGTAGGCATGGCATTCTAAAAGAAAGTGTTTTTCATCTTCAATGCTCAGAGACTCGCAAAGATGGAAAATCCTTTAGTTCCACGGATTGTTAGGGGTTGTCTAGCATCCAGTTTCACTATATTGAAGCTCGTGAGAGTTCGTTCTAATATTGGCAATATTAATTTTTTTATTTGATCTCGTTAAGATAGAATGATAATTTTATCCTCAAGATTAGGGTTACTGATCTCTTTATAATATCGTAACTTGATTTTAACCCTAAATATTCATCGCACCACATATTCTCTTTGAAAGTAGAAGTAATAATATTTATAATTTTATCGATATTTTGCAAAGTCACTAGTTTTGTCGATCCCCAATAATTTAACCAAGTCATGGCATCTTTAAGCCACCCCCACTTGAGGTGTAGGTGGATTTGGTTGGATTTAAGAGCAATTTTAGGAATCCAGTGGTCTCCTATATTGTTTATTTTTTTCTCGTACATTAGATGATATCTAATCATAGCCATGCTTTCAATGGGGGAGAGCCCCTCTTCTAAGAGTATAGGATAGGGCGTATTTCTCTTCATTTCAAGATTATAAGTAATAAACCGCTTCTAGATTTGCTCAATTCTTCTCCACGATTCTCTATAAATGTTGCATCCCCAAGCTTTGTTGAAATATTGTAACTTCTAAGAATCTTATATTTGTACTTTATTATTCCGGAGATGTTCCATTCCTCCGAGGAGACCCTATTATATATCTAGAGATGTTTATTCCTCCGAGAGAGTGTGGTAACTAAGGTTATTAGATCTCCCATGTGAGGTCGGCCTTGAGTTAGCTCTTTAGGGGTTATTAGACTCTCTTAGGAGAGGTCGGCCCCATTAGGGTAAAAAGTCAGTTAGAACACAAGTATAAATAGAGGAGGTGTGTTCCTCATTTATACTATTCATTCACTCACTTGTGTATTGCGCATAGGAGAGAGAGAGGTCTGCATAGGAGGAGAAGGAGCTCTTGTTGAGGTCTACATCTTGTATTGGGTTGATTATCTATATTGAGGAAAGCTTTGTTGGGTTTTCTACCCCATGAGGGTTTCCCAGGGTAAATCTTTGTCTATCTTGTGATTGTGTTTCTTTTAGTGATCTTGCTTGTGAATTTAGGCTAAACTTAACATGGAATCAGAGCTAGCCTGAATAGGACATATTTCACAAGGTGTAATTACCTCTCTCTACTCCTCCGATGAAGAATAGGGTTTTTGCAAAAGTTGGATTTGTTGGATTCTGATTGCATGGCTAGATAGCCCTCCTCAAAATCAAAGTTTTGATCCCTAGATCAAACTTTTTGAGTGGGTAGAACTCCGGGAAAGTCAAACCCTAGTTTGGGTTTTGGACCAAAATTACAAAAAACCAGTAAACCAGAAAAGTGCGCACCTGTGCACCAGTAAACCAGAAAAGCTGCGAACCTGTGCACCAGTAAACCAGAAAAGTCAAGACCAGAAAACCAAAAATTATGTTGCAGATCTAGAAGGTGAAAAGTTGAAGTTTCCAGAAGCAGAACACACCAGTATTCTCAATTAAATCAAGCACATATCTTGGTAAGTGTTGTTCTATCTCTTGAGAAACTTCAATCTCTGTGACCCCCCTGGATAAGATGGCTCCAAGCACTAAGCTTGAAGACAAGTTAGAGGGTATAGAGAATTTATGGGCATGGAAATATAGGATTGGTCTCATTCTTGAAGAGAATGATCTTGTCCAATATGTCAAGGATGAGGTTGCAGAACTTGAGGAAGATGAAACCAAAGAGAAGTATAGGAAGGACTTGATTAGGGAAAAGAGAATCATTGTTGATTCTATTAAATACCACTTGATTCCCCAAGTGGCATCCAAGAAGACCCCAAAGGAAATGTATGATGCCCTTTCCAGAATGTATGAAGGAAAGAACATCAATAGGAAGATGAACTTGAGAGCTCAATTGAAGAGCACTAAGATGAATAAAGGAGAATCTATTCAAGATTATTTCTCAAGGGTTTCCCAGTTCAAGGAACAACGAGATGCTATTGGAGATACCCTTGATAAAGATGAACTAGTCATGACTGCTCTAAATGGTCTCACTAGACCTTGGGAGTCATTCATCCAAACAATGTGTGCCAAAAAAGAAAGTATGAATTTTGATGTGGTATGGGAGGATTGCATTCAAGAAGAAGCTAGGGTAGCCAATAGAGAATCCTTGCTCAAAGAAGATGATCAAGAATTAGCCACCAATACCAAAAGAAGAAGAAGCCAACCCAACTTCAAGAAAGGAAGCCACAAGGATTCTCAACCTCCACAAAGGTTTCAAAAGAAAAGAGGAGTTGATTCAGGAAGATATTTCTCATCATTCCAATGTTTCAATTGTCACAAAATAGGACACATTGCTAGGGAGTGTCCCTCAAATAAAAAGAAGAGTTTTCATCTTAAAAGACATCAAGCACATCTAGCAGAAGATGATAGTGAAGAAGAAGAAGAGGAGGAAAGACCCCAAAAGAAAAGAGTTAGAATAGAAAAAGAGGATGCAGAAGAGTATGTTCTATTCTTTGCACTCTCTGGGTCTATGACACCTGGAGAAGATACATGGCTTATTGATAGTGGTGCTTCAAAGCACATGACAGGTCAAAAGAAAACTCTCTCAAAACTTGAAGAGAATACATCCCCACAGAAAGTATCTTTAGGAGATGATTATCAATATACCATCAAGGGAGTTGGTGAAGAAAACTACAAGCTTGATTCTGTAACCCCATTGAAGATGAAGGAGATCTTACATGTACCAAGTTTGAAGAAAAAATTACTCTCTATCTCAGCTTTAGATAAGAAAGGCTATAGGGTTGCATTCATAGATGGGAAAGTACTCATGTGGCCCAAAGAAAAATCAATTGAGGATGCAATTGTTATTGGTGAAGAGGAAGGAGGTCTATACAAACTCAAGGGCCATACAGAAGTTGCCCTTGTACATGAAGCCACTAGACCAAATGAGCTATGGCATAGGAGGATTGCTCACGTTAACTACAAGGCACTACCTCATGTGAGCAAGGTAGTTATAGGACTACCAGACTTAAAGATTGATCATGATGGCACATGCAAAGGATGTGCAAAAGGGAAGAATATCAAGAACCCATTTCCAAAGAGTGAAACAAAGAATAAGAGTACCTTGGAATTAATTCATTAAGATGTATGTGGACCAATGCCCTCCACATCTTTGAGTGGATATGAATACTATATTACATTTATTGATGATTATTCAAGAAAGACTTGGATATACTTTCTAAAAGGAAAGAATGAAGTCTTTGGAAAGTTCAAGGAGTTCAAAGCCTTGATAGAAAATCTTTCAAAAAATAAAATCAAAATACTCAGGATAGATAATGGTGGAGAGTATACTTCAAAGGACTTTGAATACTTTTGTAAAGAAGCTGGAATCAAGAGGGAACTAACCACTCCCTACAATCCTCAACAAAATAGTGTTGCGGAGAGAAAGAATAGAACCATTATGGAAGCTGTAAAGACAATGATACATGATCAAGACCTACCTATGTACCTATGGGTTGAAGCAGCTAGGACAATAGTCTATGTGCATAATAGACTATCTCATAGTCCTCTTGATTTCAAAACCCCAGAAGAAGTGTTTACAGGAAAGAAACCTGAGGTAAGTCACCTCAAGATATTTGGATGCCCAGTATACATTCACATTCCAAAAGAAAAGAGGACCAAGCTGGATCCTTCTGGAAAGAAGGGAATATTTGTTGGATATTGTGAAGCATCCAAAGCATTCAGAATTTACATCCCAGGTTTCCATCATATGGAAATAAGTAGGGATGTGACTTTTGATGAAGAAGCATCTCATGCAAGATCTAGGAAGTGCCAGTATGAAGAAGTATATGAAGAAGATGCACCTTCCAGAACTGCAGAGGTTGTACCCAACCTTGAATATGTAACACCTAAAGACCATTACATGTTAGAACCACAAGAACCCCCTATCAAAAACATATCAAGAAAGAGAAGGCCAGCATGGGCAAGAGATATTATACTAGGAGCAAAAAAATATGGAGCTCCTGAAGGCTCCACCAGAGTGAGCAAGAAACCAAAGTCATTTTCCCAACTATATGGCTTTGATGTGTGATCTGGTAGATCAAGAACCCACTAGTTATGAAGAAGCATCTCATAAGAAAGAGTGGGTAGAGGCAATGACTGAGGAGTACCAGTCAATAATGAAGAATGATGTTTGGGATATAGTTCCCAAACCAAAAGACAAAAGTGTGGTATCCTCCAAATGGATATACAAAATAAAGTATGTTGCGGATGGTAGCATTGAAAAATATAAGGCAAGGTTTGTGGCCAAAGGATTCTCTCAAAAAGAGGGAATTGACTATGAGGAGACATTTGCACCAGTTGCAAGGTACACTTCCATTAGAACCATCATGGCACTTGCATCCATGATGAAGTGGGAATTACACCAGATGGATGTAAAGACAGCTTTCCTGAATGGTGTGATTGAGGAAGAAGTGTACATAGAAAAAACACAAGGATTTGAGGTGGAAGATGGAAAAACCCATGTGTGCAAATTGAAGAAGGCTTTGTATAGGTTGAAGCAAGCTCCCATAGCTTGGTATGGAAGAATTGACAGTTTCTTGACAAGCTTGGGCTTTACCAAAAGTAAAGTTGATCCTAATCTTTATCTCAAGGTTATGGATGATGAACCTGTCATATTGTTGCTATATGTGGATGATCTATTTCTGACTGGAAATGAGAAACAGATTATCGAGTGCAAGAAGAATCTCTCTTCGGAATTTGAGATGAAAGATCTCGGATTGATGCACTACTTCTTAGGTCTGGAAGTATGGCAAGGCTCAGAAGAAATCTTTCTCAACCAGGGTAAGTATGCTGTGGAAATATTGAAAAGATTCGATATGTTGGAATGCAAAGCCATGGCCACTCCCATGGATTCCAACTTGAAGCTGTTAGCTGATGACTCTTCAGAGTTAGTGGATGTGACTCTGTACAGACAGATTATTGGGTCATTAATGTATCTGACGAATACCAGACCAAATATATGCTTTGTAGTGAACACCTTGAGTCAATATCTAGTGGAACCTAGACGAGTTCACTTGGTAGCTGCAAAGCATGTGATGAGGTACCTAAAGGGTACGATATATTTTGGTCTATGGTATTGTAAAGATCATGACTTCAGATTGTATGGCTACATAGATGTTGATTGGGAAGGAAGTGTATCAGACAGGAAGAGTACATCGAGTGGATGTTATTGTCTTGGATCTGCCATGATCTTGTGGTTTAGCAGGAAGCAGTCTAGTGTGGCTCTCATCACAGCTGAAGAGGAATATATACGCTGCTTGCTATGCTAGTTGTGAAGCAGTATGGCTTCGGAAGTTGTTATCAGGATTGTTTGACTTAGAGATGGACCCACTGTGATCCTGTGTGACAACCAGAGTTGTATCAAGATGACAGAGAATCCAGTATTCCATGATAAGTCAAAGCACATAGAGATCTGTTATTTATATATACAGGATATGGTGCAGAAAGGATCTATCAAGATCGAGTATGTGGGCACTGACGAACAAGTTGTTGATATATTGACCAAACCTCTGTCTCGAGTAAAGTTTGAGTATTTCCAAGACAAGCTTGGTGTTGTTCAGAAGGACCCTCCTCAAAAGGGGGAGTGATATGGTCAATGATGATATTTGGATACTGGTATCGATGAGGATACTTGTATTGATGATGAGATTGCCTATATTGACGATAAGGTCAATAATGAGGATACCTATATTGATGTGGATACATGTACCGTTGATGAGGTTACATGTTTCGACGATGAGGTCGATGATGAGGCTACTTGTTTTGACGATGAGGTCATTGTATGGTCCCTAGTGGACGTGATAGGACTGCATCATCCCTGAATGCTTGGTTCAAAATGTACATGATGGGGATTGCATCATCCTAGAACCACTAAGTTCAAAATGTACGTGATGGGGATTGCATCATCCCAGAACCACCAGTTTAAAATGTACGTGATGGGGATTGCATCATCCCGGAACCACTAGTTCAAAATGTATGTGATGGGGATTGCATCATCCCAGAACCACTAGTTCAAAATGTACGTGATGGGGATTCCATCATCCCGGAACCACTAGTTCAAAATGTATGTGATAGGTATTGCATCATCCCAGAACCACTAGTTCAAAATGTACATGATGGGGATTGCATCATCCCAGAACCACTAGTTCAAAATGTACGTGATGGGGATTGCACCATCCCGGAACCACTAGTTCAAAATGTACATGATGGGAATTGCATCATCCCGGAACCACTAGTTCAAAATGTACGTGATGGGGATTGCATCATCCCGGAACCACTAGTTCAAAATGTACGTGGTAGGATTGCATCGTCCTTGGACTTATGTCCTAAATTGAGAGGGATTGACCATCCTGTAATTGGATCATGTGTATTGATGATGATGTTTTGATCGTGATGATCTAGATGACGATGTTGTTGATCATGATGGTATAGATGACGATGCTACCGATTGTGATGGTCTAGATGACGATGTTGTTGATCCTGATGATCTAGATGACGATGTTGTTTTTCGTGATGATCTAGATGACGATTTTGTTGATCGTGATGGTCTAGATGACGATGTTGTTGATCGTGATGATCTAGATGACGATGTTGTTGGTCGTGATGATCAAGATGACGATGATGTTGATCGGTAGATCCAGATGATGATGATGCTATAGCTGATCGAGTGCTGCAGAAGATGAAGACTCAATACTGACGATGTTGATGTTCCAGTATTGATTATGTTTCAGTAACTGAATAAGTTACTGATGATGATGTATACAGAAAGCTTCCAATGATTTATAGATGTATCATGTATCATGTAGTTGATGACTCCTTGCTCCTGTAGATGTTGTTATAATATCCTTCTCGTTAAGGGGGAGTGTTTAAATATTGCAACTTCTAAGAATATTATATTTGTACTTTATTATTCCAGAGATGTTCCATTCCTTCGAGGAGACCCTATTGTATATCCGGAGATGTTTATTCCTCCGAGAGAGTGTGGTAACTAGGGTTATTAGATCTCCCATGTGAGGTCGGCCCTGAGTTAGCTCTTTAGGGGTTATTAGACTCTCTTAGGAGAGGTCGGCCCCATTAGGGTGAAAAAGTCAGTTAGAACACAAGTATAAATAGAGGAGGTGTGTTCCTCATTTATACCATTCATTCACTCATGTGTGTATTGCACATAGGAGAGAGAGAGGTCTACATAGGAGGAGAAGGAGCTCTTGTTGAGGTCTACATATTGTATTGGGTTGATTATCTATATTGAGGAAAGATTTGCTAGGTTTTCTACCCCATGAGGGTTTCCTAGGGTAAATTTTTGTCTATCTTCTGATTGTGTTTCTTTCAGTGATCTTGCTTGTGAATTTAGGCTAAACTTAACAAGCTTCAAAACCATATAAGATAACGGGAGTGACAAGTGTTTTAAAGAGGAATTTATTTTTGTCCTACATCACAAGGTTTGTCAATTTACAATTGTTTTCAAGACCGAAGTAAGCTTTCCACCCTCCATTAATCCTCTTCTCGATGCTATAGTTCCAGTTGAGCTTGTGATGGAAGTCAATTCCTAGATATTTATAAGAATTTACTTCCTCTAGGTTTCTATTTTCTATATAAAATTGTCATAAGTACCAATATTGGATTTGATAATCATGAATTTTGTTTCGTTGGTGTTAATGGTCATGCCCACATTGGAACATAAATACTTGAGAATTCTTAATTACTTCTCAATATCATAGGGGTGCCTTGTCATAAGAATAATATCATCAACATAGAGAAGAAGCATGATCATTATTCCCGCTAAGGTCGTTCCAAAAAATCCTGCTTCTTCTAAACAACCTTCTAAATTTGCAATGTAAATGCTGAAAAGGGTAGGGGATAGGGGGAATCCTTGCTTAACTCCAATATTACAATTAATATCATGTTACCAACCCTCAGTTTTTTTAAAAAAATTTAGCAATGATGTTCTCATATAACCTTATAGTCGCATCCCTTAGCTCGAATGGAACCTTTAACTCTTCTAATATATTCCATAGGTTCTTTCTAGGAACTATTATGACACTCCTCCGCAATGATCCGAAGTGTAATGAGGTGGTTCATGGTTGAGTGATGCCTTCTGAATACTGCCTAGCCTTTATCCCACTTTCCTGCATTTTTTATCCATATGCTAGTCTTATTTTCCATAATAATACTATATAGCTTGGCTAAAAGAGGGCTAATCATAATGGTTCGATAATTAGAGGGGTTATATTTATCTATGCTTTTAAAAATAGGAACTATAAGGCTATGCTTCCAAGGCTTAAGGAAGCCATGATTGATTACTAGATTAAAGAGATTTTGAATGCATGGGATGAGGATGAGTGCTCATATTTTTAAGATGTATGCTTGGTACCCTTCAATGTCTTTATCTTTTCCATTAGCTAGGCGCTTAATCCCAAATTCTATGTCTTCTAAAGAAAATACTTGCTCATTTTTAAGGAGGGATTGAATGTTATCCACGACATCTGAGGATTTATAAATCCTTTTAAGATAAGAGTTCCAGTCCTCCAAATAAATATTATTATTTTCTTTAGTTTTACAAGTTAGAATTTGTCTCCAAAATTTCTTAGGAGTCGACTTAGATAAGTGTAAAAAATTTTCATGTCTTTTATTTATATAGTAGGTCATTGTTCTTTTAATTAGTGATTTATACTTATTTATCTTGTCAGATTTCAAGGATTCATTAGTAGCTTCCTTAATTTCTCTACGCGCATGCTTACATTCATTATCTTACCAAGGGTTAGTTCTTATATTCTCCAATTTACTATAAATTTTGAGAGATAACTTGTTGATAACAGAAGAGAGGCAAGTAGTAAAATTATGATAGAGTGTAATGTCCCCTTTGCCCATCAGCAAATGCAGGGAAGGAAACATCAACAACACACTGGGGCTTTTGGCAGACTTAGCCCCAATTCCTTTATACTCCAAAATACATAACAATTAAAAACTTCTCTATATAGATGCAAACTCAATAAAACACAACGGAATTAAACATAACAACACACATAAGCATAGATTTGCATTAGCATATTTATCTCAAGAAATCAATAGGCAGAGAATTCAATCCCCTTCTTATGCTACTTCATATCGATGTCATTAACATGAAGAATAATCATTCAAATAACACATTGCAGAACACAGATTGTATATAATTAAAATCACAGAGAGCACTTATCTTGCAACGCAAATGTCCAACAACTGGCTACGTGAGAGCAACGTTCCACCCAACCATAGATCTCTGTCCAGCCTGTATTCTTTCAGCCGAGAGATCACCCCCGAGCTAGGTTGTGTATCCACTAAGGAGGAACTAGATGGCTCACTCACAGTCAGGGTTTCACTCAGACAGCCATGCTAAGCCAACACACCGTTGGGTTTTTCAAGCATGCAATGGGAAATGGAGGAGGATGCTAGTCCACTAAGCTCAATCCCAGAGCCACATACACTTCAAGCTGGACTCAGCAATCCCATCCTCTATTCATACATCCACAATCGGATTTCTTACAACTCTGTCACAAATAACCCCAAATCTGTCACTGATTTTCTGGGCTGTTAAAACTGGGTTTTCCCATGGATTATGGGGTAGCTATTGCTCCCAAATTCGCCCCAAGGATCATACCAATGGATCCCCATTGGATTTCACTATCCAATACCCATTCTGGGCATTTTTGGTCTTCCAAAATCTAGGTTCTCTCAAGGTCACGATTTCTGGTTTCCTCACTCATGGGAGCTCGTTTTTGGATGGAGAATGATGCTAGGTTCCTCCACCATCGAATGGGGATGAGAATGAAGCAACTTTTAAGAGGTAGAGTGACTTGTGGTACAAGTAAACAGAGCCCATACCTACCCATACAAATTTCAGGGCTGCCCATGTTCCATCAAAGCCATGGGATGACATCTCAACCACTTCCTTACAACAGGCATAAATGTCATCTAGGGAAGTCAATGGGTTCTCATAATGACATATGGCAGCCTAGGGTTCCATCCCATAGCCCCCTCACCACTCCCTAGTGGATACACGTGGCCCCTTCTCATTCGTTGCCTCTGCAGCCAGTTTTGGTATTTTATATTGCATGATGTTTATTTACACCCTATTACAATTTCCATGGCTTAAGAGCACATGGGCATCAAATATCAATGCTTGCCCTTTTAAATCAAATTTGGGCTTTCACTAGCGGGGCCTTGGCCTTGAGCTCCACACTAGGGAAACATACATCACATGTACACGTTATTTACAGTAAATGCTAATATATCCTAAGGGTCGAATTGGGGGTATTACATAGAGGTCTTTTATATTGGCCTTATTAGAGAGAGGGAATAGATTCTTCATTAAATCATTTAGAAAGTTGTCTGTATTATTTCTATAGAAGACCAAGTGCTTTTGTCTTTGAGAATTTTCCTCTATGGATTCATTATGCATGGCAAGACTCAGGGTTATAATTAAAGGTATGTGATCCAAATTAGGCTCGTGGTCATTTAAGACGTCAAAATTTATTATTTCGTTCTATAGAGGGATATCGGAAATGACATAATCGACCACACTACTTCCAAGAACATGAATGCAAGTCATCCTATTCAAATTTGGCCACTTTTTTAGGTTGTTAGAGAGAGAGAGAGAGAGAGGTTATCGCAACCTACCATCGCCAATGCTGCTGGGAATTTGGATAGTTCCGTGACAATAGGTTCCCAACTCAAATCCTTCTAGGTGGTGAGCACTAGTCTATGCCAAAGGGTTTACTAGGGATGACATACCTAAATACAGGGAAGCATACATTGGTATTTCATGCAAAATTTCCTTGGAAATAGTAAAAGAAATATGTTCCCACACACACACATATGCAATTTCAACCCAAATAGAGATATCTCACCCTTAACCTAATTTAGTAAGCTTATGGTCATCTCAACTATGACTCTCTTTTTCTTTTAAGTAACTCAATTTTATTGAGGGAAATATGTTCTAGTAAGTTTCACTTCAATCTCGCATTCCTTGAAATATCATTTTAATTCATTGGAGAAAAATTGTATTGTATATACCTTTGGCACCTTCAATATTTTGCTAGTGTATCTCCTAGCTAATACTTTGAAAGAAACAGATTCCTCAAAAGAATTTAAAGTCTTAATCTTGAGGAAGTACATATAAATTTTCTTTTGAAAACCATCTTCAAATATAAGGAAATATTTAGTATGTCCTAATTTCTTAAATTTCTCAACAAATTGAGTTTAGAATATACTTTCTCCCCAAGTTCATTCACACTAACCTATTTCTATGTTGCTTCCCCACAAGCTAAGCCTCATAAATTGACTCCAGAATTGCATCAATTAATGGACGAGAGAATAGATCATGCACACAAACCTAATTAATCATGAAAAAATATACACATGTATTATTATTCCTTCAATTTGTTTATTCAAGACAATCTTGAAGCTTATCCAATTCTTGTTAAATTTAACTCTTTTCTTAACCTCAACCCTTCATTTCAAAAAAATCATATTTTCCTCCTTTCATTTTAGTAAGGTTATTAGGAAATAGATATTTGTAATCATGTAAATCTCCACAACCTCTATAACCACCTCTCCATCCAAGTAATCTCCAACTAGAAACATTTTTTTTCATCCTTAATGCCATTGCTAACCTTACTTTTCATGGGTTCACTAAAATCATTTCTCCTGAATTTCTCATATCTTATTATGTTAATTTTTTATCTTTAATTCAAAAACACAATATTACTTGAAATCAAATAATAATCATGAACATAAGCAATCACATTCAATCACATTCGACACATGAATTTACCCTAGGGAAACCCTCTATGACTTGAGGGAGAAAACCCCAACAAAAACTTCCTTAGTATATTGATAGATAGAAGAGAATGTATTTTACATCAAGCACCCTCGGTGCATGTATCATAGCATGAAAGAATATGGAAGAATAGAACTCAGAATAATATCCTGCACAAAGAAAAGCACATTGCCTTCAAGAGAGAAGAGAATTCGCTTCACATTGAATTACATCAATCCTATATAGCACACACACACACACATGTTCTTCTCATGCTTTGGATTTTTTTTTTATCTTCTAACTTTAGGATGAACTCGCCCTCCATCTGAATGCTAGACCACTTATTTAGGTGGCTAAATTAAGTGTCATCATGCAAGTGTCGTAACTCAAGTGTTTTCTTATAATTTAACTCAAGTGTCATCATGCAAACACTTAGTTAACTATATCTTCTTTGTTATCACTTAGTTACCTCTTTTAACTAAAGTATTTCTTGTTAGCATCATTGAAGTGATCAATTCAATTTCTCCTTTAATTGACTGAATTCTTCTTTGTTAATATCATTGAATTTTAACAATTCGAATTCTCTTTATTTAACTGAAGTGTGCAAATCGAATTTTCTCTTATCTTATCACATCTTATCTTTATATATTGTATTATCTGAATGGTCCACATGTTCCAGATTAATTAATTATGATATCAAATATATTAAGGATATTTTCCCAATAATGTGATCATCTTGTTCTATTATCATTCCAAGTGGTCATATGCAAAATTAATTCACTCTAGAGGTGGCCAGTCTCTATAGGAGAATTAATAGCTCAACCATGGTTAGTAGTACATCACACACCATTCATGCTTAGACATGCAAAGCATTACCTCAACACATGAAGTACCACCTCAACACATGAGGATCTGTCTTGAAACACAAGACCTTAGCCTTGACAATCAAGATTATACAACATCATCACTTTGACATACAAAGTACTTACCTCAACACATGATGCTTATCCATTCTTGAGTCCAAATCAAGATTCTTCTCCAATTTTTCTAAGTCCAACTCAGGCTCCTATAAGGAACTACCTCAACAAACGAGGCTCAATATTGATACACAAGATTGACCCGAAGAATGATTCATGATGTTGTAACTTTAACACTCCCTCTCAGCGGTGGAGGCATTCTCTACCATGCCAAGCTTGTCTCGGAAGTACCTATACTTTGTCACAGACATAGGCTTAGTCAACATATCTGTTATTTTCTCACTAGTAGCAATGTACTGAAGTCTTATGGCACCTCTCTAGACCATGTCTCTCATGTAGTGATACGTCATCTCAATGTGTTTCGATCTGTCATGAAATGCAGAGTGTTTTGATCTGTCATGAAACACATAGTTTTCTGAAATCTTTATGCAGCTCTGATTGTCAGAGCGAATGATAGTAGTCTCAATCTTCTCACTGAACAACCCAGCAAGTAGCTTCCTGAGCCACACAGCTTCTCGGTAGGCTGTACTAGCTCCAATATACTCTACTTCTGTAGTACTATGGGATATGAAGCCCTACTTCCTGCTGGACCAAGAGATCATAGCTGATCCCAAGCTTAAAAAAATCCATATGTACTCTTTCAATCCACAATTCTACCACTCGAGTAGGATTCGACATATCCAAGTAGCATCAATCCACCACTGGAAGCCTATCTGAGTCCATAATCAATAGTACCTCGAAGGTATCTAAGAACATGCTTGGAAGCAACTCAATGTCTATGTCTTGGCTTAGACATGAATTGACTCAAGATACTCATTTCATAACATATGTCTGGTCTACTATGTATCAAATACATCAAGGAACCAATGAGCTATCTATACATGGTAGGATCCACTAGATCCAATCTGGAATATGACTCGTGTATCTTCTTTATATTAGATACCATTGGAGTAGACATGGACTTACAGTCCATCATACCAAATCTCAGCAATACATCAACTATGTACTTTCCTTATGAAAGAAAGATCTCATCTTTCCTTTTCCAAACTTCTAGACCAAGAAAATAGTGCATGATACCTGATTATTTCATTTTGAACTCAGAAGTGAGCTCCCTCTTGCACCAATCAAACTGTTGCTCCTCTCCAGTAAGGAACAAGCCATCAACATAGAGAACCAAGATCAATGGTTGTTTTTTCACAACCTTGAATTATAGGTTGGGGTAGGATTTGCTTTTGGATAATCCCGAGCTCAGAAGATAGTTTTCAATCCTTGAATACCAACCCCTCGATGCCTTCTTAACCCCATACAAGACTTTCTTAATTTTGCATACATGGGACTCCTTCCCATGGACTACAAACCCCTCAAGTTTCTATATGTAAACCTCTTCCTCAACCTCACCATTGAGAAAGGCAGTCTTCACATCCATCTGGTGAAGTTTCCAATCCAAAACTAAATCAAGGTAAATTATGGTTCGAATCGTAGTGTACCTGGCCATAGGAGCAAATGTCTCATCATAGTCTATCGCTTATTTCTGTGATAAACCACGGGACACATATCTTGCTTTATATTTTTCAATACTTCCATTAGCTGCATGCTTGATTTTATAAATCCACTTGGAAGTTACTACAAGCTTCCCTTTCGGTTTAGGAACCACTTCTCGTACATCATTATGCATGATGGATTTGTATTCTTCCACCATGGCATCTTTCCATACTTGTTGCTTAGCATCTTTTTCGTAGGTAGAGAGTTTTGAATCACTGATGTGAATCATCTGTGTTACATATCCTGAAAATATTTCACGTCTCTTTCACTCTTTGTACGAGCCTGGAGGTGCTACATGCTTTTATGCCTCTTGCAGAATTTCTTGACACCATGCAGATATCCTCTTAGCAGGAGGTTCATAAAGTGATCTTTCTATCAGATATTGTGTCTCTTCAGGATCAAGTAGACCTACGAACTCTTCTGGATTCTCCCTCTCAACATCTAAATGGGGAGAATCAAAAAATGGATCCTCCATCATAGGAGTATCATGCTCCTCCATATCTGAATCACACGAAAGTTCTTTGGAGTGCTTGAAAGCAACCTCTTCATGAAATGTTACATCTATGCTGACTTCAAGGTTTCTTTGTCGTGGAACATAGATTATGTAAGCTTTGGAGGATTCACTATATCCAACAAATGTTCCTTTATTTCCGAATGGCTCCATCATTTTCCTCTTCTCTTTTGGTACATGAATGTAGACATGATAACAGAAAATATTTAATTGTCCAATATCTGGTTTTTCACCAGTGAAAACCTCTTCAGGAGTCTTTTCTCCCATGATAGAAAAAGATAGCCACTCAAGGATGGCGCTAGAATAGGACCACATAGATCAGAATGTATCAAGTCTATGATCCCTTTAGATATTTTGGTATTGCTAGGAAAACTCTTCTTGATATTATTTCCAAGAGCACAACCTCTACAAACACTATCATATTCAGATTTAAACATAGGCATACCTTTTACCATCTTCTGCAATCCAGGTAGTGCTTTGAAATGGAGATGACCAAGCCTCTTATGCCACATCTCACAAGGATTGATTGTGTTATGGATCATGGCTTGCATGAGATTTACAGGAAATTTGTAGAGAACTCCCTCTCTAAATCCAATTACTGATGAAGAGTTCAATTCTGCATGATTAGGCCACATGAGCGCTTTGTTGTCCATAAAGATTACTTGGAATCCTTTATCTTCTAGAACCGAAACATACAGGAGGTTCTTCTTCAATTCGGGGATAAACAGAATTTCATCAACATGAAATACATATCCTGAATCCAACTGAAAGGAAGTGGATCCAACTCCTTGGATCGAATAGGTGGTATTATCTCCAAGCTCCACTTTACAGGATAAATGCTTTTCCTTCAGATCTGTGATAATGCTGCTATATCCAGTCATGTGCTTGGATGAGCCACTGTGCACCAGACATGTCTCATCACTAGTGGTAATGGATACAAAAAGGGTTTAGACAAGATAGTACTCCTTCATTGTCTCTTGATCATCGGATGAATTCTTTCTTGTAGGTTCATCTTTAGTAGTAGTAGAAGCGTGAAACCTACCCTTGAACTTTCCTCTTTGCTTTGCATGGAAGTCTCTTGCATAATGGCCCTTCTTATTGCAATTGAAACATTTAACCTTAGACTCATCAAATTCAGTGTGATCGTTTTCATTTTGATGAGAAAACTTCTTATGAGAAGAATATTTCTTTCCTCTCTTCATTCGCGTCGCAAGAGAAAGGTTCTCTTCTTTGGAGGAAAAATATTTGTTCTAGATTCACCCTTCTTCTTGTAGGAAATCATGCCACGGTCTCTCAAAATAGTTGCACTTCTCGACCATTCACTACATCCAAGAATGTCTCCCATGAATATGGAAGGCCATCGACAACAGTCTGTATGAGATCATCATCATTGACCGTCATACCAATGCTCATGAGTTGATCTCTTACTTGAGAGATCTTTTTGAAGAAGGAAGCAACAACTTCATCCTTCTTCATCTTGGTATTTTGAAGGTTGTTCTTCAATTCCCTCTTTTGATTGGGTGACTTCTTCTCATAAATATTTTTCAAAGTGTTGAATCATTCCTTTTGGTCTTCAATCGAGTAATCACGAGCATCAAATTGTCTTTCACGGAATCATAAATTATCCTCTTTTCCTTGGATCGATTCTTCTTGAAGTTGGTGCGCCCTGCATTAGTAGTAGGTTCTTCAATAAAACTGGATATATATCCATCTAAATCATGATCTTCCAAGATATTCAAAATCCTGGCCTTCCAAGTATTGAACTTCAAAGTTCCTTCAAGTTGGTCTTTCGGTCTTATTGATATTGAAGCCATAATTCTTCAAGTACTGTGCACACTTAGGATCTACGTAGGCTCAATCTTGATTTCTAAACTTAGCTCTTTCACGCCCTGAGCTCTGATACCATGTTAATTTTTTTTATCTTTAATTCGGAAACATAATAGTACTTGGAATCAAATCATAATCATGAACATAAGAAATCACATTCAAACACATTCGACACATGAGTTTACCATGTGGAAACCCTCTATGACTTGAGGGAGAAACCCCCAATAAAACCTTCCTTAGTATATTGATAGATAGCATAGAATTTCTTTTACATCAAGCACCCCCAGTGTATATATCGGAGCAAGAGAGAAGATGGAAGAATAGAACTCATAATAATATCCTATGCAAAGAAAAGCTCATTGCCTTCAAGAGAGAAGAGAAATCGCTTCAGATTGAATTACATCAATCTTGTATAACATATATATACATACATACATATGTGTGTGTGTGTGTGTGTGTATGTATATATATATATATATATATTCTTCTCATGCTTTCAATTATATTTTTATCTTCTGACTTCAAGATGAACTCGCCCTCCATCTGGATTCTATACCACTTAGTTAGGTGGCTAACTTAAGTGTCATCATGCAAGTGTCACAACTCAAGTGTTGTCTTTAAGTTTAACTGAAGTGTCATCATGCAAGTGTCGCAACTCAAATGTTGTCATGCAAACACTTAGTTAACTAGATCTTCTTTGTTATCACTTAGTTAACTCTTTTAACTGAAGTCTTTCTTGTTAACATCACTTAAGTGATCAATTCAAGTTCTCCTTTAATTGGCTGAAGTCTTCTTTGTTAGTATCACTGCATTTTAACAATTTGAGTTCTCTTTATTTAACTAAAGTGTGCAAATCAAATTCTCTCGTATCGTATCACATCTTATATTTATCTCTTGCCTTATCTGCATGGTCCACATATTCCATCTTAATTAATTATCATATCAAATATACTAAGGATATTTTCCCAATAATGTGATCACCTTGTTCTACCATCGTTCCAAGTGGTCATATGCTAGAGTAATTCATGCTAGAGGAGACGTAATAGCTCAACCATGGTTAGTAGTACATCACACATCATTCATGCATAAACATGCAAAGAATTACCTCAACACATGAGGTACCACCTCGACACCCGAGGATCTATCATGACACACAAGGCCTTAACATTGACAATCAAGATTGTACAACATCTTCACTTTGACATACAAAGTACTTACCTCAACACATGAGGCTTATCCATTCTTAAGACCAACTCAAGATTCTTCTCCAAGTTTCTTGAGTCCAACTCAGGCTCTTATAAGGCACTACCTCTACACACGAGGCTCAATCTAGACATACAATATTGACCTGGAGAATGACTCATGATGCTTTAACTTTAACATAATGGATTGTATATCTTGTGGCTCAAATATTCCTTTAGTTCTACCTCATGTTTCCTATCCATCTTTAAAAAATAATGTTCATTTTCTCTTTAGCGAATTTTAAGAGTTGGCACCAACTTGTTGTAGGATCATTGTTCCCATAAGAAATTTGTGATGGTGTCTATGTCTTTACTTTATCTTATGTCTGAGGTTTCTTGGTATTTATTGATGATATTTGGCTAGTTCTTGTGTGGTAGTTTCCTTGTTTATGTTGTGGCTTTTGTTTAAGTTTATGGTTTTTATATTTTAGCACTATGGTTATGTAAATGTATGATCCTAGATTGTTATGAGAGGTATCTTTGAATGATATGTCCATGGATAAATATGTAGTTTTTTTATGGTTTTTTATTATCTTTTCAAGTTTTAATTTGTAAATTTATTGTGTCCTCTAATATCTAAAGAATGTAATTTTCATTCACTTTAACATAAATTATGTTTTTTTCTTTAAAAAAACAAGATTTCCATGCATAAATTTATTTCTTTGGAACCCCCAAAATTTCCTGTTTATCTCTAAAAATAAGCATTACAATTTATTGAAAGCAACAATTGATGCATAATATTTACACGCACAATCAAATATTGCGCAAACATGCTCAATTTCTCGTATAGTATTTTGTTTGGCACCAATACTCTTGATGAATGTACCACATCCTTAGTATTAAATCCATAGTATTAATGAATGTATAGGACCATAAATGTTTAGAGCATCCCTAATTCCCCATCACTCTTTACATTCAACTAGATATCTCACTATATTTTCAATCCCTTTATATAGGATGTTTTTCCTTCCTACCTCGGATTAAAAATATCAAGCACCTAGTGGTTATAACATATTCCTACACCTTCAAGTTATATATGTGAGTATTCTACCAATGAAATGTTGTTATTCTCAACATAGCATACCATGAATTAACTCTAAATTTAGTATGAACTATTGACTCCATATTCTTCAGGAACACATTTCAAGTCCCCAATTTGATCAAACTTCATGGGGGACATATCATTCTACCCTAAGCTAGTGCATAGACATTTTTATGTCTACACATCTTCTCATTAAACCACCATACACCCCATTTTACCTTCTAATTAGGGATAGTTCTAAGTTAGTATCATATGATCAAACATTTTCCAACTTAACTCCCCATTTCATCTTAGGTTTATATAATCATTTCGATGCATCTTAATATTATAAATATTCTCCAAAATTAGTCTTTATAGGTAATCATTAATTGGCTAAGCATAGTGTATGCCTTGAGAGGGATCCAAGGGACAAGTAACTCTTATCTTGTGTGATTCAAAATACATCCTCCTAGATTAATAATAACATCATTGTGAAAGGTCAAATATATCCAGAAGATCATAAGATATGCGACCTCTCCATGATCTCATTGACTTCAAAATCAGCATAAGTTTTAACACTATCAAAATTGAACCCTACTTATTCTAACCCACCTAATGTAAAAAACATGTTACTAGTTTTTTGTTATCACTTGCATGGGATAAAATTACCAAATTTAGCTTCTTCATAATCTCCCATGATTTCTTTGGAAATATGTTAACATTAGAATTTATATCATCATCAAATATTTTAATTCATATCATACAATTATTGCATTCAACCTAAACTCCTTTGTTGTGATGTTTTTTATTTTATTTTTTTGCATGGCATTCCTTTCTTGGAGAGGTGCATTAATAATAGGTTCTCCCATCTTGGTAATCCATATCATCTAAACTTCTCTCAACCTCGTTAACAACTTCTTATTCGCAAGTACATTTAACACATCAACTCAAAACTTTCTAAACTCATCCATTAATTTTGTGCCAATATATTCTTCTCAACCTAAACTCTAAATAGGAGACTCATCAAGCCTTGGTGGTGATATGCATTTATTTGGATTCACTCAAGAAATATCTGTGTTTCACAACATCAAATTTGGTGTAACTAGATTCTCATTCTCAATGTTAATCCCCGAAATAGCCTTAACATCACCTCTTGTCCTAGATTTTCATGCATCACTATGTTTATAGTAAAGAAATCAACTCCATGTGCCCATTTTGGTTCAGTGGTGACCATAGCAACCACGTTTCTACACTTTTTCTCCCATTTTCAATCAAATGTAAGAAAATTTTAGTAGCATGATCTATATTATAATATAATGAACACATACTTGCTTCAACTTTAAACAATTATCGCAAAGGTGACATGCTTCTCCACATTTGTATTATTTTAGTGGGCCTATTCCAACATATCTACTCATGCATCCTCTTCTTATTCATCATCCTCTAAATGTGCCTACATCATTAAATCCTACTAGGTAATAACTATATTTTGTTATATGCTCTAGTAGCACTTGTAAATATTTTCAATTCTCAACATTATGACCAACTAAATTGCAAAATTGGCTATGTGGAGTTTTCAAAATAGTTTAATATTTTTGTAATATAGAGCAATGATAGGATCATTACCAAAATTTTCTAAGATTTACAATGCTTGACTGTATATCTTCATTGTGATTATGCCCTTTTGTTTTGCGTATCATACACCATGAATTCTCTTTTATATTATTACCCTTTGACATCTCTTATATTTGATTGGACAAAACCATAAATTGACTGTAGAATTGTGTTAGATCAAGCACGTGTAAAATGAGTCCTCCTAGGGAATCCAAACACGTCTTTATTATAAAACATATGTTTTATCTACATAGATCTAATATGATAAGGAAAAATCCCTTCAATAAACCATTCATTAAACATGTTAAATTTGATCTATAAATATTTTTATCACAAATCTTTATAGCAATGATCATACTCCCAAATAGATTCTTCAAGCTATTGCTTAATATTCTTCAATTCAACAATGTCATGTTATTTTCAACTTAGTTTTTGAAATTCCTTTATAAATTATTGTCTAATTTTTTCAACATTGTATTATGCCTCTATGGAGTATTTGATTTATATTTTATGTGTCAATGTAATGTGAAATTATGTAAAGTAATCTCAAATTCAATGTTCTTGGTATATTGTTTTATAACCTTTGAAACAACCCAAGTATCTTCATAAGTGGATAAATTTTGGTCAGCCTCTCCATTTCTTGTGATAAAATACAATGGAAAATTAAAGGAGGAATCCATATCTATGGGTGGATTTGTCAATAAATTTATGAAGTTCAATATTTATGGTCTGATTTTTATTGTATCTTTAATTCCTTTATTCTTTTCACTGCCTTCATATCTCAACTTCTTTTTTAATTGCTCTACAACACTTTTGTTAATAAAAAATACAATTTGGTCCATGTTTATCACAATTGTGAATAGAAAATACAATTTGATCCATGTTTATCACAATTGTAAATAGAAAATACAATTTGGTCTATATTTATCACAAAAGATACAGAGAATGGTGTTGGTGAGGTGGGAAATCTTTAAACATATATCCACATCATTCACATCATTCTCAATGTACTCATTATATTTACATATGATCTTTGGATAGGATTAACCACATCATCCTCAATGTCCTCATTATCTTTACATAAGATCTTTGGGTAGGATTAAGTTCAATACCAAGCATACATCATCCTCAATGTCCACATTATCTTTACATAAGATCTTTGGGTAGGATTAAGTTCAATACCAAGCATATTGTATTATTAATATTTTGAACAAAATATATAAAAAGCATCCATAAAAGTTATTTTCTTATACCGTTAAAAGATATGATATATGCCTCCTCTTCTTAGTCCTCATCCTTTAGGCATCCTTATATCATCGGAGCCTGCTACACCGTAACTATATTTTGTTGTATACGAGCAACACTTGAAAAACTCTATAATTTTCTACATTGTGATTGGCTGATTTGTTCAATTTGTACCATTGAGTTGTCATATTGGTTTAATGTATCTATAATATATAAAAGTGCCAATTACCTTTATCAAAATATTTAGAACTTCACAATACTCTACTTTTTATTCTCCTAAGAAGGGTTAGGCATCTCAAATTATTTAGAATTTCACACTACTCTACTTTTTCTTCTCCTAAGAAAGAGGTAGGCATCTAAGTAGTTGTTGCAGAGACAAAAAAATTAAGGATATTTATTTTGATCGTACCCTTTAGTATTGTATATCATGCTCCATATTTTCTCCCTTAAGTTTACCCTTGTAAATATCTTATATTTGATTGCAAAAGGTCATCAACTGAAAAACCCTTTCAAATATCTTATATTTGATTCCAAAAGGTCGTCAAGTGAATCTTGGACACGTGCAATGAATATTCATGGAATCTAAGTGTGTGGCTATGTATCCAATTTATTTTTTATTTGTTTATATAGAAATGGAGTTCTTGTATGAGGAAAATGCCTTCCAATAAACCATTCTTTGTGTTGAACATCTAAGTATGTCAATCTTCTCGGTATATCTATGGAGCATTGATCATATTCTTGAATAGGTTCTCTAAGGTCTTGTTTAATCTCCTTTAAATCTAATTTTTTGTTTGTTTATTCTGCTTCAATTACAAGCCCTGTTATTTTCACCTTACTTTTTATAATTCCTTTATAAAGTCTTATCTAATTTCAACCAATATTATGTTATTCCCATATGGTATTTGATTTATATTTTAAGTACCATTTTAATGCTAGTACATATAGAGTAGTCTTGAATTTGATGATTTTGTGAGATTCATTTGTTAGTTTTTATACCACATAAATAACTTCATAAGTGAACCAATGTTACTCAACATATGCAATTCTTGTGAAATGGAAATCTTGTGATGGAATCCATATGTACAAGTTGATTCATCTTCATCTTTGTGAAGTTCAAAATTTTTGGTATGATGCTCAACATTCCTCCAATTCCTCAATTTTCATTGTTGTTTTTGCATCTCAACTTCCTTTATAATTCCTCCACAACATTTCTATAACATAATAAAAATTTGAGAGGGGTGTGAGGTGTGGTTATTATGATTGACCCTAAAGGAAATATATAATTGAGTTATGTGTCGATTAAATTATATGCATGATTTCATAAATTAAATCTATCAATCCGGGAGCATAAACTTTGAGATGCAAACATAGGAAATGTAGGATCAAAGCTTACTCTAAAGAGGCTAAACTAGTTGAACCAAGTACTACAAGAATTCATCACTTGAATTGAGATCTACAAGAATTTTAGTTAACAAAGGCACCAATCACAATATTTCATTATTGTTCATAAAGTCGGAATGTTCATGCAACAATTGTTTGTTCAATTCATTAGAGCTCAATATAAGTGGGCATCCCTGCAATACACTTGTAATGAAAATCATTGAAAGCATAAATTGATAACACTGCATAGATATTCAATCATTGGATTGATGGCTACATAGATACTTTAATAAGCATGGATTGCAGTCTTTCATTGGTATTGGATTTTAAATGTTCACGTAATACAAAGTGAAGTAAATATCATCCTTCAATCTTCAGTGGAAACTAATCCTTGTAGGTAACTATGCACAATTCCAAATCAAAACATATAGGCAAACTATGAAGGAAAATATTAACAAGCTACTGCACAAACTAAGATTCCACGGAGATGTCTTTTATCATTGGATTGACAATTACAGAGTTACTTTATAGCACAAGTCACATTCTTTCATTTGGATCAGACTCAAATGTTTCTGCAACACAACATGAAGTAAAACTTGTCTTTCAACCTTCAATGAAATATTGTTCTTTGTAGGGAATCACACATGTAAATGGAAGCATATAATTAACTATTGAAGAAATGATTACAAACAATCTTTGGGATGTAATCTATGAATTATGCAAACTCGGAAATTAAATAATGAAAAACACAACACAAATAGCTATTGAATAGAGAAATACAAGAAAAGGAAATATACCTATCTAATTTAGTTGACTGAATGCAGTATTGTACAGATTGAGGGGCCCTCCCAATTGGATTCACACTACTTAGAAAACTACAGTACTAGAAACTAATCATGCACACACAACTTATCTTAAAACATCGGCTCAGCTTCTTGTATATTAATAAATAAGGTTCAACAATATAGAGTTAAGGAATGAAGTATTGATCTGGTAATATATATATCTTTTACACTATCTAGACTGAGTTTATATACATGTACAACCCACAAGAGTGCATATGCAGATCCAAAACAAATCCCCTATTACATGCCTCGAATACATCAATTATAACAGTGTGAATTATAAATATAGATACAGTTTTCATTTCTAGTAAATCCTTGGAAAAGATAGTACATAAATCAGATCCAATGATATTTTCATGACATGTCAATGCATGAGAATATATTCAATTGTTGCCATGACCATATTGCTCACTGACTATGCTATTTTGGTGTAGTTTTACTGCAACTTGACCGGAGGATAACTCTCGCCATGTTTTCCCTGGAACTGATCTAATGAACATGGAAGCATCTCGAGGTATCTAAGAGAGAAACCCATGTCTCCAATTCTCTTCAAGAAGCACAGAGATATGCCAAACAATGAGGGAAGTTACCGGATTTGTATATGTGTTACAATATCTAAACTAGTCAATACTATCATTATTAATAAAGAACCTTTAACCCTCCTAATTTATCAAAAACTATGGAGATCCATTAAATAATCAACAAAATTACCTTATGATCTATGGATGGCATCCATTACAAAACATGAGATAATCATGGTGAAAGAAACGAAGACAAGGCAAAAAAGAGGATTTAGTGGTCAAAAAGGAAGTATCTAGCAATGAAAATGGCATCAAATTAGAGGCCCAAAACTCCCTTGTGCTTGATATTTTGTGTGTGCTTGATATTTTGTGTGTCCTCATGCAAATGAGGTATATAGCTAATGTTTTGATACCAAAATTTGTCAAAAATTGTGCAAAATTTGGTCAATGCTTCAACTGTGTCAATTGGTAGTACCTATTGATATATTCATGAGGTTTACTATGACACACTAAATTTTAAGAGGCCAATGGTTTAGTAATTCTTTATAGCCTACACCACCCCTCACATTGGATCCTTTGCTTCTCCGTTTTTCCCCAAGTTTCTTCTCCAAAGTCTTGTTATTCAAGGCTAAGAACTGAATTCATATGTACCATCTCTTGTTAAGTTTGTGTAGCTTCTTGTTCCTTATTGTCATTTTTTCAATTTCCCTTGTAGATAAGCGCTCCTTTCCTTCAAAACCTTGTTTTCATCCTTCACAAACCTATCCAAGATCTTAAATTATTCAATTTATACCCTCAACCTTTTAATTTTCTTATTTTTCTTAGCTAGCTTCGAGGAGACTTGCATACTTGGGATATTGGAGGACATTGTCTATTTGATAGGTTCATAATACCTTATGTTGTCCTCAAAAGCATTGAACACTAGTTTCCAAGTTCCAACAGAGTCAGGTTCCTGGTACACAGAGGTCTTAAGCTCAGAGTATTTGGTTATGGACTTCTTGGGCCAGGGGGATGTAGAATCCGTCTGTTGAACATTGTTATTCCCTATGGATACTGGATTAGTATGTAAATAACCAACATTTTTGGGTGGAGTGACTGGTAAGGGAGGCTTTATACTCTGTTTTTTGGGATTCTTTTTAACCATGCTTCCAGTGATTCAACTAGGGATGACTGGTGTGGCTGGAGTATGTTTCCCACATTTTCTTTTTAATGACATCTTTTTGGAAGCTTCTCCACAAGTGGTGAAGCCCCTTCACTGTTACCTTTATCATCGGCACTAAGATTAATAGCGACCTCTTGATGTATCTGTCTATGCTCAACAATCACATCACCGAACTTATACGAATTAAAAATGAATCCCAAGTATCATTCCTCTTATTCAACTCTTCTATGATTAACAATTTGATCAAACCATGGTGATATAGAATGCAAAGATCATTCCTAAGGTTTTTTTGTATATATTTTGACATTCTACTCAGACTCTTAGACAAATAGAATGGAAAATTTATGTGATTTTTTGCTTCAAAATGCAAGAGGAGGTGGATGTGATAAATAAATGTAATCCCATACCTCCCGTCACAAGTAATAAATTTTTGTAACATGAACAACAAATTCCTCCATTTCTCCTTAATCCATGCTTTGCACATGCCCTTTCCCCTATTTGTCCTATGTTCTATTGAGTATAGGAACTACATCCAGACTCCTTGTTCAACCAGTTTGTTCTTGAACCACCTTTCTCCCATTTGAGGCAGTCTAGTGGCTTGGTTTATTGATTCCTCTAATACCACCATTACCAAGTCACTAATGCATGCAATTCTGCTATCAAACCTGATGCAGTGGTCAAGTTCAAAGTGACTTCCTGAGTCTCTATCTCATTGCTTAGGTGAAAACTTTGTTTTTACCTCTATCTTCAATGTCATATGAACCTGATTCACTGCTATAATTTCTTTTCAGATTGATCCATTTGCTTCTGAATTCCCAGTGATATCTACAACATTCACTTACCCTTTGAAAAGTTGATTCTTACCTAAGAGATTGAACCTCATTTCAACACTTAGTTGATTCGATGGACTCTATCTCATGGTGAAAGTTTTGGAATGTGAACCTTCTCTTTATATCCTTCCAAGCATGTTCACCAATTGCTCCTCTAAGAGCTATATCCAATCCCCAAGCGTTCCCTTGTACATCTTTTGTCCAATCAATGGAAAGACTCAACTATCCATCATTCTACATGGTTGTCTCCTCTTTTGGGAATTCACACAAATCAAAAATCGTTTTTGATCTAGGATGCAATCACATGCATAATTCAATCACTCAAGTGAAGGAGAAACTTCTCTGCTGAAGTTGATTCCTTAAAATGTCATCTACAACAATATTTTATCCTAAATTCTATGTTCAAATTATGGATGCATTCTAATTCACCATTTAGTCAATAATCCAAGAACCAACTCCTCTCTCTACACACATAGCCTGCATATAATTGGATTTCCTATCATATGGTCATATGATCGCTTTTGTCATATGTCGATTTGTTTCTTCTTGTAGGATTTGATTCACATCAACCCACATTTTTCCCAATACAGAGAGACCCACTAACATCAATATTAACTATTTTGTAACAATGCTTGCAAAATACATAATCCTAACTATTCAATCATAGAGACTTATTAACCCCTTCATGCATGGATTATAATACACATGTAAATCAGAGAAAAATAATTCATGCACTCAGTGAAGACATAAAATCTTGAATTCCATTAAGTTGGAGTTTGTACATGACATTCTTTGTAATCTTAACGTACCTTATGGCCTGATTATATAGTGATGGTTGTTCCTCTGCCCTGGCCCCTAATTATGTTTGTTATTCTAATCTATATTTAACACAATCTAAAAACCATCGATCCTCTTTTTATGTTGGGTTAATTCCAATAACATAACGACCTCCTATATCTACTCAACAATATGCTTAAAATATAAACCTATTTGATTACATAATTATCCAGTAAACTTATATAGTCCTATAATCTATCTTTGCTTGACTACGCTTCAATTGGATGCTCTTTTTCCTGGCCATTGCTTCCTCTATTCCTGCATGTTTACACATAAAGGTATGGAAGATCAACTTCCAAATCATACTAAATCAGAACAAACTCCTACAAACCTATAACTGCATATTAACAATAAACTTTGACACTATCATCCAACCTATCATTGACCTTCTAGATACTTGATGCTATGTACATGAGGACCTTGTCTTCTTACAAATATTTTGGCCTCCTTGAAGCTCAAATTACAAATCAATTTGGTTGGGGAGTGATGCTCATGTATCAAAACCCCTCTACAAATGATTTAGTGATAGATTTGTTATGCCCATTAAATTTCCAGAGGAATGGATACCATCCTTTGGATTTGAGTATATATTTTCTAGCATTGTACTCAAGGTATCCCTCTAGAATCACCAATGACCAGGGTTATTTCCTAACCGCACCAAGTTTTCCCATAACATCATGAATCTCTGTGTTTGAGGCTCTTCAAGGTCACTCTTCCTATGTGCAATTTCCACCACCAATGGATGGGTAAGGAGATGGGGTGAGGTCCGAATGATATATATGTTCAAGCTCATTTCGAATCCTACAAGTGAATTAAAATGAGGTGGACAATTATGACGATGGGTGGTCAATCAAATGAGCATCATGCATGAATGAAAATCATCGTGGTAATGGGTAATAATGGGTTTGAATTCCATTCGATAATGAGTTTATGGGGTGGTATAGAAATATAATTCGAATATAGGAGAGTAGTAATGATGATCGTGAGTGGAGTGTATAGAAAGAGTGGGGTAATAATTATAAGGTATAGCCGATGATCAGTTCATAGGGCGATGAAGGAATAAGAATAATAGATAGGAATAAAATTGATATAAGTGGAAAATATAGATAAGGGTATGGCATAGGGATCATAGGAAATTTCATATGTAAAGATTAACATAAGGAATGAGATTAAGGTTTTTTCATTTTTATAACTTTCCATGTTCTTACTGATTTAAAAAAATTCAAAAGTTGATTTCTTGCCTCAAGTTTACCTTAGTGGAAGCCTAAAATTAGCACTCTTTAAATGATGTATGCTGGAGTGGATGAGCATGGTTATGAGAGAACTAACTTGAATATTTCATGCATTGGGCTGAACCAAATCTTAGTGTTGATGTTGAGAACAACCAATTTGAGATTGATTGTTGGGCCAAATATATAAAAAATGATTGATGTTTTTTATTAAGACTAGTTGAATGATGGAGATAAGAGACTAGAGTTACTTGGGCAGCTCTAAGCGCTAATCTTGAATCCAATCATCACCACACAAACTTGGATTGTAAAAAAAATTCAAAAGAACTTGTTATGGGGCATCCAATAACTAATATAGGGATCTTGTAACTACTGAAAATAGTGGTTACAGGATTATATAACGGTTACAGGAATTCCTACAGGTGATGAAATGACAAGAACACAAATGTTGGCATTGTTGTTGGAGAAATATGAGTTTGATCATCCTAAATATCACCATCTTGGAATGTTGAAATGATGGCAAGAACGAAGGGGACTTTATACATTGAATTTTTACTATGATCATATTAAGGTCCACATGCTGAGAATTGGAAATGGAGCTCTAGAAATCTCTGATCTTTATTTATTAGAAGAACTAAATCAAGTATAAATATTGATCATTCAAAGATGAGGCCTACACAATTATGATGGAAAATGACTGCTAAAGATAATTAAAAATAAAATATATTTAGTATAACATCATGCATTTCATGCTGCAAATAAGGATTTAATCTTGTTGGATCTGATCTGGAATGTTGTCTTTTGTGCAGCATAGGATCATGGAAATACTGAACATGTGGCTACTAGAAGTGTTGAACAAGAAAATGAACTAATGAAGATGTTTGCTAGGATTATTAAACCATAAAGTATTTGTCCATATCCCTTATTTGTACAATTCAATCTATGTGAATGGTTTTACTTTAAGTCATGTGATATTTTATAGGAGAGATCACACAGCTGGAGCAAACCTCACTAAAACTCACTCAAGAATAGTAGAGAAGAGAAGAAGAATTATTGAATCAATAATCACTCATTAACACAATAAATGACAAAAAATGTTGTAATCATACATCAGCTATAAGCTGGAACTGTGAAAGTGAATAATAATTGAATACAATCAAATGGATTCGAATGCCTCCTAAGGTCATTCAAATTCTCCTCAATGTGTGGCTTGGATAGCATTGGAGACATCATCCAATCAGTGGTAGTAGTCACAAATAGTCAAAATTTAGTCCAATGAGTCTAACTGAGTCTAACTGAGTCATGTGAGCACAAATCAAGGGATGGAGAATCCAAGTAGGGCACACGAGGCTGATGAGGCTGTCAGTAGGTCAAGTGGCACTCCGATACAGAAAACGGGAAGCTACAGGCAGTTAAGCTGAGCAATAAAGGCATAAACTGGTCAATCAATGTTGCAACTGACTGTTAGTGATCCAATTAGTGTAGTAGGGTGCATATGTCATCCAGGTGAGGAAAACAAGGTGCACTAGGTAGGTAGGAGGGATTCTGAGGGATAAAAACAAGATCTAGGGGGATGAACATAGGCTCCAGGTGTTGGGGAGACTACCATATTGATGACTAGATGCATGTAGATGCATGCATGATGACTGGATGCATGCAGAATGCATGCATGCATGCAAATATAAAAAATGATGGTGAGAATATTCCAACAAGTCGAACATAGAAAAAATTCGTTGGATTACCGATCAATAATGAAAATTAGTAACCAACACGAGGAAACTCACAGGTGATGAGAATGAGAGTCAAGGCACCTAATTACATCTTGACAGGAACGAAGAAATGATTTGGATTCAATTCATCTGCAAGATCCGTCAATCAAGATAACTTGGTAAATTCCCATTGTTGATAGCGATGAGGCGTGCCATTGATGTAAGCAAGTCTCGAGGTACTTATAAGCATCTATGATCTCGATCCTAGATGATGTGTTGGAGTCGATGGGATGAGATTTGTCAGAAGGTGGGATTTAAATAATCCCACATCATCCGACACATGCATAAAATAAAAATGATTTTGAAGAACCATAATACAATATTGAAACAACATGCAGAACTTTATTGAGAATTTTGTTCGCCAATTGCCTAGTTTTCAAGCAAAACTCATGTCTAGTTGCTCCAGTAACCTAGTTTTCACAACTAGACTTATTTTTATCTTTACTATTTTATCTATTTATTTTTCTATGTCATCTTACCCTACTTGAAGAAGATAAACCTCCTTCAAGTATATGAATACTTCTAGTGCATCCATTCACATAACAAGATCTCGGTTAAACTCATATCCAAATTTGAAAAGTATACCTCAATGAATACCCAAATATGAGAGGCTAGTTGCTCATGTGGAGATGATGCCAAGAAGTGTTGAATGATGGAGTGGTACTACCTCCTAATGGCTATTTGGAACCAAGTTTTGATGTATTCATCTTTGTCTCCTTGGATTTATTTGATTGTCATGCCATGAAATTATTTGGAAAGTTGGTCATCACACTATGTAATACACAAAGGATATGGTGTTAAGCATGCCAAACATTCTTCAATCTATGGAACTAGTATCTGCTCTTCAAATGATGTGGTCCACGATCCTTTGATTTGTTCCATTTTCTCGCAAGAACTACCAAGAGAAAATTTTAGATCCTCCTCTTGTGGAGTATGTTCATGGATATTTTGTCCCCCTATTGCTTCTTGGAATGCAGACTCATCCCTAATGATAATTCTTAAGTGAGGATTGGGATTTGAAAATATCCTTGCAAATGTGTGTCCTCCTAATTTGCTCAGCAAATGCTTGAGCATCTTTAACTTATTCCATTGGTCTAGAGCTATTTCCCATAAATGGATTAGTAAAAGAAGTTCTTACATCACCTAAAAAATAATTGAAAATATGATTTTAATAATCCTATTGTAGAAATGCAATGAAATCAACTACAAAAATGAAAACACGCTCAAAACAAACTCAATCAAATTTGGTAATGATCATATACTTGAATCGCCACCATGCTACTAGGATCATGTTGTCACCAAGTTATGTTTTAACACAAGTTAGGCTTCTCTTATTTCATGAATAAAAGAAAAGACACTATACCAACATGACGAGGGCTTGAAGATACTCACTAAAGTGAATGTGTCTCACTATTACATCAGGGAAATTTTGTAGTGAGGTAGTATTTGTGTCTTACCATTTCTCCTCCTCCAAGTTGTAAATGTTGGCATAAAAAAATCATATGCATAAACAAAAATATAAAATGCAAGAACTTAAAAATCAAACTATCGATGCTCTGATCCCTTTAGCATCTCCTCAACAATGGCACCAAAATGTTGGTTAAATTATATGCATAATTTCATACATTAAATCTATCAATCTAGGAGCGTAAACTTCGAAATGAAAGCACGGGAAATGCAGGATCGGAACTTATCAATCTAGGAGCGTAAACTTTGAAATGCAAGCACGGGAAATGCAGGATCGGAACTTACTCTAAAGAGGCTAAACTAGTTGAACCAAGTAATACAAGAATTCATCACTTGAATTGAGATCCACAAGAATTTCAGTTGACAAAGGCACCAGTCACGACATTTCATTTGTGTTCATAAAGCCGGAATGTTCATGCAACAATTATTTGTTCAATTCATTACATCTCAATATAAGTGGACATGCTTGCAATACACTTGTAATGAAAACCACTGAACACATAAATTGATAACACTGCATAGATATTCAACCATTGGATTGATGGATACAAAGATACTTCCATAAGCATGGATTACAGTCTTTCATTAGTATTGGATTTCAAATGTTCATGTAATACAAAGTGAAGCAAATATTATCCTTCAATCTTCGTAGGTAACTACTATTCACAATTTCAAATCAAAACATATAAGCAAACATATATTCCACATATATGTCTTTTATCATTGGATTGACAATTACAGAGTTACTTTATAGCACAAGTCACATTCTTTCATTTGGATTATACTCAATTGTTTCTGCAACACAACGTGAAGTAAAACTTGGCTTTCAGCCTTCAATGAAATACCATTCTCTATGGGGAAACACACATTTAAACAAAAGAATATAATTCATTGTTGAAGAAATGATTATAAATAATCTTTGGGATGTAATCTACGAATTATGCATACTTATAAATTAAATAATGAAGAACACAACACAATTACCTATTGAATAGAGAAATAGAAAAAAAATGAAATATACCTATCTAATCTAGTTTACTGAATGCAGTGTTGCCCACATTGAGGGGCCCTCCCAATTGGCCTCATGCTTCTTAGAAAAATACAGTACTAGAAACTAATCATCCACACACAACTTATCTTAGAAAATTAGCTTAACTTCTTCTATATTAATAAATCAAAGGTTCATCAATATAGAGTTAAGGAAGAGGGCATTGATATGGTAATATCTATATCTTCACATTATCTAGACTAAGTTTATATACATGTACAACCCACAGAGCACACAAGTAGACCCGAAATGAATCCCAAGTTCCATGCCTCGATTACATCAATTATAATGATGTGAATTGTAAATATAGATACATATTTTCATTTCTCATTTTTGGTAAATCCTTGACAAAGATAGTACATAAATCGGATCCAATTATATTCTCATGATATGTCAATGCAAGAGAATAGCTTCAATCGTTACCACGATCATATTCCTTGCTAAGTATGTTATTTTAGGTGTACTTTGACCATGGCTTGACTGGAGGATAATGCTCTCCATGTTTTCCCTTGAACCGATCTGATGAACATGGAAGCATATTGAGGTATCCAAGAGAGAAACCCATGTTTACGATTATCTTCAAGAAGCACTGATATATGCTAAATGACAAGGCGGTTACCGAATTCGTATATGTGTTAAAGGATCTAAACTAGTTAAAATCGCCATTGGTAATAAACAGTCTTCAGCCCTCCTAATTTATTGAAAATTATGGAAAGCCATTAATTAATCAACAAAATTACCTTATGAGCTCTAGATGATAATCCATTAGAAAACATGATATAATCATGGTTAGAGCAAAGACAAGGTAAAAAGGAGGATTTAGTGGTAAAAAAGGAAGTATCTAGCAATGAAAATGGTATCAAATAAGAGTCCCAACATTATGCATGGGACCTTGGCGAGACAACAAATAATCAAGATTTGAGTGAGAAATTAGATGTTTTTTAGGTCTCTATTTGGTCTTTAAGTGACAAAATTGGGCACTTCTTCGATACTTAGGAGACCAGGGTTGGTATCTTGGAAAGAATTGTGAAAGCCAATTCCATAAATTTAACCAAAATGAAGGATGGCCTTGACATGGTATTTTATTTTAAGTTTGATTTTATATGTTTTGCTATGTGTTATGGATAATTTGACAATTTATCAAAATATATAGTTATAAAGAATTTTGGTTTTTCAAATAGCTTGAAAAAGAAGCAATTAAACTTTATTATCAATTACTTGAATTTTTAAAACCATTTTTGGATTATGAATTTTGAGATATATGATTACAAGTTTCAATTAACTATCTTGTCCATAATCTCTTTTATATTAATATCAAATTACCTATTTTTATTTTTATAAAAAACACAATAAAAATTTAAAACTATATATTAAAAATTAATACAAAATAACAAATAATAAATGATGAGTGTTTCTTCAACATATTTCCTTAAATGACTAACTACAACATCTTCAATATCTCCATTATATTTAGATGAAAGATTTACAAACATATTGGATCTTATGTTTATCCATCATACCTTAAGCATCCATAAAGTTTATTGTCTATAAAATATATAAGATTAATAAAACAAATAAAAAATAAAATCTAATCCATCATTATTGACCAAGATATTCCATCACATAAAACTAAGTATAGTAATAACTATTGACATTTCCATAATGTGTACATTTTTATAAATGATTTTTATCCCCACAATAAAAGAATTTATACTTTTAAAGTTAATTTTGTAGTTGGACACACTTCTTGATTCATTATTATTTTATTCCATGCTTAATGTTCGTTGAAGTTCTCTTCATTGGTCCTTTCAAAAATTAATGAATACACAATGGGAATGATAACTCAACATAGCACTTGGCAATTATCATTGAGAATACACAATGAGAATGATAACTCAACATGATTAACACAATAATAAGTAGACAAAAGTTGTCAACATAGCACTTGGAAATTATCATAAGGAATAAACAATGTGAATGATAACTCAACATGATTAACACAATAATAATTGGGATTCGCATGCTTATATAAGATTTTGTTAAAGTTTGTTATGGTTTTTAATATATTATTTAGCATTAAATTTTATATGCAAATTATAATAAGTCGAAGTTATATCTTTTGTTGAATAATTATAAAAAGTATGTATAAGTTAAGGATGTTATTTTAAAAAATTAAAAGCATTTTATAAAAGTATAACATTTTATTAAAAAAAAATGGTTTAGATATAATGTTATAGTTATAGTAAGAGCATTAAAGTAGCTATGAATTGAATGTGAAATATCTTTCCAATGTAGGGAAGGTTGGGATTCGACTCTCTTTAATTCCTTTGGAGTGAGGTGCTTAAAACTTAAGCATTACTCACTTTACATATGGTATTATTTTAAGGGAAAAAAGTGCTTGATTGAGAGTTTCCTGGAAAATTATTTTCCAAAGAAAAATAATAATAACAACATAGTCAAATAAAGATCTAAGTAATATCATCAACATTTTTTGTTCATTGTAGTAAATAGATTTATAACTATTTTTATCTTTTAGTTGCAAAATGTCAATTTAATAATTCCAAATTTTAATTATGAAAATTACAATCATGTTTCAAATAAGATTTTATCATGTATTTTTATGTCACAATGATAACCATTCTAGTGATGGCAATAACATCATCTTATCTATTCCATCTCAATGACCATATTAATGTCATTTCTAATCACCACATTTGTAATTATGTATCTCAATGACTATATTAATGTCATTTCTAATCACCACATTTGTAATTATTTGTAATTATGTATCTTTATGTCACAATGATAACCATTTTAGTGATGGCAATAACATCATCTTATCTAGTCCATCTCAATGACCATATTAATGTCATTTCTAATCACCATATTTGTAATTATTTGAATTATTGGATGATTTTTTTATTGAAATGTTTTTAATGAACACCAATTACTGCAATTTTTTTTGATGTGAGATATTATAATGTGGTAAAGGCATTTAAATGGTTAGGAAAGCATCCCTTTAACTAAGTAATCATGTATGGGGTATTTGTTTTTTCAAAGGTATCTAAGGTTTGCACCTAGCCCATTAGCATTCAAGAATGAGCAATACCACAAGCACAAGCATCAACCAAAATGGGTAAACATGTTATTGGGAAGACTAAACCCTGATGGAGACAATGGAACTGCCCCACCTTCATCTACCTAAAAAAAACTTTTAATGAATCATTAAAAGATCTATTCTTAAACAAGTCAATAATTTGCTAACTCTTTTATTTTTTAGGATGTTAATTATGTATGAATCAACAAATTAGTAATGTTGATTTTTTATGTTAGCATTAGGCTAGCTATTTTTTTCCAAGGAAAACCTCGTGGGATCTACCCCTCTTCCCAAAATATCTGAATGGAGGGTGGCTCAATCAACAACTACAATAGAAGTTGGTAATCCCAGGATACTCAATTGGATTTGAACCTATGACCTATGGTCTCCTATTGACAACATGCATTGGGAAGATGGTACAGCTAATTGAGTTAACCTTTAAAATTAAAGGACATGGGGGTGGGCTTTGATCCACTTATGTGTGTATGGATCCCAAGATAATTTCATATAATCTCTCCAGGTGTATCCAAATGTTCAACCACCACCTCAAGGTAATCCCATGGCTCCAAGATAAGTAATCATAAGAATTGAAACTTGCACATTGGTGAAAATCTCTATCCTCATCACCAGTGGATCCAACCCATTTAGAAAATGGTAGGCTAGCTTCTTCATCTTTTCCAAATAAAACAAATTTATTCATAAATAGAATGAAAAATACATTATTTAGGTGCTTTAGAGAACTTGTAAAAATAGACTTGTTATCAAGTACTAAAATCTCAATTATTTAGTGTCATATATAAAACTATAAAAGTGTCAAAGCAAAATTTCATTCTTATACTTATTACATAACAAAGCATAAAAAAGTCACTAGCTTGTTCCAAAAAAATAAATAAACTACATATTTTGTCTTTAGTCTTCAAATCGATAATTGGGTATATTTCCATCTAATCCCCAACGTAGATTCATATTTCCAAAGTGAACTCCAAGTATGATCCCTCCTTGAACTCCTTGATATATAAAACACTGATATTTCAATTCAAACCATTGTCGGATAATGTATCAATTATACTATTCATCTCCCTATATACATGTGTAAAAGAGATTTTTCAAAACTATTGTTATAATGTCTTAAGTTCTAATACTAAATCTTGAAGAGTAATATATTGAATGACCGTATCACTTCTCTTCCATCTTACCACTAACATTGTGTCTACAAAGACCTACAAATGAGAAATATTTGTATACATGGCTAGCTTTAAAATTTATTTCATAGCTAAAAGTTCATCTCAGATGTTTGAGCCACATCCCATATAGGCACTGAAATGGATAAAGTGTTGCTCCTACATATATAATACACCTCCAATACCACACTTACCTTCATCATCCTAATAGGCTCCATAAAAAAATCCCCAAGGATGGGATATATCCACTACTAGCTCACCCATAGATCTTATCTTAGATACTTTCCCCTTTGTTTTGTAATGTTGAGCCATGGCATAAATCTAAGAGAAAACTTGGAAGGTTTGCATTATTATATCATCAAATAAGGATGAGTTACAAGCCAACCAAATGCCCCAAAAAGGGAGGAGAGGAACAACAAGGAAATGTTTGAGTTCTTGTCTTTCAAAGTACAGTTTGAGACTCTCCTCAATGGTACCCCCATTACACACATTGTTAACACCAACCCATTGAATTATGCCTTTTCAAACCTAAATTGAGAAAGGGCACATGCAAAACAGATGTAGAGCATTTTCTTCCTCGTTTTTGCACCATAAATAACATCTTCCATAACTATGTTTACTCTTCCTTTGTAGAATATCCCAATTAGGAACCTTATTCTTCAAATCTATCCACATGAACAATTTTGTCTTCTTAGGTGCTCTCACCTCGCATATCTTTGACCACCACCAACAACCTTCTCTTGTAGCAAGATCCATTGTGACTTCATTACTTAGTTTAGCAAAGTATGACCCACCTATCTTATTCATATTCCAAATTAGTTCATACAATTACTCTTTCAGTATAATGTTCCCATACCTTAACACTGAGATATAGTTAATCCAAACATCAACAAAAGCACCTTCTAACACAAGTTGGATTGCAATCATTTGACAACCCTGTAGCCAAATATTCGTATGATCTTCATCAACAACTTGATTAAGTGTGGCAATACCAAGACCTTGTAAATATTGAATCAAAACAATAGAAAGTAAAATAGAATTACCACAACTCATGATGGTATCCACCCCAATACAGATCTGAGACCCATCCTCAACCTTCCAAGCCAAGTGGTTTCCAATGCTCGGGAAGGCTTGGACTAGTGCTTTCAACTGATTGAAGCCATTGTAGACACTTTTAACTAGATTCTTGATACAATCTAGAAGTGAGGCTAGAGTCAAATATTTATGTGTAATGACTTGTTACCATAGGTCATTCTTAATAATCAAATTCCATAAACTCTCTATGGCCAAAGATTTTCCAAAGTAATAAATATGTTTCAATCCCACCCCCTTCAATATAGTGCTACGCTAACTTATTATATAAACATTAGAAATTAATAAGACAATTATATTGTCGTTTAATTTGATTAAATAAACCAAATAATTAATTAATTTATATTGATATTATCTCAAATTAAAATGTATTATACACAATTTTTTATTAACAAAATTAATGAAAATAATTGCATATTGATTTTAAACAGGGACAACTTTTCTCAACCCTGAAAAATGAACCTAACTAAAAGGTTCAAAACGTTTACACTCTCAAAATTAATGCGACATCTCCGAACTTACCACAAATTCATGAAACACGGAAGCTTAAGATCTATTGTTTATTTTTTAATCTTGATTAAAAATATTAATAGTTGTTTTTTAATAAAAAATAAAGATATTATAATTTTATTTTTTTATTTTAATTTACAAAGAAGTTTAAATATTTTACAAATGTGATTTTTAAAATTAATTATCAAAATTTATCATGTATTTTTTTTTTCAAAATTATAATTCTAAATTAATAAAATTATTATTTTTAATATGAAAAATTATTATTTTTAATATGAAAAATTATTATTTTATACTTAAAAAAGCATTTATAATTAATTTTATGGATTTTTCAATCATAATAATTATAAATGCATATCTAAATAGCAACTAACAATATTTATTAAAATAATTAAAAATATAATGTTAAATAACTCTAATGATAGTAATTAATTATGCCATGCCCCACTTTAACTACCAACATATTGTTTAAATCCAAAATGAATAACAAAGCTAATGTAGGGATTGGAGAGTAACTAACTTCATTTTTATTGAAATCAGAATATATTCATAAAACTTTATGTTTGAGTTTGAGTTTTTTCGTTGAGTATAAATTTTCATTTATTTGTAAAGGTGAATGATAATGATGATGAACATGGTTAACGTCTATTGAGATCAAATTGGTATATTAGACATTAAGAGAAAATAAAGATATGTAAATTTGTATTCGTGTGTTTAAAGAGATTAGAAGGAAGCACTCCTAGGTCGCCATAGTTTTTACAAATTAGAAGGTTAGGGAGGTTTGTATTGTATCAAATATTATGAAATTGTGATATAATGTGGGTGCATGTAGGACATTCTAAAAGAAAGTGGCCTTCATCCTCAACATTCCTAGTCTCACAGAGTTGAAAAATACTTTTTTCCCATGGTGTTCTAGGAGTTGTCTAATGCCATATTTCACTATGAAGTTCATAATTGTTTGTTCTTATCTTAATTGTATTAATTTTCTTTTTCAAACTAGTTATATATCAAACTTCATAAAATATTAAATTATAATATTAAAAAAAATTAAAAATAAGTCATAATTAAAATCATTTTTTTATTAAAATAATTTATTATTTTAATTAATTTTTGTTTTTGAGATAGAGAGAAAATTAATTTCTTAATCAAGTGGTGATGAGCCCCTCACAATTGTGAGAAGGTTTTTTTTTTAATCAACGTTGTTGAGAAGGTTGGTTGGACTCTCTTAATCCTATGGAAGTTAGGTGCCATAGTAAAATGTGGGGTATTTTTATAATAAAATTTTATAAATTAAAAAATATTAAAAAAAAAAAAAAAAAAAAAAAAAGATTAAGGAAATAAAATGAAAAGAGAATGTAAAGATAAAAATAGAAATAAAAAATTTAATAAATATAAATGAAATAAAGTGAAGAAAATAAAAGAAAAGCTAGAAAAAACTCAAAAATATTGGAAAACACAAAAGAATAAAGTACAAATATGAAAAGTAAAAAAACAAAGAGGAAAGGGAAAAGATGAAAATAGGATTTTCATTAGACATATCGTAAGTATAATTTCAATCACTCTTGTGTTAAGGGTAGAGTGTTTTCTTTTATTTTTAATTTTTGTTTATAGTTATGGGTAATTCCATGAAGGTGGTTCACGATTTTTGGCAAGTGGGGTGCCACAAATTTGTGCAACTAACCCTCAATCGACGTATTTTAAATCCCTCGTTCGAGGTAAACACCTCGATCGAGGGTTAAACAAAGACCTCGATCGAGCTATTGAAATCTCGATCGAGGGCTTGGTTAAACCCTTGATCAAGGAATTGCTCGTTCAAGCTGTTGAAACAAAACCAAAAAAATAAAAACAGGCCCGCAGCCGACCCGAGCCATTTCCAACAAAAGCGACCGAAAACCAACATCGGGACCGAGGATAGTAGCTGGACCGAGGACTTGAGACCGTAACCACACCACCACTCACCATGTCGTCGACTCCACCAGGTAAGTGGACCTTAAACCCCACTTATTTATTTTCTAAATAAAATTTAATTTCTTGTTTGTTTTTTATAATTTTATATCAACCGACAACATTTATGCTTCTGATTTTATTTCTAAATGTGTATTGGAAAGCATAAATGTTGTCAGATTACACATTTGGAAATAAAACCATTTCCAATATATTTAGCCAAATTGTGTAAAAAAAACTATTGAAACCTAAATTTTGTATACTTATGAAGCTATCAATTACCAAGAACCATGTGAAAACGGATGGAAAAAATCGATTGAAAACATGTGTAGAAAAACCAATTACATTAGGTTAAATATGTTTTAAATTTTAAATTTAAGTTTTATTTATTTACTCAAGTAATGAATATCTATGTTTATATCAACCGGTAGCATTTATGTCGTCGATTTTATTTCCAATTCCCATTTTTAAATTGAAATTTGAATTTGAATTTGAAATGTGAAATTTGAAATAGAAATTGAAATTGAAATTGAAATGTGATGCAGAGAGTTCTCAAGAGCGAACATCATTGCTTTGTGCTCGACGAAGCACTAGAGGATCTGATGTCTCCCCACAAGGTGGCCATCGTCAGCGCTCTCATTCACCAAGGAGCGAGGCCACATCGGGGTCAACTGCCGCTGGTGGCAGTAGCAGGAGAGATAGTGCATCGGTTCATCCTGACAAGATACATCTTGATCCTAAGGAGGAGGATTGGCGCCTAGACACAGGTACATTAGGTACATTTTTTTTTATATACATTTTCAGTAAATTTTTAGTATAGAATGCATTAAATTTCACTTGAAAGTTATAATATATATTTTCACTAACATTTGTGTTTTTGTTTGGATCGTAGGTGCATTGGGAGGATCTTACGATGATGAGGTTTCTCGTATCACTCTTGCTGATATTACCACCCAGCGAGAGTGGGTGCACTCATGCGTCTGCACACTTAGGGAGGATTCTACCACCAGATGCTCATTATCCATGATGTTGATAGAAGTTGATGATATGTTGTCCCTCTATAACAATGTGGGACCTATGAGTGACATCTGGCGTTTTACATGCCATAGGAGAAGACAAGATGTCATGGGTCCCCATAAATGGGATGATGTCAAAGCCACCACAAGAGGGCATGATGTCAAGGGAACTTTGTTTGACATCCCTCCTGATCGCGATGTCGATCAACTGCTTAGACTCAAGGAGTTTAAGCTCGAGGCTTCTGCACTGTATGTGTATGATAGATTCAATGGATCATGGGGCATGTTCCCCCACCATGAACATGTTTCATTGTACTTTGAAAAACATATATATGCAGATTTTGTTCTAGATATGCACCCAAACTACACCAACATGGGATTTGATTTCTTTGGTGCTGATAGGGGACGCTCCTACCAACATCCTGGAGCTCGTAGAGACCTTTTTTTCGTGCCACCCCCTCTGAGGTTGGTACCGATTCCAGATAGGATGGTTATCAGGTCAGGGTACGTAGCACATCCATCCCCGCTTGGTGCCGCTTGCTACAGAGGTTAGACAGGAGATTCTGGACTCGATGTTCACTGCCATGGGCAGTTCTATGGTTGATGTGCAGGGAGAGACGTCTAGACCACCCCCTACACCTGCACAACCAAAGATAGAGTGGGTCAATGATGACCTACTCAATTTTCTTAATGAGGATTCCTTACGAGGGTATGCTCAGTTATCCCAAGATACATACTTTCGGATGTATCGTAGATACAGCGCTCCAGGACATGTATATTTTTATACAATTATGTATATATGATTTCATGTTACATCATATTATATGTCGTAAATTGAATGCTCAATAATACTTAAGGGGTGTATTTTATTACCCCATGCAGGGGACCACATACATGGATAAGCTCCTTCGTAGTGAGCCATTGGTTGGTCCATATGCTCATCCTAACCCACCGGACACAGTCGTCGAGGTAAGTTATAATTTATGTTCCAATTTAATTTGTGTTTATTAATCTCAGTTTATAATTTATGTTTTAATTCTTAATTTGATATTTTATGTTTTCGATCCTAACTTTGAATTTCAAATTGTACAGGGAAAAGGCAAGGATGTTGCTCGAGATGATACACATGAGGACCACGAAGGTCCTGACCAGCCAGGCCTAGACACAGATGTAAGTTTTAATTTATGCTCCAATTCAATTCACATTTAGTAATTTCAATTTATACTTTATGTTTTAATTATTGAATTATAACTTTTATGTTTTAGTTTTAATTTTTAATAAATCTAACATATTACATGTAATAGCATCTTACACAGGCATCACTACAGGTGGGCATCGATGTTGCAATCACTTTCTCATATGATTGGGATGCAACTCGTCCACATGATCCTGATGAGGGCCCATCTACCCATATTCCGACCCAGATGCCAGATATCACCATTGACTCGAGTCGGGTGATTTTCACATCCATCCATTAAAAAATTTCACTTCTTGTTGAATATTATACATCGTTCAAAATCTAACTAACTTACGGAGTTCACAATTTTAACTTTTACAGTATGTTGAGGTCGAGGCCTTCTTTCATAGTTTACCACCTCAACACTAGCATGGGTCTACTGCAAGTGAAGGTAGTCGCAGGGCCAATCAAGGGCCTGGTGGGGGTAGCGACCAATGACTTGATGATGTATATATTTTCATGTTTTGGATGATGTATGTATACATTTTCATGTTTTGATGGACTTCTATCATATATATGGACTTTTATCATATATGGAATTTTGGATTTTTTTTATATATTTTGTATATTTTATCATATTGAGGTCTTCATGTGTATTTTGTATCTTGATTTGAAATCGATCGTATTTTATATTACATATAGATATAGTTATTATAGTTACATTTATGTTTTGTCATTTCAATTACAAATTTAATGTACATTGATTACAATATAAAAGTTCAATCTCAATTAAATTACAATTGCAAATTCAAAATTCAAAATTCAATTACATTACAATTTAAAATTTAAATTACAATTTTACATTACAGTCTACACATTACAATTCAGTTACATTTTACGCATTGCAATTCAATTACAATTTAAAATTTAAAATTAAAATTTCGGATTTAATGTGTAATTTCAATTGAAAATTCAATGTGTAGTTGCAATTTAAAAGTTCAATTTCAACTACATTACAATTGCAAATTCAAAATTTAGAATTCAATTGTACATTACAATTTAAAATTGAAATTACAATTACATTATGTAGTCTACACATTACAATTCAATTACAATTTACACATTCCAATTCAATTACAATTTCAAATTTCAATTAAAATTTCAAATTTAATGTGTAATTTCAATTGAAAATTCAATGTGTAGTTACAATTTAAAAGTTCAATTTCAATTACATTACAATTGCATTTGAAATCAAAATTTAAAATTCGAATACATTACAATTTAAAATTTAAATTACAATTTTACATTGTATAGATGTATTTTAAATTACAATTTAAAATTTAAATTGTAATTATCTTAAGGTTGTATAGGTGTCGTATCTCCTTATTTCTATCAAATAGAATTTTGTGGTGTGTATGAAACATTCTATGAATGTATACATGCAACTTAGGGATCTTTCTTGGAGGATTTAGTTTCTATCAATCCACATGAACTTTAAATAACAAATTGTTTCCTACAACTACTATCAAATAAAATTTACCCATTTTATAAGGTTAGGTGGTTGTATTAAATAATAATTCTTGGTTTTTATATATTATGACTCTTTAACACATGTTTATCCTAGATATTGATAATCTTCAACCATGTAATATCCCCAATTTGAAAGTTTACTCAATTTGGCCAATTTTCAAACCTTGTACTCGTAAAACCCCAAATGGTTTTGAAATATGGAAGGAGGGACTTGGGAGGGAATAGGAAACTTTAATACAGTCATTATAAACCCAAACATATTATATACACATCCATGGTCTGCAATTTACAAGGAGAGAAGATTCGGGACAAAACTAGTCAATTGGATTGGTGGAAATCCCCCTTAGGTCAGCCTTTGTTTTCCCTTCCAAACAATGTACGGACTTCACTAATATTCTTTTTGAAACTTGTCTCTATTAGAGGACATAAAGGAAAACATGTGTGCAGCATTATATTAGGTTTTAGGGTCGAATAGGTCTCCCAAAGGACAGTAGCTTCTAGAGTATATAATTTGGGTGAAAATGGTAGACAAGGGGCCTTGAATTTATGTCACAAACTATAGTAACATTTTAGGGGTCTGAATACATTATTTGGGCCATAAATTTAACTCCATATGCATCTCATAATATAGACAAAAATATCAAAAATATCTTATATAAAACAAGTGCAATATCATCCCAAAATCACCATGAAAATACTATGAGGGAAATGTCACATGAAGTAATTGGTATTTCGAGTTGTGGCTATCATGATATGTCTATTACAAATTTATGCAGAAACTAGCAATTCCATAATTTCTAAATATAAGTCCTCCATTATCTATATGCAACAAGAAGTGCGCCATCACACTTTTACATGACATTGAGAGAAAGAGGAAACTAACTCAAATATCAATGTTACTTGGAGAAATAGTACATGAAGAGCTTAGTATTTCGATTTGTGGCTCTCATGATCTATCCATTACATATTTATGCATTCATTAACAATTTCACAAGGTCTAAACAACATCCTTCCATATATGCAACAAAAAGTGTGCTATCTCACTTTACATGAACATTGAGAGAAAGATAGTAGAATGAGAATAGAGAAGAATGAGAGAATATGAATTGGAAATCAGATGGGGGTTAAACCTGCATAAAAAAATATCCATGAAGATCTATTAAAAGCTCCGAATTTACTCTCCATAAACCAACTTGGATTGGAATCTTGCACCCTCGAAATTGGTTCTAAGGCGGGGAGGATAAACGTTCACCGTGCAAGGACAAGCTTGAAGCTCTCCAAAATTGCAAAGATGCAAATAACAAACGACCAAAATCTACTCCATTTTGGCTTGGCCTCCTTTTAATAACTTTATTTGACTCAATTACCTACTTAGAACTCAAAATATCCCCCAATTACTCATGAAATTCGAATTAGTGGGGGTTATGACCCTTCATTAGCCCCACATGACACTTGGCTCATATTTTGTCTCCAAATCCTCCATGAATTCAAATTGGAGAATATTTTGGATGATCTGGATATGCGTAACTCCTCTCATGCACCCTCTTGGTCTATTTTTATCTCTTACATTGTCATAGATTTCATAGAATTTGTCATAAGTGTCATAGGTGTCATAGAATCTGTCGCAAGTGTCATAATGCTTGTCATAGTTGTCATAGAATCTGCCATTGCCTATTTTTAGCCCTATGACTCTTCCTCTTCCTTCATGAAGTTACCTCTTCCCTTCCAACTCGAATTTGGGGATGGCTCCATGATTAAAGGAGGAATATTCTCTCATGTGGACCCCACATGTCCACTTATGCTCCCCCAAGTCCAACTAGGACCTAATGCCACTTCATTTTGGAGAATTTAACATTTATTTCATAATTTATTGGCCTATTTTCCACCATCAATTTAGAATATTGAATTTTCATGAGAAACTAGAGACCTTGGGGTTAAATGTCACGATTTTAATTCTTCCACATAACCCTTAGGAATTGAGTAGGCCAACTTAATTATTTATCTGAAAATCATTTAATTGGGGACATGAAATTCCTCCCCATCCAATATTTCTTATCCTCAAGCAATTTCAAACATGGATGTTGAAGAACCTTCTTTCTTTCCAAAACTTTCCTTCCAAAACTCTCAGTAGTAGCACTCATGTATTGCAATTGTGTGTTTCCAAAATCAAGGAGATGTGGGTTTTCTTTTTCATATTAATATCCCATGTGACATCACCACTAAAAACCAAAAGATTAATTAAATCCATTAAAAAAAAATTGCACAATTACTCTTTACGTCTTTCATATTTTGGAAACCCTTTCTAATACCACTGTATAATTCTTTGAAGTTTCCACTGAGTTGCCCAACTTTGATTCTTTAAGATTCTATGAAAATTTTAGAGAGGAACCACCATGCTTGCTGCTACACTACTCTGATTACAATCACCTTCTTAGGTGGTGACTCAATCTCCCAAACTACTTGTTTCCCCAAAAAATTCAAACCAATGAGACTGAAAATTATCCCAGGGTCCCATTGCTTGTATTGCACTCCAACAATTAGGAGTGCTCTCCAACCCATACCGTCAGGAAAGATAATTCCTGGATCCAATTTCCTTGTATGCATTATTCCAAACATCATAAGTACAAAATATAGATCATCAAAGTACATAAAAACATAATACAAATGTACATCAAGGAGGTTCCTCATCAAAGAATCATGAAAGTGCTTGTACCTCCAAGTAAGTATACCACCATTTGCTAAGTGAATGAAAGCATCAAAAGACCAATAAAATATGATCCAATGACATAGGTGAGGATCCCATGTCCTATAATGCTTCTCCAAAAGGATGTAAGATGCATAAAAATAATCAGCCATGTGTTCTTTCATCCAAGAAGTGAATGAAGAACCTCCACTAAAATATCAACCAAGTAGGGAGCAAAGAAAACAATGAGCCTTCAAGGGGATCACAGAAGTACCATTTGTGCATCCATGAATATGTGTATCATCAATAAATAACAAATGATGTTGCTTCCAATAATAATTTTCTCCAATCATATATCTCTTCACCCAAGTATTGGATTAAGTTCCTCCAACATCAATTGAACTAAGCAAGGAGCAAGGAGAATCATGAGTCTTCAAGTGAATCAAGTGAACATCATAGATGCATCCATGTAGATGTGTATCATCATAAGGTAACAAAGGATGCTTCTTCAAATGTAAATAAGAAATTTCTCTAATCATGCCATCATCTAAAGGAGAGGTAGGAGTTTCGTACTCCTCATGTGCCACCATCCAAAAGAAAATTTTCACCCATACTTCATTAGGATGAATGCTGCAAAATATGGAAGTGTAGGATGTAGGAGAATGAAACAACTCATCCAAATGATCAGAAAATTAAAAAGTGACATCATGTGAAGGCTCCATAAGGGTAGGATCATGTATCTCCCTCAAAAGTGCAAAACTTTCCTCAAGGGGGTTCCAAGGTAGTGGAATCATACACTTCTTCAAAATGTGTGTAACCATTTCCAAGAGGCAACTCAAGTTCCTCTTCCACCACAACAAGTGCTTGGCTCTCATCAAGCTCATCTTAAAACACATAAAGCACATGCAAGTTTCCGTGTTTCTCATGATCCATCATGTCATGATAATCCTCCAAGAAATCTACCATTTGACAATTTGAAACATAGGAGGAAGAAAAAGTATCTTGCAACCTATCAAGAAGTTTCTCATTTTGCATTTTGAGCTTATGAATATCCTCATTATTCTTCAAGTATGCTCCATGTAACCATTCATTAAGCTCAACAAAATTGTTTCTATCAAAAATCAAAGTCATTAAATTACTTTCGATGTTGCACATTGCTCTTTGAATCTTCTCCATTTCTTCAAGGAAGGTTGGATGAACAAACTCTCCAACAAGAATTTGAAACCAATGATCGAGTTTCATGGAGTATGTTAAGGGTCTCTTGTATATTCTTTTCATTCATCTTTAATGACCCTTCAAGAAAAAGAGGCTCTTGTAGAGGGACCTCCTCTTCTTTTTCCTTTATGCTTGGACCAACTTCATTAAGCTCATGTGGTGATGGGGAAGTTGATCTTGGTTCTTATTCAACTGCTACAAGGAATTAATTTACAAGCTTAATGGAACTTTGGCTTGCAGCAACACTTTCAAAAGTGATCTCTATGTCACCAACATAGAGGTGTGAGCACCCATCAGTAGGTACTCCTTCACAGTTCAATCATCCATCAATAGATTCTCTTTGATTCAGGTCCAAAGTAGAGTGTGTATCAGAATGATCTTATGTATTTTCAATGGAATATTCTTCATGCTCATGTGATGTTTCTTCATCTTTTTCAGAGTCACTTTGGATTTAATTTCGACCCTCTTCATGTAATGCTTCTTCTACTTTACCTATTTCAGAACTAGGTGGCTCATGGGTCTCCTCCTTTTCACTCAAACACATATGATTTTATCTCCAGGGTAATTTGCAATAAGGGAATCGAACTTTATTCACTATATCCACATATTCATTCTTGTGCCTATAGACAAACACCCAATCGACAAAGTCTTCAAAAGGAATGGACTTTTGTATATCTCCCTTCAAAGCAAGAGATGCTTGATATTGTTGAGGCAAGGTTTTACATGTTGCTCTCAATATTTCTAATTTATTCATAGGATTATCCTTTGGTATTTCATCACATTCATATTCATCATACATGGAATCATATGAATAACCTTCATTCCTTATGAAATTGTAATAAGTGTTGCATGATCTCACCTCTTCCTCATACCATTCACATCTTCTTCATATTGATCCAAAGCATTGTACTCATAGGAGTCATCATAATAGTAAGACATGGCTGAAAATTATTCTTCAATGGATTATATTAATTCACAGGTGCAAGGACCATGCTCTGATACCATGGGAATATCCCCAATTTGAAAGTTTACTCAATTTGGCCAATTTTCGAACCTTGGACTAGTGAAACACCAAACTGTCCAAAATGACCCCAAATGGTTTCAAATTGTGGAATGAGAGAATTGGGAGGGGATAGGAAAATTTAATACAATCATTAGACATCCAAACACCTTCTCTACACATCCATGTTCTACAAGTTACAAGGAGAGAAGATCTGGGACAAAACTAGTCAATTGGATTGGTGGAAATCCCCCTAGGGCAGTCATTGTTTTCCCTTCCAAACACTGTACGGACTTCACTAATATTCTGTATGAAAATTGGATATGTTAGGGGACATCAATGAAAATATTTTTGCATCATTATATCAGGTTTTAGGGTCTAATAGGTCTCCCAAAGTACAACAGCCTCTAGAGTATATAATTTGGGTGAAAATGGTAGACAAGAGGCCTTGAATTTATGTCACAAACTATAGTAACACTTTATGGGTATGCATACATTATTTGGGCCATAAATTTAAATCCATATGAATCTCATAACATATACAAAAATCTTAGAAATATCTGATATAAAACAGGTGCAATATCATCCCAAAATCACCATGAAAATACTATGAGGGAAATGGCTCGAATCTCAGTTTTAATTGGAAATGTCATATGAAGTACTTGGTATTTCTAGCTGTCGCTCTAATGATATTTCTATTATATATTTATGCATCAACTAACATTTCCATAAGGTATAAATATCAATCCTCCATTATCTAGATGCAATAAGAAGTGCACCATCACACTTTTACATGACATTAAGAGAAAGAGGAAACCAGCTCGAATATCAATGTTACTTGGAGAAATAGTACATGAAGTGCTTAGTATTTCGAACTGTGTCTCTCATGATCTATCCATTACATATTTATGAATCCATTAACAATTTAATAAGGTCCAAAAAAAATCCTTCCATTATCTATATGCAACAAAGAGTGCACTATCTCACTTTACATGAACATTGAGAGAAAGATAGTAGAATGAGAACAGATAAGAATGAGAGAATATGAAATCGAACTCAAATGGGGATTGAACCTGCATCAAAACATATCCATGAATATTTTTTGAGAGGTATGAATTTCCTCTCCATAAACCAACTTGGATGGGAATCTTGCACCCTTGAAATCGGTTCTAAGGAAGGGAGGATGAACATCCATCATGCAAAGACAAGCTTGAAGCTCTCCAAAATTGCAAAGATGCAAATAAAAAATTACCAAAAGCTACTCCATTTCGACTTGGCCTCCTTTTAATAACTTTAGTTGACTCAATTACCTACTTAGAACTCAAATTATCTCCTAATTACTCATGAAATTCGAATTAGTGGGGGTTATGACCCTTCATTGGCCCCACATGACACTTGGCTCATCTTTTGTCTCCAAGTCCTCCATGAATTCGAATTGGGGAATATTTTGGATGCTTTGGATATGTGTAACTCCTCTCATGCACACTCTTGTTCTATTTTTATCTCTTACATTGTCATAGATTTCATATAATCTCTCATAAGTGTCATAGGTGTCATAGAATCGGTCATAAGTGTCATAATGCTTGTCATTGTTGTCATAGAATATGTCATTGATTATTTTTAGCCCTATGAATCTTCCTCTTCCTTCATGAATGTTACCTCTTCCCTTCCAACTCGAATTTGGGGATGGCTTCATGTTTAAAGGAGGAATATTCTCTAATGTGGACCCCACATGTCCACTTATGCGCCCCCAAGTCCAACTAGGACCTAATGCCACTTCATTTTGGAGTATTTAACATTTATTTCATAATTTATTGGCCTATTTTCTACCATCAATTTAGAATATTGAATTTTCATGAGAAATTATAGAACTTGGGGTTAAATGTCAATATTTTAATTCTTCCACATAACCCTTAGGAATTGGGTAGTCCAACTTAATTATTTATCTAAAAATCATTTAATTGGGGACATGACAAACCATATATTATATATTTAATAATGATTTTAAAGCATCTAAAAATATATTTATAAAACTATTATGGAGGAAGTTCATGGAGCACTGACCATACATTCAAGTGTATTCAAAGTATCAGTGTGCTTGTCACATTGGAGCACCATGACCCAATTTTCACAAAAACCTCCCATCTAGTATTTTTAATCTTGGAATTAAAGCATCTAAAAAAATACATTTATAAAACTACTGGTCACCTTGCAAAACAAACCCTATATAAATGAGGAAAAAACAACTTCCACAAAAATCTCCAATAAAATATTCAACAAGTCAACATGACAGCTATTTCAATGTTGCAAGTGGCATACATGTAACTCATTCACCTGGCCAATTGGTTATAGGAATGCAAGTCTCCATAATACGATCATGGTCAATTGTTGCCATCTTCCATCTCTTTGGCTCACCTCTCTTCACCTTGATTTATGATAGATGTATCTGAGCTGCTACCACCAAATGAATGTATTGGCATGATATATATTCAAGCATAAAATCTTTGTAAATAATATAAGCACCCTATTTTTTCACTCTTTCAAAAAATTGGCCCATCAGAACCAAGTCTCCAATTTGGTATGTGAACTCTCTATCTTGATAGGGTCGCACCAACATGCTTTTAATTTGTGTGCACCGCATTAAATAATATGCCATTTTTTCTTGATTGTGGGGGGGGGTGCAATGACAATAAATACATCACCTGCAAGAGAAATTACAAATATTATTCAAATGTCCTATGTACATTTTTACAAGATTTGTATATGTGTAATATATAGTGAACTAATTAACTTAATGAAGTCTTGTACCTTAACCACAATAGAAACTCGATCATGATATAGTGATACCATTGCCTCGTCAGTGTGCATCTCTTGCCATGTTGGAATTGGATATGGGCCCTTTGGATTAAGAGGGACATATTTCCATGGTTTCACATATACATCATTTTCACAATGATGAAGCCCACATCCATTTGCATCAATGCAAAATTCACAAAAACAAGCATACTTTCTTGTTTCAATGGAGAATATGTCACCCATGTCTTTACTCCGAACATAATGTAATTCACTCATACCAAGTATGGTCTCACAATACCACAGCATGGATATTCACATCACCAAGGGAAACATCCCAAAAGAACCTGCATGGAATTCAATTTGTCATATATAAATTCCTATTGAGAAGATGTTCTTTTGGAAATGATGATATTTAATGTTATTAGCTTATTAATTGAGTTTGGAGTTTATTACCTTCACACCGGCCTTGCTTATTCGCGACCTTGATGTCCCAAATTCCATGTGCACCAATTAACTACTTCTATGGATCATTTGAGTCGGGTTGCACCATGACTCATCTAGTACCTCCGAAGTGCTCGTTTCACACATGCACCTGCGCCATCATGTTCACCCTTTCCATTCCTTGTTTCAAAAAATCTCCAGGTGTGTCGAACTTCTGTCTCTTTGTGAAGGAGAATCAACCAATAAAAATAGTGTGTCGATTTGAACTACCCTACACACCCATCTGACCAAATCCATTGTTCAGTAAATGATACACCTCTCTGTCTGAATGAATCATAAATCAACCCAAAGCAGTGTTGAACAAACAATGTGTCATGCTCATGGTCATCACTGACATAAAAATGGTACCCCTTGATCACTTCGCATGACTGAGGAGTGATATCCCTACCATCAATGCTTTCCTGAGCATGTCTATACAATACATGTACGAAGATAGACACCTGGTCAGAGTGATATTACTCACTCTGTATCTCTCTCTGAGGAGAAAATGTGTAGTTCTTAGCAAAGTCTACCACTAATAAGATCAAATACCTCATGAGAACGTTTGAATTTTGAATCTTTCCACCTGGACATATGGGAGTGCTTTATGTATTTATAAATATGACTTTGAAACTTCTCCATGAAATCTGAAACGTGAATCTCATCCTCGAGCAAGTCAATCCTCTTAGATGGCATGGATGAAGAAGAGGATGGATTCATGGATACATACTCATACCTCTTCCAAATAACTGTGATATCTGACAATCCAGGATGTGTTGGATCGATAGGAAATTTCCTACGGAACAATGTCAAATCACCACATTCAAAGCATCTTCTCCCACCTACACACCTCTTATTGAAAAACACTTGTTCAGGATTCCGGTTGCATAGTATCATACAAATAAAATATCGCATTGTGTGAGGATCTGGTTCACCGTTCCAGTGCCTATTGCAAAAATCCAAAAATGTGTCATAGTATAGTTGGAATCCAACATGGTATCGGAAACAACAAGTGTCATGAATCGTATTTGGCCTAATATACCACAGTTTCAATTTGTTGAACATGCTAAATGGTATCTAAACACAAGGATTGGTTTCTTGGAATTCCTCGTAAAGTGCAACTCCCTTCATCTCCATCACATGCTTACAGTGCTCCTGATAAATGCCTATGGATAAACATTGTCGTAGGACATACTTTCAATCTTGAATAGCACGAGAATGGCTATCCCAAAACTATATCACCTTCTCTCTAATTCCCTATGCCATCCTGGCTCGATAGGGTTCCCTATAAATAAGATCCCAAGAAGCAGATTCATCATTTTCATCTATTTGGATCCTGAATTTAGTATATTTGAACAATGTTCTTTTTTAAACTTTGAGAAATGATGCAATTGTTGCTACCATTCGATTTCTTGAGGTGCTTTGTGCCACAACAGCCGTTGTAATTTCCCTACGAGCAGCTCGAATATCATCATTTCTTGATTTTCCAAATGAATATAATGCAGTTCTTACATTTTCTATTTCATTCTCGCATATCTTCTTTGTTTTAGCATCTTGAAAACCCAACAAATTTGTGGCACGCTTCAATTTTTTGTATTTTATCAACCCATGTAGGATTTGAGCTTGTGCCATCGATGAACGTTGTTCAAAATATGACTTGATTATGTTACTAACATGCTTTCTGATTGTCCTATTAGGGATCGGGTTCCCGAGCTCTTCTCGTGCAACAACAACTTCACAATCCTCTAGACAATTTTGTGAAAATCCTCACAGCAGATCTAAGAGATGATGTATCTCACAAGAGAATAATTATGATTAAGCAAGAAAATAGAAGAAGAGTGATACATGCAGTATAATGAGCAACAGAATAATATGGTACAGTAGAACTCAGATAGAAGCAATAATACTTCGGTCATACTAGATTATTAATCACAAATGGACATATAAATAATACAATGCATGAGGAATTCGAATGCCTAAGGTGGCAATTCGAATTAGCCTTCATGGAGTGATCAAAGGATCACTGGAGTGTCATCGGAGCACAACTAGGTGTCCTCATGATCATCGGAGCGCAACTGGAAGTCTTCATCATCATCAGTGGAGTCATCAATGCTCAAGTAACTGTCAACCATCAGTCAAACTAACTCTGGTAGGTGTAACTCAGTGTAACTAAGTGTAACTCAGTGTAACTAAGTGTAACTCAGTGTAACTAAGTGTAACTCAGTGTAACTGAGTGTAACTCAATGTAACTAAGTGTAACTCAATGTAACTAAGAGTAACTGAATGTAACTGAGTGTAACTGAGTGTAACTCAATGTAACTGAGTGTAACTGACTGAAACTGACTGTAACTGAATGTAACTGAGTGTAACTGAGTGTAACTCAATGTAACTGAGTGTAACTGACTGTAACTGACTGTAACTGAGTGTAACTGAACTGGTAGGTGAAGAAGGGCGAGTTGCTCCCTAAAATCAAGGAAGAAGGGCGCACTAAGCAACTGGAGGGCTAAAACTGAATAGTGAGAAGCTCCTGGGGGCTGGCTAACTGAGGGCTAGGTGCTGGACTGATGACTGGGATGCATGCAAAATGCATGCAAACCCTAGAATGCATGCAAACCCTAAAAGGTGCATGCATGACTGAAAATGTAAATGATCAAAATACTGGTGGGACTAGGATGGAGTATAGGAATATCCTAACACCCCCCCTTAATCCATCCCGGGCCCTGGTAACTAAGACCAAAGGTCACCCAATACAATGAATAATAACAATCAATAAACCAAGGAAGTGGGAAAATTTCATGGGAAACATACCCCCTCCTCAAAAATTAGACTGTAAGGCACACATAAAAAAATAAAAGCTCCAAACTCAAGCATGTGTGATTCTTGGTCATATGTCTGGAGGTATCTTCTTCTTGGGAAGAAGTGGATCATGCTCAAAAAGCATGTGCTTGTACTTGCTCTTCAGATCGAATGTGATGAGAACAAATCCAACAGTATTAGAATGATCCTTGAACCTGTGATTCGAATCAGTTGAGGTAGAATCAAATTTTTGAATGTGCATATAGTCCTTTGTCTTCTCCTTCGAACCACCATGGGTGAGATTATGCCAAAAAGAACTATTACATGTTTGCTTGAAATCAAAATCAGATTTAAGACTTTCAAAACAGTTTCTTGAGATCTCCTTTGAACCAGCAGGGGTGAGATCAAAACTATCATATGATGCATGAGAAATTATCTCAAGCGGGTGGCAATGGCCATATTCTTCAATAACCTTCTGAAAGCATGTGCTAATGATCATATAGTAGTAAATAAGAGATGTTTGTTGAAGAGGAGCGAATGCATTACCTCCAATAGCTGATGTTACCTCCGAAATAATCATGTGATCATGGTGCAAACCAACAAACTCTGGTGCAAGACAGGATTTAGGACCTTCTGCAATATCTAGAGTGTGAGCTGGCACAGAAAGAGAAGAAAGTTTGAGCATGAGCGGAGAATCTGCAAGTTCTTTGTCAACAACTTCAATATGAGATGATACTGGTTCATGATCTGAGAGATCATCAAGGGGAGCGAATGCAACATGATCTGAGAGACCATCAGGAGGAGCGAATGCATCATGATCTGAGAGACCATCAAGTGGAGCGAATGCATCAACTTGCTTGCTTTTGAAGGGATTTGGACCAAATCCATCATTCTTTTTGCCGAATCTTTCATCTAGATGAGCCCATAACTCTTTTGGAGTTTCAATATCAATGATGGTCGGGTACAATATGTAATCGGTCATAGCAAGCATCATTCTTCCAATGTGCATGTCACCTTTATTCAACCATTTAATCTTCTTTGTAGAGGATTCGAACTCTCTTTCAAAATAGCAATCAAAGAGATCATGGCTCTTCAAATATGCTATCATTCTTGGTTTCCATTCATCATAGTTGAATGGAGAAAGAGGAGTAATTTCTTCTAAATTCATTGAAGTTGTAGAAGACCTGCAAAAACAATATAGAATAACTGCAACTGCTACTGCTGCAAAAATGCAGATTCTGCTACAACTGCTGCACTCGAAATCTTGGTAATAACCTGCAAAAAACTCTCAAGAATGGAGATAAACAATACTCTCAACATGCTCTGATACCATGTGAAAATCCTCACAGCAGATCTAAGAGATGATGTATCTCACAAGAGAATAATTATGATTAAGCAAGAAAATAGAAGAAGAGTGATACATGCAGTATAATGAGCAACAGAATAATATGGTACAGTAGAACTCAGATAGAAGCAATAATACTTCGGTCATACTAGATTATTAATCACAAATGGACATATAAATAATACAATGCATGAGGAATTCGAATGCCTAAGGTGGCAATTCGAATTAGCCTTCATGGAGTGATCAAAGGATCACTGGAGTGTCATCGGAGCACAACTAGGTGTCCTCATGATCATCGGAGCGCAACTGGAAGTCTTCATCATCATCAGTGGAGTCATCAATGCTCAAGTAACTGTCAACCATCAGTCAAACTAACTCTGGTAGGTGTAACTCAGTGTAACTAAGTGTAACTCAGTGTAACTAAGTGTAACTCAGTGTAACTAAGTGTAACTCAGTGTAACTGAGTGTAACTCAATGTAACTAAGTGTAACTCAATGTAACTAAGAGTAACTGAATGTAACTGAGTGTAACTGAGTGTAACTCAATGTAACTGAGTGTAACTGACTGAAACTGACTGTAACTGAATGTAACTGAGTGTAACTGAGTGTAACTCAATGTAACTGAGTGTAACTGACTGTAACTGACTGTAACTGAGTGTAACTGAACTGGTAGGTGAAGAAGGGCGAGTTGCTCCCTAAAATCAAGGAAGAAGGGCGCACTAAGCAACTGGAGGGCTAAAACTGAATAGTGAGAAGCTCCTGGGGGCTGGCTAACTGAGGGCTAGGTGCTGGACTGATGACTGGGATGCATGCAAAATGCATGCAAACCCTAGAATGCATGCAAACCCTAAAAGGTGCATGCATGACTGAAAATGTAAATGATCAAAATACTGGTGGGACTAGGATGGAGTATAGGAATATCCTAACAAATTTCCACCCCTTCCAACCCCACTGTAGCTCCCAATTATACTTGAAATGTGAGAGGGAAAAGTGTCTTGTGATGGTTGATCGGGATCGTGAGGGAGCACAGGGTCATGTGATTCTTGATCATAATGATGTTATGGTTGACCATAATCTACCCCTACATAATCAAAATTCATGTGAAGGGAATTTCAATCAAAAATGCAGTATGCAAGGAGGTTAATTTTAAAGCACCAAATTGAAGTGTTTTGAAATGCATTGGTACAAGAATTGAAAATACATGAAAAACAACAAAAATGTTTGTAACTTGAATTCAAAATAACTAAATATGTATTTAACATGAAATTGTACATTTAGCTTGAGAATTGTTCTAAGTAAAGTTTGAAAATCAAGTATATGTGTTTAACTTGAAAATCAAGTACATTTAACTTTAAAATTGCTAGTAACTTGAAATTTGTTACATGGAAATTAACAAATTGAAAATTGCTAGTGACTTGAGACTTGGAGCTCACATGAAGTTATGCAAAAAAAATTTGTAATTTCTTATTATAGTACTATAAGGAAAAAAATATAACTTATCCCTACATTCATGCATAGAAAAAGTTGGTACAAGAATTGAAAATACATTTAAAACAAGAAAATTGTTTGTAACTTGAATTTAAAATAACTAAATATGTACATTTAACTTGAAATTGTACATTTAGCTTGAGAAATGTTAATAAAGTTTGAAAATCAAGTATATGTATTTAACTTGATAATTGTTAATAACTTGATAGAACTTGGACATTTAACTTTAAGATTGCTATAAATTTGAAATTTGTTACATGGAAATTAACAAATTGAAAATTGCTAGTGACTTGAGACTTGGAGCTAACATGGGGCTATGCAAATAATTTTTTGTAATTCCTTATTATGGTACTATAAGGAAAAAAATATAACTTATCCCTACATTCATGCATAGAAAAAGTTGGTACAAGTATTGAAAATACATTAAAAACAAAAAAATTGTTTGTAACTTGAATTCAAAATAACTAAATATGTATGTAACTTGAAATTGTACAATTAGCTTGAGAATTGTTAGTAAAGTTTGAAAATCAAATATGTATTTAACTTGATAATTGTTAATAACTTGATAATTGTACATTGAACTTTAAAATTGATAGTAACTTGAAATTTGTGTGGAAATTAACAAATTGAAAATTGCGTGTGGCTTGAAATTTAGCCATTTACCTTGAAAATTGTTACACATTATTACACATTGTTATGTATAAATGTATAAGAACAAGATTTGATTTTTTTAGTGCGTGTTTAAGATATTATGATATACACATACCACATAGCACATACCAAATCTAATTAAATAAATGATAGGAAGAATTTGAGATTTGACAAAATCTACAACCCTTTCATTGTCATTGAATCTTCAAACTATTGCATAACTATCACAACGTTCATTTTTATTGTTGTCATTGTATTTTCCAACTACTACACAACTATCACAATGTTCATTTTATTTATTGTCATTGGATTTACTACTACATAACTATCAAAATGTTCATTTTATTTCTTTTCAAATTGAATTTTCCAACTAATACATAACTATCCATTTAACTTGAAAATTGTAACAAATTTTGAAATATAAATAACATACATACTTACTATAAGGAAAAAAATATTTAACTTATCCCCACATTCATGCATAGAAAAAATTGGTACATGAATTGAAAATAAATTAAAATAAACATAATTGAATTTTCCAACTACTACATAATTATCACAATGTTCATTTTATCTGTTGTCATTGAATTTTACAACTATTACATAACTATCAAAACGTTCATTTCATTTGTTTTCAAATTAAATTTTCCAACTAATACATAACTATAACAATATTCATTTCAAATAAAATGAGGGTACTAAAATTAGACATTAATAGTTATTTCAATCAACAAATGTTGAGATTTGGAACTCACATGAGGCTATACAAATAATTTTTTAACAAATAACAAAACAAGAATTGGAATTACATTTAACTTGAAATTGTTAGTAACTTAGAAAATTGAAAATAGCTAAATATGTACATTTTAACTTGAAAATTGGATTCAAGTGTATATTTAGTTTGAAAATTGTGTCAATAACATTAAAAATTGTTAGTCACTTGAAAATTATTGATTTAACTTGAAAATTGTTACAAATTTTGAAATATAAATAACAAAGTTATAAAATAAATAAGAATTTCATTACAAACAAATAGTAAAGAAATTAGATTAGGAAATAGATAATAAAAAAAAAATTGTTACTAATTTGTAATATAAATAACAAATTGTTAAGAATCTTATTACAAACAAAAAATAGTAAGGCTAAGATGAAAAAAAATAGTTAGTATATAACTAATTATTAGAGAAATATAAAATATGAAATTTAAATTAGGTATCATGTAATTCAAAAATTTATCTTGGTTGTCCTCCATTGGAATTTGGTGCACCAAAGGTGCATCTTCTTCTTCTCTCGATCTTTCTCTTTGTTGTCTCATTCTTTCTCTATTCTCCCCATGCTCTTCATTGTCGTTTTGTTGACGAGTATGCTTCCTTTGTCATTTTCTTTTACTCCCCATCAAGATTCAATGAAAACAAACAAAAATATGTTAATATGGAATTTAAAGTAGGTCTACAAAGAACTTCCTACATGTGTAATGAACTCTAATTGAACAACATCAAATTCACATAGCTCTAATTGAAATTAAACTAACAATGATTTAAACAAGTGTTGTTGGGCAATTGTGTAGTGGTTATATAAAGGTTAGTTGTTGTTTTTGCATGGGAATGGTGGTTGTACAAAATTAATGGTCCAAATCCTTTCCCAAATGGATTGTATTACACGAGATTGTGGTTTAGTTGGATAGTTAAAAAATACAAAATTTAAGGTCATTAATAGTAGGATTGGAGTGTTTCCTACTACCATCAAAATCTTGAAAGGAGATTAGACAACGTTTTTGTAATATCCCCATATCATATTTTGATAATATTAGCTTAAATCACAAAACTTTAAATAAGAAAAAATTGCAAGACTTGAAAACTAGTTATTGGACTAGGATTTATAAACTAGTTCTGGCACAGCTAAACCCACCCAAACTTCACAATTGGATTTTCTTGGATCTGATCAAAATGAGGACATGAGTGTAGCAGCAAAAAATAGGGCTAAACTTGTCGAAGAACATTTTTCACAACGTACTGGGACCATTTATGTTTCAAAATCATCTGTTGTTGAAGTCTACTCCAAGGATTCCTAGGTACACCAGCATATGAAAACTAGATCCTTTCCACAAGATTTGGGAACAATAAGAAGGTATTTGACCTATATATACCCTCTAATATACTGATATACAAAAGATACCGGGGTTTAGAGAAGATTTGATAGTGTTTGGGGGTCAAAAGAGGAAGTGTGCTACCTAGGACGACTCAACTAGTCTTCATTCGGAATTTTCCAAATAGGATTAGTAGGCCACAAATTCTAAGTTTGAGGATTGGGTTTGCTTCAATGGGGTATTAAGGACCTACAACACTTTACAGAATAAAAAATGGACTCATAAAACTCTTTTTGTAAAACATAATGCAAGACTAGTCAAAATTCTAGGCATAAAGAGCTAGTCTTGAAATAATGAAGCACAAATAGCCAAAGAAGATCAAAAATTATTTCTAGGAAGTACTATATGAATTCAGACACAAGTAAATAATTAGACGCAAGCTTTATCAAAATTTATTAGCATCATTATAATGCATTCATAACTCAAACTTTATAGCTTATCCTCGATCTTTAAGATCTTACAAAAATGGGGCATAATACTTCAATGGGATCATGAGAGAAGTGTTGGATGCACTGGATCATTAGCATAGGATGAGAATGAAAATCAGATATCTCATGGAAGGCATGAAATAAAACTGATATATCTCACAGGGGCGTAATTACTCCAGTTGATCTCTTCTCTGTATGAATACCAACACAAATCTTCAACGATCTTGTACCAATCTTTGCACCAATTCTGGAGGCTTGAATTATTTAGGATGTATGATAGTTCATACCTGCAAATTATGCTCTAATGGTTGTACATTATCTGAGAATAATAATAATGGAACAACTACTATGGGGCACATCTCCCATAGTTGGCTAAGGGCACATCTCCAAAGCCTAGAGAAGCTCAGAGCTTTTTCAATGCAAAAGTTAAACTGCCAAAAGATATGAATTGTGCTTTCTCCTATATCATCCAAGTGCCTTCCTTAGTCAAATTGGAAATTACTTTCTTTGTGCAACCTTTCCTGCTTTTCGCCGTATTTTTTACTACTTTCTGCTTTTCCTCTACTTTTTCTGCTTTTCACTGGATTTTCCCTACTTTTTCAATTCTTTTGATTTTTTTTCTTCTTATTTATTCTTTTATGTACTTTCCTTCATTTCTGCACGCTTTCTGCTTTTCTAAGTTTCCTGCTTTTGGGATGCCATCCATCTTTTTAGTGGCTTTCTTGATTTTCTCTTATTTTCTTAAAGCTGCCATCTTTTGGAAAGCAAGTATTTGAGGCCCGCCTTATCCTAATGCACCTCCTAGCCACATGAGCATCAATAAATTTACCCAAATATTAATTAATATTAATAAATAGCACAATTATGACCCACCTTTATTTATTTAATTTACATGGGTGACTAAACCAAAATCTACCCCTTTTTAATTAATTAATGCTAAAATGTCACTAGGACCCATGGGGTTAGATGGATTAGGGGAATGATAAAGGATCACTAGGGATGGTGCATGAAACTCCATGGTGATTTCAAAATGGGGACATGATAGTCCTCCCCTCCCAAGTTTACTTGTCCTCAAGTAAGAAACCAAATCCAACCATCTAGGAAGCCAACTAGTGACTTCACTCCTAGAGATATGCTACTCACTATCTAGAATTGGAATCCTCAATTAAAATATAAATACCAAAGGTCCACCATGTTGTTTCTGCACCACTCTGATTATTACCCAACTACACCTTGAGAAACATCCTCTCAAAGAATAGCTCCATATGCTCCACTGTCATACCATGCATCTAGTGAAGACTAAGTATATAATATGTATGCCAGGATCCCAAGTGATCCTCAAGAACACAAGGTGAAATATATATTCTGCTATGCAATGCATAAGATTCACATGGAAATTATCATAACACCCTACAAGAAAAACAAATTCCATCCAAAAATGTGTTTCACGTGTAGGAAACCATCACCATTTGTTGCAAAGATGAACCCATGGGGAAGAGAAGAGGCTTGCTTCCTCAAGCCAACAAACCAAAATGTGCTCCCAATGAGCTTCCAATTATCAACAATGCCTTGGTCCCACTACTTGCACACTTCCCTAGTGCACAATGTCATCAAGAACCAATCTAGCAAGTATGGGATGTCAGGGTCCCAACACTTGCACACCCCATCAATACATAGTGTGAATACATACAAATCGGAATGTGGGATGCCCATGTCCCAATGCTTATCCATTTATATCATGCACAAGGTCTCCCAAAACAATACATCAAAGTAGGAGGTGTACAATATCCTCCAAATTATTTCAACCAAGTGTGGAATGCCAGGATCCCATAACTGGTGCATTCCATCAATGAGCAAAGTAACACAAAATTTTACATCAAGGTGGGGGATGTCAAGTTCCCACTCTCTAATGAGAATCCTCCCAAATATCATAAGTACAAAATATAAAACATCAAAGTACATATCAACATCATACAAATGTCAATCAAGAAGGTGCCTAATCAAAGAATCATGAAAGTGCTTGTCCATCCAAGCAAGTAGACCACCATTTGCTAAGTGCACACAAGCATCAAGTGACCTATCAAATCTGCTCCAATTACATAGGTGAGGGTCCCATGTCCAAGCATGCTTCTCCAAGAAAGTGTGGGAGGTGTCATAGAGTGTTTCCATGTGTGCTTTCACCCAAACATTGGATGAAGAAACTCTCCCATCAAGTGAATTACATAGTGAGCAAGAAGAAGAATGAGTATCATATATGCACCCATGAATATGTGTATCAGCAAGAAATAACAAAGGATGTTTATGCCAATAAGAATGTGCTCCAAGGAAAATTTTTGTGGCTAATCTTAGCCCATGGGCTAAATTTAGGGGTTTTAAATTTTTAGTGGGCTAATCCCCCTCATACCTCCATGAGCACTTTTTCCTTCACAATCCCCCTCATATCATCACCCCCACAAAGACACCTATGGGTCCCCCACCCTCAGAAGTAACATGTTATATTCATGTATCTACTGTATGGCATTAATTCATGGGGCACCCATCTTTTCTTCTGAAGTTAACCCCCACTTCATCTTGGAAAGCATCCCCCAACCCACTCCAAAACTTGGGGACTCCTCCCATCATCAAATTGGTATCCCAACACACCCAAAACTGTGGGGACCACACCATTATTCTTTATGTACAAACATGTTCCCTCATCACCTCACATCATGGGAACACCATATTATTTTGGAAGCAACCCATGGTCACCTTGATCGATGTATTTGAGTCTCCATATGTTCAGCAATATTTATTTTTCTAGTTACCATCACTCATTGTTTTGCATCTCCATCAAATCCTTTTCATTTGCAGTTTGTCTACGTCCATTTCAATCTATGCCATTCTGAAATAAAATATATCGTTCTTAATCCCCATGTTTACATCGATCAAAGGAACTTGTGAGCCCCATACTTATCAACCAATCTTGTGTCAGGTTTGTTCATCCACCAGTGGGTTACAATATGATCTCATTTCTCATGATAAGACTCTCATTTTATCATGGTATTCAACTCTCATCGACGTCAAAACACTACATTCCGAGAGCTGCAGTAGTTGCAGTTGTACCTTGGGATCCCTTTCAATCACTTTAAGGGAGCACCTCGAACTTAGTAGGGAGACTCATTAGTTCTCCCTAACTAAGTGGTTTACCCTATGCTTGACGTCAACACATCATCGCATCAGGGGGGGACGTAATTTTGAAGGTAGCAGTGTTCACATTTGGAAATCATGGTAGCAGTCTATTTGGTATAAGTAAAGCTCTCAAGCATATTTACATACCAGTTTGGTCCCCCACCCCAGTGGTCTTGTCATGGTTACCAGCAGTTCCTAGGTTATTTACTCACATATGGATTGAAGTCACCTTCATCCATGTCCTAGCAGTATAGTAGAGTCGGCACCTTGGTCCTCTCTCATTATAATCACTTTGACAGCATTTCACGAGCATGGGTATATTTTCCTTGTTTGTATAAAAACTATTCTTTAGTATAGCTCCAACGGTCGTCACCAACAATATTCCCCCATGGGAGAACCCTATTTTTCCACATATTCTTTGTCCTACATAATAGGAGAGAAACAACAGAAAACATGATGCATTATCGTCTCTACAGTACCCTCTGAACCTCATACATCAGGGCGCATATGTTAACGCCTAAAAATCGTATACATGCGACATTTCAACGATTCATCCAATAAGGCGTCATCAACATAAAGAATGCATATCACCATAGGCATCCTCAACAAATACAAAACACAGCATGAGTCCATAATTTCCAAGGAACAGTCAAAACAAAGGGTATCACGGGTAATACACAATTGACCCGCGTTATAGCGTAGCTTATCTGAACAACACTTGTGCTACACCCGCACGGTTTTTCCTTCAATAGCCACGCTACTATCAAAATGGCAAGACCACTCACTTCCAGCAGCGCATTGAAGACTCAATCCTCCCAAAAGATCTGAATTCGGCTCCTCACACACTTGGTGGCATTAATCATCCCCCCTTGTGTACCTTTGAGCTAGTTCATGAAGGAGGAGAGTTCACATTTGGATCTAGTTGTTTGTTGACCACCTCTTGGCCTATAAAATAAATTCATTGGGATGCATTTTGTAGATATAAATTAGAGTAAGTTTATGCTGTTGGATTTGAGTTGGATCTCCCTTCAGCATCGACATGTTGGAGTATCCATCCGATCACTTCAGCACAGGGGAACAACTCAGGGCGGGTAGCGGCTCTAGTTATGCCTGAGGCTCTGATATTGAGATAAATTGGCCCTTCTTCTAGCAACATATCTGGGATTTCTTGGTCCCGGATCATTATGTAGATGTCACCCCATCTGATTTCAGGAGGGACACCGGTGGTGCACCTAGTGTCCTGGAGTGAAGTTTCAGTTTTGAGTGGCGCAGGTTTCTTTTCTGTCATCTTAGCCTTCTTCTTACCGGTTTTCGGCATCTTGACTTATCCCTGATAACACCCATATACAAGTCATCATGATATTGAGCAACATATTGTGAGGTTTTGACAGAGAGCACCATTGTTTTGATATGTGACTCTAAATTAAAAAACAATGGGGAGCTGTATGTTTAGGAAGCAGAGTACACCATTCCAATATGAAAAACAAATTTAAACATTTGAATCTTTAAACGGGACGAATTTGGAATGCTCCCGAGAGGATAGGTGTGTCGTGGAACAATCCGCTCTCGGGTTGCCCTGGGAGTTATGATGATCTTCGTTTTAGCAGGGACATGATTATAAAATTTAGCCATCCTCATTCTTTAAAGGGGCAGGTTTGGGATGCTCCTGTGGAGATAAGCGCGTTGCGGAAGCAACATGATTTCGGTTTAGCTCTGGGGAAAGAGTAGCTTTCGTCACTGCTGCGGTTTGAAAGGCTAATGGCGGGTAAGCTCGGGTTGGGCAGACTTTGTGACGAAAAGGAAACCCCTTTCGCACTTACGACTCGGCGAGGGCTTCGAATGCTAATGTCATTTGCGGCACTTGCCGAAGTGTTCAATGGGAAGTGTTAGCTCGAGCGAGGGCAATGGCGCCGGAGACATACTGACGAAACGGCTCGGGTGGCCATAGTCCCGGGTTTCGGCTCGCGCAACTTGAACGCTCATGGGGTTTGAATAGGGGCAATGGCGCCGGTTTCTAGGTTTTGACTTAGGTAGAGGGCATGTTGGAACTAATCTTTACGAAAAGGCCCGGGGTTTTACGTCTTAAGCTTTCGGCCGGGGATATAAAAGGTCCGTGGGGCTTCGACGGTTTTCAAAATAACGAGGCATGCGGACCGGGGAGGAAAATGGAAAAACTTAACCGTCCAAACTAGCTGTCTCCACCCACAAAACATTTTATCCTGTCTCTATTTTATGTGACGAGCAGAACTCAATTCAAATTGTATTTTGACGGACAAAAATCGCTCATGACGGGCGTTTTTTCCGTCAAAACCCCACCAATGCCCATCATTTTCAAACAAAAGACAACCTAAAAGCACTATGACGTGTAGAAGGGACAAATGTAAGGCTAAGATCCTACCTGGCACCGACGGAAAACGCTAACTGAGGCGGCCGCGAACGTGGTCGCGCAACACGAGCTGGAACGGTCGCGCGGCGTCCAATGGTTTTGTCTATAAAACAAAATGACAATGGGTTGGCTCGTACCCCGTCGATTATTTAAATGGGCCAGGCACGTGTGGGGCATTAAAACCGGTTTTAAATGCATCGTACGCCGGCGTCAAATCGGGTCGCCTTGATTTGCGTGCGATCGCCTCTTACGGGGCAAACTGGCGAATCTTTCCCGCCGTTGCGGGAGGATGTAGCGGAAGCTTTCGCTGTGGTGGGAGGAAAAGGTGGACCTCTTCCGCACCAACTGATCGTGCGCAAAACTTTGAAAACGGGCTCCCGCGGTAGCGGAGAGAAAAAGGTTCCGGCGTTTCGGAAGGATTCGGGAAATGTTTCCGCACAAGGCTTCCGCGGTTGCGGAAGGATTTGGTGAATGCCTTCCGCGACGTCCGAGACTTCACGAATTTTCGAAACTTAGACGCTTAGCGGCCCTGGGGAAGGTGAACGGATGGCTCCCGCACGTTTCGGGCGGCTTCTTCGAGTTCCTCCGCGATCTTTTGGAAAAGTTTCCGAGCTCTTTTCACGAGTTTTAAACAAGCGGCTTCCGCCACTGCGGGACGACACGGTGAAAGTTTCCGCCATTTCAGGAGAAAATGTTGAAAGGTTCTGCAACGTTCTCCTGGCGCGTTCCGCAAAGTTTCAACGAAACCTAACTCCCTTTTTTCGGAAAACTTATGACGAACACCTCCGTTGTTTCGGGGAGAAAACTTGAACAGCTCCGCCGCTTCGGAAGCAATTCTTCAACGGCTTCCGCGATTACTTAACGAAGACTTTTCTAAGTCTTTTCGGCGGTTTAGACGAATGGCTCCCGCCGTTTCGGGAGCAAATATTAAACCCTTCCGCAGTTTCGGAACGAATTTTCTAATTCTCTGTTTCGAAAGGTAGCCCGAGAGCCTTCGCGGTTTCGGGAGCAAAGGCTGAAAACTTCTGCGAAGCTTCCTCGGCTCGTTCTGTAAAGTTCTTTCAAAATATTCTAAGTCATTTTCACAGTTTCGGAATAAGTTCGTGAATTTCTTCGTGGTATTTCGGAAAGCTTATGCGGATGGCCTCCGCCGTTTCGGAAGGAAAACCCCAAGGTTTCCGTAGATTTTGAAAGTTTTCTAAGTCTCTTTTCGGAAAGCTTATGCGAACGGCTTCCGCAGTTTCGGGGAAAAAGCTTGAATTGCTCCGCCGTTTCGGAAGCAGAATCGTTTTGGGAGGAAAAATTGAATTGTTCCGCAGAAACAAAAAATCGAAAAGTTTCCAAGTGTTATTTCGGAAGGCTTAGACGGGCGGTTTATGAGATTGGCCTCCGCCATTTCAGAAGGATAGCCTGAAATCTTCCGCGGTGTCGGGAACATAGGCTGAATGATTCCGCACGGTTTCCCTGGGGCGCTCCGCAACTTTTTCAACAAAGAATCTAAGTTCTTTTCACAGTTTCGGAAGAAGCTCGTGAATTTCTCTGTGGTATTTCGGGAAGCTTTTGTGAATGGCTTCCGCCGTTCTCGGGAGGAAAAACCTGAAGGTTTCCGCAGATTTTCAACAAAAAATTCCAAATCCTTTCGGGCGTCTTTCCCAAGTTCTCCCGCCGTTTCGGGAGGAAAAACCCAAAGGTTTCCGTAATTTTCTTTCTCACGGTCTACGATTTTGACAAAGAAAATCTAAGTCCTTCTTTCGGAAAGGTTGGACGTTTGGCTGCCGCAACTGTGGGGAGATAGCCCGAGAGACTCCAAAACGTTGGGAAAAATTCTAAGTTCCCTTTTGGTTCTTTGGGGGAAAAAATGGAAAGATTGATGGCAAGATGTTCAGTTGGGAAACAAGATTTTATGTTGAAAACACAGCTAACGGCTGGGATGGCTTCTTAGGCAAACTTTCTACAAAAATGAAAGGAGGGGCCCCAATATGTAAAAAATTTTGGGGGGGGTGTTGCTGCAACAACAATGGCAAGTCGCTGGCGAACACAGATCTCTGAAAAATTCCTCTTCATGGTCCGAAACCTCATTGAAGACATCCATCTCGGGTGCACTACTCAGCTGAGCATTTTAGACTCATGCGAGGGGAAGGAGGCACTTTACCTGCTAGCCATTGGGGAAAGGGGAGCTTTGACCGAGACATCTTCACCACTCTCAGAGGGCCAGCATATGAGATTCATTTTAGGAGGGTCATCTTTCGAATGGCCACTACTGCCGGACTCCACAGGGTCTGCAACACTTTCTCATGGACATTATTGCTCTTCTTCCTCATTCCCATGCTGCTTGCATCCTTTTGGATGTTTGTACTTTGGACAGCTTAGCTGTTTGAGCCTTCCAGGGATATTTTCTTTTGGACATGATCTTTGATTTAGGCTCCTCAATCCATAATGTCCTTTTGTGTGAGTTAGAAATTTTATTGATTTGATCAAACTTCACGGACGGAGAGGAGCCCATTTTGAGTTGGGCCTTTTGGACAACCTTCTTGATTTTACATGTCTTCTACTTTTGTCTCAGCCATGCTTTAATTGAGGCGAGACTCTCTGGAAAACAGACTCTTGAGTGTAAGCCATTTTGGCTGTTAAATCTGCAGTATGGAGTCATTTCAATACCCCATGTCCTCGAGAGGTGCCACTTTCCATGGGTCCAACTTTGGTAACCCTCTTGAGATGCCTTTAAAGTGTGAGAGTGGGTGGAGCCCAACGATAGTAGTGAAGATGGTCACAGGCCTCTGCTATTAAACAGGATTAGTGAGACTAGCAGGGTAGGCTTCCTTCCTTCTGAACATTTCAGCGAGAACACAACAGACAGAATTCATTCGAGCACAGTTCCGGACTCATGGGTCGCAAGTTTTCTTAGAGAGAGTTATCTTCAACGGGGATCTCAACCAAAAGGGCATTCAGAAAACAAAACTTGTCGTAAAAGTTCAAATAACAAAGAGAGAAACAACATGGCCAAAAAAAAAAAAAAAAAGCAACTAAAGGCTAAAGCAAAAAGAAAACTTTATTTATGTACAGGAAGTCTCGAAGAGACTATGCGAAGTATTGTTTCAGAGCGAGGCCATTGAGAGGAAGGGCTACTTCCTCTCCCTCGAGATTTGTCAATTTGTAAGTGGATGGGCCTAATTTTGCAGAAATTTGGTACGGGCCTACCCATAGATGTTGAAATTTCGTATGCATTCCCTTGCCTTCATGATTATGGTCCCATTTTAGGACTAAATCCCCAACTTCAAAATCTCTGTTACCGGATTTCCTCTTATCGAACCATCTCTTAACTATGTCCTGGTGTTGATGGAATCGATCTTTAGCTTTGTGTCAGGCTTCTTCAAGTTGAAGCAGGGTGTTGACTCTGGATTGTAAGGCTTGGCTACCAGAACCCCGAGAGGCTTGGGACAATTGCAGGGATGGTAGTAAGATGTTTGGGGGAAGGATGGCTTCCTTGCCATAGACAAGAGTGAAAGGAGAGACACCTAAAGCGTTCTTCGGGGTTACCCTATCTGCCCATAAGGCGTTTGGGAGAGCCACATGCCAACTTCTCTAGTTTTCTATCACAGTCTTCTTAAGAATTCGAATCAGATTCTTGTTTGAAGATTCCGCTAATCCGTTCCCCTAAGGGTAGTAATTGGCCGAATAATGCAACTTAATTCCCCATTCATAAACAAATTCATTTATCTTGCAAGATGAAAAATAAGTAGCATTATCAAAAACAAGGGAAATTGGAACCCCAAACCTGGTTATGATTTTCTCTTTCAAGAAGCTGATGACTGCGTCTTCATTGATCTTGCGCAACGGGGTGGCCTCTGTCCACCTAGTGAAGTAGTCGGTAGCCGTCAGGATGTATCGATGTTGTAACGAAGAATTTGGATTTATTTCTCCGATAACATCGATGCCCCATTGCTCAAAAGGCTCAGAGATGATGACCGGCTGTAATGGTCCTGCTGCCTTAGGTAACTTCCCGGCACTTCTTTGACATACATCACAATTCCGTGCGTATGTGTGGGCATCTCGAAACAGAGTGGGCCAGTAATACCCAGCTCTCAGCATCTTGTGTGCTGTCGTCTCACCTGAATAATGTCCGCCTACGGGGCCATCATGCAATTCTTTGACAACTCTGTTTGCATCTTCCTTTTCCAAACATCTGAGGAGAACTCCATCATAATTCTTCCTGAATAGTATCCCATCAATGATTTGATAAGGGGTTGATTTCAAACGGAGGGCCCTTCTTTGCTTGGAGTCCCAATGCTCAGGTATATATCCCTGTTTTAAGTAGTGCACCAGATCTCTATACCATGACTACGGGGCTGTGAAGATATGACACACTTCAACCAAATTTAACTCAGCTTCATTCTTCCAATGTTGTTCTTCATCAGTTGAGTTTCCCGCAAGTAATTTGCACAGGCCTTTCCCTTTGATGATTGTAGCCGGTTTAAATTCCAAATCATACTCCTGCAGAGCTGTGACCCAGTTCCCTCTCCTTTCTCCCAATTCCTTTTGAATGAAAAGGGATCTAACAGCTGGATGGGGAACTATGACTTTAGTTCTGTTCTTCAGAATGTATGGCCTAAACTGCTTGACTGCTTTGAAGACCGCATACGCATGTTTGTCAACGACGGGGTAATTCAGCTCAGCTCCCTACAGACCAGTGCTCATAAACGAAATTGGGTATTCGTCCCCCAACTCCACCTTTTGCGTGAGTATAGCTGCGAGAGAGTCATCCGAAGCGAAGGTATACAAGATGAAATCCTTATCAAAATCTGGGCTTCTTAAGGAAGGAGCTTTAGCTACCACTGCCTTGATATCTCTAAATGCGTCCTTCTCCGAATCTGTCCACTTGAATTGTATGCTTTGTTTAACCATCTGTTGCAATGGCTTAACAATTTGTGCAAAATCCGGAACAAATCTGCGGACAAAATTGATGGTGCCCATGAAAGACTGCATAGATTTCTTGTTGTGAGGCATTGGAAACTTATTAATAGCTTGGACTCTTTCTTGGTCAATTGACACTCCCCTTTTGGAAATGATATGACCCAAGAGCTTACCTTCGGGCACAGCAAACACGCTCTTCTTGGGATTCAGGTAAATACCATACTTCCGGCAACGATCAAAGATGTGCTTCAGATGAACAACGTGATCTTCCCTTTTTTTTGAAAAGACTGTCACATCATCTAAGTAAACAACAACACATTGCCCACCTAATCCTCGGAAGGCAATATCCATCGCCCTTTGGAATGTAGCTCCTGCATTTATCAGACCAAATGGCATTCTTCTGTAGGCGAAAGTTCCCCACTTAGTTCTGAAAGTAGTCTTAAGGCGATCTTCTTCGGCTACTAATACTTGATTGTAGCCAGAGAAACCATCGAGGAGAGAAAACAATTCGGATCCTGACACCATTTGTAGGATTTGCTCCATTGAAGGTACGGGGTAGTTGTCTTTATCTGAGGCTTTGTTTAAATTTCTGAAATCTACACATAGCCTTATCTCTCCTGACTTCTTTCTGACGGGGACCAAGTTTGCAACCCATTCAGAATGCCAAACTTTGAATATTATCTTAGCGTCCAGGAGCTTCTTTAATTCCTTTTGGATCAGCAGTTCAAGCGTCGAATGCATCCTTCTTAACTGCTGCTGAAATGGCTTGACACCCGCTTTCATTGGTATAACATGCTGAATGATGCAGACGTCATATGTTTTCAGATCTTCATAGGTCCATGCAAAAACATCTTTGTATTGCTTAAACAATTTGATGAACCTATCTCTTTCTCCTGGTGAACAACATTTGCCAAGGTTGACAAATTTTGGTTCTGCCTCGGTACCCAAAATTAACCAACTCATGTTGCATTGATGAGCTGTTAGTTTTGGTATTGGCTGGCCTTTTGAACTTATTTTGAAGATCGAACAGCATTTCGAGGGACCTTACCCCTTTGGGCATGAAATTTCCTTTCTCCTCTTCCTTCTTCATCAAATCAGCATCATGTTCTTCCTCATCTATTGCAGCCCCTTGAAAGCTGTCTTCGTTTGTTAGGAAGCTGATAATTTGCTCATCATCATCGAAGACTCTGAAGTTCGTGATGTTATCGGGAACGGAAGGCCTGAAAATCAATTCAATTGAGCATTTATTATTTGACGGCACCAGTCTAGAAGCAGATGTTGCTAACAAATCAGCAGCAGAATTTTGCAATCTAGGAATTGATTTTATATTGAAAGCGTCAAAATGCATGATTAAATCCCATACCTCAGCCTGATAACCTTTCAAATGAGGTGAGAGACAATGAATGGTGTCCCTTACCTGTCTTACAACTATCTCGGAGTCACCAAAGACCTTCAGGTACTTAACATTTAAGCCAATGGCCTTCTTTAATCCATGTACCAAAGCTTCATATTCAGCGGTGTTATTAGTACAATCGAATTCTAATCTACAAGACAAAAAATACTTGTTTCCTTTTGGATCCACTAGAACACAACCGGCTCCGGATCCTTCCAGAGTTTTAGAACCATCAAAGTATAATGTCCAAAAAACATCTTTAGATTCAACTAAGTTAGTTTCTTTGTGATCTATGTCAGTAACTAAATTGACTATGTTACAATCAACATCATCAGCCCAAGAGAAATGAAGGAGATCGGACTGTTTATCTAATTCATGGCTAATGGTTTCAGATTGATAATTACCTGGATCCATTTCTAAGAAGTAATTTCCCAGGACCGAGGAAGAGAAAGTCACGGCCTCATTTTTTTCTTCTAACTGAGTGACGTTTTGCTTCATATGAGGTTCCCTAAGAACTTTAATCTGATTCTGCCTGTTCTGATAGGGCAGCCATAGGTGGGACCAATCAGTAGCAAAATAGCCACTTAGCTTGGTAGACCAATCCCTACTTAAAATTAGCCCATAGGCTTCAGGGATATCGACCACCATTATGTCAATGAATTGACAGACTCTAGGGTCAGCTGACAGTCTAATTAGAACATCTTTCATTTCCCCAATAACCTTGACAGCAGTCCTATCTAATTGGATGATTTGAGCTGGAGATGGCACTGGATTCCCATTAATTTTCCTACAAATTTATAGTGGCATAACGTTTGAGGATGCTCCAGAGTCTACCAAACAGTTGTGAACATTATGGTTGAAAATTTCAAATGTCAATAAGAATGGCAATGTTTGGGATTTAGACTTTCCACCGATGCTAGCCTCATTAATTTCGGGATTGTCTTGAGAATCCGTCAACGGAGTGCTGATCTGGGGTTGCAAAACATGCAGTAGTTTGTCTCGTTGGTGGGGCAGGCTGCACATGTCAAATATTGATACGTTTTCCTTGACCTTCTTGATATCTTCAATAATATCGTATCCTATATCAGATTCGTTCCCAATGCGACTTGGCTGATCTATTTTGCTCATTGTGACCTTAGGTGGCTGAACCATGTTGTCAGCGCTTGGCTGTTTGGCCATCGTTTGGTTAACTTTGGGCTGCGGTGGGATGATTTGTATATGCCTCCTAGGCGGCTCTTTTGAAATTTTAGGCTTATGGGGAACGGTGACTGGCACAGGATCCGCAATTGGGCCCTTGCTACGAGTAGCAACATTTATGGTAGAGGGAGAGCTATCTATGTGATCTTCTTCTACTAGTTCAGTCATAGGCACCCAATCCCACAACACCATAGTAGTGTCCAGGGCTGGTTCCTCTAACTTAGGGCTCGATTCCTCTGGAGGATCATCCTGGTCTGGGATCTGAGAATCTAACATCTGGTTCATGAATAAGCTCATGGAATTGATCCATTGCGGGCAGCTCTTTTCCGAATGAGGTTCTTGGTGAAAAGTGCAGAAATTTTCCATCCCAATCTCATTCAAGTTTAAAACAGGGGCAGCGTTCATTGGTGGATGAGTCTGTTCCCCGTCTTCCCTTCTTTTATAAAATGGCTTGAAAGGTTTCCTAGATGTACTAGCAGCCTTGTCTTTCTCGAGATCTACGATTTTGTTAGATAATTTCTGCATCATTTTGACTATGTTTTCCATGTTCGCAGATGGCTCTTCTTTACCTCTAGTGAGTAGCAAAGGTTTTTTGCTAGCTGCCGGCTTTGGTTCTACATCTAAGGCATGTTTAGCGATGCTATCAGCCTCTTCTTCTACCTTTCTAGCTTCCTCAAAGTTCTCTATCAGGGTAGTTTTCTTGGACCTCTTTACGAACATTGCTATGGGTCCATCAAGAGTGGTTGTATAGTATTCAATCAGAGATTCCTCGGCTGGTTTATTAGCTTCACTGAAGTTATTTAACAGCGTTGTGAATCTTTGATTAAAGTCTTGGACCTTTTCTTTCTTTTCCATCCTCATGGATAAGAGTTCTTTCATAAGTGTGGCTACAGTCTTTTGGTTTCCGTATTTCTTTAAGAAACACTTTTCGAACTCATCCCAGCTAGAGATTGAGCTGGGTTGTAGGCTAAAGTACCATGATGATACTTTTGGCTCGAATGTATATGGAAACAACCTGCAGACTACGTCTTCATGTTGTACGTTCAAAAGGTTCAGAGCTAAGTAAAAACTCTTGAGGTGATCTTCCGCCGAAATGGCTTTCCCTAGATCGTACTTAGGCAAGACCTTTTATGGGTTTTTTGGAAGATTATGGAATGGTCCAGCTAGGTTCAGCGCTCCCCTTGCCATCCAAGCAGGTAGAGCCATGTTTGGATTTGGATGTGGAGACCCTGGTGGAGAGTTGTAGGGTGAATCCTGTGGAGTACTTTTGGGAGTGGTAATTTCTTCAAGATTTTCTTGGTCTGAAATTTTTTCTGAATTTTCAGGATCTGCTTTGTTAAGAGTGTCTGAAATTTCTTCCAAAGTCAGATTTACCAGTTCTTCAAAACTTTGAACGAGAATTGAATCACGGGTGTATTGCGGCTCCTTTCTAGGTGTAATTTTCTTAGGGAGGAAGTTGACAACGTTTAAACCACCTAGCTGTCTAATGTAGGATATGGTATGTCTTCTCAAATCCTCTATTTCTGTAAAAGGGACAGCGTATAAAGCTTCTTGAGGCTCAGGGTCAGAAATGAGGCGTTCTTGATCTGTTAATCCAAGATCTGGGCTGTTTGAAATGCTTTCTTCAAGCGGGTTTTCAGTGTTATCTATGACCGCGGAAGATTTTCCTCTATCAGCCATGCACTTTCAGGCCCTCCTTCTAGCGCCAAAAACTGTTGATGCCTCGGATATCGTAGCATCAATCAGAAAGGGATTCTCCCTGAGAGATGGTCCCAATTAGACTATCTCCCGTTTGGTGTAGGGAATCCGTCCGGTTAGCGGTTCCGGCAACCGTGGGTTTGGAGTTTAAAACCGATTCTACCGGTTATGGCCCGATCCACCTTTCTTTTGGGTTTTTATGTCTTTTAAATGAGATGCAAGTGCCTAAATGATATTTGATCTAGATGCGACTAAAACAGATCTAAGTCTAGAAGCTGGAGTAAATCTACCTATCCTTGCAGGGAAAACGATTAAGGGATGAGCAACAAGCTGTAACAAATAACGTAAGGAAAGAACAGGTAGTTGTTAATTCTCACAAGTAAAGCTACAGCAAAATAAAGATCTTTAGAAGATAGCTTCTAATTCAACGTGAAAGCACCTATTGCCCATAAAATAGGAAAAGGCAAAAGATTATTTAATCTACGTAGACAGAATAAAGAAAACCGAGCTAAATATAAACAAACTGAAAAAACTCTAAAGATCCCTGCAGGGAGCACATTTAAAGGCATGAACAGCGAGCCATAGGAGTCATCTTGAAGACAAACAGTTAGCCATTTAATCTAAAAGAGAACTCTACAGCAAAATAAAGTATCAGCAGATAGCTCCTGATTTAGTCTGAAACACATCCACTGTTCATGAAATGGAGAAAATCGTTCACACAGAAATAAGCAAAATCATTTGTTGCCAAGAAATAATTCAAATAGCAATGCAGATTTCACATTACAGTATAGATGTCATCAGAAGAGTCCAACACACATCCATCATCCGTTCCCCATGTAAAACGTTCATCTCTCTGGCTTCTATTAGAAAATTCAATTTTACAGGCCCGATACAAGATAGCTCGTATGGGTTTCAAAATTTCATTCCCTGCCAAAAGTCCTTATCTATTTTTCCTAACTTCTATTTATAATTACAATTTTGCCATTTGGGCTGCCACCTAGCACCTTCCACTTGTCAATTACAGGAATTTCTTCTATAACCGACCACCAAAAAATGACCACTTCTTTTACAAAATTGTTTTGACAAAAAATAGGGACAGTTGTCCCATGGCTTACGCCTTACATGCTCGAAAGTTTAATCAAAATATACATAGCAGAAAAAATGCTAACACCAACGCTTTCCCTGTTGTACACGTGTTTGGTTAAAGAGAGCTACTCAACTGAAGTTAGTTTATTTCATTCCTATGCGTGAGCTTCTGCTGGCAGAGGATCGCCCAAGTTAATTGCTGCTGATGTTGCCTGGGAAGAGACACTCGAGCCTATTGCTGTAGTTGGAATGGCTGCTGGGAGAGAAGATACTGGATCTGCTGCTGCAGCAACTTTCCTTTCCTCCTCTGCTATGTAGCTGTACCACACACCTGTGTCCCTTATGACTATGTTTGCTGCAGCAGGGAACAAGATTTTCTGAGAAGTCACATTCTTCCCGAGCTCTGCTTTAATGCTTTGAACTTCCGCCACTGCAGCTTGATGCACTTCCTTCAGCAGATGGTTGTGGAGTGATGATGAACCAATATAATGCTGGAGGTCATCAATAGCTAGGACATCAATCCTCTTCACATACTCCGTTTGAACGCTCAATTCTTCCTTTAGTTGGGACAAACGCTGTTCCTTCTCCGGAAAGTCCTCCAGGGACTGGGGGAAACTCAATGTGCATTTGACATGTGCCTCTTGGAGCCTTTGGTAGAGACTGTTAATTTTATCTGTTGTTCTTTGCACACTGGTTATCAGCTTATTGGCACAGTTTCTGCCAAACTCCAGCAAGTCTATGTCCTCATTAAAACTGTCCACAGATTTAAATGGGAGGTGCGGGGGGAAACCCCTTTTCCCTTCTCTCCATGCCATCTGACTTATGATATTTGCTTTGACAGGGGTATTCTTCGCTTTGAGTCTATGGGCTTCCGCATTGATTTCTTTTAACCTAACCACCATAGCCTTGAGCTTGCAAACCTCGTCAGTGATTAGCTCCTGAGTGTCATACACTTGTTTCAGGATGCTGCATGACAGCTCATGGAAGGGAGATATGTCCATTGTTCTGCTCTCTGCTTGCTCCAAACGCTCAGCTAATGTTTGCTTGTCTGCTTCTAGCTGAGATGCCTTTTCTTCTGCTCCATTCTTCTCCACTTCTACAATCATTATTTGGAGTGTTAGCTGGTCCTTTTCCTCCTCCAGCTGGCTGTACTTGTTTGACAGCTCCTTGTGCTCAGCGTACAAGCAATTATACTTGTTCTCTGCCAGATCTCTTTGGGCTTTCTCATTAGCCACAGTCTGTTGTAGCGTACGAGCTCTCTTCTTTGTCAATATATTTTCTTTAACTATAACCCCTACATTGGAAAATGATGCCTTTGTTGTTGCTACAGCTGTGGATGCCATAGCAAAGGGATCTTGATCTGTGTTTTTCATTACAGTGACCTCTCGGTGGATAACGATGTCTTCATGGAAGGGACTTTTGATCCTCTCTTCTGATTTGAGGACCATTGCTTTTCTTTTCTTGTCATAGACAAACTCATTCCACTTGGACACCGTACGCTTTCCCGATGGAGTGTACGGGACAATTGGTCGGTTTATGATGTCTATGTCTTCTTCAGGTGGGGTCCGGACTTCCTGAGCTGGGTCCACGCCCTTATCTTGGGTACCAGAGCCACCGGCTTGAGATGTGTCTATATCCATGTCTTGGACACCGGACCCACTGGCTTGAGCGTCTTCCCTTGCCTTCAATTCTTCTTCCGCCTTCCTCTCTGCCTTAGCCTGCTCAGGTTCAGCTTCTTTCTGCTTTTGGGCTTCCTCAGCCTCTTTCTGTAGTCTTTCATTTTCAGCTTCTTGCTGCTTTCTCGCCACTTCAGCTTCCTGCTGTAACCTCGCTTCTTCTCTTAATCTGAGCTCTTCCCGAGCTCGGGCATCTTCAGCTTCTTTCTCCTGCTGCTGACTGGTCTTCTGGATCTTGGCTGAGCTAGAGCTTGCTCCAGTGCCTTGGCGACAGATCCGCAGCTCAGACATGTTGCTAATGCCTCTGAATACCTCTTCCTCGGCATCGGGATAATGCAAGTATTCAAAATGAGCGTAGATGTCCTTACAATGCTCGGCCACTTTAACCTTTCTGTCGTTCCTATGGAAAATCACCTCACCGAAGTGAAAGGCTTTCAGCTCTTGAACAAATTCTTCGGCTGAGGCAACCCCCAAGAACTTGTAAGCACCTATGCAGAAAGGTAGAGGGGGAAAGGAAGCCTTATGCTGTTTGTGGAGCATTGCTCCAATCCCATCCAGGAAGATTTGCCTTACTGCTTCTTTGAGGACCACATAATCTGTGGCATACTGTGGCAAGATGTAAGGGGGCTTAGTCCCCCCAAACATTCTTAAGTAGGTGCCTTGCTCCGAAAAGTAGAAATCCCCGTAATTCTCAAGGACTTCCAAAGCATTCTCTGACAGGCAGCTGGGCTCCTCCTTGAATAACTTCTCATACAGGGGCATGATGAACCCCTCACAGATGAGTTTGTAGCTGGGCTTGTAGTTCTGAGCCCACAACATCTTGAAAGCGATATAGACCGGGGTGGTGGCCTTATCCCATGTACAGCCCAATTCGGGAAAGTCTATCTTGGCCAAAATACAATCTATCAGATATGAGGACATGAAGAATTCAGCCTTCTTCAAGGCTAGTCCTTCCCTTGCAGCTACTATCATCGAGGCCAAACTATCTGACAGGAGAGTGGCCCAGTCAAACACAGTTCCCTTGATGCCACGTAGTGGATGATAGGGATCCACTGTATCTTATACACTGTGCCATCGGGCATGCCGAAGATTCTACACAGCATTAGAGCGATCAATCTGAAAGGAGCTCTCAGATTCTGTACGTCATATTCATCACTCCCTTTCTTTCTCAAATGCTTGCTTGCCATCAGTAGCTTCTTGGCCATCTCGACGTTGTCCATCTGGCTCAGCCATTCATCAGTCAGAGCTTGTTGGACACGGGGAAATTTGTAGGCTGCCGCAAGATATGCGAGTTGAAATGAGGCAATAGCCACTTTCCCGCTATCATTTATCACTCTCCCTTCAGCATCGGCATGTTGGAGTATCCATCCGATCACTTCAGCACAGGGGAACAACTCAGGGCGGGTAGCGGCTCTAATTATGCCTGAGGCTCTGATATTGAGATAAATTGGCCCTTCTTCTAGCAACATATCTGGGATTTCTTGGTCCCGGATCATTCTGTAGATGTCACCCCATCTGATTTCAGGAGGGACACCGGTGGTGCACCTAGTGTCCTGGAGTGAAGTTTCAGTTTTGAGTGGCGCAGGTTTCTTTTCTGTCATCTTAGCCTTCTTCTTACCGGTTTTCGGCATCTTGACTTATCCCTAATAACACCCATATACAAGTCATCATGATATTGAGAAACATACTGTGAGGTTTTGACAGAGAGCACCATTGTTTTGATATGTGACTGAAATTAAAAAACAATGGGGAGCTGTATGTTTAGGAAGCAGAGTACACCATTCCAATATGAAAAACAAATTTAAACATTTGAATCTTTAAATGGGACGAATTTGGAATGCTCCCGAGAGGATAGGTGTGTCGTGGAACAATCCGTTCTTGGGTTGCCCTGGGAGTTATGATGATCTTCGTTTTAGCAGGGACATGATTATAAAATTTAGCCATCCTCATTCTTTAAAGGGGCAGGTTTGGGATGCTCCTGTGGAGATAAGCGCGTTGCGGAAGCAACGTGCTTTCGGTTTAGCTCTGGGGAAAGAGTAGCTTTCGTCACTGCTGCAGTTTGAAAGGCTAATGGCGGGTAAGCTCGGGTTGGGCAGACTTTGTGACAAAAAGGAAACCCCTTTCGTACTTACGACTCGGTGAGGGCTTCGAATGCTAATGTCATTTGCGGCACTTGCCAAAGTGTTCAATGGGAAGTGTTAGCTCGAGCGAGGGCAATGGCGCCGGAGACATACTGACGAAACGGCTCGGGTGGCCATAGTCTCGGGTTTCGGCTCGCGCAACTTGAACGCTCACGGGGTTTGAACAGGGGCAATGGCGCCGGTTTCTAGGTTTTGACTTAGGTAGAGGGCATGTTGGAACTAAGATTTACGATAAGGCCCGGGGTTTTACGTCTTAAGCTTTCGGCCGGGGATATAAAAGGTTCGTGGGGCTTCGGCGGTTTTCAAAATAACGAGGCATGCGGCCCGGGGAGGAAAATGGAAAAACTTAACCGTCCAAACTAGCTGTCTCCACCCACAAAACATTTTATCCTGTCTCTATTTTATGTGACGAGCAGAACTCAATTCAAATTGTATTCGACGGACAAAAATCGCACATGACGGGCGTTTTGTCCGTCAAAACCCCACCAATGCCCATCATTTTCAAACAAAAGACAACCTAAAATCACTATGACGTGTAGAAGGGACAAATGTAAGGCTAAGATCCTACCTGGCACCGACGAAAAATGCTAACTGAGGTGGCCGCGAACGTGGTCGCGCAACACGAGCTGGAACGGTCGCGCGGCGTCCAATGGTTTTGTATATAAAACAAAATGAAAATGGGTTGGCTCGTACCCCGTCGATTATTTAAATGGGCCAAGCACGTGTGGGGCGTTAAAACCGGTTTTAAATGCATCGTACGCCGGCGTCAAATTAGGTCGCCTCGATTTGCGTGCGATCGCCTCTTGCGGGGCAAACTGGCGAATCTTTCCCGCCGTTGCGGGAGGATGTAGCGGAAGCTTTCGCTGTGGTGGGAGGAATAGGTGGACCTCTTCCGCACCAATTGATCGTGCGCAAAACTTTGAAAACAGGCTCCCGCGGTAGCGGAGAGAAAAAGGTTCCGGCGTTTCGGAAGGATTCGGGAAATGTTTCCGCACAAGGCTTCCGCGATTGCGGAAGGTTTTGGTGAATGCCTTCCGCGACGTCCGAGACTTCATGAATTTTCGAAACTTAGACGCTTAGCGGCCCCGGGGAAGGTGAACGGATGGTTCCCGCACGTTTCGGGCGGCTTCTTCGAGTTCCTCCGCGATCTTTTGGAAAAGTTTCCGAGCTCTTTTCACGAGTTTTAAACAAGCGGCTTCCGCCACTGCGGGACGACACGGCGAAAGTTTCCGCCATTTCGGGAGAAAATGATGAAAGGTTCCGCAACGTTCTCCTGGCGCGTTCCGCAAAGTTTCAACGAAACCTAACTCCCTTTTTTCGGAAAACTTATGACGAACACCTCCGCTGTTTCGGGGAGAAAACTTTAACAGCTCCGCCGCTTCGGAAGCAATTCTTCAGCGGCTTCCGCGATTACTTAACGAAGACTTTTCTAAGTCTTTTCGGCGGTTTAGACGAATGGCTCCCGCCGTTTCGGGAGCAAATATTAAACCCTTCCGCTGTTTCGGAACGAATTTGCTAATTCTCTGTTTCGAAAGGTAGCCCGAGAGCCTCCGCGGTTTCGGGAGCAAAGGCTGAAAGCTTCCGCGAAGCTTCCTCGGCTCGTTCTGTAAAGTTCTTTCAAAATATTCTAAGTCATTTTCACAGTTTCGGAAGAAGTTCGTGAATTTCTTCGTGGTATTTCGGAAAGCTTATGCGGATGGCCTCCGCCGTTTCGGAAGGAAAACCCCAAGGTTTCCGCAGATTTTGAAAGTTTTCTAAGTCTCTTTTCGGAAAGCTTATGCGAACGGCTTCCGCAGTTTCGGGGAAAAAGCTTGAATTGCTCCGCCGTTTCAGAAGCAGAATCGTTTCGGGAGGAAAAATTGAATTGTTCCGCAGAAACAAAAAATCGAAAAGTTTCCAAGTGTTATTTCGGAAGGCTTAGACGGGCGATTTATGAGATTGGCCTCCGCCATTTCGGAAGGATAGCCCGAAAGCTTCCACGGTGTCGGGAACATAGGCTGAATGATTCCGCACGGTTTCCCTGGGGCGCTCCACAACTTTTTCAACAAAGAATCTAAGTTCTTTTCACAGTTTCGGAAGAAGCTCCTGAATTTCTCTGTGGTATTTCGGGAAGCTTTTGTGAATGGCTTCCGCCGTTCTCGGGAGGAAAAACCCGAAAGTTTCCGCAGATTTTCAACAAAAAATTCCAAATCCTTTCGGGCGTCTTTCCCAAGTTCTCCCGCCGTTTCGGGAGGAAAAACCCGAAGGTTTCCGTAATTTTCTTTCTCACGGTCTACGATTTTGACAAAGAAAATCTAAGTCCTTCTTTCGGAAAGGTTGGACGTTTGGCTGCCGCAACTGCGGGGAGATAGCCCGAGAGACTCCAAAACGTTGGGAAAAATTCTAAGTTCCCTTTTGGTTCTTTGGGGGGAAAAATGGAAAGATTGATGGCAAGATGTTCAGTTGGGAAACAAGATTTTATGTTGAAAACAAAGCTAACGGCTAGGATGGCTTCTTAGGCAAACTTTCTACAAAAATGAAAGGAGGGGCCCCAATATGTACAAAATTTTGGGGGGGGTGTTGCTACAACAACAAAGTTGAAGAAAGGTTGACAAGGAAAGTAGAAGAAAGACACAAGAACCATGAAGAAGCTGAAAAAACCATTGTTGGTCTCATAATTCAAATAGAATAGGACAAGAATATTGAAGAATATCTAACAAGCCAACTTCAAGAAAAGAAAGAGTTTTGTCATAAGACTATTACTAGTTTAAGGTTTCAAGTGGAAGAGATAAAGGAAAGTGAAGAAGCCCTAAATGACCGACTCAAGAAAAAGGAAGAAATGTGCCAAGAAAGGGAGTTAGAGATTGTTTCTCTAAAGCAAGAGTTGGATAATATGAAGATAAACTCAAAATTTGAAAAGAGCATAGAAGTCCTAAATAAAATGTTGAGCCATCAAAGGTCCCCACTTGATAAAACTGGTATCGATTATGACATCAATCATAAAAAAATTGAAGAAGGTGAAATCTCCAAGCTACCAGAGAAGAAAGCTCAAGAAAAGCCTAGAAGTTATGCAAATGTGTTGAGAAACTCCAATCATGATGAAGGAAATAAAAAAGGAGAAGATTATAATCAATAGAAAATTTTCAAAAGGACTATATCACAAAGCCTAGATGATTTTCTCCCAAGTACCAAACTTTATTTTTTGGTTATTGTTTTTCATGTAATAATTTTGGACATAAGGCTATGAATTGCAGAGCTTATGGAAGGAATGCTCAACTAAGGAATAGAGGTATCTACATGGATCCGAATAGTGTTGAATGTTATGCTTGTCACAACTATGGGCACATTGCAAGGCTCTATAGAAATAACTTCAAAAAATGAGAAAGATATTGTCATAATCAATCAAGGGAAGAATTCCAACAAGTCTAAAGAAAAAGAGGAAGAAGCTTGTGGATTGGTCCTCTATGAAAATAATGAAGTTTCAAGGCTGAAAGAAGGAAACCAAAGAAAACCTCTTATCTTGTAGTTGGGTAGCATGTTTAATGAAAGAAGAAATAATCCCAAGATCGAAGACAAAAAAGAATTGGTACATGTTGAAGATGTGAGGGAAAAATACGAAGAGCGGGTCAATGGAGAATTCTCAAAGGCATACCCACAGTAGTTGCATATTTGAGTAATACTGAAAAATCAACAAGTAAAAAGGAATCTATCATTATTACAAGTGATGATCATGCAGTAGAACGGCCTTACACATTGTTCTAAACAATGTGTAATAGAGAATGTCAGTATCATGGATAATCTCAAGGGGGATTCTACGTAGTAGGGAAGGAAGACTAAAGAAAGGACAATAACTTAAGGATTCTACAGAGCAAAAGACGTTGGCTTGGTAAATCATACAGGGACATAGCGGGAGTTAGCACAATCAAAGGGGGGAATTGTAAGCAAGGAAAGATATTCTAAGAAGGCATTCACATTCAAGTAAAGTTATCTTTTGCAAGGAGGAGAGAACGTTCAACAAAACAAAGTCACATAAAAGAAGCATATTGATAGGGGGATACAACATAATCTCACGGGTATCATGTGAACAAAGGTGCTTCACCCTGTTGTCATTAATTTCAAAGGGGGAGATATATTTGAAGTTGTTTCCATCAATGGCAAAGGGGGAGATTGTTGAGTAAAGTTGTCATTGATGTCAACAGGGTCAATAGATATGTATTGTGAGATTCTAAGATTGTTGAGTAGTGTTGTCATTGATAATGATGATGATGATGTGGAAATGGTAATGATGATGTGGTAGTGATAAAGGGAGATTGTTTGAATCCCTAAAGAGCTTTGAAGGAGCCTTGACATAAGTGTATATAACTCCAAAGTGGTCCCCTTATGGCATAGCTATTAAGAATGGCCCTCACATGATGAGATAACATGTGGTTGTTACCACATGCCCACTTTGAGTTGTACACAAATGGAGAAAGCACCTAAATTTATTGAAGATGCCCCCAAATCAATGATTATGTGTCTACAAGACACTTTTAGTGGTACACAAATGGAGCAAGCCCCTAAATCTATTAAAGATGCCCCCAAAGGAATGATGATGTGTCCACAAGACCATGATGATGATAAGTGTGAAAAATCCCTAAAGTGATGATGATGTGTCCACCTGACCATAATGAAGTGAAACTTGAAGAAGCCCCAAATCCTCTTGATGAATACATGAAGCCATAAAGTAAAGATATAAAGTGTCCACATGATGATAATTAAGTGAAACTTAAAGAAGCCCCAAATCCCCTTGATGAATACATGAATCCCTAAAGTTAATATCGAAAGAAAATTGTAGAAGCCCATAAAGCAATAAATATATGTCCACTTGGAATGCATTGATGAAGACATGAGATGGTCAAGAAGACAAGTCAAATCCCATTGAACCATTGATGAAGTATCTAAAAGAATTGAAGACATGAAGTGGTTAAGAAGATAGGTCAAAGCCCCTTGATGAACCCATGAAGTGGTCAAGAATAAGCCCATGAAATTATTGAAGACAAGAATTAATGTTAAGTTATAGGTCAGACATCCTTAAGGAAGAGGTGTGACCTAAGAGTTGCAACCCTTGGTCACACCCCCTCATGCGGAGAAGACTCATATACATAAGAGGAACCTCATTTAGCATTTGAATAATATTAATTCAACTCATCCAACAAAGAGGAGACAATTTCAGCCTAGAGGATCGAATTTCCAAGGGAATATCAAGTGAAGAAGGATGAAATTCCAATGGAAGATGAAATTGTGTGATGATTTGTTCTAGGGTTTTTGTTGTGAAATTTGTTTCAAGTCATCTTGAAATTTTCGCTCTAACTTTTCTTAAGGGATGATTCAGACCGTGAAATTTATATGGGATGGAGGTAAGATTCATGAGTACCTGTTTTAAAAAATTCAAATGTTGGTTCACTATATTTTAGGAGATATGACCTCAGGAAGCTAGGGTTTCTGAATCATCTTTAAATAGGTCAATTTGGCATTTTCACTATATATTTTGTTCTAGAAAGTTTCAGACATTTCCCCTTGGACAAGATGAAGTAGAGAGATTGAAGAACTTATTTTATGAGTTTTAGATTATTATATTCTATTTTTTCGGAGATACGAAATCAAGAAGATATGGTTTCGGAATGATCATGAAATCAGATTTAAACAAGTTAGTTTGGAATTTTCTCTATATCTTTTGTTCTAGAAAACTTCAGATGGTGCCCCTTGGAGGAGATAAAGTAGAGATCTTGAAGAACTTGTGGTACGAGTTCCATATGTTGGTATGCTATATTTTCGTATATATGACCTCGGTAGGTTAGTGTTTTTGAATGATCCCAGAACCAGCTTTAAACAGGTCAGTTTGGTATTTTTCTCTATAAATTTTTTTCTAGGACCTTTTAGATATTGAAGTAGAGATATTGAGGTACCTTGGGTACAAGTTTTAGATATTAGTTTGCTATAATTTGGGATATATGCCCTTTGGAAGTAAGGTTTTATGTATAGTATGAAGTAGGTCAAATGCAGATTATGGAGCAGGTCAAAGGTATATTATGAAGCATTTCAGAGGAAGATTGTGAATCATATCAGGGGAATATTGTGAAGATAGTGACAGTGACAGTATGAAGACAATGACAGTGACAGTGTGAAAACAGTGACAATGATAGTGTGAAGATAATGACAGTGACAGTGACAGTGACACGGCAGTGATAGTGATAGTGACAGTGACAGTGACAGTGACAATGACAATGACAGTGATAGTGATAGAGACAGAGACAAAGACAATGACAGTGACAATGAGAATATAGTGATAGTTTGAAGACAATGGAAATGACAGGTTGATACTCTTGTTCACATTAGGGTGGAAGGGTAGTGCAAGGGTAGGTTGGTGCATGTGATATCAGGGAGTGGGTGATTCCTTTTGTTTGGAGCTGGAGAACCAAGGTAGTAGGGTGAGTTGTATCTCATTGAGGATTGGAGTCCTCTATACAGGTTGAACTTGTGTATCAAGGGGTTGTAGCCTCTTTCTCTTGGGTGCTAGAGAATCTAGGGAGTGGGTACTTCCTTACAATTGGAGCTGGTAAATCTAGGGGGTTGTAGCCTCCTTTGAGTTGGTACTCATAAATAGGAAGTCGGTGCTTCCTATGAATGTAATCTTGTTATTATATAAGAAAATAATTATGTGGTTTCACTGATGCGTTTAATTTTATATCAACAGAGCATATCATTTCTATGTGTCCTGCCAATATGCCTGTAAATGTTTTTAAAAAGAATTAATATTAAAATGGAGTGCTTTTTATTGAAGCACACAAGTGCATTAATATGTATAGAATGCACCAAAAAAATGACATTGCTTAAAAAAAACACCGGTAGGGACAAGTTTCAACAATGTTTTAAAAATTTTACATTAAAATGATGTGTTTTTTAGTTAATTATGCCAATGTGTTAATTTGTACACTACGCACCAAAAAAGCGGCAATGTTTTTGTTCACTGATAGGGAGAGGTTTTCCCAGTCAATGCAATGAGTGGACCTATTGCAATATATGCTCCATATATAAAAGCACAAATACATCAAACATACAATGTCTACAAAGAAAAACTAACATTGTGAAATAGAAGAGAGGATTAAAACCTAATGATAAATTTTGCATCCACATAAAACAAAAGGGAAGCAATAATAAAACAAGGGATTGCAGCGTTAAACATAACTAGTAAAAGTTTATTTTTTAAATAATATACTGTAAATATTAGTAGGAAAATTATAATGGATTTTTTTTTAACTATTAGAGGAAAATTGAATACCTGGAATTTTTGCCTTGTAGAGTTGTATGTGACCCACAATACATTACCATTTTGTCTCTTCATAAAATTTTGGCCACTCCAAAGTCTTCCCTAGTTATATCACTTGTATAAGTCTCCCTCAAACTTTAGGCAAAATATTGAAATAGTGATTATATTTTCTTTTATAAACACATTTTTTGCAACTCACTTTTCAAAAATAAAATTCTCGCTCATTTACCCATTGGATATTTATGTGTATTGATGAAAAATGTGTGTGAAGTGTTTTTTCATTTTCGGTGCACGTACATGGTAAAATGCACCTGTGCGCTTTCATAAATAATGCACTTCTATATATTAAAAAAAAATGCAAATCTTTGTTATTATATCTTAATGGATTATTTCTTTAGAAGATGTTTTTACATATGTATTTCTTCAGTGCACTTTTTTTGGCTCACCGATGCAATATGTTGAAACAAGCACATTGTATTCAATTTAACAGCGTTATGAATTTATATTTGATGCTAAAATAATATAGAGGTAAATTAAAATACTCCATAGGATACATAAGTTATTAAACCCACACCATATACTTAAAAAATGGTTCAAAAATCTTTTTAAAGATAAATTGTTATATGCTTCATATACTTTATTTTAAGAATGTAGACATGTATTGATTGTTGATTTGGTTCAAGTGCTGGTAGAAAACATTATAATATCAAATGGAAAATCCTTCATATGCCAGCTCATACGACATTGTTCAAAGTTCAATTTCTTCCTTGTCATTTGTAGTCAGTTTAGATTTTAATTATATTTTGATGATCTAATTGAATTTGTGTTATTTATGAATATGCATGTGAATAATTATGCATTGAATTTTGCAAAATCCTGATTTGGGATCGACTTCATATACACAAGATATTCCACCAATCAAAAAGTGTTGCAAGCTCTTGTTAGGAGCAAGATATTGCAAGAAACTTGTAGATGAAAATGTAGTATGCTTTACCCCCCTAATTGTAACATGGCATCTTCTAACCACAACGTGAGTCGATGGTACTCATCAGGAACTGGATCTCTTTTATGACAACCCAGTAGTATGTGGTTGTTCAAAATGTCAAGGGTTCAAGGATAACCCTCGGTATATCACATTGACCCATTATATTAATGATAAGCTAACCAACGTTAAAAATTTGATACCTCCCACTGCGGTTAAAAATCCAATAGGTGATATAGAAAAGACACGTAGGAACACTTCTATATGCTCCTTTTTTGAAAAGTTGATATCCAAAAAATCTATGTTTCGTCCTAAATTGACCAACCTATCTCCTTCTATTGAGTCAACTTAGAGTTATAGTGATTCAAAGTATGATATCAATACCACTGAAAACATCTCTACTAAGAGATCCAAAAAGTTGCACAAGTTGAGAGAAAAAATGTCCAAGTACACACCAAAGTCAGCTCAATTGTTGGAGGGTAACAATGACTTCTCTCTTTCTATCCAATTGTAAAGTAAATACCAAAACTCTTACAATTACACTTTCTCTGTAACTTGGTCATCTTTTATGCCTATGTCCAATGTTGGAAATGAATTCTCCTTTTGTGGTAATAATTATATGATTGTCAAGTCTAAAATAAATGTTGTAAATATTGATTTGCTTTTTCTTTCACATTTATTTGTTCCTCCCAAATAGTCAATAGAACTTATACCATTTTGTGGTCCTCTTTATTGTCAATCTAATTACTTGAAAATTGTTAAATATACAAACATAGCATTTTCATGTATGGTATGTGCATGAATGGTTATGCATCTAGAAACCATAACACAAAGAATGTGTTATATATTGATGGTAATGAACCCATCCATTAACATGTTAATGTGTTAATGTGTTAATGTGTTGGGTTGCTGACCAGATTAGAGAGAAATATGGTGCATCTAGTCATCACCCGCATGGTGAATAGGATGCACTAAACATAGGGATTAAGAGCATCAACTTAGTGATAATATCTTTGTGTACCTTTTTAACTTTAAAATGCACATTTGAATTATAACATCTATATTTTTTATTAATGCTCATGTTATTAGACATATGATACAATCATTTGTTCACATTTTATAGATGCATTTGTACCCATCTATGTGGGCATGTGGGCATCGTTTTCACACTAAGGATGTCGATGATGGACGTGTCACACAAGATCATGGAGAGGAAGTAGAGTTTGATAAATCTATTCATGCTAACCACTTCAATCAAAACATAATAGAAAGGAAGTTAGGTTACATCGAAAAGATATGGGAGATCATTTAAGTGGAATTCTCATCTTTCCAATGTGTTATTTTTAGGTGCAAGTGGTGAGATATCTTCAACCGAAGTAATGTAAATGAAGATCGTGATAGTGGGATAATATGTATCAAATATAGAAGTATGTGGGATGAAACTAATAAGCCTTATGTTTTCCCAAAACACTACAAGCAAGTTTTTTTTACCCGGATGTGTTGGATATGGATTGGTGGTTCGTACTAAGACACAACCTATATCAGAATTTTTTTTTTAGAACAACAATATTATAATGCCAAGTGAAAAAGATAATCAGGGTGATGGCAACAAAGAGTGATATCATGTACATGTTGTATTTCAACATTTATATCGTGGATATATCATTTTATTTGTGAATTATTTATAATCGGTAAATTATGTTTTTTTTATTCAGTTTATGATGTTGGAAATGAAAAGTTATCAACATTTTTTAAAACCATTTTGAAACATTTTATTGAAATATCTGATATCACTTTGGAAGAAATTGGTTAAAATAGAGAGTGCTTCATTCACTCATGCATTCGTTCATGCACTAAGTTAGAGGTAGAAATTATTCAACCTTGATATGATAATGGTGCACACAAATCTAACCTAGATAAATTTATTTTTGCAAAACATAATTATGATAATCTATGTAGATACCATAATTCAAGTACCCAAGTTAGTATATTATTTCATATTGAAATTATAAGCACAAGGATTAATGAGGTGGTTACAATGTTAACTTTATGCCGCATCAGTTGAGAAACCAGAAATTGTAATTATGTATTAACTTTATGAAATTGAAATGAGAAACCATATTTTGTAATTATTGGAAAGAGTTTTCTTAACATGTTGATATTGATATGGATTTGGTCAAATTTTATCACTAAAAAGGGTGTTCCAATAATAAGATCATGAAATAGTGTAGATAGTCATGGTTTTTATCTTTTAGAGGCACCATATGGATTGGATGTTAATACAACATTGATGACATACTTTAAATCATGTCACTAGTAAATTATGACCCAAAATACGATGAGAAAATCCGATGAAATTGACAGTGTCGTCGGATTTCACCTTCAAAATTATGAATTTTGATCAATTTTTTTTAATTGATACATGGAATTGTCGGATATCCGACAGTAGTTGTATATCCGATGACTACAGTCGGATAACCAATGGGCGTCGTTGGATATCCGACATATATTCTATAACATTAACTATGATCATATCTTCGGATATTTGATGAACCTTTAAATTTTAAAATCTATAAATTATGGAAACATTCTAACATGTTTGCTATATAAGCGATGGTTTGCGGAAATTATATTCTTCGCACGGACTATTTTCCGTAAAAGAATACACAATTATTTCTATTGTTTTTGTGATTAAAAATAGTGAAGTGTGAAGCTTTATTTTCTAAGATCGATAATCTTCATTCAAGATCTTATGAGAAAATGTCAAATAGCAATATTCCTGATCCAAACGAACAAAATCAACATTTGCTTGCTAGATTGTTGGATGGACTGAAAAGAAAGGGTGATGGGAAATGTTATTGTCCATGTAGTCAATGCAGGGCCTTTAAAAGTAGAAGAATAAAGATCACAACAGCCAGAAAACATTGTAGGGAACATGGACACGCTGAGGGGGGACATGAATATCTTCGATTTGTAAGTTTTGCATTATATATGTTTTTATATTGATTGCTTTTGTAAATGTATGTATTATTTTAATAATTCTTATATTAACTTATATCTATTGATGGTTTCATGTAATTATAAAGGAAATACATCCTATGGCATATCGTCCGACAGAAGTGCTTTCAGAACAAGTACCAGAGGAACATGGAGTTGTGAATAATGGAGAACAAGTTAATGATCATATTGAAGAAGATGATCATACTAATAACATAGGTGAAGATGACGGTACAAATACATTGATCCATGATACATTTAACGTTAGAATGGATGATGATGATCATGATCATGAAAATGATGATTTTGATGATATTCATGATTTACCTCTTCTTGAGAAGGCTTACGAACCCCTTTATGGGGGCTCCAACACAAATCTTCTCTCTGCTATATTGTTGATAATGAACTTGAAGGTCGTGGAATGGTCTTTCAAACACATTAGTCACACGGATGTTAAGGTATGTAATATATTCCATCACATAATATATATGATCGCGCTAAAGGTTATCACTGTTCGTCTATTAATTTTATTGTTAATTCATAAGTCAAATTAATACTGATGAAATGTGTTTCATTAATATTATTTATATATTATATTAACTAGATTTTTATTTTGATTTGTTGTAGCTTGATAGCTGAATTTTTCTTACCACCGTCAAATATTTACCTCGCACATATCGATATTTATCTTCCATCATGAAAGAAATTGGAATGAAGTATGAAGCAATTCATGCATGCCCCGATGACCGTGTTATATATTATAATCAGCATGGAATTTTGGTCAGAATGTCCGGAATGTCATATCAGTAGATATTGAATAGATCAAGTAACAAAAAAGCTGTCTCACAAGGTTCTTCGTTATATTCCCATTATTCCACGTTTTCAAATATTGTTCAAGTGCAAAAACATAGCGCAATTTATGGATTACTATGCACGGAACAGAAGTCAAGATGACATTTTTTGAATGCCTACAGATGGGTCTGCATTTAGAGATATGGAGGAAAAATGGCCTCACTTTAAAGAAGAACCTCGTAATATTAGGATATCTTTGGTAGTAGATGGTGTCAATCCATTTGCAGAGATGAGATCCATTTACTCGGTGTGGCATATTTTTTTTATCAACAATAACATTCCTCCATGGTTGTCAATGAAGAGGGGAGCACATAATGTTTGTCGATGATTATTATAGGTATATTGTGTCTACATATTTTTTTTAATGTAGTGGCATCTCATTTGTCGTATTTTGTTGCATCATGTCATATATATAAACCATGCACAAGAGAAAATATATATATATATATATATATATATATATTTTCTCTTGTGCATGGTTTATATATCTAAAAGGTTCTCATAATTATATAGTTTATATGTTCAAATCAATCAGGTAAGTACCAAGTTAAAGATATGAATGTATATATCGAACCCCTTATTGACGAGCTACTAAAGTTATGGAATGGCATCACTATGTATGACGTATCTAGACTAATACAACAAAGGCAATTTCAATTCCATGCAATGCGTGTATGGAAAATACATGATGCCCCAGGGTTAACGCATTTTTGTTGTTTGTAATTATAAGTTCCACTTTAATTTCATTTAATTTTATGAACTAGTTAATATACTATGCACGCATGTTTTCTTAAATAATCCATTTATTTTATATATAATTATAATTGGCATAGATAATCCATCTCTTTATGTAGGTCTTCAGACAAAGGGAAAATTTGCATGTCCAATTTGTGGTCCTAAGATCTAATCTCGCCATTCAAAAAGTTTAGGAAAGGAGGTGTTTGATGAGTATAGGCACTTCCTCTCTAAGAATCACAGGTATCGAACTACCGAAAAACATATGTTCAATGGGAAGCAAGAGACTACATTAAAACTGCAGAGAATGACACCTCACCTATGGAAGTTGCAATATACTAGAAATCATCAAGGTACGTATGAATCATCGTATATGAAATGTTATGTATTTTTTTTATTGTGTGTTGTTTACTGTAATTGACATTGATTTCTGTAATTTCTTTATAAACTATGATTCATGATGGTTGTCATGATCATAAAGGAATTAATGGGCTTCCACGAGGAATTAAAAGTTATCCTAAACAATTCAGTAGGTTTTCCTACTATGAGCACCTACAAATTGCTCATCTGCTTGATACAATGCATATCGGAAAGAGTGTGACTGAAACATTATGGCGAATATTGGATGGAAGGAGTGAGAAAGAAAAAAATGTCAAAATTTGCAAAGACATGCAAGAAGGAAACCATGCAATGAAATATGTCATTCAATTTCATAGCAACAGAGACCAAATTAATATAAACTCACTTCCATAGATGTTAACGAAGCAGCAAAGTAATGTTGTAAAAGAAGTCATGCGAAAAATTAAATTTCCCACCGGATTTTGTGCGAGCATGAAAAATATCATAACAAAGAAAGGTGATTTAGTGGGGGTGAAAACGTATGATTGGCATATCTTCATGAAGGTAATTATTATGGTATGCATATAATTATTGCTATATTTTTTTATTCCATTGCATATTGTTGGTATTTTTTGTCTACTTTTTGTAAAAAAAATGAAACGATTTGTATATTGTTACAATATGTTCTACCTCTCTCTCTCCCGGGCAACTTCGACAACAATGTCAAACAAGTTATATATAATCTTGGGAAATACATGAGGTAAGTAGCGATTTTTTGCATGCACTTAGTGTTTGTTTAATTCATCATAGAACTTATATTTGATTTTTGTGCACTAATTCATGTTATGTAATATAATATTTTTTTTAAATCTCATGATTGGTTTGTGTCACTTGTAGATGGTTGTCATCTAAATAAATCCATAAAGAATATATAAAGTATTGGAGGAGAGAAATTCCTCGTCTCATGTGTGAAATGCAGAAGCATATACCTTCGGCATTTTTCAATGCACATGAACACTACCTCATACACCAAGTTGAGGAGATTGAATTGTGTGGACCTGTACCCTCAAGGTCCATCTAGATGGTTGAGAGGCACTTGAAATTTTTGAAGGGTTTGGTTAGACAACGAGCACGTCCTTAGGGTTCTATGATGGAGGGATATATGGTATACCAAAACATGTTGTATTAGTGAATATCTTCCTAAATTAGCGTCAAAGCTCAATTTAGGTTGCATTTGTGATTCGGACTCCAATAACAATTTCGAAGGGGAGTACCCGAAGGGGAAAGGTAGATCGATGAAGGTGAAAGGTAATTATTAAAATGGTATTCTATTTAAAGTAACATGTTGTATTATGGACATGAGCATATTCATGTGAACATATATAATATATATTGACATGGTGTGTGGCAGGTCCCATATATACCTTCATCCTTGGGGGGTGTCAAGCTTGGCACAAATGGTCATAAAGACCTGTTTGACTGGGTCACTATACAACTTACAAAACTTAATGATCAACATGATGTTGTACAAATTTTGAAACCGACATCCCTTTCTCTACAAGTATGACATATTGTAGTTGTCCATATTTTTTTGTAGTCGTTGTCTTTGGAATATTTCATTGAAAATGCTATGGATATTAGGACAATTCATACTAGTGATGGTATTATCTATAATTGTCAAATTAGAACACATACTAATTTTCTTTTTTCAGACTAGTTTCCTAGCTATTATAGTTTTTATCGCTTGATTCTTAGATATTATACCTTTCCTTTTTGACAATAGCTTAGATATCAGATCACATTTGCACTCACACTTTGTACTAACAGATATTCATTCTTGTCATTTTGGCTTGTAAGTTGGAATCTTGAGGATTTTGTTTTTCTTATAAAAATTCATTTAGATTTAGATGATATTTTTAGTAGGTGACATGTGGAGAAGTGCATGATTACATGTTGCATCTTATGATGCTTTCATGTTACTAATTTAATGACTAAGCAATTGTGAGTTGGTATGTTTAGTGAAGGTGAGGATTCCTATATGTGGCATCCTTATTTTTCCAAGAACTCCAAGAATGGTGAGTGGAAGAGGAGAGATGTGCTCAATTCAAATATATTTTTTGGTAGAATATATAGGAATATTATTTGCCTAAGTTAGGCACTCCAACTTTCGAGATTCTAGAAGATATTTTGAACAGCAATGAGATAGTCTTATCCATAAATATGAGCATTGTCTTTTTGGAGATATTTTGGAAAAAATGTTATTATTTAATTTACCTTTTACAAACCAATACTTGAAATATTTTCATCTAGAAAAGTGCACCTAGTTAGTAGAAAGGAAAATTAGGATGCAGTTGGTTTCAGAAGAATTACAATGATTGTGGAAGAAAGGGAAAATTGGATAAATAACATCAAAGCTAAAACAATACTTACAAGTAATTTAGGTTTTTCATTTTTCCCACTGAACTGGGTATCAAACCAATGAAATGATTGTTGGAGAGGTCAATAATTTGAAGCTTATCTAGCTTTCCCAAATCAACTAGAATTAGTCCTGATATGAAATTGGAAACACTACCCAATTGAGTTTTACAAAATCACCAACACGGATTTCATGTTGAAGTAAAATATGCCTTTGCAAATCACAATCATCAATAAGCATCTAGAGGATCTGGACATCAACATAATCATTTGTTATAACTAGTAGTTAGTGATCCAAACTATCAATGCAATCTTTGTTAGACAAAAAAGATGCTTCACCAGTAGATTTGTGCATGCAATGTAATTCTGTCATGTGATGAAAAATCTGTGGAATATAATGTGTAGTCAAAGAATGAAATTTGGGCATCCCCAACGAGCCTTGAATCAATTCAATTATTGAGGGTATTTTTGTAGCATTCTCTCCCAGCTATCCACGAAAAGGTAAGTCCAAACATTGCACAACAATAAGTTGTCTAGAAAGATAACTATGGGGAGTTTAAACTGTTAGTTGGGTATACGTATTCAATCCATCAATAATAATAATATTTAAACATGAAAATTCTGAGCCATTAAGACATCCTCCAACACACCATTAATTTATTTTCCCAACATGTTGTTCTTCAGGAACAAAATTAGCAATTTAACAAATAAATTGCAACATGTAGTTAATAACATTCATAGAACTTGAAGCTTGAAAGGATTAGACGGTAGGGGTCTCTTGTTGGTTGGAATTCAGATATGAACCACTCAAGGATTCAATTTCTATGCCAACATTACCAAATATCGGATATTGGAATGATATATCTTCTCTTTACAATTCTACAAAGAAAATAAATAGTGTAAACACAACACTCTATTCCCAAGGTAAAATCATGCTAAGAAACTCCTTACTACTGGTGGGAAAGTGATCCTAGGAGTACATCACTCTAATAAGAGTCACTACACCTCAATTAGGAATCAATATTGAGTGAGAATAGTTGGTTGTAAGCGAAAGTCAAACACACTCCTCAGGGAGCAGGCCACAAGACATTACCAACATTCCTAATATTGAGGAATCAATATAGAATTCCCCAACAACAACAATTGGGTGTTGTAGCAAATGAAATTTAATAACCTAACAATAAAATACCATTTAAAAAGACCAACAATCAATTCCAATACACAAGTAATTGAATCCAACGATCGAGTATTGATCTTCATATAACCATTAATTAAACTCCAAACCCTAATTATAATTAATCCCAAACCCTACACCCATGATTCTTAAGGAGGGTGGGCTACTGAGAATGTCTTCAAATTGTGACACCTGAACAGTTTCTTGTATAGAAAAATCTACATAGAACTAGTATTTTTTCTTTAAATTACCCTTAGTGGTCGGATCTCCGACAACCCTTCCAACGATTCCGACAACCATGCCATACCACTGTTGGAAAATTCCGTCGAACTTTTTCTTTTTTTGTGTGTATATGTGTCGAATATCCAACGGTCTATAAAATAATGTGGGTCGGATATCCGACGGTTTTGTGGTCAAATATCTGCCCTTTTGTAAAATCATTTGGGTCGGATATCCAACCTGCATGTGTCGGATATCTAGCGTGTATATTAATAGCTTTGTGGTCAGATATTCGACAATGTCATGTCAAATATCCGATGGTCTGTAAAATAATTTGGGTCGGATATCTGACGGTTTTGTGGTCAGATATCCGCCCTTCTGTAAAATAATTTGGGTCAGATATCCGACCTGCATGTGTCGGATATCCGACATGTATATTAATATATTTGTGGTCGGATATTCGACATTGTCATGTCCGATATACGATGAGACCGTATTGTTTTCGGATATCCGTCGAAGGTCAACCGACGTTTAAAAAAGGAGAGGCTTGTCGGATTGTCGACAGCTTGAGGTCGAAAATAGGACATATATGCTGCCAGATTTTGGGTTCAGATTTCATAGTGAATGTATTGCAGATGGTTCCCAAGAGGTCATAGTCTATCTGATATACATGCACGAGAACGGAACATTAGAACCATGGTCAATGCACAGTATTAGTTAAGCTTGCAAATGCGTAGAAACAAAACAATATGCTGAAATAATGCACAAATTTCAGAAGGTTATGAAATACAAGAACCAATGTATAATACTGAAGATATTGATGCAATGAAGTGAAGTGTGTGATAAAGTATAGAAATTGCAAGATCATAATATATAGTAGGTGCGCACAACGAAAAAAAGTATTGCAGTAAATATGAAGAGTGCACAGATCAGTGGAACAAAAAAGAAATATCTTCTACAGTCATATTAGGGAAACAAGACAGGGCAAAGGAATAGGAATTTGGTGCTTCCTTTAGGTTGGTGCCTGAAAAATTTGGGGGGTTGATGCCTCCTTCCAGTTGGTGCTGGTAAATCAAGGATTTGGTGCTTCCTTCAATTTGTATCCTATAAATCAAGGGGTTGGTGCTTCCTTCCAGTTGATTTTGGAGAACTTTGGAAGTTGGTGCTTCCATGAATGTAATATTTATATTATAAGAGAGCATTTCATGGTTTTCCCCTGTTCGGGTCTCCATGTAAAAATCTTGTGTTCTGTGTTTGTGCATATTTGGATGAATGGTATTGCTTATGGTTGAATAATTTAAGTGTTGATTAAATTTGATAAGAAGTAAAATTTGTTCATAATTGCGCTAATACTAATTCACCCCCCCTCTCAATATTAATAAGATTCCAAAAATTGGTATCAGAGCGGGTGTATTTGGTAACAGTTTAACAACTCATACATAGATCTTTGCGCATATATGAGTATGCAGGAAAAACTCATCACGGCTAACGAAAAAGATCTAAAAAACATGGACTCAAAAGATGAAGGAATGGTTGAAGTATATTTTGAAGGAGAGTTGATCAGTGCCTTGGAAGAACTAAAAAAATTAGGAAATAATAACAAACATCTACAGGAATTACTATTCAAATTAGAAGCAGATACAACAATGCAGATGGAATAGAGAGAAGAAAAATGTGAGAAGCTTGAAGCTGATATCACTTCTCTAAAAGAAGAATTACGAAAGGTCAACATCCAATTGGAGTGTGGATCTAGAAACAACATTAAAAATATTTCAGAACTATAAAGGTTCAAACTCAGTCTATGAAACAAAAGCAAAAAAATTTGTTGATGTTCTCAAGAGTTTTATTCCAAATAAAAATCAGAAGTTTGAAGAAAGGGACAAGTCATCACTTCACAAGGAAACTGGATTTGCACATTTTAGAAGAAATCCTCCAACCGGGTATCAAACTCTCTTTTTGGGAAACTGTTACTATTGTAATCATTTAGGACATAAGGCAATAAACTACAGATCACCTACATATGTGGATTCTAGAAGAAATAACATTTGTATTCAGGTCATCCCCAAACAAAACAATATCATAAGAATAGCATAAACCCCAAAAGAAAATTTCAATCCATTCATCCCCCTAAGCTTAGACAGTGAATGCTATAAGTGTCACAATCATGATCATAACAGTCAGGAATGCAAAGTTAAGTTTCCATTTGCACAATTGGTCGAAGCCAAAAACATCCCCAATAAAATACAGTCCATAGAACTCTAGAAATATCAACTTCATCAAGAAGGATGCAACATAGACTTACATGTGCAAAACAAAAAGGGGCAATGGTACATTAATAGTGGTTGCTCTAAACACATGACTGGGGGGGAATATTGTTTCCTAAAATACAGCGATGAAAAAGGAGGCAATGTCTACTTTGGAGATAACGGCTCTACCAAAATTCTAGGAAAAGGCCTAGTAAGTGTGGGGAATAGGAAAACCAAAGCAGAGAAAGTTTTGCTAGTTGAAAACATGAGGCACAATATCCTCAGCGTAATTCAAATGTGTGATCAAGGACATACTCTTACCTTTGATTCAAAAAAATGCAAAATAAGAAACAGGGATATACATTCCAAGCGAAGGAAAGAACCAAAAATGCTACATGGGACAAACATATGAAAGTTGGCTCTAGAATAGAAGATTGGGGCATATCAATTTTGATAAATTGTTCAGAATTAGTAAGAGACAAGATGTAAGAGATATTCCAAAAATCGTAAAACCTTTGAATTTTTTTTGCAAACAATGCTTGCATGGAAAGCAAACCAGGGTAAACTTTAGGAAAAAAGAGTACTCCACAACAAAATTGTTGGAGATAGTACACTCTGATTTCTGTGTCCCAATGAGAACCAAAGGGTTAAATGGTGAGTCATATTTTCTTCTTTTCATTGATGATTATTCTAGAATGACATGGGTTTTATTCCTTAAAGAGAACTTAGAGACATTTGAATTCTTCAATGTTTTTTAAGAATTAGTTGGGAATGAAACTAAATTAAGAATTAAGTGTTTAAGATTAGAAAATGTAGGTGAATACAATTCAAATAAATTCGAATATTTATGTGAAAAACATGGAATCAAGAGACAATATCAGCTGCTAGAACTCCACAGCAAAATGGAGTAGCGGAAAGGAAGAACTGAACCGTAAAGGAAATGGCCAGAACAATGTTGAATGACTCAAAATTATCATATATTTTTTGTACTCATGCTATTCATACAACCATACACATCGTTAATAGATAGATAAGGAAAAACAATAGCATGACTCCTTATGAACTCTGGAAAGGCGGGCCGACTAATGTAATGTATTTCAGGGTGTTTGGAAGCAAGTGCTATATCAAGAGAAACGATTAAAACTCAGGAAACTTTGACTCCATATCTTATGAAGGAATATTCCTTGGGTATGCCACAGAAGCAAAGCATACAAGTTCTACATTTTACAATTAAGAAAGATGGTAGAAAGTCTGGATGTAAAGGTAGATGAAGTGCTCACCCATAGAAGAATAGAAGATGACAATGATGATCAACCAATATTTGAACAATTACCAAAGGACCGACTGAAAATGAAGAAACAAGAGAATCTCAAGACATGATATGTCAACGTGAGTCAGAAGAAGAGAGGTTGGATGTAAAGGGTCCTTACAGATACGTTCAAAAGAATCATTCTAAGGACTTGATTATTAGAGATAAAAATGCTAGTGTGGGAACCAAAAGGAGGTAATTAAGAAGTACGACTGAAGATGTTCATTTTTCTTTTATGTTTCAAATAGAACCAGAAGGATTTGAGGAAGCCAGAACTGATGAGCACTGGGTTAAAGCTATGGAAGAAGAGTAAAACTAGATTGAAAATAATTAGACTTGGGAACTTGTTCTAAGACCCAAGAACAAAAATGAAACTAGATTTAAAATAATTAGACTTGGGAACTTGTTCTAAGACCCAAGAACAAAAATGTTATTGGCACTAAATGGGTATTCAGGAACAAACTTAATGAAGAAGGACAAGTTGTCTGAAACAAGGAAAGTCTGGTATGCAAGGGATATGCGTAGATTGAAGGAATAGGTTTTGAAGAAACCTTCACTTCAATTGCATGAATGGAAGCAATTAGGTTTCTATTGGACTATACTTGTTCTAAAAACATCAAGGTATATCAAATGGATGTAAATACAATATTCTTAAATGGAGATATGGAAGAAGAATTGTACATAGAACATCTGGAAGCATTCTCTCTTTAAGATAATAAGGACTATGTATGCAAACTGAAGAAAGCTATGTATAGACTTAAGCAAGCACCAAGATCTTGGTATTCAAGGTTAGACAAATATCTGCAACAACAGGGTTTCAAAAGGGGTAGTGTAGACAATAACCTTTACATTAAAAATCAGAATGAAAATATGATTGTTGTTGAAGTATATGTAGATGATATCATTTTTGGAAGAAATGATGACAGTTTGAGTCAACAATTTTTCGAGGATATGTAGAAGGAATTCGAAATGTCTATGCTCAGAGAACTGTATTTCTTTATCGTACTCCAAATATATCAACTTGATAATGGTATCTTCATCTCTCAAACCAAATATGTGAAATAAATGTTAAAGAAATTCAATTTGGAAGACTACAAATGAGTATGTACACCTATGGTCACTAGTTGCAAATTAAGTAAAGAGGATGAAGCAAAGGAAGTAGACAAAAAATGCTACAGATCAATGATTTGCATCTTATTATATGTAATAGCCTCAAGAACATACATAATGAAACTGGTGGGACTCGTTGAAATATTTCAAGCAACACCTAAGGAAAAACATGTCCAAGTAGTAAAGAGAATTTTCAGATATTTGAAAAGGACCTTAAAATTTGTCTTGTGGTATCCACCAAGTAATTATCTAAACTTAGTAGCATATACTAACGCAGACTAAGCAAGTAGTGTTGATGACGAAAGAAACACAAGTGGAGCTGCATTCTTTGTAGGAAATTACTTGGTATCCTGGATTAGCAAAAAAAACATCAGTTTCTTTGTCTACGGCAGAAGTTGAATATATCGCAACAGCAGCCTATTATGCACAAGTATTGTGGATGAAACAAACACTAAAGCATGTCCAAGTGAAACTTGATCAACCCATACCAATTTTAAGTGACAACACAAGCATAGTTAGCATTTCAAAAAAATGTGTCATGCATTGCAAAACTAAACATATTCCTATCGAATATCATTTCGTAAGAGAACAGATCACTGAAAATACTGTCAAATCGGAATATATCAACACCAAATAATAGATTCCAGATATATTTACAAAACCACTCCCAAGAAACACATTTGTATATCTCAGACATAAACTAGGTGTTGTTCCCAGTCCACAACATTATGAGAACCTCAAAAAGGGGGCATAAAGGAACAATGAGTGTGACAGGAAGATGGATAGAGATGCATGAAAGAGAGTTATGTGATGGGAACATAATATCAAGATAAAAGGAAGTTGGAAGCTATACAGAGGGAGAATATTCAAGACAACTACAGAGACAATGTTAAATGTATTGGTTAGCATAGCAACTACAGTGAAAGGAAAATAAATGAAGAACAAAGATATGGGGAGTAATCAGAGCAAACAACTGCATAACGGTAAGTGCAAAGCCAAAGAGAGGATAACTTTAAAGTGTGCATGGAAAACCACTTTGCCATTGATGTTAATACAATATGAACCTAATTCACGACAAACAATATTAATGCTACATGAGATATTATGCATGATGAAGCCTTGGAAATGTTGTGTTTGTGTCTAAGGTTGAGAGGGGCCTAAGGTAACCAAAAACACTCCGAGGAACATATCAATAAACCCCAGAAGAAGCAATGGTGATTATCACACCATTAGTAGAAGTGCAAGTTTCAATTACATCAAATAGTGACCAAGTTATAGATTCTTAGTAGAATAATGTATGTTATTTAAAAACTTAAATATAGTAAATAATAAAAATATACAATTAGTTTGTAATTTTTTTTATAAATTAAAATTTAAAGAATAATTTTTATATTATTATTATTTTATTGATTTTAGTTTGGAATATTTTTAATTGTATAAATAAATATTTCAATTCAAAAGTTTAATATTCAATTTTGAATTTTGAATAATTTAAAGAAAAATTTACATACATCATTATTTATTTGGGGTTATATATTCATTTTTTTACTTCTACAAAAATTTAAATTTGATGTCTAATATTCAACTTCTAAACATTTTTATCAACGTTAAATGACTAATTAGAACTATGTTTCGACAAAGTGTCCTAAGACACGTTATATTATTGATATGGAGGAAAAAGTTACATAACAAACATGAGGGCTAAAAACACATCAACCTCATGCGATATGGGTTTAAATTACCAAAAAGAAATAACTAAAATTCCGTTACCTGAAACTGACTAAGGACACCTCACATAATCGCGTCAGTGTGTAAGTGTCCTTTTGCAACAAAGTTTACTAAGTTAAAAACTAAAACTATGTTTTGGATCATAATTTCTAACAATCCCCCCTTTGATCCAAAACTTTTTTAGAAAAAATACCAAGTTAATTTATGAACTTAGTAAATTTAACCCTTCCAAGAGATTTGGTGAAGATATCTGCAATTTTATCTTCCAATGGACAGTACTTTGGCTTGATGATGATAATTCGAATGTAATGATACTTAGTATCAACATGTTTTGTCTTTGAATGAAAAACTGTATTTTTGGCTAACTTGATGGCTGAATGACCGTCGATAAATAATGAAGTAGTTTCCTTTTGAACAACCTTAAGATCCTCTAAAATTCTTCGTAACCAAACTATTTCACAACTTGCTTCCCAAGCTGAGATATATTTAGCTTCTTATGTAGAATTTTCAATTGTATCATGTTTTTCCAACTCCAAGACACAACAGTCGAACCCATATTCATTAAGTAACCCAAAGTAGATTCTTTATCCTCAATATATCCAGTAAAATCTACATCCGAAAAACCAACAAGTCTAAATTTTTTGTTCCTTTTAAACTCAAGTCCAAAATATTTTGTTCCTTGAAGATACCTTAGTACCCTTTTTGCTGCATTCCAATGGCTTTCCTTGGGTTCTTTCAAATACCTGGAAAGAATACTGACTAAAAAAGGATAAGTCTGGCCGAGTATTAGTCAAGTAGATCAAACTTCCAATTAACTGATGATACATCATATTACTAATAAGTTCCCCCCCTTACAACTTAGAAAGCTTTAAATTTTGCTCCATGCGGGTAATAGTTGGCTTACATCCCTCCATTCCAAACTTCTTCAATAATTCAAAAACATACCTAGTTTGAGAAATGAATATGCTTCTTTCCCTTTGAACAACTTCAAATCCAAGATAGTAATGAAGTAAACCCAAGTCTGTCATTTCAAAACCTGTTTGAATTTCTTGCTTAACCCAAAAAATATGATCATCATTATTACATGTTATCAACAAATTATCAACATACATAACCAAAATGATTAATTTGTTTTCCTAGATTCGAACATATAAAGTGTCATCTGACTCACTGCGGATAAATCCAAATTTTTGTAGATAGGCATCCATTTTAGAATACCAAGCTCTGGGAGCTTAATTAACCCATGCAATGCCTTAAGCAATTTACAAACTTTCCTTTCTTCTCTTGGAACCTCAAAACTAGTAGGTTGAGTCATATAAACATCCTCCTGCAAATCACCATTTAGAAATGCACTCTTTACATCCATTTGGTGAACTTTCAATACATTTTGTGCAGCCAAAGCTAGCACAACCTTGATAGTATTCCACATTTTTGTTGGAGCAAAGGTTTCTTCATAATCAATCCCCTCTTTCTGAGAAAATCCCTTTTCCACCAATCTTGTCTTATACTTATCAATTTCTCCATTTTCCTTGTACTTAATTATTTAAACCCACTTGCAACCAATGTGTTTAACATCCTTTGGACACTCAACAATATTCCAAGTCTAATTTTTCATCAATGCATCATATTCACTTTGCATAGCTTCCCTCCATGCATCATATTCAACTGCCTCAGAAAAGAGGATGGTTCATTAGCAAAAAGAGCAAAATTTTGTGAACCCAAATTCCACTTATTCATTTGAGAACTCCTTATACCTGTTTTATGTTTCTCATCAGACTTAACTTCCTGAAGTAACTTGGTTTCCCACTTTGATGCCTTGTGTGCAACTTGAGATGAAGTACCCTCCATAGAATTGTCACCAATGTTAACTTGATTTGAATCCTCTAAGTTAACTTGTGAATAATTTGTTGAATCTGTATCTTCATCCTGTTCATTTGAAGTCCAAGTCATATCAAACCACTGATCATCCCTTGATTTTTTTAAGTGTTGCATTTTTTTATGCTCCTTTGATCATTTTTGTTCAAAGTGACTAAGCTATTTTTCAATTTATTTTGCACTTAGACTTGTTGGAACATTAAAAACCCACTTTAGACTTAGGATATATTATATTAATCATTTTTTATTAATTTCCTAGGTTTAGACTAGGTAGTTGGCCACTATTTTCCTTCTTATGCGTACACTTTCCATTATTAGCCACAGGGGCGCACTTAGAAATATTATGTATAAGATTCTGCTACTTTTATGACTGTCCTAAATTGGGAAGTGTGCTTTCCTGCCTTAGACTATTTTGTCATGTTTTCTGCTTTTTAGTGGATAAGGATAAAGCTAGTTGACATGGTAATTCTCTTTGTTTGTCCAACTCGTCCTCCTTTTCATTCTCTCCAAAATCCATGATATATTTCCTTTTCTTCGCTCATGAGCTGCCAATACTTATTTTTCCAATTCGTGAGCCTTTAGACTGATTTGGAAAGAGATTTTGTCACCTAGAGGGGTTTTTTAGCTTTTAGTAATACTGAATTTTATCAGATTTCAAACTTTCCTTCAAGCATTCTATTTTCTCTCCTAATATGTGTTATTTATTGTATTCTCATTAATGAATATAATTATTATGGATTTGACATAAATTTTGTTCAGTCTCACATATTTATGTTTCATTTTTTATTCTCAATTATGCTAATCTATGGCAATATTTTAGTGAGGAATTATTTGTTTCAAGATTCTTGGCTTGTATAATTTCTTACATGGTATCAAAACCATAGAATTCTAATATGGTATTAGAGATCAAGGAGATCATATCTTATATCTAGATGAGTTTTCCAGTATAAGCTTCAGAGAGTTTGTTTTGCAGGTACACAACTTCTTCAGTGGATTCGAATTCAGTTCCTCCTCTCACACCATTCAATTATGAAGAATGGAATCCAAAAATGAGCGCATATATTAAGATCCATGATCTCTTTAATGTGTCTATGGGAGATGTTGCAGATCCTGAATCCTCAAAAGAGAAAGATGATTAGCTTAATGATTGTGACAGAGCATATGGAGCCATGTGTCTATATTTTTCTCCAAGCATGCGCTACCTTATTGATTCTACTGAATACCCAAAGGATATCTGGACCAATTTGGATAGAGTCTTTGGCAAGAAAAATGAGGTTCATATCAACAATGTGGAGAGTGAATTTGACACCTCCTCATGTGTTCTCCCTCCTGAAGTCTCGACCTCAACCCTCTCTGAAGAAGATGTCCTTGATGAAGATAAAACTGCGAAATCTTCAACACTAGTTCCTGAATTCGAAGAGACATCCTCTTTTGGTGCACAATATGATGTTGTTGATGAAGAAGATACAAGTTTTGGATTTGATCTAGTTGAATATATGTTCATCCATTCTCATATGTTCTCTCATAAGTCTTCTATTCTAAATTAAGAGCAAGATAAACCAATTTATGCTCTAGAATCTGAAGAGGTTTTTGAATCCTCTCTTTCACATGAGTTTACTGGTGTGCAGAATGATTATCTACTCAATACTTTGTAGGTTAGATCAGAATTTGGAGCTGCTGCATTCACTCCACATGATCACATGCTTCCTATTTTATCATTGGCACATGTTCTCAGAGTTGCATAGAAGATGGAGGACACTACCATTCGCTTGGGTTCAAGTCTTGGGCATATTTTGATGATTTTGGTTCTAATCTCACCCTCGTTGGTTCAAAGGAGATCTCAAGGAACCATCTACACATTCTTGAAGTTGATCCTATCTCAGTTGGTTCGAATTTCAAGTTCTAGAATGGTCTGCATATTCATGAATTTGTTCTGATCAAGTTTGGTTCAAAGAGCAAGTTCAGAGAGCTTCCAGATTCACTTGCATCCACTGATGGAGAATTCAAGCATATGTTTTTGGAGAATAATCCACTTCTTCCCAAGAGGAAGACACCTCTAGAAATCGGATCAAGCATCACACCTAATTGAGTTTGGAGAAGTTAAGTTTTTGTGTGCACATGTCCATTTTTTAGGGAGGGTTTTATTCCCATGAGGTTTTCCATGTTTCCTCAGTTACATGGGCATAATAATTTTAATGGGGTGACCATAATCCTTGTTGCTTGGGCCCTACACATACTTTACTCACTCTAATTTAGGCTTAAGGGGGGGTGTTGGAACACTAAAAACCCACTTTAGACTTAGGATATTATTAATATTTTTTTATTAATTTCCTAGGTTTAGACTAGGTAGTTGGCAACTATTTGCCTTCTTAGACCCACACTTGCCATTATTAGTAGGGGCGCACTTAGAAATATTATGGATAAGGTTCTGCTGCTTTTATGACTATCATAAATTGGGAAGTGCGCTTTCCTTCCTTAGACTATTTTGTCCTTCTTTTTCTGCTTTTCAATGGATAAGGATAAAGCTAGTTGACTGGGCAACTGTCTTTGCTTGGCCAACTTTCCCTCCTTCTTTTTCTTCTTTCCAAAATCCATGATCTCTTTCATTTTTCTTCACTCATGAGCTGCCAATACTACTTTTTCCAATTCATGATCCTTTAGACTGATTTGGAAAGATATTTTGTCACCTATGGGGGTTTTTAGATTTTAGTAAGCCTTCCTTTCATAAGCTTTCAAACTTTCCTTCAAGGCATTCTATTTTCTCTCCTCATATGTATTATTGATATGTATTATTTATTGTATTCTCATTAATGAATATGATTATTATGGATTTGACATAAACTGTGTTCAGTCTCACATATTTATGTTTCAGTTTTTCTTCTCAATTATGCTAATCTCTGAGCAATATTTTAGTGAGGAATTCTCTCTTTCAAGATTCTTGGCTTGTATAATTTCTTACTTGTCACCTATGGGGTTTTTAGCTTTTAGTAAGCCTTCCTTTCCTGAGCTTTCAAACTTGCCTTCAAGGCATTCTATTTTCTCTCCTGATATGTATTATTTATTGTATTCTCATTAATGAATATGATTATTATGGATTTAACATAAAGTGTGACTCACATATTTATGTTTCAGTTTTTCTTCTCAATTATGCTAATCTGTGAGCAATATTTTAGTGAGGAATTCTTTGTGAGCAATATTTTAGTGAGGAATTCTTTGTTTCAAGATTCTTGGCTTGTATAATTTCTTACATGGTATCAGAACCATAGAATTCTAATAATACTTTCGGTTTCATCAAAAATAACATCTATGCTGAAAATCAATTTTCCATCTTATAAAAGTCTATACCCCTTCTTTTGTTTAGAATATCCAATTAGAATGCATTTCATACTTCTAGAATCTAACTTTATTCGCTTTTCTTTTAAAAAAAGGTCATAAAAAACTGAACCATAAACTTTCATAGGTTTAATCATAGGTTTGAATCCATACCATGCCTCATAAGAAGTAATTCCATCCAAAGATAAAGAGGGAGACGGATTTCTCAAATAAATTGTTGTATGTACTGCCTCGGCCCAATAACTTGAACTTAATACTTTGAAAGATAACATTGCTCTTTCCATACTATCATGAATGTCTGAAACATTTTCTCATCGACCAATCAGGATGGAACGAGCAGCATGAGATGTGTGTGCTTCTTTCTTTGCAGTTATTATCAAACTAGGGTTTTCCCCCTTTCAGAACGTCTGCACGATGACGAGCAGCGTGTTATTTATTTGCAGTTGTTATCAAACCAAGGATTTCCTCCTTATTTTAGAATGTATGGACAGGCAATTAGCAGGTAATGCACCACGCATCTACCTGTTCGTTGTTTTGTGATATCCACGAAGGCTGTCGATCTGCTGGTCTTACAATTATGTTCCCTAAAACTTTGTCTCGTCACCCCGTCCACGTAAACTGGTGACTTCTCTGTACTACGTAGAATATTGCACAATTCAGATGTCTCTTCCAGAAAAAAATCCTCGCAACACCCACGATTCTCAAACAGTAAATAGAGTTAAAAAATTGTTCCAACATGGCCTCCAAAGAATTAAATTAAAAGATGGACTAGATGGGGCTTTGACCATCTCATATAAATCTCGGTAATGCGATACTGAGAGTGCAGGATCAATGCTGCATGGAATTTCTAGAAGGAGACAGCACGATATTTCAGAAGGAGACTACGGCTGTTAGTATTTGTCAGGGAACATGGGCTTTGATCATTTCACAATGAAAAACTCTACAAAACTCGGAGTGATTTTACAAAGCATTTCAGTAATTAATATTGTTCTAAAGGACCAAAGATGAAAAAAAAACTGTGGGTGATATACTTACATCAATTACCAAAGATGAGTTCAAGGACTACTTTTTCAAGTTTGGTAATGAAGCACAGGTCGTTCTAGGGGTTTATTACTTTTGACATCCCAAGGCAGAATGATGAGCTTGGTGCACATTTGTAGGAAAAAAAGAATTACATGAAAAGGATTTTCAAAAAACTAAAATATAGGTTTTTCCTTGGAGTAAAAACGGTAGATTGACTCAAGAAATTAATTTCCCTCAAAAATATTCATCAACAAACTAGGGTTTTAAAAATATTTACTTCTTCAAAACCAAAACTTCTCTCCAATTAATCTTCAAGTGATACAGTAATAAATATCCACTCTAAGGATAATTTCTTCCATCCTCCAATATTTCCAACCTTCAACATCTTCCAACCAAACCGAGCCAACCCTAACAGCGTTGTAATACTACTTTGACAAAGTGCTGTCAGATACGTAATATTATTGATATGGAGGAAAAAGTTACATAACAAACATGAGGACTAAGAACACATCAACCTCATACAATATGGGTTTAAATAACCTAAAAGAAATAACTAAAATTATGTTACCTATAAATTGACTAAGGACACCTCACATAATCATGTGAGCCTATAGGTGTCATTTTAAGATAAAGTTTACTAAGTTAAAAACTAAAACTATATTTTGGATAATAATTTCTAACATGTTTAATTTGGCTTAAGCATGGACCAAAGTGGTGTACACAGTGTTGATTGACTTGAGATACTTCTCATACGTCATCATTTCTATGCAATTAAAGATATATTGGATTATTGTAAAGATTTTTCATAAATCTATGTAAATACATATCTAGAATAGGTATTTATATTGTTATGATTGATTTATGGAGCCATTAATTATGGTTAGTAGTTGAGGTCACTAATTTTTATTATCACAAATGAAGACTAAGTAGTCTTACTCATAATGGATTTTTCATTGGAGTTGCAGGTTGGTTACCATAAGTTCATAAATAATTTAAGCGTTTTTGAAGATCTTAAATACATATTTCAATAAAATGTTGTCATATATATATATATATATATATATATCCAAAAACACACTAAGGAACATATCAATAACCTCTAGAATAGGCAATTGTCCTTATCACGGCATTAATAGAAGTGCTAGTTTAATTGCATCAAATAGTGTCCAAGTTTTAGATTTCTAATATAATAACGTATGTTATTTAAAAACTAAAATATAATAAATAAATAAATATGCATTTAGGTTGTATTTTTTATTTATAATGAAATTTTAAAGAATTATATTATTGAAAGAGAAATTTTCATATTATTATTATTTTATTGATTTTAGTTTTGAATATTTTTAGTTGTATAAATAAATATTTCCATTCAAAAGTTTAATATTCAATTTTAATTTTTGAATTATCTAAAGGAAAATTTACATACATCATTATATTATTTGGGGTTTTATATTCAATTTTTTACTTGTAATATTCAATTTTTTACTTCTACAAATTTAAATTTGATGTCTAATATCCAATTTCTAAACTTTTTATCAACTTTAAAGGTCTAATTAGAACATTTCATCAAAAATCATAAGGCACCAATCATTATGCACTTATAATAAAAAGGTGCAGTGCAACTAGTGTGTCCCTACCAATCTGCACTAATCAGGTGTGATTGCAATTTTTATTTTTAAAAACCTTGTCCGCTTATAAAACCATAATGCACCATTAACATTGTGTATAAATAACTAACACACCGTTCACAGTGCATTATAGTTTCATATGCGCATCGAGAATTTTGAAAACGAAAATTCCTGTCACCAGTGCAGATAAATAAAGACACACTGATTATGGTGTTAGTAATTATCAAATGCACACCGGTAGAGGTACTTAACCGGTGGAAATTTATTGCACCATGTATAGTGTGTTAATAATAGAATTTGTTCAAAGTTGTGGTGTGGTATATTCTTTATTTCGTGCCATATATGTTGTCCTACATTGTATGATACACATTATCAATTGCACACCAATGTTTTAATGTCACTCTAGATTTGGTAGTAAATTAAAAATCCAGATGGTGTAATATTACTAAAGTGCATCATCTATAAGTACACGGGGTATAGAATTGGTAATAAGTAATTGAGTTGAGTAGTTGTAAATAGAAGATCACCAGTTCAAATCTCTATGAGTACTTACAAAAAAAAAAGTTCATCATCTATATCCGTGCATGCCTCAACACTATCAATGCACTTGACATAATAACACATCATTCATAATTTTTGTATTGTTTAAAAATACCACTCCACTGGTAAAAAAAAACATTGGCACCATCAGATTTGACTATAGTAAATTAAAAATATGGACGATTACATTATTACTAAAGTGCACCATCTATATCAATGCATGCTCGGATATTACAAGTGCGCTTGTCATAATAACATGCATTGTTTGGATTTTTCGTTGTTTGACATATTGGTGCACCGGTTAAACATTAGCGCACCGTCGAAAAAGTGTATCTTACAATAATGCACCATAAGCAGCGAAAACAATCCATTATATAGCACTGAAAATATTTGAATATTTTAAAATATGGTGTCGGTCCATTCTAATATCATCGCATCATGATCAATGAAATTAAATTCACCATTTTAAGCACCACGTCCGGTGCACTGTATATTTGCTCGATGCACCGAACGATTTTTTGGTGCAGGCCAAATGAATCAAATTAAAAAAATGAAATTGAATGTCAATTATAAATTTTAAATTTTAACCCATTAAAAATGTAAATGCGAGGGTAATAAAGATATTACCTGGCCTCTTTTGTGTCGAGGAGGTATGGTTTCCATTTTCTCAAGAAATGAATCTTTCTTACCATTACCATTTTCCAAAAATCAATATAAACAATTGTAATCAATCCATGGGAGGAATTTAATAGGTGCACAACACTAAAAAAGGCTTGGTCAAACCAAGAGGTTGTGCACATGTGCTTAGGTGGTATGTAGCATTGTGTAGTTTGTAAAAATGAAATTTCATTAGTTATTTTTTTTACTCTATTCAGGTGTACTTCTTAGAGGTGTACATTGGGATATGTTTGTTTCTAAGGTGCACTGGTTATTTGGTAAAGGTGTGAAACTAATTGGTATATATGGTGCTCCATCGGTTTAATATGCATCGGTGTACTTTATATATATAAATGCATCAAATCCTATTTTGTTTTTTAAAATAAAAACCTATTTTGTATTATTAAAATTTTAATTGTCATTCGGTGATTTTTATTTATTTAGATGCATTGGGGCGGTTATATGACAAAGGCCATAAAGAGTTAAAACTAAAAAAATATTTTATATTTTCATGCGCTGCAACCTGATTAGCACATAGGGTTCTCCATGTACCTATACACACTAGGGAATTTTGTAAACTAAAATGCTTCTAATCATTTTTTTAATTTTTTATTTGATGCTTTGTATAAATATAAGCCTCGGGGCATCTTCGAAATAATAACGCACGAGATTCCTTTTTAATATTTTAAAAATAAAAGTTGACCTTTTATTAATAAATATTTTATCGCACAACAATGCATTATATTATCTAACGCACCAGGATGCTAGTGAACATTAGTCGCACCAAGGCATTTATATATGCTTGTGGGGAACTAATTAGTTTATATTTTTATTTTTTACAATGAACATGTCATGGGAAATCCTTAGGTACTTCCCCTCATTTTGAGGATGGTACCCAAGGTAAACCATCGGCCCTGATTACGAGGCCTAACCCAATGGGGACATCAAGTGAGGCCCTTATATAGCAATGTATAGCCACCCGGGGATTTGACCCCGAGACCTTCTACTCACAACTTACAACTCTCAACCACTTGAGCTACCCCATCGGGCTCACTAATTAGTTTATATATATATATCCATAAGGGAAACATTTTGTTTTTAAGTCGGTGCATCGGATTATTTAGATTATTGATGGTATGTGTCTGAAGCACACTGGTGTGTTCTAATAATTTTAAAACCACCAATCAAAAACCTCCACTAAAACCTTTGAACCCCCACCTTAGCTAGCACCTCCGCTATAAAAAAATAAAGGAGATTTCTTTTGGAAAGGTTCTACAAAAGGCTTCACTAGAAGGTGTTTTCCTAGTAGTGATTTTTGTTTGGTATCCTTCGACGTACTTAGCTTTCACTTTTGTGAGTCACTTAACTCCAAACTCTATGTATTTTAAAGGTAAGAGTCATGGTCCTTCAAGGGAATTATATCGTTTTCTTTAGTTTTATGAGTGAGAAGTTGCCTCCATAATTTCTTAGCATCTACCTTAAAGGGGTGCAAAAATTTCCCTTACTTTATGTTAATATAGTACTTTTTTCATTTTAATTAGGTATTTGTACCTATCTATCTTATTAGATTTTAATGACTCATTGGAAGGATCCATAATGCATTTTCTAACAATCTTACACTCTTTATCATACCAAGGGTTGGTCATTTTATTTTCCTTTTTACACAACACCCTAATAGAGAACTTGTTAATGGAGGTAGAGAGTTGTGTTAAAATTGTGATGCAAGTCTTCAATATTGTTCATATTTGATAGGGGATTTAATTCATTATTTCAATCTTTTAAAAAATATCATCTTTATTTTTTTCAAAGAAAAAATTATTTGGTTATTAAAATTCTTTTCTATGGGGATTTTGTGCATGACAAAGTTTACATTTAGGGTGAAAGGTGGGATCACGCTCATTTAAGACGTCAAAATTTATTATTTGGTTGTATGCAAGGACATCAAGTATCACATCATCTATGGTACTACTACCAAACCCATGAATACAAGTCATCTAGTTGGATTCTGACCATTCCATTAGATTGTTGAAAATTATTAGATCTTGGGAATTGTAAAGTTTGATCAACTTAGTATCAAACAAATTCCCAACCAATTCTTCAAAGAGTCTTTTGTATCTACTGACTAAAATAAGGTCCTCATATAGCCATAAAGGATTAGGGTTGGAATCATTGCTTACAATAATAGCTTGGTTAGTTTTTGCTATGGCATTAAATTTTGCTAGCAAAAAAATATTACTTTCATTTCTCAAACTATAAATATCATTTTCTAAGTAATTGTAAGAACAATTTTTATCTATATTTTTTGTATTATAAAAAATAGAATTAATAAACACAAAATAACATATTGTTATATAAATTTCCTTAACATTAATATCTTGAATCTTCATTCACATATATTGATGGAAAGAATCTCTTTAGTAAAAATTAATAAGAAGAAAATTAATTTTCTTTTCGTAACAAACTAAACTACGTCTCTATTATTTTTTGGTACAATATCTTCTTTCGTACCAACTACAAAACAAAATCTTATAAATTAATCATAAAATTTATGTTTAGTTAAAAGAATTTATTCCTATACATTTAAGTTATAAAATTGAAAACAAATATCAATAAATTAAAAGGTATTAGTTAAAACAATTGGAAAATTAAGTTACTTATCATTTAGGAAATGTTAAATAAAGTATTAAATTAGTACACATAGTTTTATTAATAGTTTAAGTAAAATAAGGTACAATATCTTCTTTCGTACCAACTACAAAACAAAATCTTATAAATTAATCATAAAATTTATGTTTAGTTAAAAGAATTTATTCCTATACATTTAAGTTATAAAATTGAAAACAAATATCAATAAATTAAAAGGTATTAGTTAAAACAGTTGGAAAATTAAGTTATTTACCATTTAAGAAATGTTAAATAAAGTATTAAATCAGTACACATCGTGTTATTAATACTTTAAGTAAAATAAAGAGAACTAAAATAATAGAAAATCATGAAAACACAAATGATTAAAGATTAGGATAAAGTAGGAATATCAAAAGTTCAAAGACAAAGATATAAAAGGGAAAAGCAAAGGAAAAGAGAAAGAATCTTCATTCCATTCCTAAGTATTGTTTTCTTTTATAATTTCACTCTTGTATTAAGGTTGGAGTTTTCTTTTTTATCATGTTAAATTTTGTTGAAAACTAATTGCATTTGTTTATTGCTTAAATGAGAAAACACTTGTTTATTACTTAAATGGGGATTAAATTCCTTTAATCCTTAAGGTGGTTGTTGAAAGATCAATTTGTGGCTATGAGGATTACGTTGTGAATAGTTGTGAGATTGTATATATACATATAATATTTTTTAATATTATTATTTAGATTTTGTTGTAAATTTTGGTAAAATGGGAAAGAATGGGTTGTAGAAAAAGGACATTATAATGAATAAGAAATGAGTTGTTATATGTTAAATATTTTTTTTAAATTTTTAAATATTTTTATTGGAATTTTATTGTGAATTTTGATATGAAAGAAAGAATAAATTGTTAAAAAAAAAAAATTATGGGGTAATGTGAGATCGTTGTTTAAAATCTATAAAATAATTTGGAAAAAGTTGAATTGTTTTTTTTCATGATTGGCATGGACTTTTAGCCATTTCCTATCTTGGTTGGAGTTGAAGATAAAGAAGGTTTTTTATTTGTTAAGGAAAACTTTGTGTGATCTTCCCCTTTCCTCAAAATCTCCAAATGGAGGGTGGCTCCTTTGCCAACATAATAGTAGAAGGTAACCTAACATGACTTAGTGGAACTTGAACCTTGACTAGACTAGGATGATAGTTCTCACAACAAACTCTACTTTGAAATAGTTTGTTTGAACCCAATGAGCTAATCCATTGGGCTTAAAAATTGAATGAGGTGGGTGTGATTTGATCCACTTATTTGTGCACAAAAAATAAGATCATTTAATATAATCCTCTAGGTGTAGCCACGCATTCAATACTTACCTCAAGGTGACCCTATGGCTCTAGGAAAATCCTTCACTAAAATTGAACCTTACCCAATGGCAAAAAAAAACTCTTCACTCATCACCATTAAATCTAACCCCTTAGAGGACATAAAAAAAGAGATTTACCTTAAATTCAATATTAATTATTTTGTTATATACACCAATCTTATTATTATGGGATCTTGGGTGTTGCATAAGTGATTCAATTGAGAGAAAGTCACATTGAATGTGATTTTATTGATTCTATCAATTAGAGTATTTAGGTGGATTACCTATTAAGAAAATTTGAGATTCTTTTAATTGGTGCCGTGAGATCCTTGGGTGGAATTCAAGTTCCCATTCCAAAAGTTGGTTTTTAACACTATTGAGAGTCTAAGAATTACGATATGTTTTCTTATCTCTATAGTCAATGGGTTTTATGAGGGGCTATCGACTTAAATTATAGAATTTTCTCTAGGTATAGGAAGTCATATGTTGTTATATATTAAAAGCAGTCACTTAATCTCAATACATTATTGGTTTTTTTATTGGAATTTTCCATCTTCCCACCCTTCCTTTGTGTAGTTGTGCAAGTGAATGTTCTTTGAATGTAAATGTTGGCATGTACTTGGGAGGTGGTTAACCTTTACATATTTTACTTTCTTACATTTGTTTTGTGTTTTTTTTTCTTGCAGTAAATGAGTGTAAGTATTGAAAACTTCAACCATTTAGTTAAAAAATAGTCTTCATGATTGGAAAAAAATTAAATGCACATTCTAATTAAAAGCATAAATGTTGTATAATGAGGAAATTCATTTATGTTAAAACCATAAATGTTGTATAATGAGGAAATTTATATATGAAGTACCCTAAATAATTTCATATATGAATTGTACTTGATAGAAGTTAAGAACATTGTTGAATTGGACTTGATAGAAGTTAAAAACATTTTTGGTGTTGTAATTTTTGTTGTTGTGTTTTGTGTATAATTACTTATAAGGATTGGGATTTGCATACAGAGAAATATAAATTATAGTTGTGTTGGTAAAATGTGTGACTTTAGTTTGTAATAATTGACTTGAATTTAAGTACATTGTGGTTCTTGTGTTTGGAATGGCAAGTTTGTATCAGAATGTATATTATTTTATAGAAAATCAATCATTTTAAAGTTAGATATGTAATTGATAGTTATTTAATTATATTTGTATTTGAATCAAATAGTTTCTATGAGTTTTAGTTTAAAAGTGTATTTATTTCCATAAATAATTGTAGGGCCTCTCCCGTAGGGTCCTTCCGTGCTTAACCTGAAACTCAACAACTTGATACAAAAGAGATTAAAAACCATAATTACTAGAGAAATAAAATAAATTAACTAAATAACTTAGCAAATATAGACAAAACCATAACTTGTCAACCCAATCCAGCTGGTCCATTGTCGTTCGCGTCTTCCATAGGATCCCTCCAGCAAAGCTCGTTTAACTATTGGTGAAGCAACCATTAGCTTCGCCACCCAACCATAGGCTCATGCTTTCAGTCCCATGACCACCCCCGAGCTTCGGGTCGTAAAGCTCACACACACCTTTCAAGAAACTCCTCAATGGGTTTCCCCCCCACAAGAATTTCTAGCCAAACCCCAATAGCTGCAAGTCGCATCTATCGCAAGAATTACGATATCCATCCAAAAACTGGGTCCCTTCTCCCTTCCCAAGGCCTTCCTTAAGTAGGAAAATCCCTTGCGACACATGTCGCTCCATGCAATAATATTTATTTTATTAAATTTCTGATTCAATAAAACTCACCCATCCATGTGTCAGTTTTTCTAGGAGATGCACCAACATTCCTAAGTTTGCTCATGTTTGTCCCCAAGATGTTTCACCTAACTCCTAAATTTATGGTGAAGGTGGAGTTGACTAGATGTCTATGCTTGAGATTCTATTTTGCTCCCAAATAAAGATTTATATTATTTTAAATACTCAAAATATTCTTTTATGTGCAAATGCCTAAATAACCATTGCTATTATTTTAAATGCCAACATAATCTTTTGTGTGCAAATGCATAAATAACAATTAATATTATTTTAAATGCTAAAATAATCTTTTATGTGCAAATGTCTCAAGTACTAACCTCTATTGTTTTAAAGTACTAAAATGCATTTTTCTAAGTAAAAGTTCCAGGTGCAAATTTATACGTTTTTATGCAATTAAGTTTAACAATCATTTTTACTAGGATCCTGGTGCCACGCCGTTGGGCCTCCCCGTTCTTTAACTTCATTTCCCTGACATGGCACCAATCCTTCGGGTCCAGTCATCTATCGTTTCCATTTCTCGGAAAGATACCACATCGTCAGGTCCTTGTGTCCACTCTTTCTGTTCTCGGCAGGGTACCACATCGTCAAGCCCTTCTGCCAATATCCTTTCATTTTGACTTGCGGGAACTTCATGTAGGGATTTCAAGAACCGTTACCTTCTGTCCTTTGTCTACACGCTATTAGGGACTAATGGCATTGAGGAGTAAGTCCATCCTTACTGCGTATCCCTCAACTTGTACGTGACCAACTCCGTTGTGGTCCACCCGCACGACCTCAGGCTTCTCCTGAGTACGCGGATCAATGCTTCTCTACTCATGCATGGTATTCCGTCAGAAGTCGACATCATCGTCGCTCTCCCTGTGTGTGATTTATCCGTACTCTATGACCCTTCATTTCCTTTGTGTGTCCATCGGTGAACCGTTTCACCTGTCGCTACACACATACTCAAAAACACATATTAATAGTCATGTCCTCATTCATCATAATCATTTTATACATGTTAATTGTTAAGCAATTACAGTTTACTCATACATCTTATATCGTGTTAATCAGTCGAGTATTACGTCACATGTATTTCTTTCATTTACATCACATAAGTCATCATGCATCTAGTCAATACACATGTTATTTTTCAGATTAGATAATTATTCACTTTCATAACTATCATACAATTCATTATTTTCATTCATCAATTGTCATCACGTACATACTCAGTTGTTCTTCAATTATTCAGAAATATATACTCAAAGGGTTATCTTTTGGGACTTTCAATCAATCAAGTCATTCAACAAGTTCCCTCACGGTCTACAACCATCCAGGGGCACTACAATAATATTTTTTTGTCAATGTTCATTGATTGAAAAACAAGATCTTTTTTTTAGTTTCAAAAGGTTGTCACGATTATATTACAAGAGAAAAACACAAAATAAAATATTAATAAACCTTTAGTGTTTCATATGTCTATTTAGAGGAATGAATTTATTAAACCTCATAGCCAATTGAAATCTATAGTCCAACCATTTTAAACAATCCTATTATGTTCTTGAAGAGCAGGAAACAAGAGGAAGTCACATGTCATCTCTTTATGTAATGTATATTGAATTGTTATTGTTATATTATAGAGATTGAAAAATCGACAAATTATGCCAATTAAATGTATTGACTAGTATATTAATATTCAATAACTCTCTCTCTCTCTCTCTCTCTCTCTCTCTCTCTCTCTCTCTATATATATATATATATATATATATATATATATATATAAAGTAGTTGTTGGGCATTTCACTAGTTCCTTGACAATAGGTGCTCGGCTGGTATATCCCCCTGGGTGGAGTAAACTAATCAACACTAATGGGTTTACTAGGAATGCCATCTTTGAATTTGAAGTAAAATCCATTGAGTTTCCCTGCAAGGTGTTCCCTGAAACAAAATATTAACACACACAAACACTTTCGACCCAAATAGAAATATCTCACTCTTTCCCTTTGAGTATGTGTATCGCCATATTGACTACGACTCTTTTTTTGTTTTCAATAACTCCATTTTCTTGAGGGATATATGGTGTAGTAAGTTTCCTTTTGATCTCATGTTCCTTGGAATATCCTTTGAATTCATTAGAGAAAAAATGTTCCCTATCTATATTTGCCACCTTCAATTTTTTGCTAGTGTATCTTCCAAATCATGTTTTGAAATAAACAAATTCCTTAAAATAATTTAAAGGATTGATATTGAGGAAGTATATATAAAATTTTATTTCAAAATCGTTATTGAATATAAGGAATATGTTCGGTTCCTACCCTAACCCGCCTTACTTTAGGAGTTATTCATACTTTGTATATAGCCATATCTTTGAAATAAGGCCAAGTAAGTTAGTGGTCAACAATCAATGTAAACAGGGTATATTTATTAATTAAGACCTGCTAGGAAGTTGGTACTTGTTAATTATTTAACCATGTCAAGTAGTCAATTTTTTGGATTTGGGAATCCTATTTAAAGAGCTACAAGGCTATGAAGGGTTCTATCGAGAATTATTGTAACAGATCTCTGCTCAAGTGAAAGGTCACCCTACCTCAAGAGGCCTATGAGATTTGCTTCATGAATTTATTATCATAATATCAGGCTTATTTCTTTCCTATTTATCTTTCTATTGTCTAATGCTTTTGGTTCTACTCTAAATTATGGTTTATTGAATCTTAACCTCTATATATCATGTGTTGTTTTAAGTTTCAAGGATAAAGAACACCATAAGTGGTATCAAAGCCACATTCCTAATCCAACACACCTCTAATTTTTCATAGAATTTTTTTTAGGCTAGAGACATGTTCCAACGTCTTTAAATAGCCACATAAATCTTCCATTCAATGGGTAAACATGCGGCTAGGGAAAAATACACACAGTGAATCCAATTGGTACTTAGTCATGTTGTACCCTTATTCCCTTCCTTTCCCACCCACGCAAGGTCCCCCATGGATCCCGTTTCTAGTAATTCATCCCAATTCCTGTACGAATCCACAAGTTGACCCTAGATTCCATGGTTGAATTCCAGCACCTGGATCTCTACAATAAATGTGATAGAAAATATTTCAAAGGGAATAAATGCAAAGAAAAAATTTTATTCCAGATCGAGGAAACCCCCATGATGGCCTCAAGGACAACACCATGGAAGTTGCACTTGAACCATAATTGGTTCATACTATTCCCCCCTAGAAGATGCTCCTAATATGATAGTCCCTGAGGAGCAACCCCAAATTTGACACCGTGTTTTATTACGATTTTCCACACCTCAAACATTTAAATTGATTGGCTACATCAAGCACAAATATTCATAGTATTAATTGACAGTGGAAGCACCCATAATTTCATTCATCGACGAGTAGCTAAATAAATATATTGTTATATCCACCTAATCTCAAATTTCCATATTATGACAGTCAATGAGGGTACTATGAAATGTGGTGGTCGTTGTGAAAATGTAAAACTCCAAATGGGTGACTACCATCTAATAACACGTATGGTTTCCATTGACATGGTTGGTTGTGATATCGTTTTGGGGGTCGAATGGCTCTAGAATTTGGGACTTGTCATCATGGATTTCAAGCTACTTTATATCATCTTTACTCAAGCTATGCACACACATTTCCTCCATGGAATTACACCTAGTTCTCCATAAATTACTTCATCCCACCATATGGAGAAATTATTGGAAGGCCACTAATGTGTCATTTCTCAATTCCATGCAATCCAAGTCATGGAAACGCCTACACCAGATATTCACCCTGACTTGCAATAGGTTCTCTCCTAGTATCAACAATTTTTTGAGGCACCAAAGAATTTACCTCCATCCCATGGGGAACATGACCATGGTATTCCTTTAATCCCAGGCAATCAACCCCTTAATGTTCTCCCTTATCGCCACCCTTTCACACACAAGAATGAAATTGAAAAAATCATTCATGAATTATTGGAGGTAAGTGTCATTCTTCATATCATAATCCCTTACTCTTCGCTAGTGATTATGGTCCTCAAAAAGGAAGGATATTGGAACATGGGTCTTAATTTCTAGTCTCTCAACAAATCAACCATCAAAGATAAATTCCCCATTCTTTTCATTGATGATCTCTTAGACGAGTTGCATGGAGACAAATTCTTCACCAACCTTGACCTTTGCTTGGGATACCATCAAATATGGATGAAAGAGGTGGATATTCCAAAGGTAACCTGCTGCACTCTTGAGGGTCATTACGAGTTTTTAGTCATTCCCTTCACCCTCTGCAATTCACTCTCCACTTTTCAAAGCCTCGTGAATAAGATCTTCCACCCCTTCCTCCACCATATTGTCTTGGTTTTCCTCAATGATATCTTGGTCTACAACCCCACCTATGAAAGCCACCTCCAACATGTTTCTCATACCTTTCAATTATTACATGATCAAAATTTATTTTTGCAATGCTCCAAGTGTGCTTTTGGGACAACCTAGGTTGAATACTTTGGGCCATATTGTGGGTCAAGAAAGTGGAAGTTATGCAGAATCTCCCCCACCCCAAAACTCTCAAGAGCTTGAGAGGGTTTCTCAAACATACTAGATACTATCACAAGTTTGTGCCAAACTATGGGAAGATTGTAGATCCTCTCACAACATTGCTAAAAATGAATGCTTTCTCTTGGAATGAGGTAGAAGAGCAGGCTTTCTCCACCCTAAAGGAAGTTAAGTGCACTACGCATGTGTTAGCCATGCCAGATTTCACTAAGACATTCATCTTGGAATGTGGTGCCTATGGTCGTGGCCTAGTATCAGTATTACTACAAGACGAACACCCATTGGCCTTCACTATTAATCAACTATGTGATTATAACTTAGGAAAATCCACCTATGAGAAAGAATTGATGGATATCCTTCACGTAGTTGAGACATGGGGACCATGTTTAATCAGGGGACATTTCCAAATCAATATTGACCATCATAGTCTCAATTATTTCTTGGAACAGCATTTGTACTCACTACAGCAACATAAATGGGTCACCAAGATGTTAGGTTATGATTATGAGATCATATATAATAAGGGTTGCGACAATGTGGTTGCATATGCTTTGTATAGGCAATTTGAAGAGGAGGGTTCCCTCTTTGCCTTATCATTACCAGTTATAAGATGGATTGATGAAGCATGATAGGAATGGTTGGCCCAAGACATGGTTTAAAACATTATCAAGTGGATACAAGAATACATAAACCCTCTATCCAGGTATACATGGAACCAAAATATCGTGAGGTATGAGCATGTCTTTCTCACCTTGGATTCAGCCTTAAAACCATGAATCTTAAAGTAATTACATTCATCACCCACAGTATGGATCTCAAGTTTTCATAAAACATATGAAAGAATTAAGTGCTCCTTCTTCTGGGAAGGCGTGAAAAAAGATATCCACAACTTCGTTGTAGCGTATGACACTTGCCAACAACATAAGAGAAAAATAGTGAAGTCACAAGGTGATTTGAAACCACTTCCAATTTCCAACCATATCTAGATGGACATCTCTATGGATTTCATTGTGGGGATCCCTACGACAAGCAATAAAACAATCATTATGGTGGTAGTTGATTTTCTAACCAATACACCCACTTTGGTTCCTTACCACAAACTTTTACACCCCCACTGGTGGCACAAGTATTTTTCAATCAATGTTTTAAGCTCTATGGCATGCCCACTTCTATTGTATCTAATTGTGACCCCACTTTTACCAACAAGTTTTGGAAGGAGATATTTATACTTCAAGGCACTCAGTTGAATCTCGGCACATCATATTTCCCCCAAATGGATGTTCAAACAGAAGTGGTCGATAAATGCTTTGAAACCTACTTGTGATGCTTTGTGTCAGGCATGCCACACCATTGGTCCCAATGGCTTCCTCTAGCCGAATGGTGATATATTACCTGTAAGATTTTTATAATTTCAATATGATATAGGATCTTAACTGAGAGAATAACATGTACAGCATATCAATCATGGACACAATAATGCAAGCACACAAGAGACACAAAGTTTACTTGGGGAAAACCATAAAGGTGAAAAACCCCAATAACTTCCTCAGAGATAGATAGAGCAATGATACAACTAGAGTACAATAGATAGTCATCTCCTAGCAGCAGCTTCTCCTCCTCCACAAGTGCGCCACTCTCCAAAGTGTGAGTGAGAGAATAGAATGATCAAATAGAGATCTCCCAATCTCTATTTATACTAGACTTGACTTGCCTAATAACCTTTACTAGGTCGGCCTTAACTTAACCACATAACACAATGATGACTGGGCCAACACCCGCCGACACCCAATAGGGTGGTCTAATAACCGTTTGACCCACATAGCCGACCCCCACTAGGGTGGTCTAATAACCCTTCGACCCACATGACTTATACAGGGCCGACCCCAACAAGGTGGTCTAATAACCCATCAAGTATAAGTTACGACACTTACAATATAAATGACGACACTTCCATATAGAGGAATAATAACATCTCTATAGGAATACAATATACATATATGTGAAATACATTCTGAAGTTACATATACATCAACACTCCCTCTTAACTAGGAAGGTATTTCTTGACACAATTCTTCTAAAACAAGTCTTCTTCTTTGGATCATCGTCACTGGATAGTCATCATCGAGTCATCGTCATCGTCACTACTGCTGCTATCTCAATCAATCTCTAAATCTACTCGTCATAGGAAGTTCTACAGAGCCAGTCCTTTTTCATATTAGATGTAGGCCCACCACCTGCAGGTCTTCATCATCTGTGCGAACGGTCTGATAGAGGAGGTCTCTCGGGACTAATTTTATGTGCAGATGCAATACATGACAAGGGCATCCCAGGAACATTTATGTGCCTAAGCACGACCGACAAGATCTCCTCAGGGCTGATTACATGCATCTCCTTCACAATACCTTTAAAGAGTAACCCAGGAACATTTATGTGCCACAACACGACCAACAAGATCTCTAAAGAGCATCCCAGGACTTATTATGAGCACACAGCTCAACCTCTCGGATCTCCAGGACTGATTACATGTGAATAGACAATACCTTTAAAGAGCATCCCAGGAACATTTATGTGCTGAAGCACGAGTGGCAAGATCTCTAAAGAGCATCCCAGGACTTATTACGAGCACACAGCTCAACCTATCGGATCTCCGGGACTGATTACATGTCTCCATAGTAATACCTCATCCTAGGACTGATTACGAGCACACAGCTCAACCTATCGGATCTCTGAGGACTAATTACATACTACATAGAAATACCTCATCCCAGGACTGATTACGAGCACACAACTCATCCTATCAGATATCTGAGGACTGATTACATGTTTTTTTCACAACCTGCCACATATCATCTCTGACCTCCAAGTATCAACCTGATACTCATGATCCAACGAATCATCATCGCATGAAGCATCATCCTGATGCTCATGATCATACTGATCATCATCACTGTATCGTCCTGATACATATAATCTGGAGCAACATCCTGAATCTCATCATCATGATCATCCTGATCATACAATGCATCCACCTGATGCATACCAAGTATCTACCTAATACATATCATCATACATGATCCACCTGATCATACAGTGTATCCACCTGATACAAATACAAATACATGATCCACCTGATCATACCTGATACATATCGACATACATGATCTACCTGATCATACAATGTATCCACCTGATACAGGTACATGGTCCAAGCATCCAACGTGATGCATATACAAAATACATACAAATGATCCAACTGATCATATCCATCATCCAACATGATGCGTACATACATATAAATGATCCAACTGATCATATCCAGCATCCAACATGATGCGTACATACATATACATATAAATGATCCAACTGATCATATCCAGCATCATCCTGATGCATATACATAGCAGTAATTGGAGCATCGTCCTGATGCTCATCATCCATGATCCTCTTGATCATCATAGCATCGTCCTCTTCAGATCATCTCATCGTCCATGAAGCACAGCCCAGATGCACATCATCCAGCACTTACACCACCGATATGGGAGAACACATCTACCACCAATCGGGGAAGGCTTCAGCCCTTACTTTTTCACCATGGGAGAACACATCTACCACCATGTGAAAAATGGCTTCAGCCCTTACATCTACACCATGGGATAACACATCTACCACCATGTGAGAATGGCTCAGCAATTACATCACGACCATGGGAGAACACATCAACCATGTCAGAAAAGCTCATGTGTATCTGCATCTTTCGGACTCATCACTTCCCTTTGGAAAGAAACCTCGATCTGAAGTGCACCAAGCCTCTCTCTGAAGTACTCAAACTGCACTCTGGCCAACGGCTTGGTTAATATATCTGCAACCTACTCACCCGTTGCAACATAATCTGCTTCGGATGTACTTAGTGCTACGCAGGACTGCTTCCTACTAAACCAAGGGATCACACCTGATCCCATACTGAAGCAGCACCCAGAAGTGCTCTTCCTATCTGTAGCACTGCCTGCCCAATCTGAATCAACATAATCCTACAGGTTAAACTTTTGATTTGCATCATACTTGAGCCCATAGTCAATCGTACCCTCCAGGTACCTCGGAATATGCTTTACAGCAACCAGGTGAACATCTCTCGGATCCGTCAGGAACTGGCTCAATGTGTTCACCGCAAAGTAAATATGTGGTCTCGTGTTCGTCAAGTATATAGAGGACCCAATCATCTAACGATACATCGTGACATCAACCGGATCAGATGAACCATCACACAGAAGCTTCAAGTTCAATGCCATAGGTGTGGCCATGGCCTTGCAGTCCATCATCCCGAACCTCTTCAGGATCTCTACTGCATAATTCCCTTGTCCAAGGAAGATTCCATCTGCACTCTGCCACACCTTCATGCCCAAAACAAATAGTGCATCATCCCCAAGTTCTTCATCTCGAACTTGGAAGCAAGCTTCCGCTGCGTGTCGGCAATCAATCTATCTTCACCTGTAATAAACAGGTCATCCACATACAAAAGTAGTATCACTGGTTTGCCTTCCTCAACCTTGTAGTAAAGGTTGGAATCCGCTTTACCCTTGGTAAATCCCAAACTGGATAGAAAGTTGTCTATCCTACCATACCAAGTTCTGCACATATATGACTTCCCGTCATGTGTCTCAAAACCAAGTGGTTGCTCCACATACACTTCCTCTTCAACTACACCATTCAAGAAAGATGTCTTGAAATCCATCTGGTGTATCTTCCATTTCATCACTGCAGCCATAGCTAGTATGGATCTAATGGAATTGTATCTGGCTATAGGAGCAAAAGTCTCTATGCTACCACCTGCAGCATGCTTTATCTTGTAGAACCTCTTGGAAGTCACTACAGACTCCCCTTCAGGTCTTGGGATTGCATCCCAAACATCTTCATGATCGACTGGTACTCCTCGATCATGGCATTCTTCCCAGATCCTGGGAACTTCAATATCTTCAATATTTCAATAGATAACTTTGTTGCTGAACAAATGTTGTAGTCCATCTTTTGTAGGTGATGGTATACAATCTTTCCTACACAACAAGTTAAATTGCATGATTAGAAAACATCTCATAGTTTTCAGAACAAATTCTTACACATAAAGAAATATGTCATACAGTCATGCAATTATCTTAGCCAATGCTTCAATACAACATTTATCCATATCCTGTAACTTTCTAGATGCCTTCCAATCTCTACCAGAACATTGTTAAGAGTTTGCACTACTCCCAACATGTCAGCAAAGAGGTTTCATTCTAGGTAAGTAGCAATGGAATGTTTCATAGTGCCATAGGCCACTTACCCATCACATGCATATTAGTAGTATACTGTTCATTAATGCAATTATTCTAATATGCATAATACACAACCTAAGTCTAGGAACATAAGCATATACATCATTGAATAACATTATTTAAACAAACAAATATGTAAGAAATGACAATTCAAATACTTATCTTTGTTTGGTTGTTGGGTTGACTCCCTCTCAGTCTTTGCTTCTTTTCTGCAACTCCATTCTGATGTGGATTGTGAGAAGTGGTCAACTCCCTCTGAATATCTGCATCCTTGCAGAAACTACTAAAGTGTGCTCCTTCTTGATTTTTGCTTCCTGGATTACCTATCCTTGAACTTATATCCATCTTTAATCACTATGCATGCTTATTAGTATCATCATTGTGTTATCGTTGAGGTCTCATACATAATCATACATTCATTAGTATATTCTTAATACTATCAAAACACAATAATCTTAAGCATGTATAGTCATGATCATTTCGAACAGAAATAATAAGCATTAGTATTTAAGGTTTATATATGACTCTTATGGTTATTCATATCATAAATTAAAGTAAGAAACATAATATGTCTAAACCCGTGATTACTCAAACCTATACCTTCATGATTCTTCTGGTTAGTCATATCATCAATTATGGTAAGAAACATAATATGTATACAACCATGACTATTTAAACCTATGACTTCATGAATAATCATTATCAACAACACAACAGTATAAGATCCTAACATAAGGTAGGATTCTAGATTGATATAGGAAAAACATACCTGGATTAGCATGCTAGCTAGTTATGTCTAACATACCCACATAATGTCTTCTGGTTCTCTTCAATGACTTGTGCTAGTAACCTGCATGTCTCATAAGTTATCCATTGTAGAACCAAGTTATACATACCTCGTAAGTAGATCTTCTAAGTGATCCATGACAATGGATGAATCTTTGTCTTCATGTTATCATGATCATATGTTCTTGAACTAGAACATGATTTGTCTATCTTGGTGTACCTTTCATGTTAGCGGACAACATAAACCTCATACAACACCATAATGCATTAGTACAATCATAAGTGTCAAAACCTTAATCAATGAATATCTTCTATTAAGGTGATATGACAAGTCTAGTAATTAATCAAGATTGTACTAATCGTAATGATATGAAGACAAACATATCATAAACTTAACCATGAACAAATCTCGAAACATACTTGGATAAGTCATACCTGTCGAGATTGCTTGTAATCTTCTTATGTAAGGCCTTAGCCTCATCTCCCTCTGAAACGAGAACTTCTTCACTTATGCAGGTGACCAATCCATCGTCTTCTAGGATTAACCCAATCCACTTGATTTGTCGGAACTGGATCTAGAGCTGATCAAGCTGGTATATTCAGAATTTGAAAACTGCAAAGTTTCACTCCTCAATTTTGCCTTTGAAACTTTCGGATTCACTGGACATGACCCCGAACTAGGGTTTGATAAATCCAACCCTTCTTCCCAATCAAAAGGTTCGATCCAAATCTCTAAGCTTCTATTTTTCTGAGGATCTTCCAGCCGTGGTCACAGATTTCAAAAATTCCCATTTTTGCAGAAGCCCTAATTTTCCACTTTTCCAATCAAAGTCCCGAACTAGGGTCTGATCAAGCCCGGTCTTCTGCCCAACCAAAAATTCTGATCTTGGTCTCTAAATTTATATTTTGATGAGTAGCATTCAGTTGTAGTCTCCGATTACAAAAATTCCAACTTTTTCTGAAACCCTAAATGCCGGAAGCCATGAATGAAGGTGCTCAAAAATAATTCTGTTTTGACAGAAATATGTACCTAATTGTTTCTAGTGTAACTCCACACTTTTCGATCCACATGGTCTGAAAACGTTTTATGTGGTAGCTTGACCTGTCATCTTTCCATCCCGATAGGTCTGACCTCAATTGGATTCTCTAAGAGAGAGTTATTCCAAGTGTCACAACGTGACCTGTTTATAGGATAAAACAAGAGAGCAAAATTGTACGGCGTGCCACGTGTCACTGGTTCAACTTCGGCCTCTAAAAAAGTTTCCTTAGATAGTACAATCTGTTTACTACCTGTCACTTTTTACGAAATTTCATTTGGATCTTCCTATCCCAAGTTATGACCTTTTTTTCAAGGTCATCGTTTATGACTGAGATCTGGAAGAGGCAGAAACCCTATATTGTACATATCATAAATCACAAAGTACAACGAAAAAGAAGTTTTTATTTGGACACAAGGTACATGGGGATCTTATCTTCGACCTGTAAAAGTTTCAGATCCAAAAACTTCACTAAAATGGATTTATAGCAAAATTCCTACGATGACTGGTTTTTGCTATATCAAGCCCTAGCATAGTAAGTGCAACAAGTGTCATACATGCCATACTATGCCTTCTTTCAGGCTAGCTCTGATACCATGTTAGATTTTCAGAATTTCAATCTGATATAGGATCTTAACTGAGAGAATAACATGTACAGCATATCAATCATGGACACAATAATGCAAGCACACAAGAGACACAAAGTTTACTTGGGGAAAACCATAAAGGTGAAAAACCCCAATAGCTTCCTCAGAGATAGATAGAGCAATGATACAACCAGAGTACAAGAGATAGTCATCTCCTAGCAGCAGCTTCTGCTCCTCCACAAGTGCGCCACTCTCCAAAGTGTGAGTGAGAGAATAGAATGATCAAATAGAGATCTCACGATCTCTATTTATACTAGACTTGACTTGCCTAATAACCTTTACTCGGTCGGCCTTAACTTAACCACATAACACAATGCTGACTGGGCCGACACCCAATAGGGTGGTCTAATAACCCTTTGACCCACATGGCCGACCCCCACTAGGGTGGTCTAATAACCCTTCGACCCACATGACTTATACAGGGCCAACCCCAACAAGGTGATCTAATAACCCATCAAGTATAAGTTACGACACTTACAATATAAATGACGACACTTCCGTATAGAGGAATAATAACATCTCTATAGGAATACAATATACATATATGTGAAATACATTCCGAAGTTACATATACATCAACATTACCACTTATCATGGCTCCACCAAGATGATACCATATAAATAAGTGTATGGGAAAAACACTGTAATAGTGATTTCCTATCTACGAGGTACCTCCAGGGCTCAAGAAGTGGATTACACTCTTTGCACCAAAGCATATATTCTCCTCGCCCTTTAAGAGAAATTGGTTTTGGATCAAAACATAATGATACCACAAGCATACCAACATCACTCTAAGTGCTCCTTTAAATTTAGGGAACATGTGTTTCTTCGACTTCAACCTTATAAACAAACATCCCTCAAGGTTCATCTCCACTATAAGCTCACTCCAAAGTTCTTTGGATCCTACACCATCTTCCAACGTACTGGATAGGTAGCCTACGAGCTCTATTTTCTAGACCACTCCAAGATTCACCCCATCTTCCATGTCTCTGGCCTTAAAAAAGTGGTGGAGTCTAATTGTAAAGTGTATACCAGCTTACACAAATTGGATGAGAAAGGCTCCATTTGTCTCTAGTCGGCAGTAGTCTTAGCTTCCAGGGAATGACAATTGCGTAGGTGCACAATCAAAGAAGTTTTGATCTAATGGAAATATACGATGCCAAAAGATGCCACTTGGGAACGAATAGAAATTTTACAACGATTTCCGCACCTTCAGCATTGAGGACAATGCTACTTTTGAAGGGGGGGGCATGTTAGGGTCCTACCGTAACCCAACTTACTTTAGGATTTATTCATACGTTGTATACAACCATTTCTTTGAAATAAGGCCAAGTAATTTAGCGATCAACAATCATTGTAAAAAGGGTCTCTTTATTAAGTAAGACCCACTAGGAAGTTGGTACTTGTTAATTATTTGACAATGTCATGTAGTTAGGGTTTGGATCTAGGAAGCCTATTTAAAGAGATGCAAGGCTATGCAGGGTTCTATTGAGAATTATTGTTATGTATTTATGCTCAAGTGAAATTTCGCCCTACCTCAAGAGGCCTATGAACATTGATTCTCGAAGTTATTCTCATAATATAAATCTTATTTCCTTCCATCTTTATCTTTCAATTGTCTAATGTCTATGGTTCTGCTCTATAAATTATGGTTTATTGCAACTTAATCTCTCCATATCTTGTGTTGTTTTAATTTTCAATGCTAAAGAGCACCACATAATATTTAGTATGTCCTAAGGACATTTCTTAAATTTCTTTGCCTATTAAGTTTAGAATATGTTTTCCCTCCAATCTCATCTATTCTAACTTATTTCCATGTTGCTTCCCACAAAGCAAGCCCCGTAAATTGACTCCAAAATTACATAAGAGATTGGAAACAGTACACAAACTTAATTAAGCCTGAAAAATATATGCATTATTATTCATTCAATTTGTTTATTTGAGATAATTATGGACCTTATCCAATTATTGTTCTACTTTCTCTTTAAACCTATGATTCATCTAGTCTGGTTTTTTATTCATTGGTTTAATTATTTCCTTGACCTCAACCCTTACTTTCAAACAAATAACTTTTTATCATTTTAGTGAATTCCTTAAGAAATAGATATTGGTATTCATGTAGAATCTCCACAACCTCTCTAACCACCTCTAAATCCAAGTAGTATACAACCAAAACCATTTTTGTTCATCCCCAATGCTAACGTAAACCTTATTTTTTCATGTGTTCATTGAAATACTTTCTCATAGACTATCTCATATCTCATTGAGTTTTCTTTCTTATATATGAATGTGGCACAATCTACATACTTCAATGCATATTTTTGTTGATGGTTGCTATTGGATTTGATGGGACAAAAGCACTATCTAAAAAATTTCAAGTAGATATAACTAAACAACATGTAATGGAAAACAACACTAAGTGTTTAGGCTGGGAAATCCCAGAAGAACTATATTTTTGAAGAGGCTATTCATGCGTCAAGTGGCATGTGTTTTCTTAATACAAAGAAAGTACAAAAAAAATTATGTGGAAAAAAAAAATGAATGTGGCACGACAGTTCCTTTATATCTACCTCATTTTTCCTATTCACCTTTAAAATAATAATGTGTATTTTCTCTTTTAGCAAATTTCAAGAGTTGGTGGCAACTTGCTGCAAGCTCATTGTCCCTAGAAGACGTTCATGATAGTGTCTACCTCTTTAATTTGTCTTCTATATGAATTTTCATGGGATTTATTGTAGGGATTTTGTTGGTTCTTTGTGGTATCTTTATTGTTCATGTTGTGACTTCTGTCTAAAGTCAATTCTTTTGTAGCTAAGTTTATGAACTTTTTATATTTTGGCATTATGGCTAAGGCTAAGTAAAGGTATGATCGTAGTCTATTATGAGGTATTTTCGGATGATATGCCAATGAAATGTAGCTTTTTGATGGATCATTTTTCTTTCTTTTCAAGCTTATGTTCATAAAAATTTTGTGTATTTTGAAACCTAAAAAATGTAAGTTTCATTGATAATTAAATAAAAAATACATTTTTTCTTGAAAAAGAATTTGAGAGTATTTATTGGGATCTCCAAAAATTTCTTATTTATCTCTATAAATAAGTACTTTAATTTATTCAAAGTGGTAATTAATGTGGGATCCTTACACACAAATTAAATATTTCATAAACATGCTCAATTTCCCCTATAATTTTGTTTGGCACCAAGACTCTTTATGAATGAGCACATCCTTGGTATTACGTCTATAGTATGAATGAAATCATAGGACTATAAATTTTTAAAACGTCCTTACTTCTCCCATTACACCTTACATTCACCTAGATGTATCATTAAATTGGCATGCCCTTTATATAACACTTTATCCCTTCCTAGATTTTAAAATATCCTTACTTCTCCCATCACACCTTACATTCACCTAGATGTATCATTAAATTGGCATGCCCTTTATATAACACTTTATCCCTTCCTAGCTTGGCACCAGAAATATCAAACACTTGGTAGTTAGAACATTTTCTCATACCTTCAAATTATATATATGAGTATCCCACCAATACAATGGAGTTCTACTCAACATATCATGCAATGCATTAACTCTTACATTTGTATGAATTATTGATTCCATATTCATAAAAAACACATTTACATGCTCAATCTGATCAAACATCATGGAGGTCACATCATTATACCATAATCTACTTCATACTTCATAGACATTTTTACATATGTGCATATTCTCCTTAAAACTCCATACACTTGGTTTTACCTCCTATTTAGAGCTAGTTTTAAGTATCATATATCAAACATTAACCCACTTAAATCCCTATTTCATCAAAAAGTTTATATAATCATCTTAGTGCATTTTAAATATTAGGAATGTTCTCCAACATGCTTCTTTATACATCACCATTGATTGGTTCAACGTAATGCATGCCTTCAAAAGGATCCTAAGGGATGAGCAACTCTAATACAATGTGTTTCAAAATACATCCTCCTCTATTTTACATTAATAATATAAGCAACATTGTTAAAGTTACGATTCATAGGATATGGGACCTTTTCTATAATTCCATTTACTTCAAATTCAAAATAAGTTTTAATAATATCAAGATCAATCTCTACATTTTCCAATACATCTCCCAACCTACTTATTGTAAAAAGCATGATAAGGACTTTTTAGTCTTGCTTGCATGGGTTAGAATACCAACTCTAATTTCTTCATAATCTCCCATAATTTCTTTGGAAATATGTTAACCTTACAGCTTATATATCAACATTAAATATTTTAATTCATAGCTTACAAGTATTATATTCAAACCCAAATACTTTCCTATGATGTTTTTCCTTTTCTTTATTTGCATAGTATTCATTTCATGGAGAGGTGCACTAATCATAGGTTCATCCATCTTGGTAATCAATATCACTGAAACTTATTTTAACTTATCTTACAACTTCTCATTCCCAAGTATATTAATGCAACAACTAAAAACTTTTTATACTCATTTATTAATTCTATATTAATATCTTCTTCTCAGACTTGGTTCATTAAACCTTATTGTAATATGCATTGCTTCAATGGCTTCACACAAGAACTATTTATGTTTGGCAACGTCAAATTTTGGTGCAACTAGGTTCTTTTTCTTAATTTTAATTCCCAAAATAGCCTCAACATCACCTATTGTCCTAGCTTTTTCATGCATCACTATGTTTATAGTAAGGAAACTCCATGTTCTCCTCTTAATTAAATAGTGACCATAACAACCACGCTTATATACTTTTGCTTTTATTTTTAAATAAGATTTAGGTGAACTTTAGTAACATGATCTATATTGTAATAATGAACACATACATGCTTCAATTTTAAACAATTCATTGAAAGGTGAAATGTGTATCCACATTTGTAGTATTACAGTGGGTCTCTTCCAACATCTTTTCCCATGCCCCCTTTTCTTGTTCCTCATCTTCTGGGTGTGGTTTCGTCATCAAAGCCTACTAAGCAATAACTATATTTTGTTATATGCTCTAGCAACGCATGTATATCTTTATAATTCTCCATATCGTGAACAACTAATTTGTAAAATTAGGAATGCAGGGTTTTCAAATTAGTGTAATATTTTTGTAATATTGAGCAATGATGAGTATCATTACCAAAGTTTTGCAAATTTCACAATACTCCACTATCTTTCAAATTAGTGTAATCTTTTTGTAATATTGAGCAATGGTGAGTATCATTACCAAAGTTTTGCAAATTTCACAATACTCCACTCTCCATCCTCATGGGAAAGGGTTAGGCACTATATTATGTGTTGTGCAGCCAATAACATAAGGGTATGTATTATAATTATGCCCTTTTGTTTTGATATCATACACCATTCATTCTCCCTTATGTTCTTACCCTTTGACATCTATTATATTTGATTGGAGAAAGTCATGAACCAAATCTAGAATTGTGCTAGTTCAAGTGCATGTGTGAAATGAATCTCCCATGGAATTCAAGCATAAAAATAGTATACGACACATTTTTTATCTCCTTTATTTTTGTTTTAGCAATGATCAAGAAAATCCCTCCATTAAACCATTTGTTGTGTTAAACATATTTTCATCAAATCATTAAAGCATTGATCATACTCCCAAATAGATTCTTCAAGGTGTTGCTTAATCTTCTTCAAGTTGACATTCCCTGCTATTTTCATCGTGATTTTTTAAATTCCTTTTTTCTTCCTTGAAAACACAATTACACTTTTGAAATGCCTTCAGATTTCACGTCCATGGTTTTAAGCAAAAAGAGGTTTTTGAAATTCCTTTATAAAGTCTTGTCTATTTTATCCAACATTATTATTATACCCGCATGAGGTATTTGATTTATATTTCGTGTACCAACGTAATGTGAGATTGTGCGGAGTAATCTCAAATTCAATGTTCTTAATATCTTGTTTTGTCACATTTTGAACAACCCAAATAACTTCATTGGTAAACCAATGTTAACAATACTCTACATTATTTTTATGCCAAAGTACAATGGAAATTTGATAGAAAAATCCATATATATATTAAGTGGATTTGTCATCATATTTATGAATTTCAAAACTTTTTGTCACATACCCACCTATCTATCCAATTCGTGGAAGGGAACATGATGGCAAATCCTGGGGCTTTTACATAAACTCAGCCCATACATTAGATTTTAAAGCAAAGAAATACATGTGTGCAGATGTAAATCAATTAAACATGCACAACGGAATGAAAACCTCATCCACACACATTACATGATGCCATTCAATTTAATACAACCAACAAATTAATACATTTGCAGAAGTAATTACATAAGAAAATACTCATCTTGATGTAATGTTGTCCCAACAACTAGCTATGTCACTACAACGTTCCTCCCAACCGTAGGTCCCTGCCCAACCTATATTATTTCAGCACTCAGAGACCACCCCCGAGCTAGACATGATATCTACAAGGAACTTGGGAGTCTCAAACCCTGCATGGCCAAAGCAATGGATACCCATCTCAACCCCAACATTCTTTTACACACAATAGCTCAAAACTGGCATGGATACACAATTCAATCATGGATTCACAGAATAGGGTCTATGGCTTTTCCCCAAAACATGGGCACACCAAAAACGGATTGTGGGAGGAGGGAATCAACCCCAGGGAAGAAAACCGATTTCTCCCATAGATGTATGAGCATTCAGTGGGCCAAAACGGCCTCAATTGAACCCCAAATTGTTTCCCCTCTCTTCCCCACTGTTAGCCACAACAAAAACGCCCTTCCCAGCTAGGAATACGAAGGTAAAGACTGAAAATTCATGGAGGTAAATGCCCAAGAAGCTCTAAACTCGTGGGAGAGCAAAGTTGGTTGATGGGTAATGGCTTGGGGAGCAATTCATGGCTCTTTTCTTTCCCAAGAAGCCAAACATGTTTTTCCATGTAGGGTGGCTTACCCATACTCGAATTTGGATAGCCATACCTCCCATTCCCCAAGGCATTAACTACCTCAACCAACTCTTGGGAGAAATCAATGATTGGGTACAAAAGTCAACATGGGTAATTGAGGGTTCATGGGTTCTCTCATTGACACTTGGCTTGACTCAATTGGCTCAAGGGTTTGAATATCCTCCTCCCAATTCCTTGTAATATCATGCCCCCATCTCTTGTTGCATTGCATAGCTAGTTGTGGGCATTTATATTAAAATGCATATTTACAATTCCCATGGTTCTCTAGCACATGGGTAGCATAATTTCAAATAGTTGCCTCTTAAAGGTCGAGAGTTCACTAGCGGGGCCTTGGCCTTGAGCTCCATGCTAGGAATCATACATAATATACATACAATATTTACATTATAGCCCAAAATATTACAAGGGTCAAAATGGGGGACGTTACATTTCCCTCCCCTTGGAATAACACCGTCCTCGGTGTTCCAATACCTAGGAATACATACACACTATATACATGTCCAAAATTCACAAAATATGGCAGGTTTGTCCTACATCTCACCCTTTACTTGGGTTTTCGGGACCACGTCCTTTGGTCTTCACAAACTGCTCCCGCTGGCTGGAACCTTCTAGCTCTGCATGAGGGCATTGTTCCACAACAATCCCTTCCCTTTCTTTACCTTCTCGTCGATCTACAAGTCTGGAAACTTTATGGCGGCTACCCTCTTGATGCTCCATTGTTGGGTAGTCACAGAGGCAATGATTTCCTCCACATCCCCAACATTTCATTGGTTGCTTTACCCTTTCCTGCTCAAATTCCTTTGAGTCTTCCCACCTGGAATGTTTCTTAATCAGCCGATTGGATGAATGCTTCTTCATGGATCCACTTTCCTTTCCTTTACTGATTGCTCCCAAAATTCTTTTTACCTCTTTTTGCAGGCGAATAGAGTCCTGCAAAACCTTGTGGTTCATCTCATTATGTTGCCTCTGTAGCTTGAGCATCTCTCCAAGATTTTCTTGGGTCATGGCAATTGTTTGAAGAAGACTTTCAGCCAACTCTAATAGCCCTCGATATGCTGCCATGGTTAATGGAAACAACTGACCACACTTTGCTTACTAGCAACACTTTCTTGTGCTGGTTGCAACCAATTGTTTCAATTTCTTACCTGTGAAATTCATCATGGAAATTCTTTGTTAGGACAAGCATAATATAAACATTAAAATTAGTCAATTATTTTCCCAATTGACATGGAATGTCCATGCTTTATTCATGGGACTTCCACACTTTCATGCTTTCCACATACACATGAACTCATTCATGTTCATCCTTTCACAAGAAGTTTACTATTTCAGCATTCACAATTCATTTCAAGCAATTAAACACAATCTATTTTCAGCCATGACATGCACTCAACAATCTTTTGTTTTATGAATGCATCAATCGAAAGGAAAGAGAAGAGTAGGAGTTTCTCCCTCTTAGTCTTGTTCTATTATGGAGATACACCATTGTCGTGGTTTCATGCTCCTTAGTCTCTTTCACTTCACTATGAATGCTTTGACTTTCCTTTCTTGGCTATGACACTTAGTGTCTAAGGTCTGTCTAAGGATTTTCAACTAGGAACCCTCCTCCATAGTTTCCTACAGAACCTTTGGCTGCTATGACCCACTCATGTCCACTAGCACCATCTTTCATTACTGCTCATACTGAGCTCTTTAGGATGGTCACATGTCCATCTGCATCCCTATGATGCCTTCCTGATCCTTGCTTCCAACAATACCTACACTCAAACATTGAATCAATTCACATTTTCAGTTTATTTTTATAGGGTTTATCTCTAAACATGAATTTAGGAAATCATAACAAATTATATACACATGTATATTCATAAGCAAAAAGCTGCAAGATAACCGAATACTTATCTGTATTGGGTGTCTTCACTTTATTCCACGGGATCCTTCTTTGCTTTACGAGCCTTGGATTTCCCGTGAACACAATTATGAATGCTGGGCCAACACGTGGGCTACTCCACAATCATTCGAATAGGCAATGTCAGGCCAGTACGCCGACTGGGTTTATCAATCATTTCCTTTAGCAATATGCTAGGCTAGTGCTCCGACTGGTTTTATCAATTGTTTAAAGGGTGTTGGGCCAACGTACACGCTGCTTTACCATATCAAGTAGTTAATGCCCAACTAGTCACTCTCTGGACTTATCAAGAACTTTATAGCGTTCAACCAGCTACTCCCTGGATTTCTCAATAATTTAGATCGCCCACTCATTTACTCTCTGGATTTACCAGCAATTTATATCTCCCACTCATTTACTCTCTAGATTTACCAGCAATTTATAGTCTTTCAGGGTCTTGCCTTCCTGCAATGACCAAGGTTTCCAACAAAGAAACAATAGTGTATCAGCTTAGCTGTTAGAAGACTTATACCTGAAATCTTCATTATTCCAAACAAGACATAAATGGAAACGAATACTTATCTATATTGCGCGTTTCCCCTCTGGTCCACAGGGTCCTGCTTCGCTTTGCAAGCCTTGGAATCACCTATGGACTTGGATATAGTTAATGCTTAACCAATACACCTCCCCATCGGCTGGATTTACCAAGCATTGGTGGTGCCCAACCAGTCCCATACCTGGTTGGCCCTCTCCAGTGTCGAGCCAGCACATTCGTCTGGGTCATCGACCAATGGAAGAAATCTGTGCCACCTGACCATTATAGGTCAAGGCTCTACTATGGAGCCATAGGCATCTCATGGTTTTCAGTCAGTCTTGGCGCTCGCCTACTGCTGACCCAATAGGCATCTCAGGGTTTTCAATCATTCTTGGTGCCCGCCCTCCTACTGCTGACCCAATAGGCATCTCAAGGTTTTCAGTCAGTCTTGGCGTCTGCCCTCTTACTGCTGACCCAATAGGCATCTCAGGGTTTTCAGTCAGTCTTGGCACCTGCCCTCTTACTGCTGACCCAATAGGCATCTCAGGGTTTTCAGTCAGTCTTGGCGCCCGCCCTCCTATTGCTGACCCAATAGGCATCTCAGGGTTTTCAGTTAGTCTTAGCGCCCGCCCTCCTACTGCTAACCCAATAGGCATCTCATGGTTTTCAGTTAGTCTTGGCGCCCGCCCTCCTACTGCTGACCCAATAGGCATCTCAGGGTTTTCAGTTAGTCTTGGCACCCGCCCTCCTACTGCTGACCCAATAGGCATCTCAGGGTTTTCAGTTAGTCTTGGCGCCCGCCCTCCTACTGTTGACCCAATAGAGATTTTATGCCTTCACCAATGTCACCACACCTTCTTGCACCATAACCCTTCACACACACATCAACTCTTCATTCATACAAGGACGCCACTCCCTCTATTGTGTAAATTGGTGGTTCATTTTAGGAACTTTATAGGTGACTTTCTTGACTGGAGGTTAACATGGCCCCACTCACATAAGGATGATACCCATTTTCACTACACAGCTCCCTGGGTTTGTCCATCCCTTCCAATATTATTTAGTGTGAGCATAGAAAGGTTGCCAATTCCTATACAGTCCTTCTACGTACCATTCTTCACTTTGCCTCTTATTGTGCAGTACCAATTGGCATCTGTGTAGGCTGACAACACAAGAAGGATAAGCAGGCTTATCAGTATTGATTCTCAAAATTGTATCCACATTCCATAACATTCACTATCAAGTATTGAAACACCAGGAATGCGTCCATTCCCTTAGGGTGTAGTCAATATTGACAACCCTATCATGACTCGCCACCAGAAAAGGTGTGCACCCCCTTTTTTATGTGAGCCATGTAGGCCCTAATCATACTCAAGCAATCTGAAATGATATAAATGAAATAGAGCATGCTCTGCATATTAACCCTAATAATTTAGACATGCATGTTCTTATCTAGGGTCACAGAATACTCATTCATTTTGCAGATGCATCTTTTCTTCATTTGCGAAGAATGGGGGTTCCCTTCTCTAAGTCAACAGTTCTTCAGTTTGCCACCCCAATCTTTCCACGTTCCATAATCCACTCATGCCTTCTTGGCATAGCTTTACCATCTCACTCTCATGGTTTTCCAACATACAGCTTAGCTGAGATGTCATCCTTAATAGATGTAATGGTGTTTCACCTGAAACCCATTTCCAAAGCATGGGGTCCTTCCCATGGAGTTTGGCTTCTACAGGTCATCACACCTAGTCTCCTTGCAATGTGTCTTCCTGGCACATTTATCAAATAGCCAAACAGTCAGCAGCATTTAACAATAATCATTCAATGGAATTAATAATTAAATTCAAGTATGAATTTGCAATTATGTTCTCTACAAAAATTGATTTGCTTAGCCATGAGTCTGTTCTCATATCGTTTGGCCCTTACTCATGGTAGATTCCAATCTTCGTCATGGACTTACCCACATTTTCCATTCCCAAAACCATCTACCTGAAATCTGAAACTTCAATCAACCAAACATGTTCTGAGTATCTATGCATATAATCCTTTCATTGCTACAACAGTCACTGAAGTGATCTCAGAATTATAACACTCAATAATTCAAACACCTTCAGCTGTTAGCATTTGAGGTGCAATGAAATATATGTATATATCTATATATGCATCGTTATCATCAATAAAATTGCAAGACATGGGTACACTATCCGTGCAATTTAAATAAATTGTAAGTACTCATTACTTCACATTCCATGCAATCTCTGTCCTTCCATAGAGCACTCTGGTAGCCCATCATCATGTCTACCTTCTTCATGCAACCTTTCTCCTGCATTCATAACAGCTCATGAAATTCTCTCAGTATTAACAATGGTTCACCATTTCATCTATTATCTAAATGCATTGAAACCTATACATATCACAACCGTGCATTCTCGCAATGCATTTTAACATGTGCACTTACACATATGCATGCACATTCACAACATTTACATAATATTTTAATGTGCATTCACTCAATGCATAACCCCTCAATACAACTTTGCATTAATCCATGAATACTATGCATTCCGACATATTATGGTCTAACCATGACTATCTCATATGGCATACACTACAACAGGACCATAAGTCATTACTTGCTTTGGTTGTTAAACTCACAATCAACATACACAAATGGCATGATATAATTTCATATGAATGCATTGAGGTTTCTAAGAAACTATAGGGTGTGAGGTTCCTTGCCTTCACTTATCCACTCCTAACCATACTTGGTAGGATTATATTCACATTCAGGCACTCAATACCACATGTAAACCAATCAACATAGTTTAAACATAGTTGAAGGGATCTTACCAAATCCTCCTTCAATCATTCATGCAATTAAGCATAAACAACCATTACCGGTATGGATGTCATTAACATCACTTGATGTTACCTGATCAGTTGGTCTCTTACCAAGGCTACACAGTCCTTTTTCCAACCTCATGATCACAGATTTGTTGCACCATCCTTTCTTCATAAGGTTGTTGGTCATATGCAACAATCACCATTCACATCTTTAGCCATGCTTCGGTTGTCTTTGGTCCTACAACCAATGCGAACACAACTAATTATTAGCAACCCTCATAATGATCTTAAGTGGCTCATTGCATATGTAAGACCTCACTATTTTACTGATATGCAGTATCATGCTCATGCACAAGCAATCCACAAGCACCATGCAATGATTCTTTAATCATGCCCACTAATTCATATGCATTACTCTCTTACATTTCCAGCATCCCTATGCCATAATTTTCAGTATATAAAACTCAGGAAATATAAATACAATAACAAGAGAGGAGTTAAGGAATTCTCTCTTTTCAATTTCCCTTCATGACATGGAGTTCCTCGTCCACATCATAGCTGATCCTTTTCTTGGCTTCCCTACCAAGCATACAAGAAATCATTAGCTATGATTTCCTCATGAATTAGCAATTCAATATATATATACATAAGTGTATAACATTTATTCTTGTTATTTTTCAAACATGCAATTCTTATACTATAAACAAAAATAGTTTAGGGTGAGGAACTTCCCTCTTATCAACATTTCCTTGCTGCTCCCATTGCCCTTCCGCAATGTATATTACAGTCAATTACTCTTAATAAGGCCTCCACAACCTTCTATGCAATCCCTGCTTCTCATCCCAAGCATAGAGAATGCATTTCTCACTTTCCGCAACTGTCTCCGGGGGACGACGGAGGTCAAGTGGGCTTGCCCCTTGTAGCGCCCTCGTTTTTTTTTTGTAAATCCTTCGATTTCGCGCAATCTGGTGCATAAGTTCCATGGCATTTTTCTCTTTCGGGCACCTGAAAATTTCACTGAAAAACTGCTGTATTTTCTCTATTTCGGCGAACTTCGTCATTCTCTTCCAACCCTTTGCGGACAAACTTGCTGAGTTCTTCCGGTCGAAAACTCATCTTTTCCTTGCGCCATTGCAGCGGAAACTCACCAACCTTTTCTGCCGTAGCGGTGCAAAATTGCCAACTTTTTCCGCCGTTGCGGACGAACTCTCCCATCTCTTCCGCCGTTGCGGAGCAGCTCGCCCATCTCTTCCGCTGTTGCGGAGCAACTCGCCCATCTCTTCCGTCGTTGCGGCAAAAACTCACAAGTTCTTTCCGCTGTAAACACTTAGAAAAATGTTGAAATTTTTCGGACCAACTCATCGGGTCCTTCCGTCGTTGCGGACCAACTTGCTGAGTTCTTCTGCCGTTGCGGACAAACTTGCTAAGTTCTTCCGGTCGAAAACTCAGCTTTTCCTTCTGTCACTACGGTGGAAACTTACCAACTTTTTCCGCCGTTGTGGCGCAAACTCGCCAGCTTCCTCCGACATTGCGGCGCAAACTCGCCAACTTCCTCCCAACATTGTGGCGCAAACTTGCCAACGTTTTCTGCCGTTGCGGACGAACTCGTCGAGTTCTTCCGGTTTGGCGAACTTAAAAATTTCCAGTCGACCATTTTGGCAAAAACTCATCAATTCCTTTCGCCGTTTCGGCAAAAACTCGAAAGTTCTTCCCGATACAAACTTAGAAAATTTTTCAAAAACACTTAGAAAAATTTTCGAAAATTTAAAAGTTTGAAATTTTTCTGAATGGTCTATAATAAGCAAGAAGCATACTTACCCCTACAAGCTATGATAGGTAGCCCATGAAGGCCCAAATGTTGCAACCTTCGCTCTGATACCATTCTGTCACGTACCCACCTATCTATCCAATTCGTGGAAGGGAACATGATGGAAAATCCTGGGGCTTTTACATAAACTCAGCCCATACATTAGATTTTAAAGCTAAGAAATACATGTGTGTAGATGTAAATCAATTAAACATGCACAGCGGAATGAAAACCTCATCCACACACATTACATGATGCCATTCAATTTAACACAGCCAATAAATTAATACATTTGCAGAAGTAATTACATAAGAAAATACTCATCTTGATGTAATGTTGTCCCAACAACTAGCTATGTCGCTGCAACGTTCCTCCCAACCGTAGGTCCCTGCCCAGCCTAAATTATTTCAGCACTCAGAGACCACCCCCAAGCTGGGCATGATATCTACAAGGAACTTGGGACTCTCAAACCCTACATGGCCAAAGCAATGGATACCCATCTCAACCCCAACATTCTTTTACACACAGTAGCTCAAAACTGGCATGGATACACAATTCAACCATGGATTCACAGAATAGGGTCTATGGCTTTTCCCCAAAATGTGGGCACGCCAAAACGGATTGTGGGAAGAAGGAATCAACCCCAGGGAAGAAAACCGATTTCTCCCACCGATGCATGAGCATTCAGTGGGCCAAAACGGCCTCGATTGAACCCCAAATCGTTTCCCCTCTCTTCCCAACTATTAGCTACAACAAAAACGCCCTTCCCAGCTAGGAATACGAAGGTAAACACAGGAAATTCATGGAGGGAAATGCCCAGGAAGCTCTAAACGCGTGGGAGAGCAAAGTTGGTTGATGGGTAATGGCTTGGGGAGCAATTCATGGCTCTTTTCTTGCCCAAGAAGCCAAACACGTTTTTCCATGCAGAGTGGCTTGCCCATACTCGAATTTGGACAACCATACCTCCCATTCCCCAAGGCATTAACTACCTCAACCAACTCTTGGGAGAAATCAATGATTGGGTACAAAAGTCAACATGGGTAGTTGAGGGTTCATGGGTTCTCTCATTGACACTTGGCTTGACTCAATTGGCTCAAGGGTTTGAATATCCTCCTCCCAATTCCTTGTAATATCATGCCCCCATCTCTTGTTGCATTGCATAGCTAGTTGTGGGCATTTATATTAAAATGCATATTTACAATTCACATGGTTCTCTAGCACATGGGTAGCATAATTTCAAATAATTGCCTCTTAAAGGTCGAGAGTTCACTGGCGGAGCCTTGGCCTTGAGCTCCACGCTAGGAATCATACATAATATACATACAATATTTACATTATAGCCCAAAATATTACAAGGGTCAAAATGGGGGACGTTACACTTTTGGTCTAACTTTTATTGTTCCTTTAATTCCTTTATCCTTTCATTATCTTCATATCTCAATTTCCTTTTTTATTACTCTATAAAAAATTTGTTAATAGAAAATATAATTTGGTGCTTATCTATCACCAAATATATTGGAGGTGGTGTTGTTAGAAGATGATTCTTAAACATATATGATTATCACAAAATATATTGGAGGTGGTGTTGTTAGGAGATGATTCTTAAACATATATGATTATGTGATTTTTATTGTACCTTTATTCTTTCATTGTCTTCATATCTCAACTTCCTCTTTTATTACTCTATAGAAAATACAATTTCGTCCCTATCTATCATAAAATATATTGGAGGTGGTGTTGTTAGGGAGATTGATTCTTAAACATATATGACTATCTAGAAATTGGATGTGCTAGTTATCTTTACACATTATATTTCTAGAAATTGGGTGTCTTAGTTATCTTTACACATTATATTTCTATAGGATTAGGTTCGTACCAATCATATTACAATATCCATAATCTTTGGATCAAAATACACTTTTAGAATTCATAAAGGTGTATTTCCTAATATAAAAATAAAAGATATGATATATGCCTCCTCTTATTCTTCGACCTTTAGGCATTCTTGTATCATTGGAGCATGCTACATATAATTATCTTTTGTTGTATGTTGGCAAAACTTGTAAAACTTTATAATTATCCACATTGTGATTGATTGATTTGTAAAATTTACACCAATGAGCTGTCAAATTCATTTAATATATTTGTAATATCAAGCAATTCCGAGGATCTTTACCTAAAATTAAAAAAATTCACAATACTTTACTTACCCTCCTCCTAGGAAAGGGTTAGGCAATTGAGTAGTTATTGTGGAGACTAAACTTTGAGGGTATTCATTTTGATTGTGCGAACTTGTTTTGTATATCATGGCCCATACATTCTCCCTTATGTTCTTACCCTTTGATATTCCATGGAGATGTGCAATGAATCCTCCTATAAAATTTATTTTTATCTATATTTCTTTTAATTGTAAAAATGGAATTCTTGTATAAGGAAAATGCCCTCCAATATATCATTATGTATGTTAAACATCTTAAATAAGTGAACGTTATCATCATATTTGTAAAGCATTGATCATTTTTCTAAATAGGTTCTTTATTTAAGGTTATCATCATATTTGTAAAGCATTGATCATTTTCCTAAATAGGTTTTCCAAGATCTTATTTAATCTCCTTAATTTTACAAGGTGTTATTATTTTGATCTTGAATTTTTTCAAATTCATTTATAGTCTTGTCTAATTTCAACATGTATTAAGTTATTCCACTATGTATTATTTAATTTATATTTTAGTTACCATTGTAATGTTAGTTCATGTAAAGTAGTATTGAAATCAAAGATCTTGGTAGTTTCAACCACGTAACTTTATAAGAGAACCAATGTTGCTCAGCATATGTAATCCTTGTGAAATGGAAATTTTGTGGAAGAATCCATATATACAAATGGATTCGTTATCATCTTTGTGAAGTTCAAACTTTTTGGTATGAGTCATACCATTCCTTCAATTCTCCATTTTCTTTGTTGTCTTTGTATCTCAACTTCCTTTCTAATTCTTCCACAACATTTCTATTAATATAATAGAAATTTGAGTTTCTATGTATCATAAAATATGCAAGGGGTAGAACCAATGGGAAAGGTGGTTCTTCAACGTATCTCCTTAGTTTACTAACTACGACATCTTTAATGTCTCCATTATGTTCGAATGCAAGATCTTCATGCAATATTAGTTTTGAGAACAAGCGAATTGGATCCTCGGTATATTTACCCATTATACCTAAAGCACCCATAATGTTTGTTATCTAAGTAAAAGGACAAAGTAGAAAAACTAATTCATCATTATTCATCAAGAAATTCCATCACGTAAAATTAAATAAAGTACTATATATTGACTTCATAAACACAAAAATAAAGGGAATCCAAAACCGTGTGCATTTCAATTAACATCCCAAATAGATCCACTTATAGTTCATTATTCATGAGTTTCATATATATCAAAATTCCAAAGATCGATACATAACATCTAACTATCCCTATATTGTATCTAAGGGAATTCATGTTCGATATTATACCTATGGGGAATCTAGCCAAACTAAGTCATTCTAATGCTATTTATCTCCTTAATATTCAATTGAAACAATTATATCATTGTGAGATAAAGCAAGACACATATGACTATCTTCATGTCTTATCTAAAGGAGTTTAGATAAGACAGTTTAACCATTGAGAATCTAGCCAAACTAAGTCATTCCAATCCTAGTCATTTATATCATGTTCAATCAAACTATAATGTACCTTAAATATGAATATGCAATCACACACAATATATCAAATATACTCTAAAATTATTAATATCAAAACCTTTAAGGTAGGCAAACACATCATTTAATGGAAGGAATCCACTCATGTCCGCTTGCCTCTTCGAGGGGGAAACCTCATTTGATCTAAGCTACAAATACAATATACTCCACACATATTCATAAGGAGGACTCTGTCCTTATTCATATATTACAAGAGAACTCCAACCATAAGAACCTCCTAACTACCTACTGGACCTTCTTAATTAATAGGGACACATTACATTTGTTTAATAATAATTACTATAGAGGGCCTTATTTAATAATAACAACAGAGTGGACATAGTCCACCTTACATTGAATGGGCTCCACTATTATTACTCTAATGGGCCCTTCAGCCCCCCATTACACTCTTAAGGAGAATCATAACATTCCACCCACCTTAGAGAATTGTTGCACTCAATACTTGATGTGAGGAGATAATAACATAAACCAGTGTCCCATGAACACGTGTTGTCCTCAACATTGAAGTAGGCCAAGGAACTAGGGTCCCATGTACAAGTGTTTTCCACCATGCTAAAGTAGTCCAACAAGCTCCATTGTCTTGTTGCTACCTAATACGCACCTCAGGGTTAACGTGGCAGAAATACTCAATCCAATGGATGCGACCTTAGGGGAAAGTCTCGAGTCAAGAGCTATCACTTGATTCTTAACTCCTTCGTCTAGGCCAATTTTTAAAGAAGCCAATTAGGGGGGTGACACATGATAAAAATAAACTAAGGAAGAAAAGAATGATCTAGGAGTTTGAAATAAATACTGAAGCAATGGGGAACTGACAATAAAGTTAAAGTAGAAGTATGTAAAATGATCATTCACAACACATAAATTGATTTAAACAAAATGATTTGTGAAGATATACCAGTTCCAAAATAAGTTAAATAAATGTTGATAAAAGGAAAAATTTTGCCATGCATCTTGGTCAATTTTAATTATTATGGATGAGTGGATTAAGGATGGGTGCGACCTTAGGGGAAAGTCTCGAGTCAAGAGCTATCACTTGATTTTTAACTCCTCCGTCTAGGCCAATTTCTAAAGAAGCTAAGGGGGGTGACCCATGATAAAAATAAACTAACGAAGAAAAGAATGATCTAGGAGTTTGCAATAAATACTGAAGCAATGGGGAACTGAAAATAAAGTTAAAGTAGGAGTATGTAAAATGATCATTCATGACACATAAATTGATTTAAACAAAATGATTTGTGAAGATATACCAGTTCCGAAATAAGTTAAATAAATGTTGATAAAAGGAAAAATTATGCCATGCTTCTTGGTCAATTTTAATTATTATGGATGAGTGGATTAAGGATGGGTTAATTTTGGTTTGGCCCACTTCAGATTTTATCCTCGCTAGTAAGTGCAGAGCAACTATATCAGGTGTCCAATAGGGAGAGACATAAAGTATGCTTAAAGTAGCCCCCTGACTCCTTGGTTAGTTCAATGTGAACCGCTTACTATTGACAATAAAAATTGGGTGGGTTTTCCTATTAAACTAGTCACTCAAATCCCCTTTCTGATTGTTCCATAGATCAGGAAATCCTACGATGGACAAGAGCATACGAGGGACCAAGCCAAGGTTCGTCACTTCCTTGTTGCAAAATGAAAATAGTGAAAGGAAAATTAACTTGATCTAGTCTAGCAAATAAAACTAAGCTAACAGTTAGTAAATCCAAAGCAAAAGAAAAGCAAAGAAGGAAAAATAGTTCACGCCACAAAAATGACACAAATCCCTAAGGGGGATGGGATGTGGGCACTAGGTAGCCCACTTGCTTTTATTATTATTATTTAAAATTTTTAAGGTGAATGCCTTTGGTCCTTAATAAAACAGGAACCAAAGGCTTACAGGTTTCATAAAAGTGACTTCCATTAAAGCATGGTGCTCCTGGGGTCCCAAATAGCTTGAATCTTCAATTTTTCGGCAACGGGTGATCTTACTTGTTCATCAAAAGTGAAAAAACAGCCACCTATTATGCACCAAATGGGTTAAATAAGACATTAAAAGCATAAAAATATGTCAACTTTACGTACTTCGAAAGATATATTTATTAATAAGCTTAAGTACTAACTTAAAAAGGCTATATCTATTCTGAAAAATATTGCTTTACACTTCTAGATCTAGTAGCATACTTAAACAAATCAACCTCTTAGATATTATTTTAAAAGAAAACTATTTTTGATTAAGAATGTAAAAGAAAAACGTAACCAAAGAAGAATTTGATTAAAAAAGGGGTGAAGGAAAGAGAGAAGAAAGGATCTTTAAAGCTTGGGAACTTTGGGCCATGGAGTTAGTTGGTGGAGAGCAGAGAGACTATGCTCTATGGATGTGCTTGGAAATATGGAAGAATCAAACAATATCAGCTACTCCTTCCATCTAGGTTCCTGCATCAACTTAGAAATCCTTGCACAAAGAAATGGTTAAAAGCAAAGGTGTCGCCGGAAGCAGAAACTCAGAAAGCATGCAATTAAACAAAATATGCATGCACCTCTAAGAGGTATACAACAAAAAGAACATAAGAGAATAATCAAGCAATAAATTCCCTTACCTATTGGGAGGTAGATCCCTTTACAGGCCCACAACTAGCCAGACAAGTACAAGAAAACAAGCAAAGCAAATTACCTCATAAGAAAAGCAATTCTCATCCACATGCAATGATGCCCGACACCATAGTTTTTCCTCCAAATCATTTTATTCCAAAAAATATTACAGATTACAAGTACAAATCTTGAGCAGCCTTTTGGTCCTCTGGCCATGAGAAAATAAGAGGTGAATTCCTAGTTAAATAAAAAAATAAGAGGGGGGCATATTTCCCAAGAGGAGGTTAACTTGAGTGACTTGAATCTTGAGAGGGATCTCGCTTGAGTTATACTGAGGCATAAAAAGTGATTTGAGGGAAGAGAGGCACCACCTCTCGCCCAAGTAGGTTGCCCTCTTTCATTTGGTGACACATCCCTCTCCAAGAATGATCCCTGTCTTCCTCATGTAATGCACCACCTCTGTCTAAGAGGTTCAACAACCAAATCGGCCTCAGTTAACTCTCTCGAGACAAGAAATCAACTCCCCATCATTGATATCTTACCTCCGGCATGTTTCTATGATTAGTGGGATGCCAAATTTGACTTTTTTTTTGTCTTTTTTGGCCATTTATTTGGTATGTTTAGCCATTTTCGAGAAAAAATCACATTAAGTGAGGATTTTTCTCTCAAAGTGGGTTTAGGGGTAAAGTGGGTGCTCTGAGTTAGAAAAGGAGCACCCCCATGGAAAATTTGACCCCCTATTACCACTTTTATGACTTTTTCAATTTTTACAATTAAAATATCTCATTTTTAATGGGAAATTTTATTTTTTAAGAAAAAATAAAAATCACCTAGGGGGGGCTTAGTATATGTTCATATGAATCAAAATTAGTGACTAACATGGTAATATACATTGACACTAGACTTTAATAACCCCCTAAGGCCTAACCACCAAGACGATCACTCCAGCTTTGGAGGATTGAGTGAAAAACTCAAAAATTATAGGTTGTTGAAAATCAACATATAATTAAAAAGGAAAAAACACTCTAGAGTAGCTGGATTGATGGCTAAGTTCTAGGAAATCCAATTCTTTTACATAAGTTCATCATGCTACGACACTCATTACAATTCCCCCAATGGGGTATGAACATGCGGAAAAATGAAAAAAGGGCCAAAAATGGCCTGCATGGACTTCTGAACACTAATGATGAACAATTGACTTGTTCATACTTTGGTGGCTCACTAAAAATCCAACTAAGTGCAAATCAGTGGGTAACATCTGGCTCCAACTCTGGGATGCATGCTCTATCTAGTATTTAGGAAAGGAGAGGATGCGAGAACCACATAATATATGGTTTCTATATCCTATAAAACATCTCAACTTGACAAGCTGGCTTTCAGTAGCACAAGTTTTTATAAAGGCCAATTAACCATAAGTTGCATTTATTCGAAAAAATAGAGAAATGAAATTAACTAAGGGAAAATACTATTATTCCTAAGTACAGAAAATAAATGTAGAAAGTAGATGCTCACATTAAGGAGCTTATTTTCCTACTCTAATCCTGATAAATGAAACATTCTAGGTAAAATAAAAAAACCAATGTAACCAACTAAGCATTTTATCAATTTTAGAGTCTTTTCCCTTGCCTTTGGTTACCAGCAAAATCAAGGAGTCGGCCAAGGATAATTTTAGGGGCGAAGTTTAGCCCATGGGCTATTTTTCCATTTTTTTTCCAAAAAAATATTCTCCAATTTGCATTTTTTGAAGCCCCATTTCGCCCAATTTTGAGAGGCTAGATTTTTTTCACTATAAAAATCGCCAAATTATTATATAAACTATATAAAATCCTTAGCAATTAAAATAATTTTAGAAAAATATCGCCAAATATTTTATAGTTGACATTTTAAGAATTGGTAAGATTCGCCAAGGTTTATACACTTTTAAATAAGTATGGGTCCTTAAAATTATCCATGTGACAAGGACACATTTATTAAGAAATTCAAACCTGTGTGAAAGTTTCGGATGGGAGGGTTGGATGGGAGATCATGAAAAATATTATCAAATTGCTTCCCAAATTGGCAATTCCTCTTACAGGCTTCTTCTATCCAAGACTGGATATGACTGATATACAAATATATATCGTGACATAGATTAACTACTCCATCATACGTATCTAAAGGGATGCTCGGATGACAAATCTCTCTATAATCCCCAGGTTGATCCAAATCATAGGAAAACTCTGCATATGAAGACGAAGGTTGATATTGATGTTCTATTGATTGTATCCAATCTATTTCTTCAATCAACTGCTTCTCCAAGTATTTACCACCAGTGCTTGTGTGTGTTTGGTCAAATTAATAGTGTAAATGCTCCTCTTCCATGACAAGACTTTCAAAAGTCTCTAAATCAACATTCCCTTCTCTAGATACATCAAAAATGGGCTTTTCAATGTCTGTTCAATAGCCGTCATCCACATATTTGTCAAATATGGGGGAGTCTTCATCAATAGCATCATACTCTTAGCTATACATATCCTCCTCTTGTTCATAATAATCATCTTCAGAAGGCCTGGTTTCAAAAATGTTACAAGGGAGTAAAATTTCCAAACCTTCATTGCTATGTGGAGAACATGCAGGAGTGTCATCATACACATCCCAAATCTCATCATGGATTTATTCATGAGAGTCCATAATGGTTTATTCCTGAGGCAAATTTGGAATACACATGTGGTCACCTTTATTGAAATAATCCTGAGGATACTCCAAATCTTCAATGGAAACATGAGGTGGTTCTTCAAAAATATCTTCAATTAATGGCCCTTCAAATGCTTCTTTAATGGATCACTTGGGATGTGTTGCTCAAGAGTGAAAGATGTGTGTTCATCTAGCCTTACCAAATTTGCAGGTTGTGCAAGGGATTCCACACAATGTTTTTTCTTGGGCAATATGGAAAGGGAATCTTCAATGAAACTTTCCATATCGCCCTCATCATCATGCCATTTCTTAAGAAACATCCCAAAGAAACTTGAAATGCATGAAATTCATTTACTGGGAAGATCATAATAACAATCCCAAGCATCTTCATCCAGAGTACTAGCAAATATCTGCATCCAATTATCTTCATGTAACATATTGAACTTCGTTACAACTTCGATGAAGGATTTAATGTGAAGGACAGTTGAATCTTATTTTCCATGAAATACTGGAGTATAATCAAATATATTTGAATCATATTCTTCATTTGGGAATCCAAGGATGTTTCAAAAATTGATGGGAGGAAACATATTGGCCAAACTAGCACCATGTTTATCCTTTTCCTCATCCATATCAAAAATCAACAACATACATTTGAAATGGCAATGGAGTATGTCTGGTACTGAATGAGGAGAGATATCAAACAATGAGATTTAAAGTTTTTTAATGTGTTTCACGAGCTCATCTACACACAAAAATTATTCACAAATTATGAGAAACAGGGTTTTATCCCTTCAATGGAGTCGCCATGTGAGAAGAAAAATATGCATTAAAAACTCTCACAAAGTTATTTTTTGCTTTTCTTTGTAAATTTATAAAATTTGAAAAAAAAGGTTAGTGAAGTCGCCAGATGAAAATTAAATATCTACTATAAAGGATTCATCAACAAAAGTTAAAACAAAGAAAAAAAACAAAATTCGTACTATGGGAATAAAAAGATTTATCCCCGATAACGACACCAAAGTATGTTGCCACCTGATACGCATCGTGGGGTTAACATGGAAGAAATATTCAAGCCAATGGGTGTGACCTTGGGGAAATTCTCGAGTCAATATATGTCACTTGATTCTTGACTCCTTCGTCTAGGCCAACTCCTAGCAAATCCAAGGGGGTGGTCCCTAATAAAAATAAACTAAGGCTGATTACACTAAAGCAGAAAAGAATGATCTAGGAATTTGAAATAAATACTGAAACAAGAGAAAAACAACAATAAAGTTAAAGTAGCAGCATGTAAAATGATCATTCATGAAACATAAATTTGATTTAAACAAAATGATTTGTGAAGATAGACCAGTGCTGAAATAATTTAAATAACTAATGATAAAAGGAAATGTTTCATGCTTCTTGGTTAGTTTTAATTATTATGGATGAGTGTATTAAGGATGGGTTAGTTCTAGTTTGGCTCACTTGAGATTTTATCCTCACTAGTAAGTGCAGATCAACTATACCAAGTGTCCAACATGGCCAGACATAAATTTTTCTTAGAGTATCCCCGTGACTCCTTGGTAAGTTCAATGTGAATCACTTACTATTGATAATAAAACTTGGGTGGATTTTCCTATTAAACTAGTCACTCAAATCCCCTTTCTGATTGTTCCATAGACCAAGAAATCCTACAATGGACAAGAGCATATGGGGGACCAAGCCAAGGTCCATTACTTCCTTATTGCAAAATGAAAATATTGAAAGGAAAACTAACTTAATATAGTCTAGAAAATAAAACTAAGCTAACAGTTAGTAAATCCAAATCAAAACAAAAGCAAAGAAGGAAAAACAGTTCACACCACGAAAAATGACGCAAATCATCAGGGGGGATAGGATGTGGGTGTTGGGTATCCCACTTGATTTTATTATTATTATTTACAAGTTTTAAGGTGGATTCCCTTGGTCCTTAATAAATCAGTAACCAAAGGCTTAAAAGTTTCATAAAAGTGACTTCGAGGAAATAAGGGTGCTCATGGGGTCCCAAATGGCTTGAATCTTTGATTTTTCGACAGCAATTCCTCTTACATGGTCATCAAAAGTGAAAAACCATCCACCTATTATGCATCAAATGTGCTACGTAAGACGTTAAGAGCATAAAAATATTTCAACTTTAAGTACTTCTAAAGATATATTTCTTAATAAGCTTAAGTACTAAGTTAAAAAGGCTAGATCTATTATGAAAATATTGCTTTACACTTCTAGAACTGGTAGCATACTTAAACAAATCATCCTTTCAGATATTCTTTTAAAAGAAAACTAATTTTGATTAAGCATGTAAAAAAATGTAACCAAAGAAGAATTTAATTAAAAAAGAGGTGAAGGGAAGAGAGAAGAAAGGAGCCTTAAATATTGGGAACTTTGGGTCGTGGAGTCCATTGATGGAGAGCGAGGGGACTATGCTCTTCAGAAGTGCTTGGAAAGATGGAAGACTCAAACAATATCAGCCACTCCTTCTAGATAAGTACCTCCATCAACTTAGAAATCCTTGCACAAAAAATGGTTAAAAGCAAAGGTGTCACCAGAAGCAGAAGCTCATAATGTATGCAATTAAACAAAATATACATGCACCTCTAAGAAATCTACAACAAACATAATATAAGAGCATAATCAAGCAATAAATTCCCTTACCTACTAGGAGGTATCTCTATAATACCCTCAGTTTTGACTTGGAATGTATTTAATCAATATTATGTAAATGATGTAAATATGCTAGTATGGATTCCTAGTGTGGATCTCAAGGCCAAGGCCCAACTAGTGAATAACTAGGCATGTAAGATGTATCTATTTTTATTTGGAACATATGATTGGCTTATTATGCCAATTCGAAATGGATGTAAATATTATGCCAAAAATTAATAAAATGGTCCAATATGGATGTGTAAAGAGCACTAGATGGGCTATGATTCCACTAGAGGAGAAGAGGAAGGGGTCTATGGGGAAACCAAATCCTATGTTTCCATGTGTCAACCTTAGAACTCATCCAAAATCTTCCATGTGCCTTAAATGAGAAAATTGCCTTCTCTTGATTATTAAATCCAATCATTGAATGCATATGTGAGGTTGGTGGGAAAAATCACTTCATGTAGTTATTGAAGCATGGGGGTTGTGACAGTTATGTCAATTGTCATATGTCCTATTTCGTATATGGTTAGAATTTATGTCAGTTTTCTTTTCACCCTTACCTCATATCCCTTGGATTCAACACTCTTTTGATCATTCTCTCACTCTCCCATTCTCTCATGCATGTTCCTACACTACATAGAGTTTTCCAGGGATGCTCATGTCCATTAGCAGACTATGTTTAACCTATAAATTCGAATTTGGAGACAGGGCTGCAATTTTGAAGGAAAAATAGATGATTATTGGTGAGCATGGAGGTTGGACAAGCTAGGAACCCTTACCCATTGATTTTTGCTACTTTTGAATGCTTGAGAAGCCATGGATTAATGTTGCAGGAGGTTCTCCATTAGCATACAGCAGGTTGAACTCTTACTGCACACACTCGTAAGCACTGTAAGGGTTGGATTTCCTGAGGGAACTGTGTATCAGTTAAGGTAAATTCCTTCCTTGTATTGTGTGGGGCAGTTGGAAGGAGTGCCATGGTTGTGATGACTTAGTGAGACACGTGTAGAGCTCTAGTTGATCTTTTGTCTAAGAACAATGAGCGAAATTGGTTGTGGGATAAGAGATAGATTCCTGTAGGTGTTTCCTTCGCCCTGGTGGCCTCATAGCCCAGCTTGGGGGTGGCCTCTCAGTAGAAATACTATATGCTGGACAGAGTGCCTATGGTTGGGTGAAAAATTGCTCTTACACAGCCAATTGCTTGGCTATTCTTTGTTTAAAGATAAGTATTCTTATGTATCTGATGTGCAATGATGTTAATTTATATGCATGTGACAATTATGCTTGGAATTGCATGTTATGTGTGTGTGGATCAATTTTATTTCCGTTGTTTGTTTTTAATTCCATGTCTACACACATGTTTTTACTATCGTGAATTCGTAATTCTGGTTATGGGGTGAAATTTTGAATCCTTGGTTTAGTGAATGTCCCATCTTGTTGGTTGGATTGAGGGATGGGGACGTTACAATCTGCCTTTGCAAGCCCAAATCTAACCACACAAGTACAAGAAAACAAGCAAAGCAAATTACCTCGTAAGCAAAGCAATTATCATCCACAAACAATGATGCCCGACACCATAGGTTTTCCTCCATATCCTTTCATTCCAAAGAGTATTACAGATTACAAGTACAAAGCTTGAGCATCCTTTCGGTCTTCTAACCATGAGAAAAGAAGAGGCGAATTCCTTCTTAAATAGCAAAAGAAGAGGAGGGGGCACATTTCCCAAAAGGAGGTTAACTTGAATTATTTGGATCTTGAGAGGGAGATCGCTTGAGTTATATTGGGGCATAAGGAGTGGTTTGAGGGAAGAGAGGCGCCACCTCTCACCCAAGTAGGTCTCCCTCTCTCATTTGGTGACACATCCCTCTCCAATAATGCACCCTCTCCAAGAATGTGCCCTCTCTTCCTCATGTAATGTTCCACCTATGTCTGAGAGGTTCAAAAACTAAATAGGATCCTTATTTAACTCTCTCAATAATGGAAATCAAATCGCCACCACTAATATCTTGTCTCCAACATGTTTCCATGAATAGTGGGATGCCAAATTTGACTTCATTTTGTCTTTTTTGGCCATTTATTTGGTCATTTTAGCCATTTTCGTGAGAAAAACACATTAAGTGGTAGATTTTTTCTCGCAAAGTGGGTTTAGGGGTAAAGTGGATGCTGTGAGTTAGAAACGAGCACCCCCATGGAAAATTTGTCCCCCTAGTACCAGTTTTATGACTTTTTCAATTTTTACAATTAAAATATCTCATTTTTTATGGAAAATTAAAAAACACCTAGGGGGACTTAGTACATGTTCATGTGACTCAAAAATAGTGAATATCATGGTAATATACATTGACACTAGAATTTAATAACCCCCTAATTCCTAACCACCAAAACGATCACTCCATCTTTGGAGGATTGAGTGAAAAAGTCGAAAATTATAAGTTGTTTAAAAGCAACATATAATTAACAAGGAAAAAACTCTAGAGTAGTCAGATTGATGACTAAGTCCTAGCAAATCCAAGTCTTTTGCATAAGTTCATCATGCTACGACACTCATTACAATTCCCCCAAGGGGGTATGAACATGCGTAAAAAGGAAAAAAGGGACAAAAATGACCTGCATGGAATTCTAAACACTGATGATGAACAATTAACTTGTTCATACTTTGGAGACTCACTGAAAAATCTATCTAAGTGCAACTTAGTGGGTAATAGGTCCCATGTATGAGTGATAATGAGCATGCCAAAGTAGCTAATGTCCCATGTGTAAGGACTAATTGCAATATTGAAGTAGTCCAACAGAATCATCCATAAATAGGGGTCCAATGTCCATGTTCTCAAGATGACACTTCATCGATGACACCTAAGCTCCATGGATCACCGAGTATTATGCTTTAAATTCCTACCATGGCCATGTGGATCCAAATAAGTATAACCATCCAAACAAAACAAATTCTCCATACTATAGTAAAAGGATGGATCTAAAAGCTGAAACTCTACTACTATAGAAGAAGCATATTGGAAATTGGTAAGCACTACCTATTGTTTCTTTTTCTCCACAAGGTTCTCTTCATTTGGTGGAGAAGAATTATAAAAAAGAATATGGGAGTAGTTGTCTTCCCCAAAACTACAATTATCCATGTATCTTTCTTGGTTATTTTTAATGCCTAAATTTTGTACACATGTGACATTTTGGTTAATCTTGCAGTAAGGCGTCATTAGCATATAGCATGCATCCCACCAAAGACATCCTCATTATATCTAGGAAGAAGCATGAGTCCAAAAATGCCCAAATACGATCAAAAAAAGAAGCAATGTGTTTACATATGTGACAGACTATGCTACACCTATATTATCAGCTTTGTCTTTGCGCTACACTAACACAGATTTTCCTTCAAAATACACACGACTGTAAAACATGGTGGGATCACAACCACCTGCGGTAGATTGAAGGCTCATCAAGGCTCCATCACCTCCAAGAATTCGAATTTGGTCTCCCTATGTACTTGGGTTCATTGAATAGCTCCCCTTTGTGTACTTTGGAGCCAAATCATGGAGTTAATGAGTCCACATTTGGGTCTAGTTGTTTCTTGGCCACTTCTTGGCCTATAAAAGGAGGCCATGGGCATGCATCTAGTAAGGGAAAATTAGAGAAAGGTTATGTTGTTGGAATTGTGTTGGAACTTCTTCCACCTCTTCCCATACCTCCAAGCATTCTTCAAGCTCCCTTGCCACCTTCCTCCAAGGGGCACATTTTTCTCCCATTGCTCCCTCTCAAGTCATTTAGCATTTAGTGTGGACAAAAAGGACCTCGATAAGGGACATTTTTGCCTTCCCTTTGAGGCCCACAACTCCTAGGTGACACTTCTTGTAACAATCTTGACAATTGGGCAATCTAAATTGGTTCTTGCATTTGCTATTTGTTATGGCTTACATTCTCTCACCCCTCTTTATTTTATTTCAAGTTATTTCAAGTTTTTGTTTTTATTTTGCTTTTGTTCACTAACAAGGGATTGTAGGATCAATTTTGGGTCAATCACATTTGCTTTATGTACTACAATAGTGGGCCTTGTTGACAACCTCATAGGATTTACCTCCAAGTGGGAAGGGTTGCACACCTTTGTGCATATTTTCCCGCAACGGTATTTATGGAAAATCCACTCTATTTTTGTTCAATTATATTTAACTAGGTTATTATTTGTTGAATAGATAATTCTTGGTGCTTTTATTGTGCAGGTGAATAGGTCCATGCCCTTCAATCCCAAATTCGGCCCCCTTTTGGTTGGTTTTTTTGTTTACACAGTTGCGTGGATCTCGATGCCCCGAGCACTCTAACTGCACGGATTTATCTTCAACTGTCGCACTACCTGTGTATTTTAACAGACCCTCACTCATGCGATAATTTGATCTCTGTCTACACAGCGTTGTTGTGTTGTAATCGCACTATTTCCCGCTAGTGACTGTATTTTTTGCACTACTGTGCGTCTACTTTTTTGTTTTCCATGCTACTGTCTTTTATTTTCTTTTTACCAGTTTGCATACAATCTTGCAATCCCAATGACTGGTCACTAATGAACCAGGTTAAAATTAACTTGCAATAGTTAGTTTTTCTTTAGTAATTATTCCACTTAGACCAAGATTAGGGAGTAAAGATTCCTTCTCTCTTGAAATATACTTAGGTAACCAACTTTGGGGCTTTCAACAGGCCTCATTGTTGTCACTAGTATTCAAGGCATCTCATGCTCTTCGTTTACTTTTCATGTTTTTAGGCTAAGTAGTGTAAATCCACTTTTGCACACAAGCAAGGACCTAAAGACTATCCTCTCCCCAAGTATGCTCTTCACCTCGCACTTCTTGTGAGCTTGGTGAATCAGAAAACGGTGAGAAGTGTTAAATACCTCCATTGCACACTTTTATCTCATTAGCATTTTGTTAGCAAGCACCTTTAACATCTTTAGAGTTGAATTTAAAACTCCAATTGTGTTTATTTCGAGCTCTTTAGTTTATTGCAACAATCAATTTGCATATCTTGCATGTGTTTGCCTCACTAGCACACACTAAGGGACCTAAAAGCTCTTTCATTCCAAGTATGCTCTTCACCTCATAGTTCTTGTGAGCTTGGTGAATCAGAAAGGAAGGGAATTGTGAAATACCTCCCTTACACTCCTTAAGTGAAATGAGACCCTTAAAATCAACATTTGTAAATTTCCAACCAACTAAAATCTTCCACGGGAGATCACTAAATAACATTTTAGTTAGGTAGGATTGATTGGGATAGGAATCCAATAATTTCCACCAATCTAGTTTCATTAAGTTTTTGAAACATAACATTGTTGACTTATAGGTTACTGTTAAATCCTGCTATCAGCAAGTGTTAAAAGAAAACCGAGATAAGATGTGCATCGCACCCAAACAGATCAAAGCTGATATATAGTTTCCATGCCCTCTCCAAAGAGCTACTCAACTTTTTGTGGAGGCAACACTATACCGCCCAGGATGAACCACTTATCCACACTTGATGCGAGCATCTTAGTGGCCAAACTTAGGATATCACCAAGGAGCAATTTTGAGTGCAATTGACTCCCTAAGTCAAATTTTGACGTTGGGAAGTATTTCTAATCCTTTCAAAACATAACCCCTTCGCCAGTATAATTGAATCTTTGTTACCTTCACTAGTCGATTGGTGTGTGGATCCCATTGTCACCATCAATTGTGCTTTTGGAAGGCCCAGTTACATTTGAGAGGAAGGACGTTAGGTCTTTAGGGAATTTACAATTATTTTTATTTTTAATACAAGTTCAATAACTCGTAATTAAAAAGAACCTGCAGATGAGAACTCTTGCACTAAACCAACATAACACATATCACTCACTTTTGCATCATTTTGTATCTGTTGTGGTTGGACTATTTTTGCATTTGTTCAATTGTGTTTATTTCCATCATCACTCTCACTTGTCACTAATATTTCACCATTGAGGAACAAAACCCCCTAAGGAAATCTTGCATACTACAAGGCCTATCCTCTCTCTAGAGGGGTTTTTTTCCACTTTCTCCTCATGGTTCATGCGGTAGATACTCTAGCCGGGGCCACTCCCAAGCCACATTGATAGGATCATCCGGGTGAGGCCGCTCCTTTCTTGAATCATTATCTCCCCTTGGAGAAGGTGTAGATCCTTTTGCTTCATCCTCTCTTGGATGAGGCAACCCTTCCTTTTCTCCCCTAGGAGATACTTTGGATCCCTATGGTTCTCCCTCTTATGAAAGAGGCCACACTTTATTTCCACCTCTCTGCAGAAATCCACCTACTTCTCCCCCTTCAGGAGGAGGGCATACAACATATTTTTATTCCCGCCAAATACAGAGATCACCACCACATATACCTCGATCTCCACCTCACTAAAACTACACAAAACATATAATGGCAGGAGCTACTCCCAACCTTCCTTTCATGGCTAGTCTAAAGCTCCCTGATTTGGACAAATTAATCAATAAACCTATAGCACAAGATCAAGCATGGATAGCTATGTTGGATCAACTTCTCTCTGATAATCCTAAGTTTGAATGGAAACAAGGAGATGATCCAGCCAACCATGTCATGTCATTCCACTTAAGGTGTTCCTCCAACATCATAGGGGGAAACTTAGTGAGGTTTCGCCTCTTTAAGCAAACGCTTATCAGAACGGTAGCCAAATGGTATGTGAACTTAACTGGAACAACCTATGCCACCTTTACGACATTGGCCACTACACTTCTCACATACTTTCAGCTTCCTATTCGCGACCTTGGCCTCGAAATTCTCACAGAATTTCGACATAACACATCTACACACATAGCGGATCATATCCATGAGTGGCATAGATGCCACACCTTGTGCAAGATTGAAATACAACCTTAGTTCCTATTGGATTGGTTCATCAAATCACTCTAGTTGGCTATTGCAAAATATGTGGCAACCTCCATGCCACGATATGAAGAAGATTCCATCATGTAGGCCTAACATTTCAACCGTATCTATGCACAATCCAGATACTTGTACACCATCCTACTCGATGGCCCTTGACATTGACCGTTGGATCCTACACATGCAGGTTCGTCACATGCGGTGAATGGGACTATCAGGTCCATTTACCAACTAGGAAAGGTTCTTCCTCCTCCTACTCTTGCACCATTTAACATGGCACCGCAGTACCCACCCATACCTCCCGTTTCAGGACCCCCTACTCCTGCACCAAATCCTCCATTTGGTTAGTTACAGTACGGACCTTACAGTCCTACTTATCCTAATGAAATCTAATCATTGACGATACCTCCACCGTAAATGGTGGAATCCGCTCCTCCGTAGACATTCTATGGAGGGAAAATTGCATTTATCCCACTGCCATGGTATAACCCTTATTACCCATTTCCATGTCCTCCTGGTTCTGCCTCCATGTCACATTTGGGGGTTAATTTAGTCCAGCATTCTTTTGCACAAAAAGCTCAACAATTTGAGCAGTTGAACATCACAAACCTCCAGAATCCTCAAAATCAGGGGAAGAAGAAGGGAAAAAACAAACAGAACTAGCAACATGGGAAAGGGGGAAATCCCCCTCCCCAGTAGAATCAGAACCCGAGTAATCAACCTGCGGGGGATAATAACCCCCCTGAGCAAGGGAAGAATGCTAACCTAAGGAACAATTACTCCTGCTCCATTTTCCGAGAATATGGTCACTACACCCACCATTGTCTGATTCTCCTCGACTGCCAATAGTTGGTGGAATCCAAGAAGAAGACAATCATGAACACCCCTCATGCCCCTAACCCTACAAAACCCCATACCATTGTCTTACAACAACCCTTTGCTAATCAAGGGGTTGTTACTCAACAACATCAGACCCACCCCTCTGGTGATGGTTCCTTCTAGAATATCTACATGAACATGACTGACATCAACCTTCAAACTCGAGCCAAAGTTTATGGCAGGCCTAACACCCCCCCAAGTGGAAGATGTACCTAGCCCTTCTAAGGGGCTTTGCAAATACTATGCCCATAACCCCCATATGAAAGCTACCCACAATTACAGTATTATGGATAAATTGTCTTAGGCACCAGCTTCCATGTCCACATTAGAGGTGCCAGAGTCTTGTCCAACCCAACGAAAGGAATTACTCAATGCACTTGGCATAGCCGACCATTCCAACTCTCACCTTATGACCTTTGATCTCGATAAAGGTGAACCGAGGCTACCCCTATCAGTCACATTTCAATTCCCCGTTATGATGAAAACTATTATGATTCATTTTTGTATCATTTATGAAGGTGCATCCACATGCGTCATGTCCTCTAATGTTTGGAAATGATTGGAATCACTTGATTTAGTCCCCTTGTATATCGCTCTTCGTGCATACGACAAGAGACCATCACAACCTAGGGTATTGTACCAAAATGTTCCCATCGAGTTGGGGGGGAAATGGTAATGAATGATATCTAAGTAGTTGATGCACAACTTGACTACAATATCTTGTTGGGTCACAGTTACATGTATGCCATGAAGGCGGTCACCTCCTTATTCTTCCACATCATGATGTTTCCCTTTAATGGGAAAATAGTTACCATCGACCAAATCAACTACTATGACCCTAATACCAATTCCAACCTCGACAATGTCCTCCCCACTATCACCAGAACCAATCAACCCCCTTGCGTTGATATTGGACCAGGAGTGTACAAGGACTCTAACTTTCTAGGGGTATATTCAGGTCCACTGCTTGAAATCCCTGCATTGACCGATGGCCTGATGTGCACCATTTCCACCTCTGAAAATGTTCCCACTTCCCCCTCAGCATCATCATCATCACCTCCTGTAAGCCACGGCATTGAAAAAACGTTGAGTCCATTAGTGCCTCCAATTTTCCAAATCCCATTCTTAAACCCCCCACGAGAGTATAAGGGACACCGGTTATGGCTCAATTGACTCTATTAGGACTTAATTTGGGTATGCCTATGTGGCACCTTACACCACCCTACATCAATATGGCTTCAAAACTTGTATCTCATTATGATTTTGTCCCAATATCGGTTGTTACGCCAACTAGGTCGGTCACACCATCTGTCGAGAACCAAGCCTACAACACCTGTGACTAAGTCACCACTAGCTTACAGTAAATATACCAATGGGGGCATGAGACAACCTGATTTAAAATCCCCCCTCATTCCCAACCCCACTCTCGAATCATCATCGGGGGTAACCAATCCTAAAGCAGGGGGGCATAACCCACGCATAACCCAACAATTGTTAAAAGCCCCAATAATGACCACCACTACTCCTACGACAAGGGTCACTCCACCATGTGCCCTATGCAAGTAGCAAGTCCATGTGACCAACATGTGCCCCACCTTGTCAGAGCTCAGGAATATTCTTAACATCCCTATTAGTGTTACACATGCTACTCCTATGGTAGCAGGGGGCACCTCTTCTTTTCCCAACTTGACCCTTAAGTCCAAATCATTGCTTACCAATCACGCATATTCGATTTGTTCCTAGTTTGGGAATTACACACACCATTGTCCCAACCTCCCTCGATTTCGAGAATCTTTGGAAACCATTGTCCCAACCCCAGGAAATAGCTTTCTAAATGTTGTCACTACATCGATGACAACACCCGTTGCGCCTACCTCAGAACCAGTTGTCACAGAATTTCCCACTATTAAGCCTATGACGCTACAAGACCCCCCACCTATAGATCTTACGATGACAACACAACATGATGAATGCACATCCTGCAAGCATCATACTCACATGATCCCCACTGAGGCCATCACAACCATTCTTGATCACACCAACCCACATTCAGCACAGAAACCCAGTCCTGCAAGGGTTCCATGCCCATGTTGATCATGTGGTGACAATTCTCACTTCTTGTTCCAGTGTCCTATTTTACATGATGAATGAGAATCCCACCTTGAACTGATGCGGCTCCAAGATCAAGTCTCCTACCTCAACACAATCCCACAAGGCTTACCCACTAAGGAATTTGTTTCCCCTCCACTAGATACCATCGATATTGCATCTTCCTTGGTTGATTTACTTACTAGTGATGATTCATCGTCTTCCTATGAAGACCTGGATCGTCCACGGCCATTGCTTGGTGCCTGAAAACACTAGGGGATATCCTTTCAAATGTTGGATACCCACCAATCCCTCACATGCATGCTACCACCTAGATATTGCTCAAAGTTCCAACATTAAAAGGTCGCCAATACCAAAAGGGTGAAACCTTCTTTTACCCTTTACATTTTCATTTACGTTGTTAACACCAAAAGATTGCACACCATGTTCATCCCCTCACCACATCATTCCACTCTTCATTTTTCCCACATTAAATCTTCACTTGCCCAAAAATCCTAAAGTTATAACCCAAAACTAGCCCACAATTATTATTTCTAAAACCTTCCCTCTCTAAAATAGGGAAATGTGGCATATTTCCCCCAAAAAAGAAGAAAATCCCCCAAAATAGGAAGAAAATCCACAAAAAAATTAAAAAATAAATAGAAAAGGGGAAAAACATTCAAAAAGGTCAAAAAGAGAGGGAAAACCCGAAATGCCACACAATACCAAGGGCCAATACCACGGTCCACTCTATACCACGGGCTATTACCTAGGGCCATTTTCCTATATAATAATGGTGAATGTCCCTCATTTTCACATCATAATTCTCCATTTTCTAACTTACTGTCACTCTGCTAAAAATTTTACTGAAACCCATGAAGCCCCTTTTGTGCCTTCTTGTTTCACCCATTGTGGAGATTTCCCTACCTTGTGACGTCTAATTGGAAAGCAACCAAATTTACTTGGAGACCAAGGACCTGCTACTTCGAACAACTGCAAGGGCCCTTACCTATATTATTTCGAGGTAATATCTGGTTTATTATACACACCATTTTTTACATAATGAAAATGAAAATGATTCTTTCCCTTACCCTATTTTTGTGAAAGAATGAAGAAATATTAAATTAGATTTGTTTTCCATGCATTTGCTTCACATAGCTTAGTTTTTATTTTACTGTTATTTACTAAATATTTTCATTCCCATTCTGAACTGCTACTAAAATTTCCGTGAGTCTTATTAGGTGCTTTTCAACACAAACTAGTGTGAAAACACTAGCTACATACGCAATGCAGCATTTTATTTTTAGTATTTGTGATCCATTTGATTGAGAATAGGACCATATTTTGTTTATGCAGATGATCCTTAGCTCGAATAACTATAACAGCTTCGCAGATGGCGCAAGTCGTTGGTCAAAGAATCTAGCATCAGCTGCTTGTTCCATTTACACCACCTCCCAAACTCTATACCACATTGGAGGAGTTTTCTTAGGGGCACTTACGAACAACCAAGAAGAATACGACGTCATTAGTCTTTTAAGTGATTCCATCCACCTTAGCATACACCATATGCACATACACCTATATTCCCAATTAGTTGTCTCTCGGCTCAATAATATCTTATGGGTCCTAAACCTACTCCTCTTTCATAAATTTTTGCAAGTGCACCTCCTAGTGCGACAGTTTGAAACCATCACATTCATGCATGTCCCCAGGAGAACCAATGCATTTATAGACCACGTCACTAATGAGGTGTTGGACTAGTATCTGATACACCAACCATCTATCTGACCCTACATACACAAACAAATCATGTTAATATGTGTGTCGTTCATCATACAAATCATATGCAAGTACCTACCACTATGCATATAGAACATCAAAATGCACATATAAACATCATCATCATCTACATCACAATCAACACATCACATACATACAAGAGATGATACATGTGCCACCAAAATGGTATATATATATATATATATATATATATATGTATCACAAAAAAATCATGTATTTCATGTACAAAATGTAGCCTCAAGGGCCATATATAGAAAGAATCGGATGCCTTATGGGGGATACATCGCAATCGGACTCCCATAGGCTCCATCTATACAAAAATACAAAATGGGGCCCAATTCCCTATACAAAGTACAGAGTGTTGAAGCACTCGCATATAACTTGAAGGCCCTGGATGGTCAGGCCCCAGAATCGCCAGAGGCGGCACTACCTCAGGCATTGCCTTGCCTGCTCCCACAGCCTCCCAAGCTTGACCCCTCGGGGCCACTCTATGAATCTATTGGGGTATCTCCTCAGCTGTAGGACATGGACCATGACCCCCTCGCACTACACGTACCCGGTGACCCGCTATGTCCACCCCCCTCATCAAATGGTGCCAACTAGCCCCTAGCTCTACTTGTAACTGAAGAGTAGGGTCCATCTCATCATCATCCATATCGACCACATATATGTCATCCACACCCTCCATCATCTCCCCAAGCCGCCTCGCTAGCTATGCTAAGACCACCTCAACGTGATCACTTAAGGATACTCCCCCAGCATGAGCACTTTCAACCACAACTCTACCAACTGCACCTGCAGCAGCACTATAACCTCCTGCAAATCCCACTCTCTTGTCTCGTACATGGCGATGTCCTGAGACCCATGGAGGTCTCATTGGTACCATATCTACATCACAAATAAGAACCCACAATCAACTCCAATATACATGATAAATACGAGCATAATCCAAAATTATGTATAGATAAAAACTACCTAACCATATAAATGCGTAAACAAATGTCATACTTATGAGGTCCACCCTGTGATATGAAGCCGATAACTCTATGTCACCCCGGTAGTCCATGCCACTCCAGGGATACCTCTCCATGTGGTCTATCCTCTGTTGCCATACATCCAAATAGTGGGGGGTGAATACATGGCCTATCTCTCCCTAAACAACAAGGGGCATCACTCACCCCTAGTACACCATCAGGGGCTCCTGAGGCCCCCTCGCATGTACCACCACCTGTGGCCTCAAGGTGGGAAAGTGATAAAAAAAGTACGAGCACAACACACTCTCATACCGAAAGGTCCTCTCACCTCTACCGTATTAGGAATCTGTCAACTGTGCCGTTAAACCCCTCAGCAACATGCACCCCTAGGCCATTCAGTGTCCCGCTATCACCCTCTCCACCAATCCCAACTAACCTCATGTAATCATGTGGGAGAGGACACCGCAAACACTTGGAGAATGGAAGTCGCTACTGTTCAGACAAGAAGGCTCTAAATATGAGTCATAAGGATTTGCCCCGAGCTAATCGCCTCAACATCTCCTCCATAGTATCTATCAAATAGACCCGGGATATTCTAATCAGCCCCCGGCTGAAGATGGACCAGCTCATCTGCCCCAGGAGGAGACAGACCGGACAAGAAGAAAATTTCTTGCTCTATAATACTAAGGTCTCGATCTCCCACTTGCATGACTCTCCATTCAGGATCCCACACCCCAATGATCCTCTGTAGTAGAAACTTTGTAGAGTGTAGTAGGGGGCACTTTAAGAACTTCAAAGCCTTGCATCCCAAAGTGTCTGGGTGGCCACTAAAATTTTGGCCACCTCACCCACTAACTCGTCATAGTGGCGCTCTCCCAACTCGACAATGTGCACCATCTGAGTCACTAACAAACACCTACAAACACAAACGACAATACATCAGGGTTGTTCTTGGCATCCAAAATACCATGTGAGCCTAAAACCATCACTTCACATGACTTTGTCTAAATAAATTGCACGGTTAACGTGACCACCCTAAGCACAAGGAGCACATACCACGACTATAGAAAGGTTCCCCACACAACTCCAATCACATTGACCGAGTTCCCTTTGGACGTGCTTACATCGCATCTTCCCAAGATACAATCGCATTGCTCCAATGTGTAGCTGAACTCCGTTTTTCCCCACATGGCGCACAAAAATCGCATATTTCTTGCTCAACATAGAGTGCGGGATTTCGAGTTTTCGTGTGTTATAGCATGGGAAAATCCAAAATCGCGTGCAGTCTCCCTATGGACACTAAAAAGAGTTGCATAGCCCTAGGCACTCCTAGACCTAAATACTAACCTAGCCAAAATGACTGGGATAAGGTTTAGGCTTACATGGATCTGGCGGCTTGGAAATAGGATGCTCGGATCACTCGGAATCGATGTAAACAACTCTGGATCGCTAAAGATGAATAAAGTACACAAGACCTCGAAAAGCAACCCCACCCTTATAGATTTTTGACCCAATCTTCAAACCTTCTCCACTACCAAACTGTATATGTGTTTGACAAACTGTTCTCACCACTAGAATCATCATCTGGAGACCTCCGCAATGCATGCACCTACATTTCTATATAAGCATTTTCCTTCACAAGTCATTTTAGCATGCACTCCTTAGGTGTGTTATGCTTTTGGTTATTATTTATGCATCGTCAATACCTTTGGCATGTTTGTTATTACATTTGGGCATTTGCACCGTGTGTGCAAGATAATGACCAAGATTTGACTACCTCTTGTTTTTCCATTATAATAACAAGACTCCATCCCTAAAAACTGGCATCGAACATCTATCACATGTATCATCTCAACACTAGCATATAGACAACGCCTTCTCACTAATAACCATAGGGTCCTCATCCCCAATAATGATGTGCCATCAATATCACTATTGAGGGTAGCATCTTTCCCCCATGGGTGTGCGCAACATTGCATCCCAATCATAACTTGACACCCATGATGTCAACCCCCCACAAGCCTAAGGAATTTCATACACCTTGAAATGATCAACCCATAGTTCATCATTTTATAGTTGTGCATTTACTCCCCCACCTTCAGCAGCCGATGCCATCAAATTCCTCGGCACCTATTACAATTAAGAACTAGAATTGGCCACTCATACCTTCATGGGAAATCTACCATATGCAATATTCTTCGTATAATTACCCCGTCGAAGACCACAATGGGGCCCCCACCGTCCACAAAAACCAGTTCTATTCAGTTATTGCTACATGAACAATCTGCATGGCATTGATTCATGGGGCACCTGTCTTCGTGTTTGCAAAAAAACCCTCACCTCACCATGGAAAAGGTTCCCTGACTCACTCAAAACCGTGGGAACTTCGCCCATTATCAATTGATTCCCTGATTCACCCAAAACCACAGGAATCCCACCCATCATCAAATCAGTCCCCCGACACCCCAAAAACCGTGGGGACCCCACTAATTATTCTTTATGTGCAAATGGTTCCCCAATCCACTCACAACCATGGGAACACCACTATTCTTTTTGGCAACAACCCCTGGTCTCCTTTGATCGATGTTGTTGAGTCTCACTATCCCCAACATTATATGTTTTGTCCGTCACCATCACCCTTAGTGTCGGATTTCCAACAAAACCATTCATCTGCAGCTTGTCTCCCTTCATTACACCTTGTATCTTTATTTGAAGAATGTTCTCGTTATTTACTCCTCAAGTTGACATCAATGAAAGGAATTTATGAGACTCACGCTTACCGACCAATCTTGTGTCACGTTTATCAGCCTTACAGTTGGTTACAACATGATCTTGGTTCTCAGGATAAGACCCTCGTCCTATCATGAGCTTCATCTCTCATCGACACCAAATCCTCATATTTTGAGAGTTGCAGTTGTACCTTAGGATCCCTTTCAATCAATAGAAGGGATCACCTTGAACTAAGTAGGGAGAGTCATCAGTGCTCCCTAACTTAGTAGTCTCTCCTATGCTCGACGTCAACTCATATATCGCATCAGGGAGAGTTGTACATTTCAAAGGTAGCAGTGTTCACATTTACAAATCATGGTAGCAACAGTTCAGTGAGGTCCTGCATTCAAAAACCTCACTAGCATTTCGATCCCCCATCCTCGTGGGATTATGATGGTCATTAGCAGTGTGTCAGCAGTTCCGCTTCTTCGGCACTTATAACAGAATTTCCAGGTTTAGTTACTCTTGTATGGATTGAATTCACCTTCGTCCATGTGCCAGCAATATATTGAGTTGACCCCTCAGCCTCCTCTTATCGTAGTCATCTTGACATATGTTCATGAGCATGGGTATGCCCACCTCGTTTATATAAAACACTATTCTTTGTTACTTCATTGGTTATCACAAACAATATTCCCCCAAGGAAACCTTCCATCGACACTCGCTTCAGAACTTCCAATCACATGGGAAAACACACACAAAGAAATGATGATGCATTATTGGCTCTACAGTACCTTCTGAACCTCATGCATTAGGGGGCATTTGTTAACGCCTAAATTGTGTACACATGAGACATTTTGGCTAATCTTGCAGTAAGGCATCATCAACATATAGCATGCATCCCACCGAAGACATCCTCATTAGATCCAAAAATCAACATGATTCCAAAAATGCCCAAAGACAGTAAAAAAAAAGCACCGTGTTTACACCTGTGACAGACCATGGTGCAACGTGTATTGTCAAATTTGTCTTTGCACTACACCAATGCAGATTGTCCTTCAAAATCTGTGCGATTGTAAAAAATGGAAGGACCACAACCACCCACAACGCTTTAAAGGCTCATTAAGGCTCCATCGCCTCCAAGAATTCATGGAGCCAATGAGTCTACATTTGGATGTAGTTGTTTCTTGGCCACTTTGTAGCCTATAAAAGGAGTCCATGGGCATGCATCTAGTAAGGAGAAATTAGAGCAAGGTTATGTTGCTGGAATTGTGTTGGAAATTATTCCACCTCTTCCCATACCTCCAAGCATTCTTCAAGCTCCCTTACAACCTTCCTCTTGTTAGAATTTTAATACCATAAAGATGGTTATGTTAGATATTCAAACAATTTATATATTATCACAATAACCATATGCAATAGGATCACTTAAATATAGACAAGCACAACATAAACAAGAGTACACAACAATTTATCCTAGGAAACCTTCTTGGGTCAAAAAAACAAAGCGAAACTTCTTCTGTATAGATTCATTAGCAAGTACAATGTCAATCTCGTATAATAACCTGGAAACAAAGAAACCCAAGAATAAGATGTCTTCAATGTAGCTACTCTTCCTCCCAAGCGAACTTGTCTTTTGGTCTCTACTAATGCGAACTAGCTTGAGTGAGTGATGTGCCAAATGAGTTAGGCGCCACTCTTATTTATACTAGTTATAACATGACCTTTTTACCTAACTGAGCCAACATGTTCTTCCCTAACTGGGTCGACTTGACCAAGGCAGTTTGTGGGCAGTTTTTCCCATTGTTTGGGGCATTTTACCCACTGGGCTGACTTATCTATTTTACTTGATTTCTTTTAGGTTTTTTACATGATCAACTACAATATGAATATTCCCCGAAGGAAGTACAATGAAAATACAATAAGAATATCTTATGAAGTTACATTCTTCAACACCTCCAAGGGGCAAGTGTTTCTCCCATTGCTCCCTCTAAAGTTATTTAGCATTTAGTGTGGACAAAAAGGACTTCTTTAAGGGAGATTGTTGGCTTCCCTTTGAGGCCCACACCTCCTAGGTAACCCTTCTTGTAACAATCTTGACCATTGAACAATCTAAATTGGTTATTGCATTTTCTCTTTATTATGGTTTGCATCCTCTCACCCCTCTTTATTTTATTTCATTTTTTTGTTTTGATTTTGCTTTGGTTCACTAACAAGGACTTGTATGATCAATTTGGGGTCAATCACATTTGCTTTATGTACTACAATACTAGGCCTTGTTGACAACCTCATAGGCTTTACCTCCAAGTGCGAAGGGTTGCACACCTTTGTGCATGTTTTCCCACAACAGTTATACTCTTTAAAGATGAAAGAATATGTGGTATCAATAACATGGTCCTCCTCAAATTTATGAATTTCCTACTTCATGTCTTTCAAATTTGCACACGTAGCCTATAAAAATGGTGTCACATAGATTCATGAGGGTTTGAGGGTGAAATTTTGTAAGGACTATAGCATGCTAGATATTGCCTAGAAAGATATCATATAATATGTTATATCAAATCCCTGGAAATTTTATTTCCAATGGAGTTGATATGGTTGCAATATGGCCATATTGTCAAAATGTATGTCCTCTACAAGACCCGTGGTTGTCACTAAAATCCCTAAAATAGAATAGATTCCAAACTGTAATATCTCCTTCATCCAGACTCCAATTGAGTGATTTTTTTAATATTGTATTTTTTCAGGAGGAACTTAGATCTACAATTAGTTTATGGAAATTATACTAAAAAATACTTAGGAACTGGTTTGAGTGTCACGACCCTCTTTTTCCCTTTGAAAACTTACAAAATAGAAGGGAAAAAATTATATTTTTTAGGGCCTGGAAAGTGCTCTGATACCAAATGTAATGTACCTTAAATATGAATATGCAATCACACATGATATATCAAATATGATCCAACTTTATTAAAATCAAAACCATTAAGGTAGGGTAATACATTAAAATTGATCATGTTATGGAAGGAATCCACTCATGTTCACTTGCCACTTCAAGGGGGATATCTCCTATGAGTTAAGCTCCAAATACAATATACTCCACACATCTTCATAAGAATGGATATGAAGGAGGAATGAGATGTGGTCATGGCATTTATAAGAAGGTTGCACAATTGTATATAAAATGAGTTTATTGTGTTAGATGCCAATGTCTTTATTTTCATGAGAATGATGTCAATTTACAATAGAATGAAATTGTACTTATGTATAAGCTAATCATGTTAAGAGTTTTTCTTACATAGGACCTTTTCATAAGCAACTTGCATTTTTTAATAATGGATTATATATTTGTTTTGTGTTATGTTCCTCCATAAGTGTGTAATGGGAGGTTAAAGGGCCCATTACAATAATAATAGTGGAGTTCATTCAACGTAAGGTGAAGTATGTCCACTATGTTGTTATTATTAAATAAGGTCCACTAGGTAGTTAGAATGTTCTTATGGTTAGAGTTCTCTTTTGATCTATAAATAGAAGGGAAAAAATTCTATTTTTTGGGGCCCGGAAAGTGCTTTGATACCAAATGTAATGTACCTTAGATATGAATATGAAATTACAAATGATATATATATCAAATATGATCCAACTTTATTAATATCAAAACCCTCAATGTATGGAAATACCTTACACTTGATCATTTTATGGAAGGAATCCACTCTTGTTCACTTGCCTCTTCGAGGGGGCAACCTCCTATGAGCTAAGCTCCAAATACAATATACTCCACGCATCTTCATAAGGAGGAATGCAACATTATTTATAGATCAAAAGAGAACTTTGACCATAAGAACCTCCTAACTACCTACTGGACCTTCTTGAATAAGGCCCCATTACATTTATTCAATAATAAATACCATAGCAGGCCTTATTTAATAATAATAACATAGTGAACATAATCCACCTTACATTAGTATCCACTATTATTACTCTAATAGACCCTTTGACCCCATTACACTCCTAGGAAAAAACATAACACAAAACAAATATATAATCCATTATCAAATATACAAGTTGCTTATAGGACTATCGCATATAGGAAAAACTCTTAAGAACATAAACACAATTTCTTTTTATTATAAATTGACATGTCATGCTTTAGAAAAAGGGCATTTACATCAAAACACAATAATATCCTTTTATATACCATTGTGTGGTCTTAATAAAAATTGACATGCTTCTCATGCTTTAGAGAAAGGGCATTTACATCAAACACAATACAATCCTTTTATATACCATTGTGTGGTCTTTCTGTGAATGCCATGACCACGTGACATTCTTCATTCATTTCATTTTTAAAAGGATTTTGTACTCATGGAACTCAACTATATATCCATTCCCCTTCTACCCTTGTTTTTGTAGAGATATGACCATCCTTAGTCCACATTCATGTCCTAATCAATCATATCTCTTATCACTCACTTGAACTCTTTCCAACTCATGATGGGAAGTCTTGTGACTATCTGCTTTAAAAAAAACTTTTCCACAACAAGACATATTTGTGTACTATCTTCAAATGCACATATGGTATTTCCTCGATATGAGTGAACTCGTGACTTCTAATTTAATACACTTCTAACTATAGAAGCAGATCATCGATCTCTTCAATATCTATACTCCCATTAAAGGCTTTGACTTCCAACTTGGTTTTCTCTTTACGTGAACCTTGTTGGAATGAAATTTGTAACGGTGGTATTATAGAATAAAAAATTATTCTTGCAATTTAAATAAAATGATTTGCGCACAAGTTATTGGTTATAATGATAAAATTGTATTTTGAATGTAATTTTTTTTCACACATAAAAAATAGCTATACTTTATTTATAAAGTATATGAGAGATTACAAAACACATGGTTCTCCATATAGCTATATACTTTATTTATAAAGTATATGAGAGATTACAGAAAACATTGTCCTCCGCATACTTACCAAGTAATCAGTAGCCAATTGATGGCTTGAGGTCCCAAGCCAGACCTAACAGAAAAACACAGAAAGTTAGCATAACATACAATAGCACCAGGCTGCCCCCAGCCTAGAAGATACAGACCATAAATGGAAAAGTAATGACAAAACGACCAGCATAAGGTCAAAGAAAATCCCACAAAAATCATGTCAAGAAGGAGGAGAAAGAGTCGACTTAAGGACACTGCTCAAAGAGAAAAAAGACCAAACCAGACCGAGTCTCTGAGAAGATTATCATCCCAAAATTCAAAATAGAGTTTTCATTCCTCCGCTGAAAGGTCCCGTTTTGAAAGGGCGTCCACTTGAGAGTTATTTGAACGGAAGATATGGAAAAAATGGGTCCCACGCAAATCTTGCAGGAGAAGACGAATCCTGTCCAACCATGGAGAGAGAGCAAGTACATGAATCAAACTTTCCCTTTAATCCAGTTGACAACAACCTGTGAATCCCCTGCCACTTGAAGTAGGTCCAGATTTCTGATATTGGCAAAGTATAGTAGAATCCAAACGCCGCAAACTTCAGTTTTTTGTGTTGGTTCCAGGGCCGCAGTTCATCCAAATGTTAAAATGTCGGTGGTTATCCAAAACAATTATTGCACTTGCACCATAACATCTAGCCATATCCTGGGAAGCACCATGGAATTTCCCAAAAGTCCCGCTGAGTTTTATTGGAGGCAATCTACTTAGTGGGACTGGATGTAAAGTTTGGGTCAAAGTGGAACCCATAAACTCTTTGAATGTCGTGATTGCCTTACCTGCTACCCAAGATGGTTGTAAGAGTTTGCCTTCAAAACTACCCATATTTCTGGCCTTCCAAGTTTCCCAGAAAACAAAACAAGCCAATTTAGCAAAATTGTGGTTTGAATTATACCAAATCTGCAAGCCTTCCGATAGAGTAAGACTTGTCCAATCTGGCAAGCTTGCGAAGGATAGTCGGACCACCCACCAAACCTGAGAAGTATAAGGATAGGTAACAAAAAGATGTATTTCAGATTCCGCTCCCTGTTTGCATAAAATATAAATGTTTGGCCCAATAAATCCACACTTTTGCAGATTGCCCGATAATAACAATTTATAATCTAATGCTGACCAAGAGAAGATTTTAATCTTCTTTGGTATGTTCCAGTTCCAATAGGCCGATTGCCACAAATTGATATCCGATCTAGAACAATCAAAGAAAATCGCATATGCCAACCGAGCTGTCAAAACTCCCGAGGATGTGTTCCACGACCACATAAACTTGTCAAAATCCTTGGAAAGTTGAATGTTTCCCTGTAAAGTCCAAGTATATACCTTGTCCATTCCAAAGCTATAATACCCTATAGACCAAGTTGTGAAGCACTAATATAGAAGTGAAAGGGAAAGACATTTAAAACCACCAAGAATGCATGATGTAAACTATAATAGCCTCGAGCCTAGAGTGTACATATCAACTCAAATGATAATCTGAAGTTTTCGGGACCTCTTATAATCGGATGAGCCCCAAATGAATGTAATTTACTAGTGTAGATGTGTAGCAACATTTTCAGATATGTGAGAGCTTTGGAGATAGTTGATAGAGAATAACTCTAGTGTCAGCCATATTTTTATAGAACCAATTCAACGAGGAGATACTTCGGTACGTGATTTTATTTGGTATGGTCTAAATTGGACTTATGAGTTAGTCAACTTTAGTTAGTAGTGAATTTCATGGAAGACTTGGTCAAATATTTTGACCCTCAACATGGTTAAGGTCTTCTATTCATACATACAAATATGTATATAAGTCGATCATTACAGGATTGTTGATGAAAAATATTGAAGGGATGAATGAGAGAATAAAGTATGAATTATAATGAGTTATTTAGTGGAAAACGTGCAATAAAGTTTATGTTATTTGTAGTGAGCTAAGGATTATGAAATCTTATGTGAATCAATGAGATACATATATTTTATTATCTTATTGTGTGTGTCAACAAAATTATATAGTTCAGATTTTATAGTGTCAAGAAAGAAAATTGTATCTCATTATATTATTATTAAAGTTAATTGCATTTCTACCATCTTTTGAGTACTTGTGTTTCTATACGTGATTCAACTAAATATCATTTTGATGAGCTTATGCATTTAATGAATTATTTAATTTACTAATATCATGTCAACATTAAAGGTGTACCTACAAAGTAGTACAATGTTGTGTTGATACATTGGATCGTCTTTGAGAAGATTATTGCATGCTAGTATTATCAATGTTAATTTATAAAAGAATCACATTGTGTTGTATTTGCAATTTTGAGTGGGTTCTTAGGTCCTTAAATTACAAAGTAGTATCAAAGTAGAATTAGAGCTACTTTATTTAAAATTGTGTGTAATTATCATAGCATACAATGAGTTGATAGTCCTTTTCCTTAGAAAAGTTTGATTGTTCTAAGCATATATCAATGTGTTGAATGTCTTTCCCACATCAACATGCTTTTGGTCCATGCCAATCCTATTTCAACCTTTAGTGTGTCAGGGAAATAATACACCAAACTTTCAAGGTTTGTCACACTAACTTGTCATGTGACCAATGCTTGCCTCTCATTTCACTTGACACCAAATGCATGGCCATTGTTTAATCTTCAATGCAGTGCTAGTCCAACTGTAATGATTTATCCACATGTTGTCAACTCAACAAAGATGTCAGGTTCACGTACCCAACCAAATGGGCGATCAAGTTTGACCAAGTCCATGTGTGCACCGAGCAACATGATTTTAAAGAATAATACAATGATCATCTTTGATCAATATGCACAAAGATAATGTGAGGGAGGAACTCTTTTGATCATTTAGTATTTATTCTAGATAAATATTTAATAATAATAATTGTAAATTATAAAACAAGTTACCATGTTAATAAGTTAAAAGATAAACAACTATGAATCAAAGTTATGGATTAGCATAACATTCAAAGAGTCTTAATCACACAAATATATGCATTTGTTAGACTTTCCTCTTCTCATGAAATATTTGCAAGGCTGAACTCACATAGTTATATTTAATAATAATAATTGTAAATTATAAAACAAGTTACCATGTTAATAAGTTAAAAGATAAACAACTATGAATCAAAGTTATGGATTATCATAACATTCGAAGAGTCTTAATCACATAAATATATGCATTTGTTAGACTTTCCTCTTCTCATGAAATCTTTGCAAAGCTGAACTCACATAGTTGTTCTCTCTCATAGCTAAAATCACAATGTTGGGATCCTTGACAATTTTATAGATCATTTTTATACCAACAATAAATTATTGTTCAATTCAATAATTTTTTGTTTTATTTTGGTTTCATCATGTTGGAGTATTTTTCTAAATTTACATATATGTTTCATCCATTTACATACATACATATATGTTTCATCCTCAAGCTCTTAAGTTGTTATTGTACATCGTTTTACTATCTATATCACTCTATTATATTTTTGCAAACAAACACATTAGTTCTTTGAATTTTGGGCAAACACTTTTTGGATTCTTGTGATGCACCTTTACTCCTCACTTCAACATGCATTATTAAATTGTTTTTGAACATTTTTATAAAGTGCTTTAAGTTACCGTCAATATATCTCTTTATATTTTAAGAATACATTAATTCTTTTTATTTTGCACGAACACTATTTACCTTTACTTCTCACTTAAGCATTTATTCTTCAATGACTTTCATACATTTTTATTAAATCATTTACTTGTAGACTTTTAATATTGAATTATTGTTTTTGCAGTTTTAACAATTGCTTACAATAATTACTTTGTCGTGGTATATCACGATCAATTCAAATTTTTTAATTTCAAGGTTACCAATCCACAAAACATGACCTTTTATAAAAAATAAATAAAATATGTTAAAAAATTTAATTTCATTACATTTATAAAAAATTACTATTAAATATAATATTAATATATTTTATATGCAAAATCTTATTTTATAAAGTTAAAGATTTGAATTTTTTTTTTTCAACATTGTATAATAGCCGGCGTGCGCATACAAAGCAAAGGCGCCAATGTAATAAAATTTGGTGTTCAATTCGAGATAGAGACAACCACAACTAACCGCCCCAACCCCTTCACCTATTAACAAGACCCAAAAAATTTGAACTCTATCAACTAACTTTACTTAAATCTATTATCCAACAAACTCTCATACCATATTGGGACAAACTTATATTTATATATATATAAACCTTTTAAATAAAATATATTTAAATAGATGATATTATATTTTAAATCTTTTACATTTATGAAAGGGTTGAGGTGGGTTTGTCAGTACTGGGTAAGTGTGGATGTACATGGTGTGTGCCCACATGTGACTGAGAAAAGCATGTTGGAGTCGTGTGTCTTAGAGAATAAAGTCTTGGAGTAACAAGTACACATTTGATATGTCCATTCGTATGTCATAGTTAGAATATATTATAAACTGCATATTATCTCCCTCCCTATGCACATTTATTTAAGTTCTATGTATGGAAACATACAAACAATTCCATTGTATATACCTTGGCAAAAAGCATATCCATATGCATGATAACTGACATACAACTGTAAATGGAGGATGGTACATGAAAAATGACCATACTCCATGTGCATGAGACGAGAGAAGAAAGTTCTAGATAGAAAGAAATAAGTTGTGTGGGTTCCCATCATTATAAAATTAATGAGAAAGGAGTAGTGTGGGTTCCATCATTATAAAATTAATGAGTTTTATGGTGTGTTTTGTAAACAAACTCTAATTGGTGTACTCATAAGGAGAATGGAAGGAAGTTCCATGACCACTGACATAATCCTGGAAAACAAGTACTTTTCATTGCGAGAATAAAAGATATTCTTTTTTAATAAAGTAATTTGCTCGTGTTATTATTAAATAATTAAAATGAGGTTAAGGATAGATAAGGATTATTAAAGTAGTTTTTTTATGTGAAAGAATGTAATTAATTATTTAATAAAATTAAATTAAGAATAAAAGAGAAATTAGGGATTTTATAATGGTAAAAGTGAAGTTCACAATAGAGGATGTTATAGAGGTAATAATTTTTATAATAGTGAAAGAAATTTCAAAATATAATTTATTAGATATTAAATTTGTTATTATTATATATTTAATAAATAAATATGTAATTTTGGATGCGGGTGAGGATGTTACACGTTTGGCCTATGCGGCTGTTCAAAGTGGCCGCGTGCTAGAGGACGGAGGAGACTGACCGGCTAATTAAACACTACATTTGGAATCTCCCATTTATTATAATGATGCATTGGAGGTGGATGTGTTTAAAAGGCTCACGTCATTACTCGAGGAGGCGGGTGTACGGTTCCTCTAGTGGCACGCATACTAGGTATTGCAAGAGGATAATGGAGAATGTAGGACGATTGGAAGTAGATACATAGTGTAGAGGGACATGCGAATTATTGATTGCAACAATTATGAGGCAGGGTGGCAAGCAAAGGTTTTATTTTACAGGGGTGGTGGGGTTTATTCCCGTGTCTATCTACCTATTTTTGAAGCCTGTTTTCATCATGCGGATTGTTGAGAAGAGAGATTTAGCTCAAGGGGTGAGGTCTGTGAGTTTTATGAATATGGTGACAAGAGGGAAGCATGTGAGGAGGGAGGATAAGGGGAAAATGAAGGTGCTCGCTCCTAGGGTCACTAGGGAGTAAACAAGAGCTAGTAAAGCAGCCCACTTTCGTAGAAATAGAATTCCTCTGGAAATTCAAGAGGAGATTGAAGGCATTGAACGTGAGTTGTGGGATCAAGCAAGGGAGTTGAAGTCAAACATAGATTTTGATGACCTTGCATACTAGGTGCAAGATCAAGGTTCGACTCATGGAAGGTTGGCAGCTTATGACCGAATTATTGCAACTTATTGGTCTATGAAGGGCCTCATGGGCCATATTCTGATGGAGAAAGCAAATAAGTAAGCTGGGAACCTGGAGCTGGTTCACGCTTGGAAAGACCATAATGCGGATTGGCGTTTAATGCACCATAAGATAGATGTCATGGCCAATAAGATGGGGATATCCTTCCTCCCCCGTCCTTATTAGTGGATTGGTAGCAACACACCTTCAGTGGGGGAGACTCGTCTTGTCGACGGTAATGAGCAAATCACAGCTTCTTAGCAACAACTTCAATAGGCTTCGGGCTTGACTGCTCATCCCTTTCAGGACCCATAAGTCCATCGGCCTATTTATGCTGGGGTTTGGGAGGTCGGTTTAGTAGTTTAGAAGGAATCATGTATCTGTGACATATAGTGCTTCTCTTTATTACTGTCTGTAAGGGGCTAGGTAGGAGATTATTTCACCAATCAAAGTTAGTAGGGGGACATTTTGAGTATTAGAAGTTGAACAATTATGGGTATAAGGTTAAGGAATTTTTTTGGGCCTATGATCTAGGTAAGGCAAACAATGTATATTTTTTAATGATAATATAATATAAAGCTTACTTATAAAATTAAAAAAAAAAACATTTAAAAAGGGAAGGGAAATCTAATAAACAAGTACATCAAAATAACATATACGAGGGAACACAATTTTATTTCTATTACAATTTTATCAAGTAATGTTATATAAATTGGTTTTCTTATAAATCAAAATGTTATAGTTTAAAATAGTGGCGAGGATAAACATCATCTTATAAATCAAAATGTTATAGTTTAAAATAGTGGCGAGGATAAACATCATCAAATATATATTGAAGACATATGTGTTTTATTACTTGGTGGTACAATCACTTTGTCAAGTGACAATTTTGTCATAGGTCAAAGTTATGCCATCCAATGTACAACTTGTATATATGACCCATGGAACTTTGATTTGTCAACAAGGCACCACCTTATAACTAAGAACTTTGATCTATATCGACACAAACATAAAAACCATGCAATTTTAAGTGTGTTCAACAATATTATCATATTATTTAAATTACGAATTATGAATTTAAAACTAACCACACACATACATAAGATATGTATCTATGTGTAATCCCAGTGGACTAACTTGTGGTTGAGTGTTGTGAGTTGCAAGTAGGAGGTCACGGGGTCAAGTCCTCGGGCTATCTATCTATGTGAAATTTGAGGGACTCACTTGATGTTCCTGTCAAGTTAGGCTCTATAATCAGGGTTTATAGTTTACCCTGTTTACCATCCATGAATCATGGGAAAGTACTCAGAGGATTTTATGCGAGGTTGTTCCTTAGAAAAAATGATATGTACATGTGTGTCTCACACATAGTATTGCCTACTCTCTTTTACTTTGTGGGTATTAAAGTAAAATTCTTATGGCTAACAAAAATGCGTATAGAAAACAAATTTGAAAAAACTCTCCAAGTTTTTTTTATTTTAAGTTGTTATCAAAATAAAAATAGCTTCATTTAGGGAATTTTTTTTAATGTTTGGAAAAAAACTTCAAATAAAGTTTACAAAATTTAGTTTGGCTTACTAAGAAGGCCCATACTTCATTGTTTGTTGGGATGTAACTTCAATGTTTGTTTTGTAGCTTGATTTTAAATGAGTGGGTTAAAGAGGAAAATGATGATTTTTCTATTAGTGATTGTTAAAAATTCTCTAGAAGTGGATAGTTGATTTCTATGGTGTTTTTTTTGGAAAATCCAATGTTGACATTTATGTGAATTTTTAATTATTAACTTAATCTCAAAGCAAGACAAAGGACAATTGTTGATAAGGGTATTTATAAAGCCATGGCATCTTGATTTTAACCAACTTACAAAATCATTAATTGAGGTTCTGATTTGGGTAAGCATGCTTAATGTCCTTCTTGAATATTGAAGTGAGAAGTTTATTTTGAAAATTGATAACACCATGGGCATCAAAATTTGGTTGAATTTATGAAGCCATGGTATCTTGATTTCAACCAACTTATAGAATCATTAATTGAGGTTTTGATTTGGGTAAGCATGCCTAATGTCCTTCTTGAATATTGAAGTGAGAACTCTCTTTTGAAAATTGGTAGCACCATGGGCAAGTTTATTACCATGAGTGTAGAAAGAGGGAGGAGGGCCACCACAAACTTTTTCCTCAATATAAGTTTATGCAAATTTGAGAAAACATCTTCATGCTAAAATCATGTTGGAGACTTGTGAGAACCACAAATTATGAACATGTTGTGCTCCATTGCAACTTTTGCTTTGAGCATGTACACATGACAACATCTTGACCAAAGGAAACAACCTCTTAGGTTAAAAAAGAGGATGTATCGTATATCTACTTGGTGGAAGGACTAGGAGTTGAGTTGCCACTAATTAATTCCATTTACGGATCTAGAGGTACCCCAACTTGTAGCTTCAATAAATGTTATTGCCCCACCCATTAACAGTGTTGGTGTAGACATTAATATAAATATGACTAAGGAGACAACCTGACCATTGCATATTTTCCCTCTTGAAAACTCTAGCTATTAGAAAAGTGAGCATAGGCATGAGGTGGACAATTTAGATAAATAATCTAATCCCTTTAACCAAGTGAGAAAATGCATTATAATTAGCAATACCTCACATTCCAATAGTGTCTAATTGGTTTATTGGTTTATTGGCTAGATTGAAATTCAAAATTAAAAAAAAGGAAAATATTAAAAATCCATTAGTGTGTGTGATCTTAAATAAAGAATTAGTATTATGTAGCATTTGGGGAGATTCTGTAAAGCAATGAGATTGGTATGTGACATTTGGTAGACAAAATGTATAAATAACTCTTTAAACATACATGCTAGGTTAAACATTGCATTGACATTTGAATTTTAAAGGGAAAATGATTGAATATCAAGCCTTTGATTACATAGGGAAAGATCATAAATTATTCACAGTGATAATTTACAATATTTTTTAGTCATATGAAAAATATTTTCATTCTTTCTTATTAAATACATTTAAATGTACATATTCCCTTTTATTAACTCCAAGGAATAATTTGGCTGGTTTGATCCTTTTTACTAAAGCATAACACTAAAAAAGACCACACAATCCATTCCCATTGAGTCAAAGGATTACTGCTCATTATTGCTACTCATAATTGATGTCGTCCTTGTTAGGAAACCTGAGGAAGAGGAGGGGAATCTAAAATGTAATTGACAAAGACCAACTTTGCTTACATCTTCAGGAATTCTCACTGTTATGAGTTTTTGAAACCATGGAAGAGTCCATGGATGATGCTTTAATGGTAGAAGAGACTAGATTAGTAATTTTAGAAATGGGATTTTTGGTTAAGGGTTTGTAGGAGGACGTAGATAAAAGGTCAAGTAATTTGGTTTCATAATCTATGGAATTCATGATAACGATGGCATTGCTCTTGTCAGCTTTAAGAATCACAATTTCTTTGTTGGAGTTAAGATTATGAAGAGCTATAAATTCTTCGTAATCTTAACTCCAACAAAGAAATTGTGATTCTTAAATATGACAAGGGCAATGCCACTGTTATCATGAATTCCTTAGATTATGAAACCAAATTACTTGACCTTTTATCTACGTCCTCCTACAAACCCTTAACGAAAAATCCCATTTCTAAAATTACTAATTTGGTCTCTTCTACCGTCAAAGCATCATCCCTAGACCCTTCCATGGTTTCAAAAACTCATAATAGTGAGAATTCTTGAAGATATAAGCAATGTCTGGTCACTGTGAAAGCATCCATTCAAAGACCAATATCCTTATTCTTTGCTTAAAGGTGTCAAAGTGAAGATAATTATTCATATGAAAAAAATGTTACTAATTACTTCATAAACTTAAGTATGTTAAAACTCATATATTATTACATGTAATAGGTTACATATTATATATACAAATGATGATAAACAAATACCAATTTAATTATGTTAATATATTATTACATGTAATAGGTTACATATTATATATACAAATGATGATAAACAAATACCAATTTAATTATGTTAAAGCTCCTATATTATCACATGTGATAGGTTGTATACTATCTTTACAAGATGATAAATAAACACCATTTTTAAATATAACATCTATTTAACCTAATTAAAATTATGAAAATTTAAATACTTAACCTTTAACTCTATGTACTCGAAATCATCTCCCCTCCCCACTATTTAGTGTCAATCATGTTATAGTAATTTCTTAGTTAACTCATCTATACTAAATATGTAGACACAATCAAAGTCCACATCCTTGAAAACAAGTTCCAAAACACACATTTCGCTTCATATGGTCTTGTGATATCATTATAATTTGTTAAACTTGATTGAGTTGGATAGACTTATTAGCTACCATTAAACTTAAACTTTTATATATATATATATATTAAAAAATATAAGTTAAATTTATAAAATAAAAATAATCAAACAAACAAACATAATCACTTAATTGTATTATTCAAAATGTATATTTCTGTAATAAATTAATAATAATACTAATTCTTTTTAAACCACTGTTATAAGCTATAAGCTTTATTGAAACATTCAATAACTTTTTAAACATTAGTGTGATAAAGAACATTCTTTTATTATGAAATAATAATAAGGTCAAAGTTGTATAGAAAATGAAACTACTTATAGAACTTTACTTAATTATAAGTTAGAAGTTATATTTTTTATCATAAGGAAATATGTCAAATCTTGATATTCCAAAGAATCAAGGTATGGCCAGATTACATAATTCACTCAATCATTATATAGGGATTCAACAAGAGCATCATGTCACTTATAAGAATTGAAACTGGGTGGGGAGGGTAACAATCATTCCTCACAACCACCCAAATTACAAAATTGGAACATAAATTTTTTTATATAATTTTTAATTTGCATTCATTTATTTTATGTAGTTGTAATTTAAATGTTTCAAAAATTTAAGTTTTTTTATTTGGAAGAGAAATTAAAAATTTCTATTTGAAATTTAGGAAAAAATAATTTTGAATTAATGAAATTGCAAATATCAATTATTAACATTATAAAATCAGATTATAAGAATATTTAAAAATATTAAATTTAATTTTGCATTAAAAAACAATTTCAACCATCTAAAATTATAATTTCATAAAATTTTATAACAAAATTTTAATGATAATAAATAAATAAATTTAATATCATAACCTTTTTCTTTATCACTAATAATATATGTTTTTAAATAAAAAATTATCATACCTAAACTTCATACCACTTATGAATATAAATAAAAAAAATTCCATGCATTTTTCATTCAGGTATATAAGCAAGGAGCTTGGATTTAAGAGATAATGGGAGTAACGTACCGTTAAAGCACATAACTTTTAACATATAAACTATAATGAGGCAACACTCATCATTGAGATATGTGCCTTTTGTCAACTTACTCATTAATTGGTGCAAATAGCATTTTGTCTTCCTTGTTAATTAGTGGGTGCAAATAGAGAAGTACGATTACAACATATGAGTTTTAAGTATGTATGTATCATGTCCAAGTTGTGGATAATTTTGGTAAAATAGATAGTTTTGATTTATGAGTCTATGTAGAAAGATGGTTTTCATGAAGAGGTAAATTGTTTATTTAAAAATGTTCATAAAATATATATTGAAAAAGGATGAGTAATTTAGTTACTATAAATTGTTTATTTTACATTTTTTTATTATTATATATTTTGTATTTTCTCTATATTTTGGTGGTCGATTCATCTATATTTTTTGGTTTTTCCATGGCAGCTAGTCTTGTCTTTGTTGGTGTATCTTTGCTATCCTTCATTTGAATCAATTGGAGGTTTGAATTTTTGTTGTGGATTATGGTTTATCTGTTTTTTCTGTCCTCTCATACAGATGGCTGAGGGAAATCTATTTTGTGTAATTATCTACATATACTTTTTCAATAAAGTATAGTTTTTTTTCAAGCATGAATTTTAAAAAAATATGATAGTAAGAAAGTGTTATTTGTCCAAATCTATAAAAAACAAAAAATAAGTGAATAACAGTTTCTAGCACACATTTAAGATTTATTGATGAGTAATGCATTTTGAGTGAAACAACCTACAATTCTTATTAAGAGTTGTTTCTAACAAAAAAATGTTCACATTTCTCAACATATGTAGGTGGTCATTGCATTGTGATTTTTTTGACACAAAATGCCAAGCATGGACTTTAACCATGTGTCGAGATGATAACTCAAAAGTAGGTAGCTGGAGCCTAAGGGTTAGGAAGTCTTTATGGTTTGGTAAATGGTCTAGTTTAGATGGTCTATTGGCCCATATGTATTTGTTGGCCTTGCCTACTTAGGTTAGTTTTGAGTTGAAGGTTCATGTGGGGACTACTTTGTAAACCTTTCTTCCATTGATGCACTGAGTCTAGCCCTATAGGATTGTGGGAATTGTGGGAGTAAGCAAAGATGCCAATGTTAATATATAATCCTTAAATAAGGGTTTCTTTCAATATTCATAAGTCATTTTTAAAGTAATTTAAAATTTATTTATCAAGATAATTTTTCTAAAAATTGTGTTTATAGAAATTATGTTGTAAAAACAATTTTAAGACACATAAATGTTAGGTATATCTTATTTTATTTAAATAATATTTTAGGAAAGTATGTAAATAATATACTATGTTGGATGTTAAATATGTTTACATTTTTACAACACATAAAATGAGAAGAGAAAATCCAAATAAATTTAGTAAATAATTTTGTCTTGATTAAGATTACAAAGAATAATTAGAATCAATGCATTAAAAACCCATGAACAAAAGATAAGACTAATAATTTTGTTTAATAGTCGTACTACTAGTATGTAAGTGTTCATTAAATCACTACTACAAATTATATATATATATATATATATATATATAAATAATTGATTTAAGAAATATTAAAAAAAACAAAACTTCGCCTATGAATGATTAAAGTATTTGAAGAGATCAATCAATAATGAACGCCTAAGCATTCTAACTATTTTTTCACGAATACATAAATTTTGAAGCTCAAATTGAGTAATTATGATTTTGTATTACTATAATGGTAAATTTGTTTATTGAGATTGCACAATGCAAGTGTTTTAGGGGTTTTATTGAGTTAAGCTATTTTTAGTACTTGATTTCGGAGCTATCTAAAAATTCGACGATAGATTCGACGATTTAGTCGATTGCACAATGCAAGTGTTTTAGGGGTTTTATTGAGTTAAGCTATTTTTAGTACTTGATTTCGGAGCTATCTAAAAATTCGACGATTTAGTCCAGGTAAAGATTTTTCATCAAAATCTGGTTTTTTATTATTTTGCGAAATCTGAAATTAACCGTGTTTTAATGGCAATTTTGATGGTAGAAATGAATTCAACATCATCAAAAACTCTTGAGGCACCCAAAATTTCAGAGTTTGAGAGTTGTAACCAAGTTTTTTAAAAATTTATGTCGAATTTGTACTGGAAAAATCAAAATTTTCCATTTGAAACCATATAACTTTTATAATATGTGCTTTGATTTCATTGATATCCATTTTTTATGGTCAAATTCTACTAATGCCTTGTTAGAAAATGCCTTAACATTAGCTTGTTGTTGTTCAATTTTAATTGGTAACCCAAAATTGTATACTTGTCAATAATCTAGATTATTGATATATTGATGCCTTAGGTCAACCATTATAAAAAAAAACCTTTTACAAAATGGCAAAGCAATTTTTTAAAAATAATTTGATTTTAATTTATCAAATTTAAATGCTGATTTTTTAATGTTTATTAGTGACTCAATATAATTTGAATACAATAATTTGATTTTTATTTGTTAATTTTAAAAAAAAAATATTTGTCTAGGTGAAAGGTTCGACCTTCATAATTACTTTGGTTTAAATCCCTTGAAAAATCATAAATTATTCATCGACTACCACTTGAGAGACCTATTAATTTTATACCCTCGTCATGGTTGGTCTTTTAAATTGCATGCCCATCCATTAAACACAATATACCCTACAATATATGATGGGTTTGAACTCATGACCTTCTTAAATATATTAATACTTATTAATCATGATGTGAGATAAAAGGCACTCAAATTGTATCCAATTTAGATAAGTTATTTATATAATCTAAATTTAATAAAAAATTGACCCATAACCTTAAAAATCCAAAAGAAAATAATTAATTTGAAATAGACACTAATAAACCATTAAATCTTTTGATGGATAAATAACTTTATTTTATGGAAAATAAATGCATGGAAAGCAAAATGTAACATTAGAGTTGGCTGTACTTCCTTACCAACAAACATTGCTGTAAAAGCATCTTTCCTTTTAAATTTTCACAGCTTTGACTAAAAAAACAGTTCCGTGCTTGCTTGCCAAACACCACGAGTCTTGCTTGTCACACATCAATGACATGGAAAATTTGCACGCAATTTCTGACAGGGAAGATTAAGACGATAGAAAATTCCCTGTCAGCACTCTATATTTTTTATATATACAGGTTATATACATATTAAATGCCTATTCGTAAGTATATATACGCCATATACGAAGTATTTTGTGATTGTTTATTGGTTGTTTTTATCAGAGAAATGAAATGATTATGGAGAGTACACTTTGCTTGCATTGTTGGCGTTGTATTGGGTTCGGGGGATTATGTATGTGAGTGAGAGTGGCATCATGCCTTCATTGATATTCCATTTCCTCCTCCACTCCAATCCTCATCGGAGGAGAAGAAGAGCAGAATAATGCAGCGGTGGCAGGGGCAAGGGCAGCACAGGCGTGGCCGAAGTTTCACAAACGTTGGAGCCATGAAAGAACATGGCCATAATCGAGAAGAAGAAGAAGATCTGGCATTGTTCCATGACATGGACAAACTCCCCAGCGATGATCGCCACACCCTTCTCCTCAACACATCGGACGAGTTCGAATCTCGCTTGGGTAAAAATTTCCCCTTTTTCTCCTCTCTGACTGTAGATCATTTTGTCTCATCTCATTGTTTCCCTCCATTGCATTGGCATTGCTCTGTGTCAATTACCCTGTATTTTTTGTTTTTGTGATGCATGCAGCGAATGCTAAGCTGAGCAGCTCGCCCATATACAAAATAACAATGCCCGCGGCAGCTACTAAAGCAGGAGGAGGAGGAGGAAGAGGAGGATCCGATGATTTCTTAATAACAGATGGCGAGAAAAATGACTATGACTGGTATGCGCTTTTTTGCTAGAATTCCATGGATCCATGCTTCCCTTCCCTTCCCCTCTATGCCTGCCCCTTTTCAATTTAAGTCACATGGTCATGATGGCAGACACTTCTACTGTTAAATTTTCACAAATTATCCCTGATTTTGGTTGGATTCGAACAATAACTATCAGATCTCTTTGAGAATTTGTATATACTATGCTAGTAAACGGAAATGCTCACATCATCCAAAGTCCAGCATCTTAGTGGCATGTTCCATCTGCTTGTAAGTCTCAGAGGGGCATTTAAGTTGTGAGTTCCCTATTACTATTAGGGTCTAATGGATCTCTAATTTACAAATTCAGACTTTAGGGAGTGTAGATTTCACAGTTGTTCATATTGTTTATATGGACTTCGGAGAAAACTGTGTGTGTGATTAGATTCTTCCGAGGCTTCAGGTGAAATTCACATCACCTATCTTCAGAGAAAACTAAGTACAATTCATACTTGTTTGTTCCATTATACTACTTTACACATCAGCTAGTAAACCAGGTCCTCTTTATTCTTATGATGCTAAACAAAGCAGGGTACTGTCATTTCCATCAAAGTTGAGTAAATGAAGAGAAGGTTAGCTTAGTGTCAGACAGTTGTATCACTAGTCCTGTCTGTCTCTTCAAGAACAATAGTTAGCTTAACTCTACTTCAGTGTCAGTGCTATGTTGTAACTTGTTCCTCTCCTCTGTTTGGAAACTGAGGCTAGCCAACCTTTCAAGTATCGCTTTGTTCTTGAAAAGTGAGGTACATTATATCTCCGTGCAAAAGAATAACCAATGTTATTTCTTGATCTGCAAATTAAATTCTATTAGAGATTCAGATAACTGTCATTTAATGGGCAGGACAGATTTGCTTGACCCTCACAGATACGGGAAACTGCTGTTTGGTTGAGTTTCCTTGTCCTCACTTTCATTTCAGATTTCTGGATTAAATATTTTAATCTAAGGTAACACTTGCGCCAATGGATAAAAGTAACCTTCACTTCCAGAGAACCAATTATACCCATTAAAACAGCAATTTTGAAGAAGTTCATAAAATCGTGACAACTACTAAATACAGACATTTTTAAGAACCATAAATCTAGAGAGTTAAGCAATTATATACTGGGAGATAATGAAATAATCTTTTCATTTTGAGGTAATGCAGTTAGAAGTTGATCAAAACATCTCTTACTATAATCAAATGCAAACTTTTTTAAGAAGTCTGTAAACTCAGACAATTGCTCACTTTATATCTATTAGGACCAAAACATTAAACAGCCAAGTCTTTCTTCTTCAAAAACTGGAAGAGATTTGAGTATTTTGATTTGAAGGTACCTATATGCTATTGTCTTGTGATATGGACTTTCCCCAACTGAGAATCTTATTTGGCTTAAAAAGCTATAACACTTGTAATCCTTTTTCCACGTGATTCTTTCTATTATTTTTGTCCTTTTGATGATGAATTGCAATATGAGCTCTTTTGTAATACTTAAATTTCCATTTCAGCATGTATAGCGAGCTTCATATTCCCATATCATTCTCTAACATTGCTTTGAAGCAGGCTTCTGACACCTCCAGGTACTCCTCTCTTTCCTTCATTAGAAACGAAGGCTCAAGCTACAGGCTTGCCAAGAGGGTCTACAATGCCTCGGCCAGCCACCGCTTTGAAGTCCTCAAGGGTAAGTGTCTGTCAAATGTTCCTATTGCCTAGTCATTATCAAGAGGGATTTCAAATATTCCATTAGTTTTAAGCTTGTAATTAATGTGTAAAATAATAGTCTGTAGATATGCTGATTTTAGCATGCACTGCAATTAGATAGGTTTTTATTTCACTTTTAGATCAATAGTTTGGAATCTGGATGATGAAATAATATGAGGATTTGATCATTTTATAATGAGGAAACAGCGATATGAAGAATAAAAGATCTTGTTTCATTATATGTGTAAAGCCTGGAATACAATGTGGGAAATGGGCTGTCCTCTTCTCTAAATAGAGGAGGCCCGTCTGCCAACAGGCAACCCATACAATTCACTTTTACTTTGCGGGAGCAAATCTCTTGTTCATGATGGACATAAGAAACCATTGGAAGTATGTTAATTGAATGATTCCATCATGCCTTACACTTGGGGCACATACTTATGCTAACTTATCCTGATTGAGTTACCTAATGTTACGACCAAAGTAAATGTGAATAGAAGGAACTTAATCGTGGATGCATAAGTAGTTGATGTGGTGTTTAAACTGATTGATTATGCCTACTTTTAACAGGAACATAATTTTTTCCTATCATGTATACATAGAATATTTGCCTAGCCCTGGTCATAGTCGTTGGGAATTGGGATTATACTGCTTTCAAGTGCTCAAATGAGTGATTTCAAAATGTTGACACATTCTAAATTCGGTTATCAGACCTATGACTGAGATACTTTGCCTTCAAAATCTCACTGTCATAGGTAGGTGTGGTAATGAAATGCTACAATTACAATATTAAAATCTTGGAGCAGAAGTCTCCAGTTAGACAAGATACCATTAAAGACAAAATTTTCCAAGTTAACCTTATGTCCTGTTAGGTTTGACTGGAAGAAAATCATTATAATGTGGTCTTGGTGTATGTGCTGCATCATCTATGCCTCCTCTCTTGTAGTCATCCAAATCCTTTACCATTGCTTCCACTCAATTTGTCATCCAGCAGCTCCTCAGTGTCTGACAATCTCCATGAGCTGTGCCACAACTCGATGAGTAGATCGAGAAACTGCTCCCTCTCCCATCAGGTCTACTTCTTCCTTGAAGTTCCAGCTTCTCCACTCTTTCCTCTAGTCACTCCATATTCTGCCCACTTCACGGAGCCTCCTGGTAAACCTCCAACAGTGCTTTGTTTGTACACTTTATCAGCTTGAGTCTTTCTATGTGTTTCTTGTGCTGCATCAGTGCATACTCCTAACCAAACTTATCTGAACCAGCCGGTCTGGACCAGTTCACACTGAGCTGGGTCTGAACTGGTTGCTGAATTGGACCAGGCCAGTTCTGTCCCAAACCGGTCAGTTTGGGCTGGTTCTAGGTGGGGACTATCTGATGAGGCCCACCCATGTGCCATGTAAGTAAAAAAGAGGAAAATAAATTAAAAAATGTTGCCTCCCTTTAAACCCTATTTTATCGTTATTTAATGTCTCCCCCTTCTAATGGTTTGGATATATATATATATATATATATATAGGAATAGGAATTGGTAATGCAATAGGACTCAACCGGACTCAAACCTCAATGGGGCTAGAACCAAAGACCTCATGGTGAGCTTTGTCTTGAAGTTGAAACAACAAATTTGAACCGATTGAGCTTGTTATTCCACAAACACACATCCTTCAAGAAAGTCCTAAAGCTCTAGGTATGGGATTAGTGAAACTAAGAGGGAGATCAATGTCACGACACCAGACCTTCTTTTGCTCTTTAGGTTGGCTCTTCTCCAACTCAAGGGAGGCTTCCCTAGGATAGGATTACTAAAGCTTGCAATTAGGTTGAAGCTGAAATGAAGAGATAGCTTTAGCAAAACAGTTTATGATAGCCAATGAGAAATGAGGATGAATGGATTGGAGACTAGTGTCTTATCCATTGGGAAAATGAGGTCTAAAGGTCAATATAAAGGATTTAAAAGGAAAGATTAGGGGGATTAGGGCAGTAGAGTACATACCCTGATCACTTCTAATAGCTTTACTAATTTCAGAAATCTTAACAAAGAGAAATTATTAGAGTAGATATTTCAAATGATTTTAGGAGGTTGATTGCCATGCAAGGGTAAGAGAGCATGTGATGTCCCCTTCCACTGCTAGGATGACTAGTAGCCTGTCTGATCCAATAGGCTAGAGCCAATGAAGACAAGGGAGTCATTCTTATTGTCACTTAGCTTAGAAAAGGTATTTATCTCTAAAAGTGACTAATAACATGGTATTGGGTGCTCCATGGTATTGCCCGTGGTATTATGTATTCCATGGTATTGACCATTGTATTGCCCATGGTATGGAGCTCTAGTGAAGTATAAAAAGAAGGGAAACACCTCACTTGGCATTATGATATGATATGTTTTTGATTTGATCCCATGATTGGGTGCTCTTATGAGCTAAGGGTTTTTCGTTAGAGGTGTTGGAAAAACCTCTTCCATTGTAGTTATTGATTTCGGTGGTGCAACAATTCCACCCTAGTCAATATTGTGGAGATTTTACTCAGAATACTCATTGGAGCTTCATCTTTTGGTTTGGCATCATTTCGGGAGAGTGACCAGTTAGTAGTAGAAGAGCCATGGCATATTCTCAGTGTTTGATTTGCTTATTGTGTGTTTTCAGCTGCCCTAGCAGCCATTAGAGCTTGTAATATGACGTTTCATTCATAATAAAAATGCCAACTTTGTCTCTCTTATTTCATGTGTACTTGGAATGAAGGATGTCTCTCTTATTTTCATGTGCAAGCATTTGATGAAATATTTTGAATGCAAAATTGTTGAAGAAGTTATAGATCAATATAATTTACAAGTGTTACCATTTTTTTCCCCATATCCACATCAGGGATATTACAAAGCATATAACCAAGAGCTAGGATACATACTACAATCTACAATTTCAATTGAAAACCATCACATAGAAGAAGAAAAAGCTTACTTACTTCATTAGGCCAAAACCATTACCAATTGAAGATCTCGTCCATATGTAAAATATGAGGAGCACATTACCATTCAAGAAACACTTTAATTCACCATCCAAAGAACCAATAGATATTCAATTAGGCTCAATGGGATTTCTCCCAAAATCCAACCATGGAAAATGAAGGCGATAGCAAAGCCTTATATAGCTTTTAACTCATCTTCCTCCTACAATAAAATAATGATAAACTCCTAGATCTAGCCTAGGGAGGAGTAAAGAAACCAAAATACTCCTACTATTCAATCAAATGCAATAAATAAGGTGGTCAAAGCCACATATACAAATCTCCAAGAGAGAAAGAGTAGTGCACCTCCATTAAATGAAAGGCTCTCCAAGTGTAGCACTCCAAGAAATAAGGTCCAAATAGCATTGAATGGCCATTGATCTAGGTTTGACCACCTAGATCTCCTCCAAAACCAAACAACATCCATCATAAATGCAGTAGATGATCTCCAAGGTAGAACGCTCTAATAGATAAGGCATAGATATATATGCAAACCAAACCTCCAAGTAGAGTGCTCCATCAATCAAGGATAGGAGTGAGTCAAAGATGCTCTAGGGCCACATGTATGGCTCTCCAAGGTGAACGCTCTGTTGTCCGTCGAGATGCACACCAGCAGCAGAAATCTTTCGAAAGCTGTTCCCTCACTACAAGTGGGGAAGGTGTGGCCTTGGGGGCAAACAATGAGTTAGGTACTGTCACCCGAATCCCAGCTCCTCCGTTTAGGCTAACTCCTAACGAAGCCAAGGGGGGTTGTCCCTAACAAAGAGTTTTTCTATGGCTCTGTGTTTTTTAAAAGTTTTCATGGTTGCGGATGTGGATGGATGTTGTTTTAGGAGTTTTTTTTAATGAGATCACAACTTATAAAATGACAATAAGCACAAGATAAAATGCAATCCACGTTGCAGAACACGATTATAGATAAACAATATAATGAAGATTTGTATAATAAAAAGGCATCCACAGATAAATAACTTAACAAATTCCCAATAGACAAATGGCCCAGATTAATTAATACATGAAAGTTTAAAGTGACCAGTGCCAAATGGAGTCAAAGATGTGTAGTGCTTGGGGATGCTGAAGATACAAGTCTTAGAATATTGTTTGTGAGAATGTTGTGCAAATTATTTTGGTTGATTCGAATTTTTTTTAGTGATCTTGATTATTAGGGTTTAGAAAGCAAGGATGAAGTCCAACCGGAAAAATATACCTTCAGTGGCTCCGTTTGAAGACATGACGGACCTGTTTGGAATCACAAGCTAGGTGTTCAGAGAATTTAACCAGCGAGTGTCCATATTGGGTAGCCCGGCGCCCACACTTGGAATTTGCCCACTACATGAGTATTTATCGAGATAACACCGGTGCGTTGGTTATGGGGGTGAAAATTTTATTATGGTTATCACTTGTAAAATTAACAAATCCAATCACCGTTCTGAGTACGAGTCCAACTTTTTAGGGTCGGCAGAGCATACTAAGTGATGGAAAGCAACGAAGTAAATTGGGGAAATGTGAAGTTGAAATGTTTTTTAAAATTAGAGCATACAGTTAAACTCTCCGACAGAGAGTGCTCTTGACTTCGTCTTATGACAGAAGTTCAAGAGACTTTAACTAATCTATATGCTGAATGCAAGGAAAATGCAGTGCTTGTGCTCTCCGACAGAGAGTGCTCTTGACTTGTGTTATGGCAAGTTCAAGAGTCTTTGGTTCTTTTTTAAAAGACAAGTAGTTTGTAAGCAAGAAACCAAATGACAACTCAACAAATAAAAATGAAGCAATGCTTTAACAACTAAAATACTACTTCGCAATGATGAGCTAATCTATCAATTAGTGTTCTACAACAAAAATGAAATTAAGCTACTTGCAAAAAAAAGGAGTAAAAAATGACTTCTTCACACTGTTCATGAAACTTCCAGCTAGCTGGAAATACGCAGTACACAGCGGGGAAAGAGAAGTAGCACACAAGGTCAATGCGGCACTTGGGATCGAATCCCAAGACACTTCTCAAGTCAAAACTGAACTAACAATTAAAGTTCTAAGCACAAATGAAATTATTATAAAAACTTAAAGCAAATCTAAACTAAGAACACACAAGACACTCTTCCCTAAATGGGGAAGAAAAAAAAAATGAGAGGCTTTATTCCACTTAGCTTTATTTTATTAATCAAGTACAAATGCCTTGGGAATTTAACCTTTGAAAAGGACTTTGAAAGAAATAACTAGAAGAATTAAAATGAAGCTCTTGAAAGCTTTTTACAAAGGAGAGTGAGTTTATGTCTTCATGGATAACTTCTTCTTCATTGGTTTTGGATCTTCCTTTTGGTTTATTGCTCTTCTCTTTCTTCTTGGTTCTTCTTCTTCTTGGTTTTCTCTCTCAAGCACCTACAACAAAGATCAACTTCAAGCACCCCTTAGCATTAAAAAACAAAAATTGAAATCTAAGATCTATAATGCAACAATCTAACAACTACTCTATATGCCCAATCACTTTTTTAATGCAAGCTTTAATTTTAAAATGAGATCTAGAAATGGAAATTACAAACTTCAAACTAGATCTAAGGCTAAGAAATAAAATGCAAGTTAAGTGTTAACTAAGAAGATGAAATCTAAGAACAAACTTCAAATGAAATAAGTTCTAACTTTTATGATCTAAACTTTAACACAAAAATGGAGCAAGGCAAACGAGGAATGGAATGGGAAAGAAGGAGAAAACGAAGGTAGAAAGGGAGTTATAGATCTAGGAGAAGAAGGGATGAGAAAGAAGGTAGGACAAGAAGGAGGAAGGAAGGGAAAACGAAAGGGAGAAGAGGAGACCCCAAAAGGGATGGAGGAGAGGGCTAAAGGAGCAAAATGAAAGGAGAAAAGAAAACACAGAGGGGAAGGAGAGATGGAGGGAAGAAAACGAAAGGTAGAAGGTAGGAGAAAACAAAGGCAAAGAGAAAAGGCTTAAGGGAGGACGAATGCAAGGTTGAAGCAAGGAAAACGAAGGTAAGGAAGGGAAGAAAGCTAGGAAGGCAAGTAGGATGAAACTAGTAGGAGGCTAGAAGGAGGAAAAACGAGACAAGGTCAAGCCTATTGAAAACAAAATAGACTTGATGGGAAGGTTCAAGGTTGGAGAATGATAGATCTTTAAAATTTCCACAACTTGAAGAGGACCAAGTGACAAGTAACCAATGATAAATTAAACTTTTGTGTTGATGGATGAAGGCTAGCCCCTGATAGCTATGTTTCTTCCCTTGGATGGAGAAACGATTTGAAGAACCTGCAAAAGGAATGTGTTAAATAGTAAAAATCCTTGTGTAATGAAGATAAGCTTAATCTCAAGCTATTCTCCACCTTAGTGATCCCTGCAAAACACTTAGTCTCAATCAAACAAACCCGATCAAATGCTTGCGTACTAGATTGATAGTCTTCCTAAGCATATATTGAAAAATGATTTGAAAAATAGAGAGATAGGGTGAGAGAGATATCACCAAAAAAAGCAAAACCACAATACAGAGAGCTCTTGCATGGACCTCCAAAGTCACTTCTTTATTCCAAAGCTTTAAACAAATATTAGAATAATTTTGGCAGAGTGTTCTTGCCCAAAATCTCCATGAGAAAAGAGGAGGCAATGCCTTCCTTATATACAAAAACAAGAAACTAAAACCCCTAATTCGAATTGGCATCAAAAGGGAGCCAATGGCACATGACTAAAAATCAAATTCCAATCAAGATCTCCATAACTCAAGGCTTGGAGTGCTAACTCCAACATCCAATTCGAATTGTAATAAAGGAGATGGGGAAGTGGCCTCCACCTTGGCAAGGCGCCCCCCATCCCTCCATTGGAAGTATCACCAATCAAATAAAGAGATGCCACATAGCAACTTGAGCTCCAACCCTAGATTGACGTGAGCTTAGATGGAAGGCGTGAATGCTTTGTGGGAGATCAAGTCAATGTGGTAATGAATGCTAACTCGTGACTTGAAGGGAGCCAAGCCATGAGTTGGCCCCTAAACAAGGAAAGCGCCCACCTTTGCCATTGATACAATTCAACAACCCATGTACCAAGTGCCACATGACCAATTCGCAGATTGCATGAAGGAGGGCGAATTTGCTCACATGGATTGACCTCTGGTGATTGGATACTTCACTGAATGTGATTGGAGTTGACTGGAATCTTCATTAATGCCTTGTGCCATGTCATTTAGCCTTTTATTTTAATCCATTTGGATTAAATTTGAGAGAATTGGATTATCTCCAATTATTAATTTTTTGATTTAATTAATTAATAATCCTCTTTTATTGATTTTTTGAGGATTTATTAATTAATTGGCCAAATGACAATCTGAAACTTAGGATAATGGTGCCTGGGGTCTAAGTATGATTTTTGGCTTAGGAATTAAGCCTCCAATCACTGAAAAACACCCCCGGACAACTAACATATTACAAATTGAATATTTCCATTTAAACTATGGAAAAATTAATTATTAAAAAAAAAATAATAATTAACTGTCCAACGCATCCGGTAAAAAAATTTCGGACAACGTTTAAAAACCACTACAGACCTAGGAAATGACCACTGACTCAACCCATAGTGTCTAGTAGGTTCATATTCATCAGTTGGACTCTAATAACCCCCCATGGCCAGAATTTCAAAATCGGGCATTCCAGCTTTGGAGGAAGCAGGAGAAAACCTTCTTAATTATATCTCGGCCGAAGGCAAAGTATAATTGGTCAGGGTAAAAAACTCCCTGGAATACCTTAGTTGATAAACCAGTCATGGGTGATCGAGTCACTCAAACCCTACTAGCACACTTTTATTACAAAAAACCCCGTGGGGCATGGTCATTTCAAGACAAACAACAAACTGACTAGCCAAAACTGGCTAGGCACAAAGGATGGATCATCCGATACACTGGAACACAAACACTTATCATGTTTGTCATATGGCGGCTCTTCAGATAATCCAACTATGGTACAAATAAATTGGTAACACGCTCAACCATAAATCATGAATGAATGTGCAAGATACGTCCAATAAAGTTGAACGATACTCATAGAAAGTAGTGCAAGTAACCTCCAAGGTGAATGCTTTGACCTCATCACTGTGCCATGAATGCCCTTCAACTAAATGATGTCCACATATCAACCAACCTCACCAATGTGTATGGAAGATAGATCCATGAACTAAGGAAAACACCATCAAAGAGCAAAAGTATCCACAATATCTAAACAAATCCATAAGCATGCCTCTACATGTGCCAAGACAGAGAAACCAGTAGAGTGTTCCATGCACAATGGTAGCCAATGGTACTAAAATGTCATCCATGTGCTAGAAAACACGAGCGCTCCATAGAAAACCAACAACCAAGCCTCCCCAATCATAAAACATGCCACTTGGTCTATAACGATCTAAAGGAGATCAACTACAAACCATCTTTGAGTGCAAAATATACTCAAAGAACTAGAATACTCCAACCCTAAGTCACCTCCAATCTAAAACCATTCCAAAATAGCAAGAGCATTCCTCCAAAAGTGATAGATAATGATGCTAATATGCCATCCAAGTCTAGAAACAAGAGAGCATTCCATTGAAAATGAGCATTGAGCCATGAACGGATGCTAGAAAGGAGAGTGCTCCATGAACAATCAACAACCCAGGATCTATGAGAGTGAAATACATCATACATGCTAGAGCACTCCAAGGAATATCAACCCTATGCCATCCATGCGTATGAAATACATCCAAAGATCTAGAGCACTTCATGGAAAACTATTAACAAAGAGTTCTCACACATGAAACATGTTCAAAGAGCTAGAGTACTGTAATAGATACCCTCCATATGTCATCAAATCAACCAAAGATGCAAAGTGCTCCATCAAAAATGGCAATATGTGTCATGAAGATGCCACATGGAAGAGGCACTAAATGGCATCAAACCATACAAATGAGTCGAATGCTCAAATAAAAAATCACCACATGCCATCTCTATGTGTGAATCAAGATTAATGAGCAAGAGCACTCTACAAGATATGCTGATCTATGTGGTGAAGAATACAAAACAACCCAATAATGGTAGAGTGCTCCCTCCATAAGTGAACAAGATGTCATGAAGAAGCAATGCGTGAGTGAGATGCACTATCTTGGAGGCCTCATACCCTCATAAAATCATTTATAATCATCCATAGGCAATGCTTCATCAAAATAGCATTTACTAACACTTCTCAAAACTTAGGGAGACCCCAAGTTGATTGGTTCCCAATCCATGAATGTACAAAGTGTTAGAATTTTGTTTAAGCAAGATACACCCCAAGCATGCCAACATCCAATATGAAAGCACAACAGACATCCAAACACCATGGATAGATCATATGTCATAGCTACTAGCACAAATAGATCCATCAAGCAATCATCAACTACTCACTTATGACAAGAACACAAGTAAAAAAAATCTCCTAGTCACCCTTGTAGGGTATGGGTAACAGAGCTAACCTACTGGGATTATATAAAATTGAAGGACATGGGGTTGGGGTTTGATCCACTTATGGTCGTATGTATGTATGCATGGACATGGACATACCTTCTAGGCCTATGTGTTGCATGTCTTGGTGTCAAACACATGGACATGCTAGATACACATTGTCCGAGTGTTTGACACACATGGGATAGGTGTCATAAACAAGACTTGTGTCCCATGCATGTTTGACATTCAGACAATGCTTTTCTAGTGCATCCATGTGTCCAGCACTCGGGATGCCAAATATGTGCAAAGGTGTCCTGACATGTTCTTGATGTCATTCTATTTTCTAAATGTACAAAAAAATTATAGGTTTATGTCTATATTTTATTTTTGAAATTTTGATGGGCCAACATTTGTGCCCTTTTCCATCCACAAAAATAACGGGAGGCCAAATTGACAATTTTGATGGAAATCTAGCAAAAGTTGTTTTTTCCCCAGGTTTGGCTCAACCAATTTTGTGTGTGTGTGTGTATTCAACCCAATTGAACTAACCCTTGGGCTCGTATCCTCAGCCAGTTGTTGCCAATGTTGTTGGGCATTTGGCCATTTCAATGCTAACAGGTGCTTGGTTCGAATGCTCCTAGGTGAGGTGCACTAGTCTATGCTAATGGCTTTATTAGGGATGCCATCCACAAATGTGGGAAGTATCCCTTGGGTTTCCTTGTGAGGTTTTCTTTGGAAACAAAAAATGTCCCTTGTGTCCCTTTTCGGAAGGTCTATGTGTCCTATGTCAGATACTCTACTACGTGGGAGTGCCTCCTACCCCCTTGCTCCCGCTCCCAAAGCTCGCTCCCAAAATGCTCCTAGTTTTGGGAGCACACTCCCGAGGCGCTCCCTACCTCTCCTATACTAAAAACTCCTTTACTAGGTTGATCATCTGATGACAATGTTATGGTACCTCCCTTCTTTGCCAAGCTCCTATAAAAGTTGTTATGGTTGATCATTTGATGATGTTATAAGTTATAACTACTAGATGATTGATGTTATATGGTTTAATGCATGTTTTCTATAACTAATTGAGCATCCTACATGTTTTTTAAATATATTTCCATCAAAATTTATTAAAATATATACTATATAAAAAACGCTCCCAAAATGGGAGCTTTTGAAAATCTTGCTTTTTGCTCACTTCCCGCTCCCGCTCCGCGCTCCCAACAACATAGATCAAATATCTATGTCCTAGTGTCATGTGACTTAGCATGTTTTCTTTGAATTCTTACGTGCAAGGCTAGATCCAATCCTTTGTAAAGGGTGTTTCTTCTACAACGTTGTTGGTAGAGCTGCCCAAACCCTAGGAAAATTGAAGACTAGATCCCCTTCCATGTTTTGACCAAGCCCTCATGCCCAGCTCTCCACATATTTCCTTTTGTCCCCCCAATCTAATGATGACTTCGATACAGGAAAAATAAGTTAGTATTAGAAGGCGACTCTCATGGCCTTTAACCTCCAAATTAGCAGGCCTCAATGACATCGGTTGGTTTTATGGACCCATGTCAATAGGTCTTGATAAGGGCAGTTCCATACAGTTGCTTGCTGTCAAGGAGGGTGTCTGAAGGTAGAGCAATACTATATGCATCTCCTAATTTGTCAATTGTGCTCATTATTTTACTCTTTTCTCGTGCTTGGGCATTTATTGCAGAAACTATAGTTGTTGGAACTTGGGCATCATAAAGGATTTTAACCTTCTTCTACACAATTGCACTAAATTTATGAGCACGTTCTTTGGCTGAACTTGGGCATTTATGGAAATTTAAAACAGAGAGGAGCAATGATTCTCAATTTTTGAACATTTATTGCAAAGATACGAGATTTGAGGAGTGTGGTCTGCATTAAAGGAGCAACACAATGCATGTGAGCTTAGTGAACCACATTTATTTTGGATTTGGACGACATCCTGTTATAGTTGTGCGTTGTTTGTAGTGTATGTGGTGAATGCCTACCATAATTTGATCTGTGGCCCTACTTTGTGTGGAAAATTGGAAATTTATGTATTTTAATAGTTTAATGCAAAACAGAAATTTCACCTCTTTGACTAGAGGTTTTCTGGATCTTAATCCTGTGAATTTTTAGCCTTAGGTCTGTTATAAAATATAGAACATAACAGCAGCGGAAAGTGAACAATATTTCAATCCTTAACAACACAATCTTTTAGGCAATCGAAGGAGGAAAGACACCAAAGTGTTCTGATAAGTTTCATCCCTCTTAATCTTATCATGCATAAACCAGATCTGAAAACTCTCTTTTACAGCAGTAAAACAACACTTAATTTCTTCAATTATGATGTTAAATCACTTAATATAATTGCCCTTTACTTATGTCAAATTAACAGGGAACATTTTAAGGATCCATATTTATCTTTAATGGTAGAAACCTTGGTGAATCTTACTAATTCCTAAAAATCTTATCATGCATAAACCATATCTGAAAAGTCTCTTTTACAGCAGTAAACAACCCTTAATTTCTTCAATTATGATGTTAAATCACCTAACATAATTGCCCTTTACTTATGTCAAATCAACAGGGAACATTTTAAGGATCCATATTTATCTTAATGTGTAGAAACCTTGGTGAATCTTACTAATTCTTGAAATGCCAACCATAAAATGTATGGTGATATATTTGTAAAAATATTTTAATTTCTAAAGATTTTATATCATTTTTAGAAAATTTTGGCATTTTTTACAGAAAAATACTTTTATCCTATAGAATTTGGGCAAATCATTTTAGGAAAAAGGAAATTTGCAAATCTCATTTCGGAAAAAAATGAAAAATTAGCCCATGTGCGAAATTTAGCCCTTAAAATTGTCCCTGCAAATTAACAAGACATATATAGCTGTAAATAACAAATCATTAAGAACATAGATGGTTGAAATTGTAAAATCAAATCTGCAATTTACACAAGTGTTGGACAGCTGAAAACTTCATTGATATGTATAAGATGAAGTAGTACAATGGTACATACCATAGACTTATCACAAGGCTAGTAGCCTAATACAATCCACTAGCTCTCCAAAACCCTAGCTAGGAAAAAACAAGAAAAACCCCATCTCAACCAAGGGGCTCCAACATGCATAAATCATTCAAATTTCAAACAAGTCCTCCAAAGCAAGATCCCTTCTTCTCTTCTTATTCACCAAATACACCTAGGGTTTCATCTCAAAACCCTAATCTCAAACCTTGAAAGGATGAAAATGTAACCCTAGAATTCAAGATGCTCCAAGATTATGAAACTCTAGTGATTAGTGACTCCAAGAGAGAGAGAGAGAGAGAGAGAGCAAGTGCAAATGAAGATCTAAGAGAGAGAAGATGATTAGCACGCTCCACTTGATCACATCTCTAACAGAAGAGTGACAAGCATAATGAGCTATGTGATATGAATGAGGACTCTCTCCTTCCTCTATATATATCAGAGATAAGGGAGGCCAACAAGATAATGTGGGCCCAAGCCCTTACAAGCAACCTACAATAAACACTTGTAGGCCTATACAAGTGAAATGTTCCATTCCAAGGGTACACGTCATGCTCCAAGGTGATGTCGTACACAATAAGGTCTCCAAGATGATGTAGCTACACAAGGTGTGCCCACACCTCTCCATCACAAGCCCACACAAACTTCATCGCTCCTCCTAAGCCATGTACTCCATTGGGTCCATTGCCCTTGCACATGAACATTGTCGCAACCCAAGCATCCTTGAGCCAACTCCTAGCCTCCATACATGAATTCAAGCTACCTCATGTTGTTTAGAGCCTAATGCCCTCCTCCAAGATGCACTACACTCCTCCTAAGTAGGTGTTATCCAAGCAAGCAAACCTCTCCATGTGGCCATCATGAAGGACGTCCCCCAAGTCGTTAAGAGAATTCCAACACCCTAGGGAAGAATGCCAAGCAAGCACCCAATTAGGTCAAGCAACCACTTAGCAAGCTATCTCCAATGTGCAAATTCATCACAGACGGTCTCCCATGTGTCAATCCATCTTGAACCATCCAAGGGCTGAACATACACCATGTACCCCAAATCTCCTGAAGCACCCTCAAACATGGTGTAAACACTTTTGGAGTAACCCAAAAACTCCATGTACCCCAAATCTCCTGAAGCACCCTCAAGCATGGTGTAAACACTTTTGGAGTAACCCAAAAACTAACACTTTGGACCAAGGCTTGTCAACTTTCAGGTTGTGGGGTTTTCAACATAGCAGCTTGCATCTTTGGCACACTGGAGTGTAGTGACAAAGCTTGGAATTTTAAAGTTAGAGCAATCAAACTTCTCAAAGGAAAGGTTAAAGAAAATGAGAAATAAAGAAATAATATTCAGTAATATAATATGACAAGGAGGCTGAGGATGACACCAGTGATGACAAAACTGACAATGATTTCCTATTTTGAATGGTTGTGTCTGCTTGGGTGGGTCTCCAAACAGGGCAATAGTAGAGGGATTGCTTGACATGCATGGTTGTTTGATGGCATCGGCAGAATTGTACCTTTACCAGGGTAATGACTACTTGATGGAGTACCCATGGGAGTTCCAGATCTGCTGGAGGAAAAGAGCAGCTACCAATTAAGATTTTGTAATATGGAAAGGTTAAAGAAAATGAGAAATAAAGAAATAATATTCAGTAATATAATATGACAAGGAGGCTGAGGATGACACCGGTGATGACAAAACTGACAATGATTTCCTATTTTGAATGGTTGTGTCTGCTTGGGTGGGTCTCCAAGCAGGGCAATAGTAGAGGGATTGCTTGACATGCATGGTTGTTTGATGGCATCGGCAGAATTGTACCTTTACCAGGGTAATGACTACTTGATGGAGTACCCATGGGAGTTCCAGATCTGCTGGAGGAAAAGAGCAGCTACCAATTAAGATTTTGTAAATCATCAAGTTTTTGTAAACATTTTTTTGAATCATCATGTCAACAAAATTTTGGCAGTTAGTTTTTGTAATAAGGGGGGGTAGGTAAAATAAAAAATACTATTCTAGCTGAGGAGGCAATTAAATAACTTAATCATTTGACATATAAAAAAAGCTTATGATGTATTCCGTGACTCCATTGTTAAATGATAGTCTTTGTATATCTCTTTCTCTTTCATGTTACAGTTGTGTCTGTAAAAGCCCAACAAACTAACACCAAATTTTTTCAAAACATGCAAATAATTAGAGAATCTCGAGATCACATGTCATCAACTATTTAATAAGATAAGCGTGCAATAATTGACAATAGGAAAACTCTCTTTATCTAATAGGGAACAAGTATGTATTGAAGTGACACTAATTGCTCCCAGTTAGGACACAACTGCACCTAGGGACATTTTCCTCGTAACCAATAGCAGATCTCCATGCTGGTAAAATTCACAATGGCACTTCAGTTGCATACTGTAGGGGCAACTGTAATTGTGTTTTAGGATGTGATCTCATCCACCGAGTGCTAACACCAGATTGCTTGGTTCTCTGTGCTAAATGCATCTCCAAGAATCTTGTGACCACCTCAGTCCATTACATGACCAATTAACCTAGTCAGTTTGGTACTGGATCACTCTATGATAATGAGAGGGTCTTTAGTCCTGTCACCACCCAGTCCACTTGGTGCCCACAGCACCCAAAAGCCATCAATTACCATGAATCCTTTTAGCACTTGTACACATCGATCCCCTTACTTTCTGGTCTTCTCTTCAACTCTACGAACTTCTTCTTAGCTCTATGCAATGCACTTAGCTATTTGCACCACTTCTCATACTCTTCCCATTATGAAAGGTAAGAATTCAACCATTCAACGGATGAAAGCTTGCTTCCAGATCATTTAATCCACCCCTAGTCAGTCCATTAAGGTTCCTTCAAGATTGTGCACGTGTATTTTCAAAGGATAAGGTACTTTCTCGTCCTGCCTATGAGAGTTTCATGCTATTAATAATTATCCCCTCCATAATTATCTTCATAGGTTGTTTTATTTCAAGGCTGTCTATAATTTCTTTCTTATCCTCCTAGAAAATCAATCATGCCAATGTTAGGGGTGCTAAGATAGAAAAAAGGGTATGTGATTAACATAATGCATGACTAGAGCCAAACTAGCACAAATGTCCAAATGTCAAATACACAATTACACAGAATGCAGAAATATCATTATAACGGAATTACAGGACATTACGAATTGCTCTGTAAAGTAAACATCCACAATTGCTTTGAGTAAGAAGTTAAGAACATTAACAATCACTTAATATGTGTGCACATCTATTTATATGTCATCATTAGAATATTTTACAATAAACCCTAAACATCCTTGCAAAATCCCTAATTTAGGGCTAGGTTACATGTCTACCAAAACAAAATGAATTCATATTTGTGGTCCCTGACTTGCTTCGACATCCATGCAACACTAGTGGCCCTTAAACACAGATTTTTCCTTGAATCTTCAATCTGTAACAACCAAAAATACAATCTCTGCTAAAAATACCACCCATATTCAATGTTCATAAATGAATTTTCATGTCAAGTGCACAATCAATACCATGAAAGTTCAGATGTTTGCTTATTTTTGTGATGTTTTACCTATTTAATGAGCCTATGATTTTTTGGCCTCCTACTTGTCACCAACATTCCCTTGTTGCTTGTGTACTTTGTGAGTCCCCTTGCTTGTGATTGTTGTTTCTGTGATGCCTTTATTGAAAGATTATGAAAGTCAAATTTGCATACTCTTTATTGAGGATTTCATTACACACTAACATGAGGATCTTGTTGCTAACTGCAGTTCCGCCCTTACTCAAACCATATGCATTCCATGCCAATCCAATGGCCACAATGTAAAATATTATTAAAATAGCTTTACATGCATATCCCATCCTCTGTTGAAACCTTGGCCTTGGGTTTTCCACTCATGATATATGGGAAAATTATACATAGGAACTGAAAGCAAATAAAGGGAAACTGGCACTACATTTATTTTCTTCTCCTTTATAAGACTCTATTCCTCCTGTTTAGCCAACCAACATGAAGCAATAGTAAATATCATCATACTGCACCTAATGGGGGCCACTGACCTTATCAGAGTGTCTATAAGAGGTGTTTTCCTAGCCTCATTATAAGCTCAATTTACTATGGGTTTTTTATACCCAAATACACTAAATTAAGATTTAGAGTTAGACCATGGTTCCAAGATAATCCGTTGTACTGTTAAGTGATAATCTAGATATACCTGTGAGCAAATACCCACATGTGGACCAAACTTATCATTTGTTTTTATACTTCTGCCACAAGTAAGCATGAACTATGTGCGATGATGAGACAATTGATGTAAATTGCTGGGGTCTAACAATCAGCTGGATTGTTTTGCCCAGATAATAGCACTTTGAAATAAATCATGCGCCTCCATGATGAGTTGACGAGTTTGGTTTTAAGCAGAACCTTGCCTTGATTCCTATTTTCAGAACTAACCTTGATACAGAATACCAACGTTTCAAGGCATGTGGACCAAACTTTGGACCAGACTTTTCATTGTTTTATATTTTTCTACCACATGCAACCATGAACTTCTACATGCAATGATGAGACAATTAGTGCAAATTGCTGGGGTCTAACAATCAGCTGGATTGCTTTGCCCAGATAATAGCAGTTTGAAATAAATAAATCATTCTACCTACATGATACCTACATGATACCTACATGACAAGTTTGGTTTTATGCAGATCCTTGCCTTGGCTCCTATTTTCAGAAGTAACCTTGATACAGAATACCAGCATTTCAAGAGCTTGTCTGCCTTTAATTTCGGAGCCTTTTACTCAATGCAAATTTCCTCAAGTTATCCACCTCTCTTTTTATTATTGAGAAATACTTATTATATTTACAAGGAAATATTTACAGCCACACCCACTTGAGGGTTTTTAAACCAGGTCTCCACATAAAAACAAGTCCGATCAGCTGCTTGCCGTTAGACCACACTCCTGTGGGCTAGTTATCCACCTCTTGTAAAACATTGTCCAGCTTCTCAGTCTGAAGCGACTGCTCAAACTGCACAAAACTGGTCAATACCAGCAGTGTAGGTTTCCAGCACTGACTGGTCTACTGGTTAGGAATACATAATTTCTTTATCTGATAATAATGTTCTTTAATAGTTCTTGCAGGTTTCTTTGTTTTCTGTTATGGTTGCTTTACTTAAGATACACTTACCATTTTCTGCCTGAATTTCAGATTGACATTGACAAAGGCTCATTAATTTTTTCTTATCAATGCAAGAAGTAGATGATTTCTGATATTTACCTTTTATGGTGCACAGCTCTCTAATCTGCATAATGAATCTTCATCAAAGAATGTGAGAGGTAGTTTGATTACTCGCCAAACGATCTCCTCCACATCAAATAGCTCCACAAATATGGCAAGTGGAAGATCCTCAATTCATGGAATTTCAGGTCCTGCATCATCAAGGCCATCTACACCCACAGCAAGGTCTACCGGGCCTGCAACATTAAAGTCTTCTGCCCCCACTACAAGGTCTACAGGTCCAGTCCCATCTAGGCCTTCAACACCTACAGCCAGGTCTATAGTGCCTGCATCAAGGTCTACATTGCCACCATCAAAATCCTTATCCAGACCATCCACACCTACAAGACGACCATCTACTCCAAGTCTTAGCCAGAGCAGTCATTGCCCTCCTGTCCGCTCTTCTTCTGCCAGCAAAATATCCTCCATGCCCTCTAGAAATCCACCAGCTTCCAGAGGAAACTCTCCCTCACCAAAACCCCGACCATCTCAGCCTCCATTGTTGCCTGGATTTTCTCTTGACACGCCTCCAAATTTAAGAACTACAATGCCTGAGAGACCACCTTCTGCCACTCGGGGCAGACCTGGAGCTCCCAGCTCTGTAAGACCTACTACTGAAATAACCAGTGCAAGTAGCAGGCAGAGAAGACAATCATGTTCTCCTAGTGTCACAAGAGGAAGAGTCTCAAACGAGAGCCATCATAATGACAGATCTATGTTCCGAACTAACAAACCACAGATTAATGGCACAGAAGTGACAATACCTGTTGTACTTGGCAACAAAATGGTGGACAAAGTAATGAGTGCAAGGTCTGTCACGCGAAGGCACGAAGATCAAGCAATCTCTAGATGTAATACCTCCACCTTGCAGAACAAACGTCTGGTGAAGTCTACACCATCTCCTGATAGTTCTGGTTTTGGTAGAACAATTTCAAAGAGCTCGTTGGACATGGCTTTGAGACATATGGTATGTTCCATTTCTTTTATTGAACCAACCTTTTGTTTCATGGCATGAACAAACTGAGTTTTTCTCTTCAGGGAAACCAATATAGCTAACTTAAGTGTTTCATGATTCATCTGCTAACCTGCTAATTTGTAACTCTAGATTGTCAGTGGAAATATATTTACAAGGAAAGATAAATGGGGGCATTTAATTTCCTAAAAGATAACTACAACATTCCTTTTTTGCCAGGACATAGGGCAAAGCACACCCATCAGTATTCGTCCCCTCACTGGCATTCCTACGTCATCTTTATATAGTGTCCGATCAGGATCTACTAAAAGTAGGCTTCCAAATATTTTTGACTCTCCAATTGCTACCAGTAGCAATGCCAGTTCAGAGCATAGTGCATTGATCACCCCTTATCCTGAAGGGAATGCACTGGATGATTATGATTTTGCAACAGATCGAGAAAACAGAGTGGCTTGTGTGAGTGAACAAGATTCGATTCTCTTTAAAGGAGATGGGCAGAGTACAAACTGGTTGCACAGTCCGGAAAATAGAGAAGACAAATTTGATCAGACTCTCTTATTTCATGAAAAATTTGATTCATTTGATGCAGTTGTAAGCTCAACAGGCATGGACACACAGTCATGATCCACTGACAGAAAGAGTAACAGTGAAAGAATTGCAATGTTGGAAGTTTGTTGGGTTGGATGCAGTGAAGTGCATGATTATTGTCTCATAACAAATTCCTTCAAGAATGCCAATTATCAGTGACTGCTCCGTTGCCACAATGATGGATTTTTTAAAATCAACATCAGAATCAATTGACGTTTTTCAGGCTGTTAACTAAAAGTTGCGGACATCAGAGTGGAGCATTTGAAGGAGGCTTGATGATTTTTATATTACTAGGTGGGAATGAGATGGAAGTTAATATTATATGGGAATCATCTTTGACTTTTTTCATGTATTCTTAAATTTAGGAAATCATTCACAAGGTGGATGCAGCTTTCAGGTGTTAAGAAGTTGGCTGCACCTGTATTTGAATGTGTGTTTTTGGACACATGATGGAATTTCAATAAGAAATCAATTATTTTGTTGTTTTTTCCCTTTCAGTTTGATTCTTCTGTAATTTTCTTAGGCTGTTTCCTAGTAAACACATCATATTTTTTCAAACATAACAACTGCAAAACTGTTCAGTCATTGTCAGATAAAGTTATTTAACGTATTCAATATTTCATTAAGCTGACTTGTTGCATTTAAGTTCATGCACTTCTAAGCCCCAAGGGTTAGCTCAATCAGTTGAACCAATTAACCGAAGGCATCTTGCCACATGAAGGCCATAGGTCACAGGTTCAAATCCAGCTGAGTCCCTTGGGGTTACCACACTATTTTGGATGCAAGTGGGGGGATCCCATGAGGTTCTTCTTGGAAAAAAATGTTCATACACTTCTGGCTGAGTTTATGGAGAATGTAGAGTTAATTTACCTAGTCACAATTCAGTGGTTGCCATTGTCATGATTGTTATTTTTCACAAATATGGTTAACTGTTTATATTGATTGTTAAACACTACTGGTAGTCTGATTTGCAGGGAAATGCAAAACCAAAAGAGGGGTAAAGATGACCACCAGAGCCATAAGCTGTTTTATTACAATAAAGGATTCTTGTAAAACTTTTTTATTTCAGGTTAAAATTTATTAGCCAAGGAAATTGGATAGATACAAAAGATGATTCTGCTATCCATGTGAATGATCCCTGAGTTTCAAACACCATTAATCTAGACTAAATTGAAATATTTGAGTATGAAGGTTTCCAGAGTATTAACTGAGATTTTCTGGAAATGAACTGTGAAGTTTAAAACCATCTCCTTTTGAGTGGACACTCCACCCATGATCATGCGATCCAACTAAAGACCTTTTAAGAAGAAAAGAGTGAGCCCTTAAACTGAATAGATTATGAATGAGCTAGACATTATAATATAATCATAATGTAATTATATAATCATAATGTATTATTATTAAGGGACTTGGTCAATATCAATAATATTAAAGGGGGGAGGAGGGAGTTCATTAAAGGGATTTGGTACACAAATTAAAGGGAACTTTGGTCCAAACCATTAATAGTAAAAAGAAAAGGTAAAATTTGTTAGATATTGTAATGCTTATTTTTATCAAAGTAAGGAATAGTTAAGGTTATAATGTCATAAAGTGAAAAGAAGTTCAAGTCATATGTAATACATCATACTTATGTTAATGTATTTATGAAATTAGGTGAACAGTTTTCAATGGAATAACAAAACTTGCCATATATATATACAACACCATTTTATGTAATTTGACATATTAATAATTGCATATCACGTCTGGCTTATGACCGCTTAAGTTAGCCCTCAGGGCTCTCTCTCTATATAAAATAAAATATAGACTTCAAGTATATAAACTAATAAAATAGTAGTTAAATATTATAATAGCCATAATATATATATTGAATAGGCTTCAAGTATATATCCTAATAAGTCATCAAAAAATGGATGCAATTGATATAAATTAGAATAAATCACAGTATTCAATGTAAGGGCTCATTCTTTTCTATCTTAAGAAGGTTAGTTGGATTTCATGATGATATATGGAATGTCCACTAGAAACGTCAAATGCTTGGTTTATTTACAGAAAATCTGAATACAATAAATTGAAATAACTTTCACAATAATCTTCTTGAAAAAATTCAACAAGAACCAGTGCTAAAAGTTAAGCATCTTCCCAAATTCTTAGTGGGGAACTCAACCAGAAATTCAGCATCTTCCCAAATTCTTAGTGGTGGGAAACTCAACCAAAAATAGGCAATCACGAGATGTTGCTGTGGAAAGGATGGCACCAACCTTTGCTTGAATTTTTATGGGAAAGAGTGAAATTTGGCAACTGTGTATTTGATTGTATCTTAAAATGTGGCAGGAAGGATAACAATCGATTAGAATTTTTATTTATTTTTTAAATCCTGAATTTCGAAGCAAAAAAATCTCGACTGCTTAGAATTCCCTTTCCAACAAAGTGATTTATCTCATGCTCAGTGAAGCAATTCGATTAAGTATTGAAAACATTTTTAAAATGATTTGGTTGCTACTGGCACTAGGTCGAACTCTCAAAACATTCTCCAAGGAAGCAAGCATAATCTGCTGTGCTTATATCCATAAGAAATATTCATCTATGTATTCTACATCTCTATGAATTGAATATAGATTAGGACCGGAAGCTGCCTATCAAGTAATATTCAAGAATACCTGTTAAGATTTGCCATGCAATTAATTGCCAATGAAGAACATTTAAAACTTCATGTCTTCAAAGTTTATTTTGTTATTTTACAAACAATGACGTAAAGACATATACAAAATTTGTCAGTTGATGTCAATGATGTTCATTGCCACATCAACTCAAATTTACAAAATTAAGAAAAGTTTAAAAATTGGATAAAACTGAAAATCAGTCCAATGACTCCATTCAAGATTTCTATTGCATCCATAATTTAATACTTTGAGCACTGCCTTCCTAATTTTCTTATTTGGTCTCCTCCTTAAATGACAAGTATTTATTTGCAGATATGTTACACTGTATACCATGCTTCTTGATGAAGTAATTATCTTGCCTTAGCAAGAAAGTATATTTCAATTTTGGTATTGTGAATCGTATTATCCACAACAGCATCTTATGTGGCCACAATTTATTTATACAAAATTCAAGTGAGGTGTCCCTTCAAGAGGGGGTTATGGGCCCTCAAAACAAGTGCACACATCAAAAGAGGGTTATTGAGTCTACATATCAAGTTTGACTAGGTTAGTATTAAACTTTTAATCATATCTAGCAATTCAACAATATTGAAGAATGTAACTTCAGAAGATATTCTTATTTGTATCATTTGTATTATACTTCCTTCGGGAATTATTATTGATGTAATTGATAATGTAAAAGTCGTTGAAAGAGTCAATGTAAACCCTAATTGTTAGGTAGGCCTAGAAAGATCCAGAAAAATATATTTTATTGTTAACTGGACAAATCAGCTCTGTTAGGAGAGTCAAGTCGGCCCTGGTGGGAAAAAAGGTCAAGTGGATGATTAGTATAAATGAGAGGCTCGCCTTCCTCATTTGGTCACCACACTCACTCATCAAGTTCGCATGAGTAGAGAGATAGAGTAAAAGAGAGTAGCTGCTTTTGGAGTCTTTTTGTTTTGGGTTATTGCATGAGGATTACTATTGTACATTCTGACGAATCTATATCGAAGAAGTTTGCTAGGTTTTTCTGCCACACGAGGGTTTTCCCAGGATAAATTATTGTGTACTATTGTCTATGATGTGCTTGTTTATTTTTCAGTGATCCTTATTGTTATTGCATTTAAAATTCTAACATGGTATCCGAGTTGACCTGAAAGAAAACATTGTGCAGCTGCTGCTACTACAACTGAAAGTAAAAACTAGGGTTTCTCTTTCCAAAGGTCTCTCTCCACTAATTGTCTGAAAAAGAGGGTCAAGGCAACTCGCCCTACTAGGGTGCATCTTTTTGTGGTGACAGAATTCAGATAAGAGAATTTTCATTTTTGGGTCCACCACTACAACTCTGAAAACTAGGGCATCAAGTTTTTGGAGGTTCTGTCCACAAATTTGGAGAAAAAGTACCTTTGCTCAACTCGCCTTGGGGAGGAGCATCTTTTCCTCCAATCAGTTTCTCAAGATCTCGATGTTGAGAAATTAGGGTTTCTCTAACAAACCCTAGTTCATCCTACAACCAGATCTCATAAATCCGTACTTGGTTGGAGTATCTCATTTGGTAAGTTTTACTATCTCAATTTCCATTTGAGGTTCTCATTTATCAAGTTTATCAAGATGACAAATCACACCAAGCTTGAGGACAAGCTTGAAGGAGCAGACAACTTCTGTGCCTAGAAGCATAGGGTGATGCTCATTCTAAAAGAGAATGAGTTGGACAATTATATCAAAGAAGAAGTTGCGGAGCCAGAGGGAGATGAGGACAAAGCCAAGCATAAGAAGAACCTGATAAAAGCCAAGAGGATCATAGATGATTCCATCAAAGATCACTTGATCCCACATATCTCATCTCTAGGAACTCCGAAAGAGATGTTTGATACTCTAAAGAGATTATTTGAGGGAACAAACATCAATAGGAAGATGACCTTGAGAACTCAACTCAAGGTTGTGAAGATGCAAAGCAATGAAAGCATTCAGTGTTACTTCACAAGGGTCTTCCATATCAGAGACCAACTAGAAGCCATTGGAGAACATGTCGAGAATGCAAAAATAAGGATGACCACCTTGAATGGACTTCCAAGGTCATGGGAGTCATTTATTCAAGGAATATGTTCCACAAAGAAGCTCATTAGATTCAGTGCACTTTGGGAAACTTGCACCCAGGAAGAAGCAAGGATTGAAGCCAGAGCAGAAAAGTTAGGTGACGAAGATAATCAAGCTTTGGCAGCTCATGCTAAGGGAAGCAAGAAAGAAGAACATCATCACAAGACTAAGAGGTCCCACAAGGGTTGAAGACCTCCCAAGACTATTCAAGTATCAGCTGCTACAGTTGTGATGAGATGGGACACATTGCTAGGAATTGTACCAAGAAGAAAGGCAACAAGAAAGGAAGCAAGAAAACACTTCATGCCCATGCTACAGAGGATGATGAACTAGTAAAGAAGAAATCAAGGGAAGATTATGTTATCACACTATCTTTAGTTGCTATAGAGGGATATCCCAATAGGGACGATAGAGGATGAGCAACCAGGAAGGTGTAACCAACAGCAGCCAGTTCCTCTGTCCAAGGGACAGAAGTCACACCGGACAAGGTTGCAGTCACTTTAGACAAGGCACTTGGCCTAGTCAAGGGGGAGACCCACTCAACCGGTGAAGGTAGAGACTCAACAAATCAGACACCCTAAACCCCAAAAAGATAATCAAAGCAGTAGACAGGATGGATGACTGAAGGTGAGATTTCTTCCAGCCTAATAGAATTGGGATCTTGAAATAAGAAGATAGTGTGTGAGAGATGAAATCAGATCCGTTATAAGAGTATGATGAGGAATAAATGAAAGATCTCAAGGCTGGAAACTAAATCAGAAAATGAAAGATGACTAGAAGAGTGGCTGAAGATTCTGCCTATGGGGGAATGAAGCATGTGATGACTACTCATGCATGGCAGAATTGAATCAAGTAATCTGAGCACTTCTTCTAGTGATTGTAGAGTGATTAAGTGACTGATTTAGTACATAAAAATGGACCAGCAAGAAGTGAAATGAACAGCCCTAGGGGAATGGGTTAAATAGTGGAAAAATGGTCCTAGGGTAGTAAAAAAAAGGCGTTTAAACTCACTTCTAGTTGCTGATACTTGCAAATCTAAGGTAAAAAGATGTTTTAAAACAGATTAGCAAGTACCCATAACCCCAAAATTTACCCAAAGACCCAACTGACAGTTTTGCCCAGGTAGGGCGAAATTGGTGATGGGCTAGTGCCTGGTTCTATGGGTGTATGGAGTCGGATTGCAATGAAATTTGAGATGTGGCTATTTAATTAGATTTCATTAGCGGGTTTTAAAGAAATAAGGATTTTAACGGTTGAAAATTGAGATATTAATTTTTTGGTTTTTTATGTGAGTTTTCTCTTGGCACACACCAGAAATCTAACTAGAGAGTTGAGCATGAGAGGAATACCTGAAACAAAGATGAATGGCTGAATATTTGTGTGAAGACCACTTGCCGAATCCAAATGATGAGCAACCAGCGCTTTTCCTAGGCGTTTGAGGCAGCCGGAGAGCAAGTGCACCCTAGCTACCTGCCACACGAGATGAAAGTTTAGAAATTTGCAACAAATAAGTAGTTAACACAACAAATTGAAAGACAAATGATTTAGAAATTGAATGATAAACAGTAAATTCAACTCCCTCTTTGAAATCCTTGAGGAAAAACCCAAGTGTGGAGTCCCCACTCCAAAAAATGCGCCCCTCCTCAAGTGGACCTCCAACCTGCAAATTGATTCAGCTGTAGAAGATGGATAAATACACTAAATTGCTCGTCAATACATCAGCAAATGGCATCAATCATCACAACATTCATCCAAGCAAAAATGTCTCAAGAGCTCTCAAGAATCTCTTCTCTATTTCAGTCCAAGTGTTTACAAAAAATGCCAAGAGAGGGCAAATGGAGTGAGTCCATTCTCTTATAGAGATGGCTCAACTCAAAATAGGTTTCCCCCCAAAATGGAGGGTTGAGATCATCTCCCCAATTCACAAATAGAATGGTGGAGATGACTCTATGGAGGGGGGTGCGAATTGCCCCAAGGAGAGCGCACTAGAGGAGGAGAGGGGCCCATTGTGGGGTCCACACACACAATACAAGGTGTTGGGTGGTGTCTATATGGGGTTTTATCCCCCCAACTAATACAACAAGGGCCCGCATGCCCATATCCAACCAAGTCGAATTCCCCCCTAAGGAGAAAAACGCCCCTATGGGCCAAATCGACCTCTAGTGATGAGCTGCCATGGAGAGGGCCCCACCAAGTGCCAATAATACATCAAACCTTACCATTTACCTTTAGAAATCACCTTTACCATTGCCAACCATTGATTTTTCCATTTGCCTATAGTTGCCCTAGTCAATTTTTTATTTTCCATGTAATTTTTGCTGGTTTATATGGTTGAAGTTGAAAATTGGGCTTTAGACCCACTTTTATTGCCCGGATTGCTGAACTGTCTGCTGCAATGCGATCGTGGACCCCAAAAGTAGTAGGGATGACCACTTGAATGACCCCGACCCATCACTGTGGCACTATTTGCCCCAAATCCATAATTTTTAATTAAAACAGGTCAAAGTTGACCAATAATAATTAAAAATTTCTCAAACGGTTCAATATTTTGCAATTCTGTCAATTGCATGCTCATATGGGACCCATGTAGATAATAATTGATTGAAATCGAAATTTCGATTGCAACATTTTTTCGGGCCCATTTTTGGCCTAGTCAACCCAGTTTGACCAAGTCAAATCTGGTCAACAATAGTGCTAGCTGAACCTGCATGCAAGCATGAAGTGACAAGGCTCAATTATACAAGTTAGTACATTACTAAGCAATATAATGATAACATGGTGATCAAAAGTACATTAAATCTCTAAATAATACAAGGCCCCGGTGAAGTGGGCCCACCACCTCCAAAAGACTAAAATGTTATGCACATCAATAGAATTGACCACTTCGCTGACTTTAGGTGATGTGGACAACAAGGCTACGGACATGGGAAAACAAAGATGAAGATCATGTGACCCTTTGGACAACTCGGGAAAGCGGGGTCCACTGAGGTAAGTATGCCATGACAGAACACAGGGAAGGGCGGTGCCTCACAAATGGGTATAGTGCAGGGAAACTACCACTAGTCATCTAACAAGTATCCCACAACTCACATCCATATCCGAAGACTCTGTGAGGTTCTTTTCTAGAGCCGCCAACCGGGTGTTCGACAAACCGTAGCTTGAGACTCTAGGGGGCAATCTTAAGCTTGTCCCTTGCTCCTTCTCACCTCCTTGTCCCGTAGGACTAGGTGAGGAATAACCACTACAAATACTAACATGTATGGCTGACCAGAATCCATGTGTGTTCATAAACACATTGCATGGATTTTACAATGAGTTTCATACTTAGCCCTTTTTGGCTAGATTTTACAATTTACAATACAATGGCCTTTTAGCCTGATTTACATTTCATTTCTTCATTTCTTCATTTGCATCAAGGCCCTCTTGGGATACATACATATCTCCAAAAATATAAACATGGTGCTCATACTGCAAAGGTAATGGGGGTGAGCAATACATGCTTCAATGACCAATGGGGAACATCCGGTGAGGCTACACAATCCTAACTGCATTGCAACATCAGGGGCAACCGACAAGAGTAAATCCCAGGTCTAACTGTGTATCTCACACACTAAAGAGCCGAGGCACAATAAACAGGGAGTCATGGCAAACTCAGAGATCAGTGGGGAAAGGGGTCCTCGAGATCACAAATCAGAATCCAAGTCGGGGAAGAAGTGTCATGGATGAGTCAGATGGGTGGAGAAAGTGATAATGGTGCTAAAGTCAGCTACCGAGGGGGCTAAGTGATCAAGTCTATGCCAAGTATAGAGGACATGACTCAGTGTGCATATACATAAGTCTAACCAAAGAGGTGGATGACATCACCAAGGGCCCAAACACATCATATCATAGCTAGATCACCAAATATATCATCTCATGCAAAGTTAGTGTACTAACAAGTATAAATAAGTCTAATCTACAACATGAGCAATAACCATCAAATGCAATACCTGCTGCACCATATACCTGCTGCTACTGAACCTGTCTCTGAGCTGGATCTCTGCTGAATCTGGGCATATAATAAACCAGCAATGTACTATGATAGTCTCGATCAGAATAAGACTAAGCAACTGTCTCAAATGGGCTTGTGTCAAAGCCTGGCAAGGAAAGGTATCCCTGTGGTAAATGGTAAGTGACAATGTGTGTGACACTGTCCAACTATCTGTCCCCTTTGATGTGTCTGCTAGGGGCAATCTGAACAAAAATGCCTCATATGAAGGCAACTGATCTCCGATCTGGAAAAAAAAGGTACTGTGCGGTCCTCGACCACACAGTCTGCAGTATGGTAGCTCCAACTAACATAAAATGTGATAACATATTACTCAAGTGATGAAGAATATGTCTTGAACTTTTGAAGAGCAAGAGGGAGGCTTGCTCAAATCAAGCATTGGTTCATGACACTATGGAACCAAGTGAACTATGGCACATAAGGTCTGCATATATACAAGGCTTTACCGATCATAAGCAAAATGGTGACTGGTCTACCCGAGATCCAGACAAAACATGAAGGCATATGCAAAGGATGTGCACGAGGAAAGAATGTGAAGAGTTTGTTTTCAAGAAGTGATAACAAAGCAAATGAGACCTTGAATCCAGTACATGAGGACCAAGGATGAAGACTTCAAAAAGTTCCAGACTAGATGAAGAAAAAGATCAAGGTCTTCAGAATCAGATGATGGAGAAGAGTATGCTTCTAGAAACTCTAGTAACTTCTGCAAGGAGGCAGAAACCAAGAGGGAACCTACAAAACACATGAAAGATAAGTATTTACTATCATTTTGAAAAATATTGCTCATAACAGTTACATGTAGATCTGTGATACAATTGTATTTTATGCGTTTATGTATGACCAAGATTGACTAGTAGTAGGCTCATGTATTACATGTTATAGGTAAGTGGCCTATAGTGTTGTACAATATCTCATGATCCCTAGATGGAGCTAGTCTAGGATGAAACCTATTTTCTAACATGATTAAGAGCAGTGCACGCTCTTAAGAATATGTTTTGGTAGAGATGGAAGGCATCTAGATAGTTATCGTGTGTATACAGGATATGGATGAGTGTTGTACTGGAGCATTGGCTAAGACGCATTGGTTACATGATTGTGTACATTATGCATAAGAAGTTGTCACTACATGGAATGTTACTAATCATATGACTAACTTGGAATTGTAAGAAAGATTGTGTGCTATGACCTACAAGAGAAGAATGATAAGACTTGTTCCAAAGACAAGTGACGAAGGTTCAATCAAATTTACAAAATCAACATACTACAGAAGTACAAGGCAAGGTTCGTGGTTTCTCTCAAAAAGAGGGAGTCGATTGTGAGGAGAAGTTGTTGCTATTGTAGCAAGGTACACTTCAATTAGAGCTATACTTGCGATAGGTGCAATGATGAAGTGGAAGGTACACGAGATGGACGTGAAGACAACTTTCTTGAATGGTGTAGTAGAAGTGATATACATGACAAGAAAACTCATGTGTGCAGAATAAAGAAGGCCTTGTACGGTTTCAAAAAGGTACCCAGGATGGAGTGTGGCAAAATCCAGAAGAGATATGCAGAAGAGATCCTAAAGAAATTCAGGATGATGGATTGGAAGGCCATGGCCACACCTATGGCATCGAATGTGAAGTTGTTGTGTGATACTTCTTCAGAATTGATGGATGCCACAATATACAGGCAGATGATTGGTTCGTTGATGTACTTGACGAACATGAGACCATATTTATGCTTTCTATCACACACTAAGTCAGTACATGGTAGAGTCGAGACGTGTTCACCTAGTTGCGGCAAAGCATGTGTTCAAGTACCTGAGGGGTACGATTGATTATGGCCTAAGATATGTTTTAGATTAGAAGATTAATCTGCAGGGTTATGCTGATGCAGATTGGGTAGGGATTTTCACGGATAGAAAGAGCACACCGGGGTGTTGCTTCAGTTTGGGATCGGGTATGATCTCATGGTTCAGTAGGAAGCAGACGAGTGTGGCACTTAGTACAGCCGAAGCCGAGTATATGGCAGCTTGTTCGGCAAGCTGCGAGGTTGTATGGCTTCGAAAGTTGCTTGTAGAATTGCTCGATCTCGAGTTAGAGGTGACTTGTATTCTCTGTGACAACCAGAGTTGTGTGAAGTTGTCTGAGAACCCAGTGTTTCATGACAAGTCGAAGTACATCGAGATCAGGTATCACTATATCTAGGATATGGTGTAGAAGGGAGCAATGAGGCTCCAATATATAGCAACAGAGGAGCATATAGCCGATGTATTGACCAAGCCTCTGTCAAGAGTGAAGTTCGATTACTTCAGGGACAAGCTTGGGGTGGTCCAGATCAAGAGGGAGTGATGAGTTCAAATGAGGTAGTAGGTAGTCATGGGTTATGTGACATAATTGAGTCTCCTAGGATACGAGAGGATCTGGACGTGTAGTGAGGTAATGCAGGTGGTTGCGATGTGCAACGTAATGGAGCTCTTGGGCTGAACCCACCAGATCGATTGCTCGGTTCATGGAAGAGGACAATTGCATCTAGTATGAAAAAGGATTAGCTCTGCAAGATAGTTGCATCTAGTATGAAAAAGGACTAGCTCTGTAGGACAATCGCATTTAGTATGAAAGAGGATCGACACTGCAGGATGGCTACATCCAGTATGAAAGAGGATTGGCTCTGTAGAGGTGCATCCAGCATGAAAGAGGAATGGCTCTATAGGATGTCTACATCTAGTATGAAAGAGGACTGGCTCTGTAGAGGTGCATCCGGTATGCAAGAGGACTGGTTCTACAGGATGGCTACATCCAGTATGAAAGAGGACTGGTTCTGTAGGATGGCTACACCCAGTATGAAAGAGGACTGACTCTGTAGAGGTTTGCATCTAGCATGAAAGAGGTTTGCATCTAGCATGAAAGAGGGCTAGCTCTGCAAGATAGATACATCCAGCATGAAAAAAGGCTGGCTCTATAGAAAGGCACATCCAACATGAAAAACGATTGGCTCTGTGGAGAGTTGCATCCAACATGAAAAAGGGCTGGCACGGCAAGGTTAGATACATCTAGCATGAAAAAGGGCTAGCTCTGTGAAACTTCTTGTGATATATAGATTTGGGAGATGTCAGATGTCAATAGTTAGAGTACAGAAGTGAAGCAGCTGGAAGACGATGGTGACAGTGTCAAAAGAATACCTTCCTTGTTAAGAGGGAGTGTTGAAGAATGTAACTTCAGAAGATATTATTATTTGTATAATTTGTATTATTTGTATTATACTTCCTTCGAGAATTATTATTGATGTAATTGATAATGTAAAAGTCATTGAAAGAGTCAATGCAAACCCTAACTGTTAGGTCGGCCTAGAAAGATCCAGAAAAATATATTTTATTGTTAACTAGACAAGTCGACCCTATTAGGAGAGCCAAGTCGGCCTTGTTGGGAAAAAGAACAAGTGAATGATTAGTATAAATGAGAGGCTTGCCTTCCTCATTTGGTCACCACACTCACTCATCGAGATCGCATGAGTAGAGAGATAGAGTAAAAGAGAGTAGCTACTTTTGGAGTCTTCTTGTTTTGGATTATTGCATGAGGATTACTATTGTACATTCTGACAAATCTATATTGAAGAAGTTTGCGAGGTTTTTTTTCCCGCGAGGTTTTTCCTAGGATAAATTATTGTGTACTATTGTCTAGATGTTGTGCTTGTTTATCTTTCAACAATCCTTATTGTTATTGCATTTAAAAGAGTCTAACAAGCAAAAGCATAAAGAAATATGATATTGGCTATAATGTGTAGATTACACTAATAATTCCAACAATCCCCCTTAAGCTTATGAATAAGATTATTAATAAGTTTATCCACAAGATTATGAATGATGATCCACAAGATTATGAATAAGTTTATCCACAAGATTATGAATGATGATCCACAAGATTATGAATAAGTTTGATGGATTTCATTGTCACAATAGAGATGAATGGGGCCCAATTGAAGAAGACCCAACTAATCAAATCTCATTTTCATCCAAACAATATTATTCCATCTAGAAGAGCACTGGCATACTCGACTTCCATAGAAGAGAGAACGATAGTGTGTTGCTTGTTAGAACACTACGAGATTGGTCTAGAACCAAGAGTCAACAAGTAACTAGAGGTGGAATGATGCCCATCAAGATCACCAACCCAAACTACATAAGAGAATCCTTGAAGATGAATAGGGGGTTTTGTTGCATAGTGATTGCCTGTGGGTGGTGCCCTTCAAATAGCGCAAATTATGCTTGACTGCTTTTTAGTGACTCTCATGGGGCGCTTGTAGATACTGAGAACAAAAACAAACAACAAAGACAATATTTGGTCAAGTATGGGTAAGGTAGAGAACATTGCCCACAAAAGAATGATAGATAGTAACATCAAATAAAGGAGAGGGACAATCTACTTGAAACTTCATCTCGGTGGGAAGGGGAGTGCTAAACAACTTATGATCCTCCATCTTGAAGCATTGAAGCGAGTCCATAGCATACTAAGGTTGAGAGAGAGAGAGAGAGAGAGAGAGAGAGATCCCACAAGTAGGCTAAGTATATGAACGCCTAAAAAGTAGTGAATTAAGATAAGATCAATGATTTCAAAGGACTCGTAAATCCTTAGCTTCAACTTCATAATCTAGGAGTTCGCCCTATTGGTCAAAGTACAATCATCCACATATAACACAATATAAGGATTTAAATATCCTAGTAAAAAATATAGAGATCAGTCTCACTCTTGCGATGAGAAAATCCACAACTAAGAAAAAAATTATGGATTCTCTCATATCAAACACAAGGTGCCTACTTTAGTCCATAAAAATATTTCTTAAGTTGATGGAGCAGTGGTGTTGAACCTTCTTGAACCAAGTCGAGTGGTTGCTAAATATATATTTATTCTTGAAAATCACCATGAAGGGAAGCACTTTTGGCATCTATCTAATGAACCTCCCATCTCTATGAAGCAACTATAGATAAAATCATACAAATAGAGTCCATCTTGGCAATTGGAGAAAATGTTTCATTGTAGTCAATAACTTCTTTCTATGAGAAACCTTGTGAACAAACTTTCCCTTATGCTTGTTGATCTATCCATCATAACCATATTTGGTCTTGTAAACCCATTTACAACCCACTGTATTATTACCCTTAGTAAAGGAACAATTTCCCACTTTTTATTTTTTATGAAAGCTTCATACTCAACAACAATAGTTAGTTCCCATTCAAGGGAGTTTTCGGTTTGATTATAATTAGATGTTAAATTTTCAGAATTTACTTCAATCTGATCTAGGATGTTAACTGAGAGAACAACATGTACAACAAATCTACATCATATCAATCATGGACACAATAATGCAAGCACACAAGGGACACAAAGTTTACTTGGGGAAAACCATAAAGGTGAAAAACCCCAATAACTTCCTCAGAGATAGATAGATCAATGATACAACCAGAATACAAGAGATAGTCTTCTCCTGGCAGCAGAGCCTCCTCCTCCACAAGTGCGCCACTCTCCAAAGTGTGAGTGAGAGAATAGAATGTGTAAAATGAGAGAGACATACTCTCTATTTATACACTAACTTGACTTGACCTTTACTCAACTAGGTCGGCCTCAACTTAACCACTTAACATAATGCTGACTGGGCCGACCCCCACTAGGGTGGTCTAATAACCCTTTGACCCACATGACTTATACAAGGCCGACCCCAACAAGGTGGTCTAATAACCCATCAAGTATAAGTTACGACACTTACAATATAAATGACGACACTTCCGTATAGAGGAATAATAACATCTCTATAGGAATACAACCACTTCTGTATAGAGGAATAATAACATCTCTATATGAATACAATATAAATATATGTGAAATACATTTCGAAGTTACATATACATCAACACTCCCTCTTAACTAGGAAGGTATTTCTTGACACAAGTCTTCTAGCACAAGTCATCTTCTCTGGATCATCGTCACTGGATAATTGTCATCGAGTCATCATTATCGTCACTGCTGCTGCTATCTCAATCAATCTCTAAATCTACTCATCATAGGAAGTTCTACAGAGCCAGTCCTTTTTCATACTGGATGTAGGCCCACCAACTGCAGGTCTTCATCATCACTGGCCATACTGTGGAATCCTCAGGACTTATTACGTGCGTCACAAAACCTGGCTGCAGCATCCCAGGCTATTACAAGCACATAGCTCTACCTGTTGGATCTCCCAGGAGCACATTACATGTGACCCATCACAAAAACTCGCTGAAGCATCCCAGGTTGTTACGAGCACACAGCTCTACCTGTCAGATCTCCCAGGAGCACATTACATGTGATCTCACCACAAAACCTGGCTGAAGCATCCCAGGCTGTTACGAGCACACAGCTCTATTTGTCGGATCTCCCAGGAGCACATTACATGTGGTCCACCACAAAACCTGGCTGAAGCATCTGAGGCCTTTTTCATCCTGTCCAGATCTCCCAGAAGCAAATTACATGTGGTCATGGCAAAACCTGGCTGAAGCATCTGAGGCCTTTTTCATCCTGTCTAGATCTCCCAGGAGAAAATTACATGCCATAGGACAAAACGTCGCAAGAGCATCTCAGGATGTTACGGGTACACAACTCCGACCTGAAGATCTCCCAGGGCATAAATTACATGTCCTCCCAGAGCAATGTCTCGAAAGAGCATTCCAGGTTGTTACGGGTACACAACTCCGACCTATAGGATCTCCCAGACATGCTCATTTGCACAACCTGATCCACGGCCACAAAGTATCATCCTGTTACTCACCATAAATCATCCTAATGTACACATGATCATCATGATCATCATCACTGCATCGTCCTGATGCATGTCATCTAGAGAAGCTCGTCATCCACGATCATCATGATCATACAATGCATCCACCTGATGCATACCAAGTATCTACCTGATACATATCATCATACATGATCTACTTGATCATACAATGTATCCACCTGATACATACGCAGATACATGATCCACACAATGTATCCACCTGATACATATCAACATACATGACCTCAGTATCCACCTGATACATATACAGATACATGGTCCAAGCATCCAACATTATGCATATACAAAATACATACAAATGATCCAACTGATCATATCCAGCATCCAACATGATGCATACATACATAAATGATTCAACTAATCATATCCAGCATCCAACATGATGCATATATATATAAATGATCCAACTGATCATAACAAGCATCCAACATGATGCATATACATATACAGAGTAGTAACTGGAGCATCGTCCTGATGCTCATCATCCATGATCCTCCTGATCATCATAGCATCGTCCTCTTCAGATCATCTCATCGTCCACGAAGCACAGCCCAGATGCACATCATCCATCACTTACACCACCGACATGGGAGAACACATCTACCACCATTCGGGGAAGGCTCCAGCCCTTACTTTTTCACCATGGGAGAACACATCTACCACCATGTGAAAAATGGCTCAGCAATTACATCATGACCAAGGGAGAACACATCAACCATGTCAGAAAAGCTCATGTGCATCTGCATCTTCCGGACTCATCACTTCCCTTTGGAAGGAACCTCGATCTAAAGTGCACCAAGCCTCTCTCTGAAGTACTCAAACTGCACTCTGGCCAACGGCTTGGTCAATACATCTGCAACCTGCTCATCTGTCGCAACATACTCTGCTTCGACTGTACTTAGTGCTACGCAGGACTCCTTCCTGCTAAACCAAGAGATCACACATGATCCCTATCTGCAGCACTGCCTGCCCAATCTGAATCAACATAACCTTGCAGGTTAAACGTTTGATTCACATCATACTTGAGCCCATAATCAACTGTACCCTTCAGGCACCTTAGAATATGCTTTACAACAACCAAGTGAACACTCCTTGGATCCGTCAGGAACTGGCTCAATGTGTTCACTACAAAGCAAATATCTGGTCTCGTGTTCGTCAGGTACATCAAGGACCCAATCATCTGACGATACATAGTGATATCAACCGGCTCAGATGAAGCATCACACAGAAGCTTCAGGTTTGATGCCATAGGTGTGGCCATAGCCTTGCAGTCCATCATCCTGAACCTCTTCATGATCTCTACTGCATACTTCCCTTGTCCAAGGAAGATTCCATCTACACTCTGCCACACCTTCATGCCAAAAAAAAATAGTGCATCATCCCCAAGTTCTTCAACTCGAACTCGGCAGCAAGCTTCTGCTGCATGTCGGCAATCAATCTATCCTCACCTGTTACAAACAGGTCATCCACATAGTAGTATCACTGGATTGCCTTCTTCAACCTTGTAGTAAAGGTTGGAATCCGCTTTATTCTTGGTAAAGCCCAAATTGGATAGAAAGCTGTCTATCCTACCATACAAAGTTCTGCACACATATATGACTACACCATTCAAGAAAGCTGTCTTGAAATCCATCTGGTGTATCTTCTATTTCATCACTTTTATATTTCTCTATGCTGCCATCTGTAGCATGCTTGATCTAATAGTTCCATTTGGAAGTCACAACAGACTTCCCTTCAGCTCTTGGGACCGCATCCCAAACATCGTTCTTCATGATCGACGGATCATGGCATTCTTCCCGTATCTTGGGAACTTCAATATCTTCAATAGATAATTTTGTTGCTTGAACAAATGTTGTAGTCCTTCTTTTGTAGGTGATGGTATACGATCTTTCCTACACAACAAGTTAAATTGCATGATTAGAAAACATCTCATAGTTTTCAGAACAAATTCTTACACATAAGGAAATATGTCAGACAGTCATGCAATTATCTTAGCCAATGCTTCAATACTACATTTATCCATATTCCATAACTTTCTAGATGCCTTCCAATCTCTACCAGAACATTGTTAAGAGTGTGCACAACTCCTAACATGTCAGCAAATAGGTTTCATTCTAGATAAGTAGCAATGGAATGTTGTACAATGCCATAGGCCACTTACCCATCAAATGCATATTAGTAGTAAGTTGTTCATTAATGCAATCATTCTAATATGCATAATACACATCCTAAATCTAGGAACATAAGCATATACATCATTGAATAATATTATTTAAACAAACAAGTATGTAAGGAATGGTAATTAAAATACTTATCTTTGTTTGTTTGTTGGGTGGACTCCCTCTGAGTCTTTGTTTCCTTGCAGGAGCTGCTGAAGTAGCTTCTTCTACACCTTTCTGTTGTGGAATGCAGAAGGATGGTCAACTCCCTCTGGATATCTGCATCCTTGCAGAAACTACTGGAGTATGCTCCTTTGCTTTCTTCCAGGAACAACTAGAGTGTGCTCCCTCTTGATCTTTGCTTCCTGGATTACCTGTCCTTGAACTTACATCCATCGTTAATCACTATGCATGCTTATTAGTATCATCATTGTGTTATCCTTGAGGTCTCATACATAATCACACATTTATTAGTATAATATTAAACATGTATAGTCATGATCATTCACAGATAACAAACATTAGTATTCAAGGTTTCAGGGAAGTCTTCTTTTACTCATACATATTCTTATTTGATCATAGGACTCTTCTGGTTAGTTAAATCATCAATCAAGATAAGAGATATAATATGCATAAAACCCATGATTACTCAAACCTATACCTTCATGATTATTCTGGTTAGTCATATCATCAATTATGGTAAGAAACATAATATGCATACAACCATGACTATTCAAACCTATGACTTCATGAATAATCATTATCAACAACACAACAGCATAAGATCCTAACACAAGGTAGGATTCTAGCTTGATATAGGAAAAACATACCTGGATTAGCATACTAGCTAGTTATGTCTAACATACCCGCATAATGTCTTATGGTTCTCTTCAGTGACTTGTGCTAGTAACCTGCATGTCTCATAGGTTAACCATTGTAGAACCAAGTTATACATACCTTGAAAGTAGATATTCTATGTGATCCATGACAATGGATGAATCTTTGTCTTCATGTCACCATGATCATATGTTCTTGAAGTAGAACATGATTTGTCTTTCTTGGTGTATCTTTTATGTTAGCAAACAACATAAACCTCATACAACACCATAATGCATTAGTACAATCATAAGTGTCAACACCCTAACCAATGAATATCTTCTATCATGCATTCATAATTTTGTTAAGGTGATCCGACAAATCTAAAATCAAGATTGTACTAACAGTAATAACATGAAGACAAACATACCATAAACTTAATCATAAACAAATATCGAAACATACCTCGATGAGTCATACCTGTCGAGATCGCTTGTAATCTTCTTATGTAAGGCCTTAGCCTCATCTCCCTCTGAAACAGGAACTTCTTCACTTATGCAGGTGACCAATCCATCTTCTTCTAGGATTAACCCAATCCACTTGATTTGCAAGAACTGGACCTGGAGCTGGATTAGGGTTTGTCAGAGAAACCCCAAAAATTCAAACTTCCGAAAGGATAGAAATATGCGCCTTGATGAGCTGATCAAGCTGGTATATTCATAATTTGAAAACTGCAAAGTTTCACTCCTCAATTTTGCCTTTGAAACTTCCAAATTCACTGGACGTGACCCTGAACTGGGGTTTGATGAAGCCCACTCTTCTACCCAATCAAAAGGTTTGATCCAAAGCTCTAAGCTTCTATTTTTCTGAGGAGCTTCCAGCCATGGTCACAGATTTCAAAAAATTCCCATTTTGACAGAAGCCCTAATTTTCCACTTTTCTTATCAAAGTCCCGAACTAGGGTCTGATCAAACCCGGCCTTCTATCCAACCAAAAATTATGATCTTGGTCTCTAAATTTTGATTTTGATGAGTAGCATTCAGCCATGGTCTCTGATTACAAGAATTCCAACTTTCTGCGAAACGCTAAATTCCGGAAGCCATGAATGAAGGTGCTCAAAAATAATTTTGTTTTGACAGAAATATGTACCTGATTGTTTCTGGTGTAACTCCACACTATTCGATCCACATGGTATAAAAAATTTTCCTAAGATATCCTGACTTGTCATCTTTCCATCCCAATAGGTCTGACCTCAATTGGATTCTCTGAGAGAGAGTTATGCCAAGTGTCGCAACGTGACCTGTTTATGGGATAAAAGAGGAGAGCGAATTTGTACGCCATGCCACGTGTCATTGGTTCAACTTCGGACTCTAAAAAAGTTTCTTGAGATAGTACAGTCTATGTACTACCTGTCACTTTTTACGAAATTTCATTTGGAGCTTCCTAGCCCAAGTTATGACCTTTTTTCCAAGGTCACCTGTGTTTGACTCAGATTTGGAAGAGGCAGAAACCCTATATTGTACAAATCATAAATCACAAAGTAAAACGAATTAGAGGTTTTCCTTTGGACACAAGGTACATGGGGATCTAATATTCGACCTGTAAACTTTTCAGACCCGAAAACTTCGCCAAAACAGATTTATAGCGAAAATCCTACGATGACTGGTTTTTGCTATATCAAGCCCTAGCATCGTAAGTGCAACAAGTGTCATACATGCCATATCATGCCTTCTTTCAGGCTAGCTCTGATACCATGTTAAATTTTCAGAATTTACTTCAATCTGAACTAGGATCTTAACTGAGAGAACAACATGTACAACAAATCTACAGCATATCAATCACGGACACAATAATGCAGGCACACAAGGGACACAGAGTTTACTTGGGGAAAACCATAAAGGTGAAAAACCCCAATAACTTCCTCAGAGATAGATAGAGCAATGATACAACCAGAATACAAGAGATAGTCTTCTCCTAGCAGCAGAGCCTACTCCTCCACAAGTATGCCACTCTCCAAAGTGTGAGTGAGAGAATAGAATGTGTAAAATGAGAGAGACACACTCGCTATTTATACACTAACTTGACTTGACCTTTACTCAACTAGGTCGGCCTCAACTTAACCACTTAACATAATGCTGACTGGGCCAACCCCCAATAGGGTGGTCTAATAACCCTTTGACCCACATGACTTATACAGGGCCGACCCCAACAAGATGGTCTAATAACCCATCAAGTATAAGTTACGACACTTACAATATAAATGACGACACTTCCGTATAGAAGAATAATAACATCTCTATAGGAATACAACCACTTCCGTATAGAGGAATAATAACATATCTATAGGAATACAATATACATATATGTGAAATACATTCCAAAGTCACATATACATCAACATTAGAGGGGTCTCTACTAATGTCAATCTTGGTGAGAAGACCCTGTGTAGTAGGTAAATGTCAACAGGACCAATTTCACTTTTAGGAAGGAAACAAACAATGTTTAAAAGAGTAGATAAAGCCCATTTGGCTACAAGCCTTCGCCTTTTTGGAGTAGATGGAAGAACATCTTCAACATTATTGAGTTGCAAAACAATAGGAGCATTAGGAGGTGCAATCATTATAGAAGAAGAGATTTTAGGTGAGTTTGTGAGAGTCTCACCCATCAATGTGTAACGTCCCCATTTTGACCCCCTTTTTTTCATTAAATCGTAAATGATGTAAATATTGTTATTTAATCATGGTGAGGAGCTCAAGGCCAAGGCCCCACCATTGATTTAACATTTTATGTATCGGCAATAAAAAATAGATGCCTATGGTTCTTGTGTTGGACATGCACAATGTAAATTAAGACATCATGTAAATACGAACTTTAATGAAATACCCACAACTAGCTATGCAATGCAACAAAGAGATGGGGGCATCATTCTACAAGGAATAGGGAGGGAAATTATTCAAACCCTTGAACCAATGGTGATAAGCCAAATGTCAATGAATGAACCCCAACCACCCATTCTGACTTATGCACCCAATCATTTAATTCTTCCAGGAGTTGGTTGAGGCAGTTAATGCCTTGGGAATGAAGAGGTATGGCAGCCAATTTCGTGCATGGGCAAGCCATCAACCTGGAAAAACGTACTTTTGCTTCTGGGGCAAGAAAACACCCATGAAATGGTGCCCAAAGGCATTCTGAACCCATAGTCTTTCCTCTCTCACGTAGTCTAAAGTAGTTGAGTCTGTCTCCTTCACGTTTTCTACCATTTTCCTATCTTTTCCATAGCTGGGAGCTTGTTTTTGTATTGTACAGTGGCTGGGAGAAAAGGAGTCATGTTTTGAGAGTTTATAGAGGTCGTTTTTGCCCCTAAAATGCAGATAAACGTTTTCTGAAAATGAATGGCTCTCCCAGGGTTTATTTCCCATCTACCAGTTCGTTTTGGTTACCCACACTTTTCAACACTTGTATTTTTGTTGTTGGGTGCATCCCTGCATTGGTTGAACTGTGAGCAAGAAATTAGGAGTGGAAGTGGACCTGAATTGGCTTGATAAACCTAGTGAGGGGGATAACCTCTCAAGAAGATCAAGAGGGCTGGCTACTCTTCTATGCACACCTTGAACAATATTAGATTGGAAGGTATGGCCTGAGGGACTGTATAGTAGTGAAGGGAGTACTTCCATGTGCCAGGTGTGTAGGTATTGTGGGAGCTAGGCTAGATAGATCTTGCAGAGGGTACCCATATCTCTATGGATGATCCCACTAGCTTAGCAATTCTTCCTTCCATTTCCTAACAGCCTGATAAAACCAACTGTAGATTGGCTTGGCTGATTTGGTGTGTCTTTGGGCTATGTGTGAGTCTGTTGTTCCCTAATTCCTTGTAGAGATCATGCCCAGCTCGGGGGTGGCAGTGTGTTGAGATATTGATGATCACAACTGGCCTATGGTTGGGTGGAACGTTGCAGTTGCATAGCCAGTTGCTCGGGGCTACTTTGTTATAAGATAAGTACTCTCTTGTGTTAACTTTGCAATTATTTATTTGATGAATATCTTGAATGTATGATGGATGTGTAATTGAAATTACTTCCACTGTGTTTTCTTATAATTATACATTTCCTTATGTCTTTTTATATTATGTGAATGCTTATTTTAAAAGTTCACGGGGCTAGATGCCCTGGCTTTAGTCTAACGTTCTCTCCATCGCACCGGTATGATGGGTGGGGACGTTACACAATGTCCCTCTAACTTTTCAATAGAGAAAGAATGCTTGAGGAAACACATGTATGAGGAGAATCATCATCAGAGTGTGGAGGAGACAGATCCACTAAAACTACCTACAGAACATTTGTAAAAAGCAATGGGAAAGATAATGATGGACCATGGCATCATCAAGTACCAAATCTCTTTGTTTTATAACGTCATGAGTGGAGGGATCATATAGATGTTATATGCCTTTGAAATTTCCTTGTAATCTACCAGAAGACAACAATGACTTTTGGGTTCCAATTGGTTTTGTTTTGTCTTGGGAATATGCCGATCTAAAAATTATAAAATGAAATACTGAAGGTTTGTAGCCATGCCATTTCTAATATGGAGTCATACCTCGAACTTCGTACTATAGTTTAACCATTAACAATTCAACACATGCTCACATTGTAGTTTAACATTTAACACTTAACAGTTCAACTCTTCATTAATTGTTAATATAAGAGTGGAATTATAATAGAAGCATATACAATATTAACTCATATTATTCATAACTTTACCATCACAAGACAATAGACACATTCGTGAATCTTTAGCCCAAATGTTTCTTCATATAAATAAATTTAAACTCAATTTGTATAAACTAGAACGATTTTGCAGAGCGAGACAAAGTAGATAATGGAGAAACAAATTTGTTACTATTGTTCCACGTAATCTTTTGAATGAAAGTTGATGTCACACACGTTACTTAATCAACCTTAAAAAAAACACATATATTGAGGCCATGAACTGAGAATTTTAACTCATGGTTTAAAATTTATCTATATCATTTTGTTTCATCTATACTTTTGTGTTAAACACTTGCTTGTTAAACTATATTTGTTGACACTAGTAATTTTCATACAACTAGTGAGGGAATGAGGATGATCACATGGGGTGTGTGTGTGTGTGTGTGCGTGTCATGTTTTTTTATATCATATGTTATGTTTTAAATTTGATATATACTTCAAGTTGCTTACAACAAAGAACGAATGTTATTTTAAGCTTTTGAAGGGGTGTATGCATATGATGTGAGTTGCACTAACAATTACTTCTCCCTAGAATTTTGGTTCTATTTTCTTGCCTTGAAGTATACATCAAGCCATTTCTAGAATAGCTTTATTCTTTCGGATTGCTACTTCATCTTCCTATGAAAGAGTCACATGCCAAGAGATCCCGTGATCTTCAAGAAATGTTTGGAAGCATTGTTGGTATAACTTCACAACTAGTCCCAAGACACTTGATGTTTGTCTTAGTTTGATTCTCCACTAATATTTTCAAATCCTTGAATTTTACAAAAGCATCATCCTTGGATTGAATGGTATATATCCAAGTAAGATGAGAAAAGTTATAAGTAAAATAAGAAAGTATTTAGCTTCCCCAAGAGATTTAATGGTCATAGGCCTACAGATGTCACTCTGAGCCATTCCAAGAAGTTGAGACATACGTATTTCTTTAAAAAATGATTCTTGATGATATTCCCTCAATATACATCATTCACAGACAACACTAGGTGGTTCAATTTGTGAAATGTCTTCAACCATTTGCAAACAACTCATATATCATAGGGACCCGAAGTTTATATGAAGCAAATGTTGATGCCAAAATATGTTAGTTTTGTCAATGTTAGCCACCATAGCAACAAATCCATTTCATGTTGAAAGAGAACTAGGATTTTGTGATGAAAGAGAACTAAGCTTCCCCAACTTTTACATATGGATGGATTCATCACAATATTTGGAGGAAAGCACCTTAAAATCATCGCCAATTTCTTTTTATTGTCCATCGATGTGGCCAAAACACCACCTTATTATTGGTGTGAGTGATGTGGTGAATAAAGAGAATATTGAGCCCTACTCATAGAACATGAAGGACTTCCCCAAATAGCAGTGTCAATGAGAACATTTGTACAACCTAAAAGGGCTAGAATTGATTTATTACTAATAATCACTTTCTCGCCACTGTGTTAATGTTGATAATCAAAGAGAAGATAATGGTGAATTTCGTCATATACCCAATAGCTCCAAAGTCAGTGATCCATTCATGTGAAGTGGAGGAGAACCAATATACAAAGTGCACAACTAGATGTGCACTCTAAGATGGATCCACTAGGTGCTTTTCACGACCTTTATAAGATCCAAAAAATAAATTAATTTGTACTTCTAGAACCCCTAGAAAATGATGTTCCAAGAAAACCCTATTTATGCACTGTAATATATGATGCCACTAGCCAATAGTTTTTGGATCAGCCAAGAGAATTGAGAAAATAAGGTTCACACCTGCTCTGATAACGTGTTGAGATTCACAAATGGAAGTAATGAATCAAATGGAATCGAAACAAACCCAAACTTTGCAATAATTCAATCATGAGTGTGCTAGAGGGAGATAACCCTAGTGCATTAGAGAGATAAATATGCCCAATTACAAGTGCACTACACAATAAATGCACTAGTACACATAAAAGAAAGAAATGCCAAGCACAAGATAATGCCAAAGATATAGATGCCCTTAGGCATAAAGACACTTTATCAGGGAGATAAAAAAGATCACAAGACTCAAATGATACAAATGAGAGATTGAGTTGTCTATTTATGCACAATGCAAGTGAGGCATCCCTTCAAGAGGGGGTTATGGGCACACATCCAAAGAGGGTTATTGATCACATAGATCAAGTTTGACTAGATCAACCTTAACCATACCTAGTAATACAATAAAAGAATAAAGATATATGGCCTTAGCATAATTGCAAGTAATATTGATGCAAGAATCATGAGCACTACACTAATAATTGCAACATCTCTCACACACACAAACATAATTGAAATACATTTTTTTTAATTATCCATGAATGACAATAAAAATGAAATTGTTTTACAATAACAATAAAGGGTTTTAGTTGGCAAGGCAACACCTTTATATTGGAGTAGTCTATTTGTTAGAGGTTTTGGATTTTCAAGTGTATTTTTATTGGGATCTGGTGATTTTTCTTTCCAAAATCTGAATTTTGAAGTGTTCAAATCGTGTTTTTGAATGCATAAATGAATTCAGCATCTTCAAAAACCGTTGGGACACCCAGATCGTGTAAGTTTAACAACTATCATTTCAAGAATTAATCTAAAATTTCTAACTTATTATGTCAAAAACAATCAGAAAAGATATTGCTTTTATATTTAAAGCAAAATGGTACAAATAATAAATGTGTTATTCAATCATATTGCCATATTCTAAACGTTCTACTAATTTGAATTAGATTTTTTCCTCCACCAAAAGATAACGAGAAAGGAAATTGACATTTTTATTTGAAATCCTGTTAGAATCATTTTGGATTAACTGAGTTGTATATATTAACCATTAACATTGCAAAATCAGATTCTAATATGGATATTTTAAAGTGTTGAATCAATTTTTGCATAAAAACAACAATTTCAATAATCCAAATAATCCAAAATTGCAATTTTGGTGATGAAAAATTGGAAAAGTTCAAAATCTATAACATTTAACTTTCTTCAATATCACGCCATGCCAGCCAAGTCAAAATGGCAGAGCAAAAAACTTTACCAAACATAACTGCGTTAAACATTGTTTGGTCGGAAAACCAAACACAAATCTTTGAATCACAAAATATGTCAATGACTTGAACAGACTCAAAACTGTGCTATTACTTATTACTTATTCGGTACTTAGATCAATCACAGATCATAAAATTGAAGAACAATTAAATTTCATTACCAGAAAGAACGATAAAATGTATACCAATAATACAGAAAATACTAAGACCGTGTTTATGGCATAAAACCCCTGAGCAGGCTTGCAGGTTAAGTTCAAAATCCTACAGCTCTAGGGCAACTCTGGGGCCACTGGGACAAAATGTGCAGTTGTCGAGTCTATAGCCACCTCTAGAAAAACACACTCGCACCATTCAGCGTCATAATTGGTACAACTTCTCAAATTCTTAGGGCATACATATTATAGGTTCAACTTAGGGTTAGGTCGCACCATTCAACCTCGGAACTGGTACAACTTCTCAAATTCTTAGGGCATACATATTTATAGGTTCAGCTTAGGGTTAGGTTGCACCATTCAACCTCATAACTGGTACAACTTCTCAAATTCTTAGGGCATACATATTTATAGGTTCAACTTAGGGTTAGGTCGCACCATTCAACCTCGTAACTGGTACAACTTCTCAAATTCTTAGGGCATACATATTTATAGGTTCATCTTAGGGTTAGGTCGCACCATTCAACCTCATAACTGGTACAACTTCTCAAATTCTTAGGGCATACATATTTATAGGTTTAGCTTAGGGTTAGGTCATTACTTGATTCATCTCTTAGGCCTCGATCTGTGTTCCAGATTTTCCATTCCAATGTTGGCTTTGGCATCTCATTGATCCTAAAATATTCTTGACCACAAACAATATATATATATAAGTATTTTGTACTACAACATTAAATATCATATATGTTAGGATATATACAGTTTTATTTAAATACCTTAAATTGGAGAGTATTTAAATATATCAAACTTCAAATATAATATTTAATGTTACAATGCAGGTACTTATTGCTTACCGTGCTGTAATAACTCGCTGTGACTACTTTTTAAAATTTATTGTAAACATGGCATCTTCTGTGATCAACCAAGTACAGCATTTAACTGTCTATTGCTTTCTTTATATTCCTATGGGCTCCATTATTCTTTGCATTTGCACTTAAGTGTTTTATAGGTCTACAAATATGTGTCAAATCTAGGTATGGTCAGAATTATATAATATATTCATTCAATACATAGGGGTTCAACAAATGCATCATGTTACTTACATTGAACATGGGTGGGGAGGGTAACAATCATTCCTCCCAACCACCCAAGCTACATCCAATGGATCATTTCGACCATCCATTTATCAAACTACTTTTTAATTGGACTATCTCCATAGTTGTTGAAATTTTAGGATGACAACTAGTTAACCAAAGAATTGGAAAAAGTGATATGCCACGGCTCAATGTTATTGATCTAATCTTCATTGTGTAAATTAACAAGGAGGCAAAGTGGCATTCTTAAATTCTTTTATATGAGAAATATAGAAATTTTGAATATGGTTAAGAAACATTTTTTAAAATATTTTTAAAATTACCTTCTTATGTATTAGAATAATATTTATCAGTGTCATTCTCTCCACTTTTGGTTTGGGATGGAGATCCATCTCCACGAATCCTAAATTATTGGAGTTTCTTTGTCATCATTTTTACTAAGGGTTTTTAATGCAGGTTTAAATTTTATTGCGGATGGGTTTTTATTTTACTACACCACCATAGGCTACCATGGGCATGCAAGGGGTGGGGGAAAAGTGGGGGTGGAGATTGGACAAGTAGGCTAGCGAGTGAAGAGTCCTGGAAATCTCGAAATTGTATTTATTAGAGGTCAACTTGTCAACTGAAGGATTCAACCCACTCACAAACTGAAAGGATGGGAAGAAAGGTGCATCGGAATGCGATCAACAGTTGCTTCGCCCATTCATTGTCTAGTTGAGTAATGTGTTCCTTGAGATTGGGAATTGGCCCTTAACCAATCTCGTGAAATTCATCTACCAACCTAGGTAGATGGATAGGCACTATATGAGGCCTATGCTAGATTGATGTGCGTGGTTTGCTGAGAGACAAACTTTGGAAATAAGTACCTTCTCGGGCAAGGTGGAGCGAGGAGAGGAGGAGATGCAATTTTTTATTTAAATTGTTTTTTTAAACTTTTATTTTAAATTATAAGTTTATTTTCTTATAAAAGGCAACAACCACTTAACCTGTGGTTAATGGCCTAAAGTTAAGTGGTTGTGCTAGTAATGAATTGTAAAGGGAAGTGGAGTTTTATCCATATAATTTGAATGAGAATTCATGGGTTTTAAGTTTCTAGGAACCAAAAGATCAATGTAGCTAACATCTAAAAAATGGTCAAGCTCGATTCTTCGACAATTTTGGCAAGATAGATTCCATTTTGTCACAACAACTTAACCAAGATTTATCTTTCCAAGTCCACTCTTATGGACCAAATAACCAAATAAGGATAAAAAAGACTTAATTCAATTATGCCATACCTAATTGAAGTGAAAGTGTGAATGGATAAGAAGTCTTTTTTAGGGGGGCAACCTCCTACAATATATCAAATGCACAAGATGAGTTGGGTATTCAAATGAGTCTCCTTGATGTATATATAGGAGATAAAGAGGGCTAAAATGCAATAATAATAAGTCGACATGCATATAAATATTGTAAGAATAATAAAAGAGGGTTATGGTTAGGGGCTTAACATGCCCCTCCCCTTCAAACCAACATTTCCATCAATGTTGATCAACTGTGGATGCTTCTATACGAAGAACCCATCTTTTGGAGTTACATCTTTGTTGGTAGGATATTCCACTTAATGAGGTACTCAATAATTTCTTGATTCATGTTTTAATAATTGTTTCAGCTTCTAGCATGATGTTTCTCTCTTCACCCATCTTTGGAAAAATAGTTTGAACTAGGATCTTGTCATCGATTACATTTAAATAAGAAACAAGGAAGACTGGATATACAAATGAAGGCTAAGGCAACTTTATTATATAAGTGGTATTGGTGTTTGATCACGAAGATGTGATAAACAAAGCTTTCTTAAGGGTTATGTTGCATAAGAAATAGATCAATTGATGTAGACTAAAGGAGCCATGAAAATACAACACATTCTAATCTACTATATGCTATGTAAATTGAGGAATGCAATCAAAAGCTTTAAAGACATAACATATAATAAAAAAATGTTAAATTCTATATCAATAAAACAAGGGGAACATGAATTACAACACCTTGGTAACAGTGGGTTGAAGTAGATGGACTCTAAATCTATCCCAAGGGAGGGTTCTTCTCCTCCTCTAGTGTTGCACTCCAAGATATAGTAGAAAGAAAACCAGACACGAATGGAAGCTCTCTCTTTGGAAGAAGTTCAATAGCACAACCTTGATTATTGTGAGTGATATTATAGATGACCTTGGTGACTTTATTTATAGGAAAGTTTGTGGACATATCTTAGAAACAACTCCAATGTGAATAATTTATTTACATTGATGAATTAATGGGATGATGATAGGTATAGGACACTAGGTCGTAGGCTAGTTTTAGTAATAATGAATTGGTGATGTTCACTTTTAGGCGACTATGCCACTTTGAGAGGTGAACAACATTAATGGGCTCACTAAGATAATTGTTTTCTATTTTTGAGACCATAGAATGAATTTTTAAGGGAAAAGTGTGCATTGCTTGCAGATTATTGGACAAATTTTGTGAGTTAACTTTTCTAGTCAAATTAGTATCTAGGTTGGATTTTGGTCACAGTGTTGAGGTCATATGGTGATGGAAATGAAGGAAATGGGGTTAAAGTTGTCGAAAATGATATGTAAAGGTGATTATTCTCATGACAAAGTGAGGAAACAAAATTAGGTTATTAATAGGAAGCCATATTGTCAATAATTTGAAACACCTTATAGGGACCATAGTACTTGGGTACTAATTTATTATCCTTCTTTTATTTCTTGTGGGATGTATATTTGTATGGATATAGCCTCGGAAATACCCAATACCCCAATTCAAGTGCCTTTCACTACAATGATGATTTGCTTGTTGTTTCGATATGTTTAGTGGTATAGCCAAGTTACCCTTGAATTGTTGAGGGACCTCTTGTTAGTGTTCAATGTGATCCTTCACTGCTTGAACCTTAGGTTTCCCTCTTGAGTGCGATGAGATGGATGGAGGATGATTCCCATAGAGTGCCATAAATAGGGACATTTTGGATGAAGTATAGAAGGAAGTGTTGTACCACCATTTTCCCAAAGGTAACCATTTGACCCATTGTGATTGTTTATTAGATGCAATGAAATGTCGATAGCCTTCCAAAAATTTAGTCACAATCTCAATTTTTCCATCATATTGGGATGGTAAGAGGAGTTTTCAACCAGTTGAGTAGCTAAACAAGAAAAAGTCTATATAAAATTACTAGTTAAGATTGGATCTTTGTCACTTACAATAATCTTGGGGTTTCCATGTACCTTCTGAACTATTTCCATGAATGTTATGGTTATTGTACATTCTTTAAAAGGATGAAAAAATGTGTGAAAAATGGGCATACTTTTTGAGTCAATAAATCACCACCATGATGGCATTCTTCTCTTTAGGCTTTGGTAGACCTATGATAAAATCCATTGAGAGCAATTCCCAACTCTGACTTGGTATGGCTAACCATTCTAAAAGACCCAATATCTCAATCATATGTCCTTGTTCTATTAACAAAACAAGCACTTCATCACAAAATTTTGAACATTAATTTTAATACCTTCCTAGAAAAAAATTTGATTGTCCCCCTTCAGGAGAATTGTGCAACTATGAAAAACCTTCTATTTGAGTTAGGAATTTTCACATAAATATAGGTGATCCTTGCACTAGAGTCAATCATTCTTCCACACAAATTTATATGATCTAATAGTGTCTTGTTGTAGTTGTTGAATGAGTTTCCATGTATTTTGGTCTTGCTACCATTCTATCCTTACTTCTTTTACCCAACCAATTTGTAGAATAGAAATAAGAGATAGTAAGGCCTTGATTCCCTCTTCTTTCCTTGAAACTACATCTTCCACCACATTCTTTTCCTTTTTGTAGATAATTTCAAAGTCACAACCTAGCATCTTTAAGACCCATTTGTGTAGCTCTTTTGTAGATAATTTTTGTCTCATGAAGTATTTTAAGTTGTCATGATCTGTTTTACCTTGAAGTGCCTTTCTATTAGGTAAGGGTGCCATTACTTAATTGCATACACTATGACCAACATTTCCTTCTCATAAACATGTTTGAGTAAGTTCTTTCATTTAAGTTGACAATTTTCAAAGGAAAGGGCCTTCCTTAATGCATTAAAACTACATCGATGCCATACCCCAAGGTATTGCACTCCACAATAAAGGTTTTCATGAAGTCAAGAGTGAAAAATAAATGATTTCTACTCATGTTCTCCTTAAGCTTCTCAAAGGATTTGGGTTACTTCATGAGTCTGGGAAAAGGAATCATTTTTCAATAATGATGATAGAGGTGTTGTTATTCAATCATAGTTCTTAACAGACCTATGGTAATAGCCCATCAATCCTAAGAATAACCTAAGATTCTTAAATGTTTTGGAAATTGACCATTCCATCATAGCTTTAATTTTGTTAGGTTCTACCTTGAAACCCTCATGATATACAATATGACCAAATATTCCACTTCCTAAACCCCAAGGGATAACTTGGAAAGCTTTGCATATAGTTGTTTCCCCTTCAATATTTTTTAACCATGTCAACAGGGTATACATGTTGTTCCCAAGATTTTTTGTAAATTAGCATATAATCACAAAATATCAACACAAATTTTCTATAGGGATTGAAAATAAAACTCTTCAAGCTTTGAAATGTCAAACTTGCATTAGTAAACCCAAAAGGCGTCACCATAAACTCATAATGACTTTCATGTATTCTAAATGTTGTTTTGGGGATGTCTTCTCACCTCATTATAATATGATGATATCTTGAATGGATATCCAACTCAATAAAGAAAATTTATCCTTAAATTCATCTGGATGGATCTGAGAACACTCAAAAATTAGTTGTCTCAAACGCTAATAAGGATGAGACCGTTATGTAGAGATCGGCGAGATATTTCTAGCGACGCTTGAGTTGCTTCAAACATACGTCGAATGAGGAAGATATGGCCTTATGAAGTTTCAGTAGAACATGGAAACATGACAAAAAAAGGGGTGTTGTGTGGCACCATTGGAAGGGTGACATGTGGCATGTACAGTGATGATGTGGAAATCCCACATTGCACCACGTGGCATGTCAAAGTTGTTGAGTTGGCAAGCCAAATGTCTGAGTGGCATCCTAGTAAGCAGTGATGTGGCATATACGTTGTCTAATCAACACTGGACACGTGGATGATGAGTGGACCAACCGGACGTTGCCACATGGCAGTCTGGTTGGCCACGTTACAGTTGTGTCTACCAAAGTATATGGCCAGTCCGGGGGATTGAACCTGAGACCTACACCACACTAGCAAAGAGCCTTTACCACTACACCATCACATGTCACTTAATGTGTATATGGAAAAATATTTATTTAAGTTGTTTAAAGGTTATAACCAATGATTATGTCACGATATAACCGTTACAACAAAACAACGCCAAATATAACATATAGTTCTAACGAAGCACAAAAGGGGGATAGATCCATAGGATTGAACCCGTGACCTCCTCCCACATATGCCAACAACTCCACTATTGCGCCAAAGGCACGGTTTGTTAAGGACACAGATTACATTGGTTTTATTAAGATGCCAATGGTCACATGGAATCCAGGCCACGATTAGGCCATATAAAGCCATGCCTTTGAGCTCTTTTCACATATAGGAGTCTGAGTCCGAGGAGGAAAAGAGAGGGAACAAATCCCTAGGAGGGAGAGTGTACGGATTGCACCATTATCTTGTTTTGTGTGCCAAGAAGGCATCGAGTCTTGGTTATGGTGCCAAGGGGAGTCCTTGAGCACTTGAAGAAAGCATAGGCAATTTTATAGTTAATTTTCTCAGAATTTAGAGGGGAGTCCAATTCTGGGGTGGAATTTGACATATGAGCAGTGGAATTGAAGGCCATTGTCTTGTTGTGCATGCCAAAGGAGGCCTTTGGGAACCTTCTTTAAACATAGTCAAGTTTATACTTATTATTCACAGTTTTTCGAGAGCATCTCAGCGGTCAAGTCCATTTGTGCATCCGAGCCACAGATATGGAGGGTGTCTCCAAAACTAGTATTGTAAGTCCATCATTGTAATTTTCAGTATTCGAGCATAATACAACGGTCCCATTGTTGGAGTGGACCCAAAGACGTAACCAAGAAGTTTGGTGAACTCTGTTAACAAAGATTTTGTGCACTTGTTTTGATCTTATTCTCTCATAGTCTTTTATCTGTTATTTCACAGTTCTCTTATGAAATATGGATTAAACAAGTTAATTATCATAAGCTTGAATGTTTAGTTGAAAGAAGCATTCCACATAACATTGCAAGAATCAATATCATTTAAAAGATACTAACACTGAAAAATATTTGTTATCATGAAGAGTTAATGGTTAACTGGTAACGAAATATTTTCATATCAAGTGGTATCAAAGTAGGATTGATAGGTGGCTACTTATAAGGGATAAGCTAAAGCAAGGAGAAGGCAAAACTGATAGCTACAATCCATAATTCAAAGAATATCTCACAAACGTGAGATGGCATTCGTGGGAAATGAAGGAGAGAGACCTCCCATGAGCCTCGAGAAAGTGTTGGCTACACTTCTCAAGATGAAGGAGTTGGTGGAAGATATGTCTCAAAGAGCTCGAAAGGCTGGAGAAGGTGAATATTCGGTAAGAGATGAAGGAGGAGGTGAAGGTGGAGGACCTTCAGGACCTTCTTCACCCTCAATATCGTCATCTCCAAAAAGGGATGATCATTCCAAAGGAGGAATGAAGACAATCTCTCTTCAGAAAGAAGGTATAGTGGTAAGTCCTAAAAATTTTGGTAAGTACTCCAATGTTTCTTTTGATTACGAAGAGAAAGGTTGAGTATTACCATACTTGTGGAATATATATCCATGTGTTTTATGTGGATTTGGTAACCATTGTATGGAAAAATGTTGAAGGAGACAATCCCTGCAGGGACTAATCATGCCATCCAAGAAGGAGGCAAAAGGAAAAGGTCATTTTCCAAAACAGAACAGGTAGAATGGAAAGCAAGGAGTGTGGTTCAAGAACATGAACCAAAATTCTTGCACTCATTGTCGTATGAGTGGGTTCTTGGATGCAGAGTCAGAGTCAGATAGTTATGAGGCTTCTTCCAGAAGAAGAAGAGGCCCTAATCCATGAAGGAGCCCTATCCAACAAAGTTTCCATTTTTGGGAAGCAGTCTGAAATGGAATAGTTATGGTCATCATTTTGGGGAAGCAGCCTGGAATGGAACAGTTATGGACATCATTTTGGTGAAGCATCCTAAAATGGAACAACATGGTTATCATAGCTAAGTTATCATGCATAATATAGTCCTTCTAAATCATTTTCCACTGTTGAAAGTAGGATGGAAATGTCTTCTTTGTATGAAGTGTGAAGGTAGAATACTTATTATAAGAGTGAAATAAGTATAGGTGGTTGTTTTTCTAATGCCATGTAAATGTATGCTTTGTGCTATGTACATCTCAATATGTCATGAAAAATTCATGTTCATGTAAGATGTATATGCCTTGTATAGAAGCAAGTCAAACATTGCAGATGTTGTGGAAAAATGTTTGGATTTTGTTTTTAGGGAAGCGAGAAAAGGAAATGGACAATAATTTCATTCAGCAACTCTAATAGATACATCAAGCCAAGATGGGAAAGGAATAACAAGCACCATAATGATTAGATACAAGATGGAGGTCCAAGATGGTGATCAAATCCGAGATAGAGAACTAAGATGGGGGATCCAAGATGGTGAATTCAAGATGGAGAATATAAGATGGAAATCCAAGATGAAGAAGCCAAGATAGAGATCCAAGATGGAGAATTGGTCCCAAGATGAAAATCCAAGATAAAGGACAATTCCAAGATGGAATTAGTTGCAGTGCAGATTGGTAAGGTGGATAAAGGGAGCCTTATCTACCAAGTGAAGAACCTTTTGGGATCCAAAAGGGATTTTAGTGGGGAGGTATGATCCAGATGGGTTTGAGAACCCTTAGCAATCAGCTGCCTCAAACATTGATAGGGATGACACCGTTTCTTATGTCTCAGAGAGAGCTTTTCGTCGATGCTTGAATCACTTCAAATGGATGTCGTATGAGGAATATATGGCCTTCTGAAGTTTCCATAGAACAAGGGAAAATGACCAAAAAAGGGGGTTCCATGTGGCACCACTAGAAGGATGACATGTGGCATGTATGGAGCTGACATGGAAATCCCACATGGTGTGACATGGTAGGTCAAAGTTACTGAGTTGGCAAGTCAAATATTTGAGTGCCATCCCAGTAAGTAGTGATTTGGCATATACATGGTCTAATCAACACCAGACATGTGGATGACAAGTGGACCAACCAAAAGCTACCACACGGTTGTCCAGTTGACCATGTTACAGTTTTGTCTACCAAAATATATGTCCAGTTTAGGGGATCGAACCTAAGGCCTCTGTCACACTAGCCCAACGCCTTTGTCACTACACCATTACATGTCACTTAACATGTATATGGCACTATATTTATTCAAGTTGTTTAATGGTTATAACCAATGGTTATTCCACGACATAACCGTTACAACAAAAAAAGGCCAAATATAACATATAATTCCAATGGAGAGCCAAAGGGGAGAGGCCTGTGGGACTAAAACCGTGACCTCCTCCCACATATGCCAATGACTCCACCATCGCGCCAAGGGCGTAGTTTGTTAAGGACACATATTACATTGGTTTTATTAAGATGCCAAACATTAAATGGAATTTGGGCCATGGTTAGGCCAATCGCCACCTAAAGCCATGCCTTTGAGCTCTTTTCACACATAGGAGTCTGAGTCTGAGGAGGAAAAGAGAGGGCACAAATATCGAGGAGGGACTATGTACAGATTGTACCATTATCTTGTTTTACATGCCAAGAAGGTACCAAGTCTTGGTTATTGTGCCGAGGGGAGTCCTTGAGCACTTGAAGAAAGCATAGGCAAGTTTATAGTCAATTTTCTCATAATTTCGAGGGGATTTCAATTCTTGGGTTGAATTTGACATCTGAGCAATGGATTTAAAGGCCATTGTCTTGTTGTGCATGCCAAAGGAGGCATTCGGGAACTTTCTTCAAACATAGTCGAGTTTATACTCGTTCTTCTCGGTTTTTTGAGAGCATCTTAGCGGCGAAGTCCATTTGTGCATCCGAGCCACAGATATGGAGGGTGTCTCCAAAATTGTTATTGTAAGTCCATCATTGTAATTTTCAGTATTTGAGCATAATAGAGCAGTCCCACTGTTGGAGTGGACCCGAATATGTAACCAAGAATTATGGTGAACTCCATTAACAAATATTTTGTGCACTTGTGTTGATATTATTCTGTCATAGTCTTTTATCTGCTATTTCACAATTCTCTTATGAAATATGGATTGAACAAGCTAACTATCATAAGCTTGAATGTTTAGTTGAAAGAAGCATTCCACGTAACATTGCAAGAAGCACTGTCATTCAAAATATCCTAACATTGAAAAAGATTTGTTATCATCAAGAGCTAATGGTTAAGTGGTAACGAAAGATTTTAAGATCATGAATTCATCTAAAAAATCATTGATAACAAGAATAAGGAACTTTTATTTAATGGTGATCTTGTTGGGATCTCTATAATATGAACACATACACCATGAAGAATAATTTTTGTAACCCATCACCACTGGTGAAAATAAATCACTATGACTAAGTCAAATGATGCCAATGTCTAGAATTTATTGAACCATATGTTGATCTCACTCTTTTGAGCTAAGTTGTGGGGGAGCAACACCACCTCCAATGCATTGTCCCAAAGCATACCTAAAAGGGAGCATTCTGAAAGCACCCTCGGTAGGATATTTCTAGATCACTCCCTCCCATGAGTTTTTTTTGGAGTGTGCACCCAAGCTTTTTGAGTTTCTCCTTGAGAGATCTCATAATGATAAGATAAACTTCTTAAATTAAAAGGGTAGAAAGGGAAATATAAAAAAATAGAAACTTTTACTTAAATTTTTATATTATCCTTAATTGTTTCAAGGTGTTTGAGATGAGTGGAAGTTCATCATACCTCATATGAAAGAAATATAATTTCACATCCCATCCAAAATTCAATAGACTTGTAATTTTCAATACTCTAACAAACAAAAATACACCAAACTAAAGATAAGTCCACTTAACCATTAAAAGATGATAGATGTCACCATGCTCTTCTTCCACATATTACCTACTTAAAATAGCAGTGATCTCCACAAATATTTGAACTGAGCAAAATTGAATCTCACCACCATGACCAAATATAGACATAACCATTGAAAACCTACTAAAAATAACACAATCCTATACTATCCCCATTAGAAACATTGATCTCTGAAAATCAAATTCCATAACGTAATTGAAACCTTGGAAACTGAAACCTAACAACTCTGGAGTAAAGGATCATGGCCATAGGATCCATTTTGAACAATCATGATGGAATAAGGAGAAGTACAATCTAGTCTTGAATATTATCACAAACAATTATAATGAAGGTAACACTTGAATTCACCAAGGGTAAATTCAAGATGAATCTATGAATCTGAGCCCTAGTTTTTGGAATTGAGTGGTGCAAGAAAAAATGGCATGTGTAGAACCTCGATCAAGGTTTTACCCTGATGGAGGATTTAAGACCTAGATCAAGGTTTCAAACCTCATTCAAGGTATAATATCTATTAATCCTTTTAAACCAAAATCATATATATATATATATAGCTTTTAAAGCCCTCAATCAACAACTTGAAAGTCAAGAATTGTTCCTCTTTTTTTAGGTTTTCTTGGAGGTGCAACTTCTAGTAGGTAAAATTCATTCATCTCTTCCATGGAAAGTGATGGACTTGGTGCATGTAGACTCCCCATTGAATCATCCATCCGATGACATATAGTTTTCTCATTTTTGATTTCATACAATGTTTCTAATTTATTTTTTTCTAAAACCTATACAATTTTTTTCTCCTGAGTGGTGAAGGCCTAGTAGAAAAATATGTATTTTAAAACTACACATCCAAAATATTATAAATTATATTTGTGCATTTTGTGGATGTTTCCTCTTCAAAAGGGTATTTCTAGTTTTTCATTTTATATAAACAACAACAAAAAAATTGTTGGGAACACAAAGGTGTATAAAATACAATTCAAATATTAATATGTCGACTTCAAAAATAAATAATAAAATATAATTTTCCCAAAAAAGTGTTGCACTACTACATTATGTTCATATCATGCTCAGAATATATATATATATATATATATATATATATATATATATATATATATATATACCATTGTAATCCTCCGAGAAAAACTGATTTCTCCTCTACTCCTTCGATAGGGTTTGAGATTCGTATCAGTTCTATGCTCAAGCGGTTATGGCTCCGTCCATAGCCGCCTTCCTCCCCATAAGAGGCTGATGAACGGTTGAGTGTAGGTGTTCTTTGCAGCTTCTTCTCAACAGTTTGTTGGCGAGCTCTTGCAGGGCGACTCGTGGAGTTTTGGTGCCTCCTGGGATTTTCGGTGGCGACGACAGCAAATACAGACCCGGTGTTGGAATGTTTTCTTAGCGGTGTTCTGAACTGGTAGTGGCTGGACGGATCTTCATGGTCAACGTCTCTCACATCTTATGATCCCCTGCACACGGTGGTGGCTGGGCAGATTCAGGACGGTGGCTCCCTAGCAGGGTTTGGTGTCAACGCGCTTTGGGAGGATGCATGCTTGGAGCCTTTTTTTCTTGGCTCTATCATGGTGGGATGGCCTACTAGAGCTAGATATGGATGGTCCTCTACTAGCCGAACGATGGTAGAGCCTTTGCGCGGTGACCCGTTGCGTAGCGGTCTCCTCTTGCTTACCACTGGCGGCGGCGGCAGACTCTGTGCTGAGGTGTGTTGCAAGGAAGTGCGTCCACGACGGGGACATCGGCAGCACCTAAATGGTGGTGGAGTTCCACTCAAACGTGGGCTTTTTGCTTCCTTTTGGTGGCGGCGACAGCTACATTGTCATGGTTGACAATGGTTGGATGTTCTCGGTGCGGTGTGAACCTTTCTTGGCGGCACTGTGACTACCTGGTTTGGTGGTTACAGTTTTCAGATGATGGTGGCCCTACAAACCTGTCGTTGCATTCTGTTTTATTTTCTGCATCAGTCGACATCTCATTTGGGCTTCTTTCTTTTTTGTTCTTTCAGCTCCTAATGAGTTGGTTCTTCATTGTACATGAGCCAATCTTGGTTGTTCTGATCTAGGGTTTTTAGAATTAGGTTTTTATCTGGAGGTGCTTTGGTACCATTTTTTCTATGAAGCTGAAAATCTGTTTATTGGAAAGGGCTCTTAGAAGCCTTTCTGCAATATGTAATTTGATTTTTCTTAATGAAATTACGCTTTTTTCCTTGGAAAATATATATATATATATATATATTGAACATTGAATTACATGTTGGGACCAAAAGTCACTTGTCAACTTTTCGAGAAATTTGCAAGGACAAGCATTTAATTAAGTACAAATTTGGCACATTAAATGACATTAATATTTTTCGAAAAAAAAAACTTTAGAAAGAAAATGTACTTCCCTACAAATTGGTTTTTTATTAAATCCAAAATTCACATTGCATATATGAATTTTGAGGGTTTCAATTTTAAAAATGTGTAAAATATCAATTTTGCATCGACACATTTCATGAAAAAGTGGGATACATATTCATGGATTCACCATTTTGAACATCATTGACAATTATGGCACGTTTTGTAAACATTATATGGGAGTTTAAGTTTGAACTTTGAACTACAAAATTTGAACCTACATTTGAATTTTGAAGTATTGACTATATATTACAACTCTTTGGTAATGAATATGATGCATTGTTTCACTTCACGGTTGATGTTATCAATTATAGTTTGTTGATGACAAATATTATATGTTGAAAAGTGAATATTAATGTTATGGTTAATCATTTGATGGCAATGTTATTTCTAGTTTTTCATTTTACATAAACAACAACAAAAAATTGTTGGAAACACAAAGGTGTATAAAATGCAATTCAAATATTAATATGTCAACTTCAAAAATTAAAAAATATATATATAATTTTCCAAAAAAAAATTGCGAAGCCTCATTATGTACATATCATGCTCATATATATATATATATATATATATATATATTCCATGTTGGGAACAAAAGTCAAACATTTAATTTGCAAGGATGAGCATTTAATTAAATACAAATTTGACACATTAAATGACATTAATATTTTTTTTAATATCTTTAGAAAGAAAACAATTAATTAATTACTTTTTTAGTTAACTACTTGATGTAGAGCAAAAAGTTTTTCCATTTGGAATATTCATGTCATGGGATCTTTACCATCAAGCTTCCTCAAATTGATCTTGGGAATGAAGTAATTCCTTGGTCATAAGTTCAAACCACAATGATGTGGATCTTGGAGTGATGAATGTTAGGTGACTAGGACTCAATCCTCTCATTTTGTAGATTTGTTAAAATGTTCCCCATATATGATTGGGACTTGAACCTCTTGTTCTCCTTATGATCTTATTAAGAATTTAGGCTATGGAGACTTGTTATCTCCTTTATAAGGTCCTCCTTCATGTCTTTGTGACCATATTTATTTTCCATCGCTTAGAGATTATCTTTGTTTGGCATCTCTTTGAGATCATATTTGCTTGTTGTTTGACTTGATATCATCACCAAAATTTTGGAGTTTTATTTTGTTTACTATATTTAGGATGTTAAACTTCTTTGTCATTGTATTTTCCATGCTTTCTATTTTCTCTTCTAGCTTAGACACATTAAATTTCAGTTCTTCATTCTCTTCGTGTGTCAAGGATGAAAAGTCTTTTCAAAGGTCGCATGTGGATTACTATGTCTAGACATAGCGGGCTTAAGTTTTTATAGGCTCTTATAGATAAGGGAATGTTAGTATCTATAGCTCTCTGATATATTGTTGAGTTTCCAACAATTGAACTTGGTCAGTCTTTCACATTTATGACTAAGGGGGGTGGATTGTACCCTTAACTATACTACCTAATTTCTAGGTACGTGAGATTGATCTTCCTAAGTGTTGTGCTTAGTTTATTTATTGATACAAATAACCATAGTAAGTATAAGTATGGTCTCAAGTATGCCTATTGTGTTTATGATATACCCTAGAGTATGTGGAAGATCAAACCCATAGATAAATTATGTCTAATACAATACTACTCGTCAAGTACCAGTAGAGGTGTACAAGGGCATAGGCTATGTAGACCACACTTGTATTCTATCTAATACGTGACTACTTGATGGGTAATAAAAAAGGTGTATAAGGGTGTCCTACGTTTTAACTATTGAACAATAAATCTATGCGTTTTTTAATATCGGTACATGACTCTAGCCTAAAATATCTATTTTCTAAAAAATATACCAAAAAATTATAAAATTGTGGTCTCTTCAAAACCCTTGTAAAGATTGATTTTGATCATTTTGGATTTTGTAAGATGGGTTGATTAGGCGTTAGCCCAACCGTGTTTTCCCAAATAAAATAAAATAAAACCCTTGTAAAGTTTTGATTTTGGGATATGCTTTGGTGAAATTTTTAAAGGATGTACTTTGGTAAGTCCTCTTCAATGTCATATTAATCCCATGCAATTTGGACCTTCAAAGAGAAATTTACATTGGAATCACTAGAACCTCTTGTTTTTTCCCAATTTTAGGAGAGCAAAACTGTATGGACTTCCACTTAGCCCATATTTCCCATCAATACTTAAATTTAGATCTGAAACAACTTGTTATGTCTCCATTGCAACGCCATATGTGCCACTCAATTTGGACCTTGCAATATCCATATATGATAGTTTTACCAAAACCACATGTTTAAGCGTAGTTTGAGGGTTGATATAGGACATAACAATGCATATTGGGTAAACCACGCTAACTTGTATAACCTTTAACTTTGAAACTATGGTAAACCAGATTTGGATTTTTTTATCCATTGTGCATCGTTATGTCCTATATCAACCCAAATGTTTTCATGCAATGCCAATAATCCAAAAAAATAGTGAGACCGGAAATGGTAAGATGACTTGTTGGAAGGATCCAAACCAAATGTTGTCTATTTGGATACCAAATGTTATGGACCAAATAACCAAACAAGCATAAAAAGAACCCAATTCAATAATTCCATGCCTATCTCAAATGAAAAAGTGAATGAATAAAAATCCTCTTCAAGGGGGCAACCTCCTTTTACAATATATTAAATGCACATGATGAAATGATCGTTCCAACAAGTCTCTTTGATGTATATATAGGAGATATAGAGGATTAAAATGCAATAATAATATGTTAACATAACTATAAATAATGTAAAGATAATGAATGGGGGTTATGGTTAGGGTATTAACATATGTGGGTGCAATACATGTTGTTCAATGGAAGCATTTCAATTAAAAGGATAAATAAATGAGGTGACACTTCATTGCATACCTAAGCTTGGGGAAGAACAAGCAAGTTCAAACATTAAGGTCGTCAAACAAGCAACAAAACCTCTCTATAAGAGATATACTGAAATAATTGACCTTCATCCTATTTAGATGTTTTAGTGATATAAAAAAGCATAGCATTTTCAATAGGTTTTCTAAATTCATCATTTTGACAATTTGAACTTTTGGCATGTGGGATAATGTCATCAAACATTTGGCAATCAACTTGAATTTTGGTCCATTATGGAACACGTCAAAGAGTAAGGTTTTAGAATCTAAAGTGAAAATATTGAGATGTTGTTTGAGAGTGTGGAAAGAGATTTGTGAGTTTTGGCATCAAGAATTCGCAACACCTGTGATATATATCCAACTTGAACAAATGTATTGGAAAGTTTCATTAGAGTGAAACTAGTGAGGGAACTTTTCAATTATGTAGAAACACCAACTAGTTCATATAGAGTAAGAGATAAAATGTTGATTTTCACCAATGTAATCATTGTGCACTCAAAAACATAGGTAGCTAAAAATTGAAAACGTCTAATCAAAACAACAAATTCTGAATACATGAACCTACAAACACATACTGTTGGAAATATGAACATAAAATATTTAGATCTGAACTCTCAAAATAACATATGTATTCTAATAACTACAAAGACTAAACTTGTGATGCAAATAGCTCAAGACATCAACTCACTAACCAACATAGTGGTGTTCCTTTCACCTCCCTTATAGATAGGAGAACTAGGATTTGCAATTAATTATTTCCATCATTGTGGAGCAACATGGGGTAAGAATAGAACCCTAACCCTAAAATTGCATAATTTGCCTCCCTACATGAGATAATTACCTAGAGAAGTGCATCCACTAAGAGAGGTTGATTTTTAATCAAGCATGCACCTACTACCTAGGAAAGTGCACCTTATCTAACTGTAAGTCAAAACTTATTGATACACCTAATATAATCTTAGAAAAAAATATAATTGAAGATAAAAATAACACAACTCTAAATTTGGAAATCAAACTCCAAAATAAGAAAAGCTAAAATCCTACACTAGGAATTCTAATTCTTGAAAAACATATTTAAAACTTGAAGTGGATGAAGTTGGTACATGCATTCTACAGGCATACATGCACCTTATCTCTCTTTCTATCTCTATCTCTCTCCTCCTTACATAAGTACAACGCAACACCCAAGGGAAGTTGGTTTCATGCTCTCAGTCACATTGTTGCACATAGAGTAAGGTAAGATTGTTGAAGCACGCCATCCATGTTGAAGTATTCCATATTTGATAGAGAAAGAACAATGATCGAACAACTGGATAAAACTCTCACAATCTCTCTTTGTGAATAAAGCGTCATCCACCAAGCCAAAACTCTACCTCAACATATTGAACTACCCTTAGCCAGGGGCTTCGACAAAATATCGACAACATATGAATTTGTAGGAACATATTCAAAAACTATTTCTCCCTTCTAAACTCTATCTTTGAGAAAGTTGTACCAAATGTTTATATTCTTGGAGTGATCATGAAAAGGTAGATTCTCATAGAGCATGATGCAACTTTGATTATCATAATACACAACTACTATCTCTAACATATGATTGGTCACTTCTACGATCGATTTGTGAAGCCAAGTAGCCTCATAACTTAAAGAATAACTTACCATGTACTCTTCCTTTGATAAACTCAATGTCAATTCAACATACATCCCATTGAACCAAGATATCATACTTGACACCACGTTGAAACAAACCCTGAAGTGCTCTTCTTATTACTATAATCACCTACCTAATCTAAGTCCACAAAGTCATACAACAACAATTTTCCATCCTCATTGTACCTCAACCCATAAGGATTTATTTCCTTCAAGTATTTGAGCATATTCTTTATGGCAATCAAGTGATTTTTCCTTGGATCAATCATGAATTGGTTTAATGTATTCACTACAAAGAAAATATTAGGTCCAATATTCACCAAATGTATCACATAACCTATCCACTACTTGTACATTGAAGGATCCACTGAATATGAATATCAATGAGCATGAAATTTAGATTTGGAATCTAGGAGTAGCAAAGATTTTACAATCCATCTCTCAAATCTCTTCAGAATCTCCATTACTACATTTTTCCAAGGAAAACCTCACATGTACTCCACCAAATTGTAGACTCGAGAAATCGCACATAAGGTTGACGCCCTTCATGTTGAACTTGTCTAACAACTCTACCTTGCACCATGTTATGAGATTCTCGGAACCACGTACAAGAATCAAGTCCTCTACATACAAGACCAATATAAACAAATCAAATATATTAAACAAATAATAAATATTGGGATTTGCAATAGTTTTGGTGAAGCCGAAACTCAACAAGTACTCATTGATCCTAGATTACTAAGCCCATGGTGCCCAATTCAACCCATAAATATTCTCTAACCTACATAAATGGGTATCCCACTAATGCATCTCAAATCCTCTAGATTGATTGATATATGCATCATCATCTATCTTTCCATTCAAAATGTTGTCTTTACATGCATTGATATAAAGACCAAACAAAATAAGATGCAAGAGAAATACTTACCATGATAGAAGTATATATTGTGATTTGAGTGTCGTAATTTTACATATCCACATGATAACTAAATATGCACTCATAGAATTAATCTCTAACAAAAACAAAAAGGTTGGAAACAATAATCAAATTTCCAAATATGCATAAACCCAACCATTGAATTGTCAATTGGCTAGTTTGGGTGGTTAAGAGGAGAAGTTGTCATTGTCCCCTCCAGGGTCCAAACCCCGCTTGTGACATGTTTGTCCGTTGTGGGCCAATTGGGGCTAGAAATGTACCAATAATCGTACTCTTTCTTAAGTGCTAGTGGGTGGGACAAGATGTTTCCAAATGCTTTAAGCTCAAGGGGTTATCTCAACTAGTTGTTTCCAATTTTTTTGTGCATTTGTCTAGTTCTATGACAATAGGTACCTATTGTGAATCTTCCAAGGTGAGTTCCACTAGTCTACACCAATGGATTGACTAGGAGTGCCATCCATAAATATGGGGAAGCATCCCTTGTGTTTCCCCACAAGGTTTTCCTTAGAAAAAACACAATTTCCAAATGATGAAATCAATAGTGTAGACACTACATATAAAAAAATGAGGTAAATCTTACAAATAGATAAAGACTACATCTCATAAATTTGCAACATGAATATAGTGGAGAACAAACAAAAAAATTGGAGCAACAATCACTATTTTCTCATTCACACAATAGAAAAGTTACAATGGCATCTCACAATCCTTAAGAACTCTCTCTTGGTAGAATCATTATACTCAAGCTCACTATATATAAGCCTAACTAGTGTGCCCTCCCTTATAAAGTTAAATTTGAAAAGAGATAGAAGAGTGGTTACAAAAGTAATGCCTAATAACATCTTTCATGAAAATAATCATCTGCCAACGGTTGTACCTTACTTAGGATGTATAGCTCCTATTATAAATGTGTCATAATGTGTAAGAGGACTCTATTGTAACTTTTTTTGTAGAATCTGTCATAATCTTTCACTAACCAAAAATACAATATGCCACTCTTACAACTACTATCCCCATCATAAAATCCACACGTAAGACTTTGATAAAAATCATAAATAATATAGTGATTGACCATCACCATAATTTTCACAGTGCATTTGCAAATGTATTGTGGGCAGATCGAGTTATATTGAAAGTAGCATTGGGAACATCTCCTTATTTTATCATCGACAACTAATAAGCAATTAGGCCTTCTAATATTTTTCTACTCTCTTCACAACTAATTGCAAGTAATAAGCAATGAAAGTTACTCAACCATCCAAAATAGGATTGATGTTTTGTTAAAGTTGGTGGAATGAGAAAAGGAAAAAAAAAAAAAAAACTTTTCATTCATAAAAAAAACGTTACATGTTGGCTTGATAAACATTCATTTAATGATAAGGATTTATCTTATTCTCAAGGAGGATAACATTATAAAACCAAGTGGAAAGCATACCAAGTTCTAACCGCTATGGCTAGGATCATGCCAAGTGGAAAAAAATATTAGCCTTAGTTTTTCGAGAAATGGAAGGAAACAAAGACCTCCTTCCAATTTCTGAAATAGTTTTTCAATTAGTGCCTCACTAAGGTGGCTATCTTGTACACAATATTCATTTGTTTTTTACTTTACTTTAGCCAATTATTTTGATTGTTTTCTAGAATATTTTGTTTGCATATTGTTTTAAATTTGCATTTTGTTTTAGTCATTTCATTTCAGATTAGCTTGTTAATGATATGTTGCTTTCTTAAAATGCATAATTTATATGTCATTTATTATTTCCATTGGCTTGTATTTCAATGATGACATGATGGTAATCAATTTCTACAGACACATACCATTATCAAGTTTATCTTAGAAAAGGGTATAATCGTACGTGACTCTTCCAACCACTATCCCCAAGGAATGGTGTCATAGAGTCGACGAATAAGAATTTGATCATAATCATAAATGTGGAATTTCTAAAGCGGTTTTTTAGTGAGTGCATCACTAAAGTGGCTAGCTTGTACATAATAGGATTTCCTTTGTTTTTTCCTTTACTTTCTTTTAGTCATATATTTTGATTGATTTCATACAATAATTTTCTTGCATGTTGTTTTAAGTTTGCATTTTGTTTTGGTCGTTTGATTTCTTTTATCTATAGATTGGCTTGTTAATTTCATGATGCAGTTGTTTCTTCCTTAGAATGCATATTCTACATATCATTTACTTTTTTCCATCGACTCACATTTACTTGGTTGTACCAAACATCAATCCTAGCAAACTCTAGATGGTTTTTTGCTCAATTATAGGCTTGAAGGAATATTATTTGAATGTGAATCACGGATGTGGAAATAGAATTTCAAATAGTGGTTATACCTTAAATTTTTATGAGTGACTTTCATTGGTCATGCCCCTTGGTTTGGTTAACAAGTTAACTTACTGAAGGAATCCATTTATGTACATTAAATGAGTTGATCTCGTGAAAGGTGAAAAGTCAAAATCCAAAGATAAAAATCAAAAGGGGATACTGTAGTACCTAAGTATGTAAAATCTTTAGTAAATCCCAATTGAAGGTGATCAACCCCCATCAAATCTATAAAGGATCATTGCCTCCCCTATCCATGAATTGCTATAGCAATATATCTAAATAAGAAAGGAGAGGTAAAGGAAGTAAAGGTAACTACGGTGTGATGCAAATAATCTCTGTCGAGATATGGACACCTAATCTAATATGAAGCAAGGTATATGATGTCGTAGTAACTCCATTCGGACCATGGATGCTCGCAAGAATTGGAGCAACACCTAAGGCATATTCTATTCCATGCTTGGAAAAAATATTTTGATCCCAAATATAAATAATCCTTGTGATCATGAATATAACTTGGATCATCGATTCACATTTAAATTTTATAAATCTCACACGTTGTTCCTTTGATACAACTAATGAGTTGGCCAAGCAAGTTCATCAAAGTGATCATTGAATCCCTAATAAGGAAAAGCTTTTAGGGACCCAAATTCAAATCAATATTAGGATTTATATGGAGAGAAAATAAAGTCATCTTCACTTCTTGTTCGTGGCTCAATAGTTTCTATCAAGGACCCTTGACCTAATCTAGCGTGTTGCCATTTGTTGAGGCCTTCAACTAGCCCCACACCCTAATACTTTTTTTGTAAAAGATACTTCTTATATATATATAAATTATTTTACATAAGAAGCTGAATAAAAAGAAAAAGATATAGACACGTAGCATCATACCCTCTTCCTAAGAGCCACTAAAATATATATAAAATCAAAGTAGGAATTTGGCTCTAACAATTTGGCATCCTTAATCAATAGAGATCCTATGGATAGGAGTTGCATACACACCTCGTCACGCCATAATTGAGAAAATGTATCCAATGAAATAACCTCATTATCACATACATGCTTGCAACGTAACTTCCAAATAGAATATAAAGCAATAGCTCTCAAACAATGCCAAACACTAGAAAGGATCCCAAATCACAGATCTGGAATCACTTAGCAGCACTGCACGTCAATGAAGATAACTCTGCAAATTATTTGTCAACTGGGCTTGAAATTAAGTCCAACAAGAACGAGCAAAAGAACACTCTCATAAAATATGCTTCATTGTCTCCGACCTTGAGCAACGAGGACAAAGGCCATCCGAAAGACCACTTTTGGCTAGCCGAGCCTTAGAGGTGAGACCTTGATATGTCACCAACCAGGAAAAGACCCGGATCTTATAGGAAGCTCTAATCGACCACACACTATGCAACTGTCAAATCCACCAGCTCTTAGCATCCGTAGAGACTAATTGGGCATTAAGAATAGGAACAAGCTCGTGCCACTAATGCGGGATGGAGTAGAGTTTACGGGAATCATATTGTGATAAAGGATGTAAAAAACTCCACTCCCAGTCTCTCCAAAAGGGACATGCCATATCAATATTCATGTTAAATAGATCCTCCTAAGGAATAATCCCATTGGTTTCCATAAAGGATGGGCAATCCATAGAGGACAAAGCAAATTCTTGAGCCACAAGATACAAATATTTCCATGATCAAGCATTGAAGTCCTAAAGATCCCTCCATAGGAATATGCATTTTCTACTAAATCGCCTTTCCTAAAAACGAGGTAAGTCAGAAATACAAGTGCCTTCTTGCTTCCAACTCCAAATAGGCCTATTGGCCAAGTCCCATCCCACAATACTTCTAGACATCTGCCAACAAACCATACCTTCCACCTTCTTCCATGCATGACACCTTAATACTTGGAATCCCAATAAAATATTTATTTAATCCTTTTCAAATAATCTTTGCTCCTTTTGTGGCTCATTTTTGTTATGACATTGTTTTTAGATTATTATTAATTTTTCAACATCTTTGTGAGTTGAGGAATGTTTGAATGATTATATATTTATTTAGTGGATTGCTTATTCCTTGTATTATTTTGATGTAGGTTGTTTAATGCTTCGGATCAAGTGAAATTGTTTGATTTTATGTCTTGTTTTAATGTCGACTTGTTTGCCTTTTGCATAATAATTATTTAATGGTCTTTGCACTTGCTTATGTCATTTGGTTATTTGAACGTGACTTGTAGTTAAAAGTGGTTTAACATCTCTCAATGCCACATAGTGAAAGAGATCTAAGTAAGTTCCATAAGATCAATGAAGATTGTCACCTTGAAAATAATGTTCATTTGATACAATCATAAGAGACAAAGTGCAAAATTGTGAAAAATAAGAAGTAATTGGAGCATCTCGACAAAGAAGCATGTGGATTGGTAATCATCATTCACACATTATGTATGATTTTGAAGTAATTTGTTGGATCCAAGTATTTTGCAATGACATTGTAGGCACAATATCAAGGCAAGATCATGCATTGGAGTCCTGTAAGTTTTTATTTGAAGATAAATTGCCTTTTAGTTCAAAAGGCTTGGTTTCAAGCATGAAGGATAGGTATGTGAAAGGGAAAGGTGGCATATATCTTGGCCATGAGCATAGAGATACCATATTGAGCTTCATAAATGGTTATTAGTATCACTTATTATCATTACAATCACTTATCCAAGTTTTAAGGCATGAAGGGTAACTTTAAAAGTATTTTCACTTTTGGCCTCAATTAATGTTTGGGGTGACATTTACCATAATGTTATGGATTCTTCTTAAATGAATAGGGATGTGTTATTAATATATATTGAAGAATATATATTATAGATAGCAATCGCATGTGGAGTTGTCAGCTTCGCTAAGCTAGTGTGCGAAGCTTGGACTTTAGCCATGGAGGCCTATTTAGCCATATTTTTTAGGTTCAACTAAATTGAATATGTGAATGGTGGAAGGATTTATATTTATGTTTTTAAGGTCCATGATCGCAATGCCAGAATTGAATTTGATTTTAAGACATAACAGTACAAAAATGTGATTTAAAAATTTTCCTTTCAAAGAAGCCATTTTTGCTTCACATTTTATGAAAACTACTAACCAGAGTGTGGAATGTAGTTTTTGACTAGTGATTGGAAATCTTATTTTGTACTCCAAGATTAGATTCAGTGTCTTAACATTTTGAGATAGTGAGAGTGAGTTACATATATACAAAGTTAAAATACCAAGGGGATTCACATGTGTTAAGTTTAATTGGTTTTGATACTTTGTTGAGTGATATATTTCCCTATTTTTTGGCATTGTCCACAAGGATAGGTGACTCTTGATATGTTTAACGAATTGACTATCACAATTACCTTGCTAAAATTAGCACGGGAAATTATAAGTCCATCAAAGGCCATAGAATCAGAAGGTCACTTAGTTTAAAAGCTAGCAATCCAAATGAAGCATGTGAAGCTCAAGAATGCTACAAATTCAATGATATTCCCAAGGAAACTTCAATCTGTAGTTAGTTTATAAAATTAAAGGCATTTAAGTGTCAAACTACAGCTGCATAAATTTTAGTGGACATTTTCATCTTGCAAGGCTGAATTTTTTATCTTGAAGGTTGACGAGCTCTCCAAGCTAGAGATTTACCCTACAGATGCTACATCAATAAGCTTGAAGGACAACAAACATTCCAAGATAGCATTTTTCTAAGAAAAAACAAATAATTGACCTTGAAGACCAACAAGATCTTTAGGATAGTGATTTTCCCAAGGAAGACTAAATCATTGAACTAGGAAGATAATATCCTTTCAAAGTGAGTGAATTGTCTATTAACCTCTTCACTGAGCAATTTTATATTCTAGATTGTAGGAAAGATTGCGAAGTTTCTAATTTTGATGAAATCATTCACCTAGTAATCTAACAATCTACCTAAGCTAGTGAAATTTCTCCTTGATATCTTCGGTGAAAGATTTTACATCCTTGAGTCAATCTCTTATATTTGGTTGTTGCTTGATCTCCAACCCTAAAATAAATTCCATATTCATCTCTACCCCGACAATTTTATTTTCATCTAGCTTTTTATTCCCCATATTGTTGTTTCTATATGCAATGCTCATTCTGGACCTTTGCATGCTAAAAATTTCTCTCATAAAGGCATTGGGCATTAGTTTCCCTCATTTGTTACCTCTCATTCACCCCAGGAAATCTCTCTTCATCTCTCTTGTTGTACTGATCATTCTCCATTGTTTTTTATTCTCTATAGTAGGTTGGAAACTATCAAGGATCATTCTAGCTAGAAAGAAACATCTCTTCTTTTCTTGGACTAATACAAAACACATCATAGGCTCCAAGTAGTGCATTTCCCATAAAAATTTCATCTTTCATCTATTTGTGGATGTGTTCTCACTATGAATGAAGGATGGTTGTGTTTTCATTGTTGTCGGTAGTTACCATCTATTGAAGGCTTTGATTAGTCACCTAGTGAAAGTATTTTCACCCCCAAAGCAAGGGCACAATACCTCTTGTTGTTTAAGGCACTCTCCTTCACTTAAAAATCAAATTTCCACTAAAACAATCACCAAAAACCTCAAAAAAACAACAAAGAGATCAAAATTGGAGTAGAACAATGAGTTATTGTATGGTGAATGAAATGAAGAGTAAGCAGTGCTTTATTCTTATTCATTTATCTTCTTTTTTTTTGCAAAGATATTAATTCTTTGGGTACAATTCATGAAGTTCTTTTGTTTTTTAATTCTATGAGAAGATTTCCTCCTATTTCATATTTCTATTAATCCCCGTTGATGAGAGTTGGTTGCGAGAGTAGTGGTTATGAGAATATATATACAGGATCTTGCGATATGTTAGGGTCCTACCCTAACCCGCCTTACTCTAGAAGTTAATCACACATTGTATAAGGCCATATATTTGTAACAAGGCTGAATAAGTTAGTGCTCATCAATTAATGTAAAAAGGGTCTCTTTATTAATTAAGACCCACTAGGATGTTGTATTTTGACCATGAATGATTTCCCTACCACTCCAGTGAATGGTTTCCCTACCACAAGAGTCTTGTGAACGTTGCTTCTATAATAACAAAGCTCTTTTCTTGCTATATTATCTTATTATTGTTTCATATTGTCTCATATTTTTGGTTTATTGCATCCTAATCTTACTATATTCCATGTGATTCTCAATTTTTAGGGTTAAAGAACACCACAAGTGGTATCAAAGCCACATTCCCGAGACAACATGCCTCCAATATTTAATAGATCCTTTTTAGGCTAGAGACGAGTTCTAGTGCCTTAATATAACCATAGAGATATGTCCTTCAATGGATAAACATGCAGTTGGGGATAATACACACAAAGAATACAATTGGTACTTAGTCATGTTGTACCCTCGTTTGGTGCAATTGTTGGACACCAATGTGACTCTTGTTGGTACCCTTCAAGTAGTACCACATTAGACAACACTTGCACACATAATCACTTCCACATACCCTTGAGTATATAGGAAGTCCCCCTAGGGCACTTGAAACTAGCTAGCGACCGTCTTGTTGCTATAATGGCACTGAGCACAACACCAGGGAAGATACTCTCATGCACATGGGTAGTTGAGTAGTATGGATAAGGGCATGGTTGAGCCTCCTTAGTTATCACCTTGAGAGATTGGGTGGAGTATTGTTGCTCTATCCCGCACGTATATAAGAGAGCTATAGCACATGACAATCCCTCACCTACGGAACCCTATAAAAACTAAAAACCCTTATCTCTACAACTTGTTTGTGATATTTCTTCTTTATGTCAAAACAACAATTAGATTCATTAGGGGAGGCCATGTGAAATTCCTACATCTTTGAATCTAATAAGAATTTGGCAATTATGTAAATGCAATAGCGTTCAACTAGGAATACAAGTCGTGTCGGTGTTTAAAAAAAAATGGGGGGTCTAGAAAATTTGTATTTGTGACCTACCTCATTGGAATCCTTACATCACATTGATCGTTTTGATATATCTCTCATAGCCTTTTTGGGGTGTTCCCAAAAACCCTTATTTGTGACCTACCTCAACATACTTTTCCAATCATCCTAATCATTTTGATATATATCTCCCACAACCCTATTTTAGGTAGACCCAACACCTTTCGCTTTGTAGTTCCTACTTTCTTGCTCCCATGGTACAAACCCGCAACCAAGCCAACACAGAGAATACCAACTAGAATCCACCCCCACCAAATCCAAACTGACCCACTCCACCTCTTGACCTTCAAACCCTGGCCTCTACCATTGTGAAAATTGACCAATGGTTGACCACCCGGGAACATAAATTCACAAGCCAAGAAATTATGTTAACTGTTATTGCTCGACATTATGGGTATGTTCCCCCATTCGACACCCCAACCCATGAAGTTGTGGCTAATGAAGACCAAGGCTCTCACTCTCTATTCCCAAAAAACTAATCTCCTTCCTTTGAAGTTAAAAATCCATGGCACCGCTTTATGAAGATTGACAGTGCAAATTTGATGGTTCCAACTCCTTGGGTTGGGTGACTCAAATGGAACAATATTTTGCTTTCCATGGCATTAAACATGATCTCTAAAAGATGAAAATTAGGGTTTTATACTTAGATTCAGAAAATGGAAGTGGTGGCAATGGTACCATAAAGATTATTTTTGTTATGTCCCTTGGAGCCAATTTGTGAAGATCTTTCATGAGAGATTTTATCATGACACTCATTATTTGGGTCAGGTAACTAAACTGCATCAAACTATCATTGTTTTGGACTACATGACAATGTTTGAGCAATTGGATATCAGCACCGAAGGCCTCTTTGATTCTATTTTTCCAATAATGTTTCATCAATGACCTCAAGGAGTCAATCCGTGCACATGTATTAACGCAAAGGCGCTCCACTTGGTTGGATTTTTGTGATAGATCTCATGAATATGAAGTGGTCCTCAATGCCCAACCCAAGCACCCTTCGTTTTCCCCTCACATAGTATCTCCCATGGATACTCCTACCAACAACCCACTCCCCCACCTCTATGAATCCATAAGCTGAGCCTGACTTCCATGGTTGAGTGTTAGTGCCTTGGAATTTTCTATAGTTATGGTGAAAAATACTTATGAGGACATAAATGTAAAGAACAAAAATATTATTGGTCGAGGCAAGCCTCCCTAAGGTCCTAGAAGACAACACTATGGAAGCTCCGCAAGAATCAGAGGGTGAAGACTAGATGTTGCCTCTTAAATATTTTCATGATATGTTAGTTCCCGAGGAGCAACCCCAAATTTCACTTCATGCTCTTTCAGGGTTTTCCACTCCTCAGACACTTAAATTAATTGTTTTTTCACTCTTTCAGGTTTTTCCACTCCTCATAACAGGAAATTCGTCATGTTAATTAATAGTGGAAACACACATAATTTCATCCATCGGCGTGTGGTAGAAGACACCCATTGTTATATCTTCCCCGTCTCCAATTTCCAAATCATGATAACCAATGGGGGTACAACCAAATGTGGTGGCTGATGTGAAAATGTCAAACTTCAAATGGGGGACTACCACCTCAAAAATCATATGTTTGCTATTGACATGGGTGGTTGTGATATCATTTGGGGGTTGAATGGATCAGGACCTTAGGTTCCATCACAATGGATTTTTAAGCACTCTCTCTCAGCTTTACTCAGGCTGGGTACATGCATCACCTCCATTCAATTACCCTCGAGAATCTGGAAATTATCTCATCCCACCATATGGATAAACTATTGAATAAGGGTCATTCATGTGTTATTGCTCACTTCCATGCCATCCAATTTCTGGACACGCCCACCTCAGATATTCACCCCAACTTCCAACAGGTTCTCTCCTAGTACCAACATGTTTTTGAAGTTCCCAAGGTTTTACCTTCATCCCATGAAGAACATGACCATGTCTCTCCTTTAATTCCATGTAGTCAACCCCCCAATGTTCATACTTACCACCACCATTTTTCCCGGAAGAATGAAATTGAAAATATCATTCATGAATATTTGTTGGTCGGTGTTATTCGTCCTAACACAAGCCCTTATTCATCGTTGGTGGTTATGGTCCTAAAAAAAGAATGATATTGACGCATGTGTCCTAATTTCATATCTCTCAACAAAATAACCATCAAAGATAAATTCCCTATTCCGTTCATTGATGATCTCTTATATGTGTTGCATGGCACCAAATTCTTTACCAAACTCAACCTTCATTTAGGATACCATCAAATCAAGATGAAAGAAGAAAATATACCCAAAACTGCTTTCCATAATCATGAATATCTTTATGAGTTCTTAGGATACCATCAAATCAAGATGAAAGAAGCAAATATACCCAAAATTGCTTTCCGAAATCATGAATATCTTTATGAGTTCTTGGCCCATGCCCTTTGTCCTCTACAATACCCCATCCTCTTTTCAGATCCTCATGAATAATATTTTCCACCCTGTCCTTTTATTTTTTGGTTTTCTTAGATGATATCTTGGTCCATAGTACTACCTGGGAAAGCCACTTCTAGTATGTGGATCATACCTTACAATTATTACAGGACCAACAGTTTTTTGTGAAACACTCCAAATTTGCTTTTGGCTGACTAAGGTTGAATACTTGGGCCATATTGTGAGTCAAGACAACACTAGAGTGGATCCCAAGAAAGTGGAAGCTATGAATAACTAGCCTCCCCCTAAACTCTCAAGAGCTTGAGAGGATTCCTTGGCCTTGCTAGTATTACTGTAAGTTTGTGGCCAACTATGGGAATATTGTAGATCCTCTTACAACATTACTAAAAATGAATTCCTTCTTTTGGAATGCAATAGCAGAGTGGGACTTCTCTTCACTAGAGGAAGCCATGTGTACTACAACTATGCTAGCCATGTCGAATTTCACTAAGGAATTTGTCTTAGAATGTGATGCCTCAGGCCATGGACAGGGAGTAGTCTTATCATAGGAAGGACGCCCTTTATTCTTCTAGTAAGTAGCTCTATGATATAAACTTGGGAAAACCAACCTATGAGAAAGAAATGATGGTTATCCTTCATGCAGTTGAGACATGGAAACCATATCTAATTGGGAGGTGTTTCCATATCAATATCGGCCATCATAGTCTCAAGTATTTACTCGAACAATGCCCTTCCTCACCAGAGCAATAGAAATGGGTGACTAAGATGTTGGGTTATGATTATGAAATCATATATAAGAAAGGTAGAGACAATATGGTGGTTGATGCCTTGAAGAGGTGGGTTCATTTTTTGGATTATCCTTACTAGTCTTAGGATGGATAGAAGAAGCAAGATGGTAATGGTTGACCCAAAGATATAGTTAGACACCTCACTACAAGGTTTCAAGAAGATCTAAATCCTCCACCTGGGTATACATGGAACCAAAATATTTTGAGGTATAAGGAGTGTATCTTTCTCACCTTAGATTTTTCCTTGAAACCAAGAATCTTAGTGGAATTACATTCATCACCCACGGCAGGTCACTCAGGATTTCATAAAAATTATGAATGAATTAAGTTCTCATTCTTTTGGGAAGGCATGAAAAAATATATCCACAACTTTGTTGCCACCTATGACACTTTCCTGCAATGACATAAGGGTGAAACAATGAAAACACCAGGTGCTTTGCAGCCACATCCCATTCCTAACCATATATGAATCGACATCTCTATGGATTTCATTATGGGGATTCCTAAGGAAAGCAATAAAATAATAATTATGGGGATTCCTAAGGAAAGCAATAAAACAATCATTATGGTGATTGTAGGTCATTTGACCAAGTGTGCCCACTCATGTGCCTTACCACCAACATTTACACCCTCATTTGTGGCACAATTTTTCATGGATTAAATTTGCAAACTTCATGGCATGCCCACTTCTATTGTCTCGGATTGTGACCCCACTTTTACCAACAAGTTTTGGAAAGAGCTATTTAAAATTCAAGGAACTCAGTTGAATCTCAGCACAACATACCACCCCCAATTAAATAGTCAAACTTAAGTAGTCAATAAGTGCCTAGAAACATACTTGCATTGATTTTGTTCAAATAAGCCACACCAATGGGCCCAATGGATCCCTATGGATGAGTGGTATTATAATACCACTTATCATAGTTCCACAAATTTGACATGATATGAAGAAGTGTACAACCAAAAATCCTTATCAATGATTTCTTATCTACCAGATACCTCTCGAGTTCAGGCAGTGGATGACAGACACTGCACCAGAGCTGACATTCTCTGCATCCTTAAAAATAATCTTATTCTTGCCAAAAATAAAATGAAGCAATAGGTTGATCAACATCACTCTAACCACTCCTTTGAAGTTGGGGATCAAATTTTTCTTTGACTCCAACCATATAAACATACATCTCTCAAGGACCATGTCCATCACAAGCTCACTCCGAAGTGATATTCAGAGTGAGCTTGTGATGGAGATAAAAATCAAAAGGGGATATTACAATGAGTTGATCACGTGAAAGGTGAAAAATCAAAATCCAGAGGTGAAAATCAAAAGGGGATAATACAATACCCAAGTATGTAGTATCTTTAATAAATCCCAATAGAAGGTGATCAACCCTCATCAAACCTATAAAGGGTCGTTGCTTCCCCTATCCATGAATTGCTAGAGAAATATATCTAAAAAAGAAAGGAGAGGTAAAGGAAGTAAAGGTAACTATGGTATAATGCAAATAATCTCCATTGAGATATGGACACCTAATCTACTATGAAGCAAAGTATATGATGTCATAATAACTCCAGTAGGGCCATGGATGCTCGCAAGAAATGGAGCAATACCTAAGGGGTACTCTAATCCATGCTTGGAAAAAATATTTTGACCCCAAATATAAATAAGCCCTGTGATCATGATTGTAACTTGGATCATCAATTCACATATAAAGTTATAAATCTCATCACATTGTTCTTTGATACAACTAATGAGTTGGTCAAGAAAGTTCATCGGAGTGATCATTGAATCCCTCACAAGGAAAAGTTTTTTAGGGACCCAAATTCAAATCAATATTAAGATTTCTATGGAGAGAAAATAAAGTCATCTTCACTTCTTTTTCGTGGCTCAGTAGTTTCTATCAAGGACTCTTGGCCTCAGCTAGTGTGTTATCATTTGTTGAGTAATTCAACTAGCCCCACATCCTAATACTTGGAATCCAACTAAAATATTTATTTAATCCTTTTCAAATAATCTTTCCTCCTTTTGTACCTCATTTTTTTATGACAATGTTTTTGGATGATTATTAATTTGTGACTGTCTTTGTGAGTTGAAGAATGCTTGAATGATTAATTATTTATTTAGTAGATTGCTTACTCCTTGTATCCTTTTGATGCATGTTTTTTAATGCTTTGGATTAAGTGAAATTGTTTGATTTTATGTCTTGTTTTAATGTCGGCTTGTTTTCTTTTCACATAATGATTATTTAATGATCCTTGCACTTGCTTATGTCATTTGGTTATTTGAATGTGACTTGTAGTTAAAAGTGGTTCAATGTCTCAATGCCACATAGTGAAATATATCTAAGTAAGTTCAATAAGGTCAATAAATATTGTCTCCTTGAAACTAATGTTCATTCGATGCAATCATAAGAGATAAGGTGCAAAATTGTGGAAAAGGAGAAGTAAGTGAAGCATCTCAACATAGAAGCAAGTGGATTGGTAATCATCATTCACACATGACATATGAATTTGAAGTAATCTGATGTCTCCAAGTATTTTGCAATGACATTGTAGGCACAATATCAAGGAAAGATCATGCACTTGAGTCCAATAAGTTTTTATTTGAAGATAAATTGCCTTTTAGATCTAAGGGTAACTTTAAAAATATTTTCACTTTTTAAGGCATGAAGGGTAACTTTAAAAGTATTTTTCACTTTTGGCCTCAATTAATGTTTGGGTGACATTTACCATAATGTTATGGATTCTTGTGAAACTAATAGAAATGTGTTAATAATACATATTGAAGAATATATATTATAGATAGCAATCGCATGTGGAGTGGTCAAATTCGCTAAGCTAGTGTGCGAAGCTTGGACTTTAGCCATGGAGGCCTATTCAGCCATATTTTTTAGGTTCAACTAAATTGAATGTGAATGTTGGAAGGAGTTATATTGATGTTTTTAAGGTCCATGATCGCAATTCCAATTATAGAATTTGATTTCAAGACATAGCAGTACAAAAATGTAATTTAAAAATTTTCCTTTCAAACAAACCATTTTTGTTTCACACGATGAGTAGCACTGCTTATGAATCCTGGTAGCACATTTAAAGTCCTCAGATCCCTTATGTGATCTCTTTCTTGAGCCTTATCTTCCTTCTTTCTCTTGAATTTAGGTTGAGTCCATTTTCATTTGTCTCTATAACATATTTAGACTTTACATCAATTGATTGTGTTGTTCTCGGGCCCTCAACATCTTCTCATTGTCTACCCTACAACTATGTACTTCTATCTTTAGAATTCTCATGGTTTCTACAAATTCTGCTGGATTTAAATTTTCTCTATGCCCATTTGCTTATGTTTTTTCATTTCCCACACTAATATTTTGACCTCTGACATCTTCTTCATAGTTGTGTGGAAGCCACCCATCATCCATTTTCACTCTTTTGTAATTTCTCATTGACTTGATCTATGATTGTGTCTAATTCCAAATCGTATATGCAATGTGATCAGATCATTAATAGTTTATTAGATGCATTTAAAGTCCCAAAATTTACCCAAAATGCTCATATTTTAAAATTATGGAAAAAATTAATTTATTTGACATTTTTTGTCAAATAAGAGCCATCCTATGACCTTCAACTCTGATGCCTGACCCTTGAAGTCCATTTGTCGATGTCCTGTTGGAACCCGCCTATCGACGCCCCTTTCCTGGTCGACTCCTCCATGCAACATCGATGACCTTTCACTAATGCCTCTACAACATGTCTCCCTTTTCCCATTGTCCTTCACAAAGTGTCGACCTTTTTGCAACCTCGATGTGTTGTCCTCGATGCTCCCGTGGATTTTCCTACACTGCACCTACAGAACTCTTCTCCACTGCACCCATGGAAATTTGTCCATGATTCCCATATACTTCTTCTATGTTGCACCTGCAAGCCTTCTCTCCACGGTGTCCACGACCCTCTTCTCCATTTCACCCGTAGACTTTTCTCCTTTCCACCCACAGACTTCTCTTTGTTGCACCTACAGACCTCTTCTCTGCTGAACCCACAAACTTCTCTCCATGACGCATGTGGACCTCTTCTCCACTGAAACTTCAAACCTTCTCTCTATGGCACCTGCAAACTTCTTCTCTCTTGCACCTGTGGACCTTCTCTCCTCGGCACCCATAGACCTCTTCTCCACTGCACCCATAGACTTATTTCCATCCTACCCTAAAGAAACTCCAACGTAAAGCTCTAATGTGCTAACACATGTCCCTTTCGAGGCTTCCCATCAGACCTTATTTTTAGGTCACCCATAAATAACTCCATTTTCAACACCCCCGACAGCCACTAGGATTCTGCCACTTGCCACAACAGTAGGGATCTACTATGTCGACTCCAATACTCCATTGGACTAAAAATATTTCAGGACTTCTTCCATGTGTCTTTGATTTTAACCCAAAGCTTGTCACTTGGCATCCTCCCATCAACAGATGTATTGCCTAACTTCAAATGTGGACAATACAGAGTTATAGTGGCACTTCTGTTGTCTGGGGATTCCCCACAGGGAATTTTGACAAACACTTCTTGTGTAACCTAGCAATTTTCCTGTAAAAAAATGTTTCTATCCCAAATGGTCCTAGTGTTGAAACCATCGCTCTGGTACCACTGTGTAACATCCCCGACTGGCCCGATAGAACTCTTGGGATGACGAGGAACTCTCTCAAAGTCATAATGTCCATTTTCTTTCTCTAATTACCATCTTACCCTCAATGTTAATATTGAAATTCTACTAAATTATGAAGGCAATTTATGAAAATTACAGGGATTTGAAATCCCAAACACCTCTATTCACATAGGGATGAATAACCATCTAAATAGTATTTTATATGTATAATTACATCTGAACATTTATAGCAGAGTTACAACTATGTTATCCATTCACACAATGGGAATACATCAAAATTATACAACGGAATATAAGATAACTACACAGCACATTACTTACAAGTGTGGTTGCCCAAATACAAATAAAAAATACCATACTAATTCATACAACATAATTACTCATACTAAAATTCTACATGAATGCTACAAGTAATTCCAAACAACCAGACATTTGTGCATATCATAAATTGAGAAATGGACACATTCATGAACATCATATAATCATGACATCGTAATTCAAACACCATGACAAACAAAGCATAATAAAAAATTAATTATTACAACATAATCATAAACAAAGCATAAACATGAATATGTTGCTTATCTTAGCAAGAAGTCCAATTGGATGTAGGTGAAGGATGTTCCTCCTAGTCGTAGGTTCTGTCAAGCCTTATATTTATTTGACAGAACCATCACCAAGATGGGGCTATCAGTCCACAAGGGCTACGTTCACTCTCTCAACTATACATTTCTCAAACCTCTCCACAACTAGCTCTTTTGTACAACCCCTTTCACAGCTCTGTTGGTCATAACCCCTTCCACATCTATCCCAATCCTTGATTCTCCTTCCCCGTCAACCTGCACAATTCCAAGAACAAGCCCCCTTCTATGCACTAACAGTCTCTTGGGTAGCCTCCAATTCCATACCAGTTCTCCAGTACAGGTTGGACAAGAAGTTGTAGGTCAAGTTCCTATCATTCACTAGCTTCCCTTAGTGTTAAGGCATGGACGATTTGCATAGGGTCTCTTTGGTTTTCATATACCGCTCAAGTATCAGTTTCAATCATTTTCCCTATGAATTTCAAACCATACTCCATGGAAGGTGTGCGTGCATGAATGAATCAAGCTCCCTCACCCTCTAAACACTCAACTTTTATATGCATGGCTTTTGAATGCCATATGGCTTAATCAACACATGGCTTAAAGCTACCATGTGACTTAATCAACTCATAACCCTTAATCAAGGTTTAGGAATTTATTTAATTACTAAATCTAAGGTTAAGGAGTTAACCCACCGTGGTCTTCTTTTCCCCTTATCCCCCTAGCACTTCCCCTCTTGTGGATTTATAGTTCCCCATCTCATCTTTGTCCTTCCTTCCCTGCAACAATCAGATATTTTATATTAACATTAAATATGTACATGATTACAGTGCTCCGGTCATCCTGGCCCTTTTTTCTTGTCTTTTGGCCTTTACATAAAAAACACATAGTTTACAATTACAGGGGTCAAACGGGGCATGTTATAGAGATTTCCTTTGGAGTGTCTCTTAGTGTCCTTGAGTTTCCATTTTCATCAATGTATTCAAAGGTCTTAATGTAGCAATCAACTTTAACTCGATGTGCTTAGAACAAATCCATGCCAATGAGGATATCATAAGAACTAAGTGGAAAAAGGTTCAATCTTTCCCATGTGAAGAGTTCATTTATCTCTAATCAACAACCCTTCACCATTTCACTAACCTTTCTCTTGGTTCTGGTGGTTAGTTGAATTAGCCATGGATTACTATGCTTGCACTTGTTAAGAGTACATATTTCAACAACTTTAGGAGTAACATAATTGTGACTAGATCCTAGATCAATTAAAATGGAAATGAATTGTGCAACAATTTTACTTTCAATTTCAACCACAATTTATTGGTGATCTACTTCGTAGTCTCCCAAGGTGGCATAAATATGAGGATTTGTTTGTGGTACATCATTCACAATAGTAGACTGTTGGATATTTTGAGCATTCTTGGTGTTCTCCTCTTGATGAGGGAAATTCTTGAACAGGTGGTCTTCTCCACTTCCCCAACATTGAATAGGTTGCATTGGCCTTTTTTCCCCAAAGACTAAATTGACTTGTTCCCACATTTAGCTGGTTGATTTTGTGAGTGGGTCTTATCCTGGGATTTTTTGTGAAAAGGTTTGAACCCTTTCTTTCTTTAATCAAGCTTCTATTTTTTCTTATATTTCCATGCCTTATGGAAATCTGGTTTTCATTTTTGATGATCATATAATACTTTGAATTTTTTATTTCCTCATGAATTTTATGAGGCTCATCAAAATCAATTCTACACTGATTTTTTTTCTCATATTGAATATATTTGACATGCCTCAACGATTCCAAGAATTTATTACATACTTATCCATGGTCTTTTTCCCCAATTTTAACTCGTGGAATAATTGCACTTTACCTTCATAATAACAATCAAAGAGGTAGTTATGTTCAAAGTACTCCTTGAATTACTTCCATACAATATTTCTCTTGTTGATCTTCTTTACTTGTCATCGGTGATCCCACCAAATAGAGGCTTTTTCCATTTACATTGACCTTCTTGTCTATACTTAACTTTACCATCAAAGGTAGGTGGATTTTCCTTTCAAAATTCTCCATACAAGTTATCTTTGAAAGGCCCCTTTCTCCCATGTCTACTAAGAGAAGATTCTAGTTGCTTAATTAGTCCTTATGTTCATATGAATCATTAACACAATATTATTAGAGAGATGGATTATATGTCTCATATCAAGAGGTTCTTCTTGTACTATGGGACCTTATGTGAGAACAACTTCTTAAGTTATTCTTGCTTCTACTAGTATTGTTTGAATTTTATCCATTATGCATTTTCCTCTATATGCCTTTCAGACTTTAAAGCATGGAAGCATTTATATGGTTCTTCTCTTCTAAACATTTTATTAGCCTTTCATTACCGTTCTACATGTTTGAATCTCCACCCTCAAGCTCCTCATAGTCTCTATAATATCTATATGATTCTTGATTTAAGTGTCCATTAGACTTCACCTCTACATTTACGGCATGTAGTTTTTCACCCATGGCATCTATTTCAAACTTGTAAGGGTTTTGTGTATCCTCCATGCTGACAATTGCTTAAGCAAGCCAAGATTAAGCCTCTTTTATTTTAATTACTTGATAAAGAAAAATATTTTATAGAAATTTATAATGACTATAAATTTACTCAATTCTAATGTCATATATATAAGTTATAAGCCTTACATGATCATTGCCTAGTATGTCTTATGTACTTTTGTTGTAGTTGTTAATACCTAGTTTGAGTTGTAAGAATTGTGCACAACAAAAATTCTATAAAACAATGACAACAACAAGAATATTATCATCATAGTCATTATGCTATGTCTTTCTAAGCCTTCCGATGATAATAAAACCAACATAGATCCATCTTAAACCCAGATCTATCAAGCACCAAGAGGGATCCAATTTTTTGAGGTGTAATTTTTTTAATCTTATACTCAATAAATTTGATCCCTCTCTTTCTTGATATATTCTAGTTTAAGTTTTTTTTTTATTTTACAGGCCAACACGACATGGATTTTTTAAATTAATTTTCATAATTTTTTATTTTATGAGCCGACATGTATTTTTTAATTTTTTTATTTTTTATTTTTGGTAATGTAGTGTTACATTACGTATGTGACAACATCTCCCCCATACTGGGTTGTAGAGCACCTCACTCCTCTTGGTGCAATGAAATGCAACACAAAGGCCATTCCAATATCCTAGTATTGACTTAAGGAATTTTCATAGGGATTTTCAAATTACCGAGGGACATTGTAGGGATCATATTTTTTTTGTGAATCCATGAATTATTTCACACAATTCTACATGAAACTTCATTGCTTTTCTATGTTTTTTCGCTAACTTAAATCCCACGTGGATGTGACCCATTATCCTTTACTTTTATTGATTTAGTGGTCGTGGGAATACATAGGTAGTACTCTAGTCATTGTCCTTGGTCACCTTCATGTGGGAATTATCGTACTCTTTTGTCTTCCATGTGGCACATTTTTCCATGTGTATGGAATAGCAGGCCCCTCCTTTCTGTCGTCCCCTAGCCATATTTTTTTACACTATGACGAGAGACTGCTCACAATGAGATCTTGGCCATTGATGGTGTGCACATGTTGTAACACATACCTTACCTTATGTGCACATGTTTTAAGATCCTTAATATGTTGTAAGATCCTAGATGTGCTACAACATGTGCACATACCTTAAGATCCTATGTTGTAACACATACTTTACCTTATGTGCATATGTTGTAAGATCATAGATGTTCACAAGAAGGTTGTTTCTTTCCCCCCTCAAACTCTCCAATGTGTGTGATTCATTGTGGGTTATTGATATCAATTCTTAAATGAAATCTTAGTTGCTCGCAACATATGTGTTTCTCTCTCGACCCAAGTATTTCCACATCCATGATGATTGTCAACCATTGATTAAGATCTATAGGTGTGATCTCAGTTATTCATGAACGAAGAGGTACCTCTCCATCCCAGACACTTTAAATTATATGATTCATCCTGGAGTACAGATCTAATTGGGTGGTTAAAATCCCATGCATTCATGGAAAAATTGTTCCTCTTACTCAACCTCCTTTCAAAAGGTTATGAAGGATTTTAGGTTGTCGATCTAAACTTGTAGATTTAATCTTGGCTATCCATGGCAAGGAATACCCCAATAAGGTATTTGCACATAAATTTCCATCGATCTTAGCTACCATTGGTATAGCCTTTGTATAGCTAAATCAACTAAGTTGTGGAAACCTCGAACCAGGTGTCCCTCCTCATTATGCAGGTCCCAGATAAAGTTTTGTATTTTCCTCTGTTTGGTTTAGCTTTGAAATTTTTTTGTGTTCTGGTCTCCAGAGTTGATCCAAAGGGAACAAATTTTTAGCCTCCATTCTATTTCCTTTTCCTGGAACAAATTCTCATTTCTTTGTTAAAAATCCTTTAGTAGGACCTGGTCTCTTTCCTCCACAATACCATTTGGGTGATTGATGAAAAAAATATTAATATGGGCTTGCCTATAGGCTAGTCACTCCTCCCTTTTATGGTGGAGGTCGCTCCCCTAAACTGCCAACTTTTCTTTTAGTTCAGAAAGAGAATTGGCGAATTCCCCCCCCCCCCACACTAAAATCTTCAAATATTACCACATGTTGTCAGGCCTACGTGACCATATGTTGAAAATATTCCTCCTTGAACCAACTCAATTTGTATTTAAAGGGTGTACTTGGTTTGGCTTCCTTGTCTCCATTTTCCAAAGCAATGGGAAAATGGTCAAAGAATTGACTCTTTCCTATCCAAGATAATTCCCTCCACTGCTTAGATAAGGTCCTCATGGACCAGAAACCTGTCAATTCTTTTGGGTATCCCCTTGCTCCACGTCTTGTTAACAAACTACGTTAGACACACCTAACATGACTCCACATCAACCCATCCCATATCTTCACATTTCTCCAAAAAAATGAGCTAACCTATCATCTCTATCGGCAGAGCCTCAAACTTACTTTTGGGTAAGAGTAAGGTTAATCCCCCCCCACAATAAGATTATTTGTCCTCATCCAATTACAAGCTAAGAGCTTCTTCCTAATACTCTTGTCTTCCATCAAACGACCCATAGAGATTTAGGATCATGAAGGAGGCATTCAACTCCTTTCTATAAACTTCCACATATAGCAAATAAGCAATTGTAAAACAATTTTCCAATCATAAGGATACAAACCCTTGTAGCAAGACCCCCCAAATGGCCATCCAAGTTCAACCCAACAAAATTCCAAATTGCAAAACATTTGTTCAGGGAAAACTTAATCTATTCCTCCTTACCCATAGTTTCTTGAATTAACAGAACATCGGGTTTTTCCAACTCTACCAATATTTTTGGGAAAGAATCTTGGTTTTCCCTCCTGGCCCTCTAGCACTAATAAGTAAGATTTTCATTTTGACACCTCCTTTATGGTTTTCCCTCCTCTAAGGACCCTAGAAAGGAGCTTTTGATGACCCTGGCTATTTTCCCTCCTAGCCTTCTCTTGGACATGTTGCATAGTAGACTTCCAACCCACTTATGTTGGGGTGTGCTCTTTAGGACTAATTGAAACTAGACCCTTTTCCACCATTGGATCTTAGAACTACCCTGGGAACAAATCAAATACCCCCCCCAGTTGTTGGCTCTTAATATTGATTACAATAGTTTTGTGAATTGATTCATTTTGTTAAACACATTAAACATAAGACAATGACATACAAGACATCAACACATTACATATAGATTATCTTGGAAACCTCTCTCCTGGAGGAGAACCAGCAAAAGAGTGAGATTTTGCTCATATATTGATCAAACACTCAAAACAAGTGTTTTCAACCCTGACTTGCTAAACCACAAATCACACTTCATTACATGATCATGTTACACACTAATTCTCATAGTACAATATATTATGCATAGCAATTACATCTTATTTATAGATGCAATACATCCAATTGCTCATTAATGACAATCCATAACTTCCTAACCACTTTTGGTTATTCCGTTACAGTCGACTTGACTAGGTCAACTTTGGTCGATTTCCCATTGAGATTTCGACCATTCCATTGACTTACCATCGACCAATAATTTTCCTACGACCAAACAACTAATTCTAGTCGGTCGGCCAACCAGACTTCCCCCATATATTGCCTCCAACTCCAGTCGACTATCGACTTTGCCAATATATTTACATGCAAAGAATATAACATTCCCAACATTCTCCAACTTGTTGTCTTCTTTGCATAAACATAATATTTTGAGCTTCAGTTCACAAGGCTAACAAGCCCATCATTTTCCTACACCAGGAAAACTTCTATATACTCATTGACTTGGTTAATGAGTCTACAACATTATTCACCATGTCTACCTTTTCCAATAACACCTTTGGTTCTACACCATATCCCTCACAAAATGGTATTGAATATCAATGTGTTTTTTCTTTGAATGATACATTCGATTCTTTGCTAGGAATATTACACTCCAATTGTCACAATCCAACCTAATAGCATGATGTCCAAACCCAACATCTGAACACAACCTCTGCAATCAAACAACTTCCTTACATGTATGAGTAGTTGTCATGTATTCAACCTCAATAGTCGACAGTGTAACGACTAACTGCCTTCTACTCATCCAATTGACTGCTCCACCAAATATATTGAACACATATTACTATACAGTCGTCTACGGTCAATGTCTCCAACCCTATTGGAATCAACAAAACCATGTACATTTGATTTCCTTGTTTCCCTTGGGCTCTCCACCATAACATATTGCATACTCTGTAGTGCCTTGCAGATAACTAAATACTCCATCGACTACCGTCCAGTTCTCTTTTCTAGGTGTTAACATGTACCTTCTCAATACCCCCACTGCATGGGAAACAACGGGTCATGTACAAACCATAGCATACATTAGACTACCTGCAACACTAGCATAAGGCACATGTAACATGTACCCCTTTTCTTCTTGTGTCTTCGGAAAATGTTCAGCAGGGACCTTGACCGATCGGTTGTTCTACATGTTGAAACATTTCAAGACAGCCTCAACATATTTTCTTTGACTTAGCTAGAGTCTTCTACCTACTTGATCTCTTGTGATTTCCATTCCAAGAATTAAATTTGTTGCTTAGTACATCCTCCATGTCAAACTTAGAGGATAATTGCAGTTTCACCTCCTTTATCAAATCCATGTTAATTCCTACCAACAACATGTCATCAACATACAAAACTACATATATGAAATGACCACCAACTTTATTCCAATACGCAGAATGATCAGCCTGACTTCTCACAAACCCCAGCTGCTAGATATACATGTCAAAATTCTTATACCACATCCTGGGCAATTGTTTTAGACCATAGAGAGACTTCTTGATCTTACAGACCAAGTTATTTCCTCCATCCACTATAAACCCTTCATGTTGCTTCATATTTATTTCTTCTTCAAGGTCACCATGAATAAATTTTATCTTTACATCCATTTGTTCTATCTCAATATCAAATGTTGTCGCTAAAGACATTAATACCCTTGCGAAAGTTAGCTTAGCAATGGGAGAGAAAATCTCACCAAAGTCAACTCCCTCGACTTGTGAATACCGTATCGCTACCAGTCGAGCCTTGTACTTCTCGACGTGTTATGATGCATTCAAATTTTTCTTGAACGCCCACTTACTATGGATGGGTTTACTTCCATTGGTAATATGACTATATCCCACATTTCATTCCTCTTTAGGGACTCGATTTCTTCTTCCATAGCCCTTTTCCAGATTTTTCCCTCTATTGAGTTAAATGCTTTCTTTACTAACCTAGGATCATCATTTATGGCAGATAACACAAAAGTAGAGTGAAAGTCGGGTAGACTATGCCTTTCTGGTTGTTTCCTTGCTCGATTAGGCCTCCTAACATCCAAACTATATTCTTCCACCTCTTCATCGGATTCAGTCGACTCACTAAAATCCAGACTTTTGTCATTCATTTCAAACTCTCACTTTTCTTATTCCTTTTCTCTTTTAACATCTTCTTTCATGGAAGTTCCTATGACTTCTATGAATATCACATGTCGACTATAAAATTCCTTCCTTGTCATTGGATTCCACAGCTTATACCCTTTCACTCCATCCTTGTACCCGATGAAGATGGACTTCTCTTACTTGTTGTTGAGTTTAGTTATTTTCTTCTTTGGGAAATGCACAAAGGTTTCATACCCAAACACTCTAATATGTGTAAGAGAGGGCTTCTTACCATCCCATGCCTAATATGGAGTCTTGTTGACCAGAGCTGTTGACAACGATTTATTCACCAGGTAGAATGTCATGTCGACTACCTCCGCCTAGAATTCTTGTGTGATTCCTACACCACTGAGCATGCTCCTAGTTTTATCCACCAACGTTCTATTCATTCTTTCAACAACTCCATTATGCTGAGGTGTGTATGGAGTTGTGTTTTTTCGAGCTATATCGTGCCTACAGAGTTGGTCTAATGCTTTTCCACAAAATTCTCCTATGTTATCAATTCTTAACACCTTGATCTTTTTACCAGTTTGATTCTCCACAACATCATTGAAGTCTTGAAACTTCTCAAAAACCTCAAATTTCTTCCTCAAAAAATACAACCATGTCATTCTAGAGAAATAATCTATGAAAAAAACGTAATATTGAAATCCTCTTAGTAAAGTGACCGACACGGGTCCAAACACATCACCATGTATTAATTCTAGTATTTATTTATCCCTAGTAGCACTAGATGAGAACCTTACACAACTCTATTTACCATAAATACAATGTTCACAAAATCCAACTTCTTCAGAGCAGTCGTGGAGACCTTAGACCATACCTTTACAGTGCAAAGCACGAAGACCTTTTTCACCTATATGTCCCATTTTTTGATTCCACAACATGGTCGATACAACTAGACAAGCATATGTTCCGTCAGACTAAGGACAAACCATATTAGCACTTTCATCGGTGTTTGTTCTTCCCAATAGTTTGTACATGTTCCAGTCTGAACACCTCTCATCAACATTGCTACTGCTCAAATTAACACATCTTTGCAAATCAAGGCTATGTAGACCTAGTACTAGTGACGATAAGCTCAGGAGAGACTTAAACCCAATTCCACCATTGCCTAAACTCTCAACACTTTGGGTAACTCCAAAACCCAGGGGGAGGCCCTATTCAATGAAATCTACCTACAACCACCAACAAACAAAAAATACCTTCCACAAAACCCTAATAGCTACAATCAGTACCTTATTGGAATCAAACAATATCAAATCAAGACACAATAATTATATATAAATGGATTTATTCACTTTATAACAAATTCCAAATAATATCATGCCTTTCAAGACAATTTCACCTTTGCCAAGGCAATGTCACACTTCCCAATACAACCATTCCAAAAAGTGTGTCGTCAAGGAAAAGAAGACAATTGAACTAGCGCGAAATTGTAGGACAAGCCAGAAATACCACACACCAACTAATTCACCAATAATGAAGAATTTAGTATCCCAATGCACTTCCTCAGAACAAGACGCCCCCTAGGGTTTGTGGATAAAATCCTAGGGAAAATTTTTAGGGTGAACCAAAAATACCAAATCATGTCTATTTTTGGATTTTTAAATTTAGTTAGATTTTTAGGGTTTATTTTTATGCATAAATAAAACATGTAAAAATTTATATGAAGAGGATTAATAGATAGGGTATTATATTTTTGTCTCAACCCTAAGGGATATGAGAGATCGAGAGTAATGCCCCTCCTCTTAAGATGGTATTCAATACTTGCAACTAAGGCTACGCAAGCAACCTCAAGGGTTAGGTAGTGAAACCCTAATTAAGACAAATAGAGAAGTCCAACCCAACAAAACAATGGAGAGTTCCTTAGTAGGAAGGTATCCTTAAGCAAGTTTATAAAATGCTAGAAAACAAACCCTAAATCAATCCAAAGTACTTCAAGAGCAATGTTAAACTAGGGTTAGGAGATAAACTTACCAACATTAATCAAGAATGAGCAAGATAGTGCATCTTAGGTCACCCTTGAGCATGATTTGTTACAACTAGTCTAGCATCAACTTAGCATGTGCAAGATCAAACACTAGAACATCATTAATTCATCCTTCAAGCAAAAAATAAATACAAGAGAGAGGTGCACATAGATACAAGTGCTCCAAATACCAAGAGAAAAAATAAAAGAATACATAATTTGAACCCTTGTCCATCATTTACAAATGAGATGAGGTTGTCTTATTTATATCAGACAACCATTAACCCTTTACAAATTTTAGCCTACAAAGTTAATGACAAATTATAAAATTTAAGGTTAATGCACCCACAAACTAGGTGCTAAACCATACAATGACATAAAATAAGAATAAAAATGTGCAATTCGGCTCCACCAAGTGCAAGGTGATCCAAAACGAGGGTGTCATGCCCCAACTAACCCCAACATATGCGTGTCCCTCAATACCCTCCTTTTTAACAATGTAGGCTTCTTCTTTAAAGAAAGGCGGCATGGGTTATGAGACCAGGAGGAGGGGTTTTGCATCAAAACAATAGGTCAAAGTGGCAAAAATGAAGTGTACTAAATCAAGTATAACAACCCTTACATGTGTATTCAACTCTATAAAGCAAAATATGAGTGTGGCCATGTTTCCCAATGATTTTCCTCAAGGGCACCGGACACCCACCAAAAGGATAGTCAACAAAGCCACAAGGCCAGCACCTCCTTGGGGTGGAAACCAAGGGGACCTACCATGACCTAATAAGATGTATTTAGCCCCAAAATCAACACTCTACATAATATAGCCTCAAAATCTTGGCCTTTAGAAAATAAAAAGGAAACCCTCATTGTTGTACATTTGGAAGGAAACCCTCACTATGCTCCAATTGCGGGACATGCGCTCTTCTCATTACTGTATGAGAACCCCCTAGATTCTCTTGGGTACCTATATACCTACACACACATGCAACAAAAAAGACATTAAATGCATCAAAGAAAGATACTTCCATCATGCCTTGCTCAAAATGAAATGGAAAGAAAATCAAATGACACAACAAATGCAATGCAAGGGTAAAAGCAAATGTTGAACTCAAAGGAAACTATACCTACATACCCTAATTATGATAACATAGATGGATCAAGTAAAATCATACCACTAATGCAGCCCCCTGAGCAGATTATTTATTCTAAGGTTTCTTCCTTTCTCTTTGTAAATAGTCAAAGACAAAACCACATTAATGATGAGCTAAATGGATGGTACTACCTTCATCAGAATGAGGTTGGAATGATGAGCACGATTAGGAACATGGAAGCCTTCAAGCTCTTGCCACAGGAAAGGATCACCTTCACAAGCCTTTCTATCCATGCTTGAACCAGGCTCGAGTAGAAACTTCCTCGAGCATATACATGTTTTCCAGATTCTGTTTTCGCAAAACAACCTTCAAAACTATTAAGGAACCATGCATGATGAGGTTGAAATTTTTTTTCCATGTTGTTCATAAACCTGCGAATCTTCTCATCGTTATCAAAAATCTGTCAATCCTCAAGGTTACCAAGAATTGAAGGTTTGAAAATTACTTGCACTATTCTTGATTCTAGAATGGCGTCGCAAGGGTGAAGAAGAGAAGTAGATGATGCTAGGGAATTAGCTTGTTGATTCCGAGCTTTGGGAATCACTTATAAGTATAAGGCACTGAAATTCTTTGTGGCCAATTGCACTGCATCCTTGTACCTTTTTGACCTTTGGTTTTCACATGCAAAATTTCCTTTGACTTGCATCACAATTGGGTTAGAGTTGCCAACAATGTATAAAAACTCAATCTCATAATCTTTAGCTAACTCAATGCCAAGTAAGAGAGATTCATATTTAGCATCATTGTTAGTATCTTCAAATTTTAGGTGGAAAGAAAAATAATGAATATCGGCATAAGGAGAAGTTAATACAATACTTGCACCAATACCTAACTAAGACTCATCCCCATCGAAGTTCATCCTCCAAAACTAATCATAAACATCGCTTCGAGAGCAAACAATTTCATTCCTTGGATCTTTTGGTTGTCCAAAACTTGCATCAATTTCTGAGAAGCATAGCTGAGAGTGCTGGTTGAAATCCACACTAGGAGAGTGTAAACCTGGCTGATCGAGATTTGCAATAGAAACCTCCATATGCAACCTTATATCATCATCAATAGTGAATGAGGATGGTCGAACTGAATAATGAGGGATATCAAAGGTAGGTCTCCCAAGATCTTTGAAATTTAGACTTCCCTTACTTTAGGAATCATGTATGGGTTCTTCAACCAATTTCCAACAATCCATACCCACATCATCATCATCATAAGAGAAATGTGCATCATCATATCCATGGAAACCATCTTATTTAGCTGCATTATCCTCAAGCCTCTCATATTCAAAAGTTTTGTTTTTACGGGTGAAAAGAGAAAGGAATGTTCACCAAACCGCCATCACCAAAAGGAAAAGGAGAAGCATCCACCACACCTTCATTAACCATATATTCATTATCTTTCTTATATTGAAGCGATTCTTCGATAAATACTTGTTCATCTTACTTGAAACCCATATAAAAATTCGGTTGAGCCTAATCTATACTGGCCTCTTCTTCTTTTTTGACTGGCAGGAAAGGTTTGTGGATTTCTTCTAAAAATTTTGATATAGCAGTGCTAGGCCTTAAAGAATTGTACATCGGAGAACCGAGGAACTTCCAATTATCGATATCTTTAAGAATCATGCCATCTTCTTCCAAGAAGCTCAAGATATCATAAGAATTTTTTAAATGAGGGTAAGGACAACTCACCATTTTGTTGTGTTCTTCAATTTCTTCAATGCAGCTTCCTTCGTCTTCATTTTTATGAGCATCATCATCTTCGTCGTTAGGCAAATCTTCTTCTTCAAACATGGGGCCTAGAATGTTATTGACAAGATCTGGATCAATGGTTTCTTCAAGCAAGCTTTCCAAGGCTTGATCTTCATAATGGATTTCTTTAACAAGGTCTATTTTCTGCTCTTCAAGGATCAAGACAGTATGATATCTTCGCTATTAATTTCTTCAAGGACCTGTTTTTCTTGGATTTATTTATTGAACAATCCCTTCACCTCTTTGACGTAGGACATCCATATCTTGCCTTGTTTTAGGCACCAATAGCTACAAATACCTCTATCAATTCCGTAAGGAGGATATTGTACCTTTGTCTAGGCCTTTATACCAAGCAAGGGCCTTTTCTTGAAAATGCATCACAAATGACTTCATGTAGTCATATTCATCCTTGATATCAAAATTGGGATCATTTTCCAGAAACTCCTTGACATGGTCCAAGGGATTATCATCATGATCACAAAATTCTATCATGAACGTCTCTGGTAACTCATATGAAGTGCTCGACAAATCTAGAGGGGTAAACTGAACTTCAAGTATTTCTTTGACATGATCCTTCTTGTAAAGGGAAATCATGGCCTCCATAGTTTACTCGTCAATATTAGGATCCCACTCTTTCCCAAATGCCTTAACCAATAGCTGAGGTTTGTTGTTTTCAATTGCACTTTTTGATTTGTTTTCTTCAACAGAGTCTCCAAATAGGACCTACAAGGTTAGCTCTTAGTAATAATCATATCAAAGTACAAAGAAAAACTTACCTCTTGGACTTGTTCTTGCAGAGTACTTCTTTATTTTTTTTCAATGGAGTCGCCAAGAGAGACCTGCCAAATTAGATAAAAATAAATCTCACCAAAGTACAAAACAAGAACATACCTGAGTCACATGAAAGATGCTGAATGTTTCTAAAAGATAAATGGATTCAACCTAGGATTTCATCTTCAACAGAACATCATCACTATTTTTTGAGGTCCTCGGCAACAGTGCCAAAAATGTTACTGCTCAAACTACCACCTCTTTGCAAATCAAGGCTATGTCTACCTAGTGCTAGTGATGATAAGCTTAGGAGAGAGTTAAACCCAATCTCACCATAGTTTAACCCCTCAACACTTTGAGTAACTCCAAAACCCACAGGGAGACCCTATTCATTAAAAGATACCTGCAACTACCAACAAACTACAAATACCTTCCACAAAACTCTAATAGATATGATAAGTACCTTATCAGATTCAAACAATATCAAATCAAGACACAAGAATCATATATAAATGGAGTTATTCACTTTATCACAAATTCCAAATAATATCACGCCTGTCAAGACAATTTCATGTCTTCCAAGGCAATGTCACATTTCCCAAGGCAACCACTCCAAAAAGTGTGCCCTCAAGGAAAAGAGGACAATTGAAATAGGGTGAAATTATTGGACAAGCCATAAATACCACACACCCTCTAATTCACCAATCATGAGGGTTTTATGTATCCCAATGCACTTCCTCATAAGAGGAGGCTCTCTAGGGTTTGTAGATAAAACCCTAGGGAGAAATTTTAGGTTGGACTAGAAATACAATCATGTCTATCTTTGGATTTTTGAATTTATTTAGATTTTTAGGTTTTTTCCAGTAGGAAAATATTTTTATGCATAAAATAGAACATGTAAAAATTGATAAGAAGAGGATTGATAGATAGGGTATTAGATTCTTGTCTCAAATGCTAGGGCTATGAGAGATCGAGGCTAATGTCCCTCCTCTTAAGATAACATTCAATACTTGTAACTAAGGCTAAGCTAGCAACCTCAAGGGTTAGGTAGCGAAAACCTAATTAAAACAAATAGAGAAGTCCAAGGACCAACAAAACAATGGAGAGATCCTTGGTAGGAAGGTCTCCTCAAGCAAGTTGATAAAATGTTAGCAAACAAACCCTAACTCAGTCCAAAACACTTCAAGAGCAATGTTAAACTAGGTTTAGGAGATAAACTTACCAACATTAATCAAGAATGAGCAAGATAGTGCATCTTAGGTTACCCTTGAGCATAGGTTATTACAACTAGTCTAGCATCAACTTAGCATGTGCAATATCAAACCCTAAAACATCATCAATTCATCCTTCAAGCAAAAAAGACATCCAAGAGAGAGGCGCACATAGCTTCAAGTGCTCCAATATACCAAAAGAAAAAACAAAATAATACATAATTTGAACCCTTGTCCATCATTTACAAATGAGATGAGGTTATCTTATTTATATGAGACAACCCTCAACCTTTTACAAATTTGAACCTACGAAGTTAATGACAAATTATAAAATTTAAGGTTAGTGCACCCACAAACTGGGTGCTAAACCATATAATGACATAAAATAAGAATAAAAAAGTGCAATTCGGATCCACCAAGTGCAAGGTGATCCAAAAGGAGGTCATCATGCCCCAACTAACCTCAACATTTGCTTGTTCCTCAACACTCTCCTTTATAACAATGTAGGCTTCTTCTTTAAATAATGGCATCATGGGTTAGGAGACCAGGAGGAGGGGTTTTGCATCAAAACAATAGGTCCAAGTGGGAAAAATGAAGTGTACTAAACCGAGTATAACAACCCTTACATGTGTAATCATCTCTACAAAGCAAAATATGAGTGTGGCCATTTGTCCCAATGATTTTCCTCAAGGGCATCGGACACCCACCCAAAGGGTGGTTAGTAGAGCCACAAGGCCAACACCTCCTTGAGGTGGAAACCAAGGGTACCTTCCATGACCTAATCAGGTGTATTTAACCCCAAAATCAACACTTTGCATAATATATCCCCCAAAACTTGGCCTTTTACAATATAAAAAGAAACCCCTCACTATGGTACATCTTGAAGGAATGCTTCAAACACTCCGATGCGTAACAACTAGCTCTAATTGCAGGACATGCTCTCTCTTCAAGAGTGTATGACAAAACCCTAGAATATCCTAGGTACCTATGGACCTACACACACATCTAACAACAAAGAAATTAAATGCATCAAAGGCAGATACTTTCATCCTGCCTTGTCCAAAGTGAAATGGAATGAAAATCAAATGACACAACAAATGTAATGCAAGGGTAAATGCAAATGCTAAACTCAAATGAAACTATACCTACCTACCCGAATTATGATAACATAGATGTGTCACTTGAAATCATACCACTAATGCAACCACCTGAGCATATTATTTATGCTAAGGTTTCTTCCTTTGTCTTTGGAAACAGTGCAAGACAAAAACACATCAATGACGAGCTAAATGGATGGTACTATCTTCGTCGGAATGAGGTTGGAATGATGAACAAGATTAGGAACCTGGAAGCCTTCAAGCTCTTGCCACATGGAAGGATCCCCTTCACAAGCCTTTTCTATCCATGCTTGAACCAGGCTCAAGTAGAAACTTCCTCGATCATATACATGTTTTCAAGAGTATTTTTTCCCAAAATGACCTTCAAAACTATTAAGGAACCATGCATGATGAGGTTGAAACAATTTTGGCATGTTGTTCATAAACCTGAGAATTTACTCATCGTTATCGAAAATCTATCGATCCTTAAGGTTACCAAGAACTGAAGTTATGAAAACTACTTGCACTATTCCTTATTCTAGAATGGCCTCGCAAGGGTGAAGAACAAAAGTAGATGATGATAGGGAATTAGCTTGTTAATTTTGAGCTTTGGGAATCACTTGTAAGTATAAGGCACTGAAACTATTTGTGGCCAATCGTACTACATCCATGTATCTTTTTGACCTTTTGATTTTCACATGCAAACTTTCCTTTGACTTGCATCACAATTGGGTTAGAGTTTCCAACAATGTCTAAAAACACTATCTCATAACCTTTAGCTAACTCAAGGCCAAGTAAGAGAGATTCATATTTAGCAACATTGTTAGTATCTTCAAAGAAATAAAAATAATGACTATCAGTACAAGGAAAATTTAATACAATACTTGCACCCATACCTAACTAAGACTTGGCCCCATCGAATTTCATCCTCCAAAACTGATCAGCAACATCGCTTTGAGAGCAAACAATTTCATTCCTTGGATCTTTTGTTCGTCCAAAACTTGCATCAATTTTTTAGAAGCATAGTTTAGAGTGTTGGTTGAAATCCACCCTAGAAGAGGGTAAACCTGGCTGATCAATATTTGCAATAAAATCCTCCATATGCAACCTTATATCATCATCAATAGTGAATGAGGATGGGCGAACCGAATCATGAGGGATCTCAAAAGTAGGTCTCCTGAGGTCTTCAAAATTTAGACTTCCCTTACTTTAGGAATCATGTATGGGTTCTTCAACCAATTTCCAACAATCCATACCCACATCTCAACATCATAAGAGAAATGTGCATCATCATATCCATGGAAACCATCTTCCTTAGCTGAATTATCCCCAAACCTCTCATATTCAAAAGATCTATTTTTATGAGCAAAAGAGAAAGGAAGGTTCACCAAACCGCCATCACCAAAACGACAAGGAGAAGCATCCACCACACCTTCATTAACCATATCTCCATTATATTTCTTAGCTTGAAGTGATTCTTCGATAAAGACTTGCTCATCTTACTTGAAACCTATATGAAAATTCAGCTCAGCCTGATCTAGACCAACCTCTTCTTCTTTTTTGACTGGCATGAAAGGTTTGTGGATTTCTTCTAAATTTTTTGATATAGCACTGCCAAGCCTTAAAGAATCATAGTTTGGAGAACCAAGGAAATTCCAATGATCATCGTCTTTAAGAATCATGCCATCTTCTTCCAAGAAGCCCAATATATCATAAGAATTTTTGAAATGAGGGTAAGGACAACTCACCATGTTCTTGCTTTATTCAATTTCTTCAATGAGGCTTTCTTCATCTTCATTTTTCCGAGCATCATCATCTTTGTCCTTAGGAGAATCTTCTTCTTCAAACACAAGGCCTAGAATGTTATTGACAAGATCTAGATCAATGGTTTCTTCAAGCAAGCTTTCCAAGGCTTGATCTTCATCATGGATTTCTTCGACAAAGTTTGCTTCCTGCTCTTCAAGGATCAAGACGTTATAATATCTTTGTTATTATTTCCTTCAAGGACTTGGTATTCTTGGATTTCTTTCTCAAACAATTTCTTCACCTCTTAAACATAAGGCATCCATCTCTTGCCTTGTTTTAGGCACCAATAGTTACAAATACCTCTATCAGTTCCACAAGAGAGGATATTGTACCTTTGTCTAGGCCTTTATACCAAGCAAGGGCCTTTTCTTGCAAATGCAACACAAATGACTTCATGTATTCGTCTTCATCCTTGATATCGAAATTGGGAGCATTTTCCAGAAACTTCTTGACATGGTCTAAGGGATAATCATCATGATCACAAAATTCTACTGTGAACGTCTCTGGTAACTCATATGAAGTGCTCGACAAATCTAGAGGGGTAAAATGAACTTCAAGTATTTCTTTGACATGGCCCTTATTGGAAAGGGAAATCATTGCCTCCATAGTTTATTCCTCAATATTAGGATCCCACTCTTTCCCAAATTCCTTACCAATAGTTGAGGTTTGTTGTTTTGAATTGCACTTCTTTGATTTGTTTTCTTCAATGGAGTCACCAAATAGGACCTACAAGGTTAGCTCTTAAAAATAATCCTATCAAAGTACAAAGCAAAACTTACCTCTTGGAATTGTTCTTGTAGAGTACCTCTTTATTTTTCTTCCGTGGAGTCGCCATGAGAGACCTGCCAAATTAGATAAAAACAAATCTCACCAAAGTACAAAACAAGAATGTACCCAAGTCACATGAAAGTACCCAAAACAAAAATGTGCCTAATGTCACCATAGTTTAACCTCTCAACACTTTGGGTAACTCCAAAATCCGCAGGGAGACCCTATTCAATGAAAGATACCTACAACCACCAACAAACCACAAATACCTTCCACAAAACTCTAATAGCTATGATCAATGCCTTATCGAAATCAAACAATATCAAATCAAGACAAAATAATCATATATAAATGGAGTTATTCAGTTTATCAAAAATTCCAAATAATATCACACCTTTCAAGACAATTTTGTGTCTCCTAAGGCAATGTCACACTTCCCAAGGCAACCACTCCAAAAAGTGTGCCCTCAAGGAAAAGAGGACAATTGATCTAGGGCGAAATTGTAGGACAAGCCATAAATACCAAATGCCCTCTAATTCACCAATCACAAGGGTTTCATGTATCCCAGTGCACTTCCTCATAAGAGGACGCCCTCTAGGGTTTGGGGATAAAACCCCAGACCGAAATTTTAGGGTGGACTAGAAATACCAAATCACGTATATTTTTGGATTTTTGAATTTATTTACTTTTCAGAGTTTTTTCTAGTAGGAAACCATTTTTATGCATAAAATAAAACATGTTAAAATTGATAAGAATAGGATTGATAGATAGGGTATTAGAATCTTGTCTCAAACCCTAGGGATATGAGAGATCGAGGCTAATGTCCCTCCTCTTAAGATGGTATTCAATACTTGTAACTAAGGCTAAGCTAGCAACCTCAAGGGTTAGGTAGTGAAACCCTAATTAGGACAAACAGAGAAGTCCAAGGCCCAACAAAACAATGGAGAGCTCCTTGGTAGGAAGGTCTCCTCAAGCAAGTTGATAAAATGTTAGCAAACAAACCCTACCTTAGTCCAAAGCACTTCAAGAGCAACGTTAAACTAGGGTTAGGAGATAAAATTACCAACATTAATTAAGAATGAGCAAGATAGTGCGTCTTAGGTCACGCTTGAGCATGAGTTATTATAGCTAGTCTAGCATCAACTTAGCATGTGCAAGATCAAACCCTATAACATCATCAATTCATCCTTCAAGCATAAAAGACATCCAAGAGAGAGGTGCACATAGCTTCAAGTGCTCTAATATACCAAGAGAAAAAAATAATATTAATAATTTGAACACTCGTCCATCATTTACAAATGAGGCGAGGTTGTCTTATTTATATGAGACAAGCCTCAACCTTTTACCAATTTGAGCCTACAAAGTTAATTACAAATTATAAAATTTAAGGTTAGTGCGCCCACAAACTGGTTGCTAAACCATACAATAACATAAAATAAGAATAAAAATGTGCAATTAGGCTCCACCAAGTCAAGGTGAGCCAAAAGGAGGGCATCATGCCCCAACTAACCCTAACATACGCTTGTCCCTTAATGCCCTCCTTTTTAACAATGTAGGCTTCTTCTTTAAGGATCATGTCATGGGTTAGGAGACCAGGAGGAGGGGTTTTGCATTAAAAAAATAAGTCCAAGTGGGAAAAATGAGGTGTGCTAAACCAAGTATAACAACCCTTAAACCCATAATCACCTCTATAAAGAAAAATATGAGCATGGCCATGTGTCCCAATGATTTTCCTTAAGGGTATTGGACACCCACCCAAGCTGTATTCAGCAAAGCCACAAGGACAACACCCCGTTGAGGATGAAACCATGGGGACCTTCCATGACCTAATAAGGGGTATTTAGCCCCAAAATCAACACTCTACATAATATAGCCCCAAAATCTTAGGCTTTACAAAAGAAAAAGAAACCCCTTACTTTGGTACATATGGAAGGAATGCTTTAGACACACTGAGGCGTAACAAGCACCATCACTCCTCGCACCATCTTGCACGCATCTTTCTAAAATATAAACTGCACTCCTGCATTCCCCATCTTACTTACCAAGATTAGGTTTCGAGCCAAACTTGGGATATGTAGAACTCCTGGAAGTGTTCCTATTCTTCCATTTTTTTTTTCAATCGAACTTTACATCGTCCGACTATTCTGGTCGGTCAATCATCTCCCATTATAACATCACCACCATTGATATTCTCATATTCACAAAACCACTCTTTGCGAGCATATGACATGACGCACTGGAGTTGATAGGCCAAGAATCACGATATGACTGTGTACTTGTGGAGGCCAAATACGCATCTCCTTTTTCTTCTTGCGAAGACTTACCATCTTTCGATCAACCTTCCTCATACCCTTTTCCTTTCTCGACTTTCGTTGACTTGTAGTTTCGTCTATAATGCTTGACTTTACTGCATCACCAACATGTTTTGAACCAGGGGATCGGGTCTTAGATCAACCCCTCGACTTCGATCTTCTACCAAAGGTTTTTCCCTTTCCTTTGTCTACTAGTCAACCTCGTACTGTCAAGGTGTCATGGGTCGCCCCTTCCATGTTCTTTCTTCTCATCTCTTCTGACAAAAAATATGCGTCCATGTCGTTGATCTTCAATGTGGTGTTATTACTTCCAATAGCTAAGACCAGGCTATCCCAGGAATCCGACAAAGAACATAACTGATTGGTGCATTTTTCCTCTTATGTGATTTTATTATCCATGGAAAAAAACTAGCTAATAACAGTGTTGAACACATTCAGGTGCTCTGTAACTGAGTCACTTTCACCCATCCTCAGAAGATACAACTTATTCCGGAGAAACAACTTGTTAACCAAATATTTCAATTGGTACAAGTTCCCCAACTTTTCCCACAACTTCTTTGCAGTTTCTTCTTCCTAGTCAGATTGCTAAACAAAGTCAAATTGTACTCCTTTCCTTTCTGTCGATCTTCTGCTAGTCTTCCTTCAACACACCCTCTGGATTCATTCCTGGGTCGACTACAATCCATTGTTCTCAATCTACAAGGAAATCCTCCATCTTAATCTTCAAAAGCTCAAAATTTTTCCCATTAAAATTTTCAATTTCTATCCTCGATGTGCTAGCCATTCTAACTATAAATCAATTCTTCCGAAAGACTCCCATTGTATAAGGTATTCCCCAGATCTAGGACTAAGCTAAAACCCTCAACAACAAAGACACCCCCCTACAACCAAATACAACTCTAATACCGACTGTTGGTTCTTAATACCAATTACAACATGTTTACAAATTGATTCATTTAGTTAACCACATTAAACATAAGGCAATGGCATACAACATCAACACATTACATAGAGATTACCCTCGAAACCTCTCTCCCAAAGGAAAATCAATGAATCAGTGAGCTTTCACTCATCTATTGATCAAACACTCAAAACATGTGTTTACAATCGTGACTTGCTAAACCATAAATCACACTTCATTACATGATCATGCTATGAACTACTTCTCATAGTACAATATATTATGCATAGCCATTACATCTTTCTATAGATGCAATACAACCAACTGCTCATTAATGACAATCCATAACTTCCTAACCACTTTTAGCTATTTTGTTACAATCGACTTGATTGGGTCAACTTTGGTCGATTTCCCGTTGAGCTTCTGATCGCTCCATCGACTTCCTGCTGACCAGTGGTTTTCCTTCAACCAAACAACTAATTCTAGTCGGTTGGTCAACTTATACCAGTCGTTTTCATTCGACCAAACAACTAATTCTGGTCGGTTGGTCTATCGCCTCCGACTCCAGTCAACTTATACCAGCTGACTATCAACTTTTCCAGTCGATATACATGTAAAGAATATAACATTCCTAACACTAGCCCTGATGAAGTCTATGACAAGGATTTAATCTAGGTATCCCACAAGAGATGTGAAGAGGTATCATAATATTTCGATAGGCCAATTATGATGGCCCACCCCCCTTAGAAGCTTGGATCCCCCCCTAAAGGCTATGACCCCTAGATAAAGAGGAGTTGTCAATCTCCATGGGTCTATGAATGGAGATTGGCTCCGAGTTTGAATCCAACAACAAATGAATATTGGGAAAATAAGGTGAAGACTTGCCCATTGATGTCTTTGTAATCCACAGCCTTTCCAAATGATCCAAGTGACTAAGTGGCATCTTGATGTCCCCAAACAATTCTCGAGCAATTTCCAGTCGCGAGTCACTCCCAACCCGGTCTGAAGGAATTGATATGGGAAAATCACCCACCATAAATTCCTCCACTCTAGAGGAGCCTCCTTCCGGAGGTGAGACCCCAAAGCCAGTTGGATCGAGGCCACACCGAACCTTTGCCTTAACCTTAGATTTGGGTCTCATACATGTTGCTTGAAAACCTGTTTGTAGTCTGCTAAGACATGGCAATAAAAATGGCAACATGCACAACATAAAGGAACATTCATATAATTCAAAATTTGTGTGAAAGTCTAATTCCCTATTATTAGTTCCATAGAATCGAAGAAGCCTTGCCTCAAATTGATCTCAACAAGAATTCAGGCCACAATGCGTGTCAAGGATTCAAAGATGCTCACGTCATGAGCAACAAAATTTCACAAGGATTCACCAATAGCTCTCAAGCCCTCCTCATTCCAAAATTCCAGAGGAAGGCATGACAATTTCACCCATAGAGGTGTGTAAAAGACAAACTCCACTCTAGGGTCGAAGAGAGGGTGCTATTTTTTTAGCAACAACATAAATTTCTCCAGAAACCAAACCTTTTGTAAAATTCTCATTGCATCCTCCTTTGCATGAGACCCAAATTCGATCCAACCCTGAGACAAGATGTTAATCATAGGGGAGTATCCAATCAATGTCACCCAATTCTTCTTCACCCAACCTTCAAGCGACTGTAGCCTGACACCATGGCCACAACATTTTCCAACTAGGGTCCGACCTTCCATGTCAACAATCTCCATTATGCTGAGATCTTTACCAACTACCATGGACACGCCATTACTTCAGTTGTGAATGACCTTCATATGCTTTTGATGGGAGGGAGAGCAGGTTCGCAATCAACAACTAGTAAAGTTTGAGCTCACAAGTTTGCTTACTACAAAACCATTCGAAGCCACAAGGAACTCTCTAGATCCAGATGTGTAAGGGCTATGAATACCCTCATCCAGAGGCCTAGCATCCTCCAAGGCATTCCCTTCCCACGCTTCATAGATAAATTCATAGGCAACTCCTAACGATGTTGCACCAGCTTCCGCACTCTCTGAGTCCAGAACCAAATCCTTCACACTAGAGCCAGATATGACATTATGTCTTGGATTTTCGGTTACATAAAGCGGTGTTCCACCTGTTTGGTTTGAAGCATGACCCAAATCCACGCCACCATCCTGCGAGGAGTCCTCAGAATGTGCCACACATCGTTGAGAAATGATTTCTAATTCGATACAAAGATTTCTGCCTTTGAAATACTATCATCCAAGTAATCAACTAGAGGGGAGTAAGCTTCCATGGTTCCTTAGATCTATCCCTACACAAAACCCTTCTCTACATAAACCTTGCCTACAAAAACCCTTATCTCCCCAATCCCCCAAGACCCCATCCAATTTCATAATTATTATGTGGAAGCTTATATATATTAAAAATACATTATACATATTGAAAATGTCAAATTCTTTGATGAATTCGGGTTGGAAGATGGCTACAACTAGGGTTTTGCAGGGTTTATCGGTGCTGGTTCGGGCTAAGAATGAGGAACGGCGAGGTGAATCTTGAGCTACAAAACTACTTAGAGTAAAGCCGGTTCACTAAGAACTGGCCTAGTACCAGCCAAGTCTAAAAAAAGAGGGAATTTGTTCGTTTTTAGCTCTTGAAACGCCTTTTCCTTCTCCTTGTTATTGGTTCTGAACTGGTGCTTGATACTTGGTGGTGGTTGGTGCATATTTGGTGATCTGGGTTCCATTAGTTGCATTTGTATACTTTTTATAGTGTTTGGGGTTTTCAACTACAACGGGGGTCTACTTTTGGAAAGGGTTTTCAAAGGTTTTTTGCAGGACAACTATCGCGAGTGACAAGTGGTTAGATGTGTGTGTGAGGCGGTACTGTTGGTACCCTGTAAAGTGACAGGTGTGGCTTATGATCGACCGGGCCGGTTCTTGGGATATGACTTCCCACTATACTCGTTTTGGGGATTCACCTCTCCATTCCTCTGGAGGTGCTCGGAAAGAATACTTGACAGACAACATTCGCTCTGTCGATGGGCCTGTATCAAACCCTAATTTTCATGATGTTAAAGCTAAGAGTCGACGATGGTCTAAGACCCTAAAAGCCAGGAGAAGGTTGATAGGTATGTGATTCCGGTTGGTTCGAACTTGGAACGGGTCGAGATGTTAGCCGGACGGGCGTTGGTGGGTAGACTTGAGCTTGCCTCCGGCTCGAAGTTTGAAATTGTGGAGTGGGTTCAAAAATTCTGGCTTCTTGTTATTGGAAACATTCCGAGGATTAATATGTTGGTCAATCATTGGATACTATTCATATTCCTAGTCCGGAGGCATTGGCGAAGATTTTGGCAGGCACTTGGCTTTTTAAGGAGGGGTCACTGAACCTCAAATGCTGGCATGTTTCTTTTGAAGCCATCCGGGAAAGAATGGGCATTCAACATCTCTGGATGATTATCCCCGGCCTGCCCATTGAGCTATGGACAGAAGAAATTGTGATGGGTCTGGTGAATTCGGTGGAGAAATGTGTTTGAGTGGATAAGAACTCCATTTTCGGCATTGACAAACGTTATGCAAAGGTTATGGTGGAACTGGATTTGAGTTTGGGACTTCCCGCTGTCATTGAAATTGAGTGGGGTGATAAATTGTGGGTTCAACAACTGGATTTCTTCAGAACCCCTTTTAGATGTTTCCACTGTCGAGATATTGGTCACATTCGGGCTAAATGCCCTGCTCTTCTGTCAAAATTGGAGTCTTCATTTCAGAGGAAGGAGTACATATTTCCAAAGATTGGCCTTGTTACTCTGGCTACTACTGCAAACGGTAAGTCTAAACTCCCCCCAGAAGCTGCTTATTCTGAATTATCTAAAGCTGATTTGGATTTCATCTCTGATAAGGAATTAGATTTAGATAGAAGAATTTCAAGGGGTGAAGTCCAGTTAAGGCATGGTTTATCAAACATTCCTTGCAACAAGTCGCCTGTCTTTCTTTCTGTGTCGAAACCCCCTCCGGTTGTTACAAATCTTGAGAAGGAACTGGAGGTTGTTGAATTGGATGTCTGTCCGTCTAGTCGGGGTATTGAACCTTATTCTATCCTTATTTCCAATGAAGGGTTTTCTTCTATCTCTGGGTCTGTTCCACCACTTTTCCATGCCTCTGCCGAGAATTCCCAGGGTGTTGAACCTGTTTTGAGAGAGCCGATGGTTGGGGCCATGGACATTGCTGGTATGAGTAATCATAGGTCAAAGGATAATGCTGGGTTTTCTCCTCTTCCCATCTACTCCAAAAAACCCTCCCTGGACTTAGCTGTTTTACCTATTCATTCCCCCAAATTCCAAAATGTTACTATTTGTAGGGGGAAAAAAAAGAAAATTGTCCCTGATCTGGACCCTCAGGAGGATGAGGGTTTGGCTATGGTTGAGGGGGTGAGTGTTGATGATTCTGTGTCGGGTCTTAGAGTGAAGATGCCCGTTGTTAATATTACTTAATGTCTCTGCTCTCTCTGAATGTCCATGGGTTGGGTGGGGTTTCACGAGCAAGGGCCCTTACCAACCTTTTCCATTCTACTTGCCTGGGTATTGTTTTACTTCAAGAGACAATGTGTTCCTGTTCTAATGCTATTCTGAAAATTGGGGGTTTGTTGCTGAGTTGGGAGGTTACGTCTACAGACTCTTCTAGGTTTTCCGGTGGTTTGGCAGTTGCATGGAATCCCCAGTTGTTCGCGTTCAAAGCCTTTAGGACAAAGTGGGGGATTTTATTGGAAGGTTTTTGTATTGGACAAAAGTTAAATTTATCTGTATTTAACTGTTATGTTCCCTATACTAACAGACAGAGTTTTGGGACTCATTAGTATGTTCTGGGATATTAAATTTATAAAATCTTATATTTACAGGTGACTTAAACTTCACAAAGTCACCTTCTGAAATTTGGGGGCAAAAAGCTAGATTGGATCCTATGACGGATTATTTCTCTAAGCTTTTGGTGGACAATGAGCTGGTTGATGTTTATCCTACAAAGATGATGCCCACCTGGACAAATGGCAGATGTGGTGGAGAAGGGATCCATAAAAGACTAGACAGAGTTTTAGTGAAAGTATCTTTGTTGGAGAATTTTCTGAGATATAGATCATGGGTATATGAGTTCAAATTCTCTGATCACTGGCCAATAGTATTTCAATTTGATGAATATGGTTTGAAATCAAAAACTCCCTTTAAGTTCAATAATTCTTGGCTGTTGCAACAGGATTTCTGCAAAATGGTTAAGGATTTATGGCTTTCAGTGAATGTTGATGGAGATAACCCCTTAGTTTTGTTTTGCAATAAAATGCAACTGCTTAAGAGAGAGGTCGTGGGATGGATAAAGGCTGGCAAGGAATCTGACAAGATGGAATTGTCACAGTTGGATGCTAAAATTCAGAAGTATCATTTGGCAAATATCAAAGGTGAATTGAATGAGGACGGGTTTGATGTGGTTAAGAAATTTGAGAAGAAAAAAGAGGAGGTCCTTTTACAGGAGGAAATGGAATGGAGATTGAAGAGTAGGGCTCTGTGGATTCAGCATGGTGATCGTAATACAAATTTTTTTCATTCCTATGCTTCTACCCGTTGTAACATGAATTCTATATGGGAACTGGAAAATATGGAGGGTAACATTATCTCTGGGGGTGACTCATTGAAATATGAAGCTGTTAATCATTTTGGAAAAATATACAAGGATGAAGGTAATAGTGAACTTTTGGATCAGATTATAGTGGCAGAACTGTTCCCTAGGTTTTTTAATGAGCAAGAGGCTGCTAAATTGGGGAATGAAGTTACCCTTGAGGAGGCGGAGAAAACTTTGAAACTCTTTGCCAGTGAAAAAAGTCCTAGACCGAACAGTTGGCCTGTTGAAATCTACACTCATTTTTTTGATATTATGGGATTGGACATTTTGAGAATGGTGGAATATACCAGGTTGCATGGTTTTACTACTGGGGCACTGACTTCTACCTTTGTAACCCTAATTCCAAAAAAAGGTAAACCTGCAAACTTTGGGGATTATAGACCCATTGCGTTATGCAACTTAGCTTATAAATTGGTGTCCAAAATCATTGCTCAAAGGATAAAAAATGCTCTCTTTGAACATATCACCGAGGAACAGTTTGGCTTCTTGCATAATCACCAAATTCATGATGCCATTGGGACTTCTCAGGAGCTTCTACACACCATCAAAGCTCGGAAACAACATACCATGCTGCTGAAAATGGACCTGGAAAAGGCCTATGATCGGGTCAACTGGACTTTTTTAAGATTGATTTTGATTCAGATTGGTGTTCCTCCGCTAGTGCTCAATTGGATTATGAACTGTGTCACAACAGCTAGCATTGTTGTTTTGATTAATGGCTCGCCCTCTCCCTTCTTTAAGTGCTCTAGGGGACTACGTCAAGGATGTCCATTGTCCCCTTTGTTGTTCTTGTTAGTAATTGATGGGCTCAACAGAATGCTGAACTTTGCAAAAAATGAAGGATTGATCAAAGGCATCGAGATGGGAGTTGGTTGCATTTTAACACATCTTATCTTTGTTGATGATGTATTATTGGCGGGATTAGCCACTGTGAATGAGTGGAGGGTTTTCAAAAAAATTATCAACACTTTCTGCAGTGTCTCTGGTATGAAGGTTAGCAGCTCAAAATCCAGCTTCCACTATTTCAATGTGGATTCAGAGAGAAGATGTGAAATCTCTAGTATTATGCCTTATAGCTGCTTTCAGTTAGAAGATGGACTCAAATATTTGGGGTTCTTTTTGAGACCCAACAATTACCAGATTAAGGACTGGTGGTGGCTTATTCAAAAGGTTGAAGCACGTATTTCACATTGGGCGTATAGAATGCTTTCTGTTGGTGGTAAGCTTACTCTAGTTAAAGCTGTTTTATTGGGGATCCATGTCTATTGGATGTCACTGCTTGAAGTCCCAGCTTTCATTTTAAATGTCATAAGAAAGTTAATCTTCAATTTTCTGTGGACTGGAGGTACAAATCGAGCAAATCTGGTTATGATTGGGTGGGAGACTCTTTCCTGGCCTGAAAAATTTGGGGGTTGGGGGATAAAAGATCTTGGTACTTTTAGTATGGCTCTCAGAATTAAAAGTTTGTGGAGATGTCTTTTTAATTCCACTCTTTGGTCCAGGGTTATATTTGCTAAGTATATTAAAATGGATGTTATTTCCTGGATCAGAAATTCGATGCCTCTTGGGGGTGGTATTTCTCCTATGTGGCGTGGTCTGCATAAAGTCTCGAGCTGGATATTGGGTGATTTGAAGTGGCAACTTGGGAATGGTGAAGATATCAGGATTGGATTGGACAATATTTTGGGTATGGAGGATACCTGTCATCTTTCTTTCAGATTGAGGGAATACTTGAAAATTTATGGGTTGACAAATCTAAAAAGTATCAGAAACAGTGATGGTGATTCTTATTGGTACAAATCCAATGATTTGGGTTTGGTTGGAAATGATGCACATGCTTGGGATAATTATGTCCATGCCCTTAATTCTGCAGGTTGTATATTGACTACACAATTAGATAAATTGGTTTGGTGTGGGAATGGAAAATCAGGTAGGGTCACTGCAAAAACTGCTTATGACAGAATTCTATAAGAGAAATACATATTTCCACCAAATTGGTGGTACAAGAAAATATGGAAGTGGGATTATCCGCTTAAAATCAAGTGCTTTATTTGGCATGCCTTGCAGGGTACTTTGAAAACTTGGGATAATCTTCTGAAGCATGGATGGTGTGGCCTAAATTGGTGCATCCTTTGCAAGGAAAATTCTAAAAATATCAGCCATCTGTTTGTATATTTCCCTTTTGGAAAAAGTGTTTGGAATTTCTGCTGTGCATAGCTGAATGTCTATAATGTTTGGGAGGTAGGTGATTTCAGTCAGTCTCTTCTCAATTGGTACAGATCTTCAAAGGACTCATTACTGTTGCCTATTTTTGTTTCTTGGGCAATTTGGTATGCCAGAAATAGTGCTATTTTTCAAGGAAAATGGCTGGAATCAAAGGTATGTGGACACATTGCTCTTAAATTAGCCCAACAATATTATTATGAGAATGACAATGTGACTGGAAGGAGAATAGATCAGTTTTCATTTATTGTTGATCGACCCATCCTCTTTTTTGATGGGGTTGCTCAACATGGCATCTGTGCTGCTAGTGGAGTGATTCATTTGAATGAGGATCATCGTTTTACACTTCGACTAAATTGTGGTATTGGTAACAACATGAAGGCATAACTGTTAGCTTTGTGGAGTGTTCTGAAATGTGCAAACATTTTTGGACTTGTAAATGTGAAGGTTTTTGGTGACTCTCGTGTCACAATAAAATGGGCAGCTGGCGAATTTGAGCTTAATGTTTTGACTCTTAATCACTGGTGCAATCGCACAAGGGAGGAAATTGGAAAGTTCGAGCACATCACTTTCAATCACATATATAGGGAGCATAATGATATGGCTGATAATTTATCAAAGACTGCTCTACAAGGTGCTGAAGGTCATTTGTTATGGGAAGAATGGATGGATTCCATTCTGCTGTACAAGGGTGATGTTTCTTTTTTTGACTAAGTTTATTACAGTCCTTAGACTGTTGTTTATTATGTATGACAAGTATGCTGGACTGGCAAGCATTTTTGTATATATTTTTTTTGAGCTGATAGAAGTCTTTGAGCATTTTGATATGCAGCTATGAACTTGAAGTACGTTTTTTTTGGTTGAAAAAAAAATGTCAAATTCTTTAAATAATTTTATATAATTGATTTATTAAATTAATAATTTTATATAACTTTTTTTTATAATTAATTAATTTTTTATTAATTTGAGGTAATAGTTGCAACTTCGGTATGTATTCCTCCTCATTAAAGGAAACCATGCATTATAACTTTCTCAATAACGGAGAATAATTTCTTTATAAAGTGTCATTTGTGTTGAGCTTTCATGTTTATGTAATCAATAACGGAGAATAATTTCTTTATAAAGTGTCATTTGTGTTGAGCTTTCATGTTTATGTAAAATGAGCCAAAGGATCTAAGGTATTTTTGATATGTTGCAAAACCTTCTTTCCTTCCACCAGGGTCTTACGACGAGACCATTCCGGGATCTCTTTCTTCCATTCTACTCTATCCACATTCCATAGGAGGCGGCATGCCATATAAGTGCAGGGTTTGATAATTGGTGTTGTTCTACGGTTTTACAGTAGATCGATCGATCGAGTGAACTGCAATTGCTACTTGGTTTGATTTCAATTGAATTGAATAGCAGGCGGAGCTAAAAATGGCGCTTTCTCTTCGGCAAAAACAAACACGTAAGTTCTCTTTTTCTGGGCATCAAATGCCCGCGGATCTAAGCTTGATCTAGTTTTCTATCACAATTAATTCTTTGAATACTGCATGGATATGTAAAATCTGTGAATTCTTCAGCATCAGATCCCTAATTTTTTTATGTGCCATACCTAATTGTGTCCATTTGAGATTCTATAGATGATGATGCAATACAAATGAATAATGTAGAATGTTTTGATCCGTTTGCACCGATTCATTTCAATTTGGTATGCGCGGGTCTGATTGTATGTTTGTTAAAACAGAGTGTATAGTGCGGATGCTGAATTTGAACCAACCTGTAGCAAGTGGGAGTACTGCAGACGAGGAGGTGTACAAAGTCCTCATTCTTGACATGTTCTGCCGAGACATTTTGTCACCCCTGATTCATGTTAAAGACCTTCGAAAACATGGGATTACTCTGTATTTCACAATTGAGAAAGAAAGACAGACAATTCCGGATGTTCCAGCCATATACTTTGTTCAACCCACATCGGCAAACATAGAGAGAATTATAGTGGATGCTTCTAGGGGTGTGTATGAGAGCTTCCACTTGAACTTTTCGTCCTCGCTGCCTCGGCCTCTTCTCGAGGAGCTTGCTGCAGGGACACTCAAATCAGATTGCATTCACAGGATTGGCAAGGTGTACGATCAGTATCTCGAATTCATAACTCTTGAGAATGGTATGTTTTCTCTTGCCCAGCCTTCCACATACGTGCAGTTGAATGATCCCAAGGCTCAAGAGAAGGATATAGAGGCAATAATAGAAGGGATTGTGAATGGACTTTTCTCTGTCCTAGCAACTCTTGGGGTTGTACCTATAATCCGCTGTGCCAGGGGTGGCCCTGCAGAAATGGTTGCTTCTGCACTTGACTCTCGCCTGCGAGATCACCTTCTTTCGAAAAACAATCTATTTACTGAGGCTGGCAGCCTTGGCAGCTCCTTTCAGAGGCCCCTTTTGTGTATATTTGATAGGAATTTCGAACTTTCTGCTGCAATACAGCATGAATGGAGTTATCGGCCACTAGTTCATGATGTGTTGGGCATGAAACTCAATAGGGTTACTGTCCATGGAGATGCAACAGCCGCTGGAGGTGGTGGTAAAGGAAAGGGGGCAGTAAAATCGTATGAGTTAGACGATTCGGACAACTTCTGGGTGGCAAACAGCTCTGCTCCATTTCCAAAAGTTGCAGAAGAAGTTGAAACACAGCTCAGTAAATACAAACAGGACGTGGAGGAGGTTAACAGGAGAACAGGCGGCCAGAGAGATATTGATTTTGATGGACACGAATTGATAGGAAATACAAAGCACTTGATGAATGCAGTAAATTCGCTTCCGGAGCTGACAGAGAGGAAAAAGATTATTGATAAACATACCAATATCGCAACTGCTTTGCTCACTGAGATTAAAGAGAGATCACTGGATTCCTACTGCACTACAGAGGATGACATGTTGGCGAAGGGTAGCATTGACAAAAATGCAGTGCTGACTATTTTGAGAGGGAAAGGTACCAAGATGGATAAGCTGCGACTTGCCATCATATATCTGCTTGCTTCTGAAACTACACCACCAGCAGAAGTTGAAGCCATAGAATCGGTGCTAAAGGAGGTTGAGGTGGATCTTTCAGCTTTTCAATATGTGAAGAAGATCAAATCTTTGAATATGACACTAACATCATCTAGTGCTGGAAGCAGAAGTAACATTGTTGACTGGGCAGAGAAATTATATGGGCAGTCCATTAGTGCAGTAACTGCAGGCATGAAGAGCCTTCTTTCTGGTGGCAGGCAGCTCACAATGACAAGGACAGTAGAAGCATTGATGGAAGCAAGGCCTAGTCCAGATATTGAGACGTATCTTTTCTTTGATCCACGGGCTCCTAAATCCAGTTCTATGGTTGGCGCTCACTCAAAGGGCCCTTTCAAGGAGGCAATAGTGTTCATGATAGGGGGAGGAAATTATATTGAGTATGGAAGCCTGCAAGAATTAGCACAAAGGCAACAACCTGTAAAGAATATTATTTACGGGACAACAGAAGTTCTTACTGGGTTAGAGTTGGTTGAACAATTGATGGTACTGGGGCAGAAAATGGGGCTTGGTGGAGTTGGACCATCACATTAATTTGAATGTCTATAGAATGCGGTATTCTTTCTTCTCTTGCAAGTCAAGATTTTTGTGTTTGGAATTATCTTTTTATATTATCTTAAGTACTTTTATGTTCAAATTGGCTTGCATAATTACTAATATAAGATTAGTGTCTTTTTGGAGTTCAAAATGTTTCTCGTAATTGCATTATTATCTTGTATTATGTTCTCCCTTTCCTAGATTATTTGTTGTAAGATATTGGCTTTTTTTACTTTTGCCTCATCTGTATGGCTTTCTACATTCAACTTGACATTTGAAAACTACCATTCAATATTCTTGCTTCTCCTCAGACAACCAGTGATGGTTGGATTGTCAATCTAATTTATGGGCTGACCTTAGTTTAGAATTTTCTGAATGGAAATGTTCAGCTACTCTAGTTCCTAGAAGAGCATCTTTCATAAACTAGCGTTGTTTAGCATGGACTGTAATTAGATGATTCGACTTTTACCAACTGACGTTTTTGAGTTTAATCTGGATATTTTATGGCAACCTTATAGCTTTTCACCATTGATATTAATGGAAATATTTCTGGTCGACAGTATCGCAAACAATTCCAAGATGATATTATGGCAAGTGGTCAAATTATAGTATCAGCAATATTCTGCCTCCCTTTAACTTTTGTATTCAAAGGTAATGAATGTCCATTCACACGTATCATGAATGTAAATTTATGGAATCAAAGTATATTAGTAATTTACCTTGAAACTGGAGATTAGGCTCATCATATCTTTTTTATGAATCACGTATCATGAATGTAAATTTACGGAATTAAAGTATATTAGTAATTTACCTTGAAACTGGAGATTAGGCTCATCATATCTTTTTTATGAATCACAAAATTTGCTTCATTCTCCATGGAGACCACACTTGTCTCTGTGGATAAGTTATTGCATGGAGAGAAGTGAGGTGTTCTACACCTTGGTAGAGGGGGGGATGTGTCTTTGTGTGCATCTGTCCATGTATATGTAATGCTAAATTAATAAAATTAAAAAATATCTGACCTCTTATTTCTCCTTGTATATAAACCATAATTTTAAAAACAAGCATAGATCCATCTTAACCCGGGATCCATTAAGCACCGAATGGGATTGAAATAGGATTTATAGATGTATCTTGCATTTTTTATCGCTCGTGGCGCTTAATAGATCCAGGGTTAAGATGGACCTATGCTAGTGTATATTTCCCACCTTGGACTGTGTTAATGACATTAATATAGCAGTGCACTTCAGCGGTGTTTGGGTTTTTGATGGATTCCATCTTACAATTGCATGTTACAGTTCAATTGAGTACCGATTATTTTATGCAGTCAATTTGATTGGTAGTTTCACCTGGCATGGCATGGATATGGTAACACTTCTCTTCCTTAGTTTGCATTTCAGTTTCAATTGAAGTATCAAGGATACATGTTTGGCATGTTTCTTTCATAGAGGAGTGTATCATAATTATTCTGTGACAATAATAGGTAACAATTGTGCTAAGGTAGCATTGGCTCAGATACAATCTTGATTGTGTCATATGAATAGCTTTTTTTCACATGGCAGCTGGATTGTTTTACAGTTTAAAAAAATTATGGGACTAAACATGTGGTTTGTTGATAGCATGAACAAATCCTCTGTGTATAATACTAAGCACCATGTGGAGAAACTAGGCTTATGTGGATTTTTGGTAGTGTGGTAGATACTCTGTGTATATTATATAATATTATGCACCATGTGGAACAACTAGCCTTAGTCATTGATGTCCTGTGATATGTTTAAATTGAAAATTCCTGTCAATCATCTTCCTATTGGGTAAAAGTCGTGTTCTCCAAATTTTCCTCCTCCAATCATGAGTATATCCATGCTTACATTTTTCAGTCGATATTCAGAGTGATGAATTTGATAATGGCTTGTTAAGTGTTCATTTCAAGCTTGGTAAAGAAATGACCCTGATTACATGAATGCTTCTGTTCTTTGATACAAGCATAATAGAAGTCCTCAGGGTCTTGATAATTTGAGTTCATGCATTTGTTTTTCAACTGTAAGTTAAGGGCATTTGACTATAATCCATGGTTGTTTCTTATTATAATGCGCAAACATTTGTTCAAGAACTCCTAATTTTGGACTACATGTTCAATCATTGGACATCTTTGATGTGCCAAGTTTTAATTATTTTGGGGTCCAAGCATGAACCTTGCTGCAATACTCTGAGTGCTGGCCTTGTCAAAATAACCTAAGCCTAAACCTTGCAAAATATTTCAAAGTGCCACCTTATGCATGTTGTATTTGCCTAAAAATTGTTTTGGTGGATTTGAAAAGGTGATTTAATTGAGTTTCACAAAGTATTGCAGCCTGGGCAGCATGGTGCATTTTGGATCTTGGTACAGCTTTTTGATCTCCATGGCATATAAAACTGCTTTCTGCTGTTGAGCCCAACATTTGGCACCTCAGCTGTTTTCTCCACATCTGAACCATGTGGTAAACTATTTCATGGATACTGTGCTCCAGTTTATCACTTTGCTTCTACTTACATCAACACATTGCCTATGGGAGCACACAGTGGCCTAGCTTGAATTATGGCGACCTGTTTTATGCTCATATGGAGGAGTGGAAAGTGGTTACATGTTAGTTTTGAGTTTCACTGTCATTCACTTGTTTTATGGTATGCCTTAGACAAATGCTTGGCTAAGGACTAGGACATGGTTGTGCTTAAGACGATGTTAACGAGTTAAGATGTGATAGAGAGACTATAGGCTTTGTTGTAGTTAGGGTTTAAGATTGTGTATAGTTACATATTTCTAAAATTTTGTGCCAAGTGTTCTAGGCATTTACTATTTTGTGCCCAATATTTTTGGGGCATTGCCTGCAAACTTAATCACTTGTGCTTGAGCATTGAGGGAGTAAGCTATCTTGGGGTTAGACTGGAGTTTGAGTTCAAGAGGGATGAGAAGTCCTAAGTAAGAAATAAAGAATTGACACAAGACAAGTGTAAAGGGCAGAGTGGGCAAGAAACCTAACTTGGAAGGATGAAGTAGTAATGCAATATCCCCCTTGAAAGGATGAAGTAGTAATACAATAGGCAGAGCTAAAAGCAAAGAGGGTGAGACATCTAATCAAGGCAGCGAACAAGGTAGTATAGGATAAAGGGACCAGGAACATCCCTTTGCCGTGAATCCAGAAGAGAGAGAAAAGGTGCAAGAAAGATAACGAGAAAGAGAGAGATTGAGTTAGTTGGAGGTGTTGGAAAGAGAGAGACCAAGGTCGAGACTGCTGGAAGAACTAGAAATATAGAGAGAAAATGAATGCGAGAAGGAAAAAGAGAGAAACAAAGAAAGGGACATAGAGAAGCAAAAGGACAAAGAGAATAGAGAAGCAAAAGGAATTGACAGAGGAATCAAAGGAGCTCCTCGAGGACTCTACACAAGAATTATAGGCGCTTGTCTCTAGATTCAAACAAAGAGTATAGGTACAGGTATGACATACAATTCATACGAGGACAAAGATATCTACTTTAGCAGAAGGATGAAATCTATAGATTTGGCCCAAATTCCCACTTATGGAAGTATGAATGGGGACGATCAATTGTTCACCCTATATGCTATAATAATAATGATAATAATCTAATTTTAAGGTCACAGCCAAGCCACACACCAAATTGGTGTATGAGACCCCCTTCTTTGTGGGACAAGGGACCCCCTCCATGCAACAATTTGACTGCTAAAGTCTATGGAGGTGTACATGCCCTACCCCCTCCAAATTTAAACTTATGACCTCTTAGGAGGAAACACATGTTCTTAACCGTTAGGTCCACTCAAGTTGTACTAGTAAATCCAATTAACAAGTTTAAAGGGGCCTTACATTGAAATGATTTTTCTTGGTACTAGAAAGTAGATGCATTGCACTCTTTGACGATTGGGATGTTGTTGTTTTCAAGTTTAAAGAGACTTGGGCATATTCAAATTTGAAGCATTTTGTGTTTACACATGTTTATATAGTTGAAGAACATTAAATAGAAGAATGGAGAGACAATGGTCAAGTACAACAGAGAAATTAAGGAATTGTTGAGTTAGTTGAGTTTTCAAGGCCCAAAGGATAAGAAGATCAATTGGTTTATATCAGGGTTGAATTGGAATATTCAAGCAAATGTCCAAACGACAAGGCTGCAAACGTATAGGGAAACAGTAAATGTGGCGATTGAAATGAAAGGAGAAATAGATGTGTTCGTCAGACAAGGAAACCAAGAAGGATGAGTGGGAAGAAATGTTTTAGAGGATGGAGTACGTGTTGAAGAAGATGACAGAAGCTAGCAAGCATTGAGACCGACCCAAGGTCAAGCAAAAGCAAAGAAGAGACTATAAGCTAAGGAAAGAGGGGTGAGAATTTGTCTCGCATAAGATGAATAAGTACAATTATTGTAGGAATATTGATACTATAGATCATGGTTGGGTTAGTTTCTTGGAGAATTTAAGAAGTTAATGCAGATTTGGAAGGACAAAGGAATAACATGAACAAAGTAATCACAATGTGTTTAATGTGTAGGCTAAGCTAGGTGAATAGTCAGAGGACCTGTGTCAGAATGTCTTATGGGTACAAGGACAAGCTAATGGCAATGTGACATTGCCAGGAGGGAGGCAAGCATGTGCATGGTATCTGTATGTATGGGATGCGGGGACAATGTGCAGAATTGCATTTATACTATTGTTGATTGTCCAATTTGTATGTGCTGTCCACCAGAAGATCGTGTGAAATATAAGTGCCCCAAGCTAAAGGAGATATTTACAAAGGACTATATGATTGGCAAAGTCAACAAGGAGTATAAGTAGAAAGAGGCTTTCATTGTAAAGTTAGTCACAGCAGATCTAATGAACAAATAAATCAGTCACAACAGATGAACATAGAAGAAATGGTGCAAAACTGTGCAAAACATACAGCAATGCTCTCTATCCCAGAAAGGGTGAATGAATTACAATACAAACTGTTACCATGAACAGAGCAATTCGAATTGCCTAAGGAGGTCATTCGAATCACTGAATGGAGTAGCTTGACTCAATCTAGGAGTCCTCATCAATCATCGGTGTTGCTCATCAATCACAACAAACAGTCATCCAGGTGTCAAGCTGAGTCTAACTGATCATAATAAATGTAACTGAAGTGTGTAGCACTGATATAGGATCTGGAGGCTCAGTGGGGGCGCATGGGAGGCTAACTGGAGTCAGAACAAGTCACCTAATCGAACTGGAGGTCAATCGGAGGTGAAACAGTCAATCGGGAGTGAAATCGGAGTGAAATCAATCAGAATCGGAGCTAACTGAATGTAACTGGAGTGAATCTGCAGTGGTAGGTGAACAAGTGCGCCCTTCTCTGTCAGTAGGTGAGAAGAGGGCGCCTTTCAGCTTAGGAGGGCTAAAACTCTGTGGAAAGTGGCTCCCGGGTGCTAGAAGAAGGTGGATAAGGTGCTGGAGGCATCAAACTGGTGACTGGACTGCATATCCTGAAATAGATCATGCAAGATCCTGAAGTAGATATGTATCCCGAAATAGATGATCCTGAAATAGATATGTATCCCGAAATAGATGATGGATATCCGAACACCCCCCCTCAAGCTAGACTATGATGTGCCAACTAAAATAATGTGGGGCCCTGGTAACTAAGACCAAAGGTCACCCCAATACAATAATCCAAAAAATGCTGAAAAATAAACTAAGTGAGGAAAGAGGGAAAACCCAGTGGGAAGAAAGCCCCCCCTCAAGTCTAAAGCATAATAATGAATCAATCTGTCTCCACCATGATGGAACTCACCCCCAACAGTGAACGGAGGTAAGAGAACTTCTTCTCAGTGAAGCTCTTGGTGAAGATGTCTGCAATTTGCTCATCGGTAGGGCAATATTGCAGAATGATGGTGCGATCATGCACCAACTGTCGAATGTAATGCATATGAATCTCAATGTGCTTGGTCCTCTGCCGCTGAACTGGATCTGTGGAGATCTTGATAGCACTTTGATTGTCACAAAATAGGACAGTCGAAGTAGTGCCACCAAAACCAAACTCGGAAAGAATACCCTGCAACCAAACTGCCTGAATGCAGGCATTGACTGCCCCTCGATACTCTGCCTCTGCTGAAGAAAGTGCAATGGCTGCTTGCTTTTTGCTGGACCAGCAAATAGCACCATGACCAATCATGAAAACATAACCGGAAGTGGACTTCCGATCAATGCTATCACCTGCCCAATCTGAATCAGTAAAACCAATGAAATCTAGCTCAGAATCTGCAGCATAATGTATGCCAAACTGTCTCGTACCTTGCACATACTGCAAGATCCGCTTGGCTGCTCGCCAATGAAGCTCATGTGGCTGCTGCATATATCTTGACACGGCACTCACGGCATATGAGATATCAGGCCGTGAATGTGTCAAATAAAGTAGTGAACCAATCAACTGTCGATACATACTGCAATCTGCAAGCGGTGTGGAATCTCCCTCCTCAAGACTGATTCCTGAGAGGAATGGGAACGGGGCTGCCTTACATTCAGCCATATTAAACTTCAATAACAGGTCGGAAGCATATTTTTGCTGAGATATAGTGATCCCATCGAAATTTTGAGCTATCTCCAAGCCCAAAAAGTGACTCAGCAAGCCCAAATCGCTCATGTCAAAAGCTAGATTTAAGGCAGTTTTTAGCTTGTTTATTGAAGTAAGTGTGCTACCAGTAATAAGCAGATCATCAACATAAAGTACAATAACCAACAAATTACCTTTAACTCGCTGAAGATAGACATTCGGATCAGATTTGCATCTTTGGAAATTCTGAGAAAGAAGGAAGGAGTCCATCTTTGCGTACCAAGCTCTTGGGGCCTGTTTTAACCCGTACAAAGACTTCTTCAATCTACAAACCAATGATGGATCTGATGTATAACCCTCTGGCTGCTGCATATAGACCTCTTCAGCAAGGTCTCCATGTAAAAATGCACTCTTCACATCCATGTGATGCACCTCCCAGTGCTTGGATGCGGCAATAGCTAAAACAAGGCGGATGGAATCCATCTTTGCAACCGGTGCAAAGGTCTCTGTGTAGTCCACTCCTTGGACTTGGGAAAAACCTTTTGCCACCAACCTTGCTTTATATTTGCTGATAGTGCCATCAGCAGCAACTTTAGTACGGTAGACCCATTTACACTTCACTAATTTTCTTCCAGGTGGAAGAGAAACTAGCTCCCATGTATTGTTCTTTTGAAGAGAACTGTACTCTTCATCCATGGCATCTTTCCATCTCGGATCTCGATGGGCTGAATAATATGATTGGGGATCTGAACCAGCCATCAAATAACAAATCTCAGGAAGAAATGGATCAGCAATAGAAAGAGCCATACCTGCCCTTTGAAAGTCTCCTCTTGTTCGTCTCGGATCAGCAGGATTTCCAAGATTCGAACCAGCAGATTGTAGAGTATTTTGGGCCCACTTTGGTAACTGAGGGAGATCTGAATGGTCGGATTCCGAACCTGATATGTCATGATCATCATATGCTGCTACAATATCAGAAATATCAGAACTCATACCTTCATTATCGCTGCTCGAATCTTCTTCTGGTGAAGGCGGTGAATCGGCAGTTTTCTCCTCAACTAGTTGCAATTCTTGAAGCGGTTCTTCAAACTGCACACTGCGCTCTATGAATATCTTTTTAGATCTGATATCCATGAGTTTATATGCTTTTGATTCTTCCCCATATCCTATCAATATGCACTCGATACTTTGTGGATCCAAAGCTCGTCTCTTCTCAGAAGGAATTCTAGCCCATGCAGTAGAGCCAAAAACTCTCAAATTTGACACATCCGGTTTGTGACCAAAGAATGCTTCGAAAGGAGTCATACCTTTCACGGATGAATGTGGAACTCGGTTCTGTATATATGCAGCAACATTGATTGCTTCAGCCCAAAGATTTGCAGCCAAACCTTTTGATTCAATCATGCATGTAGCCATCTCTTTCAGTGACCGGTTTTTCCTTTCCGCTACACCGTTCTGCTGGGGTGTGTAGGGAACTGTATGTTGGATCTTGATTCCGCTTTGGGCACAAAGTTGCAGCAACTCGGACTTGATATATTCCCCACCATTATCAGATCTAAGAGCTTTGATCTTGCTCTCAGTGGTGGTCTCAACAGAAGCCTTAAAATCCTTGAATTTTCCAAGCACTTCTGACTTGTTTTTGAGAAAGAATACCCATGTAAAGCGAGAATAATCATCAATAAATGTCAAAACATACCTTGAACCATTTAATGACATATGGGGTAGCGGACCGCTGATATCAGAATGGATCAATCCCAAAATAGTAGAGGCTCTGCTAGCCTTGCCGCGGTCGAATCTGTGCTCGGGGTGCTTCCCAATAATGCAACCGGAGCATATTCCCTTCGAGGAACGGAGTTGTGGAAGCCCATCAACCATGGATTTATTTGATAGCAGCAGCAAATACTTATAATTTAGATGTCCAAATCTTTCATGCCAAAGCCTACTAACCTCATTACCATGTGTGCGAAGAGCAGTGGGCTTTGCAAGCGGAATAAAGTGCGAAAACTCATAACATTTAGCAGTGTGGTTTGCCTTTCCAACCGCAACTAGTCTTCCACTTTTGATATCAGAAATTTCAACTGTATTAGGGCTGAATGTGACTTTCTTTGGATCACCAGTATGTGTCATTTGATACACAGAAAGGAGATTCGAAGCTAAGGAAGGCACATAGAGAACATTCTGAAAGCATCCATGATCTACATGAATCGTACCTTTGCCCTTTGAAGAAATTTTTGAGTCATCTCCCAAATGGATGGGGATGGAGCTGTTTGGATCGAATGAGGAAAAAGAATCAATATTTGCAGCCATATGATTTGATGCACCCGAATCTATCAAGAGAGTGGGCTTCGAAACCGTTGCCATGAGTGCTTGTCCTCTTTCATGATCGTCATTCCGATCCTTCTTCCTTGCACCGTCAGGAAGGGTTATGTTGTTCTTTTCCAAAAGGAGGGCCATTTGATCTATAGTCTTCTTCATACATGAGCTTTCGGGATGAAAGCCACGGTTACAATAAGTACATTTAGATTTTTGGTTACCTTCTTTGCCCTTTTGCTTGGATTTCGAACTGGATGGTGCATCCGTTTGCTTGCCTTTGTCTTTTTGCTTGTGAGGCTCGAATTTGGGCTTCTCCTTCTTTAGCTTTCCTTTACCATTCGAAATCTTGGGTCCTTGAACAAATAGGGCTGAATCTTTGGAGCTTATGGACCCCATTTGAATCAACTTGTCATGCTCTTTCGTAACGGACTCAATGAAGGCATTCAAGGTAGGCATCTTCCAATTCGGGGTAGTTAGCCGACCGGAATTGAAAGTGGAGACAAATACCGAATAATCTTTCCCAAGCTTGCTTAGAATGGAGAGGATCAACTGTTTATCCTCTTTGATAACACCACTGTTCTTCAATTGCAAGTTCAAGTTCTTGAATTTTGTGAAGAATTCATTGATGCTCTCGAAATTCTCAGGATTAAGGCCAATCAATTCATTCTCTAATTGAAAAGCCCTAAGCTCATCCTGCTTGCCGAATAGTGTCTCAAGTTGCTCCCATATGGCTTTTGGAGTCTTCAATCCGCTGAGATGGAAGTGAAGATCCTTGGAGATGGAGAGACAAAGAAGACCGTAAGCTTCATCAAGCTTATTGTAGTGTTTGGTTCTTTCTGCCACATTGTTTGGCTCCAATTCAAGACCAAGAGTGACTCGGTAGTATCCTTTTGAACGTAATATGATCTCCATATCATCTTTCCAATCAAAATAATTGAATGGGGTGAGGATAGGCTTTGAAGAAGAGTATTCCATTGCTAGGAGCGAGTCAAATGATGAAGAAGAAGCTTGCATGCAGACTATAGCGAATGGAGATGCTGTAGGGAAGCTTGCATGCAGAATGTAGCGAGTGCACTTGGAGGAGATAATTAACCTGCAAATCACATAAGAACAATCACAATAAGGTCGAACAATCCACCCTTTGAGAGTTGCATCACACCTGGGATTGGATTTCAAGCAATGTTGAATAGGTCCAATGTATCAGATCCAGGAATTATGTGGTAACTCAAGCTTCTGGAGTGGTATTGGAGTATTTTTCAAGCTTTGCATGTACAGGAGCGAATGCCCTTGAGATATCTCATGCCAAACTTTTTGCAATTTTTAGCAATTCAGTCAAATCTTCTTGTATAAACACCTGTAGAAAAGAGATCTTGTCCCTGCAATGGCTCTGATACCATGTAAAGTTAGTCACAGCAGATCTAATGAACAAATAAATCAGTCACAACAGATGAACATAGAAGAAATGGTGCAAAACTGTGCAAAACATACATCAATGCTCTCTATCCCAGAAAGGGTGAATGAATTACAATACAAACTGTTACCATGAACAGAGCAATTCGAATTGCCTAAGGAGGTCATTCGAATCACTGAATGGAGTAGCTTGACTCAATCTAGGAGTCCTCATCAATCATCGGTGTTGCTCATCAATCACAACAAACAGTCATCCAGGTGTCAAGCTGAGTCTAACTGATCATAATAAATGTAACTGAAGTGTGTAGCACTGATATAGGATCTGGAGGCTCAGTGGGGGCGCATGGGAGGCTAACTGGAGTCAGAACAAGTCACCTAATCGAACTGGAGGTCAATCGGAGGTGAAACAGTCAGTCAGGAGTGAAATCGGAGTGAAATCAATCAGAATCGGAGCTAACTGAATGTAACTGGAGTGAATCTGCAGTGGTAGGTGAACAAGTGCGCCCTTCTCTGTCAGTAGGTGAGAAGAGGGCGCCTTTCAGCTTAGGAGGGCTAAAACTCTGTGGAAAGTGGCTCCCGGGTGCTAGAAGAAGGTGGATAAGGTGCTGGAGGCATCAAACTGGTGACTGGACTGCATATCCTGAAATAGATCATGCAAGATCCTGAAGTAGATATGTATCCCGAAATAGATGATCCTGAAATAGATATGTATCCCGAAATAGATGATGGATATCCGAACATTCATATCCACAAAAGCTCAACCTCAAGGTTATGGAGCCAAGGAATTGGATGATGGAGCTGCAAAGTGATGATGATAAGGTGGACTGTAGGAAGTAGAAAGAGGTATTGGAGGAAGCGCTGAAAGCTGTGTTACCAGATATTCGAGGGAGGGTTCCAGGATCCGTGGATCCGAGGTTCCGAACCGGATCTGGATTTGGATCTGCCAGGATCCACCAAAAATACGCTAGCGAACGGTTCAGAAAAAACAGGATATGGATAATGGACCCTGTCAAGCAGAAACGGATCCACGATAAATGCCCCTCTTGAAACGGATCTGTGACTTAAAAAAACCCCACTGACACAGATTTCAAGCAAAGTTGTGTTTACTTTTAGGTATTTTGTCTTTTATGGGGCTTTTCTGATTATAAAATGTGGCTGAACCCACATCCAATACACCAATGAATACGATTTGCCAAAGGGGGAGGACTTGTGAGGCGTGTGATAAGTTCCGTGGGGAAATTGCGCCAGTAATATTGTTTGTGGGGCAGGCTTCACACTTCTTCGGGGGTGCTCTTAGCCAGGATTTTCCCGCTCAGATTTATACCATATGGATGAATATGTATTTATGCCATATGGACGAATATGTATTCAGTAGTGGTGGTCGGGGCCGTGGACTGGTGTGTCGTGTTAGCTTATCTTTTCCTTAGTTTTTTTTTTTTTTGGTATGGTTTTTTTTCATTCATTCTAACGTAATTTAAGCATATATTAAATTGTTATTTTTCATAGTAATTTAAGTATATTAAATTGTTATTTTTCAAAATAAGTTTATAAGCAAAGTTTGATAATAATATAAGTTAAAACAATTTATTACTTGTAAGTATTTATAATTAGTAAGTATCATAAATTATATATTAACTTTTATTTCTATTTTTTATATAACATTAATATTTATATATAAGTTATATATTTAAAATTTTATATTTCTTTAAATTTTTATACAAGTTTTATTTAAAAATATATAAAAAAATTATTTATATCGTTTGTACTCACCGTTTCCTTGCCGTATCTGGATCCTGGCTTTTCAAAAATCTGGATCCGTATCCACGTCCGGATCCGGATCCTGGTAACTTAGGCTGAAGGCTATAAAGGACAGAGAGTTTGTATGAAGAAAATACTTAAAAGTGGTCAAAGTACCAGAGCAAGATCATACATGACATACAAGGGTGGGACAAGGGACTTGCCCACTAAGTTGAAGAAGCTGGCTGAGGAAAGGTGCTTTGTAAGGAAGATCTCTGATTTCGTAGGATGCCTCAAGGAGGTGGATGAGGACGAGTTTCCAAAGGTCCATAGAATGCAAATTAGTAAGATTGGTGCATTTTTCAATGAAGATTTGAGAGTTCCTGCTACAATAATGGGTAAGGAAATTAAAGATGGTCTAGTGGACATGGGTGCTGAAATTAATATCATTTCCATGATATTTTGGGAAGAAGTTTTGGGTAGACCTCCTTTGCAACATGGTACCACTTGTATAAGGGTTGATGACCATTATACATGCAAGCACGTGGGAAAGCTAACAATTGTGAAACAATTGCCCTTCTAATACTCTTGAAGACATGCTTGACTGTGCTAAAGATACCATAGATCCAAATCATCATAAAGGTGTTTACACCATCTCCTGCTGATGCGGAAAACATTATATTGGTGAGACAAGATCTCTGCATGCCAAACTTAAAGAGCACTGTGCCGACACCAAACATAATTGTGTTAAAATGTTAGCCTTAGCAGAGCACTCTCAGGGCACTGGCCACCTCATTTGCATTGACAAAGCCAAGATTATAGCTAAGATGACCGCTTTGGAGAAAGGAAGGTCCATGAGGTCCTTGAAATTGAGCTTAATCAAAACAACATTAATAGAGATAAGGACCTTAAAATATAAGACAGTTGGAAACTTGTTATTCACCAATTAAAAGACATTAATGAGTACAGTCGACTTATATAGTTCATTATTGATTGATTGGCATATTAATATCTTATATTGATCTCTAATATAATTGAGTGTCAGGCCTCTTGAAGATGATCCCAGCTGGTGGATCGAAATTGGTTGAGGGTTAATCCTTTATCCCTGAACGCAGCTCTCCTTCTCTATGTTATCAGCCATTGCATAAAATTATTAATTTAATATTGTCCCTCCATGAAAGGGAGACGAGGTTCGCTTATTTGAAAAGATTACTCAAGATGGCACACAAAGTAGCAGATCTTTCTTTCCTTAAACAATGTAGTGATGTTGACATCATTCCAGATTTTGCACAGATCCAGCGTACATTGAATAACATGAGAAATTCCACTATCTTCAGGAACACAAGCCTAGCATTGGTTAAATAAAAAATTAGAAATGTGTGTAGGTCAATTAACTTTGTCTAAAAGATTATATAGAATGCATCTAGATCTGGCTAGTAAGGTAAGAAATGACATCTGGACGAGAGTGGAAGTGGCAACTGCCTGGCGTATGGACAAAATGTTAAAGAAGACTACAGCGAAATTAAACAAGAAGCTGGAACAGTTAAAAAGTTAAACGGATGGTAACCATGCCAATATAAAATCTAATGTGGTGAAACTTTCCAGCTTGAATTTAGATGATGCTACACGCAGAATGCTAGAACATGGTCAACCTTTCCAGCTTGAATTTAGATGATGCTACGTGAAGAATGCTAGAACATGGTCTGAATTTTTCTATTGCCTCGAGGATAATCCCGATTAAGGATTTGGTGTGCGATATTGAAAATGCCATCTTCGATCTTCCAATTGAGAAAGCAGAAGAGTTCAGAGAAGAATGTGTTGTCTTAATTAAGAATGCCAAGCTGCCCAGGCCCCAGACACAAATTGACAGGGAAGAAGCCATTGCATTGAAGAATCTGAGAGAAAATAAAGGTGTCTTAGTCATGAAAGCAGACAAAGGGAACACAACAGTAATCAGGAACAGATCAGAGTCTCAGACTATGAGGACAAAATGCTAGACCATTTATTAAACAATGAAAGTTATAAAAAACTCAATAAAGATCCCAGCAATAAAATCATAAAAGAGGTGACAACAGCCATCAAGATCTCTTCTTTGATGTGTTTAAAACTAAGCTAATACCAAAACACTGCGTGGTCCCTTGAATCTATGGGTTGCCTAAGATTTACAAAGATAATTCTCTGCTAAGACCCATAGTTAATACCATTGATTTTCCCATGTATAAATTGGCAAAATATCTGGTGGAGATACTCAGGAATCTGGTTGGACAAACATATTCCTATGTCAAAGACTCTTCTCACATGATCAACAAAATAAGTAATAGAATGGTTGAAGAACATGATCGTCTTGTCAGCTTTGATGTAGTCTCTCTTTACACCAAAATTCTAGCTGATGGTGCTATCGATTAAGAGTAATTAAGGATATCAAGGATGAGGACACAACTAATCTTGTTAAAGCTTTGCCTGAAATCAATCTACTTTAGCTTTCATGGCAATATCTATGAGCAGATTGAAGGTGTGACAATGGGGTCCCCTCTGCCACTGGTTATCGCTAATTCATACATGGAATGGGTTGAAAAATGAACCATTGAGTCATATCATCTCAAACCTAAACTATGGAAAAGATTTGTAGATGACACCCACTTTATTTGGCCAGGTGGAAGAGAAAGCTTAGACAGGTTCAAGTTCATTTGAATAGTCAACTTCAAAGATCATTTGAATAGTCAAGCCAAGAACATAAAATTCACTATGGAGGTAGGTGAAAATAATAGAATCCTGTTCTTGGATATCCTCGTCTTTAAAAGAAATGATGGCTTGCTATCCCATCAGGTATATTGAAAAAAAACCCATATGGACATGTATCTTCATGCTGATTCCCATCACCACCTCGCTTAGAAGCTTGGTTTCATCAACACACTGGTGATGCGAGCTATCATAGTTTTTGATAACGATTACGTAAAGCAGGAGCAAGAACACTTAGCTAATGTTTTCAGAAACAATGGTTACAAGGACCATCAATTCAAAAAGGCTGTCTTGAAAGCTAGGAGAGGACACCGTAACATTCATGAACTGGCAGGAGGGAAGGGAAAGTATTCCATTGAGATGTGGAAGGGAAGCGACCAGTCTGGTCCTCGCAACACTGGTGCAACATATAGCTTTTCTTTCAGAGCTTCGAATGCAACCTGACAAGAGTTAGTCCAGCAAAATTTTGTGTCCTTTGAAAGCAAAGAGAATAATGTAGAGGAAATCTTGGTGAATTTTTCTATAAATCAATGATAATACCTGCCAAACCTAAGAAAATTCGAAATTCTTTTTGTGTGGTTGGAATCGAGAGTTTTGAGATTACATCTATATCTTTGCTGGATCAAATTTAATGCCTTCGAGTGATATATGGTGCCCTAACACAATCCCTTCCATAAGTAGCATGTGACACTTTTGGTAGCTAAGGGATAAATTTGTTTCTTTCCACCAGACAAGGAATTTTTTGAGGTTATTCAATGCTTCTTCGAAGGTGTTTCCATACACAGTGAAATCATCCATGTACACCTCAACACAATCATGTATATGATCAACAAAGATTCCAAGGACAATCCTCTGAAATCCGGCTGGAGCATTGCATAGCCCAAAGGGCAGTACTCGGTAGGCATATGTTCCCCATGGGCAGGTGAAGGTTGTCTTGTCTTGATCTTTAGGGCAACCTGGATTTGATTGTAACCACTGAACCTGTCAAGAAACGAGAAATATTTCTTCCCTGCCAACGTATCCAATGCCTGATCAATGAAGGGAAGAGGAAAGTTATCCTTGAGAGTTGCCTTGTTTAGTTCACAGTAATCTATGCAAACTCTCCATTTCCCATTCTTTTCAGAACAATCACCAATGGAGAGACCCATTTACCGTCCGAGATAACATAAATAAAGTTTACATTGAGTAACTTTTGCAGATCTCAGATAGCAGGTTTCATCTGCCTCTGTGGTGATCTTAGTGGTTGGGAATCCTCTTTAATGTAAATATGATGTGTGCATAAACTGGGGTGAAATTTTTTATCAGTGTAAATCCCATGCAGATGCTTCAGCATGCAATTGTAATAACTTAATCAAGTTTTGTTTTTGTGGTGATTCCAAGTGAGGATTGATGTTGAGTGTTTTTCTTGTAAAAATCTCTATTGGCTCACTATTTGTTTTAGATACAATGTATAAGTAAGCAAGCATGGATTCAAATTCTTTCTGGATTGCAGAGGTAGAATATGCATTTTCCATCATACTCATAAGGTGATTGGTGGGTGAATGAGGATTAGTGAGGAGATCACAAATGAGATCATCTTCAGTCTTCTCTTTAAAGGAGAGGGCTGATTCCATCATAAGTAGTTGTTGAACATTCTCATCCTCACTATCTTCATTTTCAATCCAAATGGGTGTTTCATAGGGAGAACTTGGTTTAGCAAGAGGATATAATGAAAGCTCCTTTGTAGAATCTCCAGGGTGATGGTCATATGGTCTGATCGACATCCAATATATGCATTAGCAGTGGCTAACCAAGGTCAACCTAGAATTAATGGATAACCTACCAAATTAGATTTCGGTGGTAAAAGGATGAAATCGGTTGGAGATTCCCATGAATCAACAGAGACTATTACATCTTTGAAAATCCCCTTGGGTTTCACAGTAGATCTATCATCTAATTGAAGCACTGTCGGGGTAGGTCTCATGCCAAACATTTGAATTTTTTTCATGGTTTCCTTAGTCATAATAGTAATAGCAACCCCAAAATCAACTAGTGTTTGGAATGGGAATGTTGTTCATTTGAACATGAACAATTGGGCTTCCTGGATCTAAGTATTTAGTCATAAAGGTTTTCCTAACATCAAATTAGCTAACTTGCCAATTCCATGGATAGTTGGAGGCTCCTTCTTTTTCCTCCCTGGTTTTCTTAGGCATAACTCTTGAACAACCTTGGCATAGATCATAATATCTTTGATGGCTTGGACTAAGGGGAATCAAAACACTTAGATTTCATAATTCTCCCAAGAAATCAAACTTTGGTTGTGTAAGGGGTTTGTCCATATTCAACCTTTCGGGATAAGGAGGCGTTACTGCTAGATTGGATGTATGAGTTGCTTTTTCTAAGGAGACTTTCTATATGACTTGTGGTGGTGTATCAATCTGTTCAGCTTGATCATTTGTCGTAATAGAATCTTCCTCCTCATCTTGTTCTTGAATAATCAGAGAAGTTCTCGTGACAGTTTTCCCTGATCGCAATTGTATGTCTTGACAGTCTAAAGGGGAAATATTGTATGTTGGAAATTTTGGAAAACCAGGAAAACTTGGAAATCCTGGTATCTCAACCTTGTAAGCGGGCTGAGCTGCTTTATTATTTGGGTTAGGTATGGACTGGGCAGGAAGTTGTGGCCTCCCTGGAACTTGACTACTGGCAATTGAAGTTGCTGCTGTTGTTGGTGTTGTTGAAATGACTGCTGTTGCTGCAGGGGGCATAGGCTTGTGATTGTTGAGGTATATTCCCATATGGAGATGGCCCTCACTAACCCTGTTGCCAAGGTTGCTTTTGAGTCAGAGGGGTCCATTTTTGCCATGGCATGGGTGGATACCAACCTTGTGGAGAATATTGCATATTGAAATCCGAGGCAAGGATTGCTGTAGGATCTTGTGTTGTATTTTGTGGAGAGTTTTGTTGATGAAGGGGCCATGGTTGGTTTTGGGCAATAAAGCAAAGTTGCTCGGCCCTTTCACTAGTCCCTTTGTAAACAACTTTAATCTTAGGTAGTGAAGGACGATTACTAGTTGCATGGCTTTGCTCACAAATAGCACACGTTTCTACAATATTGAGTGGACATTCTCGTAAAGGGTGCTTTTTTCGGCACTTGGAGCAAAATATAACCAAAGGCAATTCTTCCTCTTCTTTCTTCTTTTTTATTCTCATGGTATCTAATTGGGAACTGAGAGAACTGAGGATATCAGCATTAAAATCATCTAACATATTCTCTATTTCAGCTCTAGTAACACTACCACCTGAAGATCTAGTAGTGCGTGAAGAATTATCTCTAAGACCCTTACCATGTCTGGAATGCTCTCAGGAATAACATCAACACAATTCACAGATAGCTTCATATGAAAATTGGGAAACATCCCCTGCACTCATTAGATTTAGCACATCAAGACATTCATCTCGAATACCTCTGAGAAAGATGGTGCAAAGTGTGTATGCACTAAATTGTTGTTGTGTAGATCTCTGGAGGTTGTATTGGAATCTCTCTACATAATCTTCCAAACTCTCATTCTCTTTCTGAGTCATTTTGAAATTCTCCTCACGTAGGTCCCTTGCCTTATAGTAATCTTGGTATTTCTTTAGAAATGCATGTTTCATTTGAACCCAAGTTTGGATGTAATTCTCACCAAGCTCCATAAACCAGCGGAGAGTTGCTTCCTTGAGGGTGGCTGGAAACAGTTTAAGCTTTTGGGCATCAAAGGAGTAATCGTAACTCCAACAAAGGACATCAAACTCAAAGAGGAATGTGTATGGGTCTTTCACTGGTTAAACCATGAAAGGTAGGTAAGGCAGAGGGTGGAATGTTTTTCATTTGTACCGTTCTATCTGATTCTTGGATAGGAAATTCAAATGTAGCAGGTTCTGGCTGGGCACAACCCCCACCTTCTTCCTCAACCATATTATAGAGAGGATTTTCCCAAAATGACAGAGTCCCTCTAGGTGCTTTGGAATCTTCAGTAGATAGTGTTTCCAGTGAAGAGGGAGACTATTTTAGAGATTCAAATTTTGGTTTTTTCGGATAATCTTGGGTGCTTTGTCCACTCGTTAATTCCCCTGTTAGGGTAGGTCTTGTAACTAAGGGATTTAAAGTGGCAGATGTAGATGGAGAGTTCATTTCGTTGGAGACTACTTCTTCAATTGGAAGTTTTTGTTCCTTCCCAGAGATATCTCCTGTTTTGACTTGATTTCCTAACAAACGGTTCAATGAATTGACTAGCGCTTACTATCTTATGGAATTGTCTCTAGGTCTATTCATAGATGCTGACTCTTATCTTTGCACAAGGGATTTATGGGGCAAGGCTAAGTTTGGATTGTTACTAAAAGACCAAGAAATCTTGAAGTTCTAACATGAATCATGCAAATATATGACCTAGTTTTAAATGCATCACCAGTGCAGTCTAAGGATCTTGCTCCTTACTCCTTAGTGTCTCCCCAGCAACAGCACAAAAAATGACAGTGATTTTATATGTATCCAAAGGATGACTAGAATGGAAGGTCCACTGGCTCATTTAAATGTCAACCCTAGGCTCATGACCAGCTTACGAGACACCAGTACTGTATGTACAGAGCAAGTTGCTTAAGCTTGACTGGTCACTATGGGTTTGCATACAATTAATTTACCTAGTGTTAAAGGTTTATGAAACCATATATCAATTAATCAAAATACAATACACTAAGCTACAGCCAGCTATTGAAAATTATGTCACATGGAAAGTATTATCAAAAGGGCATGATATAGACAGAAATTATAAACTAACCTTTAAAGAAATCAGACACGGGTTATATACATGGTTTCTGCAAGGGATTGCATACACGAATTTTATACAGGAATCGAGGTGAAATGAATTTATTATATACAGGAATCAAAGTGAATCTAGTGTGATATGCAAACAAAGCATCAATATGAGAACAGAGTTATGCTATGGCAGATTGAGAGTCTATGCTATACACAACAAAATCATATTTCTGTCTACGTTATCCACAACGAAATCATCAAGTTACGGCCTATGCTATACAGAGTATCACTATAGGAAAGAGAATTGAATCAAACTGTTAATTCGTTTAGCAACCTACACTTCGAATATGCTACAGGAGATTAGATTACAATCTATACTACGCAATTCAGAAAAAAAGTCTAAAATTCAGCAATATGGAACAGTGTTCATTATATATGAATCAATCCAATGGCAACTTAGAGGGCTATATATAAAAACATAAAGAGAATAGTCTTATAGTGTGATAGTTCCAATTGTGATGAATCAAAAGATGTAACAAGTAATCCAAATGAAAACAACAATAGAAACAATTATAAACAGGATCATACCTCTTAGAGTGGGTCCCCTCCAAGAGTCAGTCGATTCACACCAAAAATGTAAAAATCGCAGTATTTTTCAAAAAATTCAAAAAATCAGCTAGGAAAAAGCACGATTTTTTCGTAAATAGCGCGCCATAATGGAAAAAATCGCCAAGGAGGCTTTTTCACAGTTTTAAAAACTCGGATTTAAAAAAAAAAATTGATCAGTTTTGTACAAGTGACATTGAAGTCAACAATACTAAATGGTAATGTCAAAAGTGACATTCTCTTTATCTTTCATTTTCCATCCTTTTACTTAAATTTTTAACATTACCATTAATTGTTTCAGGATGTTTGAGAGTGGTTCCAACCTCATTGGACTTCATATGCAAAAAGTAGAATTTTAGATCCCATTCAGAATTCAACAGACTTGATGGTTTTCAGGATTTCAGGATTGCAACATTTCCACTGGATTCTATCATGTATGTGGGTAAGGGATTGGAATTTAATCAAGCACATCAAACTCTCTATGTGGTGTCAATGATTGATTGTTGAAGTTGATTGAATTCCTCTGTCATGACCTTAATAAAAAATTTACCCTTCAGTCAAGCAAAATCACTTATTAAGCATGGGAAGCTCTTTCTACCTTATTATAATGCTTGGATTAAGAGTTTCATCAAAATTGTAGGGTGTTAATTGATGATGTCCTTGGAGGATCAACTTCGAGATTAAAGGTAGAGGCAAGGGCTAGAGCCTAGAAGTGGGGGAACATGGTACTATTGATGAATAGGATCCTAACATAGACAATGATTTTGATGATTATTTTTTTTCAATTTTGATTTAGATATGTATTGCACTTGGTGCCATTTTGATATATTCACCCTTAGATGGTATATACATGAGTAGACTTTGCATATTTTGTCTCTAATGGTTTGGAATCATAGCTTGGAATCTTTAATATATATTTTTTCATTAAAATTGTAAAATTTTATGTATTTTTTAGTAGTTTGAGTCATTGAAATCAAACCAGTCCGAGTTATTTGCATCCACTACATCTATATACCAGTGCTTTCTCCATATTTATGTGTCAATGTGTTTATTTGATGTTGTTGTTGCTTTATATGTTTAAAATTCTGAAAAAAATGAATCTATTTTGTATTTTTTAATGTTTACCGCGGTTTGCCGATTTTTGCCGATATTTTCGCCGATGTTGCCAAGAAGTTGTATCTGAGACCCTTGCCGATTTTTTGCCGATGCCGACTTTTTCAACATTGATTCAGACAGTTATTTGGAACAGAGAGACTATATAATACGAGCTTGAAACTGAGTACTGAAATATCACTAGTGGAGTATCGATCTTGTCCCCTCCAACGAATAGAGATGGTTATTTATAATGTTTGTTGTGGTATCTTATCATAAATGTCTGAAACTGTTCTATTGATGACACCCTATATACTCGCAAATAGTTACAACAGATGCTTTCTAGAACTGCACCCAGGCTGGGAAATTCACAGTTATACATTAAATGCTTCCTATATTCCAGGACTGTTGGAGAGGGTACGATTCCCTTCATACAATAAATGCATTGATACTTCTTCTGGAAGTGGAATATTCCTGTAGCTGCGCATTGACTCTTTTCTTGATTGTTGATGCTTGAGGTCTTATGAAGTGGTGAATATGTGTGAAGTACCTTGTTCTCTTTTTGACTGTGCTCTGTCCTTAATCTGTGCAATGTGCCTATTCCATATATCATATAAAACTCTAAACTATAATCTAAATTCATATAAATAAACTAATTAATCATTCAAGCAACAATCCATCATACGTTAGTTTATATGTGCAAGGGGCTGGGAATATAATACAGGTTTGTGAGCAAATGGAGTAAAAACTAGGCCAAAATATTAGTTTAAGGGGTTTAATTGGTTCAAAAGGTAACAAGATAGGCACCCATCAGGAACCACTGATAGAATTGCTAAAATTCTCAAGAATGTAATTGAAGAATGTGCCCAGGTAAATCATGAGATATATCTTGGTTATGTGAAGAATCTGTATTGAATTTTTACAGTTAACGTTGAAGCTATGGTTATCCCAGAGGACACTCTTTAGTCGCCCCACAAGATAGGCTGAAGTTGTTAAAACTTAAGACATGTGTAAGAATTTTAGGATGGGAAGGATCTAGCACAACATTTGAGGAAGTTTGAAGCAAAAACAGGACACTTGTCCCAGAGGATAATGTGAGACTATTTCTGGATACTTTGGGCCAATCAACATTTCCTTGGTGGTTAGCACACTTCACCGAGGAAAAATGCGTAGTCTAATGAGAGTTGAGACAAGATGAAGACATTTTTTCTGTGTAGGTTCAAAATATGGAAGGTGATAGCAATGAGAGGACATGGTAATCCTGAGGAGGCAACTGTCCATGTCCCGGTAGGACTGATCAGCGGATTATCATACCATTGGTACCATGATCAAGCACTGAAGAGACAAGTTGGAATTTGGACAGAAATCTGGCAGAGTTTTAGGACAGAATTGGACAGAGTGGATGCACAGGACAATCCCACTTAGGATGTGTATTGCAGAAGATGCACAGATTTTGTTCAACAACACACAGAGAAGGACAATGTCGAGATGGTCTTCCACATTTTTGTGAGAGGAAGACACTGTCCCAAAGAATTGTGGAAAGGGATAGTACAGAAACAGTGAGAATACAAGCAAGGTGTGTAATAACAGAATCTGTGGGGGACACGAGAAGACAAGGAAAATAAATTTTGCAAAGGAATAGTACAGAAACAGGAAGAAGATGAGCAAGGTGTGTAGTAACAGAAGCTGTGTGGGACAGAAGAAGACAAGGAAAGTAAATTTTGCAGAGGAAGGCGAGGAATTGTGGTATTTTGAAATTGTTGATTACTAGGTGGATAGGGCTGTTGCTAAAACAATCCTGCTTTTTAAAGAATTTGCAGATATCTGCATGTACAATTATCACGACTTGAAAGAAATTTTGAAGCAGTATGGTGAACTAAGGATTGACCTACAGCTAGCTGAGAGACTTGTGAGAGAAAGGCTATAGAAGATGAGCTTGAAGTATAAGGCATAAGTTGAATATGAATTGAAGAAATTATTGGATGTAGTCTTTGATATAGTCGATTAGGAAAGTGAATGGGTTCCATGATAGTGGTTGAAAAGAAAAGGAATTGTAGGCTTCAAATTTGTGTGGATTTGCGAAGGCTGAAGTATAAGGCATAAGTTGAATATGAATTGAAGAAATTATTGGATGTAGTCTTTGATATAGTTGATTAGGAAAGTGAATGGGTTCCATGATAGTGGTTGAAAAGAAAAGGAATTGTAGGCTTCAAATTTGTGTGGATTTGCGAAGGCTGAATCAGGTGACTGTTAGAGATCCATTCCCATCTCTGCATCAATGAAAGGAGGTTCTTGAAGTAGTATCCGGACATGAAATTTACTCATTCTTGTACTATTACCCCAAGGACTATCAGGTGTCGATCGGAGAGAAGCATCATTGACTTACCATGTTTGTGACTATATGGGGTGCTTATGCATACAGAAGGATGCATTTTGGTCCTACAAATGCACTAGCATGTTTTTCAAGGACATTTATAAACATTTCAAAAACTTGATCCATTAGCCCTTAGAAGTGTACTTGTACAATTGGGCATTGTTTGGCTATTTGAATCATCATTTGTCAGACCTGAGACAAATGCTGAATAGGTGTAGCGAGATAGGTGTTTCACTGAATCCATAGAAGTTCCTAGTTCAATGTTTCAAGAAGTTGCTGGGACACATCATTTCAAGATTGGCCATGCATCTATCCTAAGATTCCCTAATTGAATAAGATTTTTCATGTCCATGTGGATGCTTCATGCACTGTGATTGGAGCTGTTGTAGCGCAACCAAAGGACAAGAGCGTGGAGTCTGTGGACCATTTGATCTATTATACTATCAGAAAGCTATCACTAGTGGAGACGAATTACACAACGATTGAGAAAGAAGTGCTGGGTATGATTTATGCATTGCAGAAGTTTTGTATGTACTTGCTTGCAATTAAGTTCCACAATCTTTGAATTACATTGTCATTGAGTAGGTGGTCCATGTTTCCTGAGTATGATATTGAGATATTTGTGGAAACAGAAAAAGCACATGTGGAACCAGATCTCTTTTATCGCACAAACAATGTTGAGCAGGAGAAAACAAGAGTGGGCATTCTTGATGCAAGTCACTTTTGTGTCCAAGGGTGTCCTAGGTATATAGAGGACATGTTCCATTTTTTACAGAATGCACAGGCACCCAGTGGGATGTCTACAACACAAAAACGAAGTTAGTGAGTAGAACATCGAGGTTCAAGCCCTTAGGTGTCTTATATGTGCTTGGTGTTGAAATTTCAAGAATCTGACTTTTATTGCAAATTCAGAAATTTCACATCAACCTTGAGGTTTCCCGGATCTATTTCCTGTGAACTTTCCGCTATAGGGCTGAATCTGACATATTAATTACAATAGAAAATATTTCACTTTTCTTCAACCCAATTCACAAGGCAAGGCAGCCCAAGATAACAAATACCGAACAAGTGTACTTCAATGCAACAATGTTTCACCCCTTAAGGCACACTTCTCAATCATATAACAGATCTGAAAATACTTATTACAGCAGGTTAGTATAGCAGTCAATCTGTCCATTTAGCTTCTATATGTTTGTCAAATCCCTTAACAAAGTCAGCTAGCTGTTCACAATAAATCTGAATACCAAACAGCCCAAGAAGTTAGTCATTCACCATGAGATTATAAGCTGAAAATCATATTTGCAAATACACAAAGTTGGACAGCAAAGTACTCTTTGTATATACAATAAATGAAGTTAGAAGTACATACTAACAACTTATCACAAGCTGGTACATTTCAAGCTCTCCAAACATTGGTTAAGGAAACCATTAGAAAACCCTTGCTACCAACTCCTCCTAATGAAGAATCACTTTCAACCAAAGCTGGTCACTCCACCAAGGATCCTCAACAAGCTAGCATACACACCGGCAAGTCCACACTTGATTCTTCACCAAGCTCATCTCACACAAGCTCTCTTCCATACTAGTGCTCTTGTCTTCTTCCTTAGGGTTTACAAACCCTAGCCAACTTGCATTCACACAAGTGCATGGCTTACAAGTTACAAGACAACACTAGTGCTAGCCTTCAAGTGTACATGTCCATCATAGTGTTTGAGTCCTCAAACCATAGGGCTTTAACTCTTGCATCAACACAAAAACCAAGAACTCCATGGAACATCAAGAGTATAACACACAAGTCTTCTTCCAAGTAAGGTATCACATCAAGCTCGAGACTCGTCAAGCCAGGCTCTCCATGATTTGACCTAGCCTCCATGCATCACACAAGAACAAGGTTGCAATATCATCCACGGTGTTAGCTCTTTTCTTCTTGCCTTCTCTAGGGTTGGAACCTTAAGAGTATAATAAGTAAGTCTTCTTCCAAGTAAGGTATCACATCAAGCTCGAGACTCATGAAGCTAGGCTCTCCATGATCTGTCCTAGCCTCCATGCATCACACAAGAATAAGGTTGCAATATCATCCATGGTGTTAGCTCTTTTCTCCTTGCCTTCTCTAGGGTTGGAACCTTAGCACTACCTCCTCTTGCTTCACCACAAGAACCACAGATTCTACAAGACAAACCATCGATTCCTCATGCACTATGCCCTCTAGGGTTTTCTTGCATAGCACAGACCCTTGTGTCATCTTACATCTCACGAGAGCAAACTCTCCAAGAACATCGAAGTGCCGCCTCCCTTCTTCATGTCTTCTTCAAGGGTTTCCATCACAAACCCTAATTCTTGCTCCCTACAAGACTTCTCTAGAAAAATTCCAAAGATAGAATAAAGAGTAAATCAATGGTGTGTATGATAAGGGCTCTCTCCTCCCTTTATATAGTATAGGTGAGGGAGGTGAACATGAAACATTGACTTAGGTCCGTACAAGTAACCAACAAGGAAACCCCACATGGAGTGCAATACAATACAATGATGACAAGTGTCATAATAGGGCTTTGCAGAACCCCATGGTGGTGCACCTTTCAAGCGTGATCATCCTTGAGATCAATGCCCCTCCTCCAAGATGGTGTTCTCTCCAACAAGTTTTTATCCCAACACTCTCTCATCCTTGGTGATTTGTTGTCCGAATATCCTCATGCAAGGTGCGCCTCCTATACTTGTGTACCATATGTCCTCTTGTGCCCAATGCTCCTCAACATGTGTGCCAACTTGCCAAGGTGGTTACTATGCTCCAATGCTTCTTCTAAACATATGTGCATTATTTGTGGGTCCACAACCAACCTCCAATAAGTATGCTCTTCAACCCAAGCATCCTCAAGTCAAGAGTCCAACCTCCAAGGTGTATGTCACATGGTCCCATGCTCTTAGGTCTAAGTGCCCTCCTCTAATTGCCTAACACTCTTTCTAGGTAGTTTTCTCTCCTAATCGAGCAACCAACTTCTCTTTTGTGTGCACCCAAACGGTTTGTCACCATGCCAATTAAGATAACCTTCTAGGTAAGTGTGCCATGCTGGCACTCTAACCAAGGTCAAGCATCCACCCAAACTGAGCCATCCATATGTCCATCCATTTTCTCTAATGGACTTGGAGACCTAGTGCTCTCCTAGCTAGGGGAAAACCTTTTTGGAGTAACCTCAAAAACTAACACTTGAGATGGATAGAATTTTGAGGAGATATGTCTTGGTAATTCCTGAATCTACCCTTGAAAAATCACCAAAGGAGAATGATTTTCTAAGAGTCCTCGAAAGGCAGTCTAGGGATGGTGCTTCTATCATTGACACATTGCTTCTTAGAATAGAATTAGTGCTTTTTCTATTAAGGGGTGTCCCTATAATGTCTTTGGGTCTTCAATAAATCTCTACTACAATTTCTATTGCAATTAAGCTCTTGTAGTATTGAAAATAAAGGAATTTTAGAAGATTTTTCAGTAATTTTATTTAATATTGTTCGCTGCCGAAAATGCTTAAAAATACAATGTGTGGGAGAATAAAATATTGAAAACTATCCGTTGTTGAATAGGGATGCTGACTAACTGCTACTGAACAACTCATGCTTATAGAAATTCAATAGGGCAACGATAAATGAAGAATCTGGTTATATACTCACGTCAGGTCTGTATCTCACTGCTAAATGGAGGCAATGAATTAAAGAATCCACAAAATCACAAGAACTATAAGAAACATGTAGTAACCAACCTACAATTTTATTAATCATTGTCACTCGATTACAGTGGAGTCGGAATAACCCGACTCCCAATCATCTCAACTGCAAGGAACTTCTGGGGATTATCAAATCACAACTTTAATTCCTATTTGCTCTAGTTGCTAGGAGATAAAATCTATTGTAAAGGGTTAAGTCAAATTGTCCTTTTAGATCTTCTAGATTGTGGTTTTGCAACCAATCTGAAATGGGGGAGAGAACAAAGTAAAGAGATGGGCAACAGGAAACCGAAGAGGAAAGAAAATAAACAACTAACCAATGGATAGAATAGGGCCAATAGGATCTATAAAGGATCCATTCTTCATTTATAAACATGTATTTATCTTTGTCCTTCAACTCCCTCACTCCAAAAACAGATGTATCTTTTCTAAACATATCATTATACTTTATGCACAAATTCGGCCCCCTTTTCTAAATATGTCAGCAAGAATTATATCCTTAAAAAATACAACATATTCTCTCTCATCAAAGCAACACCTCGGCAATCGATTCCTTATAAAAGCAACAACACACTTTTTCACAAATAGTAGATCAGTCTTGCCAACTGTAGCAGCAGCCTCAACATACTCTCTCCTCAAAAGCAGTGCCTTCCTCCAGAAATAGCAGCCTTCTTTTCTAAATATATCAACTGTAGATCTTCAAAAGCAACAACATGCTTAGCTACAAGTATACAAGGATCTCTACATCAGCTCGATGAACTGAACTCTGAATATATCCAGCTAACAATGAGAAAAGCTCACAGCTTTACCCCAACTCCAGAAACAACAGAAGAACCAGTCCCTAAACAAAAGAGTTTAGGAGATCGGATGGTTGTACCTATCCAGATCAAAATGGAAGGGCATAAAGCTTACGACTTGGATGCACAAGTAGATATAGGCGCCATGAACAGTTGTTGTAAATACAAAGCCATTCCAGAATATTTTTGGCAGCCTATCTCTATTCACTTCAGAGCAGTTAACAAAGAACTCATCAAGGTAAATTTTATTGCTCCAGATTTTCCTATTTTGTTAGGAAAAATCAAAACATATGTTACTTTATATTGTTTAGACACAGGAGTTGACATATTACTAGGACAAGATTTTGTCAAGAAACACCTGCCAATGTTAGTTAGAGAAGATTCAGTTGATTTCACAGTCCAAGGAACTGTGACTTCCATTCCAGTAAAGTCTGCTTTCACTATCAGAATTTCTCCTGACAAGCCAGACATTGTCGAAGAATCAGTCAAGGATTTGGCAAAACTAAAAAAGATTGTCGAACATGCAGTCCTACATGGTCAAGACATCCTTGCAGAAATAACCCAGAAGTTACAAAAGGAATGTACTTCTGATCATCCAGATGCCTTCTGGAAGAGAGAAAAATAATTTGTCACTTTGCCATACAAACAGAATACAGAAATAAAACCTCAGAAAGCCTCAGCAAATAATATGAGTCCTACGGAGCAGCAAGGATGCAAAGAAGAAATCCAACAGTTGTTGGATAGGAAGCTGATAGAACCTTGCAAAAGTGCTTGGGCTTGCCCAGCATTTTATGTCAATAAGCATTCTGAGCAGAAAAGAGGAAAGAAAAGATTGGTAGTTAATTATGGAGAATTGAACAAAGCTTTAGAACTAATCAGGTATCCTCTACCTCATAAAGATTTAATTCTGTCAAAAATAGAAAAAGCCAATGTCTTCAGCAAGAAGATTAGATTTTGGAAATTCCAGTCCTTCTTTTAACGATGGTAGTTTACAGCTAGATTTTCAATTTGTTAATTTGAGAAGCCCGAATGATCCTAAACCTGCAGAACAAATCCAATTATAGAATTATGCTAACTTCCAGTATGTATGTATAGCTCAAAACCTGGATGATGTTGCTAGAGATGTTCTTGAGCTCAAGGCTCATCTGCAGACACTGCATGGATCTTTAAATCATACTTCAGATACTGTTGACTCTTTGGTTGAGAACCAAAAAGAGCAGACAGCTAGGCTGTCAGATATTGAAGCTGGTCTCGATGTTACTACAAGATCTGTAGAAAATCTACAGTCAGCACTTCCAACTCCTTCTTCTCCTCCTGACTATAGTCAAATCAACCAAGAAGGCTATAAGTTCAAATATCATTTTGGTAGCTTTAGCCCCCAGAAATTCCTGAAACAGTGAAGTCCACATAGACTACAAAGTATTCAGCATGGTGCTGAATTGGCTAGAGAAAAGTATGAATTGTTGAAACAAAGAGTTCTCTCACTTGGTTGCCATGACATTAAAATGGCATCGTCCACTATCTCTATGGATTCTGAGATAGGTGAAGCCTCTAGCAACCCAAAAAGAAACAGAGCTAAGTCACATTTCTTCCAAAATCAAGCTAGAAGAGTTTCAGGTCAAGATGTCAGCCACAATAAGTTTTGCAGTCCATACAGCAAAAGGACAAATGAATTAAAAAATGTAGATATCAAAATTGATTCCAAAGATCTGTCCAAAGGCTTTGGTAACACACTGATTATTAATTTTGATTTCTTGGAAAATGATCAGATTCTAAATATGTTCCAAAAGATGAATGCATGGGCATTCCAGAGAAAAGCAGAAACTAAAGCATCCTGGAAAGATATAGCTACGCAGCTTACTTGGGCATTTATAGGAATAGCAAAGCTATGGTGGGAAAAACTTTCAGAAGAAGAAAAAGAACATTTACTAGAGAATGATGATCCTTTAGAAGCTTTGTTTCAAGCCCTTGCTCATGAATTTCTTGGTGCATTACCTCCTGATGCATCTCATACTACTCAACTGTACATGTCCCAGAAAATATGTGATATCAATCTCCTTCAAGAATATTTTTGTACGATGCAGACCATGTTGTACAAAATTACAGATCATCAGAATGTCGCCTACCTTCGCCATTATCTTGCCTCTCTTCCCGGCAAAATCCCAGTTCTTGTAAATACCTATTTGTCAGATCATCAAGTCAAGATTGAAGAGTTGTCTCTTGCTGGTTTACATCAGCATGTGCTCACAACCCTCCAAAAACAATGTGTCGCCATGAAGACACAAAAAAATCTCAAAAAACAAATTTTTGTTTCTCAGTCAGCCTGTCAGCAATTTGGTGAAACTGCCAATTATGGTTTTTTCAAGCCTCGTCCACATAAAACATCTACATGCACTTGCCATTCCAAAAAGTCTGGTGAATCTAGTTCTCAATCCCATCCCAGATTCTGGTCTTCCTCAAAAAGAATCTCGAAGTATCCGAAGAAACCTTTTTTTAGAAAGAATAGGTTTGTCTTTAAGAAAAGGACCCAGCCGCTTCGAAAGTCTACCTGTTACATCTATGGCAAGCAAGGCCATTGGGAAAACAAGTGTCCAGAGAAGAAGACAAAGTTTCAGAATAAAATCTATGAGATTTTTATAGCAGAGTACAATCCTGCTGAGTGGGATGTAGTCCTCGAGTTACACTCAGAAGATGAAGGATTCTGCATTCATGAGTCTGCAGATGACTCTAAATATAATTCTAGTTCTGATGAGTTAGATCTCCATAAGCTTTCCATTAATTCTTTGGATAGCTCTGATGATGACCAAACCTTTATCAGTAATTGTTTTATGTTTTCTTTTGCTTCTCTCAAAAGTCAGATAGAAGAGTTAGAAGAAAAAAAGTTTAGTCTTACTCCAGGTCTGGTCATAATCAGAAGAAGACTACAAGAAAAGATTGATGAGTTGACAAAAAAGTTGCCAAAACCTTCACAATGTGTCCCTATATATGAAGGGTCGGATCCAAGCGAGGCAGATCTTCTCAGAAAAATTGTTTTCTTTGAAAACAAAGTAAAATGAGAGAGAGAACAGTTAGCTAACTTAGCTACAAGTATACAAGGATCTCTACATCATCTCGATGAACTGAACTCTAAATATATCCAGCTAACAATGAGAAAAGCTCACAGATTTACCCCAGCTCCAAAAACAACAGAAGAACCAGTCCCTGAACAAAAGAGTTTAGGAGATCGGATGGTTGTACCTATCCAGATCAAAACGGAAGGGTATAAAGCTTACGACTTGGATGCACAAGTAGATACAGGTGCCATGAACAGTTGTTGTAAATACAAAGCCATTCCAGAATATTTTTGGTAGCCTATCTATATTCACTTCAGAGCAGTTAACAAAGAACTCACCAAGATAAATTTTATTGCTCCAGATTTTCCTATTTTGTTAGGAAAAATCAAAACATATGTTACTTTATATTGTTTAGACACAGGAGCTGACATATTACTAGGACAAGATTTTGTCAAGAAACACCTACCAATGTTAGTTAGAGAAGATTCAATTGATTTCACAGTCCAAGGAGCTGTGACTTCCATTCCAGTAAAGTCTGCTTTCACTATCAGAATTTCTCCTGACAAGCCAGACATTGTCGAAGAATCAGTCAAGGATTTGGCAAAAATAAAAAAGATTGTCAAACATGCATACCTACATGGTCAAGACGTCCTTGCAGAAATTACCCAGAAGTTACAAAAGGAATGTACTTCTGATCATCCAGATGCATTCTGGATGAGAGAAAAATACTATGTCACTTTGCCATACAAACAGAATACAGAAATAAAACCTCAGAAAGCCTCAACAGATAATATGAGTCCTACGGAGCAGCAAGGATGCAAAGAAGAAATCCAACAGTTGTTGGATAGGAAGCTGATAGAACCTTGCAAAAGTGCTTGGGCTTGCCCAACATTTTATGTCAATAAGCATTCTGAGCAGAAAAGAGGAAAGAAAAGATTGGTAGTTAATTATGGAGAATTGAATAAAGCTTTAGAACCAATCAGGTATCCTCTACCTCATAAAGATTTTATTCTGTCAAAAATAGCAAAATCCAATGTCTTTAGTAAGTTTGATCTTAAGAGTGGTTTTTGGCAAATCAGCATAGCAGCAGAAGACAGGTACAAGACTGCATTCGTAGTCTCTCATGGCCAATATCAGTGGACAGTAATTCCTTTTGGCCTAAAGAATGCTCCATCAAAGTTGCAAAAACAGATGGAAGACATTTTTCGTTCTTTAGACTTTGTTATTGTATATATTGATGATTGGCTCATTTTTAACAGAGATATAGCTGAGCATAAGATCCATTTAGAACAATTTCATAATTTTGTTTTTAAGCATGGGATTGTACTTTTGTCATCCCCATATAGGTTTGTTATTGCCAAGACTTCCATTGAATTCTCGGGCCTCTAGATTTCACAAGGAAGAATAATTCTGCAGCCACATGTTTTGAAGAAACTCTTAGAGTTTCCTGACAGATTGCAAGATACTAAACAGGTTCAACGATTCCTCGACTGCTTGAATTATATTAGACAGTTTTTTTCAAGCATAGGCAAACGACACAAAGCTGTTACAGAAAAAGATTTAAGCCTGGCACAGAATGGATACCAGCTATGACTGACACAGTATGAAGAATCAAAGCAAACATCCAGAAGCTTCCTCCCCTTGCTCTTCCAGTCCTAGATCTACCTTTTATTTTAGAGACTGATGCTTCTGATCAAGTTTGGGAAGCTGTGCTATTGCAAAAGCATTCAAAGAAAGAGGAGGTTTGTGCTTATACTTCTGGAACATTTTTCGAAGTAGAATCCAAGTACCCATCATCACAGAAAGAGATCCTTGCTGTCAAGAAGGGTATTCATCGTTTCAGACTTTTCCTCAAAAGTGTCCGTTTTACAGTTAGAATAGATCTTAAGCATATGAAGGGTATGCTTGGTAACAAAATACTTCTAGAACATGGCAATGCCAAAGTTCTAAGATGGGCAGTTTGGCTTCAAGGTTTTGATTTTGAGATTGTCTACAAAGCTGACAAAGATAATCATCTTGCTGATATGTTAACACGAGAAGGATCACAATTCCGAGAGATCAAAGTTTTTGAAAAAGGCGAGTCTTCATCCTTAGCAGTAGACAATTCAGTTCTTGTTTGTCATGAATGCATTTACTGTTATTGTAGCGATTGTTTTCACAACAAAATCCAGACTCTTCCTTTTGAAATCCAACAGCAGATACTTCAAGATCGGCTAAACTCTCCAGAGGGACGCCACAGCTACAATATCAATTTCAATAATCCGCTTCTCAGAGTCAACCATGTCAATATGATTATTGGGCATTTTCATTTGCTTTCAGGGGAACAACAATTTTTTGTTTATATTTTTGAACCTGCCATTAGATGGATAGATTTTTATGCCATTCACCAGCATGCTAGAGCAAATGGCAAAGTTATTGCATGTTTCTTCTATGATGATCACCATACTCATCAGTGGAGTCCTTGGATGAAAATTTTATTCTTTTTGTATGTTTCCAGAATCTCGGCCTTAGAGGATGCCTCTCCTCAGGTTTTCATTCCTGTCCTGAAAGATGAAATATATGGTGCCTCTCTCATCTATGGTATTTTCCAGTTCGATATCCTTTGGAAAGGTGCTACTGTCCACCCCTCATTTTCTCCAGGACAAAAATTTCGGCTTGTCATCAAACATCGTTTCTTTGGTGATGTTTCTGTTCCCAGCTACATGAGGCCTGAACTTTTCCGGCAGTCTCCTTTCTTTGCATGTTTTCGAGAAAATGCCCCTCACTAGATGGAGGATGTAATACGTTATGGTACTGATTACCACCGCCAAGACTTTCTACAAGATTCTTCAGATGAAAGCGACTTAGACCATGATGGATTTGGATCCGAGGGATTTGATTCTGATCATAGTCCGCCTGACTATGGTTAGCAAATCTGATTTTTGTATATTTCTCTTTATTTTTCTTTCGTGGGTTCTCTCATGAATCTCCACTCTGTATAAATCTATCCTGCAGATCTTGTCTAGTTTCAGCATCTTACTTTATGATTGTCTTTCGTGGGTTCTCTTACGAATCTCCACTGTGTAATAAGCTTTAGTACAATACAATATGTACTATAGATTTGAGATGCCTTTTGCATTATTTTTTTTTTAGTGGGTTCTTTGGAAAATAATCTCCACATTGTACAAATAAGTCATCTCATGGTGCGGATGTCTCTTCATGAGTTACCCGAAAACCAAAGATGCTTTGTCAGTTACAAGAAAAGCATCTCCATGCTTCATGAGTCACAAGTTTAGGTACAGACAACCTCTACTGTTTAAGTTGTCCTGCTTAATGAGTCATCGATTCCTTTCTTGCGATGCACTCCTCTGATTTTGTATTTATAGGGGCACAAGGGTTCATTCTAGGCATTCAGAATTCGGAACTAGAGCCTTTAAGTCTAAGTCTGAATCGAAGAGTATGCTCTGCAAGATGCTCGTCTGAGTATAACATTGCATCAGAAATTCCCTGTATGTAAAGTCTCCCGATATTAGTCTATATATGCTGATGTCCCCAGGTAGCTTGGTATTAAGCTTCAGCCTAGCTGATGTCTGAAACCTAAAAGGGCTCAGTACTTTGTATAGAGATATCATTGTCTGTGTGTCACAGTAATGATCTTCGCTCTCTGAAGACGATCTGCAAAAATATGATGTGTTTATGTACTCTGGCATTGGTTTTGATTAATAAAAGTATTCTGCGTAGCATTGTTGGTATCGTTGTATGTTTGTTGGTATCGTTGTTCGATTAATAATCGTTGTATGGTGTAAGAGTTGTTGGATTAATAAAAGCATTCTGCGTATCGTTGTTGGTATCGTTGTATGGTATCAGAGCCTGTGTTAAAATCTATTGGTATCTATGTCTATAGTTTGTGTTTCTCTGTTACGCTTCATTCCCTTTTGAGGTGGGAAGAGTTATTATATTCAAAGACTGGTAATTAGCGCATCGTTGGCATACGCATTCACTCACTTAGCGCTGTCAGCCATCAAGGGTACTCAGGCGTTCTCCTCCAAGCATCGCGCTACATTTCTTCAAGTTCATACTTTGAATTTATCCCTTCCATTATGGATTCTTCAAATAGCAGCTTTTACTTCCCTGAATTTGCTTCTTCTAGAAAAGAGAAACATACTAAGCGATGGTCATGGTTAAACAAATATTTAAACAGAACTGATTTCAATACTTTTTATGATACTCGTGTCGTATCTCAAGAATATGAGCCTCAGGCAAACTGGTCTTTGCCTGAGATTGATGTTGATAAAATATATGATCTTCCTATGTTTAAGTTTCGTGTTGCTCAGCTGTTTCGTTTCACTTCTGTGAATATACCCATATCTGTTGGTCAGTCCATATACCAGATCCCGTTAATCAAATCTGAATATATTGCTTGGGGATTGGAACTTGAATATAAATATATCCATATTGGGTTAGTATAGTTTGGTATCAATCCTCTTGTCCATCCCAAATTGAATACTTCTTGTTTATCATGTGTTTTAGACTCACGTCTTAACAAGTTTGAAGATGCTTTGTTAGGAGGATTTCAGAGCCCTCTGAACAATGGCCCTGCATGGTCATCTCTTGTTCCCCGATATCAAGTTTCTCTTACAGATCCGTATATTAATGAGTTTTTGCAAGCCTATATCTAGTTTTCAGGCTTTGATGTTGCTCCACAATCTCAGATCGCTTAGTTGCATTGTTCCATTTGTATTCGTTTTGTGTAAACTACCATGCCTGCAATTAATCCCAAATTGCAAAAAAGAGCATTACATGAAGGAGTTGTTGTTGGTCCGGGAAACACTACTCCCCTCCAACTCGGTTTTTCTCAGGTAACCTTACTTGAAGAATGGAATAGCACATACCAACCACTTTCTCAGAGATATCCAGAACTCCATGATGCTTCCTCCAAACAACTTCGTGTTGTCTAGCATCCCGATGGTAACACTTTTCTTAGATTTGCTCCTGCATTTCCTCCACCATCACCTTCAATTAGTAGATTTGTTTCCTATTCTCAGTATTTACCCCGCAGGTCAAAAACCCCATTACGTTCATCTGCACATATGCAAGCATATGATTCTCAGCTACACCAACATATGGTTAACCACAGTCAGTTTCCTTCTGCATCCTGCAAATTTTGTAAAGAAAAACATACCCCACAAACACAAAAAACATTTCAGTCTATTAATTCACCCTCTTCATCCTCATCCTCTGTTGATCATAAAGGTCAGCATACTGATTTTCCTGATTGTTCTCCTTTGTTTCGAGATATGTATGTATGTATAGCTCAAAAACCTGGATGATGTTGCTAGAGATGTTCTTGAGCTCAAGGCTCATCTGCAGACACTGCATGGATCTTTAAATCATATTTCGGATACTGTTGACTCTTTGGTTGAGAACCAAAAAGAGCAGACAGCTAGGCTGTCAGGTATTGAAGCTGGTCTCGATGTTATTACAAGATTTGTAGAAAATCTACAGTCAGCACTTCCAGCTCCTCCTTCTCCTCCTGATTATAGTCAAATCAACCAAGAAGGCTATAAGTTCAAATATCATTCTAGTAGCTCAAGCCCCCAGAAATTCTTGAAACAGTAAAGTCCACATAGACTACAAAGTATTCAGCATGGTGCTGAATTGGCTTGAGAAAAGTATGAATTGTTGAAACAAAGAGTTCTCTCACTTGGTTGCCATGACATTAAAATGGCATCCTCCACTATCTCTATGGATTCTGAGATAGGTGAAGCCTCTAGCAACCCAAAAAGAAACAGAGCTGAGTAACATTTCTTCCAAAATCAAGCTAGAAGAGTTTCAGGTCAAGATGTCAGCCACAATAAGTTTCGCAGTCCATTCAGGAAATGGACAAATGAATTAAAAAATGTAGATATCAAAATTGATTCCAAAGATTTGTCCAAAGGTTTTGGTAACACACTGATTATTAATTTTGATTGCTTGGAAAATGATCAGATTCTAAATCTGTTCCAAAATATCAATGCATGGGCATTCCAGAGAAAAGCAGAAACTAAAGCATCCTAGAAAGATATCAGCTACGCAGCTTACTTGGGCATTTACAGGAATAGCAAAGCTATGGTGGGAAAAACTTTCAGAAGAAGAAAAAGAACATTTACTAGAGAATGATTATCCTTTAGAAGCTTTGTTTCAAGCTCTTGCTCATGAATTTCTTGGTGCATTACCTCCAGATGCATCTCATACTGCTCAATTGTACATGTCCCATAAATGATGTGATATCAATCTCCTTCAAGAATATTTTTGTATGATGCAGACCATGTTGTACAAAATTACAGATCATCAGAATGTTGCCTACTTTCGCCATTATCTTGCCTCTCTTCCCGACGAAATCCCAGTTCATGTAAATACCTATTTGTCATATCATCAAGTCAAGATTGAAGAGTTATCTCTTGCTGGTTTACATCAGCATGTGCTCATAGCCCTCCAAAAAGAATGTGTCGCCATGAAGACACAGAAAAATATCAAAAAACAAATTTTTGTTTCTCAGTCAGCCTGTTAGCAATTTGGTGAAACTGCCAATTATGGTTGTTTCAAGCCTCGTCCACATAAAACATCTGCATGCACTTGCCATTCTAAAAAGTCTGGTGAATCCATTTCTCGATCCCATCCCAAATTCCGGTCTTCCTCAAAAAGAATATGGAAGTATCCGAAGAAACCTTTTTTTAGAAAGAATAGGTTTGTCTTTAAGAAAAGGACCCAGCCGCTTCGAAAGTATACCTGTTACATTTGTGGCAAGCAAGGCCATTGGGAAAACAAGTGTCCAGAGAAGAAGACAAAGTTTTAGAATAAAATCTGTGAGATTTTTACAGCAGAGTACAATCTTGCTGAGTGGGATGTAGTCCCCGAGTTACAATCAGAAGATGAAGGATTCTCCATTCATGAGTCTGCAGATGACTCTGAATATAATTCTAGTTCTGATGAGTTAGATCTCCATACGCTTTCCATTAATTCTTCGGATAGCTCTGATGATGACCAAACCTTTATCAGTAATTGTTTTATGTTTTCTTTTGCTTCTCTCAAAAGTCAGATAGAAGAGTTAGAAGAAAAAAAGGCTAGTCTTTCTCTAGGCCTGGTCATAATCAGAAGAAGACTACAAGAAAAGATTGATGAGTTGACAAAAAAGTTGCCAGAACCTTCACAATGTGCCCCTACATATGAAGGGTCAGATCCAAGAGAGGTAGATCTTCTCAGAAAAATTGTTTTCTTTGAAAAAAAAGTAAAAAGAGAGAGAGAACAGTTAGCTAACTTAGCTACAAGTATACAAGGATCTCTACATCAGCTCGATGAACTGAACTCTGAATATATCCAGCTTACAATGAGAAAAGCTCACAACTTTACCCCAGCTCCAGAAACAGCAGAAGAACCAGTCGCTGAACAAAAGAGTTTAGGAGATTGGATGGTTGCACCTATCCAGATTAAAACGGAAGGGTATAAAGCTTACGACTTGGATGCACAAGTAGATACAGGCGCCATGAACAGTGGTTGTAAATACAAAGCCATTCCAGAATATTTTTTTCAACCTATCTCTATTCACTTCAGAGCAGTTAACAAAGAACTCATCAAGGTAAATTTTTTTGCTCCAAATTTTCCTATTTTGTTAGGAAAAATCAAAACATATGTTACTTTATATTGTTTAGACACAGGAGCTGACATATTACTAGGACAAGATTTTGTCAAGAAACACCTGCCAATGTCAGTTAGAGAAGATTCAGTTGATTTCACAGTCCAAGGAACTGTGACTTCCATTTCAGTAAAGTCTGCTTTCACTATCAGAATTTCTCCTGACAAGCCAGACATTGTCGAAGAATCAGTCAAGGATTTGGAAAAAATAAAAAAAGATTGTCAAACATGCAGACCTACATGGTCAAGACATCCTTGCAGAAATAACCTAGAAGTTACAAAAGGAATGTACTTCTGATCATCCAGATGCCTTCTGGAAGAGAGAAAAATACTATGTCACTTTGCCATACAAACAGAATACAGAAATAAAACCTCAGAAAGACTCGGAAAATAATATGAGTCCTACAAAGCAGCAAGCGTGCAAAGAAGAAATCCAACAGTTGTTGGATAGGAAGCTGATAGAACATTGCAAAAGTGCTTAGGCTTGCCCAACATTTTTTGTCAATAAGCATTCTGAGCAGAAAAGAGGAAAGAAAAGATTGGTTGTTAATTATGGAGAATTGAACAAAGCTTTAGAACCAATCAGGCATCCTCTACCTCATAAAGATTTAATTCTGTCAAAAATAGCAAAAGCCAATGTCTTTAGTAAGTTTGATCTTAAGAGTGGTTTTGGCAAATCGGCATAGCACCAGAAGACAGGTACAAGACTACATTCGTAGTCCCTCATGGCCAATATCAGTGGACAGTAATGCCTTTTGGCCTGAAGAATGCTCCATCAGAGTTCCAAAAAAGGATGGAAGACATTTTTCGTTCTTTAGACTTTGTTATTGTATATATTGATGATTTGCTCATTTTTAGCAGAGATATAGCTGAGCATAAGATCCATTTCGAACAATTTCATAATTTTGTTTTTAAGCATGGGATTGCACTTTCGTCATCCCCAGATAAGTTTGTTATTTCCAAGACTTCCATTGAATTCTTGGGCCTCCAGATTTCATAAGGAAGAATAATTCTACAGCCACATGTTTTGCAAAAACTCTTAGAGTTTCCTGACATATTGCAAGATACTAAACAGGTTCAGCGATTCCTCGACTGCTTGAATTATATCAGACAATTTTATCAAGCACAGGCAAAAGACACAAAGTTGTTACAGAAAAGATTAAAGCCTGGCACATAATGGATACCAGCTATGAATGACATAGTCAGAAGAATCAAAGCAAACATCCAGAAGCTTCCTCCCCTTGCTCTTCCAGTCCTAGATCTACCTTTTATTTTAGAGACTAATGCTTCTGATCAAGTTTGGGCAGCTGTGCTGTTGCAAAAGCATTCAAAGAAAGAGGAGGTTTGTGCTTATACTTCTGGAACATTTTCCGAAGCAAAATCCAAGTACCCATCATCACAGAAAGAGATCCTTGCTGTCAAGAAGGGTATTCATCGTTTCAGACTTTTCCTCAAAAGTGTCCGTTTTACAGTTAGAACAGATCTTAAGCATATGAAGGGTATGCTTGGTAACAAAAGACTTCTAGAACATGGCAATGCCAAAGTTCTAAGACGGGTAGTCTGGCTTCAAGGTTTTGATTTTGAGATTGTCTACAAAGCCGACAAAGATAATCATCTTGCTGATATGTTAACCCGAGAAGAATCACAATTCCGAGAGATCAAAGTTTTTGAAAAAGGCGAGTCTTCATCCTCAGCAGCAGACAATTCAGTTCTTGTTTGTCATGAATGCATTTGATGTTGTTGTAGCGATTGTTTTCAAAACAAAATCCAAACTCTTCCTTTTGAATTCCAATAGCAGATACTTCAAGATCGGCTAAACTCTCCAGAGGGACGCCGTAGCTACAATATCAATTTCAATAATCCACTTCTCAGAGTTAACCATGTCAATATGATTATTGGGCATTTTCATTTGCTTTCAGGGGAACAACAACTTTTTGTTTACATTTTTGACCCTGCCATTAGATGGATAGATTTTTATGCCATTCACCAGCTTGCTAGAGGAAATGGCAAAGTTATTGTATGTTTCTTCTGTGATGATATCCATACTTGTCAGTGGAGTCCTTGGATGAAAATTTTACTCTTTTTGTATGTTCCCAGAATATCGGCCTTAGAGCATGCCTCTCCTCAGGTTTTCATTCCTGTCCTGAAAGATGAAATATATGGTGCCTCTCTCATCTATGGTATTTTCCAGTTCGATATCCTTTGGAAAGGTGCTACTATCCACCCCTCAATTACTCCAGGACAAGAATTTCGGCTTGTCATCAAACATCGTTTCTTTGGTGATGTTTCTGTTCCTAGCTACAAGAGGCCTGAACTTTTCCGGCAGTCTCCTTTCTTTGCATGTTTTCGAGAAGATGCCCCTCACTTGATGGAGGATGTAATACATTAGGGTACTGATTACCACCGCCAAGACTTTCTACAAGATTCTTCAGATGAAAGCCACTTAGACCATGATGGATTTGGATCCGAGGGATTTGATTCTGATCATAGTCCGCTTGACTATGGTTAGCAAATCTGATTTTTGTATATTTCTCTTTATTTGTCTTTCGTGGGTTCTCTCATGAATCTCCACTCTGTATAAATCTATCCTGCAGATCTTGTCTAGTTTCATCATCTTACTTTATGATTGTCTTTCGTGGGTTCTCTTACGAATCTCCACTGTGTAATAAGCTTTAGTACAATACAATCTGTACTATAGATTTGAGATGCCTTTTGCATTATTATTTTTTTTAGTGGGTTCTTTGGAAAAGAATCTCCACATTGTACAAATAAGTCATCTCATGGTGCGGATGTCTCTTCATGAGTTACCCGAGAACCAAAGATGCCTTGTCAGTTACAAGAAAAGCATCTCCGTGCTTCATGAGTCACAAGTTTAGGTACAGACAACCTCTACTGTTTAAGTTGTCCTGCTTAATGAGTCATCGATTGCTTTCTTGCGATGCACTCCTTTGATTTTGTATTTATAGGGGCACAATTGTTCATTCTAGGCATTCGGAATTCGGAACTAGAGCCTTTAAGTCTAAGTCTGAGTCGAAGAGTATGCTCTGCAAGTTGCTCATCTGAGTATAACATTGCATCAGAAATTCCCTGTCTGTAAAGTCTCCCGATATTAGTCTATATATGATGATGTCCCCAAGTAGCTTGGTATTAAACTTCAGCCTAGCTGATGTCTGAAACCTAAAAGGGCTCAGTACTTTGTATAGAGATATCATTGTCTGTGTGTCACAGTAATGATCTTCGCTCTCCAAAGACGATCTGCAAAAATCTGATGTGTTCATGTACTCTGGCGTTGGTTTTGATTAATAAAAGTATTCTGCATAGCATTGTTGGTATTGTTGTATGTTTGTTGGTATCGTTGTTGGATTAATAATCGTTGTTGTTATCGTTGTATGGTGTATGAGTTGTTGGATTAATAAAAGTATTCTGCGTATCGTTGTTGGTATCGTTGTATGGTATCAGAGCCTGTGTTAAGATCTATTGGTATCTATTGCTATAGTTTGTGTTTCTCTGTTACGCTTCATTCCCTTTTGTGGTTGGAAGAGTTATTATATTCAAAGACTGGTAATTAGCGCATCGTTGGCATACGCATTCACCCGCTCAGCACTGTCAACCATCAAGGGTACTCAGGTGTTCTCCTCCAAGCATCGTGCTACATTTCTTCAGGTTCATACTTTGAATTTATCTCTTCCATTATGGATTCTTCAAATAGCAACTTTTACTTCCCTGAATATGCTTCTTCTAGAAAAGAGAAACATACTAAGCGATGGTCATGGTTAAACAAGTATTTAAACAGAACTGATTTTAATACTCTGTATGATAATCGTGTCGTATCTCAAGAATATGAGCCTCAGGAAAATATATGTTGATAAAATATATGATCTTCCTATGTTTAAGTTTCGTGCTGCTCAGCTGTTTCGTTTCACTTCTGTGAATATACCCATATCTGTTGGTCAGTCCATATACCAAATCCCGTTAATCAAATCTAAAGATATTGCTTGGGGATTGGAACATGAATATAAATATATCCATATTGGGTTAGTACAGTTTGGTATCAATCCTCTTGTCCATCCCGGATTGAATACTTCTTGTTTATCATGTGTTTCAGATTCACGTCTTAACTAGTTTGAAGATGCTTTGTTAGGAGGATTTCAGAGCCCTCTGAACAATGGCCCTGCATGGTCATCTCTTGTTCCCCGATATCAAGTTTCTCTTACAGATCCGTACATTAATGAGTTTTTGCAATCCTATATCCAGTTTTCAGGCTTTCCTGTTGCTCCACAATCTCAAATCGCTCAATTGCATTGTTCCATTTGTATTAGTTTTGTGTCAACTACCATGCCTGCAATTAATCCCAAATTGTAGAAAAGAGCATTACATGAAGGAGTTGTTGTTGGTCCGGGAAACACTACTCCCCTCCAACTCGGTTTTTCTCAGGTAACCTTACCTGAAGAATGGAATAACACATACCAACCACTTTCTTAGAGATATCCAGAACTCCATGATGCTTCCTCCAAACAACTTCGTGTTGTCTAGCATCCCGATGGTAACACTTTTCTTAGATTTGCTCCTGCATTTCCTCCACCATCACCTTCAATTAGTAGATTTGTTTCCCATTCTTAGTATTTACCCCGCAGGTCAAAAACCCCATTACGTTCATCTGCACATATGCAACCATATGACTCTCAGCTACACCAACATATGGTTAACCACAGTCAGTTTCCTTCTGCATCCTGCAAATTTTGTAAAGAAAAACATACCCCACAAAAACAAAAAAACATTTCAGTCTATTAATTCACCCTCTTCATCCTCATCCTCTGTTGATCATAAAGGTCAACATACTGATTGTCCTGATTGTTCTTCTTTGTTTTGAGATATTAAAAGTTTGTCTCTCCCTCGAGAAAAATCTGGAAACTTGTCCCAGATTTCAGCAAGAAGATTAGATTCTGGAAATTCCAGTCCTTCTTTTAAGGATGAAAGTTTACAGTCAGATTTTCAATTTGTTATTTGAGAAGCCCGAATGATCCTAAACCTGCAGAACAAATCCAGTTACAGAATTATGCTAACTTCCAGTCTGTATGTATAGCTCAAAACCTAGATGATGTTTCTAGAGATGTTCTTGAGCTCAAGGCTCATCTGCAGACACTGCATGGATCTTTAAATCATATTTCTGATATTGTTGACTCTTTGGTTGAGAACCAAAAAGAGCAGACAGCTAGGCTATCAGATATTGAAGCTGGTCTCGATGTTATTACAAGATCTGTAGAAAATATATAGTTAGCACTTCCAGCTCCTTCTTCTCCTCCTGACTATAGTCAAATCAACCAAGAAGGCTATCAGTTCAAATATCATTCTGGTAGCTCAAGCGCCTAGAAATTCTTGAAACAGTTAAGTCCACATAGACTACAACGTATTCAGCATGGTGCTGAATTGGCTTGAGAAAAGTATGAATTGTTGAAACAAAGAGTTCTCTCACTTGGTTTCCATGACATTAAAATGGCATCCTCCACTATCTCTATGGATTCTGAGATAGGTGAATCCTAGCATCGCAAAAAGAAACAGAGCTGAGCAACATTTCTTCCAAAATCAAGCTAGAAGAGTTTCAGGTCAAGATGTCAGCCACAATAAGTTTCGCAGTCCATTCAACAAATCGACAAATGAATTAAAAAACGTAGATATCAAAATTGATTCCAAAGATCTGTCCAAAGGCTTTGGTAACACACTGATTATTAATTTTGATTGCTTGGAAAATGATCAGATTCTAAATCTGTTCCAAAAGATGAATGCATGGGCATTCCAGAGAAAAGTAAAAACTAAAGCATTCTGGAAAGATATAGCTACGCAGCTTACTTGGGCATTTACAGGAATAACAAAGCTATGGTGGGAAAAACTTTCAGAAGAAGAAAAAGAACATTTACTAGAGAATGATGATCCTTTAGAAGCTTTGTTTCAAGCCCTTGCTCATGAATTTCTTGGTGCATTACCTCTTGATGCATCTCATACTGCTCAATTGTACATGTCCCATAAATGATGTGATATCAATCTCCTTCAAGAATATTTTTGTATGATGCAGACCATGTTGTGCAAAATTACAGATCATCAGAATGTTGCCTACCTTCACCATTATCTTGCCTCTCTTCCTGGAAAAATCCCAGTTCTTGTAAATACCTATTTGTCAGATCATCAAGTCAAGATTGAAGAGTTATCTCTTGCTGGTTTACATCAGCATGTGCTCACAGCCCTCCAAAAACAATGTGTCGCCATGAAGACACAGAAAAATCTCAAAAAACAAATTTTTGTTTCTCAATCAGCCTGTCAGTAATTTGCTGAAACTGCCAATTATGGTTGTTTCAAGCCTCGTCCACATAAAACATCTACATGCACCTGCCATTCCAAAAATTATGGTGAATCCAGTACTCGATCCCATCCCAGATTCCAGTCTTCCTCAACAAGAATCTTGAAGTATTGGAAGAAACCTTTTTTTAGAAAGAATAGGTTTGTCTTTAAGAAAAGGACCCAGCCGCTTCGAAAGTCTACCTGTTACATCTGTGGCAAGCAAGGCCATTGGTAAAACAAGTGTCCAGAGAAGAAGACAAAGTTTTAGAATAAAATCTGTGATATTTTTACAGCAGAGTACAATCCTGCTGAGTGGGATGTAGTCTCCGAGTTACAATAAGAAGATGAAGGATTCTCCATTCATGAGTCTGCAGATGACTCTGAATATAATTCTAGTTCTGATGAGTTAGATCTCCATAAGCTTTCCATTAATTCTTCGGATAGCTCTAATGATGAACAAACCTTTATCAGTAATTGTTTTATGTTTTCTTTTGCTTCTCTCAAAAGTTAGATAGAAGAGTTAGAAGAAAAAAAGGATAGTCTTTCTCTAGGCCTGGTCATAATCAAAAGAAGACTACAAGAAAAGATTGATGAGTTGACAAAATTTTTTCTAGAACCTTCACAATGTGTCCCTACATATGAAGGGTCAGATCCAAGCGAGGCAGATCTTCTCAGAAAAATTGTTTTCTTTGAAAACAAAGTAAAAAGAGAGAGAGAACAGTTAGCTAACTTAGCTACAAGTATACAAGGATCTCTACATCAGCTTGATGAACTGAACTCTGAATATATCTAGCTAACAATGAGAAAAGCTCACAGCTTTACCCCAGCTCCAGAAACAGCAGAAGAACCAGACCCTGAACAAAAGAGTTTAGGAGATTGGATGGTTGCACCTATCCAGATCAAAACGGAAGGGTATAAAGCTTACGACTTGGATGCACAAGTAGATACAGGCGCCATGAACTGTTGTTGTAAATACAAAGCCATTCCAGAATATTTTTGGCAGCCTATCTCTATTCAGTTCAGAGCAGTTAACAAAGAACTCATCAAGGTAAATTTTATTGCTCCAGATTTTCCTATTTTGTTAGGAAAAATCAAAACACATTGTTACTTTATATTGTTTAGACACAGAAGCTGACATATTACTAGGACAAGATTTGGTCAAGAAACACCTGCCAATGTCAGTTAGAGAAGATTCAGTTGATTTCACAGTCCAAGGAACTGTGACTTCCATTTCAGTAAAGTCTGCTTTCACTATCAGAATTTCTCCTGACAAGCCAGACATTGTCGAAGAATCAGTCAAGGATTTGGAAAAAATAAAAAAGATTGTCGAACATGTAGTCCTAAATGGTCAAGACATCCTTGCAGAAATAACCCAGAAGTTACAAAAGGAATGTACTTTTGATCATCCAGATGCCTTCTGGAAGAGAGAAAAATACTATGTCACTTTGCCATACAAACAGAATACAGAAATAAAACCTCAGAAAGCCTCAGCAAATAATATGAGTCCTACGGAGCAGCAAGCATGCAAAGAAGAAATCCAACAGATGTTGGATAGGAAGCTAATAGAACCTTGCGAAAGTGCTTGGGCTTGCCCAGCATTTTATGTCAATAAGCATTCTGAGCAGAAAAGAGGAAAGAAAAGATTGGTAGTTAATTATGGAGAATTGAACAAAGCTTTAGAACTAATCAGGTATCCTCTACCTCATAAAGATTTAATTCTGTCAAAAATAGAAAAAGCCAATGTCTTTAGTAAGTTTGATCTTAAGAGTGGTTTTTGGCAAATCGACATAGCACCAGAAGATAGGTACAAGACTGCATTTGTAGTCCCTCATGGCCAATATCAGTGGACAGTAATGCCTTTCATAATTTTGTTTTTAAGCATGGGATTGCACTTTCGTCATGCCCAGATAAGTTTGTTATTTCCAAGACTTCCATTGAATTCTTGGGCCTCTAGATTTCACAAGGAAGAATAATTCTGCAGCCACATGTTTTGCAGAAACTCTTAGAGTTTCTTGACAGATTGCAAGATACTAAACAGGTTCAGCGATTCCTCGGCTGCTTGAATTATATCAGACAGTTTTAAGCATAGGAAAAAGACACAAAGCTGTTACAGAAAAGATTAAAGCCTGGCACATAATGGATACCAGCTATCACTGACACAGTCAGAAGAATCAAAGCAAACATCCAGATGCTTCCTCCCCTTTCTCTTCCGGTCCTAGATCTACCTTTTATTAGAGACTGATGCTTTTGATCAAGTTTGGGCAGCTGTGCTGTTGCAAAATCCTTCAAAGAAAGAGGAGGTTTGTGCTTATACTTCTGGAACATTTTCCGAAGCAGAATCAAAGTACCCATCATCACACAAAGAGATCCTTGCTGTCAAGAAGGGTATTCATCGTTTCATATTTTTCCTCAAAAGTGTCCATTTTACAGTTAGAACAGATCTTAAGCACATGAAGGGTATGCTTGGTAACAAAAGACTTCTAGAACATGGAAATGCCAGAGTTCTAAGATGGGCAGTCTGGCTTCAAGGTTTTGATTTTGAGATTGTTTACAAAGCCGACAAAGATAATCATCTTGCTGATATGTTAACTCGAGAAGGATCACAATTCCGAGAGATCAAATTTTTTGAAAAAAGCGAGTCTTCATCCTCAGCAGCAGACAATTCAGTTCTTGTTTGTCATGAATTCCTTTAATGTTATTGCAGCGATTGTTTTCACAACAAAATCTAGACTCTTCCTTTTGAAATCCAACAGCATATACTTCAAGATCGGCTAAACTCTCCAGAGGGACGCCGCAGCTACAATATCAATTTCAATAATCCCCTTCTCAGAGTTAACCATGTCAATATGATTATTGGGCATTTTCATTTGCTTTCAGGGGAACAACAATGTTTTGTTTACATTTTTGACCTTGCCATTAGATGGATAGATTTTTATGCCATTCACCAGCTTGCCAGAGCAAATGGAAAAGTTATTGTATGTTTCTTTTGTGATGGTCTCCATACTTGTCAATGGAGTCCTTGGATGAAAATTTTACTCTTTTTGTATGTTCCCAGAATCTCAGCCTTAGAGCATGCCTCTCCTCAGGTTTTCATTCCTATCCTGAAAGATGAAATATATGGTGCCTCTCTCATCTATGGTATTTTCCAGTTCGATATCCTTTGGAAAGGTGCTACTGTCCACCCCTCAGTTACTCCAGGACAAGAATTTTGGCTTGTCATCAAACATCGTTTCTTTGGTGATGTTTCTGTTCCCAACTACATGAGGCCTGAACTTTTCCGGTAGTCTCCTTTCTTTGCATGTTTTCGAGAAGATGCCCCTCACTGGATGGAGGATCTAATACATTATGGTATTGATTACCACCGCCAAGACTTTCTACAAGATTCTTCAGATGAAAGCGACTTAGACCATGATGGATTTGGATCCGAGGGATTTGGTTCTGATCATAGTCCGCCTGACTATGGTTAGCAAATTTCATTTTTGTATATTTCTCTTTATTTGTCTTTCGTGGGTTCTCTCATGAATCTCCACTCTGTATAAATCTATCCTGCAAATCTTGTCTAGTTTCAGCATCTTACTTTATGATTGTCTTTTGTGGGTTCTCTTACGAATCTCCACTGTGTAATAAGCTTTAGTACAATACAATTTGTACTATAGATTTGAGATGCCTTCCGCATTATTATTTTTTTTAGTGGGTTCTTTGGAAAAGAATCTCCACATTGTACAAATAAGTCATCTCATAGTGCGGATGTCTCTTTGTGAGTTACCTGAAAACCAAAGATGCCTTGTCAGTTGCAAGAAAAGCATCTCCGTGCTTCATGAGTCACAAGTTTAGGTACAGACAACCTCTACTGTTTAAGTTGTCCTGCTTAATGAGTCATCGATTCCTTTCTTGCGATGCACTCCTCTCATTTTGTATTTATAGGGGCACAAGGGTTCATTCTAGGCATTTAGAATTCAGAACTAGAGCCTTTAAGTCTATGTCTGAGTCGAAGAGTATGCTCTGCAAGTTGCTCGTCTGAGTATAACATTGCATTAGAAATTGCCTGTCTGTAAAGTCTCCCGATATTAGTCTATATATGTTGATGTCCCCAGGTAGCTTGGTATTAAGCTTCATCCTAGCTGATGTCTAAAACCTAAAAGGGCTCAGTACTTTGTATAGATATATCATTGTCTTTGTGTCGCAGTAATGATCTTCGCTCTCTGAAGACGATCTGCAAAAATCTAATGTGTTCATGTACTCTGGCGTTGGTGTTGATTAATAGAAGTATTCTGCGTATCGTTGTTGGTATCGTTGTATGGTTGTTGGTATCGTTGTTGGATTAATAATCGTTGTTGGTATCGTTGTTGGATTAATAAAAGTATTCTGCGTATCGTTGCTGGTATCATTGTATTTTCCCAAAATAGAAACAACATGACTTCCCCAAGATCTGTGCCATCTTCCATCTTTATTTTGTCAAACTCCTGTTTACAAAATGCTAGCATGTGGCTTATCTTATGCAATGAAACTGGGTGCTCAACTCAGGCACTAAACTGAACATTTCCTCAAGCAATTGATGGCCTCATCTCCATGCAATATACTTATCATAATGCCTCTCTAAGATCAGAGTGCAAGGGTTAATGCTGAACTCATCCTCATGCAGGTGCTGAAGTAAGGCTTATCTTCATGCAAGCGTTGAACTAAAGATGTTGTCTTCCAGTCTTCTTCTATCTGTCAATCACTACTTATCTCTTTCCATCCCCTTCTCACAAAAGCTGCCTGCCTCGAGCATTCTAGGTATAGATCTTGTCAAATATTGGCCAAGGAAAATGCATATTGTTGCAACACTGCATATACATGCTCAATTATTTCTGCATAAATCTCATACAGATCTTGAAGACTCATGCCGCATCCTTGATGATGTTTTGCAACAGAAATCACAAAATAGGTATTATTCGTCATCATCTCATCTTTGCATTTCAATTATGCTTGTGAAGATGAGTCTAAAGATTTCTGGTTGATGCCAATTGCTTTTTCCCATTTGATTGAAGTTGGTTCAAAACCGAGTTTTGTTTACAAACCAGACTTTATTTTCTCTACTTTCAATAGGTCCTTCACCCCCTTTGATAATTATACTTAGCATATCAGATATTGATGGGGGATCTAACTAGTTCTACTCCCATAACTTCATCAGAGTTCAGTTTTGCTAGTTTTTAAGCAGAGTTTCTAACCAGACATTTTGGCAACTTGATTTTGACCTATTTACCACCTTTAAAGCATCTAACCAATTTTAAATGGCATTCTATGGGACAAATATGCAATAGCTTCATCCTTGTGTTCCACACAAATTCTATTTGGTGTGCACCATGCACCCTTACACTATAAACCAAGAAAATTAGATCTATTAATTTCAGTTATAGATGAACTAATCAGTGAAGAATGTGTGCTATGTTGATCTCCTAAAAGAGGAAACACATAGGGAACCATATGCTATTCTCATTAGATTTCATTGATAAGGACTTGCATATGAAAATCCATTTTTCAATAATTTCATCAAACAACATTTTAGGACTGTACTTACAAGAAGCAGTAAGTGTCTTTCTTTGCATCCCACTCAATCAACTGTTCTTCAAACAAGGCACTCTTGTGCTTAAGTTTTTCATATCATCATTGAAGGAATCATACCAATAGACTTATTTTGCACATGGTTCTAAAATGCTCAACCTCCAAAGTTTTATCTCAAATTCATATTCAAGTCACTTGATTTTCAACAAGAGACAACTTTTTCAACCTCAAACTTTCAAATTCTCTTCATTAGAAATTGCAAACAGAAACTGCAGAATCTTGTTGCGGCTTGCCCCAGAGAACATACAATGAAGTAACAAATAACCATTGCTGGAATCAACATTCAAGCCCAATACGTAAAGGATTTGTGAAGAAACTTGCTCAAAGGAATAATAGAATATGATGAAGGAGAGTGAATCAAAATTTTCTTTCTAAGGTTCTAGAGGCATGCATAAAGTTAGAGGGATGCACATGTTTGATGAGATTGTTTTGTAATGTCCCCGCGTTCCTTGTTGTATTACACCTACATTACATCATGTGGGCCACCATGCAGGGAGTTTTCATGGGTATCTTCACTCCTTGACCTCCACTTTCTACAACCCACATGCAAGAGGAGCATGTGGAAGGTCCATGTGGGTAGGCATGCAAGGCATCAACTCGACCCCCCACACTCTGCAAACCCATATCCTCACATGGGACCCAACATATTGTTAGAATTTTAATGATATAGCAGTATAATTTTCATCTCTTTCAACTTTAACTACACATAATCATGCATAGAAACACAAGAGACACAATAGCTTACCCCGGGAAAACCCAAACTCGGGAAAAACTCATCAATCCTTTCTTATTCAGAGATTCAGAACAAGACAGATCACATAAAAGATGATGCAAAATAAAGAACCCTAGAATTAGCAGTCTTCTACAACCCTTGAGCGAATTTCTCCTTGCTTGAGCAAACTTGCTTGACTGGTGCAAATGAGGAGGATGTCACCTCTATTTATACTTGATTTTTGGGTGATTTTTTCAACTGGGGTCGACTTGTCTTCTTCAATTGGGCCGACTTGTCTTCTTGGCACAAAAATATTATTTATTTGTTCTTTTCTGAGCTGACTTAGCTAGTGAGGATACCTCACATAGCTACTAACATCAACACTCCCTCTTAGCTAGGGAGGTATCTGTTGAAATATTGTAACTTCCAAGAATATTATATTTGTATTTTATTATTCTAGAGATGTTCCATTCCTCCGAGGAGACCCTATTGTATATCTGAAGATGTTTATTCCTCCGAGAGAGTGTGGTAACTAGGGTTACTAGATCTCCCATATGAGGTCAGCCCTGAGTTAGCATTTTAGGTGTTATTAGGCTCTCCTGGGAGAGGTCGGCCCCATTAGGGTGAAAAGTCAGTTAGAAAACAAGTATAAGTAGAGGAGGTAAGTTCCTCACTTATCTCATTCATTCACTCACTTGTGATTAGTGCATAAGTGAGAGAAAGATCTGCTATGGAGGATAAGGAGCTCATGTTTAGGGTTTACATCTTTGTATTTGCTGGTCATCTATATTGAGGAAGCTTTGCTAGGTTTTCTACCCCATGAGGGTTTCCCAGGATAAATTTGTGTCTCTTGTGTTTATGCTGTGCTTATTGTTCTTTTAGTGATCCTGTATATGCTATTATTGTGAAATGGAATGTAATGCTGATATTTTCTGTCTTAGCATATTAAATTTTAACATGGTATCAGAGCTATCCTGAAGGAAGGCAATGTATGGCACTTACGACACTTGCGACAATTTGAAGGTTAGGGTTTTATATAGCAAAAACCAGTCATCGTGGAACTTTCGCTATAAATCCATTTTGGAGAAGGTTTAGGATCTGAAACCTTTACAGGTCGTATATAACATCCCTGTGTACCTTGTGTCCAAAGTACAACCTCTAATTCATTGTAATTTGTGATTTATGATCAGTACAAGTTAGGGTTTCTGCCTCTTCCAGATCTTAGTCATAAACATGTGACCTAAGAAAAAAGGTCACAACTTGGGCTAGGAAGCTCCAAATGAAATTTCATAAAAAGTGACAAGTAGAGCACAGACTATAGTTTCTGAGGTAAGTTTTTTAGATGCCGAAGTTCAACCAGTGACACGTGGCACACCGTACAAGTCTGCTCTCCTGTTTTATCCCATAAACAGGTCACATTGCGACACTTGGCATAACTCTCTATCAGAGAATCCAATTGACGTCAGACCTATGGGATTGGAAATATGACAGGTCAGGATACCACAATCCAAATTTTCAGACCCTATGGATTCGTAATTTTAGAGATGCACTAGAAACAATAAGGTGCATATTTCTGTCAAAACAGAATTGGATTCTGAGCACCTTCATTCTTGGCTTATCACTGTTGTGGGAATTTAGGGCTTCAGAGAAAGTTGGAATTTTTGAATTCTGTGACCACGGCTGGAAGCTCCTCAGAAAAATCAAAGTTTAGAGCTTTGTATCGAACCTTTTGATTGGGTAGAAGGGTGGTCTTTATCAAACCCTAGTTCGAGGTCTTGTCTAGTGAATCCAGAAGTTTCAAAGGCAATTTTGAGGGGTCAAATTTTGCAATTTTCAAAATTGAATTATACCAGCTTGATCAGCTCAGAAAGCCACATCTTTCCATCCATTCAAAAGTTTTAAATTCAAAGTTTGAATTTTTAGGGTTTCTTTGACAAACCCTAATCCAACTCCAGATCCAGTTTCAGCAAATCAAAGTGGATTGGGTTAAAAGCAATCCTGACAGGTATGACTTGAGGAGATACAGGTATGTGTTGAAATCTGTTCATGATATGTTTGTCTTCATATTATTGAGGTTAGTACAATTATGATTGTTTGATCATGAATGCATGTGAATGATAGAAGACATTCATTGATTAGGGTTATGACACTTATGATTGTACTAATACGCTTGTGGTGTTGTATGAGGATGATGTTGTCTGCTAACAAGATACAGGTACATCAAGAAAAACAAATCAAGTTCTATGACCATGATGACATGAAGACAAAGACTCATCCATAATCTTTGATCACATAGAAGCTCTACTTACGAGGTATGTATGACTTTGTTCTACTATGCTTAACTTATGAGATATGCAGGTTCTGGCACAAGGTCTCTAAATCATTGAAGAGAACAAAGAAGATATTGTTTGGGTATGTTAAGACATAACCAAGCTTGATAATCCAGGTATGTTTTCCTATATCAAGTTAGAATCCTACTTTGTTAGGATCTTAGGTAAGTATACCTATGTATGAAATTATCATGACCATACATACTTAAGATTATTTAGAATCATAATGTTTTGATAGTATTGAGACTATACTAATGAATGTATGCCTATGTATGAGATCATGAGGATGACACTAGTGCACACTTGAGAATGCATAGTGGTCCAGGATGGATAGAAGTTCAAAGACTTATAATCATGATGCTATCTATCATAGAGATCAAGCGGGAGGCAACCACACAAACATAAAAGATAAGTATTTGAGTTGTTATTTGAATCTCTAAAATGATATTCCTTGTAATAGTTGTATGCATATTTGTATTCCTAGAATATATCATGCATAGTGTAAGCATTCATATAGCATTGAACAGTATACTACTAATATGCATATGATGGGTAAGTTAGACATACATTCCATTGTTGTTTATCTAGAATGAAACCTCTTTGCTGACATGCTGAGAGTTGTGCATGCTCTTGACAGTATGTTCTAGTAGAGATGGAAGGCATCTAGATAGCCACTGTATGCATACAGGACATGGAAAAGTGTTGTGCCAAAGTATTGGTCAAGATAGTTGCATAACCATGTGAATCATATTTGTATGCATAATAGGTTATCATGTCAACATGATTTGATGATTATGAAGTATTACTAATCATGTAATTAACTTTGATTTGTAGGAAATATCATGAAGAATGATGAACATCGAACAAGTGATGGATGTTCAACAAGAAGATCTACAAATCAAACATACTATAGAAGGCTCGTGGCTAGAAGATTCTCTTAGAAAGAGGAAGAGGATCATGACGAGATGTTTGCTCCAAGTGGCTAGATAAGACCATTCTCTTAATGGTGTAATTGAAGAAGAAGTGTGAATCAGGCTTTGTACGGGTACCCAAGATCGATAGTCATTTGATGATCTTAATGATCACCATGGGTGATGCGGGTTTCAACCTTTGCTACAAGGTTGAAGATGGTGTCTATATACAGATGACATTCTTCTCTGAGATGGATGCAAGAAGGAACTCACCACAGAGTTCAAATGATCTTGAGGCCCAGTTCGAATGATCTTGAGGCCCATATCAGTAGACCCATTTGACGGGAGATGGCACGGATAGATATACAGAAGATCATTCAATGCAGAGTGTGAATGATGTTCAGTCACAGAGGGAGAATTGACAGCTTCTTGACAAGATTGGGCTTTACCAAAATTAAAGTTGATCCTAACCTTTATCTTAAGGTTATGGATGATGAACCTAGCATACTATTATTGTATGTGGATGGTCTCTTTTTGATAGGGAATGAGAAACAGATCATGGAATGCAAGAAGAAGCTCTCTGCAGAATTTGAGATGAAAGATCTCGGATTGATATATTACTTCCTAGGTCTGGAAGCATGGCAAGGCCCAGAAGGAATATTTCTCAACCAGAGAAAGTATGCTGTGGAAATCTTGAAAAGATTTGATATGTTGGAATGTAAAGCCATGGCCACTCCCATGGATTCCAACTTGAAGCGGTTAGTTGATGACTCATCAGAGTTCGTGGATGTGACCTTGTACAGACAGATTATTGTGTCATTGATGTATCTGACGAATACAAGGCCAGATATATGCTTTGCTGTGAACACCTTGAGTCAATACCTAGTGGAAACTAGGTGTGTTCACTTGACAGCTGCAAAGCATGTGATGAGGTACCTAAAAGATAGGATAGACCTTGGTTCTTGGAGATCATGACTTCAGATTGTATGTCTACACAGATGTAGATTGAGCAGGAAGTGTATCAGACAGGAAGAGCACATCGAGTGGATGTTTTTGTCTAAGATCTGCCATGATCTCGTGGTTCAACAGGAAGTAGTATAGTGTGGCTCTCAACATAGCTGAAGCGAAATATATAGCTGCTTGCTCTGCTAGCTGTGAAGCGATATGGCTTCAGAAGTTGTTATCAGGATTATTTGACTTATAGATGGACTCCACTATGATCCTGTGTGACAGTCAGAGTTGTATCAAGATGACAGAGAAGCCAGTGTTCCATGATAAGTCAAAGCACATAGAGATCCGATATTTCTATATAAGGGAATATGGTGCAAAAAGGAGCTATCAAGCTCGAGTATGTGAGCACTGACGAACAAGTTGCTGATATATAGACCAAACCTCTGTCTCGAGTAAAGTTTGAGTATTTCTGAGACAAGCTTGGTGTAGTTCAAAAGGACCCTCCTCGAAAGGGGGAGTGATGTGGTTGTTGATGATGAAATTGCCTGCATCGACAGTGAGTTTGATGATGTGGATACCTATATTGGTAATGCCGACAGTGAGGTCGATGAGTGGTCCCTAGTGGACGAGAGGGGATTGTATGGTCCCCGGACTTCAGTCCCAAAATTGATCCGTAGACAGATGTCTCCGAGAATGTGGTCCCTAGTGGATGAGAGGGGATTGTATCATCCCCGGACTTCGGTCCCAGAATTGATCCGTAGATAGATGTCTCCGAGAATGTGGTCCCTAGTGGACGAGAGGGGATTGTATTATCCCCAAACTTCGGTCCCATAATTGATCCGTAGGCAGATGTCTCCGAGAATGTGGTCCCTAGTGGACGAGAGGGGATTGTATCATCCCCGGACTTCGGTCCCAGAATTGATCCGTGGACAGATGCCTCCGAGAATGTGGTCCCTAGTGGACGAGAGGGGATTGTATCATCCCTGGACTTCGGTCCCAGAATTGATCCATAGACAGATGTCTCCAAGAATGTGGTTCATAGTGGACGGGAGGGGATTGTATCATCCTCAGACTTCAATCCTAGAATTGATCCATAGACATCTGTCTTCAAAAATTGATGATAAGACTACATCGTCCCTGAACATTTAGTTCAAAATGTATGTGTCCGGATTGCATCATCCATAGGCATGAGACTTGTCTTAAATTTATAAGGATTGATCATCCTGGAAGTAGATCTGGATTGCATCGTCCATAGACATGAGACTTGTCTTAAATTGATAAGGATTGATCATCCTGGAAGTAGATATGGATTGCATCGTCCATAGACATGAGACTTGTCTAAAATTGATAAGGATTGATCATCTTGGAAGTACATCTGGATTGCATCGTCCATAGACATGAGACTTGTATTAAATTGATAAGGATTGATCATCTTGGAAGTAGATTTGGATTTCATCATCCATAGACATGAGACTTGTCTAAAATTGATAAGGATTGATCATCCTAGAAGTAGATCTGGATTGCATCGTCCATAGACAAGAGACTTGTCTAAAATTGATAAGGATTGACCATCCTGGAATTGGATCATGTGTATTGCAGACTGTGCTGCTAAGATCGAGATGATCTAGATGTTGTAGATCGAGATCAAGGTGATCCAGATGATGATGATGCTATAGCTGATCGAGTGCTGCTGAAGATGAAGATTCAATACTGATGATGCTAATGTTATAGTATTAATTATGTTCCAGTAACTATTTGAGTTACTGATGATGATGTATTAAGAAAGCTTCCAATGATTTATAGATGTATCATGTATCATGTAGTTGATGAATCCTTGCTCCTGCAGATGTTTTTTTAATATCCTTCTCGTTAAGGGGGAGTGTTGAAATATTGTAACTTCCAAGAATATTATATTTGTATTTTACTATTCCGGAGATGTTCCATTCCTCCAAGGAGACCCTATTGTATATTCAGAGATGTTTATTCCTTTGAGAGAGTGTGGTAACTAGTGTTATTAGATCTCCCATATGAGGTCGGCCCTGAGTTAGCATTTTAGGGGTTATTAGACTCTCCTGGGAGAGGTCAGCCCCATTAGGGTGAAAATTCAATTAGAAAACAAGTATAAGTAGAGGAGGTATGTTCCTCACTTATCTCATTCATTCACTCACTTGTGATTAGCGCATAAGTGAGAGAGAGATCTACTATGGAGGAGAAGGAGCTCATGTTTAGGGTTTACATCTTTGTATTTGTTGGTCATCTATATTGAGGAAGCTTTGCTTGGTTTTCTAGTTTCCCAGGATAAATATGTGTCTCTTGTGTTTATGTTGTGCTTGTTGTTCTTTCAGTGATCCTGTATATGCTATTATTGTGAAATGGAATGGAATGCTGATATTTTCTATCTTAGCATATTAAATCTTAACAGTATCATCATGCTAGAACACATCTGGATATCATTTTATCGTCATGATTTGTCTTGGACAACTCGTTATCATAAGAAAGGTCTCTTCTAATCAATTCCTTCTAATCAAAACAACTGTTCCCACTGGAACCTTGTTCCCCATTAGAACCATGTCATCTTTCCAAAGATGATATCTGATCCATCTGATCAGCCTGGTCATCCTAAACCATAAAAGAACATATCCTCATGCTTTATCAGTCTAAAACAGAAAGGAGGCTACACCCCTTAGGAAGACACTTCTTCCAAGCACTTTATCCATCTCAAATCGAACGGAGGCTCCACATCCCTAGGAAGAATCTTCTTCCAATTTACTAGTCATTACAACTGGAAGGCGATGATGACTACAACTAGTCCACCCGTTTGGGCCCAAGCTCCACATAGGAGAATATCCTGCACAGGGATACACTTCACAAATGAGTCCTCCACACAGGAGAACGTTCCACACAGGAACCATCCCACATAGGGAGACACTCCACAAAGGAGTCCTCTCCACACAGGATAAAATTCCACACTAGAACCATCCCACATAGGGACACTCCACAAAGGAGTCAGGCACAAGTCTCGGCTCGTGCCTCTTCAATAGCCAAATTGGTCATCAACCTCCCTTCTTGAGGAAGGGAATCTCCACCACCCCAATCTTTTCACGGAAGTATGCAAACTTCACTCTTGACAAAGGCTTGGTAAGGATATTTTCAATCTGCTCATCTATGGAGATATACTGGAGCTTCACTACTCCCTTTTGAACTATGTCTCTGATGTAGTGATATATTATCTTAATATCTTTGGATCTGTTATGGAACATAGGGTTCTCCAAGAGATTTACACAACTCTAATTATCACATAATATCACTTTCACATCAAGCTCATGACCATATAAATCTGCAAGCAACTTCTAAAGCCATATTGCTTCCTTGCTAGCTACAATGGCTGTGAGATACTTTGCCTCTACTGTACTGAGTGCCACAGAAGACTATTTCTTGTTGAACCAAGAAACCATAGCTGATCCCAAGCTAAAACAACACCCAAAGGTGCTCTTTCTGTCAACAACACTACCAACCCAATTTGAATTTGTGAAGCCCACCAGCTTCACTTCATTATCTGAGGTATATCTCAATCCATAACCAATTGTACCACGAGGATATCTCAGCACATGCTTAGCTGCTACCCAATGTACTTGTCTTGGCTCAACCATGTGTTGACTCAATGTATTCACTACATAACAGATTTATGGCCTGGTATTAACCAGGTACGACAAGGAACCAATCAACTGGCGGTACATGATGGGATCCTCTAAATCTGAAGATATAGCAACATCATGTAACTTCTTTAGATTTGCTTCCATGGGTGTAGCCCTGGACTTACATTCCATCATGCCAAATTTGTGTAAGATCTCAATAGTATACTTTCCTTGTCCAAGGAAGATCTCATCAGGTCCGTGCCACACCTCTAGACCCAATAAATAATGCATCAACCCCAGATATTTCATCTCAAATTCACGAGTCAACTCCCTCTTGCATCTGACAATCAGACTCTCGTCCCCTATGAGAAAGAGATCATCAACATAAACTACTAGGATCAAGGGATGATCTTCAACAACTTTGTAATAAAGGTTATGATCTACTTCACTTCTGGTGAAGCCCAACTCTGTCAGGTATCTGTCAATTTTGGAGTACTGGGCCCAGGGTGCCTACTTAATCCCATAAAGAGCTTTCTTCAACTTGCAAACATGAGACTCCTTCTCGTGTATAACAAAACCCCCAGGATGCTCCATGTATACCGCTTCCTCAATTATACCATTGAGGAAAGTAGTCTTTACATCCACCTGATGTAATTTCCAACCCATTGAAAAAGCAAGAGAAATAATGGACCTGATAGTAGAGTACCTGGAAACTGGAACAAAAGTCTCATAATTTTCCCTCTTTTTGAGAGAAACCTTGGGCTACAAATACAACTTTGTGTTTCTTGATGCTTCCATCTGTAGCATGCTTGATCTTGAAGATTCACTTGGAATTCACTACTGGCTTCCCTTCAGGTCTTGGAACAATATCCCATATGCCATTCTTCATGATGGATTGATACTCATCCATCATGGCATCTCTCCAAACCTGATGTCCAACTTCTTCCTCAAAACTGGAGGGCTCTGAATCACTGATGTGACTCATCAAGGATGAATATCCCGAGTATATGTTAGGTCTCTTGCTCTCTCGAATGTACCTTTAGGAGCTGCATGTCATTCTGCATCCTGTAGGGTATCAAGAAGCCATCCTGGCCTCTTCCAGGTAACATCTATAGGAGGCTCTGGCTCTGAGATAGGTTCTGAAGGGATCTCCTGATGATTTGGATCATGGTCCTCAAAGAATAAGAGCCTCCTGCTCCTCAGTATCATTATCCAAGTGAGATTATCGAGATCTCATGAATGCCACCTCCTCATCAAAAGTCACATCTATGCTAATATCAATATGATGATGCCCCATAATATATACTTCATATGCCTTTGAAGTCTCACTGTACCCAACAAATATACCTTTCTATCCTGAAGGCTCCAACTTTGTCCTCTTTTCCTTAGGGACATGAATCTAGGCTGGACAACCAAAGATTCTCAAGTGTCCAACTTTTGGTTTCACACCTGTGAAAGCCTCTTCAGGGGTCTTGTTCTCCAAGGCTCGGTGAGGACATATGTTCTGAACATATATTGTAGTCTTGGATTCTTTAGCCCATAGAAACATAGGAACCCCCTAATAATGGATTAATGCCTTAGTAGATTCAATGATGGATCTATTCTTCCTTTCAACAATCTCATTCTGCTAGGGATAATAAGGTACACATAACTCCCTCTTAATCCCTACATTCTTGCAGAAATTGTTAAAATCCTTGGAAGTATATTCTCCTCCATTATCTGATCTGAAGACCTTGATCTCCCTATCTATCAAGTTTTCTACTTGAACCTTGAATTCCTTGAACTTGGAGAAGACTTCATTCTTGCTCTTCAAGAAATAAATCCATGTCTTCTGGGAGAAGTCATCAATGAAAGTAGTAAGTGTTGGTTTTTCAACCTTTATTCAATATTATCTAGGATTTTATTTGAAAGAAAAACAAGCACATCATAACACAATAGACACAAAGACTTTCCTCGGGGAAACCATAAAGGAGAAAACCCCACAACTTCCTCAGAGATAGAATCGTCGCCAATACAATATCACAAAAAGTAAAACCCCAAAACAATATGGTCTTTTGCAGCTCTCTCTCTTTCCTCCTATGCGAACTTGTCTTCTCTCTCTCACTTATGCAAACTCAAGTGAGTGAGTGTGTGTCTAAATGAGAGAGCCTAGCTCTCTATTTATACATGACTTTCCACTTACTAGGTCGACCTCAACTAAATCTGACTGGGCCGACTTCTCTAGGAAGACTCAATAACTCTATTACATTTGACTTTAGGGGATCTATTGCCCCGAATTACAATGGAGGATTTAACTCAATGAATTTGCATGACCAAATGTAATAATGACATATCCGATAGGAGGGAAAAAACATCTCCGTCGGAGGTACAAATAAAATACAATAATAATAACAATATAAAATACAATGGAATATCTTCCGAAGTTACAATTACAACAACACTCCCTCTTAACTAGGAAGGTATTCTCTGGCCACAGTCATCAACCTCATTGTACACAAGTCTGGATAACATCATCATCACTAGATCATCATCAATGTTGGAACATCGTCATCAACACTAGATCATCATCGTCACTGCTGCTGCAATCCTCATCATGTCGATCATCGATTGGTGACATCTCTCGAATCTACTCGTCATAGGAAGTTCTACAGAGCCAACCCTTTTTCATGCTGGATGTAGGCCTAGCTCTCCTGTAGGTCTTCATCATCTCTGCGAGCAAGCCATCAAGTAGGTACATCCCAGGACCAGTCAATACATTGCCACAACAATCACCTGCATCTCCTACTATCATCTCATCGTATCCAGATCATCTCATCATCACACGGAGCACAGCCTAGATGCACATCACATGTCCCACAATGGTCATCTTGCATCTACTAGCATGGGAGGACAAACCTACCATCATGCAAGATTCTGCCTAGGCGCACACACAATGTCTTATGACCGGTGGACATCACAACGTCTCCAGTATGGGAGGAAAAACCTACCACCATACGAGACCTCGTCTACCAACATGTGAGACCTGTGTCTACCAGCATGCGAGACTCACGTCTACCAGCACGAGAGGAATTTCCTACCATCATGCAAGACCTCGTCTACCAACATGGGAGGAATTTCCTACAACCATGCGAGAATGGATCAGCGCTTACATATACCAACATGGGAGGACTTTCCTACCACCATGTGAGAATGGCTCATGTGCATCTGCGTCTTCTGAACTCATCTCTCCCTCTTAGGAGGAACCTTGATCTGGATAACAACAAGCTTCTCTATGAAGTACTCAAATTTCACTTTGGCTAACGACTTGGTCGACACATCGACTATCTGCTCGTCCGTCGCAACATATTGGAGCTTCACTACTCCTCTCTGCACCATATCCCTGATATAGTTGTACTTGATCTCAATGTGCTTCGACTTGTCATGGAACATCTGGTTCTCAGTCAAATTTACACAACTCTGATTGTCACAGAAGATGCAAGTCACCTCTAAATGGAGATCAAACTAATTAGACAGTAGCTTCCTAAGCCATACTGCCTCATAGCTAGCCGAACAAGCTGCAACATACTCTGCTTTGGCTATACTCATTTCCATGCACGACTGCTTCCTGCTAAACCAGGAGATCATACGGGATCCCATACTGAAGCAGCATCCCGAAGTGCTCTTCTTATCAACGACACTGCCTGCCCAATCCGAATTAACATAACCCTGCAGGTTAATCTTCTGATTCACTTCATACTTGAGCCCATATTCAACTATACCCTTTAGGTACCTCAATATATGCTTTGCAGCAACCAGGTGAACTTTTCTCGGATCTGTCAGGAACTAGCTTAGGGTGTTCACAACAAAGCATATGTATGGTCTCGTGTTCGTCAGGTACATCAATGAACCAATCATCTGACGATACATCGTGGCATCAACTAATTTTGATGAAGCATCAAATAATAACTTCAAGTTCAATGCCATGGGTGTGGCCATAGCCTTGCAGTCCATCATTTCGAACCTCTTTAGAATCTCTACTGCATACTCCCCTTGTCCAAGGAAGATTCCACTTGATTTTTCCACACCTCCATGCCTAAGAAATAATGCATCATACCCAGGTCCTTCATCTCGAACTCTGCAACAAGCTTCCTCTTTGTATCAAGGATAAGCTCATCCTCTCCTATTACAAATAGGTCATCTACATAGAGTAGAAGTATAACTGGATTACCCTCTTCAACCTTGTAGTAAAGGTTGGAATCCTCTTTACTCTTGGTAAAGCCTAAACTCATCAGGAAACTATCCATCCTACCGTACCACATTCTGGGTGCCTGTTTCAATCCATACAAGGCCTTCTTCAACTTGCACACATGAGTCTCCCTATCATGTGTCTCAAATCCAAGTGGCTTCTCCACGTACACTTCCTCTTCTACTACACCATTCAAGAATGTTTTCTTGACATCCATCTAGTATACCTTCCATTTCATCACTGCAACTAGTGCTAATACAAATCGAATGTCTCCTCATAGTCTATGCCTTCCTTCTGGGAGAATCCACGTGCTACAAACCTTTCCTTGTGTTTCTTAATGCTACCATCTGCAGCATGCTTGATCTTGTAGATCCACTTCGAAGTCACTACAGACTTCCCTTCTGGTCTCGGAACTACCTCTTAGACATTATTCTTCATAATCGACTGGTACTCCTCGATCATGGCATCCTTCCATTCTTTCCTCTATGTTGCTTCTTCATAGTTGGAAGGTTCTTTCTCAATGATGTTGCACAACAGGGCTATATAGCTGGAGTATGGCCTAGGTCTCTTGCTTTCTCTGTGCATCCCCTCTGGAGCGCCATACTTCTCTGCATCTTGTATTGCTTCTCGTACCCATGTTGGTTTTTTCTTGTGGGAGTTCTTCTCATGAGGTGGATCTACAGGTTATTGTGGTTCTTCCATGTCGCGGTCTTCATGATCTTTTGGAACTACTTCTTCCATCACCGAATCTCTAATCCTGGGAACTTCAAGTTCTTCAATCTCTTCAATAGGTAGTTTTCTTGATTTGTTGTTTGCTCAGTCTCTGTCACTTGTTCAAATATCGCCATCCTTCTCTTGTAGGTGATTGTACATGATCTTTCCTACAAGTCAAATTCAATTTCATGATTAGAAATATTTCATAGTTTTCAGAACAAATTTTTACGCATAAAGACATAGGTCATACAATCATGCAATTAGCTTAGCCAATGCTTCAATACAACATTCATCCATATCCTGTATTCATATGGTAACTTTCTAGATTCCTTCCATCTCTACCATAACATTGTTAAGAGTGTGCACTACTCCCAACATGTCAGTAAAGAGGTTTCATTCTAGATAAGTAGCAATGGAATGTTGTACAATACCATAGGCCACTTACCCATCACATGTATATTAGTAGTATACTATTCATTAATGCAACTTCTATGACATGCATAATACACATCCTAAATCTAGGAACGTAAGTATGTACTCAAGTGAACAATATCATTTAAGTAATTAGATATGCAAGAAATGACAATTCAAATACTTATCTTTGTTTGGTTGTTGGGTGGACTCCCTCTTGATCTTTGCTTCCTTGCAGGAACTACTAGAGTCTCTGACAGTGTGTTCTTCTTTCTTCTTCATCATTTATTCATCATAATACATATTCTTCTCATCACTTGAAGAATCATCTCTTTCTCTGGTTCTTTTCTTTACAGGTTCATTGTCTTTAGTGGTGTGGGCATGATGTCTCTTCTGGATAGACTTCTTGTTGGAGGAACCTTTGTTTCCGGGACAATCTTTGGAGTAGTGTCCCTTCTCATCACATGTATAACATCTAATGTTGGATAGATCTCTTCTAGGTCTTCTATGTCTATCATAATTCTCCCTCTGATTTTGATGGTGTTTCTCCCTCTTACTATGATGATGGTGCTCCCTCTTGTTATGATTTCTTCTGGCGTGTGCTATGAGAGCTTGATCATCATTTGCTCCCATCTTCTCTTCTCGTGCCACATGTCAAGCTTCTTCTTGTGTACATTCTTCCCATAGTCTACTGAATGTGATCAACTTCTTTCTGGCACATATCCCTTGAATGAATGAGTCCCATGATCTTAGGAGACCATTCAAGGTGGTCATCACGATCTCTCCTTCTTCTACCTTTTCTTCAACTGCTTGAAGTTTCTCCTTGATCTGAGAGACCCTTGTGAAGAAAGACTGCATGGTCTCTGCATTTTGGATCTTCACATTCTTCAGCTGGTTCCTCAAGGTCATCTTCTGATTTATGTTCTTCCCCTCAAATAGTTTTGTCAAAGCATCAAACATCTCCTTGGGTGTCTTCAAAGATGACACATGTGGGATGAGATGATATTTAATAGAATCTGCAATAATTCTCTTGGCCTTAACCAAGTTCTTCTTATGGATAGCCATAGCCTCATCTCCCTCTAGTGCTGGAACCTCTTCATTAACATACTTGTCTAAATCATTTTCTTCAAGGACAAGTGCAATCCTATACTTCCATGCTCGGAAGTTATCAGCTCCCTCAAGCTTGGTGTGGTGAAACATATTGAATGAGTAATTCACATGGAAATGACAAAGCTTTTAGGTCTTACCACTTTAAGATGCCAAAATTGGTTTTGGAGCTGGCTGGCTGAGGGTTTATCAGAGAAACCCTAATTTTCCAAACTTGGAATTTGGAACTTCTGATTGGACAGATAGATGCACCTCCTCAAGGTGAGTTGTGCAATGTACTCACTTCACCAAATCTATGAACAAAATCCCAAAATAGTTGATGCCCTAGTTTTCCTTCTAGCAGTAGTGACGGGCCAAAAATTGAAAATTCTCAGAATCAGATTATGTTTCAACAGAAAGATGCGCCCTCCTAGGGCAAGTTATCCTAGCCTCCTTTTTCGGATGATATGTGGAGAGAAGACCTCAAACTTAGAATCCCTAGCTTCTCGCAGCTGCACAATGTCTTCTTTTCAGTTTAGCTTTGATACCATGTTAGTTTTTCAACTTTATTTCAATATTATCTAGGATCTTATCTAAAAGAACAAAAAGCACACCATAACTCAATAGACACAAAGATTTTCCTTGGGGAAACCATAAAGGAGAAAACCCCACAACTTCCTCAGAGTTAGAATCATCACCAATACAATATCACAAAAAGCAAAACCCCAAAACAAGATGGTCTTTTGCATCTCTCTCTCTTTCCTCCTATGTAAACTTGTCTTCTCTCTCTCACTTATGCGAACTCAAGTGAGTGTGTGTGTCCAAATAAGAGAGCCTAGCTCTCTATTTATACATGACTTTCCACTTGGCCTTTTCACTTACTAGGTCGGTCTCAACTAAATCTGACTGGGCCGACTTCTCTAGGAAGACTCAATTACCCTATTACATTTGACTCTAGGGAATCTATTGCCCCGAATTACAATGGAGGATTTACCTCAATGAATTTGCATGACCAAATGTAATAATGACATCTCCGACCAGAGGGAAAAAACATCTCCATCGGAGGTACAAATAAAATACAATAATAATAACAATATAAAATACAATGGAATATCTTGCGAAGTTACAATTACAACAACAGTAAGATACAAGTATCCTCCCAAGGATGGTACTGACATAGGACCACAAACATTGAAGTGAACTAGGTCCAAGATTCTCTTGGATATTCTATCACTAGATGGAAAAGAATGCTTGGAATTCTTTCAAGTTGCACATCCCCTACACACACCTTCATGATTATTTGTAAGGTTTGGAAGACCTGAGACCATTTGTCTCAAGGCTGTTAGAGCTCTATAATGTAAGTGAGCAAATTTGCAATGCCATAGCTCACTTAAACTGTAAGAGTCAAGAACAAGAGCTTGAGTTGGTTGACCTGTCAATCTGTAAAGACCCCCAAATCTGGTACCTATAACTCTGGCTGAATTAATGTTTTATTATTTAGTCCACATGAGGAAATGGAGATAAGATTCTTCTTCAGACTTGGTACAAAAATCACTTTTCCCAATTGTAAAGAATCTCCCAAGTCTAGCTGAAAGGATGCTAAGCCATCTCTTTTTTCTTCATACTTGGTATTATCACCAAGTTCTACCTGAAGAGAGGCATGCTTATTTGACAACCTTGAAAGAGGATTTTGAGAACCTGTTATGTGCCCAAATGCACCACTAGCTATCAGCCATTCATCATTGTTCGACTTAGAACTTGAGAGAGCAGTGACAAGAAAGTAATCTTTATGTATTTCTTCTTCTTGTTTCTTCTTTTCTGGTGCATGCTTCTCTTTATCTATAGAGGCATCATGCTTGCCTTTTGTTTTCTTCCAGCATTCTACAGCAAAGTGACCTAGCTTGCCACAATTGAAACATTTGAGGTTTGATTTATCCTTCTTGATCTTTGGATTTTGGACTGACTCGATGCCTTTCTTGCCCTTGTTCCACTTTCCTTTCTTCTTCCCAATTTTGGTTGCAAGAACTAGATCTTCTTCCTTTTCCTTTGAGGTAGAGGCAAGCTCCCTTGTTTCCTCTTGAATACACTCTGACCAAAACTGGGTAACCGACCACGACCACATATTCCTATCACAAATGGTTTCCATTATGGATAAAGTCCACTCATATATTTCAATACAAGTTCTCTTTCAGGGGCACTTTCATTAACAACTTCCAATTGATCTTTGATTTGAGCAATATTCAAGAAGTAAGAAGAGATTGTATCATCCTTGGTGAACTTCACTTGCGAAGTTGATCCTTTAGGGCTAGGGTTCTGGTAGGGTTCTCATTCTCATATAGTTTCTTCAAGGCATCATACATCTTCTTAGCAGTGTCCTATCTTGAAATAAGAGGTACAAGATGGTCTTTCACCGAGTCTATCAAATCCTCATGGCTGTAGCTTCATTCTTCTTGTGTCTTGTTCTCTCTCGGGCTCTCTCTGGCTTTGGAATATCTCTGAGTATATGATTCTTGAGATCATGTTCATTTAGGAGCATAAGCATCCTACTCTTCCAAGATCAGAAGTTTGAAACTCCCTCCAATCTGTCTTCTACTATGAGTCCAACAACCATCTCAACCTTAGTTAAAAATTAGGTCAAAAAATTGAAACTGAAACCAGCTGCAGAAACCCTAGCAGGAGCTAGGTCAAAAATGAAATTTGGAATTTGGAAAATCTGATTCCACAGGTGAATGCGCCCTCCTAGGGTGAGTTGAGTAGCCCTCCTTTTTTTCTAGATCAGTGGTCAGAACAAATCGCAAACCAAAACCCTAATTTATGAAATTTCTATAGAATTTAGGTCAAAACTGAAACTTCACCAAATTGAAATTTGTCTCCACAGAAAGATGCACTCTCCTAGGGCGAATTGAACAATCCTCCTTTTCTTCTTCTAGATGTGTGGTTGGAAACCCTAGAAACAAGAAGCCTTAGTTTCCGGCAATTGCACAACAAGAGTGTGATTTGGGCCCATAACCTGTTACATTTTTAATGATATAGCAGTATAATTTTCAACTTTAAATACACATAATCATGCACAGAAACACAAGAGACACAATAGTTTACCCTAGGAAAACCCAAACTCAGGAAAAACCTAGCAATACTTTCTTATTCAAAGATTCATTACAAATACAAGTACAACTAGATATAGAAGTGATCTTGAACAAGATAGATCACATAAAATATGATGCAAAATAAAGAACCCCAGAATTAGCAGTCTTCTACAACCCTTGAGCGAATTTCTCCTTGCTTGAGTGGTGCAAATAAGGAGGATGTCATCTCTATTTATACTTGATTTCTGGGTGACTTTTTCAACTATGGCTGATTTGTCTTCTTCAACTAGGTCGACTTGTCTTCTAGGCACACAAATATTACTTATTTTTTCTTTTCTTAGCCGACTTAGCTATTGAGGATACCTCACGTAGCGACTAACATCAACACATATGGGGAAGTTTGTATGCAGGAGGCAACAAGGTCTTGATGGGTTTCTTCTCCAACCATGTTGCATCCTACATGCTAGGGACATATTGTGCTCTTTGGTAACACATAAAAGTAAAGAAAACAAATGAAGGGGGAACAAAAAGGAAAGGGCATGGGACAATTTGATTATTAGGTAAAGTTAGCAAGCAAGAGGGAAGCCATGCTATGCCACATTGACACCATGTGTGTGCCACACGTCGAGCAGGAAAAAGGTAATTTCCAAGATTCACTGAGGGAAGAGGAAACAAATGCTAAAGTTTTCCTAGATGAAGGACACTTTTTAAAAGGGAGAACAAAACCAAGAGAAATGGTTCTCTATTGAATAGGTCTTTCCTAAAGGAGTTAGTAGGGTTCTAACAATGACAAAGGGAGAGGCAAACCGAACTAGCAAAGTTTAGGATGATTGGACAATTTTATGTTGTCACACCAGAGGGGAATTAACATAGTAGAAGTTGGAGCACCAACCATTATGTTCTAAGTTGAATAGAGCAAATAGCTTGGTTGTATGCCCTCACTTGTCAATTCCATGCACAATAATATTTTGTAGATTTTTTTAACACGAGAGGGTTTTCTTTAGTTCAAAAAATTGTGTGGAGTTTGTGTTTCTTGTGTATGATGTAGTTGTTGTTAATTGTTGTAGTTGAATCTTAATCCAACAAATTACATACATACAAGTACTAAAGATAAGTGATGGAGCACATGGTGAATTGTTTTTAGTAAGAATTCATTGAATCGACAATACTACATACTTTAGTACGGATGAAATATTTGGTATTAGAACCAAGTTCAAAGCTAAGTTCACTAATACTTGGAAGAACATGTATGGTCAAGATTCGGGGTGGATACAAAAAGAGTAGAGAAACACTTCAACTAGGGTTATAAAAGAGCAAACAAACAAAGATGGCAAGAAATCAAGAATTTAAACAACTAGAGGACCCAAAAGTCAAATTCACCTACCTAGAGTCTAGCATTGCCATATTGATGGAGTTGGTCACACAAATTTTGGTGAAGAAGATCATGAAGGAAGATGAAATTTCAACAGAGTCTGAATATGAAGAAGATACAACCCCAAAGGACACTAAAGATAAGGAACCTGAAACCTTTGTTAATGGCAACAATTCTGGTTACCCTTCCATCACACCATTCAAAGTAGTAGCAAAGCTTGATATGCCAACCTATGACAGACACTTTCATGGTGAAAATTTCAACAATTGGTTCAAACAATTGGAAGCATACTTTGGTATCCAAAGATATCAAAATGAACAAAAGATCTATTTTCCCCTCTTGAAGATGTTCAATCATGCATTTGCGTGGTGGGAAATCTATATGCAATCCTTGTAGCAACAAAAGCAACCTTTACCAATTTCTTGGGAGGAGTCTAAAACCTTATTTAAAAGGCGATTTTATCCCATTGGCTATGAGGAAGATTACTTAATCAAATGACAATACCTCCGCTAAGGAAACAAACAAAATGTCTAAGATTACACCACTTCGACCTCAAGATGGAGTATTGATAGATATTTGATGAAATACCTAGGATGTTTACCTGAATAGATTTGAAAGGAACTAGCCATGTTTTAGGTAAGCAATCTTGATGATGCTTCCAAAAAGGTGAATCCAAGAGCAAGAAACCAACAAAAATCAAAACAGTCGATAAAGTTCAAAAAGGAAATTGGTGGTAGAAACCCTTGAAGTGGAAAAACATGAAGAACAATTCCAATACTACTTAGTATCACAAGCACAATGAGAACCAGTACAACCATTATGATGTTGATCATTCATACGAAGGAAAAATGTTTGAAATTACATATAGAGTTGCATCTTAAGAATAAGAAGAAGACATTGAAGAAGGCTCCTACGAATGTGGAAGGGCAAGTGTTGGAATTTGATTCGGAGCTTGATGATAAACTTGCTTGCATGAGTGTGCAAAAGTCACCGATAAAAAAGGGTGAGTTGAAGAAACTCAATGATGACGTACGTTACAATGGTCATTGACCCAGGGAGCTAGAGGACTCTGCTTTCAGAAGTTTAGTGTAGAATTTGGGATTATAGACCCACTAGGGTTTGTGGCTAGTGATCAAGTGCGTCCTATTTGTAAATGGGACATTGGCTATGAAAGGGTTCCATAAATTATTTAGTGATATGCAAGTCCTACCTTGATTGTTGGCCTTGTGAGATGGAGTGAAACTAGCTTAGCATGGGAAAATGGATTCCATTAACATGGGACGTGGATTATGTGACTGAATGGACATGTTGGTCACATGGTCGAGCATTGTAATTGACAACTAGTGTTGACTAGTATGGTTTTCAATTATGGTTTCCCAATGCTCAATTTTTATACTAAAATTTGGTCTTCTATGTGATGTACTATGTGACTTGTTTATTTTTTTGTTAAGATGTAGTTACTTTCGTGGTATGCACCAACCAAATGCTTGGTTAAGGACTTGGTCATGGTCGTGCTTAGTGTTAATGAATTAAACTTTGATGAACAAACTATAGGCTTTGTTGTAGTTAGGGTGTGAGACTATGTACAATTCCATAGTTTTAAAATGATAGCACTAAGTTTCCTTGCCATTTAATGCCCAACATTTTAGAAGGCATTACTCGTGAACTCTGTCACTTGTGCTTGAGGACCAAGGGAGCAAGTTGTCTTCGGGTTTGTCTAGAGTTTGAGTGCAAGAGGGATGAGAAATATCAAGTACGGAAGGACGAACTAATGCAAGACAAATGGAAAAGACAATAGGAAAGAAACCTAATGGGGACAAAGATTGGGTTGTCGTTGAAATAGTTTGGACTAGACATAGGGGAACATGACTTGTATAGGACATAGGCGAGTAGAGAAGACATAAAAAAAAACAGGGTTTGAGTTTCCTTCTAATTTCTAATTGAATGCAGGATAAGACACTTGTTGACAACAATGCATGGGAAAAGGACACATTGAGGGACAAATTGTGGCTTGAGTTGGTGGAGGACATGCCCTATTGAAGTGAGACACAGTGTAGTGGGAGGACATGAGACATTGAAAGTGAGTTTTTGAAAGGATACCTATCTTATTTCATTTCCGCTTTCAGGTGAGGCGGGACTTCCACCCAAGGTATCCCTTGGGATGAACAAACAAGCATGGCTCCATGGTAGACCAGAAACCATTAGGACAATGTAGACACAAATGAGGAGAAATGGTCCATGAAATTGGACAATAATTTCACATGCCATGTGTCTTCGTTAAAAGAGGGAACAAGCATAGCTCCATAGAAGCTCAAAAACCATAAGGACAATGTAGACACAAATGAGAAAAATGGTCCAAGAACTTGGGCAATGATTTGACATACCATGTGTTTCTCTTGAAAGATGGAGGCAATACGATAAACAAAAAATAAAGGCAAGGAAGGTGAGACATCTAATCAAGGTAGGAAAGGATAGGGGGACCATGGTCATTCCTTTGTCATGAATCTAGAAGAGAGAGAAAGGGAGCAAGAAATGGAGTGAGAAAGAGCAAGACCAATATAGTTGGAGGATCTGTAAAGAGATAGACCGATACAATTGGAAAATCTAGAAAGATGGAGGGAAAAGGATCATAGAAGGAAAACTAAAAAGAAAAGGAAATATAGAGATAATACAAGAGACATATAGAAGTAAAAGGTAAAAGAGGACAAAGATTGGGACGAGAAGTGTCATAGAGGAAGAAATTTGGGGAGGTATCGATGAAGGAGTTCAAGGAGTCCCCTGAGTAGACCACATAGGAATTTCATGCACTTGTCCCCAAAGTCAGACAATGAGCACAAGTATGGGTATGACATATAATTCATATGAAGGCAAAGATGTCCACTTTAGTATAAGAAGGACAAAAACTAGAGATTTGGCTCAAATTCCCACTTATGATGGAAGTATGAATGTGGATTATCATTTGTTTGCCTTGGATGCTATATGGCATTGATATGGAGAAGTAAAGCTAGTTAACAGGTGGGCACAATTTAAAGGGTTCTTGTGTTGAAATTATTTTTCTTGATACAAGAAAGTGGATGCACAAATCCCCTTTGACAATTGGAATGATGTTGTTTTCAAGTTTAAGAATACTTGGGCATATTCATATGTGAAGCATTTTGTGTTTATGTAATTGATTAAGAACATTAAACAAAAGGATGGTGAAATACTGGTCATATACGATGCACATATTAAGGAATTGTTGAATCAAATAAGCTATCCAACACTAGAGGATGAGGAGATCGATTGCTTTTTATCATGATTGAATTAGAGTATTCTAGAGAGTTAACTTTTGCAGTTACTCTGAAATTGTTTTCACCTTGCTAGGAGAGTGATATATCTCCTAGCCCCTAGTGATGCTTCATGGACATATGACTTCTTCAATTTGGATGGCTGCTTGACCTTGGATATAGTGATAATGTAGCACCCTTACCTAGAAGGTTGTTACCCTAATCATCATGATGATTAACTCATTGGATTCACACAATGGGGGAATTAGTTGCTCGATTAGTAGAGATACCTACTTGGGATGAGGAGTGACTATGAACTTAGAGGAGTGCACTTAGCCCTAGGAGCTTGGGATCATGTGATATACACCTTGGAGGTTGGACATGTGAATTGAGGATGTTTGGGCTGAGGAGCATACTTTAAGGAGGTTAGTTGTGGACTTGGCCACATATGTTGAGGAGGAGCATTGGAGCTTAGTGACCACATTGGCACACATGAGAGGACATGCATCACATAGTTAGAGGAGTGTCTTAAATTAGGATACTTGATAGAAAACCATTGTGGAAGAGGGAGTGTTGACAAAAAACTTGTTGGAGAGAGCACCATATTGGAGAAGGGGCATTGAGCCCATGAAGGATCATGCAATAGCTTGAAAAATGCTTGTAGAAAATCCCTAGTGTCGAAGATGTGGATCTAAATAGATAATATTGATTTCTATGTTTTCAAGGGGTAAATGTATAATTTTTTATGGTTGACAATTTACCTAAGGCTTATTCATTGATTCAGGGGAGATTTTAACATTGTTGAAACCTTATATGATGGAAGGAATTTTGTATATTAGAATGCCTCATGGGAAGAAGTTGCCTTGGAATGGACTAAAGGCACTAAAAGAATGATGTTGGTTGATTTTTTGCAAAGTCATTGAAAGAGTTTAGAAAAAAGATTGATAGATACAAAAACAAAACACTCTATTCTTATTTAGAACAAAGCACACAAAGAACATTTTCTAATTGAAACTTAATTTAAAGGGGGATGTTGTACGGAAAATATTCATAATCACTAGGAAGTAAAGAGGTCACCAACATACTAATGAAATCAAGCAAAGCCCAAGGAAATAGTAGAAACATAACAAGATATTCTTTGTGAAAATAACTAGGGTTTAAAGATCAAGCAATTGGTACCTTATATTCTAGAAGGTTGATCCAAGCTTTTAAATCTCCAGCATTGCTTTACAATCTTGTATAAAAACCCTGCAAAACAAATGTAACCTTCCTTAAAACATTTGGCTATACATGAATTAATAATAAAGTTAAAAACACATACATATAAAAGCATGAAAGACTTTTAAACATTCAATTCATATACTAAACACTAGTAATATCTGGACTCTCTTGCTCCTGTCCTTCAATCACAATTTCTCCAACATTTCCTTATGAGATGATTGGACCCCTTCTCTCATGGCCCTACCTTTGTATTTATGACAAAGCAAGGAAAGTGGTTTCGAGAGAAGATCAATTAGGGTCGGTGTGGAAGTTAAAGAACCATCTCCAACTACCCCTATTTTGATTTTAATTTTTATTTTTTGTGATTTTACGAGGGACCCGCGAGCGAAAGATTTACAACAATTGGGTAACCCGCTAGGAAGCTATAGACAAGTAGCGAGTGCAAATTTTTGGGGAAACTCGCGAGTGGTAAAGGGGCCACCAACAAGTAACTCGCTAGATGTCAAGTATAGAGTCGCGAGTAGGTCCTAAAATCATATCACAAAAATGAGATGATCTGGAGAATCAGGGAATGACTAACGCCACATATATCTATAGCAAATTGAGGCTCTTCCATCCATAGTGTCCTTTTGTGTAAATGACATTTTAGTGTCGTCACAGATGGAGAAGTGCCAATTTGTTTGATAACAGATGTCGCCTAATGTATGAGGTCAGAAGGGTAGATGATGGCTGAAATACATTACAAACAATGAAGTGGAGGAGTGCAAGAGTCACATAATCCAAATTCCAAAGGTACCTGAAACAAAACAAAGGTTATCGTACAATATAGCCTTGACATAATGCCATGTTCAGAAGGATAGAACATGATCTCCAATACATATATATAACTGATGTATATAGGATGGCCACTGAAATACAAACGTGGATCCATGTCAAAAGGGAGAACATACCCATAATGAACAACCTGGATCTATGTCTCATGAGGAGCCAAAATTAGTGTGGCTCATACTTGCTCAACTTGGGCAATAACAAATTGGGATGATGCTATTATAGGCCCAAGGTCTTGAATCCAAACTGTCTAAAAGGTACGAATCCTAACCATGTGAATAAAGGAATTGATTTCGAACATGGAGGATACTGTTTGATTACCGGTCATTGATGTGAACCGTTAACAAACGCGAGGACACTCACCAATAATGAAAATGGGGCCCAATGTACCTAGTACATTCTTACAAGTGTGAATAAGAGGTCTTGAAGTCGAACACTTGAAGAATCTGTCAAGTAAGAGACATTAATGTATTCCCATAACCCAAAAACAAGAGAATCTGCCAATGATGACTACAAATCTCAAGGTACTATCCGAAACTCTAAGTATTTTTCTGAGAGCAAGATGACTTGAAGTCGATAGGAAGAGACCCGTGAGAAGGAAGGCATTAATGAATCTTTCATCATCTCACACAAGAAACACTTGGAGACTGAATTGGTCTAAAATAGGACTGAGTACATACTGATATAAGGGATGGCCAACATGAGGAGTCAAGGCAAACTGCAGAATGTCTGACACAGGTAAAATCCTTGAGAAAAGAGCACAATATTGGAGTTACTTAAGTAGCTTGGAACATATAGGAAACATGATATAAGTTTGTCATGTAGGATACATAAAAAACTCTCCCTATGATCGAAAGAGTAACCAATTAGAGGAGTAAACAACTCTGGAATCAGGTTTATCCTAAAGCCAATACTAAGACCCATTGACTCGAAATGAGCATTGTGTTCAAGGAATAATTAGACTTGCTGCCATAATATGAACCAATGATAGAGACCTTTCCCTTTCCTTTCTCTTTTTAGGTATCTTTTAATTTTTTGACAACCATGAAAGAGATAAAAGGAAGCTCGATAATGTCTTTCTTGTAAAATTTTAATGAGTACAAGAAAGTAAACTCAAGACCTTCTTCATTTTTGAACAAGCTCGAAGAAGAGAGAGAATAATGCTTGATAGGAGTCCACCCATGTGTAATTTTATGAGTCCATGGGAGGAAAACTCAAGACTTTCTTCATTGTTTCATGAGTTTGAAGAAAAGATAGACTAATATTTGATAGGGTACCAATCCATGGATTTTAGTATCGAACTCGAATCCGTTTGTGCTTGTCGATGTTTTCATATTTAAGGAGTCTGAAAAACTTAAACAAGAACTCCATGCACCTACTTGTGGATTTTATATTGAGCTTGAGTTGATATATGTTTGCAAGGATTTCATATTTAAAGAGTCTAAAAATCCTAAAGAAGACTCCAAGGGGTACTTTTTCGTAAAGTTAGTCTCATCGCCCGAAAAAGTGTAAAGCAATACGAGAGAGAACTCTTCTAGCTACAGTAAACTAGGGTATTCTTTTTTCGTAAATAATCCACAAAGGTGTCCAGAAAAGGACTAAACTTATACCTAAGTGGATGTCCCTTCAAGTCCTTTAGCAATTCTAATGTAAACAAGTATACTCGGCAATCTTGTCAATTTTAAGGTGTCTAACAAGAGCGTAAAGAAAACTCCATAAGCAGGAGCTCTATAAAAGGTGGCTAGAAAGATGATGAAGATAGAGTATGCAGTTATTGTTTGCAGATCACAATATATAGAAAAAGCTCCTGAAACAACAACTGACAACATGGGAACCAAATGTGGCATGGTGTGCTATCTAGGGTAGCCCATGTAGGGTAGGTCCTAACCATGGAAGAACAACGATGATAATGGAAAAAATGGAAGGTTAATGTCACAGTCCATGGTGAAAAAAGGGTCCTAAGGCATAAAAAGATGGGAATGTATTAATGCAATGCAATGTGCAATGATAACCTAACCAAAATGCCAAGAGTAACAAACCTTTTTCAAGTGACAATGTCGACAAAACCTTATAAAAAGTGTTTTTTCACTCATTGACCTTATAAAAAGAGTTTTTTCATGATTTCGAATTCCGTCAGTAGCAGGTAGTTCCTATCTCTCTCCTCTACATTTTACAAATATTTTTGATGGTTTTTAGTGAAATTTTTGAGTTTTTATTCAACTTTTAATTTTTTTAAAGCGTACCCGCGGGTGTATGAGGTTGAACTAGCGGGTTCGATGAAAACCCGCGGGTGAAGGGTTCTTCACCCGCAGTTACGCCGCTATTGTTCTAATAAATACTCGTGGGTGGCGCAGTTTATATGTGAAAAACTCAATGCTCACACAATTGAATGGTTTCCTTGCCGATATGGTGCTTACATGGAGGGAAAGGGAGCATGAGGCAATGGATAGAGAAGCCATGCATGATCCATTGACTCTAAATGCCTTACACCGGTGTGCTCTATTGAAATTCTTTCGCACATCAAATATGAGGGCTCAACCCCATTTGCTTGAAAGCTTAGTGCATCTATGGGATCTAGATCAAGGAATGTTTAACCTCCAAGGCGAGATAGTAGAGCTCACACTAGATGACATTTATTTCATCATCGGATTGTCCCATCGAGGAGAGGTTGATAACCTCAAGGCACTTTTCGTAGAGTGGGATCCTTATCGGTACAAGACTATGTGAACACTTATCGCACAACAGGAACGGAAAAAAGTGGTACTCAAGTGCCAATAAGCTATATAGAGAGCTTCCCATTGAAAGTCATAGTGAGTACCATCAGCCAAGTTGGTGGTAGTGTCACTCAACACTTGGCTACCCGCAATTATATGCAAATCGGTGTGGAGTGCTTGTGTAATGTGATCTTTGACTGGTGCACCAGACTATTGGTGAACTTGAAGCACCAACTAACTGAGTGCAAGACGGGAAAAAAGAAATTAATCCCTTTTTCTCTTCTACAAGTTAAGCAGAGTCCATCAAGTATTATGCTATTGAGTAAATCATCATTACATCATTTTTATTTATCAGCTAAATCAACAATGGATCATAAGTATAACATCAACATAAAATCACATCATGAAATGACACACCAAGATATGTATGTAAGATTTATTTATGTTTTATGTGATGTACAATGAAAGACTACAATCTTCGTGATTAACTCAGCACCAACTGATGCAAAGAGAACCAACTCTGAATCGAAGACCCAGCTTGGTCTTCTCAGCTCCAACTAAGAAAGGGTTGAGGAATCCAATCCCCAAGCCAGCAAGACTTAGCTTGCTAGTATGAAGTCAATCTGAACCCACTCTGTCCACTGTCCCAACTCAATCAACTGCTACTCTTCATCATCTATTTTGTTTCTCAAGGAATAAAGTTCATCTGCAATCATTGTCAAGTATATCTGCTGTCATGTCAAGTATGCCAGTTGCCATTTCAAGTATGGTTGTTGCGGTGTGAGGCATGCTCAAACATTTTTTCACAAGTCCTTCTCAATTATATCAAGTCATCCAAGGTCTTAAGGATCTGCTTATACATTGATACTAGCCAAAAAATTTCTCTTGTAGCTCGAGATCAGAAGAGATGTCGCATTGTTGTAGCTCAATCAGGACTTCAGTCAGAAGAAACCTTTTCTGAGAAAAATCTTATGCTTATGGATGGAGTATCAAGGTTTCATAAAACTTTGGATGCCTTTACATTGGCCATGCAATTTTGGCTTTACTGTGTTGCAGAACTCCGTCTTCAATGTAGCCTTCGAATAACATTGGATGCTGACCTAATGCTTAAAATGCTTAATGTATAACTTGCACATCTTCAATGGTATACTTTATACATATGCTAACCCCATAGTTCATCTATTAAGACCAATAGGAAATATAGAGAACAACAATAACCGAGGTGCAACACAGAGATATAATCTCACCACACTTTACTGTGCTATTAGAGCAGATCTTCAAAGGATTAAAAGATCATTGTAGCCCGAGAATTCAAGGAATGATCATACCGCATCACATTTTTCTCTGTTGTTTATGCTGGCTTACAAGTCTTCAGGAGTGTGACGCTGGGTTTATCTATGTAGGAGGAGGTGTCCCTGGATGCCCTAACAGCACATCAATAACTCTAATATCCTTCAAGCCTTGTCAAACTCCACCACTCTTCATAACTCGAATGCCCTAACAGAAAATCAAACTTCATCTGATTTTTACTGCGGTTGCCTCAAAGACCCGAAATTCAAAGATAATGACTCCTGTAGTTGCAAAAATGATAGACACGATTCCAAACAAATGTTGGTGGTTTGGTGTACAAATTTTCTGAGAGAAATATGAATCCTAAACTGAATTCATCAGAGCTCCAACTCAACCAAAAAACAAGTATATTACTGCGGCTGCTTCAGCTATATACCTGAGAATCTTAGAGTATAAACTTCCACAAAACATTGATAGCCTATCTGCTACCTTCAATGTCATCTTGAAGCTTGCTATCACTCTCCTGCGGCTGCCTCAGTAGGTGATGCTAAAAAATACAGAGATTAGTTCACTGTGGCTGTAGCAGTCACTCCAAAAATCAGAGAGGATGTAAATTTGACCTTTCAAACTTCTGTTGTTGTTTTGGATGTAAAAAGATTAAACAAACTGTTGTTTCATACCCGAATTTCAGAGAGGAAGTTATTCACCTGCGGCTGCCTCAGATTTCAGTTGCTGCCACCAAAAAAATCAGTCTTCTTTGTTTCTGTGCAATCTGCCTCAATGGGGGTCCGAATTTCAAAGCTAATCCACTACAGAAAAATTATTTTGGAATGAAACAAAACCGTGGTATTTATAGTGGTATAATGATTTTTTTTATTATTATTATTTTGGGCCAACCTTACAATAACTAATTTAAAATAAATATTAATTAAGAGTTCCTTTTAGATTATTGATGGAGCCGACTTTGCTTGAGGCCTACACAATAATTATTATTTCAATGTGTATTCAATGTTTGCCATGTCATTATTTGAATGGTTCAAGGTGTAAGGCTTCAAGCTATTAATAAGAGGTTTGTTGTACCACTGGCTTTCTTAACGTCATCATCAAGTATATCACTATTATATTCAGGGTCTTCATACATTTATAATCATCACCATAGGTGCAAGGGAATTAACTCAACATTATGGGCTCCATCATTTCAAGAGGATGTAATGAGCTTGTGGCTTCAACATCATTATGTCAATGGATTTAAAACATTTCCTATCAATAAATGACCACAAGGAATGTCCAATGGCAGAGAGATCTAGAGAGGGCAGATCTATCAGAGGCACCGTTAGAGCACTCAGATCCAGATTGGCAGTTAGGGCATACTTCGTCAGTGCATGCATCAATTGGATGCATGCAAATTAGATTTTGTCCTGGTCAGAGGGATTGAGTTACCGACTGAGGTAATTCTGTATTGTACTGTCTTTTTTACTTCTATATGCTCTGGGCTTGAGAGAGAAGATAACCCCATAGTTAGTTGGTTTTTCCCGGAAGGGTTCCAGGGTATATCTGTTGTCTATGTGATTGATTGCACTTATATGTTAGTTGGTAGATGCAGATCTAGTGGTTTGAGTATATGTTTTTATGAGTATATACTGACATTGAGATTCATATACTTGAGGTCTTAGACTGATTCAGAGGGAGTAGTGATCTCTGGATCAAATATTTACATGGTATCAGAGCCCTGTTGAGGATCAGGGTGAGAAGTCACACATAGATCTGCAGTGGTGGTGACTAGATCTGAGATAGATCTAGTAGATCTATGGAGATAGAGGCCATATCTACCAGATCTGAACATTCTCATTCAGATTTGTGGTTGTAGAGGTCAGATCTATCAGTTTAGTTGGTTTGTGTTAAGATCTGAGATAGATTTTCCAGATCTGTGATCAGGAGAGATTCTTGTTCACTGTGGGTTACAGTTTCTTCAATTGGGTGAGTATGGCTACTGGTTTGAGAGTGGAGGATCGGTTGGATGGTGCCTCCAACTACAGTGCATGGAGGGCACGTATTACTCTCTTGCTAAAACAGAGTGAGCTATGGGATGTTGTGAACAACACGATAGAAAATCCCGTTACTGTTCCGTCAAATGCCACTGCCAAAGCAGTGTATGAAAAAAAGAATGTGAAGGCTCAGAGGATCCTTCTTGATGTGATCAAGGATCACCTCATCCCACATGTCTCTACCAAAGACAATGTGTTTGAGATGTGGGATGCGTTGACTAGTCTGTACCAGAGCTCCAATGAAAAAAGGAAGATGGTTCTCAAAGAGAAGCTAAGAAACATCAAGATGGGGAAGGATGAGAGCATGGTCACCTATCTCACCAAGATCTCTCAGGTGAGAGATGAGTTGGGAGCAGTCGGTGAGAAGGTAGAAGACAATGAGCTAGTTCGACAGGCCTTGAATGGCGTGTCTATGACATGGGCAGTGTTTGTTTAGTCTATCATAGGTCGTGAGAACCTTCCCAAGTGGGATTGACTATGGGATGATTTCACACAGGAGGAGACCCGGAGGGGGTACATTCAGAGTTCAGCTTTTGCCATTCCTGAGGAGGAGGATGTGGCTCTCGCAACAGGCAGGAGGCAGAGACGCAAACAAAAGAAGGATCTGAGCAAGATCAAATGTTTCTCCTGCAATGAGTATGGACATTATGCGGGACAATGTCTGCATAAGAAGAAGGAGAAGCAGGCGAAGGATGCGCAGGTGGCAGCAACAGAGGAGGTTGATGAGTTCTCTTCTCAATTTGAGAAGGATTTCTCACTAGCCACAGTTCAGTCAGGACATGATAGTATCCCACCATAAAATCAGGCTGATCAGAGATGGAGAGTGGACATTACTCTCAGCAGTCATATGACAGGAGTACGAGATGCATTCCTGATACTAGATCATACGGCAGTTCAGTTGACTCGGGATGGTCAGGGGATTGACCATTTAATTGCTGGAGTGGGCAGAGTGAGATTTTTGCTTGACCGTGGGGAGCTCCTGGAGGTTTTAGGAGTGTTCTTTGTTCCAGGACTGAGAGGGAGTGTTCTCTTAGTGGCAGCAGCAAGCTTCCCTGTTGTGTTTCATAGGGATCAGTTCTTCACCTATCCTAGAGGAGTAGACCTAGTGTTGTTTGGTCACAGGATTGATGGTGAGTACTTGGTTCATGGACTTCCTACTTCAGGCACATCTGGATGGCTGAGTGTATCCTCGTCAAATGCAGAGGAGGAGGATGAGAAGGATGCTCATAGCAGATATGAGGCTAGGATGAGTGAGCCAGTTCAGCAGATGGGTGAGCGAGATGCTCACCATGATGAGGATCAGGGCAGTGATTGTGGAGTTTCGATGGATGAGCGAGATTCTCTTGACAGTGATGGAGATGTGGAGATTGAGCCCTTGGGCTCATATCAAAGGGATGAGCATGCTGCTCATGCAGGAACCAATCAGAGAGTGAGCTGGTATGACATGGTTGAGATGGACTTGGCTTAGGAGAGAGCTCATTCAGTTCAGTTAGTGCAGAGACAGAGGGAGTTGACTTACAGAGTTGAGTCAACTCAGGGTCATAGGAAGATGACCTACAGAGCAGTAGATCCACTGGATAGAGGTCTTCAGAGTTGGTTACAACAGCAGAGACTCAGAGGGAGTCTGAGTCAGAGTGCAGTGACAGAGTCAGCAGTAGTTGATAGAGGGGCTTCTTTCGAAGCCACACAGATGGAGATTGATCATGGTGGTTCAGTTCAGAGTACAATAGTGATAGGTAGATCAGGTAGATCAGTGTCAGCAACATCAGACTTGTTGGATCCAAGCATCAGTGTCAGGGCTTCCCTCGTTAAGAGGGAGTGTTATATTATGGTAACTTCGGGATGTCCTCCATGGTTCAGATTCCTTACATGGAGGTACATTAGCTACATAGGCATCAGGATGGAGTAGAGAGTGAGATGCACTCTACTCAGTGGCATGAGTCTAGCAGGGGCTGCATGCGAAGCTTCAGGGGAGATTGACCTTTGCATGCATGAGTATTGCATGACCTACCAGTATTCAGTGACTGCATGCAAAAATGACCTTTTGCATGCATGCATGCAAAAGTGACTTTTTACATGCACCAGGAATTAGGGTTTTGGAAAACATAATTCATCAGTGAGATTATTTATAGAGGCAGGGGGTCCCCAGATGGGGTTACTCAGTTGTATCATCGGAGAGAGATACTGCCAGAGTGAGGGGGAGGAATCTGTCCATGTGGGGAAACTTTCTGAGATAGAGAGGACTTGTTGCAAGAGCTAGGAAGGTTAGATCTGAGTTAGATCGGTGATCTTAAGTTCCAGAGAGGCTAGATACCCGTTCCTGTGAGCTGAGAGAGCTCAACAGTGAGATTAATGTGGATATTGGAGGAGGTTGAGTTCTCTTCGAGGAGGACGTTTTTACTAAGGGAAGAGGAGCTCGTTGTGAGCTGGATTGATCCATTAGGAGTCTGTGACTTCCAGGATATCCTTGCCTTGAGATTTGAGGAAGGTTAGGGACGATCGGAGCTCAGATCTGTTGAGATCCGGAGCAGTACAAGCATTTGAAATCCATAGGGGAGGGCGCACTTGTGCATGCAGAGAGGGTCTTCTCTATTTTTGTGAAATCTGCCTCAGAGGGGGTCCGAATTTCAGAGCTCATCCACTACAGAAAACTCTTTTGGAATGAAACAAAACCGTGGTATTTATAGTGGTATGATTATTTTTTTTGGGGGGGGCGACCTTACAATCACTAATTTAAAATAAATATTAAATAAGTGTTCCTTTTAGATTACTGATAGAGCCGACTTTGCTTGAGGCGCTCACAATAATTTTTATTTCAATGTTTTCCATGTCATTATTTGAATGGTTCAAGGTATAAGGCTTCAAGCTATTAATAAGAGGTTTGTTGTACCACTGGCTTTCTTAACATCATCATCAAGTATATCACTATTATATCCAGGGTCTTCATATATTTATAATCATCATCATAGGTGCAAGGGCATTAACTCAACATTATGGGCTCCATCATTTCAAGAGGATGTAATGAGCTTGTGGCTTCAACATCATTATGTCAATGACTTCAAAACATTTCCTATCAACAAATGACCACAAGGAATGTCCAAGGATGCATATCATCACAAAGGGTGTATATGCCAAGCTCCATCATGTGCAAGGGTGTAAGGACACTTGTAAGGGCATCTCAACCATGTGTAGGTTTCCAAGACCCAAATATTTGTCTTTGTCATTATGTCTTCATGGTCGAAGTTACCACAAGCAATGGGGTCATCATATATCATGTCCAAGATCCTTAAAGGACACCCTTGTCATAACAAGAAGGCTTCTTCAACAAGGTTACATACATGTAAGAATGTAAGGGTATCATCGTCAAGGTGGCAAGCTTGTGGGCCTACACCATGTTGATGTAATTGTAACTTCGGAATGTATTTCACCTATGTATATTGTACTCCTATAGAGATGTTATTATTCCTCTATACGGAAGTGTCGTCATTTGTATTGATAAGTGTCGCAAGTGTCGCAACTTGCAAGTGATGGGTTATTAGACCACCAAGTGTGGGGTCGGCCCTGATTAGTATAACCATGGGTTATTAGATTGAGTTAGACAAGTCGGCCCTGCTAGGTTATTAGGCAAGTCAGGTCATGTATAAATAGAGTGCGGGAGGCACTCTATTTGATCATCTCATTATTCACTTCTACACTACTTGGAAAGTGGCGCACTAGTGGAGGAGGAGGTTCAGCTGCTAGGAGGACTATCTCTATGTACTTTGGTTGTATCATTGCTCTTTCTATCTCTGAGGAAGTTGTGGGGTTTTTCACCTTTATGGTTTTCCCCAGTTAAACTCTGTGTGTCTATTGTCTCATGTGATTACTTGGTGTGATTGATATGCATTGCTATGCTTGATATGCTGTACATATTATTCTCTCAGTAAAGATCCTAGAGTATGTTGAATTAATGCTCAAAAATTAACACACCACATTATAGGTGGGTTCCAAGAACCAAACAACCATGTACAAGGATATCATCAACATGGATAAGACCATACTATGTGTGTGGGTCCCAAAACTTTCTCATGCAAGAGAAAGTTTTGGGACCATGTTTGATACGCCCAAAGAGCCAAATAGAGCATGATATACTAGTTTGACCTACTAGCATTAATTGTGCGCTAGAGAATGGTTTTCAAAGTTTTTTTTACTGCTTCAACTTGGCCATTTTCCTACGGGTGGAAAGGAGACGAGTGCTCCTGTCTAAATCCTAGCATAGTAGTCAACACTGCCATCATATTATTTTTAAAATGTCTACCGTGATCTGTAACAATCATTAGAGGAAATTTGAGGTCTAAAATGGGCCTCCTAAGGAAAATAATAAAATAAGAGTTAAAATAATATTTATTAATTTTAGAGGAAGAAAGAAAAAAACTACTTTTTTTTGTTTGCATTTTCAACATATCTCCCTGTGTTTTTACTCAAATTTGAGCGGGAGCACTAGTTGTATGCGGAATTAAATTATGCATCCAACGAGTACCCACACTGCATACTTTTAATAGACCCCGTTGCCCCAAAAACAAGAAATACCTGAAAAAATGTGATGATGATGTCATCATCACATTTTTTCAGGTATTTCTTGTTTCTGGGATAGCAAGGTTCGTCAAAAGTATGCAGTGTGGGTACTCGTTGGATGCGTAATTTAATTCTGCATCCAACGAGTGCTCCCACTCGAAATGTGAGTAAAAACACAGGGAGATATGTTGAAAATACGAACACAAAAAGTAATTTTTTTATGACAAATATCTCAAGTCAACCATTATGGTTGACTCATTTTATTGAAATTCTATTGGTTCTTGAATTCCAACTCATCAAGAACTTATGGTTGGCTCGTTTTCTTATAAGGCCCATTTTAGACCCCAAATTTCCTCTAATGTTCTTTAGGGATACCAAACCTAACAATAATATGATTGAATATGAAATAGGCTGCAGTTTCACCATCTACCTTCACAGTAGGCATTGCCTCTGCCCACTTAGTAAAGTAATCTACAACAAAAATAATGTACCGATGCCCCCAGCAAAAACTAGATTGCATGTCATATAATCAACCCCCCACTTAGTGAAGGGGCCCACTACGATAATGGGGAATAAGGGAGCAGGATGTGCTCACATATTTTTGGTGAAAAGATGACACAGGTGACAACGTTTAACAGCTTCCACACAATCCTTGAAGATGGTGGGCCAAAAATAACCAGCACGTAGAATTTTTTGACTTGTTTCCAACCCAGAAAGATGAACCCCACATACTCCACTGTGGGCATCATTCAGAACAAACTCAACCTCTTCAAGAGTTAGGAAATGATGCAAGATGGAATCAACCCATCGTCTATACAAAGTATCATAAATTATGAGGTAATTCTTAGTGTTATTTTGAAGTCTTCGTTGCTCTTCTCTTGAAAAAGCTGGTGGACACTTCAAAGTCTGGAGATAAATCAAAATATCCCCATACCACAGATTAGAGGTAGAAATGAGGAATATGTGTTCATCATGGAATTACTCCTGATGAACACATCTTCTAACTTAAAATCCTCACCAGTAGGAAACTCAAAAATGAGCTCGGCCAATACTAAAGACTTTTTAGATTTAACAGACTAAAAAGTGAGATCAAACTCCTGAAGGATAACAATCCATTTATTAAATTTCCCCCCGATTATACATTGGGTTAAAACGTACTGAAACATATTGACATTTGCAATGACCGTAGTGGTTCGCAATAAAGTATAATGGTGAAGCCTCTGAACAACGTAAACAGTTGCAAGTGCCAATTTCTCAACATGAGAATACTTGAGTTCAGGTGTTACCAAAACATGACTGAGATAATAGATGACGTGCTCCTGGAGCTGAACATCCTCCTGAATGAGAACTATGCCCACTGTAGAATCGGATGCAACCAGATATAATATAAAGTCTCGAGTATAATCTGGGGGACTCAACAAGAGGGCTGATAATAATGATTTTTTCAAAGCCTCAAACGAGTTTTGAGCAGCCTCGTCCCATAAAATGTCTTAGGAATTTGTACATGCCATCCATACTTTGAAGTTGTCGAATGTTGCAAGGAGGAGGCAATTTGATGATAGCCTCAACTTTCAATGGATCGACCATAATCCCTTTGATAGACACAATGAAACCTAGAAGTCGTCCAAACTCGACGCAGAACACACATTTATGAGCATTCAATCGAATCTTGTAGTGTCTACATTGTTCAAACATAAGTCGTAACTGGTCTGGATGATCTCGTTTCTTTTGAGATCATGCAGGGAGATCATCCAGGTACGATTCAACTATATGTTTCATATCATGGAAAGCAAATTCATTGCTCCCTAGAAGGTAGCACCAACATTCTTTAAACCAAAAGGCATATTCCTATAGGAAAAGCTAGCCCAAGGACAGATAAAAGCAATCTTGTGTTGATCTTTGGGTTTTATTTGAATCTGATTATATCTTGAAAATCCGTCCATGAAAGAATATATTTCGTTACCCGCACGCGCATCTACGATATGATCAATGAACGGCGTGGGGTAATTATCTTTAGGACATGCTTTATTGAGATCCCTAAAATTGGTGCAAACACAAATAGTACCTTGCTTTTTATCAACCAGAACTGGATTATAAACCCATTCTGTTATTGCAATAGGATAGATAATCCTGACTTTCAAGAGCTTTTCAACCTCAGCTTTGATGGCTGCAGCTTTCCGTGGGTTAACTGGACAAAGCTTTTGTCGAACTAGCTTCACATTCGGATATGTCTTAATCTTGTATTCAACTATAGACAGGTCGATGTTTGGAATCTACTCATATGACCAAGTGAATACATCGCGAAATTCTTTAAAGAGATCGGTATATATGCAAACTTCTTCAGGAGAACAACTTGCACCGATGAATATATTTTCCACGATATCAAGTTTTATGGAGATATTGATCGGGATTGTTTCCGATATATTAGCCATATTTCCTTCAGCGAAAAATTCCATGTTTCACTAAAGGATTAACAGGTTGATCAACATCCCCACTAAGTCTCAAGCGAAACTCCTCATTCTCAATTATATCTAACTCTGGAAGGAAATAGGATCTATGATGCATATGTTCCCAGGGGTAATTACTTCCTACCTTTGCTTCCAGAATGGCTTCATCCGAAGGAAAAACCGTGCCTAAACAATCGAAAGAATGAGGGGAGTCTACTTCCCATGCAAGTGCATAATCAACATCTAACGACTCGGATATTGAAGGAGTCGATATGAGATCTATGGTAGATTCTTGTAATGCTTGATAAGCAACTTCTGCCATAGATCAGGGCACCATTGGCTCATTTTGAGTAGGTAAGATCCAAGGATCAGTTCTATTAGATATTGTGAAGACATCCTTAGATACTAAACCGTTGTTTCGAGTACTTTTTGAACCAATATAACTCAGAGGAGCAGGAAAATAAAAAGTGCCCATAAGAGAAGAATATAAACCTACTCCCAAACTCTCGCTCGGTGGACGTGCCTGATCAATCATCGGGATATTTGATTTCGAAGAGGTTGTGTTAATTTTCTGGGTGAAGGAAAGTTGATCAACTATGATGATTCTTCCTTCGTGAAGAAACATCAAGACACGGAAAAAACAGACGATGGAATAGCTTGAGTCGCATACAGTAGACTCCTTCCTAACAACAGATTGTAGTCAAGAGGAGCATCAACAACCTCAACTTCTACTGACATCACTTTTCCTGCTAACTGGATTTCGAAGGAGGGTAAAATCCCATGCAAATGGAAAGATCTTCCATCAAAAGCAGTAAGCAGTGTAATTGAAGGGACTAACTCAGGGGAGCCTAAAGCTCTCCAACAAGAAATAACCATTACACACATAGATGCACCTTCATCCACCATCGTTCATCCAATGGTTTTAGATCCATTGACTACATCAATTTGGAAGGCTAAGTGATATGACAACCATCGCCAACAAACTTGATGAATCAAGACTTCCTATTGCTTCTAGAAGTGCATTATGTTGCAAAGGGAAACTTTGCAAAACATCTAAATTTGACATGGCACATGGGGTTTGGGATAAGTCTTCCACAACATAATAGTTGGGGGAAGCCCTCGCGTTGGGATTGTGTGATGCCCGCTTATCGACACCTTTTGGTATCTTAGGCATAAGGTCAACAGGCCTCTCAATGTGAAGAGGAGCAGACACCTCAGCAATCTCTTTGTCTTTTTGCGACGATTCTGGGGTATAGTTTCTTGCTCTGGTCTGCAATAAAGTTTCTGAGTGAATCATGTTGATATATGATTGATCAGATGATGTAGTTCCTTGGCTGCCCCCAGCACTAGAGCCACCAGAAGCCATGTTTTGTCCCTTGGGAAAATGATCCTTTAGGATGGCGGGTTTCTTTTGTTGTAGTAGCTTTTGGGCTTCATCAATTAAGGGGCATTGATGATTCAAGTGGTATTCCTTGCAAAGCTTACAAGGAAACGTTACTTTCTTCTTTTCTTTCTTACCCACCTCAGCATTATCAGTGGTCTTGGGCTTATTTTGATTACCCTCCCCCTTCTTGCCCTTGTTTTTCTTTCCAACAGGTTGCTAAGCACCCTTTTGGTTGGACTGCACATTGTGTACAGTAGTCGTTTTAGAAGGGGAGGTGGAAACTATAGTTGCATCCGTTGCAGAATGCTTTATAGATAGCTCTTGGAATTACTTGGCCAAAGCTTCTACAATCGATGAGTCAACTGAACCAACAATGCCATCAACATGCGGTCCAAGCTTAAGTTTGACAGGATCAGTAGTTGACATCGACACATCAGGAATAATTTCATACAGGATCCCGGACTGAAAGTAAATCAAGTCTAATTGTTGGGCCCTCAAGATGGCTTCTCCCTCTGAAGTAGTCCCTGAAGTAGATGTTAATGTTATTGTAACTGTAGAAGATATTCACTTGTATTTTATATTGTATTTATTATTGTATTTTATATGTACATCCGACGGAGATGTTTATTCCTCCGGTCGAAGAATTCATTATTGTATTTGGGTCATGTAAAGTCATTGAGGTAAACCCTCCCATGTAAGTTGGGGCATTAGTTCCCCTAGAGTCATTTGTATTGGGGTTTTTAAGTCCCCTAAAGGAGTCGACCCAGACAAATTTAGTTGAGGCTGACTTGTAGAGTGGTAAAGGTAAAGTCAAAGTTAAAGTATAAATAGAGAGCTAGGATCTCCATTTATTCATTCACTCACTCACACTCAATTCGCATTAGTGAGAGAGAGGAGAAGTTTGCACAAGTGGAGAAGAGAGAAGCTGTTGAAGACCATCTCTATTTTTGGGTTTTACTTTTGTGACATTGTATTGGTGATCATTCTATCTCTGAGGAAGTTGCAGGGTTTTCTCCTTATGGTTTCCCCAAGGAAAATTCTTGTGTCTCTTGTGTTTATGTTGTTCTTGTTATTCTCTCAGTAAAATCCTAGATAACTATTGATTAAAAGTTGAAAATCTAACATGATATCAGAGCTAACCTGAGAAGAAGACACTGTGCAGCTGCAGAAGCTAGGGCTTCTTAATTTTTGGACTTCTCTCCACAGATCATCAACAAAAAGAGGCTAGGCTAACTGACCTAAGAAGGGTGCATCTTCCTATCGAAGCTGAAAGTGATTCTGAGCATTTTCATTTTTTGGCCCATCACTACTGCCGAAAATTAGGGCTTTTCATAGAAGTGGAATTTTGGGGTGCTATCAGCATAGGGAAGTGTGCCTCATCAAAATCAAAATTTAGAGACCAAGATCAAAGTTTCTGGTTGGGTAAAACTCCTGGGAAGTCAAACCCTAGTTTGACTCTAGACCAAAAAAACCAAAAAAACCAAAAAAGACCAGAAATTGTAGATCAGAATTTCACAAGTCAATTTTCAGGGGTCAATTTTTGGAATCTTCAGAAACTAAGTGTACCATCCTACTCGCCTTAGTCAAGTACATCTTTCTATCCATACAGAAGTTTCAAATTCCAAGTTTGAAATTTTAGGGTTTCTATGACAAACCGTAACCAGCTCTAGAACTAGTTTCAGCAAATCAAGTGGTAAGACCCAAAAAAATTTCTATTTCCATTTAAAGTACTCATTAAATATGTCTCACCACACCAAGCTTGAGGATAATCTTGAAGGGGCTGATAACTTCGGAACATGGAAGTATGGATTACACTAGTCCTTGAAGAGAATGAATTGGACACATATGTAAATGAAGAAGTTCTAGTTCCAGAGGGAGATGAGGCTAAATCATTACATAAGAAGAACTTGGTCAAGGCCAAGAGGATCATTGTTGATTCTATTAAGGATCACCTCATCCCACATGTGTCTTCCTTAAATACACCTAAAGAGATGTTTGATTCCTTGACCAAGCTATTTGAAGGGAAGAATATAAATCAGAAGATGACCTTGCGAAACCAGTTGAAGAATGTGAAGATACAAAATGTAGAGACCATGCAGTCCTACTTTACAAGGGTCTCCCAAATCAAGGAGCAACTTGAAGCTGTGGGAGAAAATGTAGAAAATGGAGAAATTGTGATGACCACCTTGAATGGTCTCCCTAGATCATGGGATTCCTTCATTCAAGGGATTTGTGCTAGAAAGAAGTTAATCACATTCAGTAGGTCATGGGAGGAATGCTCACAAGAAGAAGCTTGACTTGTAGCTCGAGAAGAAAAGATGGGAGCAAACGACGATCAAGCTTTCACAGTACACTCCAAGAGGAATAAAAACAAGAGGGAGCACCACCACAGCAAGAAGGAGAGACACCACCATAATCAAAGCAACCACCCTAATACAATCAAGAAATATCTATCCAACATTAGATGCTATACATGTGATGAGAAGGGACACTATTCCAAAGATTGTCCCAAAAACAGAAGTGGCTCCAACAAGAAGAACACCAACAAGAAAAGGCACCATGCACACACTGTAGAAGATGATGAACCTCCAAGGAAGAGATCCAGAGAAGAAAGTGATGAATCTTCAAGTGATGAAGAGTATGTCCTGATATCAGCACTCACGGGCACTGTCACAAATGGAAGCAATGATTGGCTTATAGATAGTGGGGATTCCAAGCATATGACAGGATATAAAGAATCCTTCATGAACCTGTTTGAACATGAGTCACCTCACAAGGTGAAACTTGGGGATGACTACCAATATACTATAAAAGGAAGTAGAGAATCTTCTTACAAGCTAGAATCTGTCCAGTCTCTGAAGATGAAGTATTTCCTATATGTTCCAGGACTCAAGAAGAAACTTCTCTCCATATCGGCATTGGATGCAAAAGGTATGAGGGTCGCATTTGTTGATGGACAAGAACTAATGTGGCCAAAGGGAAAAACCATAGATGATGCAGTTGTGATTGGAGAGCAAGAGGGAGGTTTGTACAAATTGAAGGGCCAACATGAACAAGACTTAGTCCATGACTCCATGGAGCCAAGTGAACTATGGCATAGAAGGCTTGCACATGTGCACTATAGAGCACTACCCATTGCAAGCAAAGTGGTTGAAGGACTTCCAATCGAAGCATGAAGGCGTCTGCAAAGGATGTGAAAAGAAAAAGAACCAGAGAAGAAGAAAGAGATGATTCTTCAAGTGATGAAGACTATGTATTATGATGAACAAATATCAAGAGGGAGCACACTGTCAGAGACTCCAGTAGTTCCCGCAAGGAAGCAAAGATCAAGAGGGAGTCCACCCAACAACCAAACAAAGATAAGTATTTGGATTTATTGTATATCTAATTATTTGAATGATATTGTTTAGTCATGTACACAATTATGTTCCTAGAGTTAGGATGTGTATTATGCATATTAGGATATTTTCATTAATGAACATTATACTACTAATATGCATGTGATAGGTAAGTGGCCTAAGGTACTGTACAACATTCCATTGCTAGTTATCTAGAATGAAACCTTTTTGCTGACATGTTGGGAGTAGTGCACACTCTTAACAATGTTCTGGTAGAGATGGAGGCATCTAGAAAGTTCCAGGATATGGATGAATGTTGTATTGAAGCATTGGCTAAGATAATTGCATGACTGTATGACCTATGTCTTTATGCGTGAGAATTTGTTTTGAAAAATATGAGATGTTTCTAATCATGCAATTGAACTTGTGTTATAGGAAATATCATGTACCATCACCTACAAGAGAGATTTGTTTTAAAGAACGGACAATGAAGACAGCACGATGGAAGAACCACAAGAACCTATAGATCCACCCTGTGAGAAGAACTCTCACAAGAGGAAGCCAACATTTGTACGAGAGGCAATTCAAGATGCAGAGAAGTATGGCACTCCAGAGGGGATGCACAGAGAAAGAAAGAGACCTAGTCCATACTCTAGTTATGTAGCCCTGTTGTGTGACATCATTGACAAAGAACCTTCCAACTATGAGTAAGCAGCAGAGAATAAAGAATGGAAGAATGCCATGATCGAGGAGTCTCAGTTGATCATGAAGAATGATGTCCAAGATGTAGTACTGAGACCAGAAGGGAAGTCTGTTGTGACTTCCAAGTGGATGTACAAGATATATCATGCTGCATATGGAAGCATAGAGAAACACAAGGCAAGATTTGTAGCACGTGGCTTCTCCCAGAAGGAAGGCATAGATTATGAGGAGACATTTTCACCTGTATCCAAATACACTTCCATCAAAACAATACTTGCATTGGCTGCAGTGATGAAATGGAAGGTACACCAGATGGATGTCAAGACATCTTTCTTGAATGGTGTAGTAGAGGAGGAAGTGTATGTGGAGCAGCCACTCGGATTTGAGACATGTGACAGGCAGACTCATGTGTGCAAATTGAAGAAAGCCTTGTACGGATTGAAACAGGCACCCAAGACGTGGTACGACAGGATGGATAGTTTCCTGATGAGCTTGGGATTTACCAAGAGTAAAGAAGATTCCAACCTTTACTACAAGGTTGAAGTGGGAAATCCAGTGATACTTCTACTTTACGTAGATGACCTATTTGTGACTGGAGAGGATGGGCTCGTTGCAGATACGAAGAGGAAAATTTCCGCAAAGTTCGATGAAAGAACCGGGGATGATGCATTATTTCCTAAGCATGGAGGTGTGGCAGAATCCGGATGGGATATTCCTTGGACAAGGGAAGTATGCAATAGAGATTCTAAAGAGATTCAAAATGATGGACTGCAAGGCAATGGTCACACCCATGGCATCAAACTTGAAGCTACTTTGTGATGCTTCATCGAAGTCAATTGATGCCACGATGTATCGTCAGATGATTGGGTCATTGATGTACATGACGAACATGAGACCAGACATATTCTTTGTTGTGAACACTTTGAGCCAGTTCCTGATGGATCCAATACAAGTTCACCTAGTTGTTGCAAAGCATATATTGAGGTACTTGAAGGGTACTGTGGATTATGGGCTCAGATATGACACGAATCAAAAGGTTAACCTGCAGGGTTATGTTGATTCGGATTGGGCAGGCATTGTTGCATATAGGAAGAGTACTTCGGGGTGTTGCTTCAGTATGGGATTAGGTGTGATCTCCTAGTTTAGCAGGAAACAGTCCTGCGTGGCACTGAGTACAATCAAAGCAGAGTATGTCACAGCTTGTTCGGATAGTTGTGAGGAAGTATGGTTGAGGAAGCTATTGTCTGATTTGTTTGATCTCCAGTTAGAGGTGACTTGTATATTCTGTGACAAGCAGAGTTGTGTGAAGTTGTCCGAGAACCCAGTGTTCCACGACAAGTCGAATCACATTGAGATCAAGTATCACTATATCAGGGATATGGTGCAAAGAGGAGCAGTGAAGCTCCAGTATGTTGCGACGGACGAGCAAATAGCCAATGTGTTGACCAAGCCACTAGCCAAATTGAAGTTAGAGTACTTCAGAGAGAAGCTTTGTGTTCTTCAGATTGAGATTCCTTCCAAGGGGAAGTGATGAGTCCGAAAGACGCAGATGCACATGAGCCTTTCCGACATGGTGGTAGGTTGTTCCTCCCATGTGCGTTGATGTAAGTGTTGTGCCTTTCTGACATGGTGGTAGGTTGGTCCTCCCATGTGCGTTGATGTAAGTGTTGAGCCTTTCCGACATGGTGGTAGTTTGGTCCTCCCATGTGCATTGATGTAAGTGTTGTGTCTTTCCTACATGGTTGTAGGTTGGTCCTCCCATGTGAGTTGATGTAAGTGCTGAGCCTTTCCCAAATGGTGGTAGGTCGGTGCTCCCATGTCGGTTGATGTAAGTTATGTGTGATGTGCATCTGGGCTGTGCTCCGTGTGACGATGAGATGATCTGAAGACAATGAGGTGATAGTAGGAGATGCAGGTATTTGCAGAGGCAATGCAATGATTGGTCCTGGGATGTACCTACTTGATGGCTTGCTCACAGAGATGATGAATACCTACATGAGGGCTAGGCCTACATCCAACATGAAAAAGGGTTGGCTCTATAGAACTTCCTAGGACGAGTATAAATGAGAGATAGCACCAATCAATGGTCGACATGACGAGGATTGCAGCAGCAGTGATGAAGACGATCCAATGTTGATGATGATGTTCCAACATTGTTGATCCAACGACGAAGACTTGTGTCCATATGTGTTGATGACTGTTTCAAGAGAATACCTTCCTAGTTAAAAGGGAGTGTTAATGTTATTGTAACCACGGAAGATATTCACTTGTATTTTATATTGTATTGTATTTGTACCTCTGACGAAGATGTTTATTCCTCTAGTCGGAGAAGTCATTATTGTATTTTGCTCATGTAAAGTCATTGAGGTAAACCCTCCTATGTAAGTCGGGGCATTAGTTCCCCTAGAGTCATTTGTATTGGGGTTTTTAAGTCCCCTAAAGGAGTCGGCCCAGTCAACTTTAGTTGAGGCCGACTTGTCAAGTGGTAAAGGTAAAGTGAAAGGTAAAGTATAAATAGAGAGCTAGGCTCTCCATTTATTCATTCACTAATCACACTCAATTCACATTAGTGAGAGAGAGGAGAAGTTCGCACAAGTGGAGAAGAGAGAAGTTGCTGAAGACCATCTCTATTTTTGGGTTTCACTTTTGTGACATTGTATTGGTGATCATTCTACCTCTGAGGAAGTTGCGGGGTTTTCTCCTTTATGGTTTCCCTGAGGAAAATTCTTGTGTATCTTGTGTTTATGTTGTGCTTGTTCTTCTCTCAATAAGATCCTAGATAACTATTGATTAAAAGTTGAAAATCTAACAGTAGAAACATCTTTAGAGATGTAAGGTAGGAGTGATTTCAAAAACCACTCTAATAAGGACTACAAGGGAATCTCAGCCTTGATCATCATTTTCCTCCTTCTTCACTCCTGAATGTGATCAAAAATGTGAGTGGCCTTGTTTTGCCTAAATGTAGACAAAATATCCATGCCGACATCATACCGCATAGGAAGTTCAAAATGGTTTAAAAATACTGTCGCTAAATCGTAAAAACAATGATAAGCAACATATGGCAATTCAATATACCATTTGGTTGCTACACCGGTTAAGGTTCTTTGAAAAAGTCTCAATCGTATAGAATCGTCATTCAGCGAGTTGGAAATGAAAAGTAGTGATGTGGTCGTCGAGATCTTCTCCAGTCTTACCTTCAAACTTTGGAATGGGAGGCCAAGTCGGGTTGTGGTGGATCGGATTGTTCATGAGCTTCAAAAGGTCTAGCAAGTTTAAAGTTGCCATAAATGGTAACTGAGGTCTAGCTGACAGTAAATGTGTTTGGGGAGGTGGATAAGGAAATTTTCCTGAGCCATATCCCTCATAAGGTTGGTTGGGGTTCCCCCCAACCATCTGTTGTGAAGTGAAAACATTTTGAAAAGAGCTCCATACATAAGCAAGTGGATTACTCCCTTGAGTCCCACTCCACTGTGGTCGAGTATAACTAGCTCCAACTAAAAAAGTAGTTGAAGTGGAAGTAGTACTACCTCTTCCACCGAAGAGTGAAAAAGGAGCACTCCCTACAGGCACATTCGAAGTTTGTACATTAATTGGTTGAAAAATATAACCTGCAAAGGGATTTGAACTCATAAATGGTGTAGTGGAATGAACAAGAACGAAGCCTAAAAAAGGTGCATAGGGATGAATATGTCCTGCATGCCAAGGGAATCCATGGAAAAAACGATCCGAACTAGGAGGCCCAGTCTGGAATTTTTTAACGAAAGGGATGATGTGAACGGTACTATAGGTATCCCAGTAAAAGGTAGGCTAGACGAGCCAATGCTGGATACAAAAGGTATAAAAGTTGAAGCAATTTGAGTGCTAGATGACCCTAAGGATAATGAACTAAAGTTCAAAGATGTGATTGGAGCAGAAGCTAATTGCAATCAACTAGGTACCTAAATGCTAACATGTGGGGGAGAGAACCCTCCAGACACGATAGCAGAAATGGGAGTGTAGACATTTCCCGAACCTTCCTATGTGTTATCCATGATAAAACCAGATGTAAACCTATAAACACTTAACTCGGGTTGAACTAAAGAAGCTCATTGCACTAACATCGGATCGTAGGGTCCAATCAAGGGTGGGTTAAAGAGTATTACAAAGCCTTCAGCTTGCAAGTCTTCAACCTCAGTTGTGTGTGAAACCAATGATGTTTGAGTGATAATATAAGGTTCCCTAGGAGGATCATTTGTTCCAGTTGGATCAAAAGAGCCACTCATGTTTATTCGTAGCCGCTGAGGTCGCGGTGGATGCTCCATAGTGAGTGGAGGAAGATTTTGCAACCTCCTAGATATACGGAGAGGATGATCCTCCCTAGCTAAAATTTTATTTAAATAACAACCTAGGGCCAACTAAAACATGAGTAATCAAAAAACACACCATTAAAACATATTAAGTGACCCAAACCAAGAAAGCAGATGACCTTCCAAAGGAGTGAAAGGGATGATGAGGGCCCAGAACAAACCAGTGAAGGGATGAAGAACAATTATCCGGGGTACACAATACAGACACGATGGGGCCAAGCGTTTGAATCACCAACCGCCTTCCCAAAGAACTGTAAGGTATTTCCTCCCGAATATATCCTAGGTGCAATGGAAATATCCTTCCATTGTCACCCATGTAGAGTCCTAAAGGTCCAGATACTAAGGCTACCAACTTTATAGAAAGGGTCTGGGGGACAGTCACAGGTCGAATCAATGCGCATGGGCAGGGTAACAAGGTCTGAAACTCAGAAGCACCAAAGGGACTAATGAATCCCTGTATGCACGCCAATCCTGGTAGATGATCAATTGAATATCAGAGGGGTATCTCCTCTACTCAACCTCGCGTGACCTCGTGCTTGACTCGGGTGTTAGTGGAGCTTCCCGGTTCACCTTCTACAAAGGTGGATTTACCTTAAGATTGGCCACTATGTATGAATTTAACTGCTTTGGATAGTTTAAGACACCCTAATCCAAAACACTAACCTAAACTAGTTGGTGATAGAACCTTAAAAGAAAAGTTACTAATTCATTTTAAGTTAATAGTTCTTCTTAAGGATGTTATATAGTCAGAAGGTAGTGGTTGTGTGCATAGTGATGTTACAATTGAAATGTAAGAGCAACATGATAAGTGTGTAATGAAATTGTACAATGATGTTTTCACTTCTTTTACTTTTTCTTTTTGAAATCAAAGAACTGATAATGCAAACCTAATGAAGTAAAAAAATTATTTTCTTTTTCAAAAATAAAGTTATGCAAATGCAACTACTTTTGAAAAAATTGTCTACAATGCTTGCTAAGGAAACTACTTGTTTTTTTGAATTTTCCTTTTAAACATGAAAATAAAAACTAACTATAAACAAGCATAACACACCCAAATGACAAGGGTATAAGATTATGCACTTAAGCTTACAAGATCATAACTCTAACCCTCTCAGAACTCTGAAAACAACATGTTTGACTAAACAATCCAAACAAAGATTTGAATTCACTAATTTTGGTATAAAACACTTTGGTTAAGGAACTGAAAGATAATAAATATGTCCAACAATGAACCTTTCAGGGTCACATACAACCCTAAGACAGACCAACAACCAATGAAGGTCAACCAAAGCATCCACTAACCAAGCACTCAAACATGCAAGACCAATATACAAACCCTAACAAGCTTCAAAGTCAATAAGGAGGTTAAAGAAGAAGCCAAACTTGAACACAGACAATAAAGTGACTGTACATACCTTTTAAAGAGAAATGACGCCACAATCAATACAAGCAAAACTCTAAAAATCCAACCCTAGTAGGAAAATCAAAACCTACAGGATTACCCACGACTATGCTGACAACAACAGGCGAGTCACTCGCAGGTGTAAAACGTTCCACACACGGGTAACAAGGGATCTCACGACTATAAGTACAAACAACTCATGAATAAATAGAGAGCTAGGCTCTCCATTTATTCATTCACTAGTCACACTCAATTCACATTAGTGAGAGAGAGGAGAAGTTCGCACAAGTGGAGAAGAGAGAAGTTGCTGAAGACCATCTCTATTTTTGGGTTTCACTTTTGTGACATTGTATTGGTGATCATTCTACCTCTGAGGAAGTTGCGGGGTTTTCTCCTTTATGGTTTCCCTGAGGAAAATTCTTGTGTATCTTGTGTTTATGTTGTGCTTGTTCTTCTCTCAATAAGATCCTAGATAACTATTGATTAAAAGTTGAAAATCTAACAGTAGAAACATCTTTAGAGATGTAAGGTAGGAGTGATTTCAAAAACCACTCTAATAAGGACTACAAGGGAATCTCAGCCTTGATCATCATTTTCCTCCTTCTTCACTCCTGAATGTGATCAAAAATGTGAGTGGCCTTGTTTTGCCTAAATGTAGACAAAATATCCATGCCGACATCATACTGCATAGGAAGTTCAAAATGGTTTAAAAATACTGTCGCTAAATCGTAAAAACAATGATAAGCAACATATGGCAATTCAATATACCATTTGGTTGCTACACCGGTTAAGGTTCTTTGAAAAAGTCTCAATCGTATAGAATCGTCATTCAGCAAGTTGGAAATGAAAAGTAGTGATGTGGTCGTCGAGATCTTCTCCAGTCTTACCTTCAAACTTTGGAATGGGAGGCCAAGTCGGGTTGTGGTGGATCGGATTGTTCATGAGCTTCAAAAGGTCTAGCAAGTTTAAAGTTGCCATAAATGGTAACTGAGGTCTAGCTGACAGTAAATGTGTTTGGGGAGGTGGATAAGGAAATTTTCCTGAGCCATATCCCTCATAAGGTTGGTTGGGGTTCCCCCCAACCATCTGTTGTGAAGTGAAAACATTTTGAAAAGAGCTCCATACATAAGCAAGTGGATTACTCCCTTGAGTCCCACTCCACTGTGGTCGAGTATAACTAGCTCCAACTAAAAAAGTAGTTGAAGTGGAAGTAGTACTACCTCTTCCACCGAAGAGTGAAAAAGGAGCACTCCCTACAGGCACATTCGAAGTTTGTACATTAATTGGTTGAAAAATATAACCTGCAAAGGGATTTGAACTCATAAATGGTGTAGTGGAATGAACAAGAACGAAGCCTAAAAAAGGTGCATAGGGATGAATATGTCCTGCATGCCAAGGGAATCCATGGAAAAAACGATCCGAAATAGTAGGCCCAGTCTGGAATTTTTTAACGAAAGGGATGATGTGAACGGTACTATAGGTATCCCAGTAAAAGGTAGGCTAGACGAGCCAATGCTGGATACAAAAGGTATAAAAGTTGAAGCAATTTGAGTGCTAGATGACCCTAAGGATAATGTACTAAAGTTCAAAGATGTGATTGGAGCAGAAGTTAATTGCAATCAACTAGGTACCTAAATGCTAACATGTGGGGGAGAGAACCCTCCAGACACGATAGCAGAAATGGGAGTGTAGAAATTTCCCGAACCTTCCTATGTGTTATCCATGATAAAACCAGATGTAAACCTATAAACACTTAACTCGGGTTGAACTAAAGAAGCTCATTGCACTAACATCGGATCGTAGGGTCCAGTCAAGGGTGGGTTAAAGAGTATTACAAAGCCTTCAGCTTGCAAGTCTTCAACCTCAGTTGTGTGTGAAACCAATGATGTTTGAGTGATAATATAAGGTTCCCTAGGAGGATCATTTGTTCCAGTTGGATCAAAAGAGCCACTCATGTTTATTCGTAGCCGCTGAGGTCGCGGTGGATGCTCCATAGTGAGTGGAGGAAGATTTTGCAACCTCCTAGATATACGGAGAGGATGATCCTCCCTAGCTAAAATTTTATTTAAATAACAACCTAGGGCCAACTAAAACATGAGTAATCAAAAAACACACCATTAAAACATATTAAGTGACCCAAACCAAGAAAGCAGATGACCTTCCAAAGGAGTGAAAGGGATGATGAGGGCCCAGAACAAACCAGTGAAGGGATGAAGAACAATTATCCGGGGTACATAATACAGACACGATGGGGCCAAGCGTTTGAATCACCAACCGCCTTCCCAAAGAACTATAAGGTATTTCCTCCCGAATATATCCTAGGTGCAATGGAAATATCCTTCCATTGTCACCCATGTAGAGTCCTAAAGGTCCAGATACTAAGGCTACCAACTTTATAGAAAGGGTCTGGGGGACAGTCACAGGTCGAATCAATGCGCATGGGCAGGGTAACAAGGTCTGAAACTCAAAAGCACCAAAGGGACTAATGAATCCCTGTATGCACGCCAATCCTAGTAGATGATCAATTGAATATCAGAGGGGTATCTCCTCTACTCAACCTCGCGTGACCTCGTGCTTGACTCGGGTGTTAGTGGAGCTTCCCGGTTCACCTTCTACAAAGGTGGATTTACCTTAAGATTGGCCACTATGTATGAATTTAACTGCTTTGGATAGTTTAAGACACCCTAATCCAAAACACTAACCTAAACTAGTTGGTGATAGAACCTTAAAAGAAAAGTTACTAATTCATTTTAAGTTAATAGTTCTTCTTAAGGATGTTATATAGTCAGAAGGTAGTGGTTGTGTGCATAGTGATGTTACAATTGAAATGTAAGAGCAACATGATAAGTGTGTAATGAAATTGTACAATGATGTTTTCACTTCTTTTACTTTTTCTTTTTGAAATCAAAGAACTGATAATGCAAACCTAATGAAGTAAAAAAATTATTTTCTTTTTCAAAAATAAAGTTATGCAAATGCAACTACTTTTGAAAAAATTGTCTACAATGCTTGCTAAGGAAACTACTTGTTTTTTTGAATTTTCCTTTTAAACATGAAAATAAAAACTAACTATAAACAAGCATAACACACCCAAATGACAAGGGTATAAGATTATGCACTTAAGCTTACAAGATCATAACTCTAACCCTCTCAGAACTCTGAAAACAACATGTTTGACTAAACAATCCAAACAAAGATTTGAATTCACTAATTTTGGTATAAAACACTTTGGTTAAGGAACTGAAAGATAATAAATATGTCCAACAACGAACCTTTCAGGGTCACATACAACCCTAAGACAGACCAACAACCAATGAAGGTCAACCAAAGCATCCACTAACCAAGCACTCAAACATGCAATACCAATATACAAACCCTAACAAGCTTCAAAGTCAATAAGGAGGTTAAAGAAGAAGCCAAACTTGAACACAGACAATAAAGTGACTGTACATACCTTTTAAAGAGAAATGACGCCACAATCAATACAGGCAAAACTCTAAAAATCCAACCCTAGTAGGAAAATCAAAACCTACAGGATTACCCACGACTATGCTGACAACAACAGGCGAGTCACTCGCAGGTGTAAAACGTTCCACACACGGGTAACAAGGGATCTCACGACTATAAGTACAAACAACTCATGGGTTTGTCTCAAAAAATTTTAAAAAAGAAGAAGAAATGCTTAGTAAAACCATATTTTGGGTCAAGATCAAGGGTACCAACCCTCTGCAAACTCCTCCTACAACCTAAAAATTCACTGAAACTGAAGAAATCTCAAACAAAGGACTCCCAAAGCAACATGGCACTCCCCAGTGGAGTCGCCAATTCTGTTGTATGAAAAATTATCACTAATGACTGGGAAGTAAAGAGGTCACCAACATACTAATGAAATCAAGCAAAGACCAAGGAAATAATAGATACATAACAATATATTCTTTGTGAAAAGAACTAGGGTTTAAAGATCAGGCAATTGGTACCTTATATCTAAAAGGTTGATCCAAGCTTTTAAATCTTCATCCTTGATTCACAATATTGTATAAAAACCCTGCAAAACAAATGTAACATTCCTCAAAACATTTGGCTATACATGAATGACTAATAAAGTTAAAAGCACATACATATAAAAGCATGAAAGAATTTTAAACATTCAATTCATATACCAAACACTAGTAATATGGGAAGAGAAAGGCTTCTTTATTGATCATAAAGATAACAACAAATACATTTACCTGGTCCTGCAACAACACCTTTGAATCCAAGATCTGGACTCTTTTGCTCCTCTCCTTCAATCAAAATTTCTCCTGCATTTCCTTATGAGATGATTGAACCCCTTCTCTCATGGCCCTCCCTTTGTATTTATGACAAAGCAAGGAGAGTGGTTTTGAGAGAACATTAGTTAGGGTCGGTGTGGAAGTTAAAGAACCACCTCCAATTGCCCCTATTTCGATTTTATGTTTTATTTTTCGTGATTTTATGAGGGACCTGTTATCACCTAAACTGTAGTTACCCCTATGGATGTATCCATTAATGGATGGCAATAGGGAAGGGCAACTCAAAAGGTGCAACCACGATCACCTCGACCTCCAATAGATGGTTGTCACGCCAGTCGAGGCAACCTTCACTTTATGTTATCTAGCCCAGACAACAAAGGGGGAGACCCGATCTACTCCCGATAGGAGAGATCAAAACCAAGACACCAAATCAAGTTAATACTAAGTGAAGTAAGGTGTATGGTTTATCCTAGACCTAAGGATGAAGTCAAAATATAAGTAAAGGGTTCAATGAGTATAGATTTGGTTCATTTTTGATGTGAGAGTGACTTATAGTATTTGAAGTAAGATCCAGGATTAAAGTACTAGTCAATGTGAGAAAATCCACTGCCTTGGGAACCGTGTCCAATGTAGGGTAGTTTAGGGGTTGAATTGGGGCTAACTAGTACAAGTGACAAGCTTGATCATGATATATGATGACATCAAAGGGTTTAGTCCACCAAACAAGGATCAAGCCACAAGTTAATCCAACAATCTAGGAAAGTCGAATTGACTTGAAGAGAGATCAATGCCTTAGGAATTGGGATAATGGAGTCAAAGTGAAGTTAACTTGTGGTTGATGACTCCTATTGCATGAGATAAGTGGGCAGTTAAAGTTTTGATGGATGAATAGGTCTAGATTTAGAGATTCAAGGTTTGACCTAAGTGGACCACAATCCCTTAAAACAAGGAATGCTATCCCTAAGGCAAGATTTGATGAAGTGACCAACTAGACCTAGGTTTTAAGGTGTGCCCGTTTCAAATCCACAAAAATCTCATGTACCCACGTCCTAGAAGTGGACCAACTCCAATCTCCAAGGTAGTGCGACTTTGCCCAAGGAGGGTAAAAGTGGGGATAAATGGATCAAGACAAGTCTAATGGCATCCAAAATTTAGATCCAAGTAGGTTGATCAAGTGAGAATATGGATCTACAATTTCACGGCAATCCGATGGCTAGATCTTACTAGATATGATTTTTAAGATACCAAGTGGCTTAAAAATGGGATTAAATCCCTTAAAACATGGAATAGGGCCCACAAGGTAGAAATCAGAAAAGTGACAATCTGGGGGTAGGTTATTGGATATGTAGATTGTAGATCAAGTGAAATCTCAACTACCCACGTACTAGATCTAGGTTAACTCACCCAAACCAAGAAGTGCGCCCTTGCTTAGAGGGGCTAAGTGCCTTGGGAAGAGGGTCAAATGGAGGCCAATCCTCACCAAACTATAGATCCGGGATGTTGTGGATACTATAGAGGTGGGTTTTAAATTTCTTACCCAACAAGCCACTAGATCTTAGTAGATCTGAGAAAATTTAAATGGGGGTTTTGATTAATTAGGGTTTGAAATATTTTAGACAAGTGGATAGATCATGGAGATAGAAATTACCTTGAGATCATACCTGAGTGATGAAGAGAGATGCCTTGATGTTGAGGAAGATTCCCGCAGAGATCAAATGAGAAATTATTGATTTTGCTTTCCAAATTGATGCCCTAGCCCACAAGTGCGCCCTCCTCTACCTGTCAATCCAAGGAAAGTCGATTTCAATCAAAGAGGTCAAGTATGGAGGAAATACAAGTAAAATGCAATGATAACATGAAATAGAAGGTCCTGGGACAGTAATACTCCCTGTTACCAACGAAGAGATCCAAAGAAGAAGTAGGGAGGGTCTTCCCCTACCAATACTTCCTCCTCAAAGCAAATTGGCCTCCACCTGTAGATGCAAAAACATGGTACAAAATATATGGCAAAACAAGATCTCCAATAACTCAGTGCAAAGGAAGAACCAACGAAAGAACACCAAAAACATTCACCACAACACTGGAGATAGATGCAATAATAATTTTCTATTCCAATAATCCAGAGCCACAAGTTCCTTTACAATGAGAAGCTCTCTCCTTTAAATAGGAAGGAGAGGCATCAAAATCCTAACCACTTTTTGAATGAGTGGCTAAGATTAAAAGATACAAAATGTCTAATCAATGGTTGAGATGAGCTCAACAATAAAATACATGGATCACTCATAAAATATAACATAAGTGGACAAAATCGCCCTAGAAGAGGGGAATCCCACTAAATCATGATGACAAAATATAATAAGAAGCTTATGGTGGGTCCAAGGGGTAATTTTAGCCACCCTTGGTCAATCCCCATAGCACAATAATAATTAAAAGTCATCAATATACCAAATCGTGCCTCTATGGTCAAATCGTAGGCCTCAAAAGACCTCAGAAATCATCAGAAAGTGCCATAAGTGATGGATGCGGGCCCCGATGAAGCTGAAACTGCTGGAGGAGGTGTGGAAGACATCAACCCATCATCATTGATCATCCCATGCCAAGACATTATGTCAGTAGCCCAAATCAAATTCCTCAATAGCCATTTCTACCAATCCTAAAATGCCTTGGGAAGCGTGAAACTGCCCCAAACTGCCTCCTGGAGTGCCTGCGCTGTCAAGGTGAGGGCACCAGTGTGTCTGGGAGAGGTTAATATGGTAAAAACAAGTGGCTGGAGCACCCCCTCCAAGCACAGCGCCCTAGGTCAACCGGATAAAAATCACATCTGCTCTGACAGGGTCTCCGACAGACCAAAACTGCATTGGGATAGCCTAATGAGGCTCAATCATCACTGTAAGTGCCCGGAACTGAAAACAGACTGTCTCATTGGACTCAAAAGGTCCAAATCTATCCAAGATGTGTACTCATACACCATATGAATCTCTGCATGATCAAAATATATATCCAATACACTGCAACAGGTCAAATAATAAATCTGTAAATGATCAAATACTGTTGTAAACCATGAATTATCATCATAACCCTGTAGTTGCTGCATAGAATCATCATGTACATGTACATAGACCATATATCATCTCTCCATATCATCACAAGGTCCAACCATCTCATGTCCTATGGTTGACCTTGGTCGAACTATGTTTGACCAAGTCAACATGACCAAATATAACTCAGACCATCATCAAAAGCTGCTGCAAAGTGTCAAAGGTTAATGCATGCTCTACAAATTATTCAAATAACAATTATAACACAAAGTAATCATTACTGGCGATCTAAATCCAAATATATAATGTCATTAATTATTATTGTTACTCAGACTAGACTTTCAAGATCATACTCACTTCATAGCTGTGATCAATTTGCTAGTGAAGGGTGAAGGCTAAAATAAACTGGCTAGGCTAAAGGATGACTTGACTGACTTAACGTTGTGACACTTTGGATATGGAAAAGGGAATACAAACCATAGTATATACTAAATTAGCAACAACACAGGGAATGGCGGTGTCTCACAAATGGATGAGTTGTTCAAAGAGGGTTTATTCACCTTTAACAGATGCGCACAATCCATAATACAAATGAGACCAACAATTATTTAGATATAGCATTTAAGTTCCATTGATTTTTGGGCCTGAAGTTTCCATAGCCTTGATATATGTGTGTTTATAAACACATTGCATAGATTTACATTTATTTGAGGCTTTCTGCTGTAGGTGTGTTTTTAAGGCACTTGTTTACCTGAGCACTTCTAGGTGTGTCACAGACAACTTGTTTACCTAGGTATTTATTTCACAAAAGATATAACATTTATTTTCATGGCCACTTTCATTTGGCATGCCTTTCATTCATGTGTGTTTAAAAACACATTGCATGAACGGGCTTTTCATACAAGATATAGCATTTCATTTTTCCAGATTTTGTATTCATGGCAGCACTAAAAGTTTTAGGTTTAGTCAACACATCTTTAGTGACTAGGGGGAATTCACAAGGAACTCCAACTCACCATAGGTAATTTTTGTCACCAACTCAGAGCCGAGACACAATAAACAAGGAAGCTCATCCAATACAGAGGCTACAGTGGGGAAAAGGTCCTCCATGTCACTAGTCAAGTAGTAAGTCAAGGTGGTAAACTAAAAGGTAGGCAATGGATGGATGAAGACAATGAATAATGTAGCCAACACTAGCAAGCCAAGGTATGGTGGAATGATCACCTCTATTCTCCCTAAGGAGGGTAAAACCAATGAGTATGAATAGTGAACTTCTAAGTCTGAGTAGGGACAATATAATATATATAATAAGATCAACCAGGTCCACATATCTATATAATCGCCAGATCATGACACTAGGTGCTAAGACATGCTATAAGAATAAATATAAAAGCAATATAACCAAAACACTATGATATACTTGCTGAGTCATATACCTGAATGCTCATCATCTGTCCTCTGAAACTGCTGCTGTAACTCTGGGCACTACTGAATGCTCTATACAAATGGTATAATGGCTATATTGGTCATCTCTCTGAGTGTCCTGAGACTCAGTCATGGCATGGGGAATATATATATTGTTGTCCAAAATCTGATAGTGATCCAATATAGATTCTCATCTCAGCATCTCAATGTAAGGGAACTGGCTGAATAGTGTCCTGGAATTAGAAAAATAATGTATGGTAGCCCAGCTACTATATATGTGATAACAGGACCCGCAAGTGAAATCTTTATAACAAGCAGGTAACCCGCTAGGAAGCTCCAGACAAGTAGTGAGTGCAACGTTTTGGGGAAAATCGTGAGGGGTAAATGGGCCACCGATGAGTAACTCGCTAGATGTAAAGTATAGAGTCGCGAGTAGGTTCTAAAATCATATCACACAAATGAGATGATCTAGAAAATCAGGGAATGACTAAGGCCACAAGAATCTATAGCAAATTGAGGCTCTTCAACCCATAGTGTCCTTTTGTGTGAATGACATTTCAGTGTCGTCACGGACGGAGAAGTGCCAATTTGATTGATAACAGGGGGGGAAAGGGAAGTTTAGATTTTTGTGCTATCTGAGGGAATAGTTATTGTCCACTTGTGCAATATTTTCCATAACATAACTGGTGACTCGCATTGGGGAGAATTCTCACAAAATATTCCCTTTTTTGTGGTTGGCTTCCCCTAGTTTAGAAATTGTTGTGGTTGTTGGCTTAGTGTAGATCTTATACCCCTTTATATCTGGAGTTTTCTCTCTATAAATTATTTTTCTAAATGAATTTAGGGATGCAATTGTGGCTTTTTCCATAACAATCATGATCCTGCCATGACCTCAATTAGGTATCTTGTGATTCGATCATGAGTGTGAGTTAGTTTCATGGGATCATGCTTACAAACTTGAAAATTCACCTCCCTAGAGTTTTTTGGTGAAATTGGGTTCAACATCTAGTAGCCTAGGTGTTCTTTGAGTCTTTATATGCGAGTCTAAAGGTATGAGTCTCTATTATCTTTCAATTTTTGTTTGAAAATATTTTTTTTAATAGGGAAATTTATATTTTTTGATGTGAAGTTGGTTGCTTTTTGTAAGTGCAATTTCTTGATTGGAGTTAAGTACATGGTATTGATATAGCGTTATAAGATTCTCATCTTTTAAAAGCAAAAAAAGTATTTTGTTAGCTTGCATAAGATTTTTGCAAAAGGTTGCATTGAGGATGAGCATAGCATGATTAGAATATATTCAATATTTTTTGCTCATTGATTCTTTGCATTTGCATCGTATGGTGGGTTTTCAAGACTATGCCTTAAGCAATTTACTCTAATTCTTATCTAAATCCTCCCGATTGGTTAGTCTTCAAATCTATATGGGTTTATACCTTAGTGCCCCTTCATTGAGTGTTTATGTCCATGGTCCCTTTTTGCTTACAATTGCTACCTACGACATTTTTGGATGTGTGACGATTCGAAGGAAGTCTTGATTTGAATATTGAGTAATCCATATATCAATGCCTCTAGATCAAAGTGTCAACCATTCCTTAATCACCTTGCTATCATGTCAACTATTTACCAAATTCAATTCGAAATTCATGATATACCAAATTAGTGCTCATACCTCGTGATAGTTGAAGAAACTCCTTATTGTTCTTTCTCTAGTGAGTCTACTCTTATTGATTGTGGCATGGCGCTATGGTGGTTGTACTCAAAGCTTGTAGTATCGTAGGACTTATTTTCATCATTGTGCCTTAGGATAAAGTACAACCTGATTTACTATAAGACCAACACACACAATAACCAAAAAGCCAATTTAGTCAAAATAGAGAAACATTGGTAATAGCTCAAATACACAAACTATCACTTCATGTCCATTCCTTGACTTCAATGACTCAATATAATTCCAACTCATGTGAATTATTTTCTAATTGTAACTATGTAAATGGTTTATAAGCCCATGTTTCGAGTCAACTCTTCACCCAACCTTAAAAGAAAAGTAGAAATATCAAATACAAATTAAGTAAATACTAAGCATAATCACTTTTCCAAATATGCCATTGTTGAACATTTTTCCCACACCAAGCACCATAGTCGTTTTTTACCAAACTAAAATTATTATGAAAATGCATCATTTTTCCATTAGAATTATGAGCAAAGCTATAGAGATTGGAAGGAGCAACATCATAAATTGCAAATATGGTTGCAAGCTAAGTGAAAATTGTAAATACATCATTAAATACTTTAAAACCATAATAAACCCTATTGATTTGTTTCCTGACTTTTCGTCTGGCCCCATGTTGTTTCCACTTCACCCTGATAATCTTCCCTCTCTTTTTCCTTGAATTGTAGGTTCTTCAATTCTTTTGTCTTATGCCTAGTTATCTTTCTCGTCTTTTTTTGTTCTCTTCTTGCTTTCTTGATGGTTTCCCACATTTTTCCTTTTTTTAGACCTGTCCCTATGTTCTCTTATTATTTCTTTGTTCCGGAATTTCCCATAGTGTTTCTTTGATTCCTTCCTCGCAATTTTGTTTTTATTTCTATGTGCTTGAGACGACACTTTTAAACATTTTTCCTTCTATCTACTTCCCCCTTAGGAGCTCTTTATATTGTATTTGTTCATTTTTGTTGTCTCACTCCTTTTTTGTTTTTCATCATTTTTTTTAGAAATACTTCTTATATTTACAAGGCCATATTTACAATCATACCCACTTAGGGATTTGACCTTGGGTCTCCACATTAATACAAGCTGGATCACCTCATTTCTTGCTTGTAGACCACATTCTTGTTTTTTGTCATTTTTTTTGTTCTTAATTCTTGTTGCCTCCTTAATTTCATTTTAATTATATATTTAGTTTTTCCTCATATTACATGTTCCTTATTTTCTTCTCCTTATTTTTCATCTCTTATTTAATATAGTTTATCTACACTTTTCTTTATTTCCCCAAATCTTTCTCCTGAATGCCAATTCTCTCCTCATGAGTTTTTTTTATATTATTTATTTTATTTGATTGTTTTGATTGTTTTGGATTTAAATACTTGTGCTCTGTGTCATAGTTCAAGAGTGGCTTACCAAAGGGCAATCAAAAACACCCTATGACATCGGTTTTGGATGATTGATGGACATATTCATAGATTACATATTATGTGGTCTTTTTGCATATCTAACAAATTACATTCTTTATTGGTCATATACTAGGGTTTACCAATAAAATCCCATCTAGAAAAAACCAGTTTTATGAATGCCCAATGCTCAATCTGTGGTAAGACCAAATCTTTGAAGCACATTTTATGGGAGTTTCAAATTGTTGGAGCTTGTTGGAAACAAGTTCTGAAATTCAATTTCTTTTGACCTATTAAGTGAGAGTGGGAGGAAACAAATATATGAAGTGTTTGCTAAATTGCAATCAATGTCAAAGTCTAATACCACTACATTGACATAGGGGAAACATAGAGGTGCCTTACACTCAACAACTTCAATCATTTACAAGGTTGATGCTACTTTTTTTTCCCTCAACATACCATCTAAAATGGAATATTTTAATCCATAATTGAGCAAACAAACCGAAGGAGGATGCCACTTGTTGTGTAAGGAGCATTGGGTTGACCTAGGTTGTAATAGATTCTTCCTCTGGCCATGGTTTTATTTTATGAAGGTGATTATGGAAAAATATAATTGCAGCTAGTGAGGGATTTGGCACACCTCCTTCTAAGTTTTTTTTCCTAGGTAAATTATGTTAGGGCAAAGCCCTAGGCACTTCCTGTCATTTTGAGGATGGTACCCAGGGTAAACCCTAGATTCTTAAGGGCACAAGGCCAAGTCTACAATAGGGCTCAAATCCTTTACAACAATATACTCATTATGAACTCAACATGTCACCAATAATAATAGAACCTAGGTGGGGATGATAACACTCCATCCCACAATTACTCAGGCTAAACCCAATTGACAAGTCCCTCTAAGGGACTTTGTTCTTAGCTTTAGATCATTTGGACGATAACTATAAATTGACCTATGCATGAATGAGTCAAGGATTTGGCACATGTCCCTCTAAGGGAGTTAGTTGTTAGCTTTATATCATTAGGATGGTCACTATAAATTGACCTATGCATGGATCAGGCAGGGATATGGCACACGTCCCTCTATGGAACTTAGATGTTAGCTTTAGATCATTAGGACGATAACTATAAATTGACCTATGCATGAATGATGAACAATGTGCACAGCTACGATGTGAAAAATTTGTAAACTGAACTTATAGGTGTCACTCATGATTGGGACCAAGTGATTTGCACCGAAGCTAAAGAGATATATTTTAAGGTAGAGGGAGTATCTATCGAGGTGGAAATAATATGCTTAGATGCCAAAGGAACTAGAAATAGATTAGGAAGTTCCCAATATGCAGATGATTACTTAACCATGTCAACTTTTTTTATCTTTTGCATAAATTTCAAATTGTGTTATGGCATGCCAAAAGAAATATTAAATATTTGGTTGGGGAATTTGAGAAGCTAAGCATCGTGGGATCAAATAAAAGATACATGGTTAATGAGCAAATAACATTGATAATTTCTAATGCATAGAACAATAAAGAAACACTGGAGTGTATAACCACTAAAGGCTATAAAATATGGAGCTGACTCCAAGGTTATAAGAACATATTGAGCATCAAAGAAATTGAATATCAAAGAGTGTAATGTTAAGCACCTACAAAATGGTTAAAGAAGCAAAAGGCCTAATAGAAGAGCAATCATGAATGACTAAAATGGATGTGGTAGTGATGAAAGAGGCTCAAATTCATGCATTAGATGACAAAAATATGAAGTTGAAAAAATGGCATGAAATCTAGTTAATGAAGCATGGGATCAATGCTTGGCTTTGAAGGATTTCACGTAAAGGGTTGAGTTTGGGTGGGATGTGCTAAATAGAGAGAAACCTACATAAGGAGATTTTGAAAAACCTAAATGAAGTGGAATCCAAGTGGGTCCTAACTATAGAGTAATTTACCTAGTTCAATGATGCAATTGTGAAACTATTGCCACAAGTTATGCCCTTCTCTAAATATTAGTAGACTTTTGTACTAAGTCAAGGTGAGTCGGGGTGGTTGGGGATTTCTCTAAAGACTAGTAGACTTGTGTACTAAGTTGAGGTGAGTCAGTGTGGTTGGGTATTTTCGATACCCTTTGAAATATTTAACTAAAGCCAACAGTTTTGGTAGTGTTCTACACATATAGAATGTATACATGTAGGAAAGTGTATGTACCATGGAAATGGCTCAACTATGTGCATAGGTCGTGGATCACAAATAATAATAAAATTGAAGGAAACTTTCCCAACAAATAATGAAAGAAACTTTTCCAACAAATAATGGAAAATGATTAGTGAATATGGAGAGTTCTATAAGCTTCCATGATTGGTATTGCAAAGCTATAAATAGGACATTAGTTCCCCTGAAAAGGACTTCTTACTGGTTTTTGGTTCCTTAGTGTTATACTCATGTGATTAGACAAGCTATGGAAGATGTATTAGACATATGACCATGGCTATGATGTCGTGGTGTGTTAGGTGGGTTTAATGCCTATAATGGTGCATGAACATGTTGATTATCTAGATTAATGAGTATCTCAATGGTATTCTTGGGATTTACTTGGGATTCCATGGTTTTTATGCATATGTAATTATGAGGTTGGTTATCTTTGGTGTCTACTCATTGTAAGATGGCTTATTACTTGTTTTTATGTTAACATTAATGGACAAATATTAGTGTTGTATAGTGATATTACACATTAGAGAGATTTTGAGGTCAAAAAATGGCCTCCTAAGAGATGTACTAAAAAAGTATGAGATATATTAAAATATTATGGGGTAGGTATATATGACAAGTCACCTCCTACACTATTTTCTATGCACAATATAAATAACCATGGTTGAGTTACTTTTCAAAATTTACTAGAAATAAAATTAATAAAATAATTCTACATTGATGTGACTAAGATTCATTGTAAATTCTCAAAATATTATTGTCCTTTAGCATTTATTTGTCTTGAACTTGCAAATGAAATTAAATAATAAAAAACATTTTTAAGAGCTATTTTTTTAATTTATGTTGACTTTTTATATTTAGTACTTTTTTCATCAATTTAATATAATGTGATTTAATTGAAAATTTATTTACATGTAAAATGTTAATAATATTATTATAATCCACATTGCATTATTATTATTATTCTTTATTCATTAAATCTATATTGGTAAATTAATATCAAAATCATAATATATATATATATATATATGTGCTTATAAATTTGTTTGGCATTATAATATTAAATAAAATGGAGTGAATATATAATTAAAAATTAAAAATATGAAAATGACAAAAATATTTTTTTATAAAAAAATGTGAAATGAATATATATATAATGGATATTAGTTTGGCATTATGATATTAAATATAATGGAGTGAATATATAATTTAAAATTAAAAACATGAAAATGACGATATATTATCTTATAAGAAAGTTTGAAAAGACATTCATTATGAGTACTTTACTTGAAAATGACAATAATATTATTTTATGAAAAAATGTTAAAGGACTTTCATTATAAGTACTTTACTTTATGACTTAAAAGTACTTATACCAGTACCTTGGTTAACTATGGGTTTTCATCCACCATAAAAAATTTGACAAATAAGCATTCTTAACTCATGCAATGCCACCTCAACCATGGGGGATGATGTCGATTACTAGAATGTGATTGGTTGATTTTTATAGTACATTTTCTTTGTTTTGCGGCCCTTTTTTACCTCAAAATTTCTCTAAACTCAATGTGTATTTTATTTCATGGCAACCTACCATATACCCTTTGCTTGAGACTTTCTTCTTGTATGCACATATGGAAATGTCAATGCCTTATATTATAACAATTTGTTGGAAAACAATGTAGAACTTGGGTTTTCCATTTTGCACCAAGAAACACCAACCCATACAAATATTGGCTTACTAGTATCTAGTTGAAAGAATTTGTAGCATACTTGAATCCACCTCCCTTAGTTATGGTGGCACTCTCAAAAAATGTTGGAACTCCAGGTTTTGTTAGATCATCACATCTTTGGATCTTCTAGAGACAAGTAGTCGATTAGTGTTGGTCGACTAAAAGAATTGACTAATGAACCATTGGGTGGTCAACTAATGGACCAACTAGGCTCTCAAATAGTCGAACCGACCAACCAACTGACCCACTAATCAGGTTGTTGGAATAGAACCGTTGACTATGTCACAAATTCCAAGAAAATTGTTATGTGTGATGACCCAAGTGTGTGCACACAATATTCCTCACTTCAAAGGAGTTGGTTACATCTTGGTACTATAAAATAATCAACACCCTTGTGTGATAGTGAATGCAATGTGAAAAATTGCGAGTGAGCAATGCATTTCAATGTATTGTCATTATGTGATTAATTGTTGAAACAATGTCTTTAGACACCACCTCTTCTTGAAATTTCTTAATCTTGTTGATTTATGTTATGTCTAATCTACTGGTTTCTCCAACATAGTATCAAAGTTGTTGGTTTGACACAACCTATTGTCTACAAGTATGTTTGAGGTGTCATCTTGACATGCTCTATTTTGTTAGATCTATTTGTGATTGGATCTAGGTTTAGACTTATAGATTGTATTAGGGTTAGATTAATACATCGATATCATGGCTTCCAAGCAAGAGCTTGTGATCTTGAATAGTCACAACTATGGAATATGGGTGCAATATATGGACACATTATTGAAAAGTAAGGCTCTCTAACGGTTTACCAAGACCACAATTTAAAATTCAAAGGATAACCAGTAGATGTTCATTCTCAACGAGAAGAAGGATGAGGTTGTAGGAGTGATCGCCACCTACATTTTGAGGGAGATTCACTTTCATACGAGTGGAATCGACTATCCTTATCGAGTATGGAAGAAACTAAAGGGTTTGTTTGACATGGTCGATGAAATTTAGGTCATGCAAATTGAGAAAGAATTAATCTCTATGGATCCTCTCCCATTTGATAGGATTGAGGACTATTTGGCACAAATCAAGGAACTGCAATTGAAATTGGGAGAATCTGGGAAGGATTTTTTGAAGAAAGTGTAATATCCAAAATCTAGAATATATATATTGACAATTGAATGATATAATGAGATGATGATGACAAATGATTGGCCCTCCCGAAATATGGCTTGGGCACTAATTTGAGGAGTCACATCCTCTTAGTTTAACTATACTTGAAATTTATTAATTACTATTAATTTGTCTTTCATTTTTAATATTTGTAACATTTCCACCCCCTTTAAAAGGGAGATTTGTACCCAAAGCTAATTTTGTTGATATCGTCTTTATTTTGGGTTTGTGTTGAAGTGAGGAATTGAGATATGCGATCCTAATTCAACCATTGCTTCCTTTATTTCTTTTGTTTTGGAATTTATTTTGCTTGGGCGGTGATGTTTGTGAGCTTCTCAAACAATACAACTTGTAATAATTTCCTTTCCATATCATCTTTTGAATTCTCTTTATGAGAAAAACATGTTATACAACTTGACGAGAACTTTATACTCAAAACGAGAACTCTAGCCATAAAAACCCATATTTTTGCATAAAAAACACCAAAAAACAACCCCGAATCAAAAAGTGGTGCTACCGGTAGCACCATTTTTTGATTTGGGGTCAAAAATATAGAAATGAACCAAAACATTTGTTATTGTTGTTTGCAAAAACCTTAAAATCAAGCTCTAAATTGAAAACTAATGCTACTGGTAGCACACTTTTTCAAAAAATAGCATTTTTATATGATTTTATCAAAATTGAAAATTGTGCTTATTTAATATATTAGTAACACTGTATAAAAATTGCATTGAGTTAAACACAAATTATTCAATAAATAATTTGACCACTCTTTTCATATAAAATACAAAAAATTATGATATTCATAAGAAAATCATATAATAAACCATAAGACATAGAAGTAATTCATATCAAAATTCAAGCACTCCTTTAGAGTTGCCATACAAACAATGACATATTAATAAAAAAGACAAAATGTTTCATGTGCGAATATTCAAATCAACACATCGATTCTGACACACCATCAGAAGCTACATTTTCTTCAGATGAATGACTGGATGAAGATGGAGATGACCCGTATTCTTCTCTAGTATCAACGAGTTCACCATCTGAATCTTCATGTATGCCCAACATTTCATATGCCATATTCCTTCTAGATCTACGCCTTGGTTTAGTAGACTCCTGTGTTGCAACTATTTCTGGTGCCAACAATCTTTTGATAATCTCTATACTCTTGGAGCAAAGAGTGTCTTTCCTTGTAAACTGGAAGTCATAAACTAGTATGTCAACATCCTCTAATTTCAAAATGTCTATGCGACGATGATTTACAGTTTGACCCTTTATTTTTCTCTTTTTGCAAACCCTTTTCTCGATCACCATCTCTGGCTTGTACACACCATGAAATGGGTGTGTGTCCGTTGCATACCAATGTACTTCAATAGATATAACTTCTTCATTTTCTTTATTGACCTTCATAACTTTTGCAATCCAGAATGGATAACCACATGGATCTTCTATAGACAAAACTGCAATCATGCAACCCTCCTTAATATCTTGTACTGAGCCTCTGTAAAGGTATTCCATCGCCTCATGCCATGCAGATGATCTTCTAGACCCAATGTACATTTCCATTTCTTCTGGCTGAGAAGGCTCAACACCTTCAGGCTCAACATTTCTCTCCTCATTTTCATTTGACATACTTTGTGGCCAACCAAATGGAGTCTTCAAAAAAATGTCTCCATTTGTAGAGTTTGTAATTATGTCATTTTGCTCCATGAAAAATGACTCCCACCAAACAAAATCAACAACCTCAAAATAGTCATATGTATCTTTGATAGACTTTTTGATTTCTTCCAAGCATTGAGAAGAATCAACATCTCTATTGTGTCGGCATGAATTTTGAATCTCAACAACTGATTGCAACAACGATAACTTTGAAGCATACATTTGATGACCTGGGATGAATTTCAAAAATGCTAAACCCAATGTAGGCCTCCATTCTGCACTTGTTGAGTACTTCTTACCCCATAATAGTGTTTTCCTAACAATTTTTTTTAGGCAAAATTGATGCTGAAAGCTAATGTCATTAAGTTTCTCAATGCACCTTTCTTCACCATCTGATCCCAAAATAAATCTTCGCATGTCAATAGTTTCCTCCAATGTTAGCACAACAGGCTCTGGACTATATGTTTTTCTAATAATTTCAGTTAATGATGGCAAGCTCCCAACATTCTTCCTCCCCAATGTCACTGCAAAGCGGCTAAACATTTGATCAATATGGTCATGTGTATGCCCAACAAGAAGGAAACCAACTTTAACCTCCTGAAAAATTCCCAATTCAACAAGCATGTTCAGATAACCAAACATGATCTGATTTTTGTTTCCCCGGCTGGTGTTGTCCAATTGCAGATATAGAACTCGAGGAAGATTACCAAACCACTGAGTCAACACATGGTGAATTATGGTAATGGTCATATTTGCATCATTATGAATATTGGGAGTTGTAAAGTAAACCTTTGGAGACATTTGACCATTAAAAACCATACAACCAACTAAGTGAAATTGAATAAAATTTTCCTCCTTTAAATTATTTGGTACACGAACAAAATGTGGAAAAAGTGTTTTTTTTATCCATGCCATCAATTATCAAACCCATATACTTATGTGGCTCATCATAACACTTCTTGCGATTCTCAAAATCGCGCCCCCCGCTAGGGCGGGCGTTGTGGGAGCCCTTTGGGCGCCCAATGCAAAGCCCACGGGCTATGCAATGGGCCGCCCCAATGGGAACCCATTACATAGCCCGTGGGATATGCAATGGGCGCCTGTTGGGGCGGCCCATTTCATAGCCCGTGGGCTATGCAATGGCCATTGGCCATTGCGTCCATTGCATAGCCCACGGGCTATGCAATGGGCACCCGTTGGGCTGTGCATTGGGGACCCTTTCCATAGCCCTTGGGATATGTTATGGGAACCCCGTAGCATAGGCTATGTATTGGCCACGGGGGCACCAATGCATATCCCAAGGGCTATGTTAAGCCATCAAATTCTTAGTTGGCTACTATATGTTAACAATTTTTTTGTAGTGCAACTATTTTTTTTAAAAACATATATTAAATTTTTTTTGTTTTGTTTCTGACTTAGGGAAAATGACATCAAGAAAGCTATCTGTAAACATCTCTGGAGCGAGATCGTCGATGAAGTCATTGAAAAACATAGTTGAGACATCTTACAATGTTGGGCGTGATGAAGTTGTTCCCAGTGATGATTTAAAAGACAAGAATGTTAGAGAATGGAAACACGCACCAGCTGAAGAGAAACTTGACTATTCTTGGTATCTGAAAGAGAAATATCAAGGAAACTCAGACAATATTCACTTATATTGTGTTGGATTTGCATATCATAAAAATAATTATCACTCATTGGGATCGTTGCAAGATATTTGTTCGGTGCTGGGTAAAGACCTTTGTCAAAATCCGATATTCTCTGAAGGTTTAAAACTATAAGATCGACGAAATTTTCACAGAATTTTGTGTAGGAATCATACACGATATTGAGAGCAATAGTGTAAGTTTCTATATTTTTATATCTTTTGAATTTCTTATACTTTGAATTATATGACAATGTAATAGATTTAATACAATAATGTTTTTATTTCACGGGATTTTTCTATGCCACTTTCCAATATTCTGAATGGAATTTATTGTACAAAAGAAAATTCGATGGATGTCGTTAATACCCCTCTTCATAAGGGAGAATCACCAAAGAAGGGAGAAACACCAAAGCAAAAATGATTGCAAAATGTTCCAGGAGAAGTACAAGCACAGAAAGGAAAAGGAATCCAACAATCAAATGAAGTTCCTAGGAAGGTTACATTCAAAAGCATATATCGCCTAGTTGAACATGATCGACAAATTGTTGGTGATGACAATTACTTCTGCTGGTAAGAGAAATAGACACTCTTCTAAAATACCTATGGATGAGGATGTTTTCATTCCTGATCAACAAGTTATTCTTTTAGATACAACTGCTTCAAGACATAAAAGGAGGAGAGAAAATGTTCAATCCAATGTTGAAAATCATAGTGAGAACTCGGGGGACAGTTTGGAAACCATTACTCCAGGTGGTGATTTGGATGATGGTGTTGTTAAGACAACACAAAATACTATTCGATATCAATTGTGGAGGGATAAGTTGGTTCACAATGGACATACTTTGGAAGTATCAAATTAGGAAACCACATCGCTTGCATGTTCATAACTTGAAAGCATTGATGAGGCACAATCCCTATGCACATGTGGTTGACTACCTAGTTCTTGTTGACCCAAAAGATGTTCCTGTTAGAGGTGCATTTGAAGAATCAAAATGTTTTGATTACAAATACTATGTTTTCTAGGGGAAATCATTCTGCGGAGGCTAGAAGAGAATTGATGTAAGAGTTTCCAAAAAACCCTATGTTTCAAACAGTGAAATGCATCATTTACGTTGGTTTAACAGATGTGGAAGCAAAACTATTGGCATGGAATCACAACACAGATAGTGACTATAGGATGTCCATGACATTCGTTAAAAGGGTTAGATTTATTCACAATGAATTTGAACAAATATGTGGTGGGGATAGATCGAAAGTTGATGCAGATTTCCGGAAACAATGTTGTATGGAAATAGGTATCCCTATTAAAGAGGACAATGTGAAACAGAAAGGTTTGAAAGGAAGTGATGAATTCAGAGCTGTAGATAACTATTTTCAGTTGGCATTTAGATCAGGCCCCATATGGGATTTGATTGATAACATATTTAGCATGTGGGAGAATATTGGTGTAAAAAATAAGAAGGTAAAAGCAATTGCATGGTGCAGTAGTCAAGGAGGTCCTGATGTCAAGAACTTGCCAGAAGATATGACTATAACACCTTGGAGATCATTGCAAGGTGCGAAGGATGAAACACTTATATCTACAATACTATCACATGTAAAGTTAGGTGAATTATCCATGGAAGTTGTTTATAAGTTTATAAGTTGTTTTTATTTTTTTAAGTTGATTTTTTGAGTTTAAGATTTTTTATTAAATAAGCATTGTGTTATTATTAGATGTCATTGTTAACGCCATTTATTTTTACATCATGTAGTCATAAGGTTTACATGAAAATACAAGAGGATATGGTTATAATGTTGGGTGAGAAGAGTTGGGATGATGTCTGATGCAACTATCCAGATTCAAGCTACATGGAAAGCTTAAAATATTTTTTTGTTGCATACAAAAAGGTATGATGGTTTATGATATTTTCTATTTTATTTATTTCTAACTGAATTCATTTCTAATTTATTACTTATAGATTTTTTTTTTCAAAGATGTCAAAGAAGAATACAGTACCGAAGTCTTTCAAAATTCATATTCAAAGAGCCAAAATAGAACGACAAAGAAGACAACGTATTGCAAATGTTGAACTTGATGACACCCTTGATCATCACGTTTGGAATGGGCTCGACATTGTGCAATATAAAGTGATTTTGGGTGATTGTGCAAACATTGCAAATCTTGTTCCCAAAAAGGAGTACTCCCTAGTTATTGCAGATATCCCTCATGGATACAACATCAAAAACATTATTTATGATTGTGAGCCTTATACATAACAGTCATTCAATAAAGTGGTTTCAGGATTTATGGACGTCAGAACATCACCCCTATGGAGATTTCATGTACAAGGAGGAGCAGTTCTAACAACATTCAAGGATAAAGCAAACTCAAGGAAACAACTGTATTGGTAAGATATTTGTAGTATATTATTAAACATTTTAATTTAGAAACCAAAATGATTTTTCTATAAGTTAATTAGATTCTTATGTATTTTTGTTACAGGCATAAGCCTAACATTCGTAGCTCCAGCACTAATCCATTTATGGGTGATACTGAAAACATACATCTTGCATGTTGGACAAAATATGAGACCTATGATACTCTTTTAATCAATGAAAAGAGTGAAGGAAAATATAGTCAAATATTGTCTTATAATGTCGTGGTTAACAAGTTGACATATGAAGAAAGAGATTTGAAAGGAGAGACTGTAAACATCTACCAGAAGCCACAAGCATTGATTAATTATCTCATAGATACTTTTTCAAGAGAAGGAGAATGAGTTTTAGATTTGTTCTCGGGATCAGGTAATATTTATGATGTTACATATGAAACTAGTGTCGTAATCTAAATTTAGTAATATATATTTTTTAAATTTATGTTTCATTATGTTATTTAACTCTTTTGTTTTGTATGTGTTGATTAGGTACAACAATAGCATGTTCATTACAAAAAGGAAGAAATTGCATATCCATTGAGAATGATCTACTATAGTGCAATTATATCAAGCAAAGAATTAATGCCATGAAAGTTATTCCAGATGAAATGCAGGAAGTTGGTTTGAAGAAAGGAGAATTTAGTGAGTCACTTATGGCAAAGATGTCAAATGAGCCTCAGCATTCTTTAAAAGAGATGTTCGGAAAATATCACTTTGGGCATTTTGCAAAAGTAGAGGACCCAATGGAAGAACACATTGAGGTCCGGGAAGAGAGCCAACCAGCAGAAAATGTCAATTTCGATGAACAGTTCAGGATGCATGACATTGTTGATTAGTTTCATATTGTTGTGGAAAATGTTAAAGTTGACAATTTTTTGATAAGATATTTTGTAATGTTTTGAATTGAAGATTTTATTTTGAGAATAACTATTATGTTTTTAATATGCTATTTAGAAATATATGGTATACGTTTTGTTGAGTTTATGTGAATCATCACTTTATTGAAGATAATGTTAAAGAGTATCATTTGTATACATCAAATAGCAGAAAATATGTTGAAAAATGGTTTGAAATGTCTTTTTTTCTCATTTTGTTTAGAAATTTGCCCAAAAAATGACTTCTTTAAGTAAAAGTTTAATGAAAAAACTTTGAAAATGCATGTATTTTTCGTTCTAACTAGCTTCTAAATCATACAAAAATTCAAAAATGTGTGTATTTTTTTACTATAGCTAAAATGTAGTTTTTTTGTAAAGTTTGGAAAATGACCCTTGTAAATAAAAGTTATAATTTTCTTATGACCAAGAAGTTTCAAAATCACAAAAAAATGGCTCAAAATGAAAAATGGTGCTACCAGTATACACCCTTTTTGAAACGGAGGTCAAAACAACTACTAAAATTGACCCCCCAAAAAAAGAGAACAATGTCGGGTTCTCGTCAAGTTGTATAACATGTTGAAACCGTGATTCTTCATTACCATTGTATTTCTCAACCATAAACTGAACACATTGGCAATACCCAAACAATTAATAATCAATCGTGATAAAATTAATGTAGCTTTGAATAGTTCTGTATGCGACTTATCACATTGAGGATACACTTTTTTCGTATTCTTCGAGAAGAAACTTCGTTGAACGCTATAAATTCTTACGTCTACAAATAACGATACTTTGCAATTTTGTGGTATAAGTTTGGTCAAGTCATCAATCCATATCCAGTTAATTGTTGTAATTATTAGGATCCTTGTCAATTGTACAATATTAAGATGTTGAATATCTCTCATCATGGACATGTTTGTTTTGGGTATCTCTTTGATCATCTCATCATCACCAGTGTCTTGAAAATAGCCCTTTAGTTCTTTCATGGCTACTGTTTTTAAGTATGAATATTTTCCTTCATGCTCCTCTTCTCTAAGAGTGAATCCAATTCTATTACTTCCACCTTTTGCATTGGTTGTCAATCCAACATTGGATGTCATAATAATGGAGGTATTTTTAAGAGGTATTCTTTTACCCTGGAAATCAAAGTGATGGCCATTCTTAAGTGCTGGGATTTTGAAAATATCAAGGTGAGCTTTTGCAATTTCATTAAGCAATATTATTGTGAATGGCTTACATCTAACAACCTCAATGAGAGTGCACTTTAATTATAACAATTTAAAATATGTGTTGCAGTTGTCACATAAAAGACATACAAATAAACCGACGTTAGCCTCAGGAGTCTCTAGGTCTTGTACTGGTTTTGTCTGAATCATAGCTTCCATAGATTCTTTATTGGAAGGAATTTTAAGAGCCATCACCCTCAATTTCCACACGAATGAGACCAAGGATTTAATTATAGATTAATATAAATCTTGTTCATCTACAGTAAGTTGCTCAACAAGACTTTCTGACCAAGTGGATGCAATAGCTGCTATGTCATATTGCTTAGCAACAATAGGCCTACTATCATATTCATCAACATTCAAAATAGACGCGACAGTGGGTAATTACACAAATTCTGCATTGTTAGGATATCTCATCATTCACTTATGTACTTTGCATGCATGCATGCATTGCATGCATCCGCATGCTGCCCAGTCATCAATATGGTACCTCCAGCACCTAGTCCCTAGTCTCCCAGCACTCAGGAGCTACTTACCACTCAGATTTAGCCCTCCTAGCCTGTCATGCGCCCACTTCTCACCTTCCACTGCAAAAGGGTGCCTTTCTCACCTACCAGTCCAGTTACACTTCAGTTATGACTCTGATTTACCTCCGATTGACCTCCGATGAGACATGACTGACAATTCTGAGTGCAGTTAAGCCCTCATGCGCCCTCCACTGAGCCTCCATCCCTATTTTAGTGCCACTTACCATCAGTTACACTTATTACACTCAGTTAGACTCAATTTGACACCTAGCTGACAGTTACTTGTGCATTGATGACCACCATTGATTGATGAGATGGACTCCTAGTTGGAGCCAAGCTATGCCATGCAGTATATTTGAATGACCCCCTTAGGCAATTCGAATTGATCACTCATTGTGACATTATTGTATTGTAATTTTCACCCTTATTGGGATATTGAGCATTGATGCAGTTTTTGCACAGTTTACACCATATTTTCTGAGTTTCATCTATTGTGATTGATTTACTTGTTCATTAGATCTGCTGTGACTAATTTTACATGATATTAGAGCCATGGCAGGGACAAGACTTCTTTTTTGCAGGGATTATTCATGAAGATTGAGCAATTTTTGCTCACATTGCAGTAGTTTTCTACACTTCCAACACTTTCTGCAATTGCAGCTATTGCTCCATAATGGTTCTTATTTGCTTGTGATTTGCAGGTTTCTTACTTCTTCCATTTGCATTCTCTATTGCAAAGATGGAAGCTTCTTCTTCACAAAATCTTCTTACTTCATTCAACTATGATGATTGGAAACCAAAGATGATAGCATGCTTGAAGAGACAATGTCTCTTTGATATGTGTATTGGTATTACAAGAGATTTTGTTTTCGATGAAGAGGAGAATGATTGGCTTAATGATTGTGACAGAGCTTGTGGGACAATATCTCTTGCTATGTCTCCTTGTATGCACTACCTCAGTACTATTGCTGAAAATCCAAGAGATCTATCGGCCCAACTTAATACAGAATTTGGAAAGCAAGAAGAAGAGGATCATGCTAGCCTTTTGGAGAACAAGCCCAGTGAGATCTCCTTATGTGCTCTCTCCAATTATGTCTTGGCCTCATCCATTGTTCAAGATGAAGAAGAAACTGTAGATTCAACACTCATTCTCTCAAAGTCTTCTATGTCGAATTCTGAGCAAGATAAGCCAGCTCATACTCTAGATTCTGAAGAGGTCCTTGAATCCTCTCTTTCACATGAGTTTGCCGGCATGCAGAATAATGATCTACTTGATGTTTTGGAGGTAAAATATGATTTTGTAGGTGAATCATTTGTCCTCCTTGATTGCATGCCTTCTATACACTTTTGTTCTATCATTTGCACAATTTCTCAGAGTTTTACTGAAGATAAAGAGCACTACCATTCACTTGAGTTCAATTCTCATGCAATTTTTGCTGATTTTGGTTTTGATCTCACCCCTGTTGGTTCAAAGGAGATCTCAAGAAACCATTTGTCAAATATTGGAGCTGATTTAACTTCCACTGATAAGAAGTTCAAGTTTCAAGATCTATTTCATCTGATTGGAGCTATTCCTACCTCACTTGGTTCAAATCACAGGTTCCAGGATCATCCTCATATTTTCAGATTTGTCCTCACCATTTTCGGTATGAAGAGAAAGTTCATAAAGTCTCCATAATCGCTTGCATCCACTGATGGAGAATTCAAGCACATGTTTTTGGAGCATGATCCATTTACTCCCAAGAGTAAGATACCTCCAGACATATCTACTTCAGTCTGGGGCAGTTAAATCTTTTGGTGTGTTACAGTCCATTTTGAGGGGGGACTTTTCCCATGAGGTTTTCTCCATTTCCTCGGTTCATGGATTCTTATTTATTTGGATTATTATTATATTGGGGTGACCTTTGGTCTCAATAACCAGGGCCCTGCATTTTATTTTTTACATCATAGTATAGATTGAGGGGAGGTGTTAGGATATCTCATCATTCCCTTATGTGCTTTGCATGCATCTGTATGCTACCCAGTCATCAGTATGGTACCTCCAGCACCTAGTCCCTAGTCTCCCAGCACTCGGGAGATACTTACTTCTCATATTTATCCCTCCTAGCCTGTCATGCGCCCACTTCTCACCTTCCACTGCAGAAGGGCGCCTTTCTCACCTACCAGTCCAGTTACACTTCAGTTATCACTCCGATTTACCTCCGATTGACCCATAACTGATGTTGTCACTCCGATTGACCTTAGATGAGATATGACTGATAGTTCTGAGTGCAATTAAGCCCTCATGCACCCTCCACTGAGCCTCCATCCCTATTTTAGTGTCACTTACCATTAGTTACACTTATTACACTCAGTTAGACTCAGTTTGACACCTAGCTGACAGTTACTTGTGCATTGATGACCACCATTGATTGATGAGATGGACTCCTAGTTGGAGCCAAGCTATGCCATGCAGTATATTCGAATGACCTCCTTAGGCAATTCGAATTGATCACTTATTGTGACATTATTGTATTGTAATTTTCACCCTTATTGGGATATTGAGCACTGATGCAGTTTTTGCACAGTTTACACCATATTTTTTGAGTTTCATCTATTGTGATTGATTTACTTGTTCATTAGATCTGTTGTGACTAATTTTACATGCATCACTATCTATAGTTTTGTTTGCACAACCATCATCAATCTTTCCAACCCGTTTAAGTAGATATTCACTACTTCTTGTTGATGGTGCAGTTTCATCGAATGTCTTAACTAACAGATCATTGGGGAACTTTGAGAGTATGTATGTTTCACGTCACTTCCTTCTGTTGCAAGATTTTATATGGGCCTTCTGTTGCAAGATTTTATATGGGCATGGCTTCTACCATCATCAATTTGATCAATAGCTTTATCTGACAGAACTGGTTGAGAACAATGTGCAAGTGCTTTTTCATGCTCCTTGTTCTCTCCAAACATGGTATTACCATTTTTCTCATCATGATGCTCAGCAGGAGCAATTTGGGTTGCATGTGGCATGCCATTAGCTACTGTAGATCCATAATTTGCAACTTCATAATCCACAACTGATGGATGTTGATCTAATGCAGACACATGCTCTGTCACCTTGTTGTTGTTGTATGTTTCTTCAGTCTCTATCATAGGTTCCCTTATTTTATCTTCCTCATCTTTTGTGCATACCTCTTTTTTCATAAACTTATTAGCGACATCGGCTTGAATCTCCTCAGTACCATTGCGAACAATGTCATCTCTACCTATTCCAATTCTGCAGAAGACGATGGCTTTAAATATCTTCTCCTCATAACTGTCATCGTCATCATCGGGAGTGAGTGGATTTGGAGATGCTTTAGACTGAGATGATGTGACAACGGTTGGAATTGGTGATGCAGTTGTGGATAATGAACCTTCATGGTTTCCAACTGAATTTGTTTCTTTTTCAGCCTAATCTCGAGCTATCTTCAGTTCACATGGAATAGTTCACTTGGACTATTTTGTGACTTTGTTGTAGTAGTACTTCCGCCTCTCTGGAGTTGTGAACTCTTTCCAAACCTTGTCCTCTCAATTGGTTGCATCAATTCTAAAGGTTTTTCCCAACTTGATTGCCTTGTATTCTTGTTGAAATAATTTCTTCTACCATCTGTGGCAATATGTTCTTTCCAATTCGAATTGGATTTGTATGCATGCTTTCGAGAGTACCTCTTTCGGTCACTAGTGTGCATGCGAGACTTTTTTTACTCCTCTCTTTCTTCTTTTCCATAGTTTACATCCTTGGTTGTACTAGCATGGCGCCTCTTATGTTTTCTATACTTTTCCTTCTGTTCAAACTGGTCTTTACGTCCATCATGCTTTTAGTGTGTAAGGGTGTTAATGAGGTTAATAGTGGTAAAGAAAAATTAAAAAATAATAATACTAGTATATATATATATATATATATATATATATTATTTTATTTATTATAAAGTTATTAATAAAAAATAAATATTATTAATTTTTATATATAATATTTTTTATTAATAATTTTTTTGGGGGATTGGTTTTTTGGAGTTTGTTAGGGCTGGCAGAAGTTGTGATGGAGGACGTGGAAGTGAAGGATGGAAGAAGGGACTGGAAAGAATTGAGCATGGAAAGAGTGATAGGGCATGGAGTGTGATGGCCATGAGGGGAGGAGAGGTCTGATAGGGTGATTTGGAGTGTGGTCTGTATAGGATGTTGGACACAGATCGGAGTGTGGAATGAGGCACGGTTACAGGTGGAGTGTGGTGTAGGTGGAGGGTGGTGCATCGTGTTGAAATATTGTAACTTCAAAGAATATTATATTTGTACTTTATTATTCCGGGGATGTTTCATTCCTCCGTGAAGACCTTATTGTATATCCGGAGATGTTTATTCCTCCGTCGGAATGTGGTAACTTGGGTTATTAGACTTCCCTAGTGGGGGTCATCCCTGTATGTGTTATGTGGGTTAAAGGGTTATTAGACCACCCTAGAGGGGTCGTCCTAGTCAATTGTAATGGGGTGTTTAACCTAGTGGTTAAGTTGGGGCCGACCTAGTTAATATAAAATACAAATCAGAGTTGTGTATAAACAGAGGAGGTGTGTTCCTCATTTAACACACATTGCACTCACTTGTGAATAACGCATAAGTGAGAGAGAGATCTGCTATGGAGGAGAAGGAGCTCATGGTTGTGGATTACATCTTTGTATTTGCTAGTCATCTATATTGAGGAAGCTTTGCTGGGTTTTCTTCCCCATGAGGGTTTCCCAGGATAAATCTGTGTCTCTTGTGTTTATGTTGTGCTTGTTGTTCTTTCAGTGATCCTGTATATGCTATTATTGTGAAATGGAATATAATGTTGATATTTTCTATCTTAGCATATTAAATATTAACATGGTATCAGAGCTAACCTGAGGAAGGCAATGTATGGCACTTACGACACTTACTTCACTTGCGACAATTTGAAGGTTAGGGTTTTGTATAGCAAAAACCAGTCATCGTGGAACTTTCTCTATAAATCCATTTTGGAAAAGGTTCGAGATCTGAAACCTTTACAAGTTGTAGATAACATCCCCATGTACCTTGTATCCAAAGAAAACCCTCAGATTAGTTGTACTTTGTGAGTTATGATCAGTACAAGTTAGGGTTTCTGCCTCTTCCATATCTCAGTCATAATCAGGTGACCTATGAAAAAAGGCCATAACTTGGGCTAGGAAGCTCCGGATGAAATTTCCTAAAAATTGATAGGTAGTGCACAGACTATACTATCTCAGGTAACGTTTTTAGAGGCCAAAGTTGAACCAGTAACACGTGGAACGCCGTACAAGTTCGCTCTCTTGTTTTATCCCATAAACAAGTCACGTTGCGACACTTGGTATAACTCTCTCTCAGAGAATCCAATTGAGGTCAGACCTATGGGGTTGGAAAGAGGATAGGTTAGGATACCATAGGAAGAAGTTTCATACCCTGTGGATTTGTAATTACGTAGTTACACTAGAAACAATCAGGTGCATATTTCTGTCAAAACATATTTGGATTTTTGAGCACCTTCATTCTTGAATCGTCACTACTGTGGAAAATTAGGGTTTCGGAGAAAGTTGGAATTTTTGGAATCGGAGTCCACGGCTGAATGATACTCAGAAAAATTGAAATTTAGAGACCAATATCGAATTTTTTGGTTGGCCAGAAGGGTGGGCTTGATCAAACCCTAGTTCGGGACCTTGATCGGAAAGGTGGAAAATTAGGGCTTCTGCAAAAGTTGGAATTTTTTAAGTCTGTGACCATGGCTAGAAGCTCCTCAGAAAAATAAGAGTTTAGAGATTTGGATAGAAAATTTTGATTGGGAAGAAGGGTGGGCTTCATCAAACCCTAGTTCGGGATCCTGTCTAGAAGATCCAGAAGTTTCGAAGGCAATTTTTAGGGGTCAAATTTTGGAGATTTCAAAATTTAAGTATGCTAGCTTGATCAGCTCAGCAAGGCACATCTTTCCGTTCATTCAAAAGTGTGAAAGTCAAAGTTTGAATTTTTAGGGTTTCTCTAACAAACCCTAATCGAGCTCCAGATCTAGTTTCAGGGGGAGATGAGGCTAAGGCCTTACATAAGAAGACTACAAGAATTCCCTGACAGGTATGACTTGAGGAGATACAGGTATGTGTTGAAATCTGTTCATGATTAAGTTTATAATATGCTTGTCTTCAGATTATTGAGGTTAGTACAATCTTGATTAATCTTAGAATTGTCTTGTCACCCTAGTAAAAGTATGAATGCATGTGAATGATAGAAGACATTCTTTGATCAAAGTTATATGATTGTACTAATGCACCTATGGTGTTGTATGAGGATGATGTTGTATGCTAACAAAAGACAGGTACATCAAGAAAGACAAATGAAGTTCTGTGACCATGATGACATAAAGACAAAGACTTATCCATAGTCTTTAGAAGCTCTACTTATGAGGTATGTATGATTTATTTCTACTATGCTTAACTTATGAGGTATGTAGGTTACTAGCACAAGGTCTCTAAATCATTGAAGAGACTAAAGATATTGTTTGGGTATGTTAGACATAACTAAGCATGTATCTAATCCAGGTATGTTTTCCTATGTTAGAATTCTACTTTGTGCTAGGATCTTAGATACCCATGTATTGAATGATCATGACCATACATATTCAAGATTATTTAGAATTATAATGTTTTGATAATATTGAGATTATACTAATGAATGTATGTGTGTATGAGATCATGAAGATGACACTAGTGCACACTTGAGCATGCACAATGGTACAGAATGAATAGAAGACATATAGAAGATCAAGCAGGAGGCAACCACACAAACATAAAAGATAAGTATTTGAGTTGTTATTTGAATCTCTGAAATAGTAAATGATATTGCTTGTAATAGTTGTATGCATATTTGTATTTCTAGAATATATCATGCTGAGTGTAAACACCCATATAGCATTGAACAATATACTACTAATATGCATATGATTGATAAGTTGGACAAACATTCCATTGTTGATTGTCTAGAATGAAACCTCTTTGCTGACATGCTGAGAGCTGTGCACGCTCTCGATAGTATGTTCTGGTAGAGATGGAAGGCATCTAGATAGCCACTGTATGCATACAGGATATGGAAAAGTGTTGTGCCAAAGTATTGGTCAAGATAGTTGCATAACTATGTGAATCATATCTGTATGCATAATAGGTTATCATGTCAACATGATTTGATGATTATAAAATATTATTAATCATGTAATTAACTTTGATTTATAGGAAAGATCATGAAGAATGATGAACACCGAACAAGTGATGGATGAAGACTTGCAAATCAAACATACTATAGAAAGCTCGTGGCTAGAAGATTCTCTTAGAAAGAGAAAGAGGATCATGATGATATGTTTGCTCCAAGTAAGACCATTCTCTTAATGGTGTAATTGAAGAAGAAGTGTGAATCGAGAAAAATCCCAGGATTCAATTGAAGAAAGCCCTGTACGGGTACCCAGGATCGATAGTCATTTGATGAGCTTAATGATTACCATGGGTGATGCAGATTTCAACCTTTGCTACAAGGTTGAAGATGGTATCTATATACAGAAGGAACTCACCACAGAGTTCGAATGATCTTGAGGCGCATATCAGTAGACCCATCTAATGAGAGATGGCATGGATAGATATGCAGAAGATTACTCAATGCAGAGTGTGAATGATGTTCAGTCACAAAGGGAGAATTGATAGCTTCTTGACAAAGCTTGGGCTTTACTAGAAGTAAAGCTAATCCCAACCTTTAACTTAAGGTTATGGATGATGAACCTATCATACTATTATTGTATGAGGATGATCTCTTTCTGACAGGGAATGAGAAATAAATCATGGAATGCAAGAAGAAGATGGCTACAGAATTTGAGATGAAAGATCTCATATTGATGCATTACTTCCTAGGTCTAGAAGTATGGCAAGGCCCAGAAGGAATATTTCTCAACCAGGGAAAGTATGCTGTGGAAATCTTGAGAAGATTTGATATGTTGGAATATAAAGCCGTGGCCACTCCCATGGATTCCAATTTGAAACTGTTAACTGATGACTCATCAGAGTTAGTGGATGTGACTCTGTACAGACAGATTATTGGGTTAGTGATGTATCTGACAAGGCCGGATATATGCTTTGATGTGAAACACCTTGAGACAGTATCTAGTGGTACCTAGGCATGTGATGAGGTACCTGAAGGGTACGATATACTTTGGTCTATATTATCTTGAAGATAATGAGTTCAGATTGTATGGCTACACAGATGTTGATTGGGCAAGAATTGTATTAGACAGGAAGTGTACATCGAGCGGATGTTATTGTCTGGGATATGCCATGATCTCGTGGTTTAGTAGGAAGCAATATAGTGTGTCTCTCAGTACAGCTGAAGTGGAATATATAGTTGCTTGCTCTGCTAGTTGTGAAGCGCTATGGCTTTGGAAGTTGTTATAAGGATTGTTTGACTTAGAGATGGACCTCACTGTGATCCTATGTGACAACCAGAGTTGTATCAAGATGACAGAGAATCCAGTGTTCCATGATAAGTCAAAGCACATAGAGATCTGATATTTCTATATACGGGATATGGTGCAGAAAGGAGATATCAAGCTCGAGTATATGAGCACTGACGAACAAATTGATGATGTGTTGACCAAACCTCTGTCTCGAGTAAAGTTTGAGTATTTCCGAGACAAGCTTGGTGTAGTTCAGAAAGACCCTCCTCGAAAGGGGGAGTGATATGGTCGCTGATGATGAGATTACCTATATCGATGGTAAGGTCAATGATGTGGAAACTTGTATCGATGATGAGGATACTGTATCGATGATATGGATACTTGATGAGGATATTGTATTGATGATGTGTATACTTGTATTGGTATGGATACTTGTATTGATGATGTGGATACTTGTATTGATGTGGATACTTGTATTGATGATGAGGTTACCTGTTCCGACAATGAGGTCAATAATGAGGTTTCTGGTTATGACGATGAGGTCGATGCATGGTCCTTAGACTTTGTCTAAGTGGACGAGGAGGGATTGTATCATCCTTGGACTTCGGTCCCTAAATTAATCAGTAGACTCTTATCTTCGAGAAAGATGTTGGTGAATGATGTAATGTGCACTCCTGGACTGCTCAGCAGTGGGTGATCATTCACGAAACCTGTAATGATGTAATGTTCACTCCTGGATTAGCAGGTGATCATTCACAGGTTGTAAATCCTAGATTTGATCTAGATCACACCCCAGTTGAAATAGTACTAGCTTTGTGGTTGACTGGAATGATGTAATGTTCGCTCCTGGACTGCTCAGTGTAGCAGCAGGTGATCATTCGCAGGTCCTGTAATGATGTAATGTTCGCTCCTGGACTGCAGCAGGTGATCATTCACAGGTGATAAAATCCTAGATTCAATCTAGGTCACATCCGGTATGAAAAAGGACTGGCACTGTGATCGGGATTGCATCATCCCTGAACGCTTGGTTCAAAATGTACGTGATGGGGATTGCATCATACCGGAACCACTAGTTCAAAATGTATGTGATGGGGATTGCATCATCCCAGAACCACTAGTTCAAAATGTACGTGATGGGGATTGCATCATCCCAGAACCACTAGTTCAAAACGTACATGATGGGGATTGCATCATCCCAAAACCACTAGTTCAAAATGTACGTGATGGGGATTGCATCATCCCGAAACCACTAGTTCAAAATGTATGTGATGGGGATTGCATCATCCCGAAACCACTAGTTCAAAATGTACGTGATGGGGATTGTATCATCCTTGGACTTCGGTCCCTGAATTGATCCACAGACAGATGTCTCCGAGAAGTGGTCCCTAGTGGACGAGAGGGGATTGTATCATCCCCGGACTTCGGTCCCTAAATTGATCCGTAGACATATGTCTCCGAGAAAGTGGTCCTTAGACTTTGTCTAAGTTGACATGTGGACTGTATCGTCCCTAGACATGTTATGGTGTCTTAAATGGATCATGTGTATTGCAAGGTATGCTGCTACGATGCTGATGATCCTATGATGACGATGTTGATGATCGTGTGATGACGATGCTGATGATCATGAGGATCCAAATGATGATGTTGTTGTAGTTGTTCTAATGCTGCAGAATATGAAGAATCAGTACTGAAGATGTTGATGTTCTAGTATTGAAGATGTTCCAGTAACTGCTTGAGTTACTGATGATGTTGAGAAAGCTTCCAATGATTTATAGATGTATCATGTATGATGTAGTTGATGACTCCTTGCTCGTGCAGATGTTGTTATAATATCCTTCTCGTTAAGGGGGAGTGTTGAAATATTGTAACTTCAAAGAATATTATATTTGTACTTTATTATTCCGGAGATGTTTCATTCCTCCGTGAAGACCTTATTGAATATCCGGAGATGTTTATTCCTTCGTCGAAATGTGGTAACTTGGGTTATTAGACTTCCCTAGTGGGGGTCGGCCTTGTATGTGTTATGTGGGTCAAAGGGTTATTAGACCACCCTAAAGGGGTCGGCCCAGTCAGTTGTAATGGGGTGTTTAACCCAGTGGTTAAGTTGGGGCCGACCTAGGTAATATAAAATACAAGTCGGAGTTGTGTATAAATAGAGGAGGTGTGTTCCTCATTTAACACACATTGCACTCACTTGTGAATAATGCATAAGTGAGAGAGAGATTTGCTGTAGAGGAGAAGGAGCTCATGGTTGTGGATTACATCTTTGTATTTGCTGGTCATCTATATTGAGGAAGCTTTGATGGGTTTTCTTCCCCATGAGGGTTTCCCAGGATAAATCTGTGTCTCTTGTGTTTATGTTGTGCTTGTTGTTCTTTCAGTGATCCTGTATATGCTATTATTGTGAAATGGAATATAATGCTGATATTTTATGTCTTAGCATATTAAATCTTACAGGTCTGATAGGGTGATTTGGAGCGTGGTTTGCATAGGATGTTGGACACATATCGGAGTGTGGAATGAGGCACGGTTACAGGTGGAGTGTGGTGTAGGTGGAGGGTGGTGCATGGTGTAGTAGCGTGGAGGTGTAGGGGGCTGGAGAGAAGCACAATGATGGGGGATGAGGGATAACTGTGTGGAGGTGATTGGGATGTGAGTGTGGGAAAAATGTAACAAGGTATGACATATAATTATACATTTTTTGTTAGCGCTTCTCAAGCCCTACATTCCCACACTACTCATAGTGAGTGGATAGTTGATTTTGGTTGTACCCATCATATGGCTAAATATGCTTCTCTCTTTTCTTCCTTAAACGAAGCTACAAAAAGAAATATTCTTGTAGCGGATGATTATGCACTTACTCTTATTGGTTGTGGTAATATTGAATGTCAAAATGGTGTGATTAACAATGTGTATCACGTCCCCAAGTCGAGTGTAAATATGTTGGCGATACCTCAACTTACTCGAAATGGAAGGAAGGTTGAATTTTGGCAAAATCGATTCATTGTGAAGGATGCACATGATTGGGAAATTGTTGTGGAAGGGTTTCTTGATCTCAAAGATGGATTGTACATGTTTTCTAATGCTCCTAAGATAAATATAGAGACAACTCTTCTCATTGCTCAGGTTGGTGACCGTAACAAAACTTGGAAATGGTCACTGGACTTGCCTAGGATTGTTCCACCCGATGGAGTGTGTGAAGGGTATGTGCTTGGAAAGCATCGCCAAGATCCCTTTGAAATCATCCAAGCATGGAGAGAAAAATATCACTTGGAATTGGTCCATGGTGACCTCTGTTACATGAACAAACCATCACTGGAAGGTGCGAGGTACATTTTGATCTTCATTAATGTCTTTTATAGGTACATGGTATATTTATTGAAGAATAAGAGTCATGTCTTTGAAAAAGTTCAAGGAATTTATGGCATTAGTTGAAAAGCAATGCGATAGACCTATGAAATGTTTGAGATCAGAAAATGGTGTAGAATATGTGCGCATAGATTGGTACCTCAAAAACCTCAGCAAAATGGAGTAGCAGAAAAGAAAAAACATACTTAGTTTGAAATGGCAGATTGTTTACTTTAGGCCAAATATTTGCCAACTAGCTTTTGGGTAGAAGTTGTTTACTGCTCGAACTATTTCTTAAACATTGTTCCAACCCGAGCAGTTCTTAACATGAATCCTACCAAGAAATGGAGTGAAAGGAAACCTTCTATCGGTCGCCTCATAATGTTTGTTTGTATTGCATGGGCACACATACTAGAATACTGTAGAAAGAAGTTGGATGCAAAGAGTCATGCTTGCATCATAATGGGTTATTCTGAAGACTAGAAAGCCTATAAATTGTTTGATCTAGTCAAACAACAAATCATCATCTACAAGGATGATGTCTTTGATGAGAATACCTTAGGTATCAAATTATTGAACTCCTCCTATGGTTTAATAGGCAGTTATCCCTTTGAGATTATGACAAAAACAAGATCGACTGAACTGTATCTTAGAGTTGATTGAGCAGTCAACTTCACCACCTGCTTCGACTTGTAGTCCCTCTACAACTACAAACTCGACTACCAATATTGATATTTCGGATCAACATGTTGATGGGTTGGTTGATATCATAAATTCTTCTTTTAATAATTTGTTTCTACCCCATTGGGCCACCAAGACAATTTAAGCAGTTGGAGCTAATGTAAGAGATATTCATGTTTCAAGGAAGACTTGAAATAAAAAATAGTGTGGTAGTGTTGCTCTAATGTCGCACATGCTAGAGGCATGTGATCGAGAAACATTTGCAAATACTCATGGTTGAATTAAATGGGAGAATGCTACAGCTAGCGAGTACCATTCCTTGATGAAAAATAAAACTTGAGAACTAGTTCCCTGACTGCAAGAAAGAACGTAGTGAAATGTCGATGGGTCAACATGACCAAGTGAAAAGTCGATGGTTCTTTCTCATCTCGTAGTGAAATGCCGATGGGTCAACAGGACCAACCGAAATGTTGATGGGTCTTTCACATATCATAGTGTTGTTGAAAGACATAAGCCTCTTGCTTGGTAGCAAAAGGGTTTTCTTAGCAAGAAAGCATCAACTACACTAAAACCTTTGCCCCTATTGCAAAGATGAACTTGGTCTAACTACTTCTTTCACTTGTTGCTCAACTTGGATGGGAAGTACACAAGATGGATGTCATTTCTCCATGGAGATCTAACTGAAAAAATCTATATGGAACAACCTCCTAGATTTGAGAAGGATACCAGTCTTGTTTGTCGATTGATGAAATCCTTGTATAGTTTGAAATAAGCCCCCAAGGCTTGGCATGAGAAGATTGATCATTTATTTCTTACTCTTGGTTTCAAACAATATGAATATGATCATAGCATCAATGATTTACATGACAATGATGAAACCTTGATTGTTGCACTCTATATAGACGATCTAGTCATTACTGGTAGAAATATAAAACTAATTTTAGGTTTGAAGAAACAATTCGTTGAGACCTTTAAAATGACTAACATTGGTCTTGCTTTTCGGATGCAAAACATCGCAAATAGGTTTGAAGACACTTGTCAACTACTTATGTCTGGCCATCTTCTTGGGGATGATAGGACTATGTGCTCATTTGCAACTAGGTGCCTTGTAGTTTAAATTGTTCTTACCAAAATTTGTTGGTGAATATGGGATCACAATCTAACACAACGGAGGTAGGCGTGCGATGGAGTTTGAAAATATGGTCTAGAAATCTTTTAACAATTATGCTAGTGTAAATATGTGTTGGAGAGAATAAAAAATATCATATTTTGGAAAGTCGATCAACTACCACCATGATGGTTGATTTGTTACATGCTAGAAATGTTGGTCCAAATAGTGGCTAGTATTGGCAATGGTTGCAATTCCCTAGGAGTCTTCTCTATCTCACCCTTGTTCCATGGAAATGTCGGTCCAAATAGTGGTTGGTATTGGAAATGGTTGTAATTCCCTACGAGTCTTCATTGTATAACCCTTGTTCCTTTGGAAAATGTCACATTCCGCTACAAAAGTAATGATCTAATTTTTAATTATGTTCCAAAAGAAGGAGCACCTAGCACGTGCATCAGTTTTCTGAAATCCCGAGGGACCAGAGAGAAGAGATGAATGCAATTATATTAATATTGTCCATTTTAAAACAAATTTAGGTACCAAGAAAAGGAAACATGTATACAACAAGGTATCTAGTTTCCAAGTGTAACCCTGGGGGGTTGAGATCCTCTTGGAGTCACTTTATGAGTTGAGATGTAGTAGTATCAGTTATCCATTCTTGTCTTTCTTCTTCTAATCATTCAGGTAGTGGGGAACACAAGGAAAAGAGGGATCCCTCTTCCTCATGTTTCCTTGACAATGCATCTACCACAACATTGTCTTTTCCCTTTTTGTAGATGTTCACATAATCATATCCAAGCATCTTGGTGATCCATTTATGATGATATAGGGATGAGAACCTCTATTCCAAAAAATAATTTAGGTTATGGTGATGCCACTTGATCTAGAAGCGTTTCCCTATGAGATATGGTCGCCATGTGTAAAATGCATGTAGGATGGCCATCATTTCTTTCTCGTAGGTAGGATTGCTTAAATTTTTGTCACACAACTGCTTATTAGTGAATGCTAAGAATATTTCATCTTGTATTACGAATGCACCTAATCCTTTACCAGAAGCAACACATCGCAATACAAAAGTTTTAGTGATATCAGGTATGACTAAGATTGGCACGGTACACATAACTTGCTTTAAAACTAAGAATGCTTGTTCTATCTCTGTGTTCGATGCAAAGGAATTTTCTTAGGAGGATCAACAATGGGGCTGCATTTTTACCATATTTCTTCACAAACTTCCTATAGTAGCTCGTAACACCTAAAAATCCATGTAAACTCTTTAAGCTTTAAGGAGTGGTCATTCTTGCATTGTTGCAATCTTCTTGGGGTGCACTCTCACCCCATATTGTCCCGCAATGTGACCCAATTATTCAAACTCTGAGATGCCAAAAGCACATTTGGAGTGTTTAATGAACAACTAATGGTATCGAAGGAGTTGTGAGGTTTTATAAATGTGTTGTGCATGGGTGTTGGCCCGGTTTTGCAACCAGGCTTAGTGCTATGGGCACCTGCTAACTAGTAGCAGCAGTTTCAATATAAAGCAAAAACAATAAACCAAATCTAAACTAAACTAAACTAGCATGTGCATTTTGAATTAAAGAACAAGAACAAGAAAGATAAAAAATAATTTTTGTATTGACAATGGGGCAAGCAAATGCTTGCAAGAACAATACCTCCAAGTGATGAAGGTTGTTTGAATGGCTCCAATGGTGAGCAGCTCCAATCTCCAATGGGTCCTTTCTCCAAGGTTGCTACAATGGCCAAATACTCAAGGGAGATTTTGGCAGCATGAGGATAGGAATATGAATGGATGTGAAATGAGGAGCCCCTACCACCTTTTTATAGGTTTTGGTGGTGGGGAATACCATTTGTGGTTTTGTGGAAACCAAATGGTATTGACCAACATGGTTTAGGTACTTTTCCCTCCTTTTTCCTTTTTTGAATAAAATTAATATTTTTATTCCCTTTTTAATATTTTTGGGAATTTGGACCCTTTTTGATGGTTTTTTATGCTTTTTTAGGAAAAATAATCTTTTTGAATGGGAAAAGGGGTGTACTAAAGTCTTTTGGTGACCTTTTGTTGGCTTCAGAGGCTCAGATGGTGAAAAAGTGGACAAATGGGTCATGTGAATAGGAAAATGAGCTAGTGAGCACTTTTTGGGTGTTAACAGATTGCCCCCTGATGTGTGAGGGCAGGAGCTCATCGTATGGCCGATAGACATCATGTTCTTTTGTCTTTTTTCTGGGGTTTGGGGAGGAGAAAAGACCGATTGGAGACTGGATCCGTGTCCCATGGAAGCTGCAAAAAATAAACAAATATTACATGGCCTCAATATGAATGAGGGATAATCTCTGATAATGGACGAGGTGGGCATACCCATGCTCGTATCAAGGCATATACATAACAATTAGTCCCAAGAAGGGGGATCTAATACATAAAAAATATACTGGTACATCATAATGGTCCAGAGGGTACATTATTTTGGGATGTACTCATGATCATAACATGGCTGATCTCAATAACCGATACACTGGAATGACTGTTGAACTGCTGAAACTGAAGGTGTCCAACATCTGTAGGGACTCAAAGAGTGTGAGTCATCTCTGGGAAGTATATGTAACTTTATACTCGAGGGAGTATAAAACTGGGGTACATCTGAATACTGTCGCCATGCGCAGCCCGGATATCTATAGGAAAAGTATAACTGGTTGTATCCATAGGTAGACTCTCCAATGTGGAGGAGTCAGATGGTATCCGGGGTCTTCGTCTAATAACTGAAAGGACCGATACCCTGTGCGAGTCTCAACGATGCGATAAAGGTGTTGAAGTCGAGCATGTGAGAAACAACCATTTGGAGAAGCACTGAGGACTCTTCTTGAAATGATTCGTAGGCACTCATCATAAATGGTGATGAGTCCAAGACATAGGGACCTCTAGGTCTAGCCTCTGGAATAAATGTGGTTGTCGTCGACAGAGGGAAACCGGCAACTAACAAGGCAATGATGTTTCCTTGATAGGAGTGCGAGGTGTAGAACTGAAGTATTGTAGTACTGATGGTAGGGCTGACATACTTGTGCGGATGGGAAGTAACTGGGGTCATATAGTGGGTAGACTCAAACTTCCTTTGTTCATAGCATGATAACATGGTTGACCTGGCAGCGTAGGGAACTGACTTGTAGGTGTGGGTATCATTGCTATTAAGGACTGAAGGGTATGTATTGACTCTGGGGGGGAATCAAGTTGATGGGTGTTGTCGAGGGGTTCTCAGGGTGACATACTGCAGAATACTCTGAACAAAGGCGACCAAAATGGGGAAGCTGCTATATGAGTAGACGTGATCTGTTGTGGCACCGAGAAGCACCATTGGGTCTTTCTTCGTAGTTTTAATGAGCTCCAAGAAGGGATAAAAGTGTGCTCTGAAATGGTACTGTCCTGTGGATTTGTGAGCCCAGGACTGTTCGTGCTCATTGGTGCTTTCATTTTTAAGGAGTCTGAAAGCGATAAAAAGACTCTGCAGTGGTTATGAGTATTGTCCTGTTGGTTTTACGAGCCCAGGATGGTGATTTCTCGTGGTCGCTTTCATGTTTAGAGAGTCTGAAACCGGTAAGGGGACTCCATTGGTGTTCTTTTTCATAAGTTTAGTCTCCAAGGCCCGAAAAAGCATAAAATGATGAAAATGGAGAACTCTTCTAGCCGATGTGACTAGAGTATTCTTTTTCGTAATTAGTCTACAAGGTCCAGAAAAGGGGTAAACTTATACCAGGTAGACGCTCTTTCAGATACGTTTAACGAGCATGAAAGGAAGCAAGGTTGCTCGGCGATCTTTTCATTGTTTTAGGAGTCAGAAAAGAGCTTAACAGAAACTCCCTAAGTGCCTTTTTCGTAAAAGGGTTTGCTCGGCCCGAAAAAGGGATAAAATCATACCGAACAAAAAGGGATTGATGCGAGCAAGAAAAGGTCTTAAGCGTCATCATGTGTGCGGAAAAATGGATCCGGTGACATAAAGATTGTCAAAAGGGGGCTGCGGCTTTGTGGCACGCAAATCGAGGCAATAAGAGGGCATTTTGAAAAAATGGCTGAAAAGTATGGGCGTGAGAGCGAGACATGATCTCAAGCATCATCACAAGCGCAGAAAACTGAATTCGGCGATATAAAACACGTTAAAAACGGAGAATGGCCGATGTGGCACGCAAACGGAGGCGACGAGGGGGCATGGGAAAAAATGCCCATAAAATCTAGGCGTGAGAGCGAGAAATGATCTCAAGCATCATCACGCGCGTGGAAAACTGAATCCGACGATATAAAGATTGTCAAAAACGGAGAACGGCGGATGTGGCACGTAAACCGAGGTGACGGGGGGGCATGGAAAGATGCCCAAAAAATCTGGAGGTGAGAGTGAGAAATGATCTCAGGCATCATCACAAGCACGGAAAACTAAATCCAACGATATAAAACTCGTCAAAAACGGGCGACGGCCGATGTGGCACGCAAACTGAGGCGACGAGGGGGCATGGGAAAAAATGCCCAAAAAATCTGGAGGTGAGAGCGAGAAATGATCTCAAGCATCATCACGAGCGCGGAAAACTGAATCCGGTGATATAAAACATGTCCAAAACGGACGACGGTCGATGTGGCACGCGAACCGAGGCAACGAGGGGAAAAAAGGGAAAAAATCCATCATGAAGTACAGTAATGGACGATGGTGTCCATCCAGTTTACTATGGGTAAAATCGCTTAAGGTACAACCCGTTGCGTGGGTTGCGGAGGTGGTTGCCTTCTGAATCGGTGAGAATGTATGCCCCCTGTCCGAGGCAGGTGTGTATAATATATGGGCCTTGCCACATGGACACAAACTTTCCTTTCCCAGTTTTGTCATGAGCTTGATCGTAGGCGAGGACAAGGTCTCCTTCAGAAAAATTTCTTGGGTGGACATGTTTATCATAATTTAATTTGGAGCGGTTCTTGGCTGCTTCCATGGTTTGTAGGGTTGTGCGCCGATCTTCATCGGTCTGCTCCAGGAGTAGTAAGCGTTGTTCGATTGGGGCAGTGTCCGGTAGGAGTTCAATGGCCATGTGTAAGGTTGGAATCTGGCACTCAATGGGGAGGACGGACTCGACACCGTGAACCAAGTGGAAAGGGGTAAAATCGGTGGCGGTTTTAGTTGACGTGCGGTATGCCCATAGTGCCGGGAAAAGCATGTGGTGCCAATTTGACTTGTGTTTGTCTACAGTGCGCTGGAGGATGGTTTTCAAAATTTTGTTTATTGCTTCGACTTGGCCATTTCCTTGGGGGTAGTAAGCAGAGGAAAAATGGTGTTCAAATTTTAGTAGGGTTGATAGTTCTTTCCAGACGGCGTCTTCGAAGTGAGAGCCGTGGTCTGAGACCAGTTGCTTGGGCACTCCAAAACGTGCAATAACATGGTTGAGAAAGAACCGTGCTGCGGTTTCGGCTGTGCAATTGTAAGTTGGCATGGCTTCTACCCACTTGGTAAAATAATCTATGGCCACAATAATATGTTTGTGACCGTTGGCTGACGTGGGATTTGCAATCCAGGAAGTCGATGGCCCATTTGCAAAATGGTCCGGCAAGTAACGACTGGATGAAGGGGGGCGGGTGGGGTTCTTGCTTTGGGGGCAAAAAGTTGACAGTTTTGGCAATGTTTGACTGCGGTGATGCAATCAGTAAATAGTGACGGCCAAAAGTACCCTGCGCGAATGATCTTTTGGGCGGTGGCCATGCTGGAGAAATGGCCTCCGCAGGCGCCGCTATGGCAATCATTGAGGACTTGTTCCGCCTCGCTATGGGATAGGCAACATCGTAGGATGGTATCAATGCCGCGTCGATAAAGTACATCCCCTGACAAGAGGTATCGGGGGGCTTGGTGACGTATACGACGGCGTCCGTCACGATCAATGTGGGGTTGAAATTTCTGCGTGCGGAGGTAAACTAGAATGTCACCGTACCATGGGTCGTCAGACGAAATAATGAAGATGTGATCGTCAATCAGATCCGTTTGAATAGCGGTTGATGATGAAGAGGATGGGAGGTTGGTGATGAGATGGGCAAGTGCGAGGGCTTTGGTGCTCTTGGGAGTTTTGAAAGTGAGGTCATACTCCTGGAGGATAATGACCCATTTAGCAACACGACCTTGTAGGAGCCGGCGGTTTAGGAGGTAGACCATAGGGTTGGAGTCGGCGACGACCGTGGTGTGACCGAGTAAAATGTAGTGTCGCAACTTTTGGATGGAAAAGACTACCACGAGGGCTAATCTTTCCTCGTATGGGTGCCGTAGGGGTGGGCCAAACAAGGTCTGGCTGACGTAATAAATGACATGTTCTTGGTGGGATGCATCTTCCTGGACCAAGACTCCAGACACGGCATGTTCAGATGCTGAGACATAAAGGATGAAGTCCTGAGAGAAATCCGGAGGGGAGATCAAAGGGGCTTGTGTGAGAGCTTTTTTGAGGGCTTCGAATGTCGTGTCTGCTTGCTCATCCCAAACAAAGGGTATGTGGGTGCGAAGTAGTCGTAAGAATCCGTGAACCTTGGTGGCGTAATCAGGTACGAAGTGACGAAGGAAATTGGACCGCCCCTGCAAACTCTGGAGCTGCCGAAGCATGCGCGGGGAGGGAAGGTCTAAGATGGCTTTGACTTTTAGGGGATCAACAGTAATTCCATCCTGGGAAACAATGAAACCCAACAAACGGCCTGCAGGAACGCAAAAGACACGCTTATGTGGGTTCAAGCGGATTTTATATTTGCGGCAGCGCAGGAAAACTTGCCGAAGGTCGTTAAGGTGGTCTGATCGTTTCCGGGAACGGGCTGTAAGGTCATCAAGATAGACCCGCAGGATATGGACCAAGTCGTGAAAACAATAGGTCATGGCCCGCTAGAAGGTGGCACCAGCATTTTTTAGGCCGAAAGGCATGACACGATAGGCAAATGTGCCCCATGGGGTGGTAAAGGCAGTCTTGTACTGATCCTCCTTACGGATTTAAATCTGGTTGTATCCGAAAAAACCGTCCATGAAAGATAGGACTTCATGCCCCGCACACTCATCGATGAGTTGGTCGATGAATGGTGTGGGGAAATTGTCTTTGGGACAGGCGCGGTTTAAATCACGGAAGTCAGTACATACTCTAAGGATGCCTTGTTTTTTGTTGATGGGAACGGGGTTTGAAACCCATGTGGTGTAAGGAATAGGATAGATGAATCCTGCTTCTCGAAGTTTCTCAACCTCAACTTTAACAGCGGGGAGCTTGGAAGGATGAATGGGTCGCTGTTTCTGACGAACGGGGGGGACATCAGGCCATGTGTCAATGCGGTGCTCTATAATGGCGGGGTCAAGACCAGGCATTTCCCTATAGGACCAGGCAAAGACATCCCGGAATTCTTGGAAAAAAATTTTGTATGCCTGAGTCTCTGCTTGAGTGCAAGACGCACCCAGCGAGATGAGCTCGGGTTTCCCAGGTGTGGTGGAAATGTCAATTTGTATAATGGGGGAAATGTTGGACATGTTCCCTTCTTCAAAGGCATCTGGTGCTGGGATGGGGTCCTTCAACCAATCGACCTTAGTGGGTATGAAATCTTTCGACTCGACTGATAGCTGGTTAGATGCCGTGGATGTAGACGCCTCTGGGAGGAAGTAGGAGCGATGATGCATATCGTCCCAAGGATAGTCGGGTGCAGTGAGTGTTTCCAAGATTTGCTCATCAGTACGGAAGTAGTCAGACCATAAATCAAGGGGTTCTGGTTTGAAAGTGGTCTTTGAGGAGATCATATAGATGGTGTTAATCTCTCCAGATGAGGATGATACGGGAGGGTAGATCTCCTCGATAGTAGGGGGTGCCGTCTCAAGGTCCAAATTATTCATCTCGTAGAGGGCTGCTCTGTAATCTGGGATGTCAGGACAGTTATGTGAGTAATGGCCGTAAATACCGCATATCGCACATGGGTGGTTGGTACACAGTGATTTATCACGAGGCATGGGGTTTGGATCGATTTTGACCACTGGGATGTTGGGGTTGTCGTCCAGCATTTGCATGTGTTCCTGCAATGCAGGTAACTGTGGGCACTGATGGGTTGGATGGCCTAACTCATCACACAACGAGCATTTGGGAGGAGCACGGAACACGGGAGGAGGTTTAACTCCCTTGGGTGGGGGTACTGTAGTGTATGGTTGTGGGCCTCTGCCCCCAGTGGGCCTGATTAGAGGGGGGGGATTCGTCGATGAGGAAGGAGTGGCGATACCGGGAGGTGGTTGGGTAGAAGTGACAATGGGTTGCACCGGTTGCAGGATGACATTTGGTGTCGGCGGGGGAACGGGAGGTGAAATATACCACACGGGTAATCCCAATGTCAACCCGGGGAGGCTGAGGGTAGCCATAACGGGAGCGCTTACTACACCCGAGGGAGGAAATAGAAAGGGGATTGTGTGGATGGGTGTAACTCCAATGTGACTAGGTACCAATGGTGGTTTAGGCAACAAGGAGGGTTGGTTACCGGGTTGTTGTGAAAGAGTGCAGAGGTTAGCGACATGGGTCTCCGGTGACGGTGGTGGTATGGCCTGGAATGTAGAAGTCATCGGCGCGTCGGAGTACAGTCCGGGTCCCACTGAGGAAATGAATGAGGTAGTTGCACCACAAACAGGTTGTTCGACTATGGGGAGAGCATTTTCAGGTGCAACGGGGGCCTTGGGATCGTAGTAGGTGAGTTGGTCCACCTTGACCACGCGTCCCTCATGGGGGAACTGCATGGTACGATAAACGGATGAGGCAACAGCCCGCATGGCATACATGTAACTACAGCCAAGTAGAAGGTTATAGTCAAGTTGTGCATTGATGACCTCAATGTCAATGAGCATGGTTTTACCCGCGAGCTGGACGGGGACATTAGGTAAGAGACCCTGGGGTTGTGCCGAACGGCCGTCATAGGCTCGCAACGCAGTGGTGGACTGCTGGAGAGTGGGGGATCCCAACTTCTACCAAACGAATGTGGACATAACACATGTAGAGGCCCCTTCATCGATAATGCATCGATGGATAACAAGATTCTGAACAGAAACGGAAACTTGGAATGCTAAAGAGGAAGGCAGGCGTGGTTCAGACTGGTCTGAATCGAATGCGATCAGCTGTGAATCATTGGGGTCAATGGCGCCAATGGCAGAGAGTAAAGTCTTGCGCTGTGAAGGACAGTTTTTCAAGACCTCTAAAGCAGACATGGCTACCGTAGATTGGGCTAATTCGTCTACGATGTTGTAATTCGACGCAACCCGAGCATTGGGATTATTGTTGATACGACGAAGTGGGAAGCGAGGTGCTTTGGAAGCGCCATCAAGTGGAGCTGGAGGTATACGTAACGTTGATCTGTGGGATTAACGTTAGTGTTCTTTTCGGCGGGAGGGGCTTCAGAAGTGGATCCATATTGGTTCCGACGGGTTTGGAGGTTGGCGTCGGCGGTTGACATCATCAACAAGTGGTGAGTACCTGAATCAAACATGGGTTGATCGGGAGCTGCATAAGTGATCTGCTGTGGTGGCGCGTTGCCCTGAGGGGGGACTAACGGCTGAGTGTTCACTACACCTTGGTTTGGAAAGGGGTTTTGCAATACCAAAGGTTGATGTTGAGGTGGTGGAGGGTTGGGCGGCGGCTGAGGAGCCGCTTGCCCTTGACGATGGGCATCGTCAGTCCAAAGTTGCCGAGCTCGGTCCAAATGTGGGCAAGCATGCGTGTAATGACCATAAACCCCATAGATAGAACAAGGGTGGTTTGTTCTGAGGTTATTATTTCTAGGTTGCTTGGGATTTCGATCCGGATTGCGGTTGGGAGGAGCAGCATTGTTATTTTGCGGAGGATTGGGAGGTGGAGGACCTTGCTGATGTTGTTGGTTATTACCGCGGTTGTGACCTCTACCATGGTTCTGTTGCGCATTTTGGTTGCGCTGGTTGTTCTGGTGCTGGGGCTGGTTGTGCTGTGTGTACACTTTCCCTTGAGCAGTGGGAGGATTTTGGTTCTCTGCAGGTGCGGGAGCAGGTTGTGGTGGATAATAAACCGGTGGGGCTGGAGGTAGTCCAGTTACCTGCTGGGGTTGTTGGTAACCCTGAGCTATTGGAGGTGTTGGGTTAGCTGTCACAGCTAGCTGTGGATAGTACACAGGTTGAGGTGCGTATGCGGATGGTGCATGACCAAAGCACTGAGATGGACATGAAGGTCCATGGATATGGTGGTGATGTGCCATGGGAGCATATGAATTGTCTGCTCCAGATTGAGATGTAGCCCGCGAAAGGTCGAGACCATGGCTAGGATGTGCAATGGAAAAGGGTTGGGGATGCGGGGTAATATGACTAATGATACCGTCTGCGGCATGGGATGCCCCCGGTGCATCGTGTTGGGATGAATCAGCACGAGGTGCGTCCGGTATAATGGTATACAGATAACCTGACTAGGCGTAAATGAGATCAAACTGTTGGGCTTTGAGGATGGCCTCTTCTTCAGACTGGGGTCTTTCGGATGCCACATCCTTCGCAATGAGAGGGAGGAGGGATTTTAGAAACCAATCTAGGAAGATACGGTCGTCTAACTTGATTTTGCAGAGGCTTCGACGTCGACGCCACTCATGAATGTGGTCGGTGATGTGGGTGGCCGTGTTCTGTCTGCAAGACAGTAGGATCTCGACGCCTGCATCATAGCGGACAGGTAACTGAAAGAACTGCAGGAAGGTGGAGGCAAGGGAGGTAAAGGTGGGATGCGTCCCATGGGGCTGCTCGATATACCACTTAGCTGCAGAGCCAGTGAAGGTGCGCTATAACAGACGGAGGCGGATAGAGTCATCCACTATGGAGTTGGAGGAACACCATAGATGGAAGGACATGATATGGTTCTGGGGGTCCTCACCTGCTTTGCCCTCAAACTTAGGGATGTCGGAGGGGAGTTTGGTGGGCATTGGAGGCCACGCAGGATCGTGTCTGATGGGGTCATTGGTGAGCCTGGCTAAGTCTTGTAAGTTCAAACTCGCCATGTAAGGTAAGGTAGCAGATGTAGTGACTGGGACTGGGACATGCCTAGTCATGGTGGTATGATGTAGGGGTCCAGTAGCGCCTAAAGGTACACTAGGGATTGCAGGTATATGTCCTCCAATAGGTGTGGTCTGGTGTGGGCCAGCGCTTCCAAGTGCCACATGGGTTATACTTGGGTTAGGAATAGCAGTGGTGATTCCTGGAATAGGGTTTGTGGAAACCAGAGGGGGTGTGACCCCTATGTTGGGCATACCCATAACAGGTGGTGCCCCTGTGTTGTGAATTCCTATAACAGGGGGTGGCCCTGTGTTGGGCATTCCTAAGTGTGGAGTGTCTGCCATATTAGGCATACCTAGGGGTGTGGTGGTTGCCATGGATGGCACCGCAGCAAAAGGGTCTGTGGATGTCTCACCTATGGTGCTGGTGAAGAGTGGGTCAAAAGGTGTTCCAGCCATAAGGTTAGTTGGAAATAACACAGTGGGGTTTTCGGATTCTGCCTCAGAATCAGATGTGAAGCGAGGCGTGTCAGAATCGGATGACTATCTGGATGACCGACGATGTGTCGATTCAAGGGATAAGGCTCGGCGTCTGTGACGTGGCGAGCCAAGTAGACTGAACTCTGGGAGTTCGCCCTGTAGACGACGAGAGCGTCTAAAATTCTCAATGGTGAGAAAATATGTTTTTGTGTAAAAATATGTATGTGTAAAATGGTAATGTATAAAAAACTCAAAACCCTAATGCAACCAAGGGTGCAAGAAGGGGAGTGAAAATGAAGGTTCTCAGGCCAAAAAATCAACCTCAAAAAAGGCACTTATTCTAGCAGCTGTGCTACAATAAGTGGAGGGATGCAAAAAATGGTCAGAGTACCAACATGCAAACAGCTTCTAGAAAAAATAGGTGTAACTAGACCAAAGGTGGGTTGAATCATGCAAACACCTAACTAAAAGTATTGTGAATCAACAAACTATATTCTCTGCAAGGTGATGAAATCCAAGTCAGACAATATTGAATGTTGAGTCAACGGCTAGATATCCCCCTACCGGGAGGGACACCGGGTAATCAATCATAAAGAATGGCTACTAGGATACTCCGTTCATGATGCGTCAAGAAAAGGTAAATATGTCGTTTGGTCCTTGATCGCAATACCCCTATATAGGGATATCCCGAGAACTGCGAATGGTAGCCCTTCGGTTACTGAATGGATTTCGGTATTCCACTCAGGCTTCTGAAACCATCCTTGCGACTTCAACTCTCCTAGGGGAGAGGCCTTCCCACAAACCGGTTGTGACCGCGCCAATAAATACTAAGAGATTTTAGCTCCCTAATGGACAACTTCTATGTCTCAGATGTAATAACTGAGGGGTGTTATTGGAACACCTATCTTCTCAATACTACCTAGCTACAAAGTTCTTTTAGTGTTCCCCAAGTGGGGTTAAAAGTTTGTTGAAGTTAGGGTTCGTTTTAAGGCTCAATTTAAATTAAGTGTTTGAGTGGGTGCACATGTGGTATTTTAAACTGAAATTGAAAAAAGTAAATGCTAAGTATTCAAAAAACAAAGGATCTTTTGAAATAAAAAGCAAATATTATGACTTTTTCAATAAATGGAAATTAAATACTTTTCAAGGGCTATTCAAAAAACAAAGAATCTTTTGAAATATGAAAGCAAATAAAATGACTTCTTTGTGAAATAAATGGATTTCTTTTAAAATTCTGCTATGGGCAAAAATATCAAAGAAGTAAACAGTAAAAAATTTTAAACTAGATAAAATGCAATCAAATCCTTCTTTCAATTTCTGAAAATATTTAAAAAGACTTTTCACATGTGCATTGCAAATAGTAAAATTTTCTTTGGCTGTAAAATATGCAGGATTTCTAATACTGGAAAATGTGCTATGTGGGCAGAAAATACAGTACAAAATTAATTTTTTAAACGATTCGGCCGAATGAAAAAATTAGCATCGCGGGTTTTGACAGAAAAGCCGCGATGGACCGCACGGGTTTCTGTCACACAGTCACGATGGGCAGCGCGGGTTTTGACCGCGAAGCCGCGATGTGCAACGCGGGATTTCGTCGCACAGTCGCGATGTGCAGCGCGGAAAAGGTCCGCGAAGCCGCGATGTGCAGCGCGCTAATGGGTCGCGAAGCCGTGGTGAACCGCGCGGAAAAAGGCCGCGTAGTCGCGATGAGCCACGCGACTGTTGGGCAAAAAGCCGCAAGGCGAAAGCCCTACATGGATGCCGAAAAACGACGCCGAAAATGGAGAATTTCGGGCTATTAATGGCTAAAAAATGGGCCAAGATCTAGAACAGCAATAGATCTGCTGTCTAGGGTGGCGGATCTATGAATTAAACTAACTAATACTATCAAAAAACAAGATCTAAAGCAAAAGTGAGATCTAAAGATTCAAAACCAGCGGAGTCGCCAAAAAACTGTTGGCCCGGTTTTGCAACCAGGCTTAGTGCTATGGGCACCTGCTAACTAGTAGTAGCAGTTTCAATATAAAGCAAAAACAATAAACCAAATCTAAACTAAACTAAACAGGCATGTGCATTTTGAATTAAAGAACAAGAACAAGAAAGATAAAAAATAATTTTTGTATTGACAATGGGGCAAGCAAATGCTTGCAAGAACAATACCTCCAAGTGATGAAGGTTGTTTGAATGGCTCCAATGGTGAGAAGCTCCAATCTCCAATGGGTCCTTTCTCCAAGGTTGCTACAATGGCCAAATACTCAAGGGATATTTTGGCAGCATGAGGATAGGAATATGAATGGATGTGAAATGAGGAGCCCCTACCACCTTTTTATAGGTTTTGGTGGTGGGGAATACCATTTGTGGTTTTGTGGAAACCAAATGGTATTGACCAATATGGTTTAGGTACTTTTCCCTCCTTTTTCCTTTTTTGAATAAAATTAATATTTTTATTCCCTTTTTAATATTTTTGGGAATTTGGACCCTTTTTGAGGGTTTTTTATGCTTTTTTAGGAAAAATAATCTTTTTGAATGAGAAAAGGGGTGTACTAAAGTCTTTTGGTGACCTTTTGTTGGTTTCAGAGGCTCAGATGGTGAAAAAGTGGACAAATGGGTCATGTGAATAGGAAAATGAGCTAGTGAGCACTTTTTGGGTGTTAACAATGGGCATCCCAAGTTTTATTGTAAATCAAGATGTCACCAAAGAAAACCAACACAAAATCACGAAGACATGGACTCAAAATTTTATTCATGAGGCTCTTAAAGGTAGAAGAGGCGTTAGAAAGTCCAAAGGGACTACCAAAAACTCATAATGGCCTTCATGTATGTGAAAATCTATCTTCAGAATATCGACCTCTTTCATCCCAATTTAGTGGTATTGTGGACAAAGGTAAAATTTTGTGAAAATTTTGGCACCATGGAGTTCATCCAGAAGGTCATCCATGATTGGGATAGAAAATTTATCTCTGATGATAAAGTTACTGAAGGAACGAAAATTAGGACACATATGCCAAGTGCCTTCTTTTTGTAAAACCATGACCACTAGGGATGAATATGGGATAGCGCTAAGACGAATGAATCATGCCTCCAATAACTATTGAATGATCTTTTCGATTTCATTATTTTGTACAAATGGGTTCCTGTATGGTCGTACATTTGGTGGTTGATCTCCCAAAATCAAGGGAATACCATGATCATGCTTGCCTCTAGATGGGGGTAAACCCTTGAGTATCTCAAAGACCTGCTAATGTTTATTCAAAACCCTCTCCAAGTTAGGTTGGATTTATGATGCAATTCTATCTGGAGCCTGGATGGCATAGAAGTGGCCAATCATTCCAAAGTGGTCTTTTTTCAATAATTCTTCCATTATATGAGACCTCATGATTTCAGGGAAACCTACTTGGAGCCCTTTGGGGATGTGAGTATGAGGGTTATGACTAAAAATCAAAGTGTATTTCCTTGAAGTCCATGGTAACTAGCCCCAATGTGCATACCCATTCTGCCCCTAAAACTATATCATAGCCACCCATATTTATGGACAACATGTGAGTTTTGAGATGATAGTCACCCAATTGGAGTCTCGCATTTTCACAATGTCCTCCCCATTTCATCATCCTAGCCTTAGCTATCATAATTTGAAAGATGCGCACTGAATGGACATAACAATGGATTTATTCAACCAATTGTCAGTCAATAAAGTTGTGGGTGTTGCCACTATCAACCCAAAACTACCTCTTTGTGTTGCTTGATGTAACCTAGAGGTTTCAAGGTTTACGGGGCTGAAACACCAAATAAAGCATGAAGGGAGATGACTGTTTCTTTTTGATCGACTACAGGCTCCAATTCTTCTTGCATGGGAGGAGTTTGGTCAACAACCTTAAGCTTAGGGGTATCTTCCATAATTATGTATTTGGAATGGGTGGGAGCAGTCACATCAATTGCAAATAATTTTTGTTCTTTACATTTATGACCCAGAGTATACTTTTCATCACAATTATACTTTTCAACCCATAGCATACTTTTTATCTATCATTTTTGTTGGAGACGACCTTTGTTATTTCAATGGAGGGGAACAAAGTGTGCTTAAGTAAATGACCTATGTAGGTCACAAGTAGGAAATGAAAGAGGGTTTGTTGGATTATGCATTGATCACCATCTCTACTTTTAGAGCCTTTTGTAATGCCTCCAACAAGGGTAGCAGAATGTTGCATTCTAACTTGTGCTTAACTCGCCTCCTTGAGGCCATTGATGAAAGATTCTTCATAGAAAGAATCTGTTAAGTTCTTTGTAGGGATGGATGATTGCTCAAAAGTTGAGATAAAGTCTACAACTAGCCTATTTAGTGTAACTTGGTAATCCACCCCAAATAGGGAGTATCTTCCTCATAATGGTCATGCATAGGTTTAAAAAATAAAGTCCAAGAGATGTAGCACCCAAATAATTTTTTTATGCCACTCCCACCATTGTCACCGTTCTTGATCTAGATACAAGACCCCCACCCTAACTTTCATCATGTCATCAGTAATGCCATGAAGTGTGAAGTAGTGTTCCATTTGGTTGATCCATCAGGATGGGTTAGGACAATCAAACTTGTTCTAGTCTACTTTAGGAAAACGGTTATAGTGTTATTATCCATGGAGTGTGGGTTATCACTATGAGGGTTTGAAGGGGGTTTCTAGTGGATAAATAGTTCCAAGTGAGATGTTCCCTCCTAGTGTGGCTCATTATGTTGTGTATTCCAAGGGACTTCTTTTGAGATGCCACGAGTTGTCTACTGATCCAAGAAGTCATTTATACTTTCCAACTTATGATCTAACTTCTTATCCAACTTCTGATCTAATCTGCATAAACCTTTACAAGTTGTCACATTTGATCAACATTGTTTTAAATTTTTCCCTGAATATTCTTCTATTGTTCTTTTAGGGATTCAAACCTTGCAGCATTAGAGTGTGTTTTCAGTGTTGTTTAGGTTCCTTAAAGGTGGTCTATAGGGAGAAGCACCATCCACCATGGGATGGTTGGGTGATAGTAAGGTTTACATGGTCCTAAAGATGAGGCAATGTCAAGTGCTATAAGTCTCCGATATATGTGTGGGGTCCGACAATAGTACTCGACCAAATATCTCAAGGCACTAAGGAGTATTGGTCATGCCCTTAGCCATACTATTCAACTACCTAGTTACTAGACAATGATCTCCCCGAGTGTTGCTCTCAGTGTACTATAGCAACAACATGATCGATTAGTTTATCTAAAGGTGGTTCCAAGTATACCAAGGGGGACTTCCAATATACCCAAGGGTACGTGGAAGAGAAATTTTGTGTACAAACTTGTATGATGTGGTACAACTCGAACGTGTACCAACAAAGGTTATAAGGGTCTCCAACAATGTGACTTAGTACCACATGTATTTTATGCATGTATGCTTCTCCAACTGCAGGTTTGCCCATTAAATGATATATCTTTTTGTTACTTAAAGACACCGAAACATGTCTCTTAAAAAAAATTAGCTTGCTAATTGCAAAAAGAGCTCTATAATCATTGGAAAATAACTTACTTGTCAAGGTAGGTTTTGAGCCAAGATTTTGAAATAAGCACAACTCTTGTTAAACCCTAATTTGGAGATTATCTTGAAGCTTTAGTAACTCTTCAATTTAAGCACCTTTGAGTTTGAAATTTTTTTCTTTAGTATCTTGATGTGTTTACTCTGCAATTCCACAAGTTTTACAAAAGTTTGGCTTGCCAAGAAAAAATTAGGCCCTAATTTTCCCAAAACTTGCATATTTTGGACTTCTCACAAGAACAAACTTGTATGGACTACCACATGTCCAATATTTTATATCTAAATATGAATTTTGTACCAGAAACACTATTGTACGTCTTCTTTCCAATGCAACTAGTGCAACTCAATTTGGATCTTTCCAACTCCAAATATAACAGTTTTACTCAAAACACCTTTTTAGGGCTCGTTTTGGGGCCAATCACAAACCCTAACTGACACAAGGTTTCTCTCTAAATGTATAGTGACCCAGATGCTCAACTTTTGACACAAGTTACTTTCTTATGTTCTTCTTGTACCCTGTAAATTTCAAACCCTGAAACTTCGTAAAAAATAATTTGGAGTGAAAATGCCAAGATGACTCATTTGAAAGAGCCAAACCCTAGTTTTGAATTTTTTTCCTTTTTGGCCCAAGAAATAGATCTGGTACCACTTGTAATATACTTAAACCCATAACTTAGAAGAAACAAAGAACAACACAAGACATAATAGATAAACCAAAAAAAGATCTCTTGTAAGAAAGATATTTAAATTAGATATTTATGTTCACTTACATCTTCAATGCGGTAACCTCGAAGAGCAAAGCTCCAAATACAATAATAATTCTTAACAAAACATCACATAAGTTACTACTCTATATATAACTTCAATAGACAAAGACCTAACTACTTGTGGTCCCGCTATTAATGAGGGTCAACTATCTAGGGGCCTTTATTCAATAAAGAGGGCCATTTTTCATTAAGTCACTACCCACTAACTATCTAATGGGCCTCATGTCCTTCTACATTGATAAAGTAGGGGGGTTATGGTATGTTAGAGATTGTGGTATCTCGGGATGTCCTCCATGATTCAGATGCCTTGCATGGAGGTACATCAATAGTATAGGCATCGGTATGGAGTAGAGGGTGACATACACTCTACTCAATGGCATGAATCCATTGGCGGACGGATGCGGACATTCCGGGGGTGTTTTGCCACATGCATGCATGTGATTTGCATGTCCAGTTACTAATTAAAAGATGCATGCAAAAGTGACTTTTTGTATACATGGATATTAGGTTTTTGGTAAACCTAATTGATTAGTGAGATTATATATAGAGGTAGGAGGTCCCCGGATGAGGTTGCTCAATTGACTTATCAAAGAGAGATCAGTCAAGAGTGAGGAGGGAGCATTAGTGCATGCAAGGCGACTTTCTGAGAGAGAGAGAGAGAGAGAGAGAGAGAGAGAGAGAGAGGAACTTCTGCAGGGGAAGAGTGGTGTGATCTAAGATGGATCAGACACCACTTGTCCAGAGGCACTTGGCGCCATGTTTTGTGGATTGAGAGAGTTCATCAGAGTGGTTATTGCAGTGATTTGAGGAGGACGTCTTCCAGAGAGGGAGAGGGGCGCATTACCAGAGGATATAAGAGCTCATTCTAGATCCAATTGATCGATTGAGCAGCTGAGACTTTTAGAATGTCCTTGCCTCAATGTTTGAGGAAGGTCTGTGATGATCAGAGCTCAGATCTATTGAGATCAGATTCCGTATGAGCATTTGACATCCATATGGAGGGTGCACTTTTCCATGCAAAGGAAGGGCGCATTCACCAGTTGAGAAGTTGGCCTATTTCCAGAGCAGAGCAGATCATAGCAGTGTACTAGGATATGCAGTACAGTCAAAGTTACTTGCAGACAGATCCATATACAGTTGACAGATTAGGGCACAATTCCTTTGTGCATGCATCAGTTATTGCATGCAGATATAGGGTTTTGACCCTGTTAGGTTTGGTGTGCCATTCTGAGGTAACATTGTATGTATTTGCTTTCATCTTATATTGCTCTAGGATCGAGATAAAAGAAATCCCCACAGATTGATGGTTTTCCCCGTTTGGGGTTTCCAGGGTATATTCAGTGTTGTATGTGATTGATTGAGTATTTCAGTGTTTAAGTGTGAAGATATCTATAGCATTTGATTATTAAGCCTTTAATGTATTATTGATTTATAGAGACTCAAACCGCTTCATATATTAGGGCTATCCAGAGGGAGTAGTGATCTATGGATAAAATTTACATGGTATCAGAGCCCTGGTAAGGGTCAAGGAGATCAATCACACTCAGATCAGTGAATATAGAGACCATATCTACCAGATCTGAAGAGCGGAGCTCAGATTTGTGGTTGTAGAGGTTATATCTATCAGATATGTTGGTATAGAGGTCAGATCTATTAGATTTGTGACCTAAGTGGATAGATTTGAGATAGATCTATCAGATCTGTGCGAGAGGAAGCCAGATCTGTGATCAAGAGAGGTTCTTGTTTCACCCTATGTGTTTTTCAGTGCAGAGATTATGGCCACTAGCTTGAGAGTGGAGGAAAGGTTGGATGGGGCCTCTAACTACATTGAATGGAGGGCATGGATTGTGCTATTGTTAAAAGAAAGCGAACTGTGTGTTGTTGTGGACAACACAACCACAAATCCAGTTATTGTTCCATCAGATGCAACTGCCAAAGCAGCATATGAGAAAAAGAACATAAGAGCTCAGAGGATCCTCCTTGATGCTATCAAGGACCATGTCATCCCACATGTCTCAGCCAAAAACAATGTATATGAGATGTGGGATGCATTGACCAATTTGTACCATAGTTCTAACACCAACAGGAAGATGGTTCTCATAGAGAAGTTGAGAAGCATAAAGATGGGGAAGGATGAGAGCATGTCCACATATATCACCAAGATTATTCAGGTAAGGGATGAGTTGGGAGCTGTGGGTGAGAAGGTTGAGGATAGCGAGTTGGTTGGACAAGCCTTGAATGGCGTGACCATGCCATGGGCAGTATTTGTCCAGTCCATCATTGCTAGAGAGAACCTTCCCAAGTGGGATCGTATGTGGGATGATTTCACCCAAGAGGAGATCTAGAGAGGTTATATTTAGGGATCTAGGGCAGTTTCGATCCAAGGTGTAACATAAATAAGAATAAGTCCCAATGTAGCTTTTGGATGGACAAACTCTGTAACCAGGACTGGGCAACTCTGCAACCAGTAATCGTATTGGCTGGCTAGTGGGTTCAGTGGTAACATAAGTAATAAAAAGTGGTAATGTGGAGTGTGTGTCCCTGTTCCAGGAGAAGCCTGGCACAACTCTAAGGTGAGTCTTACTCTAGGTGCCTCCCAAAGACTATTTGACTGTAGACTAAAGCGACCAAGCAAGGATCAGCTTCCGCCATTCCTAAGGAGGAGGATGTGGCACTTGCAGCAAAGGGGAAACAACGGTTCAAATAGAAGAAGGATCTGAGCAAGATCAAGTGCTTTTCCTGCAATTAGTATGGACACTATGCGGGACAGTGTCCGCATAAGAAGAAGGGTAAGCAGGAAAAAGATGAGTAGTTAGCAGCAGCAGAGGAGGTGGATGAGTTTACCTCTCGGTTTGAGAGGGAGTTCTCATTAGCCTCATTTCGTTCAGGGCATGATAGTAGTCAACCAGAGATCTAGGTTGATGAGAGATGGAGGTTTGAATGCACACGGAGCAGTCACAAGACCGAAATGTGACATGCATTCCTAGTCCTAGAGCACACACCTATGCAGATGATTCGAGATGTGTAGGGGACTGATCACTTGGTCACAGGAGTGGATAGAGTTTGTTTTCTACTCGACCTTGGAGAGCTTCTAGAAGTATCAAGAGTGTTGTTCATTCCAGGACTGAGAGGGAGTATGCTCTCGGTGGCAGCTTTGGGAGCTGCTGGTTACTCAGTGGTGTTCTAGAGGGATATGATTTTCACCTATCCTAGGGGAGTTGATCCAATCTGGATGGGTCACAGGATCGACGGTGAGTACTTGAGTCGAGGACAACCCACATCTGGCACATCAGGTTGGTTAAGTGCATCCTCTTCAGAGTCGGAGGGGGATAAAGAGCGAGATGCTCACAGCAGGGATGATGCTAGGAGGAGTGAGTCCAGTCAGCAGATGGGTGAGCGATATGATCACCATGATGATGAGGAATGAGAGGAGTGGTTCTGGTAATTCGATGGATGAGCGAGATGCTCATGATATTGATGAGACACGAGATTGAGCCCTTGGACTCGGATAAAATGGATAAGCATGATGCTCATACAGGAACCAGTCAGAACTGAGTTGGTATGAGATGGTAGAGATGGAATTAACTCAGGCGAGAGATGAGTTAGCTCAGAGACAGAGGGAGTTCACTTACAAACCATTGGATCCACTTGATAGTAGTCTTCAGGATTGGTTACAGCATATATTTAGAGGGATTCTAAATCAAAGTTCAATGACAGAGTCAGTGATTGATCAAGGGGCTTCTTCAGGAGCCACATTTATGGAGGTTGATCAGGGTACTACAGGTCAGAGGGAAGCAGTGATAGGCAGGATAATTGGGCCAATGTCAGCAGCAGGATATTTGTTGGACCTAGGCATCAATGGTAGGACTTCCCTCGATAAGAGGGAGTGTTAGAGATTGTGGTATCTCCTGATGTCCTCCATGATTGAGATGCCTTGCATGGAGGTAAATTAGCAGTATAGGCATCAATATGGAGTAGAGGGTGAGATACACTCTACTCAGTGGCATGAATCCATTGGGGGATGCATGCGGACCTTCCGGGTTGTTTTCTCTCATGCATGCATGAGATTTGCATGTCCAGTTAGTAATTAAAAGATGCATGCAAAAGTGACTTTTTGCATGCATGGATATTAGGTTTTTGGTAAACCTAATTGATCAGTGATATTATATATAGAGGCAGGAGGTCCCCAGATGAGGTTTCTCAATTGACTTATTAGAGAGCGATCAGTCAGGAGTGAGGAGGGCACATTAGTCCATGCAAGGTGACTTTTTGAGAGAGAGAGGAACTTCTGCAGGAGGGAAAGTGGTGTGATTTGAGATGGATCAGACACCACTTGTCCAGAGGAACTTAGCACCCAGTTATGTGGACTAAGAGAGTTCATCAGAGTTGTTACTGCAGTGATTTGAGGAAGACATCTTCTAGAGAGGGAGAGGGGCGCATTACCATAGGAGAGAAGAGCTCATTCTGGATCTGATCGACCGTCTGAGCAACTGAGACTTTCAAAGTGTCCTTGCCTCAGTGTTTGAGGAAGGTTTGTGACGATCAGAGCTCAGATCTGTTGAGATCTGATTTCGTACGACCATTTGACATCCAAAGGGAGGGCACACTTTTCCATGCAGAGGAAGGGCGCATTCACCAATTGAGCATTTGGCCTTCTTCCATAGCAGAGCAAATCAGAGTAGTGCAGTAGGAGAGGCAGTACAGTCAGAGTTACCTGCATACAGATCTAGATCCAGTTGACAGATTAGGGCACAATTCCTCTATGCATGCATCAGTTGTTGCATGCAAATCTAGGGTTTTGACCTTGTCAGGTTTGGTGTGCCATTATGAGGTAACATTGTATGTATTTGCTTTCATCTTATATTGATCTAGCCTCGAGATAAAAGAAATTCCCATAGATTGTTGGTTTTCCCCATTTGGGGTTTCCAGGGTATAGTCAGTGTTGTGTGTGATTGATTGAGTATTTCAGTGTTTAAGTGTAAAGAGATCTATAACATTTTATTATTAAGTCTTTAATGTCTTATTGATTTATAGAGACTCACACCGCTTGAGATCTCAAGTCTATCCAGAGGGAGTAGTGATCTCTAGATAAAATTTACATGGTATCAGAGCCTTGGTAAGGGTCAGGGAGATCAATCACACTCAGATCAGTGAATATAGAGACCAGATCTACCATATCTGAAGAGCAGAACTCAGATTTGTTGTTGTAGAGGTCATATCTATCAAATATATTGGTATAAAGGTCAGATCTATTAGATCTGTGATCAAGAGAGGTTCTTGTTTCACCCTGTGTGTTTTTCAGTGAAGAGATTATGGCCACTAGCTTGAGAGTGGAGGACAGGTTGGATGGGGCCTCCAACTACAGTGCATGGAGGGCACGGATTGTGCTATTGTTAAAAGAAAGTAAACTGTGGGTTGTTGTGGAGAGCGCAACCACAAATTCAGTCACTATTCCATCAGATGCAACTTCCAAAGTAGCATATGAGAAAAAGAACTTAAGAGCTCCGAGGATTCTCCTTGATCTTATCTAGGACCATGTCATCCCACATGTCTCATCCAAAGACAATGCATATGAGATGTGGGATGCATTGACTAATTTGTACCAGATTTCTAACCCCAACAGTAAGATGGTTCTCAGAGAGAAGTTGAGAAGCATAAAGATGGGGAAGGATGAGAGCATGTCCACGTATCTCACCAAGATTAGTCAGGTAATGGATGAGTTGGAAGTTGTGGGTGAGAAGGTTGAGGATAGTGAGTTGGTTCGACAAGCCCTGAATGGCGTGACCATGCCATGGGAAGTATTTGAACAATCCATCATTGCTAGAGAGAACCTTCCCAAGCAGGATCGTGTGTGGGACAATTTCACCCAAGAGGAGGTCCATAGAGGTTATATTCAGGGATCAACTGTAATGTCCCTTGTTAGGAATTTTATTAAAATTGCAATTTTCCACTTTTTTCCTTGGTTCGACCTTGGACTAGTTTCGATCTCTAGGTCCCAAATTTGCCCCAAATGATCCCAAATCTTCTGAGAAGGTATATGAATGATATTAGAACATAAATATGTGTTTCATGGATGCCTTTGTACCTTTAAAACACTTCTGCAAATACTCTTTCAATTCTGGTCAATGTAGGTAACTTTACTAGTGATTTCCCTTTGACTAGTATTGGTCTCTAGGTCTCAAATTGACTCCAAATGCCTTCAAATCTTCAAGGAAGGTTTATGAATGATATTATGAATTGAATATGATGTTAAGGGATAACATATGGCCACCAAAAGACCTCTTCAAACTCTCTTAAGATTCTGGACCAAGTATGCAATTTTACTAGTAATTTGGGGTTCAAATCCCCCTGAGGTAAGTACTGAAAATGGCTTCCCAAATGCCTCCAAACCCACTCAAATTTATGAACAGAGGTATGTAATGTGTTAAGTATGTTATTAAGGTATCATATGCACCATTAATGGTTTATTACAACTGTTCTCACCCTCTCCCATTCAACTGCAAAAATCCCCAATTCGACCCTTGGGGAAATGGCACTATTTCACCTCCCAATACAACTAAACTGAGTAAAAATGCTCCAAATGCTCAAGTACAGTACATGAAACTTGTAGAAGACATCCATGGCAGTATATTGATCACAAATATATCATAGAATCATCCATTCATTCGAAATAATCATCAATACATTGGTTCACAACAAGGTAGTGGGGAAATGGCATTGTTCTTCCATTAAAATTGAGATTTATACATTTCTACTTGGAATTTCGACCTGAAACTTTCTGGAGATGAAGAACAGAGTATTTACTTCATATTACAAAAGAAATGGGGCATTATAAGCTCCCCCAAAGAGTACAATAGCTCACCAAAAACGCCCTCCCTCAAGGATCAAGAATATGCCATCAAAACTGGAAATGGTTGAAGGAGCGAGCTGCAATAGAAGAAACCATGAGCTGCCCTGTAGCTTACACCTGCAAATAAAGACTCCATTAAAGCTCCAAATGAAAGGTCTGAATGGCCTTTCCAATTGCCAACTTGGATGGGAATCTTTCACCCTCGAAATTGGCTAAGGCAAGAAACTAGTCATCCACTAGCTCTCCCTCTTCACAAATGCAATTGCAAATTCTACAAATGATCAAAATCCATTCTCATACTTCATTTCTACATTTTATAACCAACATTATCCTTCTAAGGGTCGAAATCCTCTCAATAGATTCAATAGATTTTCATTTAGAAAATATTCCACATTTGCCACTTGTCTCCTAGTTCCAACCTTCCATCTTCTCCCAAATTCGATTTTGAGTCTCTTTGGCTTCTCCAACTCCCAAATTCGACTTCTTTGAGCCTATTTTTGGGGCTGACATGTCATAGTGGTCAGATGTCAGAGGTCAGGTCTGCAATTTGTCATAGTTGTCATAGATTCTCCATCATTGGTGTCATAGGGGCTAGGGAATCTAGCCCAAGTGTCCACAAACTTCCACTTTGACTCTTTATCTTCCATGGAGGTTACCAATCCTTCCAAATTCGACCTAATATGCTCAATGACATGTGTTATGACTTACCAACTCACCCAAGAGTGTTCACATTCCCATTAATTCAAATTTGCAAAAGAGAGATACCATGTATTATGAAAAATCAAGCTAGTGTGGGTCCCACATCCTCCATATGTCTCCAAAACCATTTGTCACTTAGGATTTCTCTTGAATTTATTTATTCACTCTATTTATTAAATACTTGAACCCTTCTAATGTCTAAACATCATTTATTATCCCCCTTATTCCAAATCCCAAAGCTTCCACCCCAAACCTAGGAAACTAGTAATTTTCCTCCTTGGCAATTATTTGACCCTTAACATCAATTTTACAAACTCTAATGAATATGGCTAATGTGATTAGGCCATTGTGACCCAATTCCAAATTTGGGACATGACAAATCCTCCCTTCCCAATATTGCTTGTCCTCAAGCAATTTCAAACATGGGTGTTGAAGAACCTGCTTTCTGTATAATTCTTTGAAGTTGCCATTGAATTGCCAAACCTTGAGTCTTTGAGTTTCCATGAATATTTTAGAGAGGAACCACCATGCTTGCTGCTGCACTACTCTTATTAAAATCACTTTATTAAGTGGGGAATCCATCTCCCATGCTGCTTGCTTCCCCAAAAAAAATGAAACCAATGAGACAAAAATTATTCCAGGGTCCCATTGCTTGTATTGCATCCCAACAATTAAGAGTGCTCTCCAACCTACACCATTAGATAAGAGGATTCCTGGATCCCATTTTCTTGTATGCATTCTTCCAAACATCATGAGTACCAAATATATATCATCAAAGTACATAACAACATAATGAAAATGTACATCAAGGATATGCTTCATCAAAGAGTCATGAAAGTGCTTATACCTCCAAGCAAGTAGACCACCATTTTCCAAGTGCATACAAGCTTCAAGTGACCCATCAAATCTGCTCCAATGACATAGGTGAGGATCCCATGTCCTATAATGCTGCTCCAAAAGGATGTGATATGCATCAAAAGATTCAGCCATGTATTCTTTCATCCAAGAAGTGAATGAAGAATCTCCACTAGAATCTGAACCAAATAATGAGCAGAAAAAACAAGGAGACTTCAAATGACTCAAAGAAGTCTCACCCATACATCCATGAATGTGAGAATCATAAAGATGTAACAAAGTATGTGGCTTCCAACAAAAATGTTCTCCCATCATAAATCTATTCATCCAAGTGTTGGATGAAGTTCCTCTAACATCAAATGAACCCAGTGTTGAGCAAGAAAAACTATGAGTATTCAAGTGACTCAAATCCATATCATAGGTGCATCCATGTAGATGTGAATCATCATAAAGTGACAAATTATGCTGCTGCAAATGTGAATAAGAATGTGCTCCAACCATGTCATCATAAAAGTTAAATCTAGGAGTTCCATACTCCTCATGTGGCACCATCAAAAAGAACCCTTTCACCCATACTTCATTGAGACTAATACTGCAAAACATGGAATTGTAGGATGTAGGAGACTGTACTAACTCACCCAAATGATCAAAAAGTTCAGGAGTTTCATCATGGGAAGGATCCATGTGGGTAGTATCATGCAGCTCCTTCAAAAGTGTGAACTCTTTGTCATAGTTTGGTTCCAATGTAGAGGAATCATGCTCTTCTTTAAAAATTGCATAACCTTCATCAAGAGGCAATTCAAATTCCTCTTCCACCACATCAAGTGTTTGGATCTCTTCAAGTTCATCTTCAAACACATCAAGAACATTCAAATTTTCACATTTCTCATGATCCACCATGTCATGAGAATCCTCCAAACAATCTACCATTTGACAATCTGAAACATAGGAGGAAAAACAAGTATCTTGCAACTTTTCAAGAAGTTGCTCATTTTGAATTGTGAGCTTATGAATATCCTCATTATTCTTCAAGTATGCATCATGTAACAATTCATTGAGCTCAAACAAATGGTTTCTATCAAAAAGCAAAGACATGAAATTACTTTTGATGTGGCACATTGCTCTTTGAATCTTCTCCATGTCTTCAAGGAAGGATGTTTCCTCCAATGAAGTAGCTCTCCAACAAGAATTTGACACCAATGCTTGAATGTCATGGAGAATGCTGAGGGACTCTTGGATATTATTTTCATTCATCTTTAAGGACCCTTCAAGAAAATGAGGCTCTTGCAAATGAACCTCCTCATCTTCTTCAATTTTGCTTGGACCAACTTCATGAAGCTCAAGTGGTGATGGGGAAGTTGATCTTGGTTCTTCTTCAACTGCTACAAGGTCTTCATTATCATGCTTAATTAAACTTGTACTTGTAGAAACACTTTCAAAAGTGATCTCTATGTCACCAACATAGAGGTGTGAGCACCCATCAGTAGGTACTCCTTCATAGTTTAAGCATCCATCAGTAGATGCTCTTTGGTTCATGTCTAAGCTAGAAGGTGTCTCGAAATGATCTTCCATATTTTCAATAGAATCTTCTTCATGCTCTTGTGATGTCTCTTCCTTTTGCTCATTAAAGCAAGCTGATGCATTTTTCCCCTTGTTTTCCTTAGGATCAATATATTTGGAATCTCTTCTTGAATAAATCTCAAAAGCTCTCCTCAAGGAGGACATCATTTCATGCACACATATATGATACTCGCTCCAAGGGTTTTTACAAGAAGGGCATAAACCTTTCTTCACTAACTCCACATCTTCATTTTTGGGCCTATTTTCAAAAACATGTTCAGCATAGTACTCAAAAGACATGGCATTTTGTGTATTTTTGCTAAAAGCAAGATATTCTTGATATTTTTGATATTGTTGGGGCAAGGTTTTATATTTTGCTCTCCATCTTTGGAACTCACTCATAGAATTATCCTTGGTTGGTGTGACACACTCATATTCATCAAATTTAAAGTCATAAGAATAATCTTCATTTCTCTTGAAATTGTAAGAAGTGTTGCATGATGGCACCTCTTCCTCATACCATTCACATTCTGCTTCATATTGCTCATAAGCATCTGCATATTCCTCATAAGAATTGTACTCATAGGATTCATCATAATAGTAAGACATGGCTGCCAATTATTCTTGAATGTATGTACCTAATACACAGGTGCAAGGACCATGCTCTGATACCACTGTAATGTCCCTTGTTAGGAATTTTATTAAAATTGCAATTTTCCACTTTTTTCCTTGGTTCGACCTTGGACTAGTTTCGATCTCTAGGTCCCAAATTTGCCCCAAATGATCCCAAATCTTCTGAGAAGGTATATGAATGATATTAGAACATAAATATGTGTTTCAGGGATGCCTTTGTACCTTTAAAACACTTCTGCAAATACTCTTTCAATTCTGGTCAATGTAGGTAACTTTACTAGTGATTTCCCTTTGACTAGTATTGGTCTCTAGGTCTCAAATTGACTCCAAATGCCTTCAAATCTTCAAGGAAGGTTTATGAATGATATTATGAATTGAATATGATGTTCAGGGATAACATATGGCCACCAAAAGACCTCTGCAAACTCTCTTAAGATTCTGGACCAAGTATGCAATTTTACTAGTAATTTGGGGTTCAAATCCCCCTGAGGTAAGTACTGAAAATGGCTTCCCAAATGCCTCCAAACCCACTCAAATTTATGAACAGAGGTATGTAATGTGTTAAGTATGTTATTAAGGTATCATATGCACCATTAATGGTTTATTACAACTGTTCTCACCCTCTCCCATTCAACTGCAAAAATCCCCAATTCGACCCTTGGGGAAATGGCACTATTTCACCTCCCAATACAACTAAACTGAGTAAAAATGCTCCAAATGCTCAAGTACAGTACATGAAACTTGTATAAGACATCCATGGCAGTATATTGATCACAAATATATCATAGAATCATCCATTCATTCGAAATAATCATCAATACATTGGTTCACAACAAGGTAGTGGGGAAATGGCATTGTTCTTCCATTAAAATTGAGATTTATACATTTCTACTTGGAATTTCGACCTGAAACTTTCTGGAGATGAAGAACAGAGTATTTACTTCATATTACAAAAGAAATGGGGCATTATAAGCTCCCCCAAAGAGTACAATAGCTCACCAAAAACGCCCTCCCTCAAGGATCAAGAATATGCCATCAAAACTGGAAATGGTTGAAGGAGCGAGCTGCAATAGAAGAAACCATGAGCTGCCCTGTAGCTTACACCTGCAAATAAAGACTCCATTAAAGCTCCAAATGAAAGGTCTGAATGGCCTTTCCAATTGCCAACTTGGATGGGAATCTTTCACCCTCGAAATTGGCTAAGGCAAGAAACTAGTCATCCACTAGCTCTCCCTCTTCACAAATGCAATTGCAAATTCTACAAATGATCAAAATCCATTCTCATACTTCATTTCTACATTTTATAACCAACATTATCCTTCTAAGGGTCGAAATCCTCTCAATAGATTCAATAGATTTTCATTTAGAAAATATTCCACATTTGCCACTTGTCTCCTAGTTCCAACCTTCCATCTTCTCCCAAATTCGATTTTGAGTCTCTTTGGCTTCTCCAACTCCCAAATTCGACTTCTTTGAGCCTATTTTTGGGGCTGACATGTCATAGTGGTCAGATGTCAGAGGTCAGGTCTGCAATTTGTCATAGTTGTCATAGATTCTCCATCATTGGTGTCATAGGGGCTAGGGAATCTAGCCCAAGTGTCCACAAACTTCCACTTTGACTCTTTATCTTCCATGGAGGTTACCAATCCTTCCAAATTCGACCTAATATGCTCAATGACATGTGTTATGACTTACCAACTCACCCAAGAGTGTTCACATTCCCATTAATTCAAATTTGCAAAAGAGAGATACCATGTATTATGAAAAATCAAGCTAGTGTGGGTCCCACATCCTCCATATGTCTCCAAAACCATTTGTCACTTAGGATTTCTCTTGAATTTATTTATTCACTCTATTTATTAAATACTTGAACCCTTCTAATGTCTAAACATCATTTATTATCCCCCTTATTCCAAATCCCAAAGCTTCCACCCCAAACCTAGGAAACTAGTAATTTTCCTCCTTGGCAATTATTTGACCCTTAACATCAATTTTACAAACTCTAATGAATATGGCTAATGTGATTAGGCCATTGTGACCCAATTCCAAATTTGGGACATGACATCAACGTCTGCCATTCCTGAGGAGGAGGATGTGGCACTTGCGACAAAGGGGAAACAACGGTTCAAATAGAAGAAGGATCTGAGCAAGATCAAGTGCTTTACCTGCAATGAGTATGGACACTATGCGGGACAGTGTCCACATAAGAAGAAGGGTAAGATGGCAAAGGATGAGCAGTTAGCAGCAGTAGAGGAGGTGGATGAGTTTACATCTCAGTTTGAGAGGTATTTCTCATTAGCCTCATTTCAGTCAGGGCATGATAGTAGTCAGCCATAGATCCAGGTTGATGGGAGATGGAGGGTTGACTGCATGCAGAGTAGTCACATGACCGGGATGTGAGATGCATTCCTAGTCCTAGAGCACACACCTATGCAAATGATTCGAGATGTACAGGGGACTGATCACTTGGTCACAGGAGTGGGTAGAGTTCATTTTCTACTTGACCTTGGAGAGCTTCTGGAGGTATCAGGAGTGTTGTTAATTCGAGGACTGAGAGGGAGTATACTCTCAGTGGCAGCTTTGGGAGCTGCTGGTTACTCAGTGGTGTTCCAGAGGGATCTGATTTTCACCTATCCTAGGGGATTTGATCCAGTCTTGATGGGTCACAGGATCGACGATGAGTACTTGATTCGAGGACATCCCATATCTAGCACATTAGGTTGGTTGAGTGCATCCTCTTCAGAGTCAGAGAGGGATAGAGAGAGAGATGCTCACGGCAGGGATGATGCTAGGAGGAGTGAGTCCAGTTAGCAGATGGGTGAGCGATATGCTCACCATGATGATGAGGACCAGAGGAGTGATTATGGTTATCTGATGGATAAGCAAGATGCTCATCATACTGATGAGACATAGGATATTGATCCCTTAGAATCAGATCAGATGGATGAGCATGATGCTCATATAGGCACCAATCGGAGATTGAGTTGGTATGAGATGGTAGAGATGGAATTAGCTCAGGAGAGAGCTCAGTCAGCTCAGAGACAGAGAGAGTTCACTTACAAAACAATGGATCCACTTGACAACAGTCTTCAGGATTGGTTACAGCATAGATTCAGAGGGAGTCTAAATTAGAGTTTAGTGACAAAGTCAATGATTGATCAAGGGTCCTCTTCTGGAGCCACATTTATGGAGTTTGATCATGGTACTACAAGTCATAGGACAACAGTGAGAGGCAAGACAATTGGGCTAGTGTCAGCAGCAGGGGACTTGTTGAACCCAGGCATCAGTGGTAAGACTTCCCTCGATAAGAGGGAGTGTTAGAGATTGTGGTATCTCAAGATGTCCTCCATGATTCAGATGCCTTGGATGGAGGTACATCAAAAGTATAGGCATCAATATGGAGTAGAGGGTGAGATACACTCTACTCACTGGCATGAATCAATTGGCGGATACATGCGGACCTTCCATGGTGTTTTTCCTCATGCATGCATGAGATTTGCATGTCCAGTTAGTAATTAAAAGATGCATGCAAAAGTGACTTTTTGCATGCATAGATATTAGGTTTTTGGTAAACCTAATTGATCAATGAGATTATATATAGAGGCAGGAGGTTCCCGGATGAGGTTGCTCAATTGACTTATCAAAGAGAGATCAGTTTGGAGTGAGGAGGGTGCATTAGTGCATGTAGGGAGAATTTCTGAGAGAGAGAGGAGCTTTTGCAGTAGGGAGAGTGGTGTGATATGAGATGGATTAGACACCACTTGTCCAGAGGCACTTGGCGCCCAATTCTGTGGACTGAGAGAGTTCACCAGAGTGGTTACTCCAATGATTTGAGGAGGACATCTTCCATAGAGGGAGATGGGCACATTACCAGAGGAGAGAAGAGCTCATTCTGGATCCGATCAACTGATTGAGCAGTTGATACTTTCATAGTGTCCTTGCCTAAGTGTTTGAGGAAGGTCTATGACGATCAGAGCTCATATCTATTAAGATCTGATTCTGTACAAGCATTTGAAATCCAGAGGGAGGGTGGACTTTTCCATGCAGAGGAAGGCATATTCACCAGTTGAGCAGTTAGCCTTCTTCCGGAGCAGAGTAGATCACAGCAGTGCAGTAGGAGACACAGTACAATTAGAGTTACTTACAGGCAGATCCAGATCCAATTGACATATTAGGGCATAATTCCTCTATGCATGCATCAGTTGTTGCATGCAGATCTAGGGTTTTGACCCTGTCAGGTTTGGTGTGCCATTCTGAGGTAACATTGTTTGTATTTGCTTTCATCTTGTATTGCTCTGGGCTCGAGATAGAAGAAATCCCCACAGATTGTTGGTTTTCCCCGTTTGGGGTTTCCAGGGTATATTTAGTGTTGTGTGTGATTGATTGAGTATTTCAGTGTTTAAGTGTGAAGAGATCTATAGCATTTGGTTGTTAAGTCTTTAATCTCTTATTGATTTATAGAGACTCAAACCGCTTGAGATCTCAGAGCTATCCAAAGGGAGTAGTGATCTCTAGATAAAATTTACATGGTAAGATCCTCACAAATTACAAGATTCTCACATTCTCCATATAAATGGATAATTAATTCAGTCCCAATTAAGGACAAATTAAATAAAAGACTAAATTTTAATTCTAAATCTACCACAAAGCTTATTAAACTTGATAATTTTTTCAAAGCTCATGGTGATCTTAATAATACCTTCTTTACTAAGTCTCTTAAGACGAACACAAAGTCCTAGTTAGCCAAAAAAAAAAATGGCATTGCATGCCATGTTTGTCCCTTATATAATGAAGATGAATCTTCTTCCCATATTTTTCAGTCTCATCCAAAATCCCAAACATTGTGCCATTGTATGTAATATTTGTGTACTTCTAAATATACTACCTCGATTAATTAATTCAATGCCATCTTGAAGATGAAGATGAATATAACTATTTTTGGTCATGTATGGAATATCTTAATAATTGAGTTTTTTAATATACTTATGGAGGGAACAAAAACATTCTTTGCTTTTTAAAAAATCTGACTTCTTTTTTTCTTTTTTCTCTTATAAAAAGCATTGTCTTATCATTAGTGAGTTCAATAAAGTGTTAAACTATTATTGCTTTCATCTACCCCACTTGCATGGCATGATTTTTAGGACAAGTGCAAGTTCTAAGTCATTTGAGAATAATAAATGCCCCTTAGACTTGGCACGCAAGTTCAAGGAAGTCCATTATTATGTCCCCGACATATATGATTTGGGTAGGTTGATTAGTTGGATTGCATTCGCGATGATGGGCGTCGGAGGCAAAGGTTTGCCAATAGTTCAAAAAAATACAAATTATTATTTTTGTTTTAATCGTGGTTTTTCTAGCATTTTATTGGTTCCGTGCGCCGTGAAGCAACCCTGGGGTTGTGTGCCCCATGGGCCGGCGGCGGGATTGCGTCACAGTGCTTTAAAAGCTTGCAGTGCTGTAGGGTTTACGTGTTAGTCATGGGCGGAGTGGGCGCTTGCAGTGCTATGGGGTTTACGTGTTTGTCGTGGGCGAAGTGGGCGGAGGTTGTAGTACGCCTGCATTTTCGAAACCCTGTGCCAGCGGTATGGGCCTGGTCATTTCCATTGTTCAATGTGGCATGGCGTGCTTCTCTGTTGCAGCTGTTTGGATTTTGAATTCATTGTGCTGCAGTGCCGGAGGTTTTGGTATGCCTGCATTTTTGAAACCGTGTGCTCTCCGGCGGTATGGGCCTGGTCATTTCCATTGTTAAATGTTCTGGCATGGCGTGCTTCTACGTTGCAGGTGTTTGGATTCTGAGTTCATTGTGTTCCAGGTTTAAATGGTGGTGGTTTCTGAGTTTGTTGTGGTGGAATTCCATCATCCTGCATCTTTGCATTGTTGTGGTTTGCAATTCCTTCGTTTTACCAATCGAGCAAACAGGCATGTGGTAGGGTATTTTTAATGTTTTCGTGATGGAGCCCTGTACTACGATAGTTAATGATGTCTGCGATTTATGGGTTTTTCGGAAGATGGGTTCTCTGTGTAGGGGTTTTTTCCCATTTCTACTTAATCCAGGAACAAAAAATTGTTGCAGTTGTCTTTCGTTGTTGATGCTGGTGTTTTTTTCATCTACAGTTGTATTTTTCTTCTGGCGTCTTGGTCGGTGGCCATCTCTGCTATCTCGGTTCGTCGGAGGCCTATGCATTGAACGATTGGCTAGTTTCAGTTTCGTTTTCATTGAATTTTTCTTCGGCGTGCTTGCCCAGGTAAGAGAAAATCCTTCATTTGTCTTTTCTAATACTATTTTAATGCACATTGCTGTTGCAAAATTCACTGTCATTGCGCAAGGATTCCATCATGACCTTTCTCTTCTTCGCCATGCCCTCTCGGTTCAGGTGTTTTGCTTGCTCGGTCTGAAACCCTAGAAAGGAAGCCTTCAAAACCTACGACACGTTGAAACCCTTGAAATCCCTGACCGCATACTCAAGCGCCTTTGAAGTCATTGCCTTTATAGTGATTTTTTTCACATTTGAGATAAGTTGAGTCTAGTCTTTTACACTAGTACTATATTCTAGTTTTTAAATCATGGGTATCAAATGTTTTTTAATCTCTCATCCAAGTTTCATTTCATTTGAGCTCCATAGTTTTTTTTCCTTAGAAAAATTCGTAATTTTATTTCAAAAGAGGAACAAAATTACATTCTGCATATGTAATAGAATCACTAAGATTCCTACATTTTCACATATTAACTCCCATATCATTGTCAGCTGATATCCATTCAGAAGTGATGATATGGCTGTCCTCCAACCTGCATCTCCGACTACTGTCTCAAAGAACCAGAATGTTGCTGTCCATACAGCCTGCAAATAATAACCCATACTAATTCAAAAACCATAGCTGTCCTCCAGCCTGCAACACAACATACTATTTCTCAATATAATGATGGTCGTGTTCAACTCTGATCTATGATGGCTGTCCATACAGCCCGCCATAGTGCTTCATTTAAACATCCCGTGTACAGATGTGACAGTGGATTGATACGTGCTAGATAGCAGCGATCAATAGATCCAGCCTATCCTCTAAATTATTTCCTGTGGGCATCCTCCCGTTGGGTGAATTCGGCTTTCAGCCAACCCTATCCCCAGTCCTCAATAGCGTGGTGGTTTAAGGCAGAGCCTCAACATTTTCCTCATAAAATGGACTGTGATTATATCTGAAAGTGCCTTCCGGAGAATGTATAGTAATCCTCCAGGTTCCCTGTGCTAAGTTTTGCTGCGTTGCCACCTTGGAAAGCTGGTCTGCCATCACATTCCTTTCCCTGTACACATGTGTAAATGTGATGTGGTTAAATGATAATTTAATCCGGTTCACCTCCTCCAGGATAGGTAAAAGAACCATCACATGACACTGTGAGATCTCCTTTGCCCAGTTGATGACTAACAAGGAATCGCCAAAAATCTGAAGCGATAAGCATCCTTGTTCCAGAGCAAATAACATCAGCAATTTAAGAGACATGAGTTCAGCATAGTTATTTGTTCCTCTTCCCAAACCAGCCACCAGATGGAAATAATGCTCCTCTGTTTTGTGAAGAACTCCCCCCCCTCCACAAACCGATTGTTGGTTTATGGAGGCGCCGTCAAAAAAAGCCCACGGCATGGAGAAATCTATCGTTTCTACCCGCACAGGTCGATTTCTGTTCACTTGTACAGGGACCACATAATGAAGATAAACCGCCACCATTTGTGCCACGACAGATTCCAGAGGTACCCTGCAGTCCTGGAATAACACCTTATTGCGTGCGATCCAAATGCCCCAAGTGTAAATACATGGGAATGCCCGGAAAGTGGAGGAATTTTGAACAGACCACCACAATTGGAAAGCTTCCAGCACATTCGTTCCACTCCACCTCACCTTAATACCCAATGTCTTGCAGATTTCATTCCAAACCGCCTGTGAAAAACGACAATGTATAAAAAGATGAGCCAAGTTCTCTTCGTCAGCCCTACAAAGTGGGCAAATCCCCGGACCCTGGAGAAAACGTTTTTGCAGAATGTCCCAAGTAGGGGCCTTATTTTCCAGGATCGCCCAGAAAAGTAATTTAGCTTTACCCGGACATCTTAGCTTCCATAAGTATTTCCACCACCACACCAATTCCCTGTTATGTAATTCCAGATTGAGCTGGATATATCCATTTTTAGGTGTATATACTCCGGAGGGATGGTGATCCCAGATAAGTACATCAGTCCTATCAGTCAATCGAATATGAGAATGTTTTAATATCCGTAAATAATCCTCCCATGCCCCCTGTAGTTCAGCCGATATCCCAAGATGTCAAGCAGTACTCCACCCCTGTTGCCATATAGTAGAAGCTCCCGGATCCGCTAAATCAGCCAGATAAAGACATCCTCTAGTAGCCAAAAGGGACCTCAGTTCCTCAGAAAGGATATGACCACCCCTGCAACCAACCCACGGGTCCATCCCAATTCGAAGGAGACGCCCATCGCCAATCCGCCACACTAATCCAGATCCGACTAAAGAGAAATGCTGCACCACTGCTTTCCAGACCACTGAGCAGTTTGCCCTCGTCTTATTTCTCAGTCTGATCCATTCGAGAAGAGTTAAAGGGGCAATATATTTATGATATACCACTCTAGTCTAGAGACTCCGAGTGTTGATTAATCGCCACGACACTTTTTCCCCCAAAGCTTTGGCAAACATAAAAATATTCTTTAATCCCCACCCTCCCAATGCTTTAGGGACAGCAATCTTCTCCCATCTGACCCACACCAATGCACGATGCTCACTCGTACCCTTCCAAAGGAAGGCAAAACACAGTCTCCTAATCTGCTCCAGCACTCCTATGGGTATCCAAGCCAGAGACATCCAATACACCGGAACAGCTTCCAATACTGATTTTATCAAAACCAGCCTCCCAGCCCGAGAGAGCCATTTGTGACTCCAACCATGAAGACGCTGTTCTAATTTTGCAATTAACCAGCACCAATCAGCCTTCATGTATGCATTCGGTTTTAAGTGAAATCCAAGGTACTTTAATCCATCGTCTATATCCAAAATCCTATATGGTAGTTTGTTAACCATACTAAGAACCTCCTACTCGGATATATTCGAGCATGTGATAGTAGATTTGTCAATATTCACTAACATACCCGCTGCAGATTGCACTAAATGGAGGCCTTCTACCACCTTGTCAATATCCGATCTCGTGCCATCACAGAAAATCAGAATGTCATCAACAAAAAGGAGATGTGTAATGAACAGTACCTGTGATATAGAAATGCCTCTAAATGAACCCTCAGCTTTAGCTTTCAGTATGAATCGGCTAAGTCCTTCTGCAACAAGGAGAAACAACAGCGGACACAGGGGACATCCCTGTCGTAGCCCCCTCCCAGCCTGGAAGAAAGGGCTAGCAGAACCATTAATCAGGACAGCAAAGTCCACCGTGGTGAGGCATGCCATTATCCATCTGATAAATTCATAGCAGAACCCCAGATGTGTAAGAAGCATCCGGATATAAAGCCAGCTAACCCTGTCAAATGCTTTGGAGAGATCGATCTTAATCACAGCACCCTTCTGCTTCTGCACCTTGAGAGTGTGTAATCCTTCCTGTGCAATTCCAATTGCCTCATGAATTTGGCGTCCTTCCAAGAAGCCAAATTGCTCACAATAAATATGCTTAGACAAGATATTCTTGAGTCTGCGCGCCATAACCTTAGATATGATCTTGTAGATGCAATTGCAGAGGGATATGGGTCTGAATTCATCAAAGCTGACAGGCTTGTCCGTCTTCGGTATAAGTGCTAAAAAGGTGGAGTTGAAGGGTCCATGGACAAACCCAGCCTTGCGAGATTCTTCCACCACATTCAATATCTCCTCCCCGAAGAAATCATAGAATCCTATGAAGAATTCTATAGGCCATCCATCAGGCCCCGGGCTACTATCTTTATTAAAGGATTTCATAACCAGCTCGAGCTCAATCTGCGTTACCTCCTCCATCAGCATATTGTTATCGTCCTCCCCCACAAAACTGGGAAATCGCTGAGTCACCCGAATTACCTCAGCGATGGAGACTCCAGATGGAGCCGAGAATAAATCTCCAAAATGTCGAACTCCCAGCTCCGCTAGTCCATCAAAGCTAGAAACCTTTTCCCCATTATCTGCAGATAGTTCCCAGATAGAGTTTGTGAATTTTCTCCCCTTAGCATAAGCTTGAAAAAATTTTGTATTCTCATCACCGCACTGAAGCCAAACCGCCTTGCTTTTCATTCTCCACAGCTCTTCTCTCTCACACAGAATCCCATTCCTGCGTCTCTCCCATTCCAACAACTCACCTTTCTGCAGATCATCCAGGAATCCCATGCCCAGACTGTTAATTATCCTTGCAATGTTTAATTCAGCCTCTTGCAATTTCAGGTCATCCAACACCCTTTTGTCATGAGCCCAGGTTCTCGTGGCCTCTTTAATTCTCTTTAGATTGTGATGAAAGTGAGCGCCAGCCTGCATCTGAGATTCCTGTGGTCGATGAATCCAATGCTCCTGAACCAGATTAATGAAAGACTTATCCTTCAGCTAGCTAGGATTGAATTTGAAGGGGCTGGGTGGTTTATTCCTGCTACCTCGTAACTCCAGGAAGATGGGGCAATGGTCTGAAATCCCACCTGAACCTACCCACTGTCTGACAACATCAACACCAAGTGCCAATCCTTCGGCCACCAGAAACATATCCAGTCGTTTGGCCACTCTATGAACACCAATTCTCATATTCCTCCAAGTAGGAGATAGCTGGGATGGTATGATGTCGAGAAGATCCTTCCGGACAAAGGCATTAATGAAATAGTTTGCTAAATTATCAGGAGCAGCCCGAGGCCCCCAAATTTCAGAAGACCCCAGTGTAAGATTGAAATCCCCGCCCAAAATCACATCCCTTCCATCAAATATATCCATACCTAACAAGGAGTCCCAGTATCCCACCCTATTTATGTAGGGCCCGTAAATATTGAGAACCGTGATCGTCCGACCAATGTCGGCATCCCATACCTCCAAACCGAGACCAGAGGAGATTCCCCAAGAACAATCACATCTGCAGCTCTTGACCTTCCACCCCGAGGCCAGACCGCCCGAACGCCCCCGAGCATCCACTCCTACACACTTCCAGCCAGTAAGCAAAGATTCTAAAGTACGAACTACGTCCTCGCTGCCACCCAAAGTTTCTTGCAGCAATAGTACATCCGGTTGGTTTAATTCTACCAGCCGTCTCAGCGACGATTTTTTAATGGGACTCGCCAACCCACGACAATTGAAGGACATAATTTTCATAAAGAACCCCCATCATGGGCTTTCACTGCTCTAAGTGCCCACTCGATTGATGATTGAGTACCCATTACTACATCCACTTTAGCCCGATCTTTAGCTTTTGACATATGGGATTTACGTCCACGACCTTTTTTGAGCTCCATAGTTGTTATTATATATTATGTTATTTTTTATGGAGAAAGTTACACATTAAAAGCTCTGTTACTACGCCTTCGAAATGATATAAAAACTGTGTTACAAAGCTTTTGAAATGATTTGAGTAAGACTTGATTTAAACAAAACTAACATTGAACTTTGAACTGATTCGTCTCATGAAATTTCACTGTTAAATTATCTGTCATTCTTTTAAGAGGATTCTGGAATGATTTGAAAATCATTGTGCTAAGGAAATATCAATTTCCTCAAAGTTGGGGTTAGTATTTCTTCCCAAGATTTCAGTAGTCAATTGTTTGTTCTTAAATGCTTATAATTGCGAGTTAATTCCAGCCATCTCTTGGTGTTAGGAGTGTATCTCTATAACCCTACTCAGCTCCAAGGTTTGACATAAAGCAGACTTACTTTCCTATACATAGAATAAAGTCGAAGCCTGTAAAGAAATAAATCTGTTGTTTTGCATACATAGAATAAAGCTAGTTTTCAATGAGAGAATGCCATACAAGGCTTTAATTCAGATCCTTTTCAAGGTGAATTGGATTGCTACAACCCCTTTTGATCTTCAAGCATTGTGTTTGGATCACCTATGCTTGATATTTTTTTGGGTTACTGCATGCCTCTCAAATCTCAGAGCACTATGTTCAGATCGCCTATGCTAAGGAATTTTTGGGCTCTATCTTCCCTTTGAATTTTCAAATCTGTCTTCTAAGACGAGATAGGATTTCATTGCTCGACAATCCTCACACTTATCCAACATTCTTATCTTCAAATTGCTTGGAAATTTCTTTCCTCAAAACTGAATGTTGTCCCTAGGATTTTTGAAGCAGCAACTTTTGAGATTAGCATCAGGTGTTTTGCTTGCTTGATCTAAAACCCTAGAAAGGAATTGGTTCCAGAAGAAGAAGGCATAAGAAAATAGTTTGTATAGGAAATTATTACAGTGATTTATGCACAAATTTATATGGTTTTAGAATAGCTATTTTGTTCATGGTTACCGATTCAGTCCTATCTATTAATTTGTTCATCTGTAGGGTTTTTTTCCTTATTGTAATGCACTTGAACTATGAATATGTTTTTTTCTTGCTTTTCTAATTATTTTTAGACATTTTGCCCCTGTATTTTATTCAACTTATAACAACTCATAAATCATATGATATTTTTTTATTTTTACTAAGAATCTAAAAGATATCGATAAAATTACCTTCCATATATCTTGAGTATAGCTTCGCAGTGTTCGATTCTTTCCTGTTGCAGGTACTGTTTGTAGCAGCATGTCAATGGACCTTCTTGTAGCTGGCTTCAACAATATTTTCGTGTTAGATCACTAACAAATGTGAAAGTGACACTATATGAAATGAACATGTTAATTGATACATACCAACATAAGTGATGTTTATCAATTTTGTATGCTTTCCTAATAATTTCCTCAAAGACTAACAAGTTGTAATATATAAAACAATAGTCAACTTCTGAGTCATGGCTGGAATCAAAGTACCATGGATCATTAACAATGAGATTTGTTGGTACAAACAACATGGAGTTGCGAAACTGGCTATATGATATTGCATCTTGCGTGTCTGAATTAAAAATTTCAACATTGTTGTAACATTCGTTTCAGTTGTTGAAAGGCTTGCACTCTGTAGTGAAGCCTTTATCTTATTCTTATGAATTGTTCCACAGTTGCAGAGCCTGACAGAGTTGAAAGTAGAGAGCATCTTGGGTTCCTTTTCCTTAATCAGCGAACAAAACTCATTCCAACTAAATGCGAGAATCTTTCTCCTTTTCATTGTCTCTTCAATATCAGACAATGTTGTGTGACCATCCCCATCTCTAGCCAGATTTTGAAAAAGCCATCTTGCTGGAGTTGAAAATACTGCCCTCTTCAGATTCAATTGCTATAGATTTTTATAAGAACAATTAAAGCAAACCCAGCTCTATTGTTGCAATATGAAGCAAAGAAAGATGGATAATTAAGTATAAGGAAATAAGAAGTGTCCCATCACACAATACCATCCTCAGAATTGGGAAGAAAAACATTTAGAAAATAATATGTTTTCACATACTATTTCCTTAAACATAGGCCAATGGGTATACATCAAAGAAGTAGGACTGGTGAAGAAAAATCCTAGAAAGGTAAAGACTTATCTATCTAATTTCCATACTGCACAATAGCTAAAATAATTGACCTTCTATTTCAGTATAATGGAAAAACTGCTCTATCTGGAAATCCTTGCTGCATTTGCCCATCTCGAGGAATCCTAGTCATAAGCCCCGTTAAGGATGCAGATGCGACTAATAATTTAATCTGCTCGATGGTTGTAGATATTCTTTCAAATTTACTCCTCACAGCGTCTGAAAGAAAAGTATTAGGCCATTATTGAAGCCTTGCAAGTTGCAAAGATTGGTATTTTTTGGCTTCCATGGTCTTCTTTCAGCAAAAATAAGGAGAAACAAATATGGCTGGTTATTTTTCATCTATCACTATTTTGCTCTGTTTCTCCACATCCATTTAAAAAAAGAGTCCTTAGAATGCACCTAGAAAAACTGAGTCAACATAGATGGAGAATATGACTTACCAGATTCCTTGTTTTAGAAAATAATATGTTTTCACACACTATTTCCTTAAACATAGGCCAATGAGTATACATCAAAGAAGTAGGATTGGTGAAGAAAAATCTTAAAAAGGTAAAAACTTATCTATCTAATTTCCATACTACACAATAGCTAAAATAACTGACCTTCTATTTCAGTATAATGGAAAAACTGCTCTATCTGGAAATCCTTGCTGCATTTGCCCATCTCGAGGAATCCTAGTCATAAGCCCTGTTAAGGATGCAGATGCGACTAATAATTTAATCTGCTGGATGGCTGTAGATATTCTTTCAAATTTACTCCTCACAGCGTCTAACAGAAAAGTATTAGGCTATTGTTGAAGCCTTGCAAGTTGCGAAGATTGGTATTTTTTGGCTTCAATGGTCTTCTTTCGGCAAAAATAAGGAGAAACAAATATGGCTGGTTATTTCTCATCTATCACTATTTTGCTCTTTTTCTCCACATCCATTTAAAAAAAGAGTCCTTAGAATGCACCTAGAAAAATTGAGTCAATGTAGATGGAGAATATGAGTTGGCAGATTCCTCATTTCTGTTTCTGTATCTAACCCTTGAAATGCATCATTGCAGTGACTATGAAATCCATTTAACTCCATAATTAATCTTGAATTAGGATAAATAATAGGAGGCAACAGAGAGAAATGGCCACACAAAATTTGGATCAATAATTACATTGATAACCAGTTTACAGGAAAAAACAATGTCACATCTGCAGAGTCATTACCTCTATATTGCAGCTTTATTGAAACTTTAACTTAAAGCTTAGCTCCAAGTCTTAGAAACTTTAGTCAGCCAATATGGTTATGAAATATGTCACCGAAAGTGACTATGAACTTCATTTAACTCCATAATCAATCTTGAATTAGGATAAATAATAGGAGGCATCAGGGATAAATGGCCACACAAAATTTGGATCAGTAATTACATTCATGACCAGTTTACAAGAAGAAACAATGTCATGTCTGCAGAGTCATTACCTCTATATTGCAGCTTGATTGGAACTTTAGCTTAAAGCTCAACTCCAAGTCTTAGAAACTTTACTCGACCAATAGGTTTATGAAATATCTCACCCAACTACTTCTCCATGGGCTTATAGAGTAAATGTCAAATTGTCTTTGCTCCCTGGCAAGGTGAAGATACAGTTTTTATCTGCTAGATGCAATGATGGTATACAAAATCCCTTACTATCTTAAGTACTTTCTAGTTGTGAGAAAATATGATTGTGGGTCCCATCTGTTCAACTCTAACATTGGTAAAGACCCTTCTCAATCATTTGGATTTACAAGCAACTTCTGTTGTAGCTTCATATTCTACCTCTGTGCAAGAGAATTCATCTGCAATAGTATTACTTACTGCAGAAAGGTATAACTGGTGACCAAAAGCCACAAAAAAAGAAACAAATAGGCTGTCAAGCCAAAGTCAAAATAAGTAGTCAATTTGAAATTTGAATATCGACTAAAGTAGAATCTGTAAATAGCATTTCTCTCTTGATTCTTCGTAATCCTCTTAGTACTCTTCCTATGTGGTTGTTTTGAATTAGACATGCCTCTGAAACATGTCTCAGTAGCAATGACGATATCTAGGCATGTCGTTGGTAGTAAATAAGAGTATCTGTTATTTGCCTCGATGTAGTTTCTCCTATATATGTTAAAACTTAGATTGCTTCTTGCTCAATCAATGTTCTTTCTAGCAATAGTGCATATTATAATCTTTTGTCTTTTTCATAGATGGATGCTAAAAGATTTTATTTATATGAAACTGCTTTTGCTTATCAACTTTAAATACTATCCCCCCAAAATAAATCAAAAACATAATTATGGATTTAGGTTTTTCATTCAACTTATGTCATAGATGCTTCATTGAACATGCCATTGTTATTGACATTTGTAGTCATGTGTACAACATATGCAATTCCTTTTTCTTATCAACTTTAAATAATATCCTCCTAGAATAAAAAAACATGACTATGGATTTTGGTTTTTCATTCAGCTTATGTCATAAATGAGTGATTGAACATGCCATTGTTATTGAGACTTATAATGATGTGTACAACATCTTTTTTTTCCCTTTCTTAAGCAAGGTAGAGACTGGATAATGGAAAAAAATTTCCTTAAAACCAAAGATATTCTAGTTTTTTATTCAATAATCAAAGACTTGTAGTTGCATTTAAAATTGCATTGTATTGAAGTTCAACTGTCATTGGCAGCATTAATTCATCCTCCTCTTTTTAAAACCAAGATTATCCACATAGTATGCAATCTGAGTTTACAGAGAAAACTGTATTATACATCTCATTTTGTTTCATCTAGGATTTCAACTTAAGAAAGTTTTTGCACTAATAGCATATATTTTAGCATATATGTAGTAAAGAATTAGCATATATTTAGCATATATTTTAGCATATATGCAATAAACAAGTAATGTCTCTTTGTCCTCCCCTAACTTCTACCTATGTTATCTTAACTGCAAGGTGTAGCTACTAGTGCTTCTGCATGTCATTCCATTCCCTCCTTGTCTGCCAAAATGGCTTTGTGCAAATAACTCTTCTCCATGTCCACACCCCACTGTCATATCTTTAGCAATTCATAGAGTATTTGTAATAAGTCCTATATAAGAACAACTTGCTAATTAGGAATAATACGTGAGCTTATTGTTGTAGTAGTTGTAATTAGTCTTGTTATTGCAATTACTATGGTTATTGTCATATAGATTGCATGCACAATATTAGGGAAATACATACCAGCTTACCTATAGAGTCCAAGTGAACTATATGCAAAAGCTCATATATATTAGATACTACATATGGTATGTAAGGATAACTTTTATTGCAATTTTAGTATTTATATTCCCATAATATATAGCATATAACTTGCAATTGTCGACCTAGTAGTAGTGGTGACTTAATGCAGATTAAACGTCTAGAAAGTTTCGATGTCAATTTCCTCTCTCATCAATTGAATTTCAATGGCTTAAGAAGAGAGTAACAACAAGAAACTCAAAATCAACTCCATGAAAAAATATGATTTAAATTGTGCCTTTAATAATAAAACATTTCTCTAACTTTGATTTTCTTAAAGTTTACAAAACAAGATTTAATTAAATGCTAGGTGTTATGTTCTTTTGGCATTTAATGAATTAATTGTTTGAGGATCCTCACATCTGGTATCATAGAACTTTCTTGTGCTAGATTGGGTCGAAGTTCTTCCATTTTTTTCCTACATCTGTATTGTTTGTTTCAATTGCAGGTTCGGACACGGGAATAATTTATGCCCGCTTAACTGTGGGAAGTACTTGGGCATAGCCCTAAAACTCATTGTGAGGAGTACCACAGGAACCTCGAAGTAGCCGGCCCATTGAGGGGACCTACCAGCGAAAAGGGCAATGACCCCTGCCTGATTGAGTAGTTCCTACCCGTGAGGTACACCAAGAGCTGTCCTTCTTGGCAAAGCAGTTATCAGTTTTACCTGAGCCATGAAGTGAGGGGTACTTCCCCAATATGCAAGCCGTTAGATAGCATTGGTTGCTGAGTGAATCCCCTGAACCATTAGGAAGCCAAGCATACTTGGGGTCCATCTCTTTTCCCAGCAAAAAAATGGCAGATTACATCTATCCAATTCCAGATCCATATGCAAATCCAGAGCCAGCCCCATTGCAAATTCATATTCAGATCTTAATCCATTGCAAATCTAGAAGCATTGTGAATCCATTGTAGATCCATTTTGTTGTCGATTACTCCTGCAATGTCATAGATCCATTGCAAGCGTGCTAAGCAAATTTGATATTACATATTCATGTTCAAAGTGATGGCAAGGTTTTATGCTGTTGGTTTGTTAGTGCATTACATTTCTTGAAGAATAACCACACATGTTGAACAATATCCATATGTGGAATTATAATTAGTGTGCCAATGCAGTACATGTCTCAATATAGAGTTACATTGTCACTCCTCATACTTGATATGCTATAAATTTGAATTATGGCTAGCCATATTCGATGTTATTGCATTGATCAAGCTTTCCAATATTCAAGTACAAGAATAGATGCTTGTACCATAATTATAGAGCTTGAAGCCTTCTTCAAATTCTTTTATATTTTCGTGTATATATTTTTGTTTCATCACTTGATCATTGTTGTAAAACAAATTGCTATTGTCAATTGTACACATTTTAAAAAACCTGGTTTTGCAACCCTTGCCTCCATTGTAATAGACGGCAATGTCAGTTGCAACTTTCTAGTGCGATTGAATCCATCATTGCTAGTGGCTTTTGAAATTTTCAAACTCATGTCAACAGATTTTTTATGCAATAACTAAATACATTCATGGAGTTCTGAACATTAACAATTCTATGCATTAGCCCATGTCTTCTCTTAAATTGTTATTCTTATCAAATGCGATATTTTTTATTTTCGATTTGAAAGACTTTATTTGATTACTTTTTTCCTTCTATTGCATGTTTTTGCTTGCAGTTCAACCAACTCAATCTACTTGATTAGTCAATATGTTAAGATCCATGCACTTGCAACCTGGTGTTCCAGAAGTCTTGTCAACAAAAGACAGAGTTGTGATGAAATTGATATTGCATTGTCAAAAAATCATTTGCTACGGTTGAAAGCTTTCCATTTCCATACTGGAGATTGCTTGTTCAATTCGTTTGCCGTTCTTTTGCATTTTCGATACACATCATTACAGATAAGAGAAGCAATTATTAATCATTTCTCTCATCAACTGGCTCAAGGAGATCCTTCGGTAATATCTTCATCAAACTTGGAACTTTCACCTAATTATTTGTTTCAGCTACATGGTTTAAAAGACAAAAATCGTTATCTAGAATGAATGTCTCAATCAGTTTACCATTCAGATAATAACAATTGTTATGGCTTATGGGGTCATATATTCTGTATAAAATGGTTTGCGAATTGGTTAAATGCACCTGTCGTCATTTGGTCTTTGTCAACGAAAAGAAGATATCTCTACTTCAATTCTACTCTTCCTGGCTACTGCTACAACATTCTGTTCCATGATCATATACCTTCTGTTGGTCACTTTGAACAATTGTCAACTTACAAATCGCATGTCGTTGACAATATTGCAGTTCAGGAATTATCAATTGACATATTCAACGGATCTTGTCCAGACACTTGCTCAGAGATTCAATGTTCTAGACAAATACTTGTACAACAAGGTTTTGACATCTTCTCAACCATTGAAGGTCATTGTTTTGACTCTCTCTTTGAATCGGTTTCAAAATTTTCTAACATCTTTGACATGAGTAGTATTCGAAAGACAATAGCCCAAACCTTCTTCAATTGCATACAATCCAATGACAATAGAGCATTGCAATGTCTGTTCACATACTTGCCATTGTCTATGGTCAATGAAACTTGTCTTGTTTCTAGTTGGCAAACATTTGTCCTAAATTTGGCTGACCCTTTTAGCATTGGACATATAGAAGGTTGTAAATTTGCAATTCAATGGATGTGTGAGATGTTGGAAATAAATATTTTCATTTGGCACACATGTTCTTGCAACATTGAAGACCAATATCAGCCAACAAAAATATCTACAAAAGACATTTTCCTATTGCAACATGAAACATGCGAAGGTCATTTGCATTTCCATCCACTAGTGAAAAAAAACTTTGACATAGGTTCTTCCAACATGGAAACAACGATGTCAAATGACTTGTACATTGATGCAAATAATAACAACAAGATCAACCAATCAAAAATTCCTTCCACTCATCATGTCAATAGAACATATCCAATAGATATACAGACACAACAAACAAAAAAGAACAAATGACAATTTCCAAAAACATTCTCAAATGAAAAAACAAATGATAGAGAATACAAAGACGTTGGACACGAGAAAAACTGCGCCTGGTATCAGCGTAGACTGCGCCGATGGAAATATCAACATACTTGGGCATAATGCAAAGCGACCATTCAAGAATCTTCGCTCAATAAAAAGTGAAATGCGCAGCAATGAAAGCTTCCAAAAAACAAAAACAAAAACAAAAAACAGAACAAGCCAAGATCAACCAACCAAAAATTCCTTCCATTCATAATGTTGATAGAGCATATCCAATAGATACACAAACACAACAGAAAAGAAAAACAGGTGACAATTTACAAAAACATTGTGAAATGAAAAAACAAATTATAGAGAATACAAAGACATTAGACACAAAAAACACTGCACCTGATATGAATGTAGACTGTCCCGATGGAAATATCATTATACTTGAGCATAATGCAAAGCAACGATTGAAAAACCTTCGCTCAACAAAAAGTGATATGCGTTTTGCAGCAATGGAAGCTTCCAAAAAACAGAAAGAAAAACAAAAAACAGAACAAGCCACCATTCAATATTTAAAAGCAATTGACGATACACCTACCAATGCATGTTGCATATGCAAACGCTTACATTTTAAAAAATACATACGTCGTATCAATGAGAAAATGCTACTTTCATTGAACTCATTGCCATGGATGGATATGCCAGCCTCATTTGCAATTGACTTGTACATTTGCAAATTTTGCAAAAAAAATGTCTCTAATAGAGACATTCCTGTATTTGCAGTTCCATTGAATATTCGACGTAACACTTCATTGGCATCTGTAGATATGTTAACGCCATTGGAAGAACGTCTTGTGTCTCCAAAAATTGCATTTTCCCAAATACGTCAACGTGATTACAAACGAGCTCAACTAGGCTTGACTGGTACAATTATAAACGTCCCCTCATCTTTGGACAAGATACAGAAGGTTTTGCCAAGAAACCTTGATGATGACATGACTATTGGAATTATGTTGAAACGAAAATTGGAATACAAAAATGCTTACATCTCTGGAAATGTGCGTCCTAACATTGTCATGGTTGCATTGAAAAGTCTTTGTACTAGAGATCTTTACAAATTAGAAAAAATTTGTATCGTTCCTGATTGGGAGACAAGGTTCACAGAGCTAGCAAGGAAAGAGCCCATTGACTATTCATTTGACAATTCCATTGACGAAGATAACAGCTCCACAAGTTCAAATAAAAGCAACAACAACATTTCCGACACAGAATTCAAACCAGCAACAAAAACATTGGTCCATGGTTATGGCGAAACACATCTTATTGACGATTTGTCTACCAAGCTTTTAGAAATTGCACCTGCTGAAAATCACAAGCCTCTAGGCATTTTCCAAGACAAATTCTCTGAGGAGCTTAATTTCCCAACACTTTTCTATGGATGTTGTCGACCAGATGACATCTACAATCGGTATCGACATCAACAAATATTCCAATGGGAGCTACAACATGAAAGTATGGCCTTTGAAGCTCATCCAACAAACTTGTTCTTTAAGACAGTCAAAGTATTGATACACCAAATTTCTAATGCTGCATGGATATCTATTCGCATAGGTGAATTGAAAGGGAAAAAACTAAAAGCAAAAGATGTCAATTCACAAATCAACCTTGAAAACATCGTAAAATCTCCAATTGCATTTCGCACATTGAAAGCTATTCGAACATATCCAAACTATTTTGAAAACATGAGAAAAGATATTTTTGCAATGGTCAAGCAACTAGGACCACCAACTTTCTTTGTTAGCTTTACTTCTGTAGAACATATATGGAAGCCGTTGTGCGATGCTTTACAACATCTTCAAACAAAAAACGATTCCAATTCCACATTATTCCCCTTGAGAACTGATATCGATACTTTGATTAGAAACCATCCTGTCATTTGCAGTCGCTATCATAGACACAAAATGAACTCGCTCAAGTCGTTGATATTGAAAAATAACTCTCTTTTGGAAAAGTCAATGATTACTTTTTCACAACTGAATTTCAACAAAGAGGAAATGAACATGAACATGGTCTTCTTTGGATTGAGGATGCACCAATATATGGTCAAAATACTAACCATGAAATAACAACTTTTGTTGACAAATATATCTCAACGGATTCTTCTTTGCTTACTGAAGACTTAAAAAAGATTCAAACCCATCAACACACACGTGCATGTAGAAAACATCGACATTCTAGTTGCAGATTTCAGTTTCCTATGTTCTCGATCGATGCTACAACAATTTTGGAACCCATTGACAATGAATTGAACGATCTCGATGAAAAAACAAAACTCCTTACATCTGCTCTTGAATGTAAGCAATATGGAAAAAACAAATGCTTTGAATAATTTCTAGAAGAGTTGAATTTGGACAAAGACAATTACATTATACTACTACGTTCCTTGATTAAGCAACCCACGCTATTGCTAAAAAAAGATCCATCGGATATTTGGATAAATTCATTTGCAAAGAACATTCCAAATTTGTGGCAAGCAAATACTGATGCTCAGTTCATTTTAGATGCTTATGCTACTGCAACATACGTAACTTCATATATAACGAAACTAGACAGACCTATGACAATGGCATTAAAGAAGATCAAGGAAGAGTCAATTGCAAACAAATCTGGACAGGTCGAAATAATACGCAGACTAGGAAACACGCTCTTGAACATGCAACAAATGTCAATTAGACAAGTGGTCCATATTATTCTCTCTTTGCCTTTGCATTCATCATCAAGAAAAACAATTTTCATCAACACTGCCCCTGATGATAAATGAGTTGTTGCCTTGAAAAAACCATCTCTATTGAAAGAAGAGTCAGATGAATCTAAAGACATACTTTGTCCTTCAATAATAGATAGATACATCGAACGTCCTAGTGAACTTGAAACTATTAGTCTTGTTGAATATGCTTCCTTCTATTGCTTCATAGATGGAAAAACAATCAAAAGAAATAGGCCATGCATTATTCGATATATTCGATATAGACAAGAAAAAGATCCAGAAAACTTTGCACGGGAGAAGATATTGCTCTTTGTCCATTTTAGAGACCTGGACAACTTTCTAACTCATTCGCTCCAAACTTGGACAGAAGCATATGAGCGATACAAGTCACAAATATCAATTGTTGAGCAAATATTCTTCCCCAAAGCAACAACCAAATGGGGTGATCTTGACATTGCAAAGGATATTGTCGAAACACAATTCAACATTGCTAATTCCTCTAAAGCAACATCGGAGCCCATGTATAATTCCATGGCTTTTGAAAAAGTTGATATCCATAATGATCTTGTTCATAAAAAAAAAACTAGTTTCCAACAACACTTGAACCTTTGCAATTTCAAAGAAAAACCTTTTCTCCCTAACATGGAACAATATATTGCAACAAGAAGGAACCTAAACAACGAACAACAGTCTATAGTAAAAGAAATTGTTACTAGAAAAAAAAACAATCCTTCCAAGCCAATACACGTATTTCTCACAGGAAGTGCTGGTACAGGGAAGACACACACTGCAAAAGCTCTTTTCAATGCTTTTGTCCTGTTGTATGATAAAGCACTTGGAAGTGATCCATTGAAAAAGAAAGGTCTCATTGCAGCACTTACTGGAAAAGCAGCATACAATGTTGATGGCATCACTATCCACTCTGCTTTTAAACTTCCCCTGAATTCTGGCAACTTGCTCCCGTTAAGTTCAAATACACTAGATATTCTTGCAAAAGACTTTGATCAACTTCAAGTGGTCTTGCTTGATGAAGTGTCTTTAATAGGTTCGCATATGCTTTATAACATAGACAAACGAATGCGTGAAATCAAACATGCTCCAACAAATCCATTTGGAAACGTTGATGTCATTTTCTGTGGTGATTTATTTCAAGCTGAACCTGTACATGATTCTTGGATTTTTGAATTCCCAACTTTTCGCCAACAGAAGTTCCCGTATAGTTTTTGGCTTGACAATATAACATATTATGAACTTACAAAAGTTGTTAGACAACAAAATGAGATTTTCATATCAATTTTAAATAGAATAAGAAAAGTCCTACAGTCGGCTAGCGACATTCAATATTTAAATGCACATTGTCATAGACCAACACCTGTTGACCCAACATTTCCATTCTTGTACTATCGAAACAAAGAAGTCGATTGCCATAATTCAAAAATGTTGTCATATGTTAAAACAAAAGCATTCACATTCATAGCGCATGACAGCAAAATTGATGAAACTGACATCAATTATGAACGGCAAAAATCGAATCAACTTCCCCAATCAATTGTATTGAAAAAATACATGCTTGTTGAATTGATTGGTGGAAACTATCTCATTGAAGATGGCCTTGTCAATGGAACGAAAGCTATTTTTCGACACTATGACGAAACCTGCTTAGAGATTATCTGGCTTGAGTTCCCTACTCCAAAGATAGTTGCAATTACACGTACTAATATGCATTGTCTATACAACAATTCTATAAACCATACTTGGACACCTATCAAAAGAATATCAACACAGATGTTGGTTCACAATAAAAGAAATTTTGTTAGGATACAATTCCCTGTTCAATTGGCATGCGCTAGAACAATTCACCGAGCACAAGGTTTGACACTTGAAAAAGTTGCATTTGATCCAAAAGGGGTTACAAGGCATGGCCTTGTTTACACTGCACTTTCTCGTGTAAAAAACATTGATTGTCTTTATCTTGTAAACAAATTAGAACAAAATAACTTTACTATTTCATCAAAAGTACTTGTCGAATCAGCTAGATTAATAGAAGATGCATCATTGCAATTTCAATATGGTCTAAAATCAATTCCATGTAGTGAACATTTTATTATATCTTCGCTTAATACACGTAGTATGGTCCTGCACATTGAGGACATTGCACATGACATTGAACTATTAGAATCACACATTCTATGCCTTCAAGAAACCCATTTGCATTCGCCTCCCATGCACACAATATTTGCAAACCAATACAACTGCATTGCAACTTATTCAGTACATGGGCTCGTTATAGCTGTCAAAAAAACGATCCCGATTTTGCACACTGCAACCTACAATGAACAATTCCTAGAGGCAATTGTCATTGATCTTAAACTTTGTAAGAACAATGTGAAGATTATAGATATATATATCAAACCAAATACTGTATTCGACAAAGTCATTTGTGTGCTCGATTGCATTTTGGCAGAAAAAAATAATACGAAAATGCCTATGGTTCTTGCCGGTGACTTCAACATTGACATGTTGAAGGAAACAATGACTAAAAAATTAATCCAGTCATATATGCAAACAAAAAATCTTAAATTAAAAACAAGTCATATCACAACTAGCTATAATTCTATGATCGATCATTTTTGGACAAATTTAGATTTTGATACAATTTCATCTACTATCTCTAATGCATATTGGTCTAACCATTTTAGCTGTTTCTTATCAATTCCATTTGATTCAATATAATCTACCTTCTTTGCATATTTCAAAGAATATGTCCATGATATCGTTTTTGCCTTCTTTTATTTGATTTTTTGAAATTTCAAACACATTGATTTATGATTTTTAAAACTACGACCAAAAAATTATATAAAAAACCAACATACCATTTAGCAATGAACTTCTTTCTTTCCTTTTGCAATGGACAAAATATTGCTCAATTTCCTTGCTTTTTCAACCTCCAATTTTCTTCCTCTTCATGCATAGCATGACATCCCATCCACTATTTTCTAGCAACCATTGACTAATTTGCATTTACTGTTATCTATGCACAATAATTTGAAAAAAAATAGTAAAAAGAACAAAACAAGGGAAAAAAAAACAGTCTTGCTTCAGCTATAAACATCAAACAATAGCTTCTCGTCTAGTTTTACAAACCAGAATCAAGGTTTTCTCCTTTTCTAACATTATATATGAAATGTATTTACCTAAACTCTTTACAATTTTTTTTAGTCTATTGATCAGCAATTGTTTAATCAAAAACATTACTCAAACAAACTTCAATCTTATGTGCCTCTATTCATAGATATCCAAATTACAGTTTTTGACATTGACACATTTGTTTCTTCTTTGTTATATGCCAAAACTCAGTGCAATATCCCTTTCCAAAATTCCTGACAATTCAATTTGCTTTAGTCTATATCTACAAATATTTGTGTTTTCCATGTCATTACTAATGCTTTCAGGTCCTGATCATTTTCCAGACTTGGTCAAAAACAGAAAACATATCAAGAAAATATACAGAAGAAAAAGAAATTTGTCCAGAAGCAGATCATTGTTGCAATGACATCTACATCAAACACTCCAGCTGCTGAAAAAAATATTTCTTCTTCACAAGACATTGCAGAGACAGAATCAATTGCAACACCCTCATTGCATATTGACAGTACAAAAACAACCAGCCCAAAGAGGTAATGTTACTTTGCATTGAACCTACTCATTTTTTTGGTCTCAGATTTTCTTCTTCTTACTTTTCTTTATCTTCTAGTCAGATCTAACTTAATTCATTTCACCGATTTTGTTATACATAATCTGTATTCTTTTTCATGTCCTTGCTTAGAAAGCATGTAATTATCTGTACACAGCTATGCACGACAGACAACTGTAGAATCTAATTGCTTCTTTTTATGTTCATCTTCTTATGTTCGCAGATTGAAGCAAGCATTTGTGCAAGCTTCATCTATTGTAGAGTTATGTACTATGTCTCATGCCCATGTTTTTGAAGGAGATATTTTAACTGTCTACGGCCTTGCACAAAATCGAAACCAAAATTCGCCTGTGAAGACAAAGATTCTGCATGCAAACCTTGTAGACAAAGATGGCTTCATGACAATTACTGTTACCATGAATGATAACCTCATCAACAAATTTGGCAACTTCCTCTTGCCTGGAAAAAGTGTCTGAATTATTGAATTTGAATTAAAGAAAAGAGGCCAATATGATCGTGGAGATGCTATAAATTCCATAGCAATCTTTCCTTCCAGTCACATTGAAACAATAGATCAAGTATGCAAAACACGTTATCTTCCTCCAGACATATCAATTACTGAGTTAGTTTCATCTGATGAAGCATATGTCGTTGGTTCAGTTGCTGCCATAGTAGTTGCATGCCAATACAACAACAAACAATTGGATTTCTACATCAGGGACAGTGAAACTCCAAATGACTATGTTACTGTACTGTCAACTACTGTACTTGCTTTTGTTCTTTCCAAAGTTCATATTAATTTTATTTTTTTCTCATTTCATTGTTAATTGCTCATAGAACTGCAATTTCCTCACAGTTAATATGTTTTTGTCTATTGCAAATCATTTATACACCTATTTCTGACTTTTTCTCTTTCATCTACATAGTTTCAAGTCAACGACAACTATAAAAACTTATTTTTGCGAGTGCAACAACAGCTTGCATAGGATGAGCCACCACTCTATTTATTCAAAAACATTGTCCGACCAGGTGCAAAAGGCAGCCACCTAATGAAGGCCTCCCAGGCCACATTTATTGATCCACTCAATGATGAATTTGCAATTCAGGATTTGCTTGTGATTGTTGAAGCTAAGACACAGGTCAGGCATACATTCCTTTCTTCTTTCTTAAACTATGAAATCGCTATAACAATTCTTCTAATTCACACCAAAAAAAAAAAAAAAAAAAACAACAACATACTTTATTTCTGTTTCCACATCTGTTTCATCTTTCCAGTTGTCACCAACTGTTTTCAAACTAATCTATTCATTTTATTTTATCATAAACAAGATACAATCCATATAGACTGTTTTACTAAAATGGTTATTTATCCAATTCATGAAATAAACTATGTTGTAGCTACAAATAAGCCTATTTCAACATTGCCCACAACATCTGCATATGTCCATGTCTTTTGCAACACCCTCTTCCCATTTATACTATTACAACATTTCAAAAGGGAAGATGTCCTTTCTCTTTTTCCACTTTTTCTTTTCAATATTTTTAGCAACAGTTCAATTTTTTTTTTTGCTTTCTTCTTTCCAACTTGTCTATGCTCCTGCAACATTTCTATATACTTGTACCTATGTCATATTCTGTATATTTCCTATCTTCAAAATTGCAACAGATATATGGGTCGCTTAAAATAAAAGATGCTTTTGCACCACCATTCCAATGTACATGTGCAGAATGCAAGCTTCCGATGATCCAAAGCACTACATTCTGTTCTTTTTGTAATCAAGAAACAGCTGCAGCCTATGAACATATCTTGCAATGCAAACTGCAAACAGATCAGGGAATCCTTGAATGCAGTCTTCGAGGTGCACAGCTGAAAGAATATTGTCCAGCTGTTGCAGCTATCTCATATGAGCAATATTGTAAGGCCGTTACAGCAACTATTCGTCATTTGTGCAAATTCAACCAACAAGGCCTGTTCACTCTTGCAATGAACAACAGAATAATCAACTGCAAAAAACTCTAGACACAAGGTATGCACAAGCAACTTTTATTTTAAAAAAAAACTCAACTTTTTCAACTATCTCCACTTTGTATTTCATATCTTGTCTCTGCACAGATGTTGTTTAAAAAAAAACTGTGTCCACTTTCAAATGACTTAAACAAAACTCTAATTTTTTTCAAAAAAACATTGCAATTTGATCTTGAAACTTGGACCATGAAGGAAATAATCTATATACTAGATTTCATAACTGATTCATAACCACAGTTTTTTGAATGCTTTAAACAATAAAGCAATAAGCTTTCTTAATCATTGTTGATAGTTTACTAGTCCTTGCAATCTGTAGCTTTCCATTGCTTCAAATGTTAACTTTTTTTTATATCAATGATCAATAGCTATAGTATTTTCATTCTCTGATGATAGACTAAAGTTATTATGTATCCAGTTTATCAGCATACAGTTTCTTCTATGATGCTATAGAATACAACTTATCTAGTAATACGCTTTTTGCTTTTGGTACTTTGTTTTTTAAAGAAACCATTGAAAACTCGATGCTATCTATAGGATCTATTATATTGACTTTTTGATTTAGCCATGGGGTCACTTAATATCTTTTCTTCTAATGGTGTTGTTATGTTACCAATAAAAAATACATCAACAAGCATACATTTTAGTTGCTTGTCTAGAAATAGACATTGCTAAGACATTCATATCTCGCTTCTGTAATGTTGGATGGCATAAACTCTTCAAAAATTCACTTTTATACACAAAGATTTTGTTGCTCATCAACCCCTACGCTTCAATGTTCATACATTTATTGGAACATAGGATTGATTAAAGCTAGCATTCTCAAAGAAAAAATTTGCCCTTGTCTTGTATAGAAACATCTCCCATAGATTAAGGCACACTTCATTAGTGATCGACATTGACAAATTCATGCTGACTAGTTTATAGCAAGAAACAATGTCACATCTACACATCTGCATAGTCATTACCTCTATATTACAGCTTCATTCAAACTTTAACTTAAAGTTGTGCTCTAAGTCGTAGAAACTTTACTTGGCCAATAGGTTTATGAAATATCTCAACCAACTACCTCTCCATGGGCTTATAGACTAGATGCAAACCTATGTTTGCTCCCCGGCACGATGAAGATGCAATTTTTATCTGCTTGATGCAGTCACGGTAATACAAGATCCCTTACTATATTTAGGACTTTCTAGTTGTGACAAAATATGCTTCTAGGTCCCATTTTTTCAACTCCAACATTGGTAAAGACCCTTCTCAATCATTTGAATTTACAAGCATCTTCTGTTACAGCTTCATATTCTGCCCCCATGGAAGAAAATGCATCTGCAAAAGTACTACTTGCTGCAGAAACGTATCGCTGCTAAACAAAAGCTACAACAATAGAAACAAATAGCCTGTCAAAGCAAAGTCAAAATAAGTAGTAAATTTGAAATTTGAATATCGAATTAAGTAGAATCTATAAATAGCATTCCTCTTTGGATACTTCATAATCCAATTACTATTCTTCCTATCTGGTTGTTTTGAATTAGACATGTCTCTGAAACATGTCACATTAACAATGCAGATATCTGGGCATTTGGTTGCTGCTAAAATAAGAGTATCTATTATTTTCCTAAATGAAGTAGTTTCCCCTATATATCTTAAAACTTAGATTGCTTCTTGCTCAGTCAATGTTCTCTCCAGCAACAGTGCATATCATTATCTTTTGTCTCTTTCATAGTTGGATGCTAAAATATTTTATTTATTTGCAACTCCTTTTGCTTATGAACTTTAAATACTACCCTTCCAGAATAATAAACATCACTATGGATTTAGGTTTTTCATTCAACTTATGTCATAGATGGATGATTGAACATGCCATTGTTATTTGCACTTGTAGTGATGTGTACAACATCTATTTTTTTTCCCTTCTTAACCAAGATAGAGACTATGGATAATGGAAAAAAACTTTCCTTAAAAGCAAAGATATTCTAGTTTTTTATTCCATAATCAAAAACTTCTAGTACCCTTATGAATAGTTTTCCTTTAATTGGTGGAATATTGACAGTGTTTTGCTTTCCATTAATGTCATAGAATGGTGGCATTGGATACCCACATGACTCTCGCATCAAGAAAGAAACAGATTTCTATAGAAAACCCACCTAAAGAGAGGCTTTGTTTGCTACATGAATAGCTTAGCTTAGACTATTGAAGCCTAACTATCATTGGTAGCATTAATTCATCCTCCTTTTCTTTAAACCAAGATTATCTACATACTGTGCAGTCTGGGTTTACAAACAAAACTCTATTACACACCTCATTTTGTTCCATCCAGGATTTCAGCTTCAGAAAGTTTTTGTCCTCTATCTCGTGCCATTTTTAGCACCATGTTTCCATGAAAATGCCAATCACACCAGCATGAGAATAATTGAAATTTGATAGTTTTTAAAAACAAATAAAGCCCTTGCATATGTTCAAAGCAATTAGTCATTAAGAATGTATTTTCCCGTTCTACTGTAATTTATTGACAATTTCATAAATTTACCATAAGGCATATTTGCTTTTACACATTTCTCGTTCTACTATAATTTATTGACAGTTTCATAATTTTACCATAAGCCATATTTGCTTTTACACATTTCCAGTTTCAGTTTCAGTTCTGCAAAATTTACATTTCCACTTAATATTTTATTTTTTAAACTATAGAGTAACAATCGCCTTTGCAAATTACTTTTGTGCATTTCAACAATAACCAGTTTTCAATACATTTTTAGACCTTATGTCTTCTGCAACAATGCAGACTTCACACCCTGCTCTTTGTCTTCTACACACAGTATACCAATTCTGGACCATGTGCTTTTGTATTTACTTTTACTATCTCATTATTGGTAAGTACTCCATATCATCAAATCTGTTGTTTACAAATTTGCAAATACTTTTATTCTTCTCATTTTGCTCATTGCTTTGACTATAGTCTATACAAAATGTGCAGGAACAAGTGGCTGCAAAAAACTCCTACAATGGAAATCAGTTTAACGTCAAGCATTCTTTTTGTTACTTATATCATTCTGCCTACTCTAAGAATGACCAGTTACAGTTTGTCCATATATGCAGAAAGAAAAACAAGCAACTGAAAAATGCATTTTTGCAGACATAAAATAGAAGACATCTTATGCTAATGTCTATAAAGCCATAGTTACTTCAAAACTATGCTAAGTTGTTGTGCTCTTGGAGCAATAATTTTGCTATTTTTTGTTGGTTTCTTAACATAGCAAATAGATGCAAATAGCTTTACACTCTATGTGATGTTCAAATATGTGCTCCTTGCATCTTTTGTATGCCTTTCTTGGCAATTTTGAAACTTTCTAGCTGATGTCTCCGAAATATATATATGTATATCTAATGACATTTATAAAGCAAATAGAACTTTGCCTTCATATTAATGTTCTTGTGCAATGCTTATAATGAAATATGTTTCTTCTATGCTATTTAATAATAATATACTTCATTTCTAGTTAAAGTCATTTCTTTTTGTGCCATCGTATAGCTGAAATTTCAAGATCTTCAGCAAGATCGTCATTCTTGTTGACGTCCCATAAAAGGAAAAACAATAGACATAGAAATTTGTTGTATATTTATCTTGGTGGACTCACTGTTCTCTTTAAAGGATTCTCTGATTACAATTTCATTGTGTGCTCATGAAGTTAACATCTTCAAAAAACATTTTCACACTACTGTTTGCTTCTTTTAACATTTCCTCGTGTGTCTTTGTGTTTAAATAATACTCCATACTTTTGAAATGTTGATATTGTAATTTGTATAACGATCACATTTTTTTTCTTTGTACAAATAATTTATGCAATTAGAACCTTTCTAACAGTCAGAAAACCCGGCCTCATTACAGGATGCATCTCCAATCATTTCAGATGCAAATGCTACTGTCTATAAAGTTAAAACTGGCTTACTCTTAAAATGCATCTTAAATATTGATTACAAAACAAAATATGTACAAGTAAATGCTCTTGCACTCCTTATTAAATGGTTGTGCAAAAAGCAACTGAAGCAATGCTCGAGTAAGTTGAGATATATTGCTTTTTCAATATGAAATTGTCCTTCCAGTTGCACACAATTTTCAGGGAAATTAGCTTCAACAAAAACATGCCTATTTTGTCTTTATTTTTTCTCCTTCCCTGCCTTTGCCCAATTCAATTCCTCCATGATTTCATCAATATACATAGGATCTTGCTTCGCATTATTTTACCTATTAAATACCCTCCTTTTTAGTCACTTCTGTCTTTTGTTCATGACATCTCAATGATATCTGTCAAACCATAAGTGATAGCATTTCTGCTACCAACCAATTGCAACTGCACACATAGTTACAATATGCTACAACCACCTAAACACAACCATCGCTCTTACCCATTTTCAAAGTCGGGGACATTGCCACCTTGTGGCTCTTGTTTATGATGTATTCCTTCCATGAAGTTCTTTAAATACTTTTAAAAAAGTTTACATTTTATTAACTATTTCAATATTATGTCTAAATGTGCCATGCAAAGTTGCAATTAGGTTGAGATTGTGGGAAGGGAAAAAAACTTCACACCTTGTCTATGATTCGAGAAATGAGTTATATATACTGACTAGAGTTTCACTTAAAGAAGGATATGTGGATAAAATATGAAGATTCACAATTTGACTTGCTATGAATGCCACTCAAATATTTTTATCTTCAAAGTAAGAGATATATCATTTGAACCTTGGACAAGGTATCCACTTAGATAGGACACATACTACTTTGTGAACATAGTCGTATCAATCTTTGGTATGTGAGAATAAAATATTGTGGTTAATGCCAGGAGGCACCAACTACTTGGGGTTGATATGATCATTCTCCACTAGTAAAAACTTGAGCAATAGTTGAAACCTGAGTACTCCACCCCTCAATCATTTGTGTTGTATTCTTATTCTTGGTTACCTTGTTAATATGGGTATATAATTGCTAAATTTTGTATTTTTTATAATATGGAAAGTACATAGAGCCGCACACATATTAATAGGACTAATTTCTACATTAATTTGGCTAGATTGCAAAATTTGTAATGATGTTCGTTGTGTTTGGTCGGTGAATATGGAAGTGGTTCATGATTACCCTCCCTTAAGATGTTCGCATCCTTGGCCAAAAAAAAATAGTGTCGCCTTGGGATTTTGTGGCGTTAATATGTATCTATATAACCTACTTGAAGGTAATATCTATATATGGTCTTCTCTAGGTAAACTACTACATTTTAAAGCAGTTTCCACTTAACCCACCAAAAAACTTGCCACCAATTTAGTTAATTTTTAAGTTCCTCATTGTTCCACGAAAGCATGATTTGGTCAGAAATTTGGGTGGTAACTTGTTTCACTGAATGGCATATTTCATGTGTCTACATAGTTGCAACTAAACTTAAGCATATGCGTTAATGTCCATAGTATCTCTATTTCCCATGCAAATGTTCAAATTTGCAATAAGAGTTGCAACCCTAATAACATTTGCATTTGTGATTTTTGAAATGTTTGTATTTGTGACCTCCAAAACGTCACATTAACAACCACTTAATTTAAAATTTGCAAATTCAACAACATCCAAAAACAAAGGCCCTTCTCGTGACTAAGTTTATAACAACATTAGTTTTCCTAACATACATTTTAATATTTGCAACTATATTCATATATCATATCCAAAAAAGCATCCTCATTAACGTCCATAATGATATCTATATGAGATCTCAATTACAACCATCTTAACATACAATTAAAATTACTTTATCAATCATCAAAAGGATTTCATTTGCAACCATATTAATTGTCAAACTAAATTTAAATTCTATATCATTTATAATCATCAAAAGGATTTCATTTGCAACCATATTTATTGTCATAATAAATTTAAATTCTAGATCATTTATAATGTGGGAAAATTGGGAGATGAGGACTCATATCTCCTATATATTTTAATTTATAAATAATTTAATTTTATGTAATTAATGAAGATTTAGTTTTAAAATGTTTTAATTCCTCGCGTTTTAGTTTATTCAACAAATCAATTATATTTTATTTTAAATCATGAATTAAGTTAATTAAGATAACTACATTAAAGCAAATTGTATATAATTTGTTTTTGTTTTAACAAATAATTTGTTATTCGTAAGGGATATATATATATATAAAACTTAAAACTTAATTGGAGATTTTGATTCTCTCTCTCTCTCTCTCTTGGAGATTTTGATTCTCTCTCTCTCTCTCTCACACACACACACACAAACACACACACACATATTTCATACTACCATATCTCATCTAAGAGTGGAGAGAACACTAATTTTTAGAACATCTACACACACACACATTTCATGTTACCCTATCTCATTTGAGAGTGGAGAGAACACTAATTTTTAGAATATATATATATATACAACATCTACACATACACACACTTCATGTTACCCTATCTCATCTGAGAGTGGAGAGAACACTAATTTTTAGAACATATATATATATATACAACATCTACACATACACACACTTCATGTTACCCTATCTCATCTGGGAGAGGAGAGAACACTAATGTTTAGAACATATATATATATATATATATATATATATATATATATATATATATATATATATATATGTTCTAAACATTAGTGTTCTCTCCTCTCCCAGATGAGATAGGGTAACATGAAGGCTTTCAATTTTTCAAAATTGCTTCTTTCTTTACCCCGATGAGTATGATAGATCCTTACAAATTCATTGCATAGTAGTATATAAACAATATATTCAAAATTTGAACATTTAGGTATCAACCCTTCTCCTTATGAGATCTAGTCATATACTCATAAATTAGCTTTCATTTTTTTATAAATTTTATTTGTCACCTTGGTTTTTTACTTGGTATTATTCGATAACATAGTGTCTAGATCATGGTTAGGGAGTGACCATTTCTTCATCATATGTTGGGATCCCCTCATTAGTTCCAAGTGCTTCAAGGTTTCATATCATCTGTGGATTCTTCTTCAACAACCAATCGGGATTCTTCGCGTCAATGAGCTCTATTGTATTCCTAGGTTGCTTTTTTTATGAACTAACAACCACATCAACCATCTAATTCTCAAAGGAAAATTAACATGTTAATTCAAAGGAGGGGAGTTAACATGTTGATTCACAATACCTAGAGATAGACCTATGATTGGCTCTATTGTCTTTGCCACTCTGGAATGAAATGATTCTTTATGAATCTCCTTAGATGGAACACTATCACCAACACAAACCTCTCACTTAAGATCCAAATAATACTATGAGGGTTATGTGATAACTAGATGACAACTTTCATTAGCTCCTTGTCACCAAGTAGGTTATTTGGAACTTATCTTTGTAAATCCCTTTTATGGGCACGATGTGGCCATGTGCCTATAGGAAAAGCATCGCCTACATCAAAAGGATACTCACTTGTAATCCAATTTTTGATTCCAACTTTGTTCAACCATATTTCCTCTCAAAGGCCCTTAGCAAGGTCCATTTCAACTTGGATTCTTGCAAATTTAGTCAATACATTTTATACATCTCTTGGGACATGAAATGGAATTTACCAAGATCAAAGTTAATCGGTTCCAATGATTCAAGTCCTCAAAGTGCATGGGAAGATTTGGTAGCCTAACCCAAATAGGGATAGAGGAGAGCATTCACAGAGGGATCGAAATATGTGAATCAATGTCTCATAGAAAGACTGGCCTGGTTCATTATTTATATACCTAAATCAAAGATTTGATCCTTGTATTATACCAAATTAAATTCCATCATGAAACAACCCTTAGCATCGAAAAGAATATAAGCTTCCTCCTACAACAAGAGTTTCCAAGTTTAAGCAATCCAATTATGTAGGTTAAAAAGGCAGGGTCATGAGCAATTAAATTGTTATATCAGCCCATGATTTTGGTATAATTTCAAGTTTATCTCAACCTCTTCACAAGGATAGAGCACAATATGTATGACTTCACTCTCCATGGTAACATGACCATTGATAAGAGGCCATCAAGAACCTCCAACTCTAGAGGTTACTTCCTCTTTAAATGATCTAGGAATGCCTTAAGATGCCATGAATATAGAGAAAGTATAAGTAATATCTACGCACAAAAGCACCAAAAAGCAGGGGGAATGGAGGGTGGCCCTCATTTCGAACCTTAGATTGGACAAGCGACAAGATACCCTGGCACAAAGGAGAGAAGTTTGATAGGAAAGAGTGGGATCACCCATTATGAATTGTAGTTGGAAACCGAGGGAAAAATCCATGAACTTGAAGAAATAACCCAAGAAAATTGATTCACGGACTAAAGAAAATTGTCGTTAGGGATCAAGATCTAGGGGGGAAAGAAGGAATCGTAGGGATCATTCTTTATTTGACCTCAATCATTACCCAAGCTAGGGATTCCTTCTCATATGAAACTTATCAAGTTAGTTCACAGGTTGTAATCAGGCCATGACGATTAGTGTATGGTCTTAAGGATCACAAGAGGGTAGTCTTTGATCCACTTATTTGTGTGTAGGGAGTGTAATGCAATACTTAAGTGTTTGATCAATACCTATAGGTGCCTCTATGAAAACCTCATGGGGACAGATGCTCTCGTGAGAATTGAACTTTGCTCATTAATGAAAAACTCTTCATTCCTCACTAAGGGCAACAACCCCATAGGGTCACTTAGAGTTGGTCACAAGAATTGAACCTTGGTCATAAATTAAAAACTCTTCATTCCTCACCAATAGATCCAACCCCATTGGGAAAACATATAAATTTGATTAAATTGAATATAATGAAAATAAAAGAAATGAAACTAGCATTGTATTGACTGATGAAAATAATAGATAACACACACATAAACACACATTCCAAGCAAAGCCTTTTGGGGTAACCCAAGGGATGCTTCCCCACATTCATAAATGACATCCCTAGTAAAACTGCTAACATAGTGCCTCACCCGGGAGGATAGGAATTAGGTACATGATGGTAGAGATTAACCAAATGCCTAACAACATTTGATTTGCAACAATAAATTGAGCTAACCCCTTGGGCTGACACACAAAAAAAACACATGTAGTATTTATGACCCTTTCTAAAAACATATTTCTATTGCAAACTCTTGGCACATTTTGTTCATATTCTCTCAAAAAATAATGTCATCTACATAAACCACAACAATCAACTAGTTTTCATTTTTCGTCTTGATGCATAGATTGTTGTCCGTAATTCATCTTTTTGAGCCTTGTTGTTGTAGATATTTATCAAGTCTTGAATACCAGGCTCCGAGGGCTAGCTTTAGTCCATAAAGTGCTTTCTTCAATCTGCACACATGATCCTTATTTTCTGATAATAATAACCCTTCTAATTGTTCAATGTATACTTATTCCTCTATATTTCCATCGAGAAAGGTTGAATTGACATCCATTTGATGGACTTTAAAGTTCTTAAAGCACGCAAATGCCAAAAACATTTTGATAGCTTCTAGCCTTGCAAGTGGGGAAAAGGTTTCTTCAAAATCAATACCTTCAACTTGAGCATAACCTTTACAAACCAATCTTGCTTTATTTCTTATTACTTGCCCATCTTCATTCAACTTGTTCCTAAAAACCCACTTGGTGCCAATCACATTTTTATCTTTTGGTCTTGGAACAAGTTCCCATGTTTCATTCCTCTTAATTTGAATAAGCTCTTCTTCCATAGCACCAATCTAATGCTTGTCTTTGTTGGCTTCTGTAAAATTATTGGGCTCTATTTTAGATAGCAAGGAGAAGTTTGGATGCTCTGGTGCATTTGCTAGTCTTCTTCTAGTTCGAACTCCCATATCTTTAACACCAAGAATTAGACCTCCAAAATGATTCTTTCAGACAAATATGCATGGTGTCTTTGTGTATTGACATTTTGTTTCTTCTTCTTCATTTTCTTCTTTGCAACTTGGCTCATCTACTTGAACATTTACTTATGCTTTCATCTTCTGGTGTCTCACTTCATCCACTTTTACATTGGCACTCTCTACAATTGTGTGCAATGTTGTATTGTAACATCTATAAGCTTTGCTTTTTTATGAATAACCCAAAAAGATACCTTCATCGACTTCGTAGTCAAGTTTTCCCAAATCCTCATCATCTCTTTTTACGTAGCACATGCTTCCAAAAACTTTGAAGTATTTAACTATTGCAGGTCTACATTTTCATAATTCATAAGGTGTTTTGTTGTTGTTGACTCTAATTTCCCTCTATTCAAAATGTAGAATGCGGTGTTAAATACTTCTCTCAAAAACCTGTCTAATAGTTTGGATTCATTCAACATTGTTCTTTCCGTCTCTTGTATGGTTCAATTCTTCCTTTCTACCACTCCATTATGCTATGGAGTTCTTACAGTTGAAAAATGTCTCTTTATGCCATGAGTCTCACAAAATTCTTTAAATTCATGCAAGGTAAACTCACCTCCTCTATCCAATCTCAAGCACTTGATTCTCAAATAAGTTTCGTTCTCAACCAAGGATTTGAATGCTTTGAACTTCTCAAACGCTCTGTATTTTTCTTTTAGGAACACAACCCATGTCATTCTAGAGTAATCAGCAATGACCAACATGAAGTAATTTTCAGCTTGTATACTTTTTGTTCTTGTAGGCCCACAAAGATCTGTATAAACAAGTTCCAATGGCTTTGATGTTGAGTATTCCTTTGATTTGAAGCTTGCTCTTGTATGCTTCCCATGTTGACATTGCTTGTGAATAGTGTTTGAAGGTTTTATGATCTTTGGCATATCTTTCACTTCTTGTTTAGTGTTGATTTCACTAGACTATCAAAGTTCATATGGCCCATTCTTCTATGCCATAACTAGCTTTCATTTATTTGCCCCATATAACAATTTTCTCATTTGATTTCATTGAGAATATAAACATTATTTGAGGTTCTAATTGCATTTGTCACTAATTTTTTCAAGGTTGTCTTCCTTATCTCACAACATTCAGAATAAAATGTGAGAGTGCGTCCTTGATCACACATTTGACTAACACCGAGTAGATTATGTTTCAAACATTCAACACACAAGAAATTTTATGTTTTAGTCTTTCCATTGTTGAGACTGAGATTACCTTTTTCCGACTATTCTTGCAATAACAATATCTCCAAATGTTACTTGCCTTCATTTACTTCGTTCAAAGTGAGAAACTTGGTTTTGTCCCCTATCACGTGGCTTGAGTATCCATTGTCAATGTACCATTGGTTTCCTTTGTTTTGAGCATGAAAGGAAGTTTGCACAAGCATAGATTCCTCCTTCTCCTGCTTTTCTTGCTCCTGCTTCCTTTTCCAAATTATTGTGGGTTCTTTCTTTTGTTTGGAAAGGGTATCTTCTTCCTTGTTTTGTTTAGAAGTTTTCACTGGGCCACTTCTACAAAAACCTGTTATATGCCCATAGTTGCTGCACTTATAACATACAACATTGTAATCAAATAAAGCCACAAATGAATTATAGTTTATGTTTGAGTAAGTGCTTATGTCTTTGTTCCACACATAATTATTTTTAGCATGTGCTCTACAATCTATTGCTTATGACCAAAATGATTACAACAAAAGCAATAGTCAAAAAAATAATTTTGGTACTAGGTCATGTGAGGTTTCCTTGGTGCGAAATATCTTCTGAATATGTCCTTGTTATCTTTGGAAGGAATGCCAATTTTCTACAGAACATCATTTTCTTTCTTCCTATTGTTGTCATCATTGATAGAGCTATTGAGTACATCAGCATAGCTTTTAAATTTTGCTTCATTTCCTTTCTTTGGTGGATCTATAGCATTTGAATATTCTTTGGTGGTCATATGGCTCTTATCATATCCAAGACCAGTCTTAATGAATGGAGACCTTTGACAATTGATGATATCATCTAAGGCTTTAGAAATCTTTTCAAATTTCAAGCTTCTATTCATCTTAATAGTTGTTTTCTCCAGTTTCTTTCTTAAGGAAACATATTTAGATTCTAGCCTTTTGTAGTTTTCTTCATTTTACTTCAACTGGTTCCTCACAACTTCTTCTATCCTTCTTGCTTCTTCTAATTGAACCTTTAGGTTCATGATAATATTTTCTATTTCTTCGAGGCTTTGTGACATTTTGGCTTTTGAATCACGATCCTCTTCTCCATATGTTTGTAGCTGCTCCTTTTGTTTCAATTTATTTTCCGAAGCTTCTTTATTTCACTTAAGGCACACATGAGTTATTATTCTTCAATATCCACTCCCCATTTGTTTCATCATTTTCCTCTTCTTCTGAATCCATCGTTTCTTTCTCTTTATATTCATCAATGTTGGTTTCAATTTCCAAAAAGAGACTTTCTTCTCTATCACCATCGAAATTGCTTTCACTGCTCTCTTCATCCAAGTCACTAGCCCCTTTTGAGTAGAGATTCTTCTTCTACTTATAAGAGTTCTTTTTATGCTTGTCTCATTTGTGGTTATTTTGACGATGTTTGCTTCCTTTCTTTACATTGTGGTCTTCTTCTTCATTATTACTTTCATTTTTTGCATAGCGACACTTAGCAACAAAATATCCTGCTTTCCAAATTAAAACATTTAAAGGGCAACTTACCTTTGTATTTTCCATATCCCTTCTTGCGTTTTCTCACAAAATGTGCTTCCTATGCATTTGAATCATAGCTAGAACAATCACTTGACTCGTGTTCTTTGCTCTTCATCTTCTTTGAGACTTTGGAAGCAATTTCTTTCTTTGACGGCTTTTCTTTTCCAGTTCTCATTTAATATGAAGTGAGAATCCCATGTAATTCATTCATTGTTAATTTATCAAGATCCTTCATTTCTCTAAGGGTGACAGGAGCAGGAGGGGAGATCCTTGACCAATAAGATAAATTTGTGTGGGGCCTTGGGAAAACATATAACAATGTCGTAGAAGGATTGGATCTCTTTCAAGGAGTAAAACTCTTCTTAAAAAGAGGAATTCATGATGTATTAATCCTAGGAGACTTGTTAATAATCATTCGAGCCTTCATCTCTCAAACCAGCCCTTCAAATATCTAGCTTGCCAAAATATTTGATCAAACAAAACAAATGATAAAGAAGCTTAAAAAACACCACTTTTACCATTTTATGAGGGAGAATAACCAAGAATCTAATAGAATTTACAATCAGGCTTAAACCCTCTTAGAAGGGGTTCTTAAAATCAATAATTTAGATGCAAGAAGCGAGTCGATCCCCTAAGGCCCGAAATTCCAAGGCCCTGGTTAGAAAACCTAGGCTCCACGAACGAAATAGGAAGACTCAATGTGACCTAAGGCTTAAAGCAAAATCCCAATCCAAGCGGGGGCTCAAGTTGAGAAATCATCGTCAACATGAGCAAAGCAAAGGTGACACACAAAATAGGGAGGAAGGCCAGCTGGGGGAGACTGGAGAGACATGAGGTAAATTTGTGAGGATTTAAATCATTCTAGGAGGAGGCTTGAATAGAGGGTCTTGTCCGTTTAGCTGAATTCAGACATGGCATTCATTCTCACATCCTGTTCACAAGCTCATGTTAGCTTCCCATATCACCTTACAATTACCTCCATTGAAACAACTATAATCATGATTTTTGGTTGCAAAGCTAGATATATTCAATTTCGAATTGGGTCCGACAACTCGAAGTTTCAAGACGGTTGGTTGGACAAAAGCTTCAGTCTAGGTGATAAGCTACAAGTGTCCAAGAGAATGGTGGGATGAGGTGGTATAAGACAAAGGGTTCAAGAGCAAAGCAAGGAAATCATGGCGGATGCAAACTGGAGAGATGATGGTGATTACTACCTCCCACATTGCTTTCAGAGGCTCCAAGCAAGCTATAGACATCTAGGTTGCTTTGTAAGAGCTTTGCGGGAAAATTTCCATGAGATGGAGCAGGACACGGGACATTGGAAACTAAAGGAGGAACATGAAAGGCTATTGGACATAGAAGAAAGGATTTATCAGGTGGAGGCACTGATATATGAACTGAAGCAACATAGGCAACTTTGTGAGGAGCCAGAGAAACACATTACCAATTTGGAGACTCAACTGTCTCAAGTGGAACTACTGTAGGAAACCAAGGCTCCAAAATATGGCTCAACCTCCAACCTAGTGATTCCTTCAGCTGAATTTCAAGCAAGGGTGGATATCAATTCATAGATAAACAATGTGTTTTAAATGCAAGTTAATTATGTTTTAGTTTGTTAGGATTTACAGTAGTAGACATAGGATCCAAAATTATACTAGGCTTCATAAGCAATGTAAGCAGACCATCCTAGAAATTTTTTATAATCTTGTCAATTTTTTGACAAACAGAAAGAAGGCTAATTTTGTTATGTAACCTCGTAGTTTCCCCCTCTTTAAAAAAAAACATACTTTTTCCTGTAAAACAAAATCCTTCATTTCTTCAAAAGTGGAAACTTTTGCATCAAATATTAAGGGGAGTGACCTTAACACGTTTTGTACAAGCATCTAATCTTCAAATTTTTCACCAAGTCCATTGTTGGTGTTGACAATTCCATCCATGTGGAGGAGATAGGTTGCAACATTCTCTTCATCTTTCATTTTCAGAGCCTCGAATTGTCCTTTATGAGTTTGGAGCTTTTCCTTCTTAACCTTGTCATCACCTTCATAGATATTTTGAAGCTTGTCCCGCAAAAAAATTGTTGATGCGCAATGCATCACCTTGACTGCACAAGATGGCATTTATGGCTTTTTCATTATTTTCACTGGGATTCTTCCTAGTCACATTTGTTGGTGGAGTTGTATAACCAGTCATGACTAATTCTCAAATATCAAACCCAAGAGACATTATATATGTTTGCATATTTATGCTCCGGAAAGCATAGTTTGTTCCACCAAACAATGGAGCTCTGTTTGTGGAGAACCCTTCCTAACCGACCATGTGTGCTCCCAAGATCTACCTTCTAGTGGTTAGACTATTTCTGAAGGAACTTGATCTGATACCAATTATTGAACACAGACTTATACTAAGAGGGTGGGGGGGGGGGTGAACTAGTATAAGATAAAAAAAATATATATTTATTTAAACATTCATCAACCATAAGAAAGCAATCGCGCATAAGATTAATCATAGTACACATAATTTACATGGAAACCATTTCGAGAAAAAACCACAAAATATTTTTTTTATAATTTTGTAGGCATCAATTTACAGTTACAAAATATGTAGGCATCAACCTACTATTACAAAATTTGTAGGCACCCACCTACTCAAGACACCAATCCCCACTGCTAAGTACCAACTTAGCAAGAGACACCAATCTCTGTTTGAATGGCACCAACCTTTAATTACAATATAACTTCTTTAATATATGATGAACATTTGCATTGCCTTGACCACGTCTGCTTGCTACTTCTGCTTTTACTGCATCTACTTGCTAGTTCCGCCTTTACCAGATTTGTTCACTATTTCTGCCTTTACCAGATCTGTTTGTTATTTTTTCCTTTACCATATATGTTTGCTATATTGTCACGTATATATTTTTCTTCGTCACATTCTTTTTCACTCTCTCCTTTTGGAATGAGATTCAATTTTTACTTATATCATGTTCTCCTATTCAAATATTTCATTTCCACTCATTTCACACATTTCTCTTCAAGCATAACATTTATTTATATACATCATCATGACTCATATTGAAGAGACTTGTTGCTTCACTAATTAAATAATAATTAATTATTTTGATTTCACCTTGGTAAATACCATGTGCTTGAAACCACCAATGGTAAAACGATTTGTAAAATATCTCTTTGAATTTTTACATGCACTTTTACTTCCAAAACCACGAACATGAAACCAGAACTTGTAAAATATTTCTTGAACTTCTTTATGTATATTTGTAAATATACTAGTAAAATTCACTTTTTATTTTTTCACTTGCATCCAACGTTTTACTTTTTCATGTGTATCTCATTTTTTATACTTGTAAACCTATGTGTGCGTGTGTATGTGTGTGCGCGCACGTGCACATTGGATATATGGATTTTTTTCTAAGAAATAACCTCGGGGAAAACCCTCCAATTACTTCTCCATGATTCATGGATGGTAAACGGGGTAGACCATTGACCTTGCTTACGGAGCCTAACCCCAAGGATATTAAGAGAGTCAAACCTATGATGTGTCAATCTTCGGGGGAGAGATATCACATCTGGCTCATAATTGAATCGTCTGGGTTGTATGGATACTTAGATAATAAATATGTATACATATATATATACACATATGTATACACACATATATACATGTGTGTGTGTGTGTGCGTGTGTGTAATTTTTCCAAGGAATAACTGTGTGGAAAACCCTCCAAGTACTTCCCCATAATTCATAGTTGGTAAACGAGGTAAATCGCCAGCCCTGATTACAAAGCCTAAACCCAAGGGGATCAAAAGAGTCAAACATGTGACTTCCCTAACTTCAAGGGGAGAGATCTCACGTCTGACTCATGGCTACTTGAGCTAACCCTCGGAGTTGTATGGATACATGTGCACACACGTATCCATGTGTGCGTGCGTGTGTATGTGTAAAATTTTATCAAGTTGTGATCTGGGAACAACTTGGAGTGGTTATTGTGACAATGGCCTAAGTTCAACTCTTGATGGGCATGCTCACTCCATGTATGAGGTTTGGCAAATGTAACTTCTAATATTAATGTGTCCTTTTCAATATATAACCTTCACAAAGTTTTGAATTTACAAAATGCATCATTCGTATCTTAAGTGTATGGTTAAGTGTGTGGATGAGTAGAATGGGTTATTTTTGAGTTTATTGTTGATAAAAAAGATGGTTTCCCACGTATGTAATAAAAAAAAATATGTACCACAAAATTGTCCATCAAATAGTTATATAATGTCACATATGGATTACTCTTGATCACTCTAGTCGTTTTGATTTTCCGCATCCTCCAAATTATAATGAACAAGAGCCACGTGGTGGCAATGTCCTTGACATTGCTACTTGCTTTATTCGTAGAAAATTATAGAAAAGATCTATTGATCAGCGTGAGGTTTTCGGTTCTTGTGGCTTCCTTCGTGAGATTTTCAGTACCTGTTGGATGTATCTGAACGGTGTTAATTTTATTCCATTATCGGCTGAAATACCTCGTAGCTATAGAAGCCTATAACTGTTGCCCCCTGCCTGGATTACCTTCAATGCTATAGCTGCAAATCCGCTATTTCGCTTAAGCAAACCGCCGATTCTAAATCCGGATGGAATCTTATTTATCCTATACCCCACAACACTGGGTTGAATATATTCAAAATTGCATTTAAATATGTTTTTAAGCCGGACAGACGAACCAGCATGCGCATTACCTCTTTCCCTTATATTATTCCCTTACGTCATTTAAAATTTGACTTCATAAAGAGAAATCTGTAACTCAATTAACTGGTAACTACTGTTTATCTCGCATTAGCTTATATCATTAATAAATTAGCTTAACCAATCTCATGAGTACGGTTTATGTCATGAGTAAATTTTTTTAACCTTCCCATAGATTATTACATTTTTTTTTTAGCGCATGGAAGACTTCTTTCCTTTTTATTTCAATGAAAATGGGCATGTTTAATATTGTATTCAAATAACATTACTTATTTGTAGGTTTTGATATTCAAATGGTTTCTATTTAAATTTTAAAGTTGATAATCCATGTTATGTTTTTAAAACTTTAATATCGTATTCAAATAACAGTACTTATTTGTAGGTTTTGATATGTTAAATTGTTTCTATTTAAATTTTAAAGTTGATAATCCATGTTATGTTTTTAATTTTGATAGAGTTAATATTCCATGTTATGTTTTGATGTATTAAATAAAAAAAAATTATATATGTATAATGAGGTCATTTATAAAGTTTTTTAATAATATCTTTCATTGTAATCGAAATGTTTTTAACTTTCGTGATAAATGTTCTTAAATTTTATAATAATAATTGAATGTATGATAATTATGTTTGTTATACATGTTTTAAATTTTTTATAATATTTAAAAGTATGATAACTATTTTATAATTATATAGCAGGTGTGTTGTATGTGGCATATAGCAGGTGTACGTAGTTGAATGCATTGGCAGGCATGAGGGTTGTGGTTAGCTGCCCATCTACCCATTTGTCCCATGCCATGCATGCAACGCAGTTTTAAAGTAGTGTGCCTGCATATGGGGGTTGTATTGGGTTCGGTTTACTTTGTAGTCTTCACGGAATTGGATACACAACATCTTCAGAGAGTGACAAGGTCTGCACGCACACAATTACAGGTATGTAACTGATCGTTTAAAAAATTGCTCTTAAATGTTTATAGTGGTTTTGTTTTACGGCTAAATTTCTGGGTGATAGATGAGCAATATATTATGTTTGTATGTTGTATAATGTTTAATTTTTTTTTAAATATTTCCTGAACTGGCATTTATTTCCCGTTATGTTGATCCTGTAAATTAGCGTGAGCCTAAATGTTATGTTGAGCCTGTAAATTAGCGTGAGCCTGTAAATTATTATGAGTTCGTTATGTTGCTCTAATGCATTTGGTAAGCCCACGACTGCATTACTAAGTATACTACTGTACCAGTATCTCAGACACGTAAATCATATGTAACTCTATGAAATCGCCGGATAAAATACTTCTTACTAATATCATGCTAGGCTCATCACACGCACAATAATTATTAATTAAGTGTGTTGTTCTTCCATGGCATACTAGGAGTAAGGACGTGAATTAACAATCTGAGTTAGCTTTTTACACTTCCTGCTAGCTCAATCATATGTATTGCCTTGAGAAAATTACTTTATATAAATGCTTCTCGTGTCTTACTATGTTTTGAGTTACATTGTACTCTTACTCAGGTTTAGGCTTAGTAGTTTTCTAATAAGTATGGATAATGAGCTTACGATCGCAAGCCCATGGCTAATCCTGTTGTACTCTTTGTAATACGCAGTTAATTCTACCACTAGCCTTATAATACAACATAGGCTAGGGTAATTGTAATTTACAACCATAGTATAGTTATACCACTTTTACAATTTACAATGTTAGCTTAAAAAACAAACGACCCTTTTTTTAGAGGGACAATGATGATGCTATGTGTATTCTAATCACCACCAAGATCGTAATAGCTCTTATCATGGATTTATTACTATAAAGTACTGTAATTTTATATTTGCATAGTGATATAATCAAATATAATAACTACACACTAATTATTTATCTTGCATGCTACTTCTAAGGTAATAAAATATGGTTACCTTACAATTTGCCAATTAGCCTATTCCATATTAAGCTATCTGACGTATTGGCCTACTTCCATAAACATGAAAAAATAGTACCAACACCCTAATTTGACTGTCTATCCACAAAACTCGGTAATATATATATAGTAGTTAATCGATCAGGCAATTATTAGTGTAGTATACCCCCACAACACTGGGTTGAATATATTCAAAATTGCATTTAAATATGTTTTCAAGCCGGACAGATGAACTAGCATGCACATTGATAGTGGTATCGGTACAGGAAATTAAAAAAATATTATAATCCAAATACACTAAATGGAGATTGTTTGGCCCGAGATCGTCGTACTCTGCCCGCCATTCCGTTAGTACATTAGTACTTGTCAGTAAGCAGCAGCCCGGATTGGGATGGATGACATCAAGGTGGATAGATGTCAAGTGAAATCCCCTGACTGTTTTTCAAGGTTGACCTCACATCTGTTCAACCAATAGAAAATTAGAAAAATGAAAATTATAATAAATAAAATTTAGATTTCAAATGTTGAACTTTAAATTGGAGAATATTAATCTCTGTACCGTCAATTTAATAGCACCTCCCGAATCATATATGTCAAGGACATAATAATCCATACAACTCCATGCATGTGGGTAAACATCAAAAGTATTTTGCATAGTAATTTAAAAATGTTAATTGTGCCATTGTGTCATATAATCTATTTTAAAAATTAAAAATGTTAATTGTGTCATTTAATCTATATGTTTAGACATAAGACAATGATTATAAAATAATATAAAATATTTAAAATAGATTGTTAATTTCAACTATAATAATGTATTTACTTTGAAAATTTCTTCAAGCAATGAACAAGTTCACTACAACTGTAAGGACCGTGTGCTCTTTATTGGGTATCAACCGTGGGAATTTGTGAATCACCGTCACTTTTGTATATCATTCCCCAAGGGAATAATGTGCATAGTGTAACTAGGATATTTCCTCGCAATAATTCCGTTCCCATGACTTTGTTTTGAATTTTCCCATAAGAAAACACACTTCTTGATATGAAAGGAACGATCATAAATAATTGTTGTATATGCATGTTAATTATACGAGAAAAATAATATTTTTCCAAGGTGGTTTAAAAGTAAGGGACGGTAGGAGTAGGAGTAGGAGGGGAGATCCTTGATCTCGGAGGAAATTTGTAGGAGTAGGAGGGGAGATCCTTGATCTCGGAGGAAATTTGTAGGAAAAATATGTGTGGAGCTATAGGAAAACATCTCAAAAGCCTTAGTTAGCTCTCTTTTAAGGAGTACAAATCCTCTTAAAAAAAGGAATTTGGGATGTATTAATCCTAGGAGACTCATTAATAATCACTCAAGCCTTCATCTCTCAAACCAACCCTTCAAATCTCTAGCTTGCCAAAATCTTCGATCGAAAAAAAATTGATAGAGAATCTTGAACAACACCAATTTTACCATGTTCTAAGGGAGAATAACCAAGAAGTTGATAAAATGGCCAATCAGGACTCAACCCTCCCAAAAAGGGTTCTTAAAACCAATAATTTAGATGCAAGAAGTGAACCGATCCCCTAAGGCCCAGAATCCCAAGGCCCTGGTTGGAGAACCTAACTCCATGAATGAAATAGGAAGACTCAATGTGACCTAAGGCTCAAAGCAAAATCCCAATCCAAGCAAGAGCTCAAGTTGAGAAATTGTTGTCAGCATGAGCAAAGCGAAGGCAACATGTGGAACATGGAGAGGCTAGCTAGGGGAGACTAGCGAGACACAAGGTGAATTTGTGAGGATTTAAATCATTCCAAGAGGAGGCTTGGACAAAAGGTATTGTCCATGTAGTTGAAACCGGACATGGCAATATTCATTCCCACATCCTTTTCGCATGCCCATGTTAACTTCCGGTATCACCTTGCAATTACCTCCATTGAAATGGTTATAATCATGATTTATGGTGGCAAAGATAGATATATTCAATTTTGAATTGGGTCTGACAACTCTGAGTTTCAAGATGGTTTGTTGGCTAAAAGCTTCAGTCTGGGTGATAAGATCCAAGTCTCCGAGAGAAGGGTGGGATGAGGTAGTATAAGATACAAGGTTCAACAACAGAGCAAGGAAATCATGGTAGATGCAGACTGGAGAGATGATGGTGATTGTTGCCTCTCGCATGTCTTTCAGAGGCTCCAAGCAAGCAAGAGACACCTGGGCCGCTTTGTAAGCAGTGTAAGCAGACTGTCCTAGAATTTTTTTGTAATCTTGTGGATTTTTTGACAAACATCATGAAGGCCAATGTTGCTATGTAATCTCAAGGCTTCCCCCTCTTTTAATAAAACAAATCATACTCGTTCTTTTAAAAAATGTGATATAAAAGTGAATAATAACCTATGTCAATGCCCTTTTGAGGGTGCGTTAAATGGCAATGATAGATTGACAAATAAACTTAACACATTTGAAGTTGTTCCACATACACCTTGCAAATCCATATAAGAATAGCATTTTTTCAAACTAAAATATTAATTATAAACATATCATTAACTCGATTGTAAACATGTATATCATATTTTTTTTCACACCCAATGGGGAATATCCTTGACGTTATCCTCATGCTCATTGTTACCATCCTCTTTCTCCTCATCCTTATTGTTGATTTTGTACCTAGGAAAGTGTTCCCCTGGTGACTTTATGCTTAAGTCACTAAAAGGGGAAAAGTGACATGACCCTTGCATTAATTACATGAGATGTGTAATTAATTTCACTTTACATTCATAAAGTGAATTTTTAAACATTTAATGAAGTTGAGAGAAAATAATTAATTATGGAGAGAAAAGTGATTTATTCTCATTCATTGATTTTCTATCTCAAGATTAAATTAGGCCCCTTGATCTTGTGACCTCTCGACTACCCTCATGAGAAAACAAAAAGGCAAGGGAAAGGCATTCAATTCAATTTTCCATGATCATTTTGGAGAGAACTCAATTTGAGAAAAGGAGAGGAGTTGAGAGAGAGAAGAAGATTGTGAGCATGAATTCCTAGACAATCTACAACAAAATACAACAACACAGAAATTGAGAGAGAAGGAACATTTACCGAGAAGGGGAACTGGGTACGAGTTCCAAGGTGACTGGCATGATTTTTTAGGGAGTACCATACAACATTGATTGCAACCATACAAGCATTAAATGTAGCAGCAATTTTCTATAACTAAGGGCACATATTCCTAGGTTGTGAAGAGCACGAATTTTTGGGAGATTTATTGTTGGGATAGTGGGCACAATAACCGAGGAAGAAGACTAAAAAAGACAATTTGTATAATGCAGTTGAAGGCACAAATTTTGAGATTGTTGGTGCACAAAAAGCGAGGCAGTTTTATTTTTCAACATTGTTTTCAAGGTAGAAAATCAATCTTCTGTGGTTGAGATAAGTGGTGCCTTCTTGTCTAAATTTGTTTGCTGTAAATTTTATTGAATAAAATAAAATACCAACACTCTCACAGGATTTCCCCTTAGGGGGTTTTTCCTGAGGCTTTAGCTTAAATTTCCGAGTTTGAAAATTTTCATGTGTGTAACTTTTTAATTTTTCTACTCATTAAATTGGTAAAATTTCTCATAGCGTTTCAAGCTACAAAATTGTTTACGAGTGAAATTCCATTTGTAGCAACCATGAGATGAATGGGGTTGGGCATTAAACCTTATGTTATGAACTAAAATTGAAACCGGGATTGGGAAATAGTGAATTTTTTACATTGTATCAGAGCTGAGTTAAAGAGAAGGTCGAAATTCATAGGCTGAGTTTTCAGACTTAAAGAGAGAGACACTTTTGTTCACCAGGAAGATTTTTGGACTTTCATTTTCAGTGAGATGGCTACTGGGTTGAGGTTGGACGACATGTTGGATGGGGCAGCCAATTTCAAGCCTTGGAAAGCAAGGATTGTGTTGATTTTGCAGGAGAACGAGCTGTGGGACATAGTGAGCAGTACTACTGCTAATCCAGTGGTGGTACCCGCAGCTACAGATGCAACAACGTTGGCAACCTTCAACAAGAAGGATATCAAGGCTAAGAGAATTATCCTTGATGCAATTAAAGACCATGTGAACCCGCAGGTGACTAGTAAGGACTATGCTTATCAAATGTGGGATGCCTTAACCAAATTGTACCAGAGTTCCAATGAAAACCGAAAGATGGTATTGAGACAGAAGTTGAAAAGCATCAGGATGGCTAAATTTGAAAATGTGACCTCTTACCTTACTAGGATCACACAGGAGAGAGATGAGCTTGGAGTAGTTGGGGAGGTTGTTGCTGGAAGTGAGCTAGTGCGGACAACCTTAAATGGCATGGCCAAGCCATGGGTTGTGTTTGTGGAGGCTATTGTGGCCAGGGAGAACATGCCTTCCTGGGATCGTCTTTGTGATGACTTTGTTCAGGAGGAGACATGGAGAGGATATGTGCAGGGTAGTTCATCACACAGTAAGGATGATGAGGAGAATGTGGCATTGACAACTAAGGGAAAGAAGAAGAAGTCCAAAAAGGGTCCCAAGGGTGGGGCTAAGCAATAGGGTGGTGATCATAATAAATATTTGAGCAAAGTCAAGTGCTTTGCTTGCTGGGGGTTTGGGCACTATGCTGGATAATGCCCGAAGAAGAAGAAGAAGAAGCATCAGACTGCAGCGTCGAGGAGATTGATGATTACGCAACACGGTTCAAGAGAGAGTTTTCTCTTTGTGCTGGTCATTTAGAGAGAGCATCCATTACCAGCACAGATGTAGAGGATGAGATAGAGTACTCACTGTTGGTTGGCCATTATTTGAGTGCATCCACCACCACATGCACCTGGTACATTGATAGTGGAGATTCTAGCCATATGACAGGTGTGTACGATATTTTTTCAAAGTTCACTCAGACATGTTTGGATCTGGACGTGGTGTTGGGAGATGACACGATTGTTAGAGCAGTTGGGTAAGCAATGGTCACCTTTCAAAGGGAGTCCATGGAGCCCATGACTTTGAGAGATGTCTTGTATGTCCCTGGGATGAAGAAGAACTTGATTTCAGTTTCCAGGATCAAGGATAGGGGATTTGGAGTGTACTTCCTTAATCGGCATGAGCACAGTTTTCCCAAGGGATCAGGTCCATCTACTTCTTTTGCAATTGGAGTTAGATGTGAGAAATTGTACAAGCTCTTGTTTCAGCCTCTTCATGCTTTGGCATAGAACAATAACAACAGTGATCTATGCGAGCTATGGCATATGAGGATGGATCACTTGCATCATCCAACTTTAAGGATGTTGAGAGATATGGTGACTGGTTTGCCTAAGTTCAGCACAGAGCACAATGATGTATGCAGGGGGTGTGCTTTAGGAAAGCACACCAAGATTGATTTCCAAGCAATGATAGTAGATTGGTAGGGGTACTTGATTTGATTCACTCTTATTTATGTGGTTCCATGTCTTCTATTTTGTTGACTAGTTTTGAGTACTATGTTACATTAATTGATGATTTCTCCAGGAAGACCTGGATTTACTTTCTGAAGAGCAAGAAGTCAGATGAGGTCTTGCAAAGGTTCCAATAGTTCAAAGCTCTTGTAGAGAACCAGATAGGGAGGAGGATTCAAGTGTTGAGATTAGATAATGGGGGTGAGTATACCTCCACTGCTTTCAATGAGTTTAGTGTATAGGAGGGCATCACGAGATAGTTGAAGATACCATACACCCCAGAGCATAATGGGGTTAATGGGGTTGCAGAGAGAAAGAACAGGGCCACTGTGGGAGTAGCGAGAGCAATGCTTCATGATCAGAGTATTCCTTTCTTTCTTTGGTCTGAGGATTGTAGTATAGTTGTATACATTCAGAACAGGAGTCCCCATAGACCCTAAGGGCGCATGACTCCTGAGGAGGATTTTTCAGGGAAGAAGCTCGAAGTTGGTCATTTTCGTATATTTGGTTGTCTTACTTTCTCACTTCCCTTCAGAGAAGAGGACAAAGTTGGAGCCCACGACAGAAAAGGGTATTTTTGTGGGGTATGATGAGACTTCGAAGGCATTCTGCATATATCTTCCTTTACAAAAGAAAGTTGTTGTGAGGAGGGAGGTGAGATTTGAGGAGAAGCGGGCCTCAGGAAGTCTCGAGAGCCATAGCAAGGGGAGAAGTAGGTTTCCACACCTTAGGTGAGCACACAGAGTCAAGCTTCATGGAGTGTAGGGTCACCGGTATCATGGGTGATTGGTCCACAGGTTATATGTGCTTTAGGTTCAGGGACATAGTCCACAGGTTCACCTGGTCAAGTTCAGGTTCTCGGGTTACAGGTTCACCAGTTCCAGTTTCCGACTCACATGATTCACCAGTTACTAATTCTCTAGCTATTGGTTCACAAGTTTCTGGGTCACTAGCCACAGGTAGCACTACTCCCAAGCCTCAATCTTCAGAGGATGATATACTGGTATGGGAGGAGTCTTCGGGGAAGAAGAAGCCCAAGTGTCTTAACATCACCCTGAAAGAAGATAAGTTGGAGATCCCAAGAGACCTATACGAGACATTAGGATGCAAGACATATATGGCATGGCCTTGATGATTAGTCTTCGTGATTCAGAGCCTTCCACTTTTGAGGAGGCATCCTAGCATCAGGTGTGGAGAGATGCCATGATGGAAGAGTACCATTCCATCATGAAGAATGATGTTTGGGAGATTGTACCAAGACCGAAGGGGAAGTCAGTTGTGACTTCTTGGTGGCTTTACAAGATCAAACATGCTGCAGATGGCACAATGGAGAAGTATAAAGCTCATTTTGTGGCGTAGGGGTTCTCACAGGTAGAGGGAGTAGATTATGATGAGACCTTTGGACTAGTTGCTCGTTACTCTTCAATCAGAGCAACGATCTCCATTGCAACAGAGATGGGTTGGAAGATCCACCAAATGGATGTGAAGACCACATTTCTCAATGGGCTTATATAGGAGGAGGTGTATGTTGAGCAGCCACGGGTCTTTCAGATTCATGGGAGGGAGTCTCATGTTTGTAGGCTGAAGAAATCCTTGTATGTACTGAAGCAAGCTCCTAGAGCTTGGTACTCCAGGATAGATTCTTACTTGTTGCAGATGGGATTTCGGAAGAGTGAGACAGATCCGAACCTTTACTACATTGTGGTTGGTGATGATCTGCTCATTCTTCTGCTCTTTGTAGATGGATTGTTCATCACAGGTGAGGAGAGGCTCATTGTAGAGTGCAAGCGAGATCTTGCTTCAGAGTATGAGATGAAGGACATTGGGTTGATGCACTATTTTCTTGGATTGGAGGTTTGGCAGTAGCCTAGACATATTTTCTTGGGGTAGGGAAAGTATGTAGTTGATATTTTGAGGAGATTTAGGATGGAGGATTACAGGGCGATGGCCACACCGATGATCACCAACTAGAAGAAGCTTCATTCTTTTAAGGAGAGTTAGTGGATTCAACTTTGTATCGTTAGCTCATTGGCTTGTTGATGTATCTGGTCAACACCAAGCCAGATCTGTGTTTTGCAGTGAACACTTCGAGTCAGTAATGGTTGAGCCAAGGAGAGTGCGTTGGGTAGCTGCATAAGGTGTGCTCAGGTATCTAGCAAGTACAATGGATTATGGTATGGACTATAGGAGGACAAATGGTGTCAGGATGATTGGCTACACAGACTCAGATTGGGTAGGATGTGTGATGGACCGGAAGAGCACTTCCGAATGTTGTTTCAGTTTGGGCTTGGCAGCGGTGTCGTGGTTTAGTCGAAATCAAAATCCACTTGCATTTAGTTATGTTGAGGTAGAGTACATGGAAACCAGTTAGGCTAGTTGTGAGGCCTCGTGGCTTTGCAAGTTGTTGGTGGGTTTATTTGGTCAGGAGATGAAGCCTACAATTATCTACTATGACAGTCAGAGTTGCATCAAACTCTCTGAGAATCCAGTATTCCATGACGGGTCAAAGCATATTGAGATCAAGTACCACTTCATTTGAGACTATGTCCAGAGAGGAGTTATAGAGTTGCAGTACATTTCCACTAATGAGAAGGTTGCAGATCTTCTGATGAAATCTTTGGAGAAGGGAAAGTTTATCTTCTTCAGAGACAAGTTGGGAGTGGTGTAGAACACCTTCCTCGATAATAGGGAGTGTTGATTTTGTACCTAGGAAAGTGTTCCCCTGGTTACTTTATGCCTAAGTCACTAAAAGGGGAAAAGTGACATGACCCTTGCATTGATTACGTGAGATGTGTAATTAATTTCTTTTTAGATTCATAAAGTGACTTTTTAAACATTTAATGAGGAGTTGAGAGAAAAAAATTAATTATGAAGAGAAAAATGATTTATTCTCATCCATTGATTTTCTATGTCAAGTTTAAATTAGGGCCCTTGATCTTGTGACCTCTCAACTACCCTCATGAGAAAACAAAAGGGCAAGGGGAAGGCATTCAATTCAATTTTCCATGAGCATTTTGGAGAGAACTCGACTCGAGAAGAGGAGAGAAGCTGAGAGAGAAGAAGATTGTGGGGACAAATTCCTAGACAACCTACAACAAAATATAGGAGCACAAAAAATCAAGAGCAGACACATTTATCGAGAAGGGGAACTAGGCACAAGTTCCAAGGTGTCTGGCACGATTTTCGAGGGAGTATTGTACAACATTAATGGCATCCATATAGGTATTAAATGCAACAACAATTTTCTGTAACTGAGGGAACACATTCCTAGGCTATGAAGAGCACGAATTTCTGGGAGATTTATTGTTGGGACAGTGGGCACAATAACCGAGGAAGAAGACTAGAAAAGACAGTCCGTACAGTGTAGTTGAGGGCACAAATTTTGAGACTATTGGTGCACAGAAAATGAGGCAGTTTTCAACACTGTTTTCAAGGCAAACAATCGATCTTCTATGGTTGAGATAAGTGGTGTCTTCTTGTCTAAATTTGTCTGCTGTAAATTTTATTGAAGAAAATAAAATTGCATCTCTCTCGCAGGTTTTCCCCTTACGGGGTTTTTCTTGACAGTTTAGCCTAAATTTTTGAGTCGGAAAATTTTCATGTTTGTGACTGTTTAATGTTTCTACTCATTAAATTGGTGAAATTTCTCATAGTGTTTCAAGCTACATAATTGTTTATGAGTGAAATTCCATTTGCAACAGTCATGAGATTAATGGGGTTGGGCATTAAACCTTATGTTCTGAACTAAACTTGAAATTGGGATTGGGAAACCGTGATTTTTTTTACACTTGTAATCACTTTCATCATCCTCATTATCTTTTTTTCCTTAGAAATAAATTCATGGGGAGTTTCTAGGCACTTCCCCCATTTTGAAGATGGTACGTAGAGTAAAGTGGCAGTGTAGATTTAGTGTGCTTGAACCCATGGGAATCAAACTGAGGCCCTGCACAACATGCCAAATTATAGGCAATATCTTGAAAATAGGGGCATCAACTGATTGAACTAGGTAAACCCTCAGGGATTTAATATGCTCATTATCATGATCACCATCTTATACATATATTTTTTGAACATTACCAATTATAAGTCAATAAGAATGGTGCACCCCTTTACAAATGATCCATTGTTCATCAATTGTTTCACTCCAATGGAATAAAATTTTGTAGCTCAAGTTGTTTCTAAATTAGTTTGGTATGCACATATGTTTGATTATGTTGATGCCATGGCCTTTGGAGGTATTATAAGGTATCAAGTGTGAGTTGAAATTCAAATTCAAGGAGAATTTTGTGAGTATAAATCCAAATTGAAGGATAAATTTATTAAGGTTTTTGATTTGTGAGGGTCGTGTTTAAAGTTTTCATTCTCTTTCAGTAAAATGTAGATAATCATAGTATAAGGATATAAATAATTGATTTTTTTAGCTAGTATATTGCTAGATTAACACTAGGACACGAACAACATACATGCACGCACGCACACACACATGTCTTTTGTGTGGCCTCTTTCCTTTTGTGGGTTGTGTGCAAATAAATGTCAGACATGCCTATTGTGTGTCTTAGAATTGTCTCCTTTCCTATTTGTATTTCACTTGGAGAAGGGATAGGTTTGCAAGGGTGTAAAAGTCCTTGCAAGCCATGAATGTTATGGTAATGGAGATAGTTCCTTAGTGGTTGCAAAATGCATATGCTTTATACTCCCCCTCGATTCAATTGTGTGAATAAAAGTTAGTTACAATCTTTATATCCATCTTGAAATTGCTTCTATGACTACAAAATCTCCTCTTCTCCTAGTGTATCCCATATTGACCAATGGAGAAGTTGAACCTCCTATCCATGCTTGTTATGGTTGTGTGATGTATATGCATGTGTGTAAATATAGAGAATATACTAACATATTGCTAGACTTTTTATATGTACATATTGCTGGATTATAAGATGTATATATGCCTTTACTTGACTTCTTGACGAGATGTCTAACATATTGCTACGCCACCAACGTATTACTAGATTAATTGCATTCTAGGTATGCCTTACTCGACCTCCCATCAAGATGTCTACAATATTGGACTTTGGGCATGCCTTTTCCCAACCTCTTAGTGGGATGTCTAACATGCAAGATTAAGTGCATTGTGAGATGTATATGTTGTTGCTCAACTTCCTAGCAGGGTTTCCTTTATGTCTAGGTGATCTATACACATGTATTACTATATACTGACACATTGCTAGATTAATTGCAAGAAGTATATGCTTTCTACTTGTCCACTCAGTGGGATGTCCTTTATGGCTATATGATGTATGCAATTGTGCATGAATAAAAGTTGATAATAATAGTAATAATCATAATAAAACTTAAGGTCACAACCTAGCCATATATGTAAAATTGATGTACAAGGCCTCCTTGTTTGTGGGAGAAGGGACCCCTTCCACATAGTGATTTGACTGCTTACATTACTGAGATGTACATACCTCAACCCCCTTTTGAATTTGAATTAGTGACCTCTAAGGATTACTAGATTAATTACATTGCTAGATATACATGTCTTACTCAACCTCCTACAATGTCCTTTATTGCGCCGAGAGGTGCTCTATAGCCCAGTATGGGGGAGATCTTGTAACGTGATGCAACGGATGTAACATTATGATGTTAGTAACATGTTGTCCAAACATAATAGTGATAGTGAATATTATGGGATAGATCTTGTAACGTGATATAACATTAGTAACGTTTGTAACATTAAAGTAAAAATAATTAAAGTAATAGTGATAGTGAATATTATGGGAGAGATAGTGTAATGTGATATAACATTAGTAACGTTTGTAACATTAAAGTAAAAATAAGTAAAGTAATAGTGATAGTGAATATAAAAAATTCATGTATGCTCATAAAATAAAAAATTATGGAAAGTATTTAAAAAAAATCCATGTTGGTTCATAAAATAAAAATATTATGAAAAGTAATTAAAAAATAGATGTTCATCAAATTTATTGAGTTTAAATTTAAAAAAAGAAATACACCTCAAGAAATTTGATCCCTCTCGGTGTTTGATAGATACGGGTTTAAGATGGATCTATGCTAGTGTTTATGTGAAAGTGATGTATACATGTGTGTATAATAAAAAATGAATAATAACATACTTACACTTTATGAATGTGCCTTTATTCTAAAAGTTGAATAGTTAATTATTTACATTGGATGCCTATGCCTTTGCTTAACCTTTTAGCAAGATGCCTAACATATTGCTAGATTAATTGGGATGTTCTTTATGATTATGTGATGTATACATATGTATTATTGTATTTTTTTTCCAAAGAAAATGCTGTGGGAAAATTCTGAAACACTTCCCTACATTTCATGGATAAGAACCCTATATTAATTCATCGACACTATACACTCGTTATGATTACAACACCTAATGTCATATAGATATTGAGTAAAAAACACAATAATAACAATTAACTTGACCATGGACCTCCAAGCCTTTTACATAAAGTTCAAAAAACTCAATAAGTCAAGCTAATCCACTAAAATGTATTCATACATTGACATATTACTAAATTAATTAAAAATATGTATAAGTAAATTAATTAAAAGATGTATACAACTTAATTATGAATACAAATTAAATATTAACATATCAGTAAATTAAGTGCATTACTTGATTTATTTGGCTTTAATCAACATCCTAGCAAAATGTAACCCAAGCGGTGCAACAATATTTTATTAATCAAATATCTTTTATTGATAGGATTTTGTTGTTCGGTTTTAATCAAAATAAATACACGTGGGAGAGAGTGGGCCTAAGATATCGAAGTTCTACATTCCCAACTGATTAAATTCGATTACGACACTGTACGCAAGATGTTGCGCCGCGCCCGGAGCATGTTACCTGTGTTGGATCATGGAATGCAAATTCTACTTGCGATTGATTTAAGATCGAACTTCTGGATGATGCAGTGAAAAGCAGTTCGGATCTATTCATTCCTCCAATAATGCATACGAATGTCTTCAATCCAAAAATTTATGGATCACAATTCCTTTTTGATATAGTTTGGTTTCAACACAGTCTGGAATTTCCTTATTTTTTCTATGGCAATGACAAAATAGTTTGTGATTCTTCTACTCGATAGACTGATACAACGGGAACGATAAGGAATTGCACGATAAAAAGCCCGAGACTGTTTCAGTTTTGTCTACGCAATGGTGGAAATCAGAGAGGTCAAAACTTGTTATGTCCGGCAAAAACATGGCCGAAACATGGTTCAAAATATTAATCGGCAAGCAAAGGTCGATTGAATTTGATCCAACATTTCTGTAAAATCTGCTGGAAGATTACGATTTTCACAAAATATGTCTCGAATCCGGCTCATCTTGGGATCATTTCGCTTATGCCAGAAGAGATCGTTCGTTCGGTTCATTTTGGGATCAAATTGCTTAAATTAATTTCGCTTTTGAGTTATTAGTAAAACCACAGTGGGAATCGTGCAATTAACGAATCCAGTAGCAGAAAAATTCGGAGCAAATAAGTAAGGTGTTTGTTAGGCTGTGTCGACGCAGCTTGCAAAGCTAGGGTTAAATACGCAGGAATTGGCAGCGAGGAAAATATCATGGATGAAGATAAACGAAAGAGGAAGAACAAGAAGAAGAAGAATAAGTCCAACAAAGCTACAGAAGAACTTGCTGTAAAAGCAGAAGGTGCTTCTCTGGAGGAAGTCCAGGGTTTACAAGGCACAAATACCAGCTCAATTATTAACAATGACAGTATATTGATTACAGAGTTAAAATCAAAACAGAATGGCCAGAATGCGCGTGGACCGGCTGATTTTTCTTCAGTTGAACAAGCGGCTGAACCGGAGAGACGAGATCCTGAAAAGACTGAATACAATGTGGAACCCTTTACAGCCGAGACGGATGAAAATTTGCAAAAATACTCTGAAGTGAAGAATGCATTACAGAGGGAACTTGCTTATTCTCAAACGCTGAGAAGTCAATTAGCTCTTCTGGAAGAACAAATGACTAATTGTACGGTCTCCGAGGCAAGTATGCAGACCCCTAAACTTTCTGTCAAGTACATGGATATATTTTTTAAAAATAAAAATTATAATATGCTGGATATCCCTTGGCTTTTAGATTACAAAGCTCTGGAATGGTTGCTTTTTGCTTTTTTGATGGCTTCTTGTCTTTACATGATTTGTAAAGATGTACAGTTTGATGGCTTCTTGTCCATCGATGCAAGTAGAGCAAGTGCATGTGAACTTCCACCCATATATAGCTTATCCAAATCCTTTCTGATAGCACATATTTTAGCTGAACATTGCAGAGCTATCCAGTCCATAACTGAGAAATTTTCCAAATTAGAAATATTCATTAGGTAAGTCTTTAAAGCCGCTGATACATTTTTCTTACCACATAAAGCGAAGAGTGGCCATCTTAATTACCTGCCACATGCTCCAAGCAAAGCAGCATTCCAGTAGAGCTATGGAATGGGCCTAAGGCCCGAACAGCGAGATGTGTTCATTTAGAGCCAATTAATCTCCAGATTTCAGTGCTAAGTAACAAATTAAACGGTAATGAACTGCTAAGGGAGAACGATATTTAGTTTGCAATCACTTTCAATGTAGTTAGGGTTACAATTTATTGATGAAGATGGGAATGGAAACATCAAACCTTTTCTAAATCTCCTCGCCAGAAGTGAAACAAATTATTGACTGACAGAAGCTAAATCTAACCTTCAGCTGCCTTGCTGACAGATTGCCCAAAACCTTTCACAAGAGGTGCTCTCAGCTTTCCCAATCCAAAACTGAATTCCTAGAATGCCCCAGCCTGTTTATGCAGGCTGTACAATGACATGAGAGCATCTATTACCGTGACAACCTTATTATTGCTTAAAGTTCTCACTAGTTGACAACCTTATCATAACTAACCGTACTATTCTTTATTAAAGCCCCTTCATAACTGATCTGGGGCTAATAACCTTATCGTAACTGGAAACACTTTTCTTATTTAAAGCCATCATAACTAACATTGTGGGCTAACAACCTTAACCTAACTAACAACATTTGTTATTTAAAGCCTAACATTGTGGGTTGGAGTCTTGGACCCCTCCCTGTTGAGATTCATAAGAGAGAGAGAGGACCGAATGGAACCAACCAACAAAACCTTAGTTTTCCATGAAGAGAATAAACCATCACTAGGGAAAAATAACACTAGAGAGAGAAAATAAACCCAAGCATAAGTGTGCTAGAGAGAGAAATATCCCAAGCATAAATGATCTGGAGAGAAATAATCCAAGCACAAGAGAGCACAACACTTTGATGGTGCCCTTATGCATAACACTTTATTAAAGAGGGGAAAAAATCCACTTGAATGAATATTATAAATGAGAGTGGTGTATATATACACAAGTCAAGTGGTTGGATGTTTTCCCAAGATGGGTTATGAGCTTACGTTTGACTAGTTTGGCCTTAACCAAACTTTAATGTAATAATTGAAACAATATAGGGTCGGTTGTGACTGGAAGTGAAGCTTACACCATTCTCAACATTCCCCCTTGAGCTTAATGGGGGGCCACATAGATGAAGATGCATACAAATGATAGTGGGTGTATAGCTACCCAACTCAATACAAGGTCAGCCTTAGTCAAAAAATAAGAGTGGGTGTATAAAATTTAAATACCCAACTCAATGATCTGTAATCCTAGTGATTCATCAATACATATCTTAAAGTGGAATAAAATAAACAGTAATTAGAGAAAATCTTCTAATAACTTGTTGGGTTTAACATGGATTGAGTTTTCTTTACTATTCTATGATCAGAGTCAAATCAAAGCAATCACATGAACAGATGACATAAGAATTACCTTGGAGAAACCCATCTTGGGAAAAACTTTATTTTCAAAATGGCTATCTTGTTGTGTTTTTATTAATGCTTCTCTTGCTTACAAGCTCCTTTGGATATCACAGACACAAAATACAGTTCATAATAGCAAATGCCTCACTGCTCTTAGACCTCTCCGATGAACTAGTGAGTTGGCTCCTCTGCAAGTCAATTGCTTTGATCTCTGCAACCAATGTAGATCTGATGTCAACCTGAGCTTTGGAATGTCTTCTCTATTCTTTATTCTTCAAGCGAACCTCCAACCCAACCTCCCAGTGACTTCACAATGGTTGAACCCCCGCACTATTCTTGCCTTGCCTTTTATGCATGCTGCTTGAGGGTAAGCAGAAAGCCAACAGCCAACCGTTTTCCCCAAGAATCTGTTATGGCCCCCCATTGCTCTTCTTCCCTTGTTGTTCCAAGTTCTGCACAATTTGGGCTTGGCTTGGAGCTTTGGACTACCATGTAGCACTTTTTGATAGGTTGGCTTGTGTTGGCACGGGGTTATACCACATAAAGTGCGGAAGCCGACAGCAGCGAAGAAGGACCATTCACGGAAGAAAGGGCCATTTGCGGAGAACAAGGAGCCGACGAAAGCGCAAGTTTGGTTTAGTTAGTTACAATGGGTCATTTGGACTGCTTTGTAACCGCCTTAGTTAGCTATAAATAGGAGTACAATTGTAAGCCTAAGGGCATCATAGCATTAGAGAAGATCCGTTGAGCAATAGACAAGCGGATGATTTGTATAATGTTTTGTTCTGCCTTCGGCAAGTTTTGTATGGATCCGCGATAAGTGTTTTGAACTGTCCTTGCGAAGGTTGTACCGCAGGTTTTGGATGAGTTAATGCATAAAGATGTTCGGCTATGTCTCTTTTGTCTCTCTCTGTTGTGTTGAATGATGAATACTGTGATATGCTTAAGTGCTGTTATTTCGGTTAATGTGATCGTCAGTTTTAACCTGTTGATGCGAATGTCGAGTTCATATTGAATATGCAGAGGGTGAATGTATGTTTAACTTAATATGAATGATGCGAAGAATGAATCTTTGGTTTCTTTAGCGATAGAGCAAGAATAGATGCATGTCCTCCCTCCACTGCAGAAACCTGGTTCCTGTAGCCCCCTTAATCATCTCGGGTGAGACTTCACTCGCTTTGCGGGTGTTGCTGGAAAGGGTAAAACCTTTCTGGGCCGGTGCTTAAGGGTGTTTGGTTGGTGTTTGTTGACAACAGTGCGAAGTGAACCCCTGTCGACAGAACTGTGTCAACAAATGGTTCCGTTGCCAAGACCCTGAAGAAGAAAGAAGAGGACATGATGTGGCACCCGACGAAACCCGAGATTCAGGATTGGTTTGACAAAAAGACAGAAGAATTTGCGGAAGGGGAAAATCGCAACCCTGGGCAGACAACGAGCAGCTGGTTGCAAAAGCATATATATTTTGATATCCATGAGGTGTTTTTCTGTGAATTCCGAGTATAGCTGCACGGGTGGTTGGCGCAGCTGACATTTCGAAAGAACAATTGTCAAGGAGGTGAGCCCGACCACTGGACTCTAGAACTGATCCAACAGTTGAAATGGGTTGACAATAGGGTCTCAAGGGTCGTCGACTTCTGGGTAGACAGTATCCTAGAGGGATATATCACTGAGTTTGCCGTTGATACAATCAAATCATACAACGACGCAAAAAGGAAATTTTTCAAAGGACCTAGAGGGAGGTTCCTACTATCGCCGAAATTGTGGATTAAGATGCTCGTCTGTGAAAAGGGTATACTGAGAATGAATTTCAACGAGTAGAAAGATCAGTGTGCGGAGGTTGTGGGTACTGCATGAATGCGGGTCCGATAGAAAGATGTGGGGTAGATGGACATGAGCGACGACGAATTTCTAAGGGAGGTTGAGGAAGATTGTGGTACCTTGAGAAGTTGGGCGATATTCCGGCGACCAGAGAAGAAGAGGAGGACTGAGGGAGAGTCTCTTGAGGGGACCGGAACAGAAGATTGCGAAACATGACCACAAGGGACGAAGCGACCTTAGTACGACGAAGAAGGAGACCAGGCTACCCTAGAAGCCAAAGAGGGACGGGCCCTAAGCTACAACGTATTTGCAACCCCGCGCACTACTCAGAACTTTGGAGGAAGAAATACAAGTTATTCGCAGAGCTGTCCCATGTGTCAGAACAGCGGTAAGAGTAGCAGATTAGTAAATAATAACAGTAGGAGCGCAAGAATGGCAGGAGACGACGCAAAAATGCCCACCTTCCAGGGGAACGGGACCGAGGATCCCGAACAATATTGGTTTTTGTGCGAAGCGGTATGGACTGTGAAGGAGTTCCAAGATGAAAATATCAAAAAAGGACAGCTAACAATGACCCTCCGGGTCCGCGCGCTAGACTGGTTTATGAAGTTTACTAAGGTATCGACAGGAGCTCCAGATAAAACGCTGCCACAGATCAAGGTCGGAATGATTGACGAATTTAGAAAACCGAAATCTGAGTCGCAGTACATCATAGAGCTCAAGGAAATCAAGTAGTTTCCGAACGAATCGGTATGGGAATTTGACCAACGGTATAAAACATTAATGGCAAAAGTAAGTTTCGGGATGAGCGGCATGCAACATAAAGAGTGGTTTATCGCAGGGTTGGTTCCACACATTCGTGGGCCACTGATGCAACAGAAGGTAGCAACTCAAGCAGAAGCGCTGGAAATTGCAATGAAGCTGGAGGCTTCACCAATCGGCGAAACAGACATAGGCATGGATCAGATACAAGTGCAGTTGGCAAACTTGACGATGCAACTACAAGATATGAAGAAGGGAAAGGAACCCGTAGAGACATATGGTGCAGTAGATGCAAAACATAAGGACATCACAAGGATCAGTGCCCAGAATTTCTAGAATATTTACGGTCAGGTGCACCGAATCCCCTCAGTCAGGGAGGGATGCCTTGGTGTCGCGTTTGTCAGACGCGAGGACATCGACCAGAGGAATGCGTATACCTGCAGAAGATGATGTCAAAGCCAGTGAATTTGTATTGCAAATTCTGTCGATCGGTTGCCCATGACAAAAAAGATTGCAGAGCTTATGACCTACTCCAGGAAAGGACTGCGAATACATTTTTCATGAAAGGAGAAGAGCAACCGCCGGTACAGCAGCAACAACAGTGCAGTCAGCAGCAGCCTCACTATCATCCGCAATCGCAATATGGTCAACTGCAATATCCACAATATCAACAATTGTAGTATGGTCAACCGCAGTACCTGCCTTACGGTTCACTGTGAGGAGGGTTCAGAGGGGGGTTCCGCGGAGGCCGAAGTGCTGGTGCCGGCCGTGGAGGAGCTGCTGGACGAGGTCAAGGACCAATCATATGTTACAATTGTGGTTAGCAGGGGCATTACCAGAGGGATTGCCCGAATCCAACCCCACAGTGCACGTACTACAACGTTGTGGACCATGGTGTCGAAGACTGTCCTCAGCTCATCTCGAAGTGGCAAACTAAGAACCTACCCCCACCTCCACCAAATCAAAATCAGAACCAGAATCCGCCACCAGCGGTACAGAAGATATCCACAGAGGTCAGAAGTCAAAATGCGACTGTTGGAATAGTGACCGAGGAGGAGCTGTGACAGGGGTCGACAGGTCACAGGCTGGCGTCCGACCGAAAGCAAGAAAACAAGTCACATTTGATGTAGAAGTTGAAAGGGATATTTTCTTGAAAGCACATGAGGCAATGAGACAGCTGAGGCAGCCACCTCTTCACTAGAAAGAAGTTACTTATGACATGCCACCGACATTCGACACGACAAATTCACAGAAAAAGGCTAACACCTTAAGAGCCTTCCTAGAGAGTTGCCTGGAGCTGGCCAAAGATCATGACACATTGGCAGAAATATCTAGCCTGTTGCATCGACGGGAGGATGCACGACAGGAGCGAATTGTCAATAGAATACATAAGAGGAAGATAGGAAGAGAAATGCGGATGTCTGCGCAAGTCAGAGCCTTCAATGTCGATTCCATTATCTTAGACCTGAGTCAGACGTAAACATTCTGACAAAACAGACCTGGGAAACAATGGGGAAACCACAATTGGCATGGTCCCTGGTACAACTGCAACTAGTAAACCAAAGTAAGGTCACCCCGATTGGTCGACTATGCTAGGTCCCAGTTGAGATAGAGGGACTCAGAACATACGCAGATTTTGATGTGATAGAGATTGTCAACAACACAAGCCCCTATCCAGTGTTGCTAGGGATAGACTGCGCGATGGAGAATCAGGCCATCATCAATTTCAAGAAACGAGCCATGTCATTTAAAAACCGCGAGATGAGGGTAGTCGCATCTCTTGATCCCGCAAAAGGGCAAAGATATGCTGAGCCAACGAGGGATGAATTCACTGAGGGATGGATAGTCTCTGTAACATATCGGAAGACTACATCAACCCTACTGTCGATGGAGAGTTAGGATGGCGCAGTAGCAGTTCGGCGTCGTCGGACTCGAACGAAGCACTTGAAAATTGGCAAAATTAGATGCATGAAGTGTCATTTAGGAGGTGTGCACGGATCACCTAGTTGCTGCGATGGGTAGCTACGGAAGAGTGTGAACTACCAACGTATGAAGGGTTGCCCAACTTGACTGCATTTATCACTAAGTTTAAAGAGAAAGTGGCAGAACCACAACGACTACTCGCCTTAGAGGAAGCCCTGAAGTATACACCGACGCGATGGTGGGCGGCGCACAAGTCCACTATAACCAACTGGCCACTATGTCGACACCTAATGGAGGTTAGGTTCAGTGACACTGAAGGGTACTGCGGAAGTAAGTAGACTGGCAAAGGAGATCCAAAGGAGCATTTGAATGAATGTCAATGCAAATGGGGGACAAGATCGAAGCAAGAATGGGTCCATGCATTTATTCACACATTGGATGAAGTACCGTGAAATTGGTATATTGCAGCAGAACTGCGACGCGGAAAAGCCTCATGTGTTGCCCATTGTAAAGGCCTCATGTTAGAACTTAGAGGACATTGGAAAACACATAAAAACAATGAAATTGTGAATTTCTGTGATTGCGCAAACTCAAAGATTTGAAATTTTGCTATAGTTGCCCTTTGTTTCTGCAACAAAAAGTGTGGATCAACAAGGTAAAGTTGCTGAAAATGATAACAAAAGACCAAAAAAATGCAAATTTTGACTTAGTATGATGAAATAAGTTATGCTAATTAGACATTTGCCATAGTTTCTTTCTATTTCTGCAACAAAAGTTGCATAACAGCGAGCTAACTTAGCGTAAAAGCAAAAAAGACACTTGGAAACAACCCTTAATGGTTGTGCCCAAGTATTCCCCTCACCAATCAGCGATTTAACTTGTTATTTTGCAAGATTTTTGATTGTTTTGCTTTAATTTTATGTTTAATTCAAGAATAATTTAAAGTGACCAGTGCTTTGTCCTTGTAGTGGAGTTAATGAATGAATGAGAGAAAACCTTTAGGGAAAATAAAAAATTGCTTGAACCCTACAAGTTCATTACATTTTAAAATCAATATAAATGCAAGAGCTATGCAAACAAAGTGATAGAAATTCCTACAGACAATTACTCAAAATATAGACGTCAAAATATTGTAAATGTGGTCTTTATTACTTAGAGGTGTGAAACTACAAAGTTCCATGCAAGTGGGAACACATCAACACACTCAAGGGTCTTGGGGAAGCCAAGATTCTTACAGCTTCTCCATTGGTGTATTGGATATGGAAATCCAACTAGTACATGCACTTGATAACTAGATGTCAAGGGAGTAGTGTGACAATAAAGAGATAAAAGGAATTAAGGTAGATGGTTTGTGTCCCTTGCTTGCCCTCTCTTATAGAGAAGAGAATATCCAAGGAAAGAATGAGATCAAGAATAGAAGAAGGTCAAAATAGGACCATAAAAAAGAATAGGAGATAATATTTGTGAAGAATAGCTCATGTAGGGTACTTCTCCTCCATCTCTGAAAATAGATGATGCATATGCCAAGAATACTATAAGAAGTGTGCCCTCCATCCAAATCTAGATCAAGAAATGAGAATAGACCAAACTTCTATATAAATAATAACACAAATAGGGTGGCACTCTCCTAAATTTGGAAGTATCTGTTATCACATCCATGTTAGCTGGAGCTACCATGCTGCAGATTGTGTGGTCGGGGACCATACTACATTTTTTTTCCAGATCAGAGATCAGACGCGTTCAGAGAGGGCATTCATTGTATTCAGATTGCCCCTAGAAGAGATATCAGAGGGGACAGATGGTTTTGTATTGGTCCAGACATATTACAGAGCAGTGACCACAGGGTCACCCTTCCTTGCCGAGCTTTGCATGATCCCATTGAGAGAGTTGCTTTGCCATATCGTGATGAGAGTACTACAGAGTATTGCTGGTTTGCCACTTATTGCTCGGATTCAGCAGAGATCCAGTTCCAGAGACAGCTTCAGCAGCAGGTATATGGTATGGGAGGTATAACACTTTATGGTTTATTGCTCATGTTGTTGTTTCGACTTGTTTATTTATGATAGTACACAGACTTTACGTATGATGTTGATGTGGTGATCTCGGTTGTTCATTATGATGTGTATGGCCCTTGGTGATGTCAGTCCACCCCATTCTAGTAGACTCATGTATATGCACGCTGGTCCCTACCCCACTATCAGTATAGACTTGGTCATTTCGTCCTCCTTGGCAGCTAACCTTGGATCCACCTGTCACTTCCTTCCACCCATCCGACTCATTCATGTTGGTTTTTCCCGACTTGGACCTTGATTTGTGGCCTTGAGGATCCCCTTCCCCGTTGACCTCTGAGTATGCCATGATTCCTTGTCTCTTGTGCCTCGGCTCTTTAGCGTGTGAGATGCATTATCAAACCTGGGATTTGCTCCTGTTGGTTGCCCCCGAAGTTGCAATGTAGTATAGGATTGTGTAGACTCACTGGGTGTTCCCCATTGGTCATTGAAGCATGTGCACTTGCCCCCATTACTTTGCAGTATGAGCACCTTGTTATATCTTTTGAGATATGTATGTAGCCCAAAAATGGCCATGAAATGTAATGAAATAAAGAAATGTAAAAGAAGCCAAAAAGGCTTAGTGAATGTAAAATCAAGCCAAAAAGGCTAAGTATGAAAGTCAAATGTAAAGTCCAAGTAATGTGTTTTTGAACACACACGGACACAGGTCAGCCATATGTATCAGCACTGTAGTGGTTATTTCCTCACCTAGTCCTGTGGGGCAAGGAGGTGAGATGGAGTAAGGGACAGCTATGCGAATTGTCCCCTAGAGTCTCAAGTTACGGTTTGCCGGACACCCAGTCATGGCGGCTCTAGAAAAGATCCTCACGGAGTCTTCTGAAGGCACGGATGTGAGTTGCAAGGTGCATGTTAGATGATCAGTGGTGGTTTCCTTGCACTATACCCATTTGTGAGGCACCGCCCTCCCTATGTATTATCATGGTATGCTTATGTTAGTGGGTCCCGCCTTCCCTGTTTATCCAGAGGGTCACATGGTCTTGGTCCTCGTCTTCCCGTATCCTTCACCTTGTTTATCCGCCTCACCCAGAGTTAGCTAAATGGTCAAGTCTATAAGTTGTGCATAGCAGTTTGAGTCTTTGTTGGAGGTGGTGGGCCCACCTCACCCGGGCCTGTATTTATTGAGATATTTTTGTGTGATCACCATATCAGCATTATATTGTTTTAGTAATGTACTAACATAAATAAGGAAGCCTTGAACGCTTCATGTTGTATGTAGATTTTCAACCATTACCATTTTGACTAGATTTGACTTGGTCAAACCAGGTTGACTAGGCCAAAAATTGGCCCGAAAAAAAAAGTTGCGATCAAGCTTTCGATTTTGGTCATTTATTATGTCTTGGAGTCCCATATGAGCCTCCAAGTGTCAGATTCGAGCAAAGTTGAAGCGTTGATGAGATTTTTAATTATTATGGGTCACCAGGGACCTGTTTTAATTAAAAATCTTGGATTTTTGGCAATTAGTGCCTAATTGATGGATCGGGGTTGTTCAAGTGACCATGTCTACTGTATTTGGGGTCTACGATCGCATTGCAGCAGACGGTTCATCAATCCGGGCAATATAAGTGGGTCAAAAGCCCAAATTACATCTTCAGCAATAAAAACCAGCAATAAATTAATATGGAAAAATCAAATATGGCAAAGGTAACTATTGAAAATGGAAAATGAAAAGGTTGGCTAATATAAGGGGGTCTCCTAAGGTAATTTTACTATGTTTGGACATTGAATTTATGTTGTGGGGCCCTCAGTTTTTCCCAGCCCAACACATAGGGCGAATTTGCCCATAGAGGGGCGTTTTCAGTTAGCAAAAACTTCAGTTTTTGTAAATTTTATGTAATGTGATTATGGCTGAGTGGTATGGGGGGCTAAAACAACCCATAGACACCCCCCATCCACCTATTTGTATGCTTATTGGGCCCCACGAGTGGCCCCACCTTCCACATGGGCGCTAGAGGGCAATTTCCCCCCCCTCACTAGAGTTGATCTCCACCATTCGTTGGGGTTTGGAGATGGATGATCCCAGCCATCCATTATGGAGGGAATTAGGGATAGAGTGAGAGCCTTCTCTACTTAAGAGACCAACTCTCTCATTTGTAAACTCTCTCTTGGCATTTTTAACTTGGAATAGAAGAGAAAACGACTTGCAGCTCATTGCTTGTGTTCTTGTGGTGATGTTCTTTGAGATTGTTGATTTCCTTGTTATCCCAATGCACTAGAATAGATTGTGGATTGTCTTCAGCATATAGTTTCTTGCCATTGTTTGCAGCAAACACAAGTTCTTGGAGGAGGGCGCACCACTTGGCCATCTTTGTTGCTCCACTCTCTGGGATTGATCTTCAAAGGGAAGTGTTTTTGCCATTTAAGCCAAGCATTTCTTCTCATTTTTATTTGTATTGTTGTAGCTTTCATTTACTTGTCATGCAGATTTGACTTATGTTCATTTGTTTTGGCAGGCAAGGAGGGCGAGTTGGTGGGATTGAGCAAATCGAATTCACTTGGGGACTTCTACAATTGCTTCTATTTGATCTTTGGGACACATAACCTCAGCAAATCAAAGATATCAGTTGGTTCCAAGTAGGTGTTTCGCTTCTTTCTCTTGCATTTCAATTTCTGAATGGTTTTAGAGAGTAATCTTCATAAAAAACCCTAAAAATTAAAATCTTAAAATTCCACCGTTAAAACTTTGTTTTTCTTTTAAAATCGCTTATGAAATAATCTTAAATGCTTAAATCCAAAATTTCAGTTTGATTAGACTCCATTCGCCCTTAGAACTAGCACTGGTCCATTTGGCAAAAACGCCCTCCTTTGACATTTTTCTCTTACTGTCTAGCTGGGTCATTTTGGGGTTATGGGTTGTTCTGATTTGCGTTTAAAACATTATTTTATCTTTAGAAATCAAACTCTCATTCGCTAGAAGTGCCTTAAAACATTAATTTGTCGCTGCCCTAGGTCCACTAATTCACTGTTTAACTCTCTTCCTTGGGTAGAATCACGTCATCTCTTCACTTCTGGTTTGTTTTGCATCCCTTGCTTATTTCCAGCCATATAATTTTTAATCTAACTCATTAATTTCATCACACTTAAGCGCTGGTCGCATTTTATATCACTCTCATTCTACCAATTGTGTCCAGTCGTTGGCTGAAATCAAGCTTAAGGTCTATACAACACTCATCTCGTATTCATATCTTTTTATCTTGTGGGATTTGGGTGTTCATTTTATCCCTCAACCATCACTGGTTGAGCGGGGTCTCTCCCCTGACTTGGCTACTTGCCTTGTCTGAAGTGACAAACGCCTTGGTCGGTGTGACAACCGTTCCTTGAACAGTGGACTTGGCGTTTGCGGGCTACACCTACTTGGCTGCTCACCCTCTACCATCCCGGACGGGATATCTTTCATTAGCGGCTAGAGTTAGTGTGATAACAATATCAAATAGAATATAACAAGTATCCTCCTATAATAACACAAGTGGAATGACTCCCTCACGAAGACTAGAATGAATCCATGGTAAAATTGTTAAAAAATGATTTAGGGCGCACTTCCCAAGGATAAATAAGGGTGTTTGCTTGATAAGCAAGCTAGCTTAGCAACCCAGTTGAATATAGGATTCAACCTCAAGTGGGGCGCACTCCTCCAAATGCAAAAGTAGATCTCATGCATGCAAACAAGCTTAGAAAGAAGCCTCCTTAACTAGTGTGCTCTAGCTAGCTTGGAGATGAAGTTAACTCATTAAAAATAGGTCATATCTTTGTGCAAGTCACCTTGTGATAATAACAGACTAAGTCTTCTCCAAGGAAAAGCTCAATGAAGTCAAAGTAGGGTGCACTACCCTAGGTAGAAATAGAAGTTGTCATGCCTCAAGTGGTGCGCAACTAATTTGAAGTTAAATTGAATTGGAGTGAACTCAATTGAGTTAGATAAGATAAGATAATCATATTAATGTCCAACAAATAACCATAAAACTAGGTCAATGGGACAGTTGAGTATAGATGTATCATACAAAGTGGGAGTGCAAAAATCTCTCCTAAATAAAGTAAGAAGTAGAAAGTAAGAGAAGTAAAGTGAGGTAATTCCTTACTCTAGGATCTAAATAGATCTCTGATAGCTAAAAACACAAACTTGGGAGAAATGGACCCAATATTTGGAATACTAGGAGTGAAATCAACTTAGGCTTCGGTTATAACTGCTCTCTTAACAAACCCGAGGTCAAATGGTGGAAATTTTGGATAGAATGCTATTTGGAAGAGGAACTAGAAGGTAACTTGGATTGTGCACTCTGCTATTGTCTAGACAATGTCCCCCACTGCTAAGACCTAGGTGCCCTCTTCTAGTTGCTAGTGTGGGCTTTGGAACGACCATGTCATTAGAGTTGCTGAGAAGTGGCCATTGTCCCCTGAGCTTGGACTGATCTAGTGTTGGGGGACATTCAACTAATGATTTCTTTCTTGGTATTCTTGGTAGAAGGGAACATCGAGAAGGATATGATCCTTTGGTAGGACACTGGTCTATGGGGTAGCCATAGAGTATGAGACCAAAATTTGAGGGTCCCCTGCATGTAAAGAACCAAGCAACATTGGTTGGGGTACCTAAAGGAACTAAAAAGTGCTTGTGACTCTTGAAATAGATAGTGAAATCGCCCTTGAATCTAATAATAGAGGGGATAACAAAAGATGAAATGCTCCTTAGTCTCAACCTCCCAAAATATGGCATAGATAACAAATTCTATATGACCAATCGATATGGTGATTTCTCTCCACCCAAAGCCTATGGGAACACTTTGAACTAGCCTAGAGATGCATAGAGCATGGATCCAATGATGGCGGATTATGAAGGTCGGACAATAAGTCCACCCCTTAGCCCCATCAAATGCTTTGCATAAAGGGCCATTTTCAGTCATAACTCGCTTGGTGGGTCTATCCAAGTGATTTGTGTGTACTGCTTGTAAATATCCTCTTGAGTGATCCTTTTCAACTCTTGCCTAATAGGTAGGAGGCAACTAGGTGCAGTGAATATCTGAATGGGGAGAGGTGATCCACCGAGATATCCATAGATACCAAAAAATTTGAAATCCTGCAAACCAACTGTGAAAGCAATGGCCTTTAATGAACAATAGGCTAGGTATGGGTATTTATCTTGGTCCGCCACCAACTCTACATTACCCCAAACATGATGGAGGAGTGAGATTAGGCTAAAAATGGTCTTGAGGTGAAGGGGGTGTTGCCGTTGGATACACACCTCTGGGGAAAGGGGTTAGCGTGGCATAAATATTCAAGCCATTGGGTACGTCCATGGGGGCAAGCAAAGAGTCGAGATACTGTCACTCAACACTCAACTCCTCTGTCTAGGCCAACTCCTAGCGAAGCCAAGGGGGGTGGTCCCTATGAAAAACAAACTAAGGCTTTTAAGCTAAGTTAGAGAAAGAAATTAATCTAGTAGTTTGAAGGTGAATTAATACTAAACCAAAGATTGAAATTTTTGATTTAAAACAACAACATGAAAAAGGATACATCCATCTGATACATTGATTTACTTAATTGAATTGATTGTTGCAGACTAGACCAGTGCCAAATGGAGTCACATGAGATTGTTGAGTGCTGTTGTGTCGTGAAAAGTGTTGCAAGTCTTGTTGGTCAGGTTTAAATGTTTTATTATGATGTGTGAATTAAGGAATGGGTTAGTTCTTGGTTTGGCCCAATTCCAACTTGATCCTTCGAATTGAGCGTAGTGACAACTAAACGAAGGGTCCAACTAGGCGAGGCATAACCTGCTTAAAGTAGCCCATTGACTCTGTAGTTAGTTTCACGCGACCTCCCGAGTTCTAGAGCTCAAGTTTTCGTTGGATTGCCCTATTAAACTAGTCACTCAAGTCCCTTTCTGATTGACCAACTGATTAGACTGAGTTGTAGCGACCAAGAGCATACTTGGAACTTTAAGCCTTGGTAGATTTTATTAAGCAAAAATAAAGTTTTATTATGTGGCTGAGAATCTCTTTTCACCTACCAAGGATAAACCCTTTCAGTTTACTTTGGGAATACACAGCCTTAGGTTTATTTGTTAAACTTTGAAATAAAGTACAAAATTGTGAAAGAAAGATTGCAGCAGTAAAAATAAAACCAACTATACAGCCCTATTGGGGCAGATTGTGTGCATGTGAAAATAAAGAAAAAAGTTAGAAAAAATTGCAAACCACAAAATTGAGCCTGCGAGAACCCCCCAGGGGGGATGGGGTATGGGCACTGTGTAGCCCACCTGCTCTCTTTATTAAAATTATTTACAAAGACTTAAAGAAGTGCCATTTGGTCCTTTTAGACTTGATTCCAAGGGCTTACAAAGCTAGGAATGAGAATTGAGAGGAAAGAGGGTCTCTAGAGGCTTAAAATGGCCAAATCTGTTGAAAATTCGCCAGAGTTTCCTCCTCTTTTTCCTTCAACCTGCTAAAAATCAGCAAGCTAAAAACATACAAATTAGTGGATTAGCCAAATCAAATACAAAATTTACACTACCTTAAGTACTTGGAATTTTTTTGGGAATTTTAATGAAAACAAGCACTTAACTAACCATCTAGATCTAGTTTTAAAACAAAAATTTTGAGAGCTTTTAGATCTGATATGTATGCTAAATAAAAGAAGATAAATGATTTACTCTTTGTGGATCTAACTTTTACTAAGCAAAAGGTAACCAAGTAACCGAAAGAAATTTAATTTAAAGAAGGGAGAGAAAGTAGAAAGCCAAAGTCCTTTTGAACTTGGGTGATGGAGTTGTTTTGGTGGCGTTGAGAGAGACTATGTCCTCTTCATAAAGAATTCATAGAATGAAGCAATCAAACTAGTTCCTCCATCAATCCAAATTGAAGCACTTGTAACAGAAACCCTTACACTTGCCAAACAACTGGTCAAATCCATTAGTAAAACTTAAATCGAAGATGAGAAGAGCATACATAAAAACTATTAAGCATGCAAATTCCCTATCTTAAACATAATTATTTTAAATGAGAAAATAAACTTCTTTACCCACCCCTATCGATTAATACTAATCCTTCCAAGGCTAATAATTGAGAAGTAAAGCAAATGCAAAAGAAACTCTACAATTATCTCAGAAAACACATAAGACAATGATCATCAAACTTGAGCGAAAGACATCGTAATAGACCTCCAAAGCCTTTTATTCATCAAAAGATTCAACATTGAAATTGTACATGAGAGCAGAGGTTCCACCATTCCACCACTCAACAATGAGGATGGGCCTCGCTTTTTATAGAGTTTGAGAGAGGGAGGGCGCACTTGAGAAAAGGGATCATGGGGGGCACATCACTAAGAATGAGGAGTGATCAACTCCTAAATCAATGGCTTGATTCAAGTGGAGAGGGATGAGATGGTAGCCACCTCACAAGAGGGGCGCATCTCTCCCTTGGAAAGTCCACCCAACCTTTAACTTGCTGCCATGTAATAGAGACGTCACTCAAGAGAGGAAGGCGCATCCTCCATGAGATGACAATTCGCCCTCAACAAATCATTGATTGATTTGACCCAAACTTGATTGAGATATGCTTTAGTTAAGGTTGCCCATCATTAGAGACAACTTTTCCACCTCATCCAACATGTTTAAACATGTCCCCTTTATTTTGGATTTTGTCATTTTGTGTCATTTTTGGCATTTTTGTCATTTTGTTGCCTCTTTAAGAAAGAAGCTTTAAGTGATGATTTAATCACTTGAAACATAGGAAGATTTGGTTCTGGGGTAAAGGGTATGCTCCGAGTGTGAAAACGAGCACCCTCACTCCAAATTCCCCCTCCAGACCATACTTTTATTACAATTTGAAATTTCCCATTTAAATTATAAAAAAATAGCATAAGTTTTGTGGAAAAAATTATTTTTGTCAGAACCAACTCAAACTCCTAGGGGACCTAGTGCATGTCCATATGACTCATTATTGATGGCTAGCATGTAAAAATACATAGACACTTAGGCTTTAATAACCTCCTAAGGTTTGACCACCATGGTAAATACTCCAACTTTGGAGGTGTGAGTGAAAAACTCATGAATTATACATCACTGAAGTGCAACGTATAATTCCTAAGGAAAAAACACTCTAGAGTATCCTCTTGATAGTTAAACCTAAGGTAAGCCAAGCTTATTACAAAAAGACCATGCTTAGACCAACTTATTACAATTCCCCATGGGGGCATGGACATGCATTTTTTTTTTTGAAAAAGGGCCAAAATTTGACCTGGTGGATCTCGGAACACTGATGATGAACAATTAGATTGTTCAAGTCTTCGACGGCTCACTTAGAATCCACTAAGTGCAATTTTAGTGGATAATAGGGGGTGGACACCAAACTTAACAAGGATGATAGGCATGGGGATTGTATGTTTGGATCTGTTGAAATTCCACAGGAGAAGGGTTTGCACCTATTAGTAGTGGCCTAGTCGGACCCTAACAAACGAGGTCCCCAAACTCTGAACCATAGAGAATCGCGGGTTGAATAATGGAATCCATGAGATCCATCTTGGATGAGATGATCTAGAAGCGATGAGGAAGCACTATTTCTCAAGCAAGCTAAGTATCCATAGCCTTTGATAGAAGGGAACTGAAAAATAAAGGTGAAAACCAACTCCTAGGTAAGGTGCACTCTCCTCTAGGCCAAGAATAGAGTGTTGGAGCATATGAATGAGAGGGAAGCTTTCTCCTCAAGTAGTGCCTTCCCCCTTCTCCAAGAATATGTTGCTTCAAGGTCAAGCAACTCCTAAAATAGCATGTGCATGTGAAGTGAATTGAACTCTACTCAAATCAAACTGAAAGGTCATCTCCAAGAATAACAACCCTAAGTAGGACTTAGGACACGCCACCTATCCTCGAGCAAAAAATAGATCAAGTGGAGCCCACCATGGAAGGCCTAAGAACGTTCTCAAGAATTTGCTCTTCTCCTCATGAAGAACCACTGCTTGGTCAAAACAAGTCAACTTGGTAGAATGGTCACTTGGAGTGCAAGTCAAGCTGAAGATTGATGTGGAGTGCACATGTAATCTCAAAAATAGGGTGAATTGTCTAAAAATAGGAGGCATGTTAGTTACTTGCTCTCCAAGCAATCTCAGGCTTGCTTGGGCAAGCAATCTTGCAACTGGTCCAAAATTCTTGACATTGAGCATCAAGCAAGGTGCACATCACTTGGTTAGAATATCATCATTAAAATAAGCAATACAATATTGGGGCAACTGTTGTTTTTAGAAGGTGCAAAAACCCTAATTTAGACAAGATATTCAAGTTTCTTGGAAAGATTGAAATTTGACTTCCATGCTGTTCATCATAAGCAGTACTAAAAAATATGACTAAATATTGAAAATCCCAAAACCCTTATTTTGACCAGGATTTCATAGTCTCAGATCATCACCAAATATGAACCACAAGTTATCCTCAATAACAGGTATCCAAAATATAATTATTTTGAAAAGTGGAGAAACCCTAAAGTTTGCTCGGTTAGCAAGTCAACTTTGACCTCCTTCGATTGCCACCTAAGTCACACCATAAGCACATCTCCATAAAGGGTACTCATATATGATTAGATTTCAAGAGAGATAAGTTTTCAAGAAACTGAAAATTTCCAATAAAGTGAACCTTGAAACCCTGATCTTACCCTTTTGGAGTCTTTGGCCTCCCATACCTACTCTAACTGCTGCAAAAAAATGCAAGCATGTGGAACTTGTCACACTGTTGAAACTTGTCATGTTGTGTATTGGCATGAGTGTGATATGCTTTCTAAAAGATCTCTGCTTTGGGTATCATAGATCACTGCAAGGAACCCGTCCAATATTTAACTTTGACAAACAAAGCATGTGACCATGTGCTAAGTTTGATTTTAGCACTCATGAATCATCAATGCCAAATGATGAACTTAAAAAATGAGAAGTTCATCTCAATAACAATGTATCCACAAGTCGTTGATGTTGAATGTATGCTAATTTATCCACGAGTCATCAATGCTAAAACAATCAAGGTGGATTTTGAAGAAATCCATCTTGAGTGTTAACACTGGCTCCATCTAGAGTTGAGAATCCTCAAACTATAGAACTGATGAGAACTTGTAAAAACCTGGGATTTGGAAAACAATTTGGACTCAAATCTACAATTAGACTAAACATGACTCTGAACATGATTGAGACTCAAACTTTGGTATGATAAAAAATTACTCAAGGATCAAAGAACAAGAATTTTGGATCCGAACCATGTATTCTCAAATTACCATAGTAAAATTCTCATCAACAATGACTTTATGTGACCAAACTATGTCAAAATGGCACTTATTTTAACGCAATAATTGAAACAAAGATTAGACTCAATAAATTCAAAAACTACCTTTTTTCGAAAGCAAACCTAATCATCTAGGAAATTAAAAATCCACTCCCAACTGAAATTAAACTTAACTCATAGTAATTATCCTAAGATCACCTAAGGATTGAAAACTTGATCAAAACTAGAGAATTCAAAACAATGACTACCTACTTGTTCAATCGAATTGGGATTAAACTTATTCAACTCTAACTTGCCTAATTGCCTAGTAGACTTTGAACTTTTTTTTCTCTGTTTATTTTTGGTAACTCATTGAATTTGGAAGTACAACTTTAGAAATTGCCCATTGACAAACAATTTGAATCTCCCCACCCCAATTTATAAGATAAAAAGTGTTCTTACTAGCAACATCTTCAATTTGGTATGGGCCTAACCAAAGAGAATCACATTTACCATGTTTCCCTAATTTCTCACTTCTTCGGTCCCACATCAACACCAAGTCTCCAACCTCAAAAGTCCTCAGCCTTGCCCATTTATCAAAGACACTTTTGACACTTTCTTGATAATCAATGAACATATCATGAGCCTTCTTGTGCTCCTCATCCAACTTTGTGAACTGATCAATTCCCCCCCTATAAAGCTTTTGACTTTGTAGCAAAATCCTGAAGTAATTTGTGCACTGGAAGACAGATTAACAGACAAAGCAACATCCATACCATAAACCAATTGAAGAGAACTTTTACTAGTTTCTTTTTTGCTAGTTATCATGTTTGCCTACAATGCATACTTCAATTTACCATCCCAATTCCTCTTATTTTGTTCAAGAATCTGATTGATAATCATGATAAGATTCTTGTTGCTGGACTCTGCAAGTCTATTCTTTTGCAGGTAGTAATTTGAAGAATGTGATAAAACAATGTTATATCGTGCGCAAAAATTAATTATCAGAAAGCTTGAGCATTATCAGTAGCAATCTTGGAAGGAACACAGAATCTATTCATTATATTTTCTTCAAGAAATTTTATAATTACTTAGTAGCATTCCTAGTGAGCGTACTAGAGGCGTTTTTAGTGGGAATTGTACTAGAAATGCTATATTCTAGTACGCTCACTAGGAATGCTACTAAGTAGTTATAAATTTCTTGAAGATAATATAATACATAGATTTGGTGTTCCTTCCAAGATTGCTACTGACAATGCTCAAAATCCATTTAAAACCATTACTGGAATTCTCATGCATCTCACTGACAAAGTCTAAACCCCACTGCTGAAACAGTGCTTCGACAACATCTAGCTCAAGAGGCAAGCCTAGCAACTTCTGTTTTTCTACATAAAGTTGACAAGTCTCACAACTTTGACCAAAATTTGAACTTCTTCTATTGTCGCCAATTCAAACCATAGGCACATCTCCATAAAGGGTACTCAAATATATGATTAGATGGTGGGTTCCCCCTTAGTGATGTAATGGGGGCCTAAGGGTCCATTTGAGTTAAATGATAGGATAGGTATGGTGGCTATTTAATGTGATGTGTATTGGGTCTAATATGTTAGTTATTATAAAATAAGGCCCACTAGGTACTTATCACTCAATATCTGTACTATGCTCTGGTCATTAATGTAGGAGCCAACAGTGGTTAAGGTTAGGGTTTGCTAGGTATCTATAAGTAAGGATGAAGTCACCCTAGTTGGATATGTTGAGTATTATTATTGTATTGGAGCATTGCTCATGTGGAGGCTGCTCCCTTGAAGAGTCAAGTGATTGGGAGTTTATCCTTCCTATTACCATTGGAAAATGCAAAATCCGATTTTTTAATAGACAATCTTTCAGCAAGCATTGCACAGGTCATATGTATGTTGGCAGCTTGGATTTGTCTTTTCTTTCACATGACTGGGAGATACTCACATCTTTTGAGGTGTGTTTCAGTGTTGAGGTCACACATTTGGAGGTAGTTTTGCACGTGTAGTAGTGATTCACCTATGAGGGTATTTTTTGCATAAAGTTTCTTGAAGGATACTTTTGAGGCATTATCACATTCCCTGAGGCATGGTTTGCTTATTTGGGGTCATTTCACATCTTACAAGAGAGGAGCACCTTTATCCAAGGAGGTGACATGTGGCATATGCTTGCTTGCTTCAAGGAAATCATCCTTCATTTAAGGGGCCGAATGAGGGCTTAGATTCATCAAGTGCACATATTCCTAGAGTGCTCTGCTCAGGGCATTCTATTAATATTTTATTGATCAAAGGGACTAACACCCCACATGCAAAGTGGATTTCTTGGCACATATAACAAAGGGTGTACTAAATCTAAGGCTTGTTTTAACCACTAGTGTTAATGTTTTCACTTATAGCAGCATAATATATATAAGCAATGAAAAGGATCACTGAAAGAACAACTATGCACTGAAACATTAGAGACAATAGACACAACACTTTACCCTAGGAAAACCCAAACTCAAGAAAAACCCAACAACCCTTTCTTACTCTGAGATTTTAGTACAAAGAAGATAAAAAATACAAATTGAGGCAATGCTCAAGAAATCTGCTCCAAAAGTCTTCTCCAACCCAGAAAATGTGAGCTCCTTCACTTATGCAAATTGCTTGGAGAGAATGAGTGAAATGAGAGGAGCACTTCTATTTATACATTACTTTTTCATAAATTCCCTAACTGGGCTGACTTGTCCTTTTATATTATAAAATTACATTTATTATTTATTCTTCTTCTTTATGTCGGCTGGGCTAGTGAGGATGCCACACATAGCTATAACATCAACACTCCCTCTTAGCTATAGAGGTATCATCACGCTGGAACTCGTCAGGCATCATCTGGTCATCACAACTGGACTTGTACATTTGGGCATCATCTGAACGTCACGACCAGACTTCATACATCTTGGCATCATCTGGACTCGTACATCTTCTGATCGTCACGGTTGGACTAGCATCATCTGGACTCGTACATCTCTTCATCGTAAGAAAGGGTCAACATCGTCTATTCAGGACGATATCCCATACAGGGATTCAAATATACTCTATACAAGAGTCCTCTACAATCTGGAGAAGGTTCCACACAGGAACACCAGTCCTAACTGGACTGAGCTCATGGTCAACTGGACTGAGCTCATGGTCAACTGGACTGAACTCCTTATCGGTCTACAAGGACCGCTTGTTCAATACTGGACTAAACTCATTATCGGTCTACGAGGACCGCCTGTCCAAACTGGACTGAGTTCATTTTTGTCCTGAACAGAGTTCATTTCTGTCCTACTAGAGCTACGCTCACTATGGTCTACAAGGACCACCTGTCCCAGTCTGGACTGAACTCATTATCGGTCTACGAGGACCCCCTGTCCAAACTGCATTGAGTTCATTTCTGTCTGGGACTATGAGCACTCCCTCTCACTGAGGAAACCATTCTCCAATACTCCAAGTCTTTCACGGAAGTACGCAAACTTCACTCTGGAAAGAGGCTTGGTGAGAATGTCTGCAATCTGTTCATCCGTCGGAATGTACTGGAGCTGAAGTGCTCCTTTCTGTACCATATCTCTGATATAGTCGTACTTGATTTCCACATGCTTCGATCTGTCATGAGATATAGGGTTCACTGAAATCTTCACACAACTTTGATTATCACAGTGAATCACGATAGGCTCAAGTGTCTGGCTGAACAATCCTGCAAAGAGCTTCCGAAGCCATACTGCTTCTCATGTCGCCACACTTGCTGCAATATACTCTGCTTCTGCAGTGCTCAATGCTACTAAAGGCTGCTTCCTGCTGCACCAGGAAATCACTGTAGCCCCCTAACTGAAGCAACACCCTGAGGTGCTCTTTCTGTCCACGACACTTCTTGCCCAGTCTGAATCTGTATATCCATGTAATCTCATGTCACTCCTGGAAGCATATCTCAGTCCAAACTTCACAGTGCCATGCAAATATCTTAGCACATGCTTCGCAACAACCCAATGTTCCTATCTTGGTACATATAAACTGACTGAGAGCACACACTGCAAAATAGATATCTGGTCTAGTGTTAACTAGATACATCAGTGAACCGATCAGCTGTTTGTACATCGTAGGATCTATCAACTCTGGCTCGGAAGCTGAGTCACTCAACTTCTTAAGGTTTATCTCCATAGGTGTATTCATGGACTTGCAATCCATCATACCAAATATCTTCAAGATATCAATGATATATTTTCCTTGGCTAAGGAAAATCTCATCCTGTCTCTGCCACACCTCCAAACCTAAGAAGTAATGCATCGAACCAAGATCCTTCATCTCGAACTCAGAGGCTATCATCTTCTTGCACCATTCGGTAAGTTTCTCATCTCCTCTGAGAAATAGATCATCAACATATAGTACTAGTATCAATGGTCTTCCATCCTCAACCTTGTAGTAAAGGTTGGAGTCTGCCTCACTCTTGGTGAATCCCAAGCTCACCAAGTATCTATCAATCCTGGCATACCATGCTGGTGGTGCCTGCTTGAGGCCATACAGGGCCTTCTTCAGTTTGCACACATGGGGCTCCTTCCCATGAATCTTGAAACCCTCTGGTTGTTCAATATAGACTTCTTCCTCAATTACTCCATTGAGGAAAGCTATTTTAACATCCATCTGATGTAGCTTCCATCCCATGGTTGAAGCTAGAGCTATGATTGATCTGATGGTCGTGTATCGTGCAACTGGAGCAAATGTCTTGTCATAATCAACTCCCTCTTTCTGGGAGAATCCTCTAGCCACAAATCTCGCTTTGTGCTTCTCAATGCTCTTGTCTGCTACATGTTTAATCTTATAGATCCACTTGGAAGTCACAACTGACTTCCCTTCAGGTCTTGGCACCACTTCCCATACGTCATTCTTGATGATGGATTGATATTCTTCCATCATAGCATCTTTCCAAACCTGCTGGGTTGTGGCCTCCTTGTAACTGGATGGCTCATAATCAATAATGTGGGACATCAGTGTTACGTATCCTGAGGATCTTCGAGGTTTCTTGCTCTCCCTGAATGTGCTTGGGGGAGCAACATGGTTTTCCGCATCTTCTAAAGTCCGACGAGCCCAAATGGGCCTCTTCCTGCCAATAGCAAGATCTCTGGGAACATCTGTGGACTCTACTGGATCAACTAGATCCATTGGATCTAGAACCTTCTGGATCTGTCAACTCCCTCTAAACTTCTGAAGGAGGAGTGGGTAATGACTCCATTTCTCTTGGAGCTTCTTGCTCCTCTTTGTCCAAGGATGATCTCCTAGCCTTTCTGAAGGCAAATTCCTCTTCGAAGGAAACATCTCTACTGATCTCAATCTGTCTCTGACCTGGGATGTAGATTCGATATGCCTTCGAAGATTCACTGTACCCAACAAATGTACCCTTCTTCCCTGATGGTTCTAGCTTTGTTCTCTTTTCTTTGGGTACATGAATGTATATTGGACAACTAAATATTCGTAGAAGACCAACTTTTCGCTTCACACCTGTGAAGGCCTCTTCTGGAGTCATATTCTTTAGTATTCTGTGTGGACTTCTGTTTTGAACATATACTGCAGTGATGGAAGCCTCTGCCCATAAAAACCTCAGAAGATTCTAATCATGAATCATGGCTTTGACTGCTTCCACTATAGATCTATTCTTCCTTTCTGCAACCCCATTTTGTTGAGGGTTGTAAGGAACTGTGTATTCCTTCTTGATTCCTGCTTCCTTGCAGAAATTATTAAATTTTGAGGAGGTGTATTCTCCTCCATTATCTGACCTTAGAACCTTGATCCTCTTCCCGAATAGGTTCTCAACCCGGGCCTTGAATTCTTTGAACTTGTTCAGAAATTCTTCGGATTCTTTTGACTTCAAGAAATAGATCCATTTCTTCCGGGAGTAATCATTTATGAAGGTCACTTAGTATGAGAATCCTCCCAATGATGTGACTGACATAGGTCCACACAAGTATGAGTGTACCAACTCCAATATTTTTTTGGACCTGGTGTCACTGTTAGGAAAAGATCCCTTGGCATTCTTGCCAAGTGCACATCCTTTGGAGATGCCATTGTGTTCCACTTGGAGTTCAGGAAGTCCTGTAACCATCTTCTTGAGAGAAGGAAGAGCTCTATAGGGTAGGTGAGCAAGTCTCCTATGCCATAGCTCACTCATACTGATAGAGTCGTGTACTAGAGCCTGAACTGGCTGTACCGTCAATCTCTATAAACTTCCTTCGCGAACACCAATTACTCTTGTAGAATAGATAGTGGAATTCTTATGCCATGTAAGAACCTTCCCGTCTGAGAATGCAATTTTATAACCCTTGTCTTCTAGTGCTGAGACAAAGACAAGATTTCTTTTCATCCCTGGCACATATAGTACTTCTCCCAAATGCAGAGAATCACTAGAGTCTAGCTGAAAGGAGGTTGTCCTAGTTCCTTTCACTGCATATCTAGCATCGTCTCCAAGGACCACTCTTAGATGTGATTCTCTCTCATCTAGGTTTGTGAGAAAATCCTTGTAACCTGTCATATGCTTAGAGGCACCACTATGTAACAACCAAACATTATTATCAGTAGGAACAGTACTTGATAAAGCTGAGATGAAGAAGAATTCTTTTGTCTTCTTTAATTTCTTTGGTTGGGTTTCTTCATCCACATCAGCTGTAGAGGCATGTTCTTTCCTCTTCTGTGAATTACATTGGCTCTTGAAGTGGCCAAACTTTATGCATTTATAGCATTGAACCTTCGACATGTCCTTCTTCATATGATTAGGATTAGGACTTGCTCTTCTACCCTTGTCTTTTCGTCCAAAGTTCCTCTTTCCTTTCTTCTTGGTATGTGTAATGAGAGTGTGATCTTCTTCATGAGGTTCTTGAATCTTGCCTCTCATCACAAGTCTTGTTTCTTCTTGTGTACAGTCTGCCCATATTCTTTCAAAATTTGGTAGTTCTGATCTTCCCGATATACTTCGGATGAAGGGTTCCCAAGATTGAGGGAGACCATTCAAGGTCATCATGATCAATTCTTTGTTTGCAATAACTTCACCTATTGTTGCCAATTTGTCTTTTACTTCTGTGATCTTCATTAAGTATGAAGCTATGGTGTTTGATCTAGACATCTTGATGCTTGAGAGTTGTTGCCTTAGGGAAAGAGCCCTATTGATGTTTGTGTTCTCAAACAACTTCTTCAATGAGTCAAACATTTCCTTTGCTGTCTTCTTCTGAGAAATCTGAGGAATCAAATGATCCTTAATTGAATCTATTAGTATCTATGTTGCACAAGTTTCCGGAACGTGGGAACGTTGGGAACGCGGGAACAAGTTTCGGATACGACTAGAGGTTTCCCCGAAATTTGCAGGAAACGACAGGTTGGGAATGACAATAAAATATATTAAAAATATTAAAAAAATTAAAAAACTAGAACTAAGTCTTACATATAATATTATAATGATATATAAGATTTAAGTATTGTTTTGTAATTGAAATTAATCCTTATTAAAACTAATCCTTACATATATTTTGAAATGATTGAACAATCAAGAGAATTTTCAATTTTGAAATTTAAAAAACACAAAAATAAAAGCCCACCAACAACCTCAAATGTTTGGCTGTCCACAACTAATAATTTAATTATGAGCTAGCTAATTTATGGTGAACCATTAGTGTGTGTTTGACACCTTAAAATTTTTTAATCAGTTAAAAAATTAAAAATTAATTTATAAAAATAAAAACTCTAATTAGAAATTAATATTAACAGTATTCTGTTAAATACTTAATAGTAAATACTATGAAAACTTTTATCATACTTTTTTTAAGTATTTAATAGTAAAATAAAAAATTTGAGCAAATACTTAATAGTAGTAACCATTTTAATATTTTTATAAACATCAAATGTTAACAATGAAAATGTTTTTTAAGTAATAATAGTAAAAATTAAAAATTAAATACTAAATACCTACTCCCCGGCTCTACTGTTTCAGCGCTTGGCTTGCTGGAGCCACTCACGACGGCCCTCGAATCGCAGCAATTGGCTCAATCGGCCCTCAAAGTTCAGCGACAGAGATTGACCCACTCCCGTTGGCCCTCAAAGCTCAACGATTTTGCTTGCTGCTTGACCCACTCCCGTCGGCGTTCAGAGCTCCGCAACTGAGCTCAAATCTTTCCGGTTGGCCGTCAAAGCTCAGTGACCGAGCTCAAATCTTTCCGGTTGGCCCTCAAATCTCTGCCAGCAAGAATTCACAGGAGATTTTGCTGCCACAACGAAATTTTTTTGGGACTGCGTGCTAGGAAGGTGTGGCCGTTCCCCTTCCACGATGAGCTGGAGGCCGTTCCTGTAGCTTTAGGGAACGTGTAGCAGTTACCAAAAACCGGAACGTTGGTTTTTGAGTTCCCCCGTTCCCAATTTTTTTCGTCAAAGTTCCCTAAACGTTCCTAAGTTCCAGAAACCGTTCCCAGTCAATTAGGGACGTTTCGTTCCGGTTCCCAAGTTCCCTGGAACGCGGGAACCTACTGAACGAGTTTCTTAAAAGGTGGGAACCGTTCCCGTGCAACATAGATTAGTATCCTCCTGCCTTGGCATCATTCTTCTTCCATTGAGTCTTCTCTGAAGCTTCTACTGGTTCTGTCACTCCTTCTGTGGCAAAGTTTAGTAAATCATTTTCTTCTAGAGCAATAAGCACTCTAGACTTCCATGAGTAGTAGTTTGATGCTCCATGAAGCTATCTTCAACCTTGATGCTTGACATTTTGACTGGGTACTAGATCTGCAGAAACCCTAGCAGGAGCTAAGTCAAAAATGAATTTTGGATTTTGAGAAAACCACTTCCATAGATGAATTCACCCTCCTAAGGCGAGTTGAATGAACCTTCTTTTCTTCCAAATCTGTGTTCAGATCACTGAAAACCAACAAACGCTAATTTTGCAGCAACCTCAGAAATTAGGTCAAATTTGAAAATTGCCAGAATGGAATTCTGCTTGGATAGAAAAATTCGCCTTGCTAGGGCGAGCTCAATGAAGGTAAGATTGAACCAATTTGATGGTTGGAAGTTGGAGAAATTCCAAACCCTAGTTCCCGACAATAGTCACTTTCAGCATAGCTCTGATACCATGTTAATGTTTTCACTTATAGCAGCATAATATATATAAGCAATGAAAAGGATAACTGAAAGAACAACTATGCACATAAACAATAGAGACAATAGACACAACAACTAGTACCCACCTTTTGCACATATGTTAAGAGGACTCACATATTTGGAGGTTTCTTAGTATGAAGATGTGGTCCCAAGATTTAAAGGAGGAATGCCCTTCCCAATATGATTACACATGGCACATTACAACCATTGACAAAGAGGAGTGCCTTGATTAAATGGATGACACATTGCAAATCAAGCACTATTTTGAGGAGCACCTTGCGTAGAATGGTCTAGAAAACCTTTATTATATTATTTATTCAAACAATAAAACAACTTTTGAGGGAGCTCTCCACCAAGAAGGCTCTAGAACAGCTCCTAATCAAACAATTAACTATTATTATGAATAGCACTTTGCTGGAATTAGTACATTTGTCATATGTTGACATGGTCAACCACCTATTAGTGGGAACACCCTACTTACAAGGGAATTTCTAGATCATTCTCTTATATTTTAGTGTTATTCATTTGAGGAAAGATGGATGTAAAACTTTCTAGAGGCTCAATAATATTTCATTGTAAATTAGTTGAAGAGGATCTCTATAAAAAGGAGACTCCTCTCACTTTGCAAATCAGAAGTTCGAGTGGAGAGAGTTCCCCTTCAGAAGGCCAAGGATATTGTAATTTGCAGGTTAAAGGGAGGAAAAGCTTTGGTAAAGTATGTTGTCTTTTGCTGGGGTATAAATCATGTTGATGCTAGGGCTGCTCATTTCTCGTCGACTGTTTTGATGCCAGAGAAGGGCATTTTGGAGAGGCATTCATGCTCTCTTTCTCCCATGATGTAATCAATGATATTAATGAAGATTAAGGCTGCTGTTCACTTTCATTTGATGACTGTTGATGATCTCTTTGCATTATTGATTGCATCATATGCTGGTTGGTTTTGAGCTAGTAATTGACAGAGCATCTTAATGAGCTTATTATATAGTTCTTTGCCTCAATGTGGTTGAGTTTATTGGTGACGTTCATGTATAACATAACTTGCCGATTTCTCCTTTGCATTACAAACTTCTTCATCAAGTAATGCTTTGACTCCATTTGCCCAAAGGACAAGGCATTTTATCTTACTTGTCTTCTCACCCTTTATTTAAAGAAAATAATTAAACACACAAATCACTTTTGATTTTCAGATGTCTGCTTATAGACAGATTAGTGGTTTGATGTTAGGGAATCCCCTCTTGTGCTGGAGGAGAGCCAGCATAAAGTGAAGGGAGGTTTTACTGAGGTGATAATGGGTAGAACTTCCAAGAGTTGCTCTAGGGTTTGTACTTATCTTGTGTGCAGATCCAAGAGGTAACAATTCCATAAAAGGATTGTTGTATGGTGTTTCCCTACCCTAAGGGTTTTGGATTTAATGAAAGGGTTTACTTACTTTGCGTAGCTACATCACCTTGGAGTTCTTATTGTGTATGATGTCACCTTGGAGCATGATACATGTACTTTAGAGTGGATGTTTTACTTGTGTTTGTGTATAAGGGCTAATGTAGGTTGCTTGTAAGGACTTGTGTCCACATAGTATTGTTGGCCTCCCTTACCTCATCTAAATAGAGGAAGGATAGAGTCTTTTCATTTATATCAGTCGTGTGTTGATTGTTACTCACTCTTGTTTAGAGATGTGACCTAGAAGAGGATCGCACTCCTCCTTTCTCTTAGAGTCTTCATTTGTACTTGTTATCTCTCTCACTCTTGAGGCGCTATGGTCTCTTTGTTTTCTTGGAGTTTCTTGGAGCATCTTGGAGTTTTAGAGTTAGGGTTAATTCCTTGAATATTGGAGATCAGGGTTAGAGAGAAAGCCCTATGGTGGATTAGTGAAGAAGAGAAGAGGAGGAGGACATCTTGCCTTGGAGTTTGTGTTGGGGAGATTCTTGCACTTGAATCTTTTTGGTTGAGCTAGGGTTTGTTGATTTAGTCTAGCTAGTTTTTTTTTTGGATAGGTGGAGTTTTTGTATTAGCCTTGAGAGAAGGCTATAGTTTGTACTTGGTACTTCTTCTTGAGCTTATTTATGAAGTTTCCAACTGTCCATATCTGGTGCAATTTCCAGATTTGAATTTCAGCTATATATGTTTTTTATGCATTGCTATTTACAATTGTTTGTCTTGCTTTGTTCACATCTAGTGAAGAAGATAAGGGGCTGAGTTTACTTCTCTTATATTGCTGTAAAAGTACATTTTTAGATCTGGTTATTCGCTAATAAGTTATCCTAAAAGGGGCTGAAACTTATCTCATTGTTTGATATCTTTTCCCCTTGAATTGCCATGAAGTGTGGGGCTGTTTGAAGTGAATTATTGTGATCCTTCTGCTGCTGTTTTATACTTTAATTTATAACACTCCTAAGGTTGAAAATTCTAGGGCTAACATCCAAGAGATCTTCTAGGAAGAAGGTGAAATTTTACTTTTGTATTAATTGTCCGATTGTAAGAAATTTCAACATAAATGGGGAGTCAACGTGCACACTTGTACATGCGACCTGAGATTGTGGACACACTAGTTGGATTACTTCCTTCGCAGCATTGAGGGCAATGTTAGTACTTTGGACTTGGGATTATGGACACATTTATTGGACGACTTCATTCTCAACATGGAGGGCAAGACCTGTACATCGGACATTGGCTTTTGGATGTACATCATATGTACAAGTGTTGAGTGCAACACTTCTCAAAGGGGGATGGAATGGTGGGATCCTCCCAAGTGATGTAATGTGGGACCAAGGGCCCATTAGATTTAGTGATAAGATGGGTATGGTGGCCATTTAATGTAACGTGGACTGGGTCCACTATGTTAGTTATTATTAAAGCTCACTAGGTAGTTATTGTTCGATAAATGTAATATAGCCCAACCATTAATATATAGGGGCCACTAGTGGTTAGGGTTAGGGTTTGATAGGTACCTATAAATAAGGATGGGGTCCATATGGGATATGTCAAGTATTTTATTGTATTGAAGCAATGCTCATTTGGAGGTTTCCCCCTTGAAGAAGCAAGTGAGCATGAGTTTATCCTTCCATGAAATTCAAATTATTGTATGGTGTTTCCCTGCCTTAAGGGTTTTGAATTTAATGAAGTAAGGGGCACTTTTATCATATGCTTGGGTATATTGTTTGTTATTCATCTTCAACACTAAGGAGCAAATTCAAGAAAGATGAATTTTCAAGAAATGAATTTTGAAAACTTGATCTTACCCTTTTGGAATCTAGACCCCCCATACCTGCTCTATGTGCCACAAGAAATATGCAAGCATGGGGAATTTGTTGCAATGTTGAAAGCTTTCAAGTTGTGTACCAGCCTGAGCATTATATGCTCTCTGAAGATTATCTACAAGGAACTTATCCAATATTTAACTATGAGTAACCAAAGCCCTGCAACCATGTGCTAAATTTGATTTTAGCACTCATGAATTGTTGATGTCAAATGATGAACTTAAAAAATGATAAGTTCATCTCAACAAAGGTTGTATCCATAAATCGTCGATGCCAAATATTTGCTAATTTATCCATGAATCATCAATGCCAAAACAATCAAGGTAGATTTTGAAGAAATCCATCTCAAGTGTTAACAATGGCTTACATACGAGAGTTCTTGGTTTGTTTCATCAAATTTTGGCCGCAAATGGATTGTTTCCATCATGAGTGTGATTAAAACAAGGAAGGATATGCTATTGTGTACTACTATTCTTTCAATCTAGTTGCTAGATTAGAATCTCATTTCTTAATTTCTTTTTAATCTTGAATCCCAATTTGTATGTATGCACTATGTATTATAGGTTTATGATGGGATAATTTTTGTGAGGGCACTCTTGAGCTTCAAAGAATCACTATTTGAATCTTGATCCAGACTTGCTTTGCATCAAATTGTGAGATAAGATAAGATAAGTATATTAACATGGAACAAATGCCCAAAAATATGTCAATGGGATTAAAATAGTACACCAATAAAAATGAAGGTACCATGCGAGAGGGAAAAAGTATCTCCTAGACCAAATGAGCTAAAGTTGGGAAAACAATTAGCTACTAAAGCACATGGGTAGTGCTGATGGAAGCTATAAGATACTAGATATAAGCTATAAGTAGGCCATTGAAGGTCCAAAACACACATAACACTTCCTTTAGTGTGTCAAGAACTCCTGGCATTGTTGGGCGATGCCACAGACATTGAGGGAGGTCTCCCTGCCAAAGTCGTTGATAACAATGAATTTCTTAATGCATTGGCAGATGATGTCCTCTGAGCAGTGGCCGAGGCTGATAGGGTTTGGTGGTATGATCGTAGGGGAAGCCCGAGAGCTAGAGTGCCCCATTGTCCTAGCATTCGAGGCTGAGGAAAACAAGCCTTGGAGAGATTGGATCTCTTTGAGCATAAACACTCTAAAAGACTTAATGAGTGGATTCGTAAACACCTAAATGATTTGGTGTTTGTGAATTAGAATCTCAAACTTTGGATGAAGCAATCAAAGAAAGGTTCAAATCCCATTGCCAAATTGTTTGAGTAGTAATATGTAATGTTTTTTGGTTCAAACTTTCAAGGAAAACTATATTTTATTTTGGAATCAGTTTAGATTGAATTCTAATAACATTTTGTTTCACACTTCAGGTGGCATTGCTGATTTTACAACCATTGAGAGGGAAGAAGTTGATCCAACATTTGATTAGATAACTGAGCATGGTGAACAGGTTATTAAGCCATTATTTTTTGACAAGGAATTGTTGTGGTTGGAGCAAACTATTACTGTAGGGGAAAGGGTAGGGCCATCTGTTGGTCTTCAATCTTGTTATATGTAGTATGTGATAAGATTTGACATTGTGTTCATTTTGGTTCATGCCATGGTCCATGTGTTGTTGATATATCATGTATGGAAATTATGTGTATTTTTGAATGCTTTTCTATTTGTCGAGTCTTTTTGCTGGGTCGATTCTTCAGTCTTTGTTGAGCCACAAGTCAAGTTTGACCCTTCGGCCAAAACAAATCTTGTGCTAAGTTGGATTTGATGACTTTGGTTTTTCTTTTCCATGGAAAACCTCATGTGGAAACCCAAGGGATGCTTCCTCACATTCGTGTATGCATCCCTAGTAACCCGTTTGTGTAGACTAGTGCACCTCGCCCAGAGGGATTTGAACTAGGCCCCTGTTGGCATGGAACTAGCCAAATGCTCAACAATATTGGTGACAACCGGTTGAGCTAACCCCTTGGGCCAGGTTTTCTTGACTTTGTTAACACTGAATGACTATAATTAACTTTTAACCTAATTTACCTTAACTGGCCTAAGTTACATTTACATTTACTTTTACCTAGGCCTAAAACTTAACTCGATACAAGATAGGGCCTAGACATAAACAAAGAAATTGGAATTTTCAAACCTTCATGAACTGATAGCACTGGATATGTTACTAGTTGAAAGAAAAAAATGAAGTGTAGCTTGTTATATGTTACAACAGTAATGTGTTGGCAACCCAAAATGATCAGAATGATTAAGGAAAAATGCCAACAGAAAACTGCTAATGCCAGTGCGAAACTTCAAGGAAAACCAGCAAAGTGGAAGTTTTGATGTGGAATTCTTGGAGACCTGTAAGACAAGAAAATGGTGTCACAAAACAACAATGTGGATGCCAAAATTTAAGAACCTGGAAGGATTGGATGCCAACATGACAAAATCCTCTAGTAGTTGATGCTAGTAGGAAGTATGTATAGAAGAGGATTGCAGCTTGCGGAAAATTGGCTGCCGAACATTTATATGGAATTTCGAAGGATATGATGACCATAAGGTCATGTGTACATTTTGTAATGCTTTGCTGAGGTATAATAGGGAAGTTATGAATTGTTTATAGAACTTAAATGATTTGCTTTCTTCAAAAGGTTGGTTTAAATTTGCACTTTGAGCATTGGAAAGGACTTCTCCTTGTGAAGTTTACATTGTGGCCTGTAAACCCTTCCTCTACTAATGCAAGAATTTGATTCTGTTTTTGACTTCTGAATCTATAACCTTTGTGTGTGTGGAATTTAGTGTCTTGCTCATGTACTAGAGCAGTTTTCTTGTGCTAGAATTTATGTAGTTTCCAAGAGTTGAGAAGCTGTGTGTGCATTGTCTATACATAGCAAGTTTCCTCTGTGAACTATTGCCATGGCTTCCATGAATATCCGGGAGTAGCTGCAGGTGAGCAGTTCTTCTTGCTCTAGAATAAAGAGGGGGAGAGAATGGTTATTGTTCACTCAACACTCAAGTCAGAAAAAAACAATTGTCTAAAATTGTTCTCTTGCCTTTACTATATGCATTGGTGGCCACCAATTATAGCAACAGTGCACATCTCATCAATTCTCTTAGGTTGGATTGACCTTTATTTGTCTCTGAACACTTCTGAAGCTTTTACATTTTATTGTTGACGTGCTAGTGAATTATGTAGCAGCCCATATGTGCTTATTGGATTACATGAGTAATCCATAGGCTTTGTAGAGTTTACATCCAGAATTTTATGGTTCGTCTATACGCTGATAGCAATTACTGTTAACCACTCATAATAAATTTACAAGACCATATGGCAACTGGCAGACACTAAGTTTCTGCAATAAAGCATATCAGTAATTTGATACACTTTATTAACAGAATTTACTCTCAGCGTGAGAATAAGTCATAAAATTTATTTTGAGCAGATGCAGTGTAGATGTAATTTCTATCAAGTTATCAACAATAAGCTACATGTAATTATTTCGTGAATTGGAATTCCTTGGCTTTATTGAGTGGATCTTGGGGAATATCCTACACTTTGTTATTCTTATTATATCTTATTGTACAAAACAGGCCATTGACAGGATTTTCTTTTGCAGGCTAGCAAAGACGAAGAGATCAAAAGATTGAAAGACAAGTTCAAACTTCAAATGCAGAAAGAGGTAGAAAGTTATCTTTAGACAAGACATTAATAGAGCAGCAATTCATATCAATGCTTATAAGTTGTGTCTTATGTACTTTAAAAGTTTTTTATTGCTGAATATTTACAGCATGAGGCAATTAAGGTTTAAGAGTGGATTGCCTATCTTGAAATGGAGTCATGGACCTTATTCTGGAGTTATCATGTTTTTCTTATTGTTGTGTTTATGTTTTATAACTAGTAATATCTGTTGTAAGATTTCACAACAGATGGCAATTGGCAGACACTAAGTTTCTGTTGTGATTATGTGAGTTTTCACAACAGAGAGTCTGTTATCAATTAGTGAGGTCTTTGCGAGGAACTTAAAGACTCAGTGTGAAATATTGTAGTTGGATCGAGTCATAGATTAGTGATTGCTTAGGAGAAAGCAAAATTTCGGATTGATGACAGCATAGCTACGTTTATTGACTTCTATGCAGAGCTATGATCTCAGTGGGTGAGAACTTAACTACTTAGCTGCATGTTGAAACTAATAGTGTAATACACAGATTGGCTAGGCATATTGAACTTTGATATTCAATGATACATGGAATGAGATGCCAGATTAAATCTTGCTTTATAATGGAGCCCGATTGAAATTTTTGAGTTGCTCTTTGCTGGATTTCTCCTATACTTGTGCAAAAATAACATTTTGCTGGATTTCTCGGGATGAACCTGTGTTTTTCAGCCAAAAATGTCGTTATGTAGATGATAGCCTTTGTTAGTAGTGCTCCATTCATTGAACTGGTGAATTTTCACATAAGTTCATTGTCCATGAAACATTGTATCCTCACATTATGTTTCCAGCTGCATATGAGTCAAACTTATACCCCCGGTTGCAGAGACAAACGAATTTAGAGGTCATAAGGAGCTAAAATATGTCTCTAGATACATGTGTGTGGAGACCATGATATGAAAAAGAACCCATGAAAGATCCTTGGACCTTTCGTACAAAGGAAATTTTATTTAGACCAGAATAGATTTGGTGCATTTATATACTTGACCATGACTAAGTTCTTCAATTGGTCACAAAAATGTTATGTCATGTACACATTCATTCCACATACATTATAACTAAGTTCTTCCAGATGGTTTTTATGGGTTTGGCAGGGGCCGAACAGATTGGCCGACTCAGAGTCAATTCTTGGTACTTGTTTCCACCATAGGATTTCATCTCGTGGGCTTGGTTCATTGGGACTCCGATGATTATCAGCATGGTATGACAGTAGCTCGTAGGAGTTGGATTTGGTGGACTCCCCAATAGGTGGTGGGATCCGGGCATTCATCCGAGCGATGGATTGCTTCAGATTATAGTGATGTTCGACAGGGCTTTGATGATGATCGACCTGTTATATTGCGATGTTCGTGGAGGAGAGGGTGAGACTTCTTCTTTATGGCAGTACATGCTTTCTTCCCTGGTATTCAGGATTGAGACTGATGGTGGAGCCGTTACGGAAGAGATGACCAGTCTCCACTTCTTGGAGTTCATTCGTGGGATGCTTAGGTTTGGAGGCAGGATGGAGCAGTCTTTTGGGGAGTTTGTGTAGATTATGATTGCTTGGCTCATCAGAGGCAGTCAAATGGAATCTTGTGTTAGCACCAGGCAAATCAGTGCTCTGAGTAGAGGGTGCTTCACAACCTATAGGCTAGTGGGGGACCCGAGTGACTTTACCTTTTATAGGAAGATTTGAGGTAGGTTTGCATGGAGAAAATTGATGGATATTACATCTGGTCAGCAAGGCAGGTCAGGGCCCACTCATTTAGCAGCATTGATGCAGCCTTCGACCATTTCTGAGCAGCCTTGAGGGATCATATTGTTAGATTGCATCATAGGTATACTGAGGATGCACGGTGCATAGTATATATGTGCAGAGATTCACTGGTTATTGGAGTTCATGCACGTTTCGGTGATTTCCTCGGAGTATAGGGCAGCACGGGTGATAGGGCTATCTCTTGAGGAGATGATTAGAGCTCATGAGTAGCCCAGAGATGTTACCAGTGATCAGAGCAAACTTCCTTTTTCGGCATTTGAGATAGAGTATGATAGCAGATTTGCAGATTTCACCTAGTTGCCTATGCACTCCACTATTCTTAGGGATGGGGTCAGCTCTTACAGGTATTTCTACTTGGAGTTCTAGGAGAGATGGATGTTGACAGGGCATGACAGACAACTGGTGATGATCAGAGTGGCGCAGCGGCCGCATGATGGTCTCCTTTTGAGGTAAGCTTGGGATTTGGGAATTGCAGTAGTGGATAGTACAATAGTTGACATGGAGGTGAGAGTCAACTATCACTTTCAGGAGCCTATCTATATGGAGCAATGGATTAGTTTCCTAAGTGGGAGAGCTTATGACGACTGTATAAAATGTTTATTGGCTTGGTTGTTTGGGAGTCTACAAGATGCTCCTTGTGTTGATACTATGCAGGGTAACGTTAGATGCAGTAGGTATTCCGTAGTTCTCAAATTGATTTGGGACCTCAAGATTATAGTGACTGGTAGTTTAGTGGTTGCTGGAGTAAACTTTTAGGAGGTCTCTCGTGATGATACCTCGTAGGAAGCTTTCAGGAGGTCTCTCGTGATGGTACCTCGTAGGATAGTACTTTGAATAGAGAGTGCTACAGATCTCCTAGGATGATCTGAGACCCTGGGATCATCCTTGGATTCAGTTGGTTCAGTTTGATTGATTATGGAGTTGTGTTGGCATTGCTTGAGGACAAGCAATCTTTGGCGAGGGAGGATTTATATTGTCACATTTTTGACAAGTTGGGGAATTAACTAATGACCGATGCCACAGGGGACAAAAGCACACCTTGAGCAGTGATATGAATTCATTAGGGGATAAAAAGGACCACTTAATTTATATCAAGTGACATGTGTGACATGCGAGCCATAATTCAAAATGCATGCGGCATGCGTCATTAAAATTGCATGCATGCATAAGTTAAGTTGCATGCGACATCCAAAGGTCAAAAAAGAAATAAAAAGAGAATTGGCTTGGTATGCATATGTTATTGTTCACTTTTAGAAACATAGATCGAGAGCTCTGACAGCAATTTAGGGTTGAGGGCACAGCTCCTTAGCCAACAAGTGGATTCGGTAGTGAAATCGATCTACCCTAGTCACTCCCAATGACAGATTATCTAGATGTATCACCGTGCTTCAAAGAGGACCAGATAGTTCGAGTTTTAGAATAGAGGTAGAGTATTGAAGAAAGGGTGCACTTATCTAGTTTTGGGCAGCGATCTTTTTCATAATGGTTGCTAGGTTATTCTTTGAGGTCGTCGCTGCTATTCATGAAGGAGAGGCGCCTCCATTAAAGATTCATTGTGGTATAACAGGGCACATTTAATACTGATTGAGATAGGCATCTTATTTATTAAGGGAGGGCGTGATCTCCACTTCTTGGGGGCAGAAACTACCTTATTTATAGCTGCTATTTATTATGAACTCATGATCATTATAAGACTGTCATAACCACGTGAAGGAGGGCTGTGACCTAACCTTTGGAACAACGTCCTATTTCCACTAGCAGATCTTCATTCTTACACAAGTTACTTCTGATTGGTAAGGACTCAAACCCGGTAGTGTACAGCTCTTGGGAGATCCCACGACTTCTTACATGGAAGATATTTGAGGAGTAAATAACTCACTTTTCATACTTGAGGCTGAACGCATCAAAAGAAGAGGTATTTTTACCATTGGAGTATACTGGGCGTTTACATCAGACAATGCATTTATAGCCCACTTTCTATACCATTCTGAGCATTATCTACAACTGGTACAACCATCTATTGTTCATTGTCAAAGCTGATTAAAGGTCAGGATTATGATATTGTTGATATTTGATTATTATGTGTTGATTCCATAAATTCCACCTATTAATTGAATAAATAGGCTTGGTTTATTTCCTTGGGGTTTTCAAGTTGAAATCATATGATCTATGGTGTTAACTAGTTTAAATGTGGCATACAATTAATCTAAGAGAAATTATCCATCATGCAAACCCATGCAAACAACCAATAAACTACCAAATTAGTAGCTACTGAAACCAAGTGAAAAAACTCAGTCAAGAAATCAAAATTCCTCTACTTGGAATATTACATCTAGGTTGGTTTTCCCCATAGGTGTTTTTTCTAGGGTTCTAGACCAAAAATCACTGTGTCTAATGTGCATTTAAATGTCCGCTGTTCAATTCTTTTTCTGCTGCAAAATTGATCAAACTTAGTATTTCTGTGTTTCAGCTCATAAACGCACAATGGGTAATTAAAGTTTTGTAGGAGTTTGAAATCTGAGTTTTGAACTAATTGTTTGACGAAATCTCTAGCTGAGTTTATGCTACTTTAATGAGTTTTTCAACATGGTATCATAGCTAGGGCTGTGACTCTGTTTCAGTGGACTGTTGTGTGATAGCTAGTTGCAAGAGTATTGTTGATTGACACAGTGGGCATCAAGTGATTTTCTGAGACTTGGTGTTGTTTTTGGGTGGTTGGTGAAGATATCTGTAACCTTTGGCTTACGATTTGAGGATAGGCTTATGGGAGAGTCGAACTTCGCTCCATGGAAGGAGAGAGTCTCTTTACTTCTGGAGGAACTTGACTTATGGGAAATAACCAAGGAAGTTGTCACGATTCCCACTTCTGCTGATGCGTTATCAGAGTACAACAAGAAGAATGTGAAGGCTAAGTGTCTTCTTCTTGATGGAGTCAAAGACCACTTGATACCTCTTGTGACATGTAAGATGAATGCCTATGAGATGTGGGCTGCTTTGATAAAGTTGTTTCAAATCAATAATCAAAACCGGAAAATGGTTTTGAGGGAGAAATTACAGAACACTAAGATGACCAAGATCGAGAATGTCACATCATACCTAACTCGGATTTCACAGGTACGTGATGAGTTGGGGGCTGTTGGCAAGATAGTAGGAGAAGCAGAGTTGGTGAGGACTGCCTTGAATGGTTTCTTACAACCTTGGCTGGATTTTGTGCGAGCAGTTGTTGCCAGAGAGAACACGTTGATATGGAGCAGACTTTGGGATGACTTCGTACAAGAGAAGCTGAGACTAATCTCCAATCACACAGGCTAGCAGAATGATGATGATGTGCAAAACGTGGCCCTTTCAACAAAGGGTGAGAAGAAGAAGAAGAAGGGTTGGAGTAGTGGAGCCAAGTCTGAGAAGGACATGATCAAGGTTAAGTGCTTTGCTTATCAGAAGTATGGTCACTATGTAGGCCGGTGTCCTAATAAAAAGAAAGGCAAGAAGAAGGGCGAGATAGAGGAGGCAGCATCAACTGAAGTTGAAGAGTACACCTGGAAGTTCGAGAAGGAATTCTCCTTAGTGAGTACTGTCTCAAGGTGTAGTGTTGTTGAGAGTGCGGACACCGAAGCATGGCATGTGGATAGTGGGGCAATATGCCACATGATTGGAACACGAGTTATGTTCCAGTAGTTGACAGATATTGATAGAGTTATACTTGCAGAGGATGTGCTTGACGTCACCCATGCAATAGAAGGAGTTGGATGTGTTCTATTCCAGCTCGAGTATGGGGGTTATCCGGAGGTTGTTGGAGTGCTGTTTGTTCCAGAGCTGAGAAAGAATTTGCTCTGGAAGATGATAGATATGCGGTCCTTCACTACAATGGACAAGTTATTTCATATCCGATGGGTGAGAGTGTGGATGCAACGAGAATGCTAGGCATCAAAGATGGCAGGACAGACCGTGTATTGGGTCATCTTGTTGATGGTGAGTCTGGTGGGATGTCAGACTCAATGGCAACAATAGTGGCAACCAGTGGATAGGATTCTTCTAGCTCTATGAGGAGACCGAGTTGGTATGATATGACTCTTGAGGATGAGCAAGAGAGTGAGGAGAACTCTCAGTTCAGAGTTGTTTGGTATAGATCTCCAACACATGATCCAGGGCAGGTAGCTGAGGAACCTTCAGTTTCAGAGGGAGCATCTTCAGCTGTTGGACAGAGGAGGTTGGAGATAGATCCAGGTGGAGGAGATGCCAGTAGTAGCTCCCTTGTTAAGAGGGAGTGTTAGTTTTTGGTAGCTCGAAGGTACTCTTGCATCATGTGCCTAGGTGCAGGGGTCCGATCATATGGGGTCTCATTAATGACATACAATTACTTTATTAAATGTGTTTTTAAAGTGACTTTATTGTGTGATTGTATATTATTAAAGTGAGCTGTACTTTATTAAAGTGAGTTGTACTTTATAATATTAAAGTGCACTTTTTTTTTAATTTTAGGGTGAAAGTGACTTTTCAAATGTAATGTGATTTTTATATAGTTTCACTTAAGAGATTTATGTGAACTTGAGATTGAATCTCATTTGTTGATCTTGTGGGCCAAGATTGAATCTAGCCCTTAGAAGTTGAAAAGACATGGCAATTACCCTAATTTAATGATAAAAGGGATTTCATGAGACTCATTTTGGCACAAATTCCAAAGTGAGGAGTTTGGAGGGGCATGAGTTCCAAGGAGCAGCTTGGTGAGAAACTCAAGTTCCAAGAGAGAGTGTTTTGTTGAGCAGCAGAGAGGAGAGAAGGGGCAGCAGCAAGAGGGAGCGCAAATCCGAAGGCAAGTGGGCACATTTCCCAAGGCAACTTACAGCCATTAATGAGCATACCGTATTGTATAGTTTGGTGGGGCCATACTGCTGTTTGGGTCTGCACAAAAAATGACGCAAGAGGCACAGTTTTTGAGGCAGTTTGACAACATTTATTACTGGAGAATTCATACAGCAGAGAGAGGCCGTACTACTGAAGTGACTAGGTGCAAAAATCGATGTCTATCGATTTGCTGAGTGACTGTCCTGGGCCGTATAGCCTGCATAGTCAGTTGGGCACGTTTTCCTAGGCATCAAATAACACAGTATTCGAGGTATAGCCTGCATAGTCAGTTGGGCACGTTTTCCTAGGCAGCAAATAACACAGTATTCGAGGTGATCTTTTTGGCCTAGATTTTTGGAAATTTTCTGTACTGTACTGCAACATTTAATGCTGTATATTACTGCTGTTGTAAGTTCTGAGATTTGACTGCTGCTCAATAATAAAATTCTCTTGGTTGGTTTTCACTTTTCCCCTTGGGGGGTTTTTCCAGGGTCCTAGACCAAAAATCACTGTGAAAAAATGAGGCAAGAGGCACGGTTTTTGAGGCAGTGTGACAATATTTATTACTGGAGAATTCATACAGCAGAGAGAGGCCGTACTACTGAAGTGACTAGGTGCAAAAATCGAGGTCTATCGATTTGCTGAGCGACTGTCCTGGGCTGTATAGCCTGCATAGTCAGTTGGGCATGTTTTCCTAGGCAGCAAATAACACAGTATTCGAGGTATAGCCTGCATAGTCAGTTGGGCACATTTTCCTAGGCAGCAAATAACACAGTATTCGAGGTGATCTTTTTGGCCTAGATTTCTGGAAAATTTCTATACTGTACTGCAACATTTAATGCTGTATATTACTGCTGTTGTAAGTTCTGAGATTTGACTGCTGCTCAATAATAAAATTCTCTTGGTTGGTTTTCCCCTTCGGGGGTTTTTCCAGGGTCCTAGACCAAAAATCACTGTGTCTAATGTGCATTTAAATGTCTGTTGTTCAATTCTTTTTCCACTGCAAAATTGATCAGACTTGGTCTTTCTGTGTTTTAGCTCATAAATGATAAAAGTACTGTGGGTAATTGAAGTTTTGTAGGAGATTGAAATCTGAGTTTTGGACTAACTGTTTGACGAAAGCTCTAGCTGAGTTTATGCTAGTTTTCTGAGTTTTTCAACATATTGTCTACGTTGGCCTTTTATTGCATCGAGAGTAGCGAGGTGCTCTACAACCCAGTATGGGGGAGATGTTGTAATGCGTAACATTGTGTAACGTTATGTAACATGCTGTTCCCATTAAAAAATGCAAATGATGTCTGCTTATACGAAAAATTTAAATTATATTGGTCTCATTTTAAACCTAGATATATAAAGCATCGAGAGGGATAACATATCTTAAGGTGTGAATTTTTTCTTAATGTGCAAAAATTTAAGATAAAAAAAATTACACCTCAAGAAATTGGATCCCTCTCGGTGCTTGATAGATCTGGGTTTAAGATGGATCTATCTTGGTACCTAGGTATGTCGGTAAAAGGTTTGCAAGGAAAGGTCTTCTTTTTTGAAGCAAATTATGAGCACCAACAATTGTTAGTTTTTCACAATTTAATCAATATTAATCTAGGATCTTACTGAGAGAATAACAAGCATAGCATAAACACAAGAGACACAAAGATTTTCCTTGGGGAAACCATAAAGGATAAAATCCTGCAACTTCCTTAGAGATAGAATGAGCAACAATACAATAGAAGAAAAGTAAAACCCAAAATAGAGATGGTCTTCAATAGCTTCTCTTTTCTCCACTTGTCCGAACTCCTCCTCTCTCTCACTAATGCGAATTGAGTGAGTGAGTGAATGAGCAAATAGAGAGAAGCACCCTCTCTATTTATACTTTAACTTTCACTTGACCTTTTACCTAACTAGGTCGGCCCCTAGTTCTACTTGACTGGGCCGACTTCTTTAGGAGAGTCTAATAACCCATTAATGACTCAACTCTGGGGTCTAATGCCCCAACATACAATGGAGGGTTAACCTTAATGACTTTACATGACTCAAGTACAATAATGACTCTCTTGATCGGAGGAATAAACATCTCCGTCGGAGGTACAATAATAAAATACAAGTACAACATAAAATATGCAAATGAATATCTTCCGAAGTTACAATTACATTAACACTCCCTCTTAACTAGGAAGGTATTCTTGACACAGTCATCAGCACAAGTCTTCGTCGCTCAACATCAAAGCTGGATCATCATCGTCATTGCTGCTGCTATCCTCATCATCTCATCCATCAATTTCCAATCTACTCGTCATAAGAAGTTCTACAGAGCCATCCCTTTTTCATGCTGGATGTAGGCCTAGCCTGCATGTAGGTCTTCATCATTTGTACGAGCAAGCCATCAAGTAGGTATAGCTTAGGACTTATTACATTGCCTTGCAAAAACCTGACACATAGTCCAGGACTTATTACATTGCCTTGCAATAACCTGATGCAACATCTCAGGACTTATTACATGCTTCTGCAAAACTTGTAGGATCTCCCAGGACTGATTATATGCCTCTGCAAAACCTGAAAGAGCATCCCATGACTGATTATATGTCTCTGCAAAACCTGCAGCTTCTCCTAGGATTGATTATATGCCTTTGCAAAACCTGAAGGAGCATCCCAGGACTAATTATATGCCTCTGCAAAACCTGCAGGATCTCTTAGGATTGATTATATGCCTTTGCAAAACCTGAAAGAGCATCCTTGGACTGATTACAGGCCTTTGCAAAACCTGAATCTCCTACTTATCACCTCATCATCTTTAGATCATCTCATCGTCACATGGAGCACAGCGCAGATGCACACATCATCACGATCATGGGAAGACACACCTCAACCATGCTGAAATAACACCAGCTCTTACATCTCCACCATGGGAGAACACACCTACCACCATGTGAGAATGGCTCACGTGCATCTGCGTCTTCGGGACTCATCGCTTCCACTTGGAAGGCACCTCGATCTGAAGCACACCAAGCTTCTCTCTGAAGTATTCAAACTTCACTCTGGCTAATGGCTTGGTCAACACATCGGCTATCTGCTCGTCCGTTGCAACATACTGGAGCTTCACTGCTCCTCTCTGCACCATATCCCTGATATAGTGATACTTGATCTTGATGTGCTTCGACTTGTCATGGAACACCGGGTTCTCAGATAACTTCACACAACTCTGGTTGTCATAATATATACAAGTCCCATCCAACTGGAGATCAAACAAATCAGACATTAGCTTCCTCAGCCATACTGCCTCACAACTAGCCGAACAAGCTGCGACATACTCTGCTTCGGCTGTACTCAGTGCCACGCAGAACTGCTTCCTGCTAAACCAAGAGATCACACCTGATCCCATACTGAAGCAGCACCTCGAAGTGCTCTTCCTATCAATGGCACTGCTTGCCCAATCCGAATTAACATAACCCTCCAGTTTAATCTTCTGATTCGCATCATACTTGAGCCCATAATCAACCGTGCCCTTCAGGTACTTGAGAATATGCTTTGCAGCAATCAAGTGAACATGTCTCGGATCTGTCAGGAACTGCTCAATGTGTTCACAACAAAGCAAATATCTGGTCTCATATTCGTCAGGTACATCAAAGATCCAATCATCTAACGATACATCGTGGCATCAATTGACTCTGATGAAGCATCACTCAATAGCTTCAGGTTCAATGCCATAGGTGTGGCCATGGCCTTACAGTCCATCATCCCGAATCTCTTCAGGATCTCCACTGCATACTTCCCTTGTCCAAGGAAGATTCCATCCGCACTCTGCCACACCTCCATGCCTAGAAAATAGTGCATCATACCCAAGTCCTTCATCTTGAACTCGGCAGTAAGCTTCCTCTTCGTGTCAGCAATCAACCCATCCTCACTTATCACAAACAGGTCATCTACAAAAACTATAAGTATCACTGGGTTCCCTTCCTCAACCTTGTATTAAAGGTTGGATTCCGCTTTACTCTTGTAAAGCCCAAACTAGTTAGGAAGCTGTCTATCCTGCCGTACCACGTTCTGGGTGCCTGTTTCAATCCATACAAGGCCTTCTTCAATTTGCACACATGAGTCTCTCTGTCTTGTGTCTCAAATCCGAGTGGCTGCTCTACATACACTTCCTCCTCTACTACACCATTCAAGAACGCTGTCTTGACATCCATCTGGTGTACCTTCCACTTCATCACTGTAGCCAGAGCAAGTACTGATATGATGGAAGTGTATTTGGATACAGGTGCAAATGTCTCCTCATAGTCTATCCCTTCCTTCTGGGAGAAGCCACGTGCCACAAATCTTGCCTTGTGTTTCTCTATGCTACCATCTGCAGCGTGCTTGATCTTGTAGATCCACTTGGAAGTCACAACAGACTTTCCTTCTGGTCTTGGTACCACATCCCATACATCATTCTTCATGATCGACTGATACTCCTCGTTCATGGAATCCTTCCACTCTTTCTTCTCTGCTGCTTCCACATAGTTGGAAGGTTCTTTGTCAATGATGTCACAAAGCATGGCTACATAGCTGGAGTATGGCCTCGGTCTCTTGCTTTATCTGTGCATTCCCTCTGAAGCGCCATATCTCCTTGCATCTTGATTGCCTCTTGTGCCCATGCTGGTTTCCTCTTGTGAGAATTATTCTCACGGGGTGGATCTACAGGTTCCTGTGGATCTTCTATCTAGCGGTCTTCATGATCTTCAGGAATTACTCTTTCCATTTCTATATCTTTGATCTTGGGAACTTCAGGTTCATCAGTGTCTTCATCTTGACTTCATAAATCTTCTAGCTGAATCATCGTCACTTGTTCTTCGAAACAAGTATCTCTTGTAGTACACGATCTTTCCTACAAGTCAATTTAGTTGCATGATTAGAAACATTTCATAATTTTTCAAAACAAATTCTTATGCATAAAAACATAGGTCACACAATCATGCAATTACCTTAGGCAATGATTCAACACAACATTCATCCATATCCCGTATTCATACGGTAACTTCGTAGATGCCTTCCATCTCTACCAGAACATTGTTAAGAGTGTGCACTACTCCCAACATGCCAGCAAAGAGGTTTCATTCTAGATAAGTAGCAATGGGATGTTGTATAGTACCATAGGCCACTTACCCATTACTTGCATATTAATAGTATCTTGTTCATTAATGCAACTTTTCTAACATGCATGATATACATCCTAAATCTAGGAACATAAGTATGTACATGACTGAACAATATCATTTAAGTAATCAAATATACAAGAATTGACAATTCAAATACTTATCTTTGTTTGGTTGTTGGGTGGACTCCCTCTCCATTTTTGCTACCTTGCAGAACCACTGGAGTGTGCTCCCTCTTGATCTTTTGCTTCCTGTTATCACACCATAGTAGCTGGGCTACTATTCTTACTGAGCAGATATCTGCACATTTCAGAGCTTTGCTCTTACAGAGATCAGCTATGATGAGCTTGTTATTTGTGATCACTCATGGATCAGAGCAGTATATTGTATCGGAATTTTATTAGACCTTGTGCCAAGGTCGAGCCTTGAGAGCTTAGATTTGATGACTGATGTGACCCTTTGTTCCATGCAGTTTCTGTTCAGTGCCCAGTGATTATATTGCAGCAGTGTTTCAGAGGTTTATTGATGATTATTATGATGTGATGTGACCTATGGACTTCTGATTATTGACTTTGGATTATTATCTTGTTGTTTTAGTCATCTGCATAGCATTGACTTGGTATATGATTCATGATGTGGCAGTACTATTTAAAATAAAATGAAATATCTTGGATGATGTTATAATTATAAAATGGATGTATTACTTGCACACTTAGGATTTTTGACAATACTCACCGGTTTCATTACCCTTTTATGAGCATAGATATGGTCTTTCCTGACATCCTTGTCTGCTAGCTTAGGCACCATTTCATTTGACTCCATCCATCCATGACCTTCCTTATTTGGCTTTCACCTTTGACTTGCCTTCTTGACTTCTTGATACTGAGGACTTCCCCATTTCTACCTTTGTGTTGGATCGCATCCATGTTTGTTTTGTGTCTCGGCTCTGAGTTGGTGACAGAACTTGCCTTTGGTAAGTTGGACTGTATGCCTAAATCATTCTGGTTGGTTATCCTGATGTTTGGGACTGTGCAGAAGTCCCCCTAGTCACTTGAGATGTTGTTGGCTAAAATTGAAAGCTCATGTACTACTTATATTGGAATTGTATTATGAAAGCTCGTGAACTTAAAATTCTAGAATGTGTTTCTTAACACACTTGAATAAAGGCTATAGCGATGAACTGCTAAAATACCCCTCGAAGGGTATAGAAAAGGTCCAAAAAGAAAATGTTACTCAAAAGTTATATCTATTATTGCTGACCTTGTATATGTGAATATGCCCCGGTTGCAAGCTGCGATTAGTTGTGCTTCTTAGCACATGTGAAATCCTAGAGGGGTCATATAGGCCAAAAAGGACATGGAAATGAAATGAATGATCCTAATGAACCTGGATCAGCTTGATGTAGACATTATGCCTAAGTTGAATAAGCACTCTCTAAACAACTTATCCATTTGTGAGGCACAACCCTTCCCTTTGTTATTTTGTCCAGCACAGAGTGTAACTCCCCCTTTCCCCATCCAAAGTGTCATCTAGTTGAGTTTGGTCAAGTCATCCCCTTTTTCCCTAGCCTTGTCCTTAGCCTTCATCCTTAGCTAGCAGTTAGGCCATGTCCAATGGGTGAGTCTGTCATTAAAACTTTTGTGCAAGTAAAATATAAATAACATTTAAATATATATATGTATTAATTGCAACATAATGATGTTTATACTTTAAGTTAAGCTGTGAGTATGATCTAAAGGAACATGTCTTAGTCTTTGTCATAATTTTGTCCTTGGTTATATTTTGGCCTAGTCAAACATAGTTTGACCATGGTCATTCTTGGGTTCCATGATGATGTGGACCATGTATGCTTATGGATGATGATTGATGGTCCCACATACACCTATTGATGATTCCATATGTTGGACATATGCTTCAGATGATGGTTGATGTAGTTACTCAGTTTTATTATTATTTCCAGATCATCATATTTTACATTGTTCGGGTATGGTGGGCCTTACAGTTGACCCCACAAGTCAACCCATGGTGTATGAGCACACATTTCTAGTAGATTTGGGTCTTTTGGATCCATTGAGACATTTGTCCTTCAATTCCGGGCACTTCTGACAGTGATAGATGCAGTTTTCCACTTGTTGACCAGTTTTGGGCATGCTGACCCAACCTATCCAACAAAGGCTTGGAGGCCAGTCATTGCCTAGGGCGCTGTGTCTAAAGGGGGTGGTCCAACCACTTGATTTTACCATTATACCTCCTTCTAGACACCCTGGTGCCCTCAGTTTGATAACGCAGGCACCCTGGGTGGCAGTTTGAGCAGTTTCAGGAGGATTAAAAATGGAATAAAAGGGTCACTGAGGAATTCGATTTGGGCAATTGAGGCAAGGTTTTGGCACTTGGTCTTCATAGAGGTCTTCTAGGGTGAACCCCCCATCTTCTAATCCATTGGCATCAGTCAGTGGGGTCCACAGTGGCCACATGAGGCCTTTTACTGCATGTCTCTCACAGATTTTGAGGACAATATTTGATCATTTGTGTTATTTGGACATGTCATGGTCTTATTATTTTATATTATTGTGCCATGGGGATGAGCTAGTAAGGATTGATGCCTCATGAGCTTCTTGAGTCATGTCCATGTCATATTAGGTGGGCCCATGTATATTTAGCCCCCTTTGAGGGATGACGTCACCCTCCTTAGTCTTTTTGAGGGATGACGTCATCCTACTTTTGAGTGATCCATGTGATATTATGTTAGGCTCATCTTAGCCATTGATTATTATGTGAGATCTTTTAATCTCAACTACTCATTTCAAAAAGTGGTTTTGAGGTCTAGGGTTTTGGTCTTTATTATCCTATATAAGGAGGAGACCCCCCTCATTGTAAAGCACCTTTGGAACTCTTGAAGATTGGAATATAATACTTCTTTGTGGATCTACTTCTCTTGTCTTGATGGATTCTTTTGCACTTTGAATATACAGTATCTCTTCTATGTATCATTGCGGATCTTGGGCTACACGTTTTTCTGCAGGGAGTCCGAATTGGTGGAGAGGACGATTTGAAGGAGGCTATTGTTGAGGGGACTCACATATCTTCTCCTGGGTTGATCTTTGTGACAGGGAGTATCATTATTGTATCTTTGTGACATAGTTGATGCTTTCTATTACATCTCTTCATCATTTTCATAATTTGCTTACTTGGCTTGTTTCACTTGATCTTGTCTTGTAGGAGGAGGACGATTTGGCCATCTTTGGAGGAGGACGTTTTGGCTTGGAGCACTAGATCTCACTCTTGAATATACAGATAGGGGAATGCTATCAATTTGCAAAGTGGCCACAAGCATTTGAGGTATGTTTCACAAGGTATGTACCTAGATCTACTCTTCTTCTTCATTGGTCATCAAACCCTTAAAATCAAAACCCTTGTTTTTCATATTTTTCTAGATCTACTTGGATCTAGCTTGGCTTTGGGGATAATAAAAAGAACCCACCTCTATAGCATCCACGACAATTTGGATCTATAGTTTGGTGGCAATTGGCTTTCATTTGACACACTTTCCAAGGCACCTAGCCCTCCTTGAGGCAATTCACACTCCTTGGGGAAGGCTAGTTGGGCTAGATCCTTGACATGGGTAGGTGAGATCCCACTTGATTTGCATTGGTCTACCTTGATAACCTACCCCTAGTGCTTCACCTTGTTGATTTTCACCTTGTGGTCCCCATTCCTCAATTTGAGGGATTGAGCCCCACGTGGGTCACTTGGTGATGCATTTTGCATCTTAGATCTATGGAGATCTAGCTCATATTGGGGCATTCCATCCTAAACCCACCTTGATAATTGCCTAAACTACCCCGATCTACATTTTGGCATATTTTGGACTCCATTTGCCCCCTCATCTCAAGGCACTAGTCTCCTTTGGGCAATGCGCACTCCTTGTGTTAGTGGCCTTTTCCTAGATCCCATATGTGGGTGTTTTCTATCTCATCTTAGATCCATAGATCTACCTCATCTCACCCACTTAGTGCCATCTCACCCCTAATCCAACCAAGTGGGCCCTATTTGGACCATTTTCCACTTTTTAAGGAGTAGGCCTCACTTGTGTATTTTCATGGTGCTAGATCTATCCATTTGGTCTTCATAAGTGGCCTTAGTTATTCATTGGTTGAAACACTTGTCACTTCTTAAGCCTCTTCAACCACATCTTAAACTCTTTGGTCCACTTAATCCTCACGCATTGGTTTCCGTAACCTACTTACACATTTCCCTAGGAACCTTTGTGTTAGCTAATCTTCATTGATTGGTTAGGGTCTCCCCCTTGGTCTTGATTCTTCTTGATCTAAAGTGAAGAGTGTCTCGGTTATCGTGACACCCAGCTTGCATTGGGAACCATTGCACTTCTTGGGTCACCTCTTTAGTTGTCCATCTCCTCTACCATCTCAGATGGGATATCTTTAGGGACAACTACAAGTTGTGTGATAACACTTCCTTAACCAATGCTGAAAATGGATGAGAGATTCTTCCATAGATTATTGATCTTTATTTGTTTTTCGGAGTCCAACTCTGCAGTAGCTTCTTCTACTCCTTTCATGTAATACTGAAAGTCATCACTAGTTTCACCTTATGAGGTGAAACCTTCTGAACGAACCCATGTAACTGGTTACCTTCATTACAATACATATTCTTCATCACTTGAATATTCTTCACTTTCTTCTCTGGTTCTGTTTCTTGCAGGTTCATCATCTTCCGCGGTGTGAGCATGGTGTCTTTTCTTGTTGGAGCCACTTCTATTTCTGGGACAATCTCTAGAGTAGTGTCCCTTCTCATCACATGTATAGCATCTAATGTTAGATCTTTTCTGGATCTTCTAAAGTTCTCCCTTTGACTGTGGTGGTGATGCTTCTCCTTCTTACTGTGGTGAGGATGCTCCCTCTTGGTGTTATTTTTTTTGGTGTGTGCTGCGAGAGCGTGGTCTTCATTAACCATCTTCTCTTCTCGAGCTATAAGTCGAGCTTCTTCTTGTGAGCATTCCTCCCACAGCCTACTGAATGTGATCAATTTCTTTCTAGCACAAATTCCTTGAATGAAAGAATCCCATGACCTAGGGAGACCATTCAAGGTGGTCATCACAATTTCTCCGTTTTCCACATATTCTCCCACAGCTTCAAGTTGCTCCTTGATTTGAGACACTCTTGTAAAGTATGACTGCATGGTCTCTGCATTTTGTATCTTCACATTCTTCAATTGGTTTCGCAAGGTCATATTCCGATTTATATTCTTTCCTTCAAATAACTTGGTCAAGGAATCAAACATCTCTTAGGTGTCTTCAATGATGACACATTGTGGGATGAGATGATCCTTAATAGAATCTACAATGATTCTCTTAGCGTTAACCAGGTTCTTCTTGTGTAATGATTTAGCCTCATCTCCCTTTGGAACTGGGAACCTCTTCATTCACATAGGTGTCCAATTCATTCTCTTCTAGGACAAGCCCAATCTTATACTTCCATGCTCGAAAGTTATCAACCCCTTCAAGCTTATCCTCAAGCTTGGTTTGGTGAGACATCTTTAATGATAAACTCAAATGGAAATAGAAAATATTTAGGTCTTACCACTTGAATTGCTAAAGCTGGATTTGGAGTGCGCTAGGGTTTGATAGAGAAACCCTAAAAATTCAAACTTGGAATTTGAAACTTGTCTGGATGGAAAGATGCGCTTGACTGAGGCGAGCAGTTTGGTACCCTTAGTTTCTGAAGATTCCAAAAATTCACCCCTGAAAATTGACTTGCGAATTTCGGATCTGCAGTTTCTGGTCCATTCTGGTTTTTTGGTCCAGAGTCAAACTAGGGTTTGACTTTTCTCGGTGTTCCACCCACTCAAAAAATTCGATCTTGGTTTCGATTTTGATGAGGAGCATCTCCCTATGTTGAAAGCACTCCAAAATTCCACTTCTGTGAAAAGCCCTAATTTCCTGCAGTAGTGATAGGCCAAAAATTGAAAATGCTTAGAATCAGTTTCTGTTTCGACAGAAAGATGTGCCTTCTTTAGGTGAGTTAGCCTAACCTCCTTTTGCTGATGATCTGTGGAGAGAAACCCAAAAATTAAGAAGCCCTAGCTTCTGCAGCTGCACAGTGTCTTCTTCTCATGTTAGATTTGAACCCATGTTAGTTTTTCACAATTTAATCAATATTAATATAGGATCTTACCGAGAGAATAACAAGCACAACATAAACACAAGAGACACAAAGATTTTCCTCGGGAAACCATAAAGGAGAAAACCCTGCAACTTCCTTAGAGATAGAATGAGCAACAATACAATAGCAGAAAAGTAAAACCCAAAATAGAGATGGTCTTTAGCAGCTTCTCCCTTCTCCACTTGTGCGAACTCCTCCTCTCTCTCACTAATGCGAATTGAGTGAGTGAGTGAATGAGCAAAGAGAGAGGAGTACCCTCTCTATTTATACTTTAACTTTCACTTGACCTTTTACCTAACTAGGTCGACCCCTAGTTGTACTTGACTGGGATGACTTCTCTAGGAGATCCTAATAACCCATTAATGACTCAACTTTGGGGTCTAATGCCCCGACATACAATGGAGGGTTAACCTTAATGACTTTACATGACTCAAGTACAATAATGACTCTCCCAATCAGAGGAATAAACATCTCCGTCGGAGGTACAGTAATAAAATACAAGTGCAACATAAAATATGCAAGTGAATATCTTTCGAAGCTACAATTACATTAACAACAATGACATACATGGTGTGCCCTTAATCAGGCCCAAAAGTTCATTGGTTCTGATAAATTTGTTTTAGAGGGCCTCTAGTGCATGATGCGGTAGGGTCATCTTTTTAAAATACAATTACATGGGCCTAGGGTGTTCTGGAGGCATTGTGAATGAAGTAAAAGGATGCCCTTTTACATTTATAAGACTAAGGACCAACTTGCTATGGTAATGCCTACATTTGACATTGTTCCCAACTTGAACAAAAGGCGGGGAATGAAGGATCTTGTGGCACATTGGTTGAGGTCAAGAAATCTCATTCTTTTAAGTAAAAAGTGTGTGGTGACTTTTGCTCCATCAAGGGTTGGGCGACAAAGATAGGCTTCATAAATTAGGTGTGATTGATGTTGCTTGTGTTTTTTGTGGTAAGGATGAAACAATTTAGATTGTTTTTAGGAGATGCCGGGTTGCCAAAGTATTTTGGACATGGTTTCAAGTTGAATTTCACTTCATCTTCACTTACTCACTTTCATGGAAAGGTCTTCTACTAGGTGACACATAGATTATTAGGGACCACAAATCCTTGTGGCATCCAATATGATTGATTACTATTGTTTTTTGTGGAAGCATTGATATAAAGTTCCTTTCGGGAGGATCCCCTACCTTTTAGTTGAGTGGAATTGAGGAGCTTTAAGCATGAGTTGGATTTACTTGTGAGAGTTAAATTTAGTGTTTTTTGTTGTGACGTTGAGTCCCTTGCTCTTGGTGCACATGTTCATATGTTGAGTCCCTCACTCTTGGGGCCAAAAGAACTTAGCATAGGCGGGTTGGTATACATCATTTAATACATTTAGTGGTTTTCACCAAATCTTGGTTCAACTTGGCAGGTTGCAACCATGTTCTCTACCATTGGATAATGCTCTGTATCCATTATTGGTTTTGCTCAAAGTTATTAGAATTGGAACTAGGACCATAATTGGTGGAGGTCCAATCGATACAAAACCAGAACTGGACTGGAATTGACATGAGTCGATCTATTAAAAAATACATAAAATATGCAATATATATATATATATATATATATATTCATTCATGTACATCAATGTAAATCCAAACCATTGGACACAAATATGCAAAGTTTGCTTATTTATATACCATGTGAGTACTAAGGGTGAGTATAGAAAAATGTCATCAAGTGTGAGTTGTGATACATATCTGAAATAAAATATAGACATCGAGGCCCTAGATGGCCTATAGAGTCCAAAAAACATCATGCTACAACCAATAGTTACATATATTCAAAATCATCACCTATGTTAGGATCCACATCATTAGTAGCACCCTTTGCCTCCTCCTCTAGCCTTTTCCTCTATCTCAATCATCTAGGGACATCAAATAACACCCTCAATTTTCAAGAAATTATCTAATCCAAGCATTAAAATAAGGTAGAAAAAGCTTAACTTGCCTAAGTAGTGATTATGGCTTGAGTGAAGCATACGTTTTTTACCACCAACATTTGGGTACATAGAGGGCTAGTTGGCAAGTTGTGTTTGGATTTTTGGCATACCAGTTAAGAGGGACCTTAAGAGGTTGGGGACTTGGCGTCATGTTTGATCTGGACATTGTGTTCCTTAGTGGTGATGTTGGCCTATTACCTAGGTTTTTTGGTAAAAGGTTTGCAAGGAAAGGTCTTAATTTGAAGGATTTTTGGAATCATGAGCATCAACAATGGCATACATGGCTTGCCCTTTACTGGGTCCAAAATCTTATCAATTCAAATAGGTATGATTTAGAGGGCCACCAACACATGATCCACAAGGGTTGTCTTTTTTTAAAATACAATTACATGGGCCTGGGTTGTTCTAAAGGGATTGAAAATGGACTAGTAGGAAGCCCTTTTACATCTATAAGATTAAGGATCAATATGCTATGGTAATGCACACTTTCGATATTGCCCCTCGCTTGAGCAAAAGGTGGGGGATGAAGGATCTTGTGGTGCATTGCTTGAGGTGGTGTTAGTGTGTTTGGAAATCTCACTTTTCCTTTAAGCACAAGATGTGGGGGTGGATTTTTCCTCCATCAAGAGTTGATTGACAAAGATGGGCTTCATAAATTAGGTGTGATAGGCGTTGCTTGTGTTTTGTGTGGTAAGGATGAAAGAATTGAGCATGCTTTTTAGAGATGTCAAGTTGTTGAAGTATTTTGGACATGGTTTCATGTTGAATTTTACTTCCTCTTGACTTACTTGCTTTCATGTAAAGGTCCTCTACTAGGTGACTCTTAGATGATTAGGGACCCACAACATTCAATACAATTGATTGCTATTTGTGTCTTGTGGAAGCATCGATGTAAAGTTTCTTTTCAAGAGGATCTTCTCCCTTTTAGTTGAGTAGAATTGAGGAGCTGTAGTAAGAGTTGGCTTTGCTTGTGAGGATTAAAAATTTAGTGTATTTTGTTGTGATGTTGTGGTCCTCACTACTCAATCTTCGTGCGCAAGTTCATATGCTGAGTCCCTTACTGTTGGTGTGCAAGCTCATATGTTCAGTCCCTTACTGTTGCTGTGCAAGCTCATATGTTGAGTCCCTCGCTCTTGGGGCCATAAGAACTTAGCATAAGCCAGTTGGTATACACGGTCTAATAAACTCGAAGGTTTTCACCAAATATTGGCTTGACTTGACAAGTTCTATGCTAACTCTCATGCAACCATGTTGTCCTCTATTGGGAAGTTCTCTGTATCCATTATCAGTTTTGATCAAAGTTATCAAAATCGTAATTGGGACCATAATTGGTTAAGGTTGGACTGGTACAAAACCAGGGATTGGAACCAGTTTGTGAATTGGTCTACAAAAAATATATAAAATATTCAAATACCAAGGGTGAATATAACAAAATGGCATCGAGTGTGAATTGTGATACATATTTGAAACAAAATATAGACATCGGGGTTCAAAATGGCCTCTAGAGTCCAAAAAATATCATGCTACAACAAATAACTACATATCATCAAAATCATCATCTATATTGGTATCCACATCATCAATAGTACCCTCTGCCTCCTTTATCCCTTGCCTCTACCTTGATCCTTTAGGGACATTAGTCAACACCCTCCATTTGCGATGGAACTTCCTAATCCAGTCGTTAAAATAAATTAGAAAAAGATTAACATTCCTAGTTGTGATTTTGGCTTGAAAGGGTAGATTTTTACTAAGGTCATGACATAGGAGTTCAACAATCAACACCACCAACATTGGGGTACATTTTTACTAAGGTCATGATAGAGGAGTTCGACAGTCAACACCACCAACATTGGGGTACATGGAAGGTTTGGTGATTTTGATTAAATGCCATTCCCATACCCTCATATGTGCTAAAATCCTGTGGAAACATTGCAATTTGGAAAATCTTGAAATCCTAAAACCTGTTCAGTCTATTGAATTCTAAATGGGATATGAAATTCTACTTTCTCCATATGAAGTCTGATGAGGCCAACTCTTAAACATCTTGGAACAATTAATGGTGATGATAAAAATTGAAGTAAAAGTTAACATTCTCCTTTATATTTCCTTTTCTATCCTTTTACTATTAAAATTTAATATTACTAGCAATTACAGGGGAGTTCTTTTTTCTTTATTTTTACTTTGGAACTATCGTTGGTCCCATAGATCTGGTCACATTGGTAATTGTTTTGAACTGGTGCAATTCAGTTCAGAGACTGGTTCGAGGGCTTAGGGGTGTGGACTAGTCCTAATAACTATGGTTTCAATTAGTTTACTATTTCTAGTTGTATGCTTATTGATGTTGGTTACCAGAGAGGCACATTCTTCATTCAAGTTGAATATTTCACTTCTTGTGTATGTCAAGTTTCAGAGTGTTATTGCATAGGTATGGAACTAGGGGCACCAAGCGGTAGACATATAGCAATCTTGTTTCCAAGCCAAGATCAATGTGGACCTGGAGGAGCATGTCCACTTCCATGAGACCCCAGTGGCATTTCCATCCCTGGGCCCATACCAGTGGTCAGCTGATATCATCTAGATCACAATGACGGTCCCCTCCTCTAGGCAACAACACATTACATGGTCCAACTCCTTTTCTAGTTCTTTCTCAGGACAAACTTGTATGTTGAAATTCCTCCATTCATCCTTGGATGCTAGGAGAGATGGTTCTAGTGAACCAAGACATGCTTATACCATTTGTATCACATATTCTAGATCATTCTCTTGGCACAACCCTCTCTTGGATCGACTCTCCATTCTCCGAGGATATAGATTAGGTTCATACCTTACTTTCTATATCTTGCTTTTCATACGAGTTGTTTTAGTGCTTCCACTTTGTGTTGACATCATTCTCTACCCAACAGTCCCTTTGACCTACTTTGGTGGTCATTAACTGGACATTAATAAAATTATCTTATCTTATCTACAATTTCTTTTCGTTCTTAGGAGACATCAACCTAAATAGATGTTCTCCTATTAGACCTGGGTTGAAGGTGTAGTGTGGCTAATGGCAGACAGACTTGCCAATTGGCAAGTGGTTCATGAAAAGGCCAGAATTGTGATGGGAGTCCTAGGAACTCTACCCTCATAGAACAATATATCTCTGTTGCTTTACTGGGTTAAAAATCTTCAGCCCACAGGGAGAAAATTACAAGGGCGTTGCAATAAACCCATGGTTCATTACTCACAACTTGATTTCATTGAGCTTTTCTTGGAATTGGAAAATGAAAAAGCCTTTGTTCAATTTTTTGATGGAACAACATGCTATCGGCGAGGTTTCCAATTGTTCTGCACATAGGCTTGAATCATATTCTCTGAGGGGAACCGTCCCACAAAATACCCAAGCAAGGCATACCAGTGTAGTCTCTTACAAGCATAATTGTGGCTTCCAATTTGATAAAAGCTGAGTGGGTATAGACTCGTGTTGTCATAGACTTTTGGGACAAACTTTCGCTCTCTCTTTGACACCATTGTTGTCTCCATATGCAGCAAAAATGCTAAATGGATGTTGAGTATGGGTTGTTTAAGCTTACTACCCAAAGGGTGGGAAAATTGCAGCCTAGTTTAATCGAAAGGATGCTATTAGTCAATTCCAGGATATATGAAATTGGAATTTAATACCAAAGAATGCACAGACCCAAATCCTTTTCCTTTTCCCCCAACTTTCCCAGACCACCTTTGTCTTTCGAAAATGCAACAAGTATCCCAACAAACTTTGTGGTATCTGATATTCTCTCTCTCACCTAGGATCACCTATCAAATCAAAATGTATAAATGATGTTTCTTCATCTTGTGTAGACTAGGTTAGATCTATTGGCAGGTTTTAGTAGTTCTTATTCTCCAATACTGCTTAAATACCTTTTTGTAATTATTTACTGAGGTTCTTCTCTAATATTATGTGGTATAACTCTTGTTTCATATTTGTTGCATAACTCTTGTTTCATATTTGTTGCTTTGTTTTATTTTGTAGGCTGGCCTAGAGGACGATATCCAAAGATTCAAGGAAGAAAAGATTTCTTGGCTCCAAAAAGAGGTGGAATTCATGTGTAATAAGCTATTTTAAGTTAGATAGGCATGCTTTATTTAAGGCCATAATTTCTTCTAGCTTGCAGCATGAATGGAATTAAAAATGTAAAGTGGATGGAGTATTCCATATGACTGTTACTGGCAGTCATATAGAAGTTTGATTGACTTTGATGCTTCTTATTTTTTACAAGTATAAGTTTGTCTTATTCCTACATTAATGATAGATCTACTAATTACCTATTATTTCTTATACAACATTTTATATTGCAAGAAACTGTTTCTTAACTAGGTTTTGTCTCTCAGGGTACAATAGAAAAAGAAATTAAAAGACTGAAAGATGAAAACTCTTCTTGGCTTCAGAGAGAGGTAGTCAGTTAAACTTTAATATTTGTAATTTTCTTTGAAGTTTGTGTAGCATCTCATGTAATTTATACCCAAACTTTCTTCTTGCTTGCAAAATAAATGAAATTAAGATTTATCACTGAGTGAAGTATTCAGTATGATTGGTGTTGATGTTCATAATAGTCTTGAAAGTTAGTATTCATAATATTATGTGGTATAACTCTTGTTTCATATTTGTTGCTTTGTTTTATTTTGTAGGTTAGCCTAGAGGACGATATCCAAAGATTCAAGGAAGAAAAGATTTCTTGGCTCCAAAAAGAGGTGGACTTCATGTGTAATAAGCTATTTTAAGTTAGATAGGCATGCTTTATTTAAGGCCATAATTTCTTCTAGCTTGCAGCATGAATGGAATTAAAAATGTAAAGTGGATGGAGTATTCCATACGACTGTTACTGGCAGTCATATAGAAGTTGGATTGACTTTGATGCTTCTTATGTTTTACAAGTATAAGTTTGTCTTATTCCTACATTAATGATGGATGTACTAATTACCTATTATTTCTTATACAACATTTTATATTGCAAGAAACTGTTTCTTAACTAGGTTTTGTCTCTCAGGGTACAATAGAAAAAGAAATTAAAAGACTGAAAGATGAAAGCTCTTCTTGGCTTCAGAGAGAGGTAGTCAGTTAAACTTTAATATTTGTAATTTTCTTTGAAGTTTGTGTAGCATCTCATGTAATTTATACCCAAACTTTCTTCTTGCTTGCAAAATAAATGAAATTAAGATTTATCACTGAGTGAAGTATTCAGTATGTTTGGTGTTGATGTTCATAATAGTCTTGAAAGTTAGTTTTAATAATGCTTATAGACTCTGGCATTTCCATCTTATGCGGCATCTCCTCTTTAGATTAATTGCTTTTCTAAAGTAATCTCTGCCATTATATTATTACTAAATATGCATGTTGTTTTCTCATACTCTGCACATTTACTCTGACTCGGTTTTATAGTGCAGGCTAACACACAGGAAGAAATCAAAAGTTTGAATGATGAAAAACAACTATTGCTCCAGAAAGAGGTACACTCTTGACTTTTAACAGTACACATTCTTAATTTCTTCTGAAGCTTGAGTCTTTCATGTTACTTAAAACTAAATTTTCTAACTGGTGGCTGCACAACCTTGGTCTCTGTACTTGTGAATATGTGCCCATACCAAAGCCCAAACCGGGTTCTTCTGTGAGGCAAGTAAAATTGAAATATCTATATACAACTTGAATATGATCAATGGTCACTGCCATTTAGAAGCTTGGTTTCAGAATCTGCATTCATTGTGATATTGCAGCTATGCTAAAATATTCAAGGCATATTGTTCCTCAGCTGTTTCAGGAACATACTCTGTTAAAAAATAATGCCAAGATACTGTTCTTCTGTTTGTTCTCATTATTGAGAATGATGTTGAGTCGGGTTTTGTCTTACAGGTTTTCAGAGAGAAAGAAATTGAAAGGCTAAAGGTTGAAAACAATTCTCTACTAAACAAAGAGGTAGAAAGTATTGTGGCAGTATGTGTTAATTCTTTTGAAGCTTATTTGTCACATGTCATTTGTTAGTTTTACTCGACCCCAGATCCGATTTACAGTCACTAATAATTTACTGCAATTATTAACTAAAAATACACTGAGATCCCAACTAATTACGTAGCGGAAAAACACAGGAAATCACACACATTTGACACTTAGTTTTTCTTTTACCTTCGAAAATCACAATTGGGGAAAAACCTGCAACAGATGATTTTTATTTTTTATTGACTATAAAAACTTTGGGCTCCTGTCCTGGGATAATGGCTTACTGAGGAATAATACAATGACAAAATGCTAGCCTTCACACCTCAAGATCAGTCCTTCGATCTTGCTGGTTGCTAACCCTTATCTGTCCCTTGCTCCTTTCCTTTGGCCCTATCCCTGCACCTGCACACTTGGCTAAAAGTCCGTCTCCAACCAATCAATGAGATCTCACTAACTTTGCGTGATTGTTGTGTGTCTCCTCCTCTTACCTTGGCTTCCTTTTATAACATTACAATATGCAAATACCATGGGCCCTCTTAAATCACTTTACATAAAGTAATTACAAAAGTACATTCACTTTAATAGTTCACTTTAGTAAAGTGAATCTCCGAAGTTTGAGAGTCAATAATGATGCCTTCCACTTGTTAGACACTGTCTACGTGGAAGCTAAGTCACTTGGTTCGAGTTCGTGTTCGAATTCGGAGACCTTAAAATTCGACAAAAAATCGGCAATAAAAAATTTAGTGATAAAATTCGACAAAAAAATCAACATTAACTTTGAGTGAATATAGGTTTTGGAAATTAAAAATATTTCATTATATATGTATAAATTTTAAATATAATAATAATTTATTGAAAAATATCTGATATATAATATATTGAAAAAAATATATGATATATGATATATTAAAAAAATGTATGATATATAATATATTGGAAAAATATAAAATATATTAATTTTATTCTTAATAAATTAAAAAATATATGATAATTTTTAATAAAAATTCTCAATTTTGTAGGCTATCCACCATTCCACCCTTCGATTGACCGAGAGGAAGTCTGCTCAGTGCCACCCCTAGAAAATAAAAAAGGACCGCCGTCACCAAGGATATTGCTGTAGAATAAAAAGGAGGAAGAATAAGAGCCGTCACTGGGGAAGGGACAAGAGAGAGCCGTTGGTAAAGAAGAGAAAGCCACTGGGAAGTATTAATTATTAAATAAGCAGGGATGGAATAATAGATGGGGGTAGGGACAAAGATAGGGATATCCACGACTTGCCGGCTGCCAAGAGCCGACCAGTAACCCGACTCATGAAACTTCAAAGATCCACGACCTGTCGGCTGCCAGGAATATCGACTAGAAAACCGATTTACGAAACTTCCACGACCTGCCGGCTTCCAAGAATTGACCAGAAACTTGACTCATTAAACTTAAGAGATCCACGACCTGTCGGCTGCCATGAACCTACCAGAAAACCAACTAATTGAAATGATTCACGAAGTGACAGCCGACGAAATTTAGGGTAGGGTTTATCCGCATGAAATTTGGCGAATTTTTTCAAACAAATTCATGTTGTTGCAAAAATCGGCAAATTTCGATTTTGAAGGCAAAAAATCGCCGAATTCGGTGACTTAGCGTGGAAGTACCTGTCCGATGCTACAAAAATCAACACTCCTTCTTAGCGAGGAAGGTATTTCTCTAAGAGCCACCTGTAAGTGGTTCTCCCTCTGACCTTGGCACACTGTGTGATCTTGGTGAGATAAGAAGCTACAGTATTAGTCTTGGACCTCTTGGTGCTTTTGAGCTCATCCTTCAACACCATCTTCCTGTTTTGATTATTACTCTGATATAAACCTATTAGAGCATACCACATCTCCTTGGCTGACTTCTTCTCAGCTATGTGCGGGATCAAATGATCCTTCATCGCGTCCAAGATAATCCTCCTGGCCTTCACATCTTTCAGGTTGTGATCTACCAGGTCCTTAGGATCTGTTGGCGCGATAACTACTGTGCTTGAGAACTCCCTTATTGTTAAGATTTAATATGCTAAGACAGAAAATAGCAGCATTACATTCCATTTCACAATAATAGCATATATAGGATCACTGAAGAAACAACAAGCATAGCATAAACACAAGAGACAGATTTATCCTGGGAAACCCTCATGGGGTAGAAAACCCAGTAAAGCTTCCTCAATATAGATGACCAGCAATATACAAAGATGCAAACCCTGAGCATAAGCTCCTTCTTCTCCATAGCAGACCTCTCCTCCACAAGTGCGCCATTCTCAAGTGAGTGAGTGTGTGTATCAAATGAGGAATACACCTCCTCTATTTATACACTACTCTGACTTTTCTTTTACGCAAAACATGTAGGCTCGTATTTAACCAATGGGTTAAATACCCCACTACAACTGACTGGGCCGACCCCTCTAGGGTGGTCTAATAACCCTTTGACCCACATAGCACATACAGGGCCGACCCCCACTAGGGAAGTCTAATAACCCAAGTTACCACATTCCAACGAAGGAATAAACATCTCCGGATATACAATAGGATCTTCACGGAGGAATGAATCATCTCCGGAATAATAAAGTACAAATATAATATTCTTTGAAGTTACAACATCTCAACACTCCCCCTTAACGAGAAGGATATTATAACAACATCTGCACGAGCAAGGAGTCATCAACATCATACATGATACATCTATAAATCATTGGAAGCTTTCTCAACATCATCAATAACTCAAGCAGTTACTGGAATATCTTCAATACTGGAACATCAACATCTTCAGTACTGAGTCTTTATCTTTTGCAGCACTCGAACAACTACAACACCATCAACATCTGGATCCTCACGATCATCAACATCGTCATCATACGATTATCAGCATCGGAATCATCTCGATCTACAGCATCTGGATCATCTCGATGTACAGTATCTGGATCATCTCGATCTACAACATCTGGATCATCACGATCTACAGCATCTGGATCGTCTCGATCTACAGCATCTGGATCGTCTCGATCTACAGCATCTGGATCATCTCGATCTACAACATCTGGATCGTCTCGATTTACAGCATCAGGATCATCACGATCTACAGTATCTAGATCATCTCGATCTGCAGCATCCAGGTCATCACGATCTACAACATCTGGATCATCTCGATCTACAGCATCTGGATCATCTGTATTAGTATCCACACCAATACATCTATCATCAAAACATGTATTCTTACTAATACATATATCATCAAAAACATGTATTCTCACTAATACATCTATCATCAAAAGCATGTATTCTTACTAATACATCTATCATCAAAAGCATGTATTCTCACTAATACATCTATCATCAATAGCATGTATTCTCACTAATACATCCATCATCAAAAGCATGTATTCTCACTAATACATCCATCATCAAAAGCATGTATTCTCACTAATACATAGCAGCATATCCTGCAACACACACGATCATATTATAGGATGATCAATCCCGCTCTCTTTAGGACATAGGTCCATGGATGATACAATCCAGATCAAGTTCTAGGATGATCAATCCTTATCACTTTAAGACAAGTCTCATGTCTAGGGACGATGCAATCCCGATCCAGTTCCAGGATGATCAGTCCTTATCAATTTAAGACAAGTCTCATGTCTAGAGACGATGCAATCCCGTTCCAGTTCCAGGATGATCAGTCCTTATCAATTTAAGACAAGTCTCATGTCTAGGGATGATGCAATCCCGATCCAGTTCTAGGATGATCAGTCCTTATCAATTTAAGACAAGTCTCATGTCTAGGGACGATGCAATCCCGATCCAGTTCCAGGATGATCAGTCCTTATCAATTTAAGACAAGTCTCATGTCTAGGGACGATGCAATCCCGATCCAGTTCCAGGATGATCAGTCCTTATCAATTTAAGACAAGTCTCATGTCTAGGGACGATGCAATCCCGATCCAGTTCCAGGATGATAAGTCCTTATCAATTTAAGACAAGTCTCATGTCTAGGGACGATGCAATCCCGATCCAGTTCCAGGATGATCAGTCCTTATCAATTTAAGACAAATCTCATGTCTAGGGACGATGCAATCCCGATCCAGTTCCAGGATGATCAGTCCTTATCCATTTAAGACAAATCTCATGTCTAGGGACGATGCAATCCCGTCACGTACATTTTGAACCGAGGTCCAGGGACGATGCAGTCCTATCTTCAATTCTCGGAGACATCAGTCTACGGATCAATTCTGGGACCTAAGTCCGGGGAAGATACAATCCCCTACCTGTTCATTCAGGACTTCATTTTCGGAGACATCATGTCTACGGCTCTCTTGAGGATGATGCAATCCTATCATGTCCACCAAGGACTTCATTCTCGAAGACATACGTCTACGACTCTCTTGAGGATGATGCAATCCTATCATGTCCACCAAGGACTTCATTCTCGAAGACATACGTCTACGGCTCTCTTGAGGATGATGCAATCCTATCATGTCCACCAAGGACTTCATTCTCGAAGACATACGTCTACGACTCTCTTGAGGATGATGCAATCCTATCATGTCCACATGCGTTCAAGGATGATGCAATCCCTCTTCTTTCTCGAAGACACCTGTCTACGGCTTCTTTTAGAATATATGTTCAAGGATGATGCAATCCCCTTGTCACCTTAGACCCTGTCTAAGGACCATCCACCAACCTCTCTGTCGGCATCACCAATATAGGTATCCACATCATTGACCTCACTGTCGATGCGGGAAATCTCATCATAAGTGATCACATCACTCCCCCTTTCAAGGGGGTTCCTTCTTAACTATCTTAAGTTTGTCTTGGAAAACTTTACTTGAGGTAGAGGTTTGGTTAGTACATCGGATCGGTAGAGGTTTGGTTAGTGCAATAGTAACTTGTTACGAATTCGAACATTAACCATATCTTGTATATAGAAATGTCAGATCTCTATGTGCTTTGACTTATCATGGAACACTGGATTCTCTGCCATTTTGGTACAACTCTGTTTGTCACATAGGATCATAGTTGGGTCCATTCTAAAGCCATACCGCTTCACAACTAGCAGAGCAAGCAACCATATATTCCGCTTGTGCTGAGAGCCACACTAGACTGCTTCCAGCTAAACCACGAGATCATGGCTGATCCCAGACAATAACATCCTCTCGATGTGTTCTTCCTGTCTGATACACTTTCTGCCCAATCAACATCTGTGTAGCCATCTTGAAGTCATGATCTCCAAGATAGCATAGATCAAAGTCTATCGTATCCTTTAGATACCTCATCACATGCTTTGCAACTATCAGGTGAACACATCTAGTTTCCACTAGATACTGACTCAAGGTGTTCACAGCAAAGCATATATCTGACCTAGTATTTGTTAGATACATCAATGACCCAATAATTTGTCTGTACAGAGTTATATACACTAACTCTGATGAGTCATTCACTAACAGCTTCAAGTTGGAATCCATGCGAGTGGTCATTCCAACATATCAAGTCCTTTTAATATTTCTCGGCATACTTTCCCTGGTTGAGAAAGATTCCTTCTGAGTCTTTCCATACTTCCACACCTAGGAAGTAATGCATCAATCTGAGATCTTTCATTTTCATTGAATGATCTTCTGCATATCTATTTGTGCCATCTCTCGTTAGATGGGTCTACTGATATGAGCCTCAATATCATTCGAACTCTGTGGTGAGTTCCTTCTTGCATCCATGTCATCTGTGTATAGAAACAATATTCAACCTTGTAGCAAAGGTTGAGATCCTCATCACCCATGGTGATCATTAAGCTCATCAATTGATTATCGATCCTGGGAACCCATACAAAACCTGATTCACACTTCTTCTTTAATTACACCATTAAGAGAATGGTCTTATCTAGCCACTTGGAGCAAACATCTCATCATGATTCTCTTCCTCTTTCTAGGAGAATCTTCTAGCCTCAAGCCTTCTATAGTGTGTTTGATTTGTAAATCTTTTGTTGAACATCCATCGCTTGTTCAGTGTTCATCATTCATCATGATCTTTCCTACAATTCAAAATTAAGTACATGATTAGTAATACTTCATAATCATCAAATCATATTGACATGATAACCTATTATGCATACATATATCATTTACATAGTTATGCAACTATTTTGACCAATATTTTGGCACAACACTTTCCCATATCCTGTATGCATACAGTGGCTATCTAGATGCCTTCCATCTCTACCAGAACATACTATCGAGAGTGTGCACAGCTCTTAGCATGTCAGCAAAGAGGTTTCATTCTAGACAAGCAACAATGGAATGTTTGTCCAACTTACCAATCATATGCATATTAGTAGTATACTGTTCAATGCTCTATGAATGTTTACACTCAGCATCATATATTCTAGGAATACAAATATGCATACAACCTATTACAGGCAATATCATTTACTATCTTTTATGTTTGTGTGGTTGCCTCCCGCTTGATCTTCTGTATGATTTTGAACTTCTATTCATTCTGTACCACTGTGCATGCTCATCCTCATGATCTCATACACAAACATACATTCATTAGTATATTCTCAACATTATAGTTCTTGAAAATGTATAGTCATGATTATGGATAATATTCAAGGTTTCAGGGAGGTCTTCTTTTACTCGAGCATATTCTTGTTTGATCTAGTTAGTTAAATCATCAACCAAGATACGAGACATAATATGCATAAACCCTTGATTACTAACTTTATGAATAAGCATAACCAATCATACCAAGTATACTTATATAAGGGATCCTAACACAAGGTAAGATTCTAACATGACATAGGAAAACATACCTGGATTAGTATACCTGCTTAGTTATGTACAACATACCTAAACAATCTCTTCAATGATTTAGAGATCCTGAGCTAGAACCTGCATGTCTCATAGGTTAAGCATAATATAACAAAGTCATACATACCTCGTAAGTAGAACAAAGATTATGGATGAGTATTTGTCTTCATGATGTCATGGTCATGGAACTTGATTTGTCTTTTGTGATGTACCTGTATCTTGTTAGCAGACAACATCAACCTCACACAACACCATAATGCATTAGTACAATCAATGAATGTCTTCGATCATTCACATGCATTCATACTGTTACTAGGGTGATAAGACAATTCTAACATTAATCAAGATTGTACTAATAAATAATATGAAGACAAACACATTATGAACTTAATCAGATTTCAAAACATACCTGAACCTCCTTAAGTCATACCTGTCGAGACTTCTTGTAGTTTTCTTATGTAAGGCCATAGCCTCAGGTCCCCCTGAAACTTGATCTGGAGCTTGATTAGGGTTTGCTAGAGAAGCCCTAGAAATTCAATCTTTGACTTTCACACTTCTGAATGGATGGAAGGATGTGTCTTGCTGAGCTGATCAAACTAGCATACTTCAATTTTGAAATCTTCAAAATTTGACCCCTCAAAATTGCCTTCGAAACTTCTGGATCTTCTGGACAGGAACCCGAACTAGGGTTTGATGAAGCCCACCCTTCTACTCAATCAAAAGGTTTGATCCAAGGCTCTAAACTCTTATTTTTCTGAGGAGCTTCCAGCCGTGGTTACAGACTTCAAAAATTCCAACTTTTGCTGAAGCCCTAATTTTCCATCTTTCCGATCAAAATCCCGAACTAGGGTTTGATCAAGCCCGGTCTTCTACCCAACCAAAAAATTCGATCTTGGTCTCTAAATTTTGATTTTCCTGAGTAGCATTCAGCTGTGGATTCCGATTCCAAAAATTCTAACTTTCTCCAAAACCCTAAATTCCGGAAGCCATGAATAAAGGTGCTCCAAAAATAATTCTGTTTTGACAGAAATATGTACCTGATTGTTTCTGCTATAACTCCAAAATTTTCACTCCATAAGGTTTGAAAACTTTTTCTGCAGTAGCCTGACCTATCATCTTTCCATCCCAACAGGTCTGACCTCAATTGGATTCTCTGAGAGAGAGTTATGCCAAATGTCGTAGCGTGACCTGTTTTGGGATAATACAGGAGAGCGAACTTGTACGGAGTGCCATGTGTCACTGTTTGAACTTCGGCCTCTGAAAACTTTTCCTGAGATAGCTCGCCCTGTTATCTTTCCATCCTGACAGGTCTGACCTCAATTGGATTCTCAGAGAGAGAGTTATGCCAAGTGTCGCAACGTGACCTGTTTATGGGATAAAACAGGAGAGCGAACTTGTACGACGTGCCACGTGTCACTGGTCCACCTTCGGCCTCTGAAAAAGTTTCCTGAGATAGTACAGTTTGTGTACTACCTGTCACTTTTTACGAAATTTCATTTGGAGCTTCCTAGCCCAAGTTATGACCTTTTTGCGAAGATCACCTGATTTTGATTGAGATCTGGAAGAGGCAGAAACCCTAACTTGTACTGATCATATCTTACAAAGTACAACGAATCTGAGGGTGCCCTTTGGACACAGGATACCTGGAGATGTTATCTACGACCTGTAAAGGTTTCATATTCTGAACCTTCGCATAAATGGATTTATAGCGAAAGTTCCACGATGACTGGTTTTTGCTATATAAAACCCTAACCTTCAAATTGTCGCAAGAGAAGCAAGTGTCGTAAGTGCCATACCTTGCCTTCCTTCAGGTTAGCTTTGATACCATGTTAAGATTTAATATGCTAAGACAGAAAATAGCAACATTACATTCCATTTCACAACAATATCATATACAGGATCACTGAAGAAACAACAAGCACAGCATAAACACAAGAGACACAGATTTATCCTGGGAAACCCTCATGGGGTAGAAAACCCAGTAAAGCTCCCTCAATATAGATGACCAGCAATATACAAAGATGCAAACCCTGAGCATAAGCTCCTCCTTCTCCATAGCAGACCTCTCCTCCACAAGTGCGCCACTCTCAAGTGAGTGAGTGTGTGTATCAAATGAGGAATACACCTCCTCTATTTATACACTACTCCGACTTTTCTTTTACACAAAACATGTAGGCTCGTATTTAACCAATGGGTTAAATACCCCACTACAACTGACTGGGCCGACCCCTCTAGGGTGGTCTAATAACCCTTTGACCCACATAACACATACAGGGCCGACCCCCACTAGGGAAGTCTAATAACCCAAGTTACCACATTCCAACGGAGGAATAAACATCTCCGGATATACAATAGGATCTTCACGGAGGAATGAATCATCTCCTGAATAATAAAGTACAAATATAATATTCTTTGAAGTTACAATATCTCAACACTTATCCTGTTCTCCATGAGAACCAATGTCACCCTCGCCTTCCAAGGGCTGTAGTTGGAGGCTTCCTCCAACCCGTCTTCATATTGAATCCCTGCTACAGCCATCTTCACTGCTACTGTTGTTGCCTGGACTTGCTGCCTGTTTCCCAGATCTGTAGCTTAATGCTGCCCAAATTTGTTCTGTGCTACCTGAGCCTTACTGGGGGCTGTCTAGACCTGTTCTGTAGTTTTCTGGGCGCCCAAAATTTTTTGTAGTCTGTTCAATTGCTTTGTAGGCCTTCTTGGGTTTTTTTTTTTTTTTTACCTCCGGGGCTACCCTAAATTTTTGGTTTGGCTTGCAGCTTCCCTTATTTGCTCGAAGGCTGCCTGAAATTTCTTGCTTTGCCCTGGGATACCCGACCTTGTCCTGTTGCCTCGGTGGCCTATTGCTTACCTGGAGGCTATCTGTTGGATTGTTGATGCGGCCTTGTCAGCAACTTCTTTTACCCAACGGCCTGTTTTCGGTGGCTGGTGGCTATCCTACATGACGACACCCTCCTAGCGGCTATTTGCTGGCTGCTTTGTTCACCCGTAACTCTTCCGTTGTCACCTTTTGGCTTTTGCTCTGCAGTCGTTCCCTTCACCGACTTCTCCATTGAGCAGCTTAAACATGTCACCGACCCAACTCCCTGCTCCTGGTGGCTGCTGCCCATGACTGGCAGCCTAAAAATCCTCCTTGCGTGTTTCTCCACCTGTCGGCACATTTTTAGCTCGTACTAACTGCCCCATCCATCGACTCTTCCTCCTCCGTGGCTGATTCAGCTACTACAACCCACACATGAGTGCTTCTACCTCTATGTGCTTGTTGTTGGAGCTCCCCAGCTCGTCCGCCTCCCGTTCATAGCTCCTCTTCGTCGACACTTTGCTGCATGCCCAGCTCGGGTCCTGCGAAGTCTTCCTCCTGCGCCACGTGCTCAGTTCCTATGATTTGTTGTCCGTCCGCATTGCTGCAGCTCCGCCTCTGCGACACCTGCAGCTCCCACGACTTGTAGTGCATAGCTCTTGTGCGACCCGATCCTTTTATTGTCGGTAACATGTGCTCGATTTCGTCTGCAGCCGTCACAGCTCGACCTCTGCCTACTCCACATGGCTGTTACTTCAGCCTGTGCTTGCTATCGTCGTAACCTTTCATGTTGACCCCGATTTGCTGAGCTCTTGTTTGCAGCAGCAATCGCTTCCAACCTACCGACGTGACCATACGCCTGTATGGGGAATGCATGGTCCATACGGTCTTTTTTTATATTGTAAATTCCTTGTCAAACTAGATCTCCTGCTCAGAGTGAAAAATCGAGCTCTGATACCATGTTAGGTTTTACTCGATCCCATATCCGATTTACAATCATTGATAATTTGCTACAATTATTAATTGAAAATACATTGAGATCCTAATTGATTACGGAGTGGAAAAAAACAGGAAATCACGCTGAGTTGACACTTAGATTTACCTTGGAAAACCCGTACTAGGCAAAAACCAGTAACAAATGATATTTATTAACTATAAAAATCCTGGGCTCTCGTCTTGGGATAATGTCCCATTGAGGAATAATACAATGACAAATTGCTAGCCTTCACACCTCAAGATCAGTCCTTTGATCTTGTTGGTTGCTAATTCTCGATTGTCCCTTGCTTCTTTTCTTTGACTCTGGCCCTGCACCTTCACACTTTGATGAAAGTCTGTCTCCAACCAATCAATGACATCTCACTTACTCTGTGTGACTGTTGTGTGTCTCCTCCTCTCACCTAGGCTTCCTTTTATAACATTACAATATGCAAATACCTTGGGCTAATACCCTGGGCTACCAAAAACCATGGGCCCTCTAGATCACTTTACATAAAGTAATTACAAAAGTACATTCACTTTAATAGTTCACTTTATTAAAGTGAATCTCCTAAGTCTGAAAGTCAATAATGACGCCTTCCACCTGTTAGACACTGTTCAGGTGGAAGTATCTGTCTGATGCTACAAAAATCAACACCCTTCCCCTGCAGCATTAAATAAATCAATAATAAAGTGGATGGACTACTTAGTATATGCTCAATGCGGATATTTGTTAACTTAGATGCACTTTGAAGTTGGATGTGAATTGAGATGCCCACTTTAAATGAATCATTGTTTCATTTTACAAACATGAATTTCTGAAGTTAATAATGCAGTTAACATTTTTGTGTTCTTGTTTTCCTTGATTTATATCAGATGATATTGACTTTTAACTAGGGTATGGTTTGCAGGCTACCACAGAGGATGAAGTTAAAAGACTGAGATTTGAAAATTTCCATCTTCAGAAAGAGGTATTCAGTTAAAAAATGTTGTGTACTTTGTAATTTGGTTATAATCAATGATATATATTACTGCAGCAAGTACAACATTATAGTGTTTGGAGCACTAAGTGAGCTCTTTCCTCAATGCCAAATGTCATAGTAACCTAGTTGTTTGAAGAAATAAGATGAATTGAAATTGTATAAATGTTCCCTTGTAACCAAAAATAATGTTTAATGGGACTGAAAGAAAACTCATGCAAATTACCTCCAACCTCAAACAACTTTCAATCAAAACAGTTTGAAAAAGCTGGAGATTGAGGATATGACTTGGACTTGGGAAATATTTTGGAAAAACTCAGCATAAAACTCTGCAAATAAAAGACTTGAAAAGCACTTAAAATTTCACAAAAGAAATTCTCTTCATAGAAATTAAAAATCATAAAAGCATGTTAAATTAATTAGGCAAATGCGAAGTTTTACCTATACTTGAAATAGTTAACTCAATATTGTACAAAATTTTCATAATTTATATGTATATACTCCATAGTCTAGACTCCAAACACTAGAAATGATAGGGGATATCATGTATAATGAAACAAAGTAAATGTCGACACTTTAAACAAAAGAGCAAAACGGTAACCAGACTTGTATCTTGTGTAGCATTGACAGTGCAACTATGCTCATGAATGGAAGTAATAGCCCCTATCTATGCATCTCAATGTTGTACTGACCCAGTGTCTAGCCAATTAAGCACTTCCTCTCTGAATGCTGGCTCCTGTCTGAACAAATCAATTTGATGGTGGATGAACCTTATCTAGGTTGATTGCACCAACACTCCTGCTCCTAGATGATACTAAAGAACTTTTGAGTTTCTGTTTTGACTCTTTAGACAAAAAAGGAAAGTTGTGAATGATTAGAAAATGGGTTTCAGTTTTGACTCTTTAGACAAAAAATGAAAATTAAGATTGATTAGAAAGCAAGAAATATATTATAATTGAAAAGAATCTAACCTTCTAACTCTTTATTGTAGAGTCAAAGATTGTAGTGCAGAAATAGTAAATCATTCATCCATTGTTGTGCTTATCTGTTACACTTTTTGAGAGTGTGCTCAAACAAACTCCAATTCTGCTCACAATCAGAAGTTTGACTTAGCACTTGGATAGCTAGTCTTTGTAGCTTAGGAGTATGGCTACCGAATTTTTATTCAAGGGTTGATGAAGCTTATTCCTAAATGCAGCGATAGACTCCATAGGTGGTTAGAGGCCCATCAACTTGCTCATTATTGCTTACACAATCATGTCAAATTTCTTGGCATTGATGATTTATTCGGTTGCTAGGTATGTGGTGCGGCAAGAGCTTACCAGGTTTGTACAGGGGAGATTCATTCTTTATACAGTGGTGTTGGTTTGGAAGGTAATGGAGTGGGCCAGGAAGACAGGTCAACAATGCCTTATGTTGAAGATTGACTTCGACAAACCTTATGAGCGAGTGGATTGGTCTTTTATTTTTGAGATAATGACATGCTTGGTTTTGGTTTCTGGTGTGTGGGTATGGTGATTACTCTATTCTCCAATGACTTTGCCCTTGTTTCTGTCAACAAGGTCTTGTCCCCTCATATTGCTTTACATCTGTCCATTCGATAGGGTTGTTTGCTTGCGCCTTATTTATATGTTTTCACTGCTGATGCCTCAGGCTATTTGTTGGAGGCAACTTGCATTGCTGGATAGGTTAGGGATATTTTGCTTCTAGATGGATCAGAGATGGTCAATAATCATTTTGTGGATGACTCCCTTCTGTTAGTGAGAGCTGATCATAGTTCATTTGACGGGGCTTTACTTGCTTGGATACATTTTGTAGTGCTTCAGGTGCCATTGCTAGTCCTCAGTAAACTAACTTTTGACTGATTGGGTTGGATTTTCCTGGTCTCACATTCTTGCTGGGGTGATTGTCAGATATCTTGGTATTCCTTTCGAGACTGGTTTGTCATTAGTAGCTATGTGGGATTGGTGTCTTCAGAGCTTGCGAAGCAAGCTTCATATATGGCAGCATAAGGATCTTCCCTTTCCAGGCAAGTTGAGGGTTTTGGGTCACACTCTTTAAGCATCCCACGTTTATTATGTGTCTTGTTGGTACCCAAACAAAGCTTAGTTTTGACGACTTGAGAAGATCCTTAGATTGTACTTGTGGTCCAAGTATTGGTGGTGAGAGAGGTCTGCACTTGGTTGCTTGGGTTGTTTTCACTATGCTCAAGGAGGAGGAAGGCCCTGGTCTGATTGATGTTGCAGCTCAAGGAATTATATTGGCAACAAAGTGGGTGGTGAGATGCCTTGAGTGCTCGATGCTTTGGAAGGTTTTTTTTCGTCACCGAGTGCTTTCAGAGGCCGTGGGGATTCAGACTATGTGACATCATTATTTCTCCCTCTATTCTAGGTCTTAGGGTCTATCTTGTTTATGAGTATTTGGTTGGCATGGAGATATGTGATTGGTATTGTTCGTTGGTAGTGGGAGGGTAGCTAGGCAGGTTGGGATTTGGCGTGTTGGTGAATCTGGTGCTGGCGTGTTCAAACTTTAGGGGGAGTATGTGGTGGAGTTGTCATGTTTTCAAGGATGTAGGTTGTGTCGGAAAGGCATTTTCTATTGGAGTGACTTGTGGGATCCTTAGTACCTATTCTTGGAAGGAGTGGTGACCTCTTGCCCAAGAGTTTGGTCTCATTGCATTCGATTGTCTCTCGATTTTGGAGTTGGGTGTGCTCATTCCAGATTTCGAGTTGTTTAAGCTGAACATAGGTATGCTTGGGCTGTTTTGGAGGGACTGGTGGTGAATTTTAAGTACCCCAATGCTTCAGTATGATTCTCATCGTTTATATTCAACACTTAATTAGTGACACACACTCTTGGCAGTTCTTAATGTGAGATGGGCTTCATCAAACCCCAAGGACTGCTAGGTTCCCCGTCTTCATAGTGTTTGGTTGGTGTGGCTTTCAATAAGCTGCAGGTTTTAGCTTGAGTGCTCATTTATTAGGGTATCCAATCTAGAGCTAGGTTGGATAAGATTGATCTCTCAGATGGTTTATGCAATATGTGTCAACGGTTGAAGTCTATCAAATATGTTTTTTGGGATTGCTGATTCACCCAGAGGTTTTGGAAATTTGTTGAGGATCATCGTTCAAACATTTTTCAGAGTAGGATTCATTGGTGAGTTGCATTGTCTGAAGATGGTAGAAATCTGTTGTGGGACTCTTTTGCTAGACTCTGGCATTGCGTGTAGGTTTCAACACTTTTTGTGCTTTGGAGGATCATGTGTAAGTTTGTGCTTGACCAAGAGATAAGTTCATAGTCGACCTTTGTATCTTTGTGGAAAGATGAGGCACATCACCAACTAAACATTGTCAATCAAGGATGCCAAATCCTTGGATCCTGTTGCATATTTTGATTTATTTAAAAAAACAAACCAACAAAGATTACAAGTTTTGCAATGGCAAACTTGAAAAATAAAACTAGCAAAATAAAATGTAATGTTTTATTAATTGAATCTTGTTGCCACCTAAAACACACTTGACCACGGATAAGTCTCCCAACCGCTATGTGTGTTCTTGAGGGCAACTGTGTAGAACCCAATGTCACCTCGATCCTAAACTCCTTCGTTTAGACCACAACTCCTAAAGGTCTAGGGGGGTTGTCCCTACTTACTAAGTTTCTTTAAAGAGTTTGTTTTAAGAGTTGTAAATTATTCAATAACAAGCAAACATGCAAAGATGCAATGGTTTCAATGACAAACAAACCTTTCTTAAACAATAAACCAATTAAATGAAACAGAGAAATAAACAGTTAAATAACAAGACCAGTGCCTACTTTACTTCGGCTATGGAGTCACAAAATAAAGCAAGATTACCAAATATTTTCTAATACCATCAAATCATTCACTAACCATCAAAATATCACATTAAACATTGAGTTGCAGTAAATGAACAAATTAATGAATGTAAGATGCTTGTAACAAGATTGAGCCAATAATGAAATACTTTCAAAGTAAAGTACTTTAAACAAAATAACAATAGTAGCATTTTGCAAATGGTCCTGTAAATTTTAGTTTATTTTAAGTCTCACTTTAACTTAGGGGATTATGGTTTCTGCAAGAAAACTAAAGCTACTCTATGTGTCTACCCCAAGAAATTATCTCTTTCGATTTGAGAGAGATTGTCGGGTGCTCAACAAGAGAACACAAGGTTCTCAACTAGCTCCACGGGTCATTCCCAAAACTTGTTGGGTGCTCAACTGGAGGACACAAAGTGCCACGAGGCTCCCACCAGCCTCTACCCCACTAGCTCCATAGGTCAAGTTCCTTTTTCTCAGTATCTAGTTAAGATGAATTTCCGAGTGCCTATTATTCTAGCCTGTTAGTTTTTCACAATTTAATTCAATATGATCTAGGATCTTATCTAAGAGAATAACATGCACAACAAATCAAACACAAGAGACAAGAGACACAAAGCATTTCACTGGAGAAACCATAAAGGAGAAAACCCCGCAACTTCCTCAGAGATAGAATGAGCAACAATACAAAACCCCAAAACAAAGAGATGGTCTTCAACAGCCTCCTCCTCCTCCACTTGTGCGAACTTCTCTCTCTCACTTATGCGAATTGAGTGAGTGAGTGAAAATGAGTAAATAGAGTGGAGCACCCTCTCTATTTATACTTTACTTCCACTTGGCTTTTTACCCTAATTGGGCTGACTTTTGCTAGGAGAGTCTAATAACCCCCTACAACTTAACTCAGGGCCGACCCCTCTAGGGGAGTCTAATAACCCTATCAAATACAATAATAACTTTCTTGATCGGAGGAATAAAACCTCTCTGTCGGAAGTACAATGACATGAATACAATATAAAATATACAAGTGAATATCTTCCGAAGTTACAAATACATTAACACTCTCTCTTAACTAGGAAGGTATTCTCTTGACACAGTTCATCAGCACAAGTCTTCATCACTGGATCATCATCAAAGCTGGATCATCATCGTCACTGCTGCTGCTATCTCAACCATTAGTCTCCAATCTACTTGTCATAGGAAGTTCTACAGAACCAGCCCTTTTTCATGCTCGATGTAGGCCTAGCCTCCATGTAGGTCTTCATCATCTCTCTGAGCAAGCCATCAAGTAGGTACATCTCATGACTTATTATATGCCACTGCAAAACCTGCAAGATCTCCCAAGATTGATTATATGCCACTGCAAAACCTGAAGGAGCATCCCAGGACTGATTATATGCCTCAGCAAAACCTGTGTACCCTACTGTCACCTCATCATCTTTAGGTCATCTCATCGTCAATGGAGCACATCCCAGATGCACATCACAATGTCTCCAGTATGGGAGGAATTTCTACCACCATATGAGACCCAGTCTACCAACATGCGAAGACTTTCCTACTAGCATGTGAGACAAAGCACTTACATCAACTGACATGGGAGGAATTTCCTACCACCATTCGGGAAAGTCTCAACAATTACATCGACGACCATGGGAGGACCAACCCACCACCATGTCGGAAAAGCTCAGCAATTACATCAATGACCATGGGAGGACCAACCTACCACCATGCTGGAAAAGCTCGACAATTACATCAACGACCATGGGAGGACCAACCACCACCATGTCGCAAAAGCCCGACAATTACATCAACGACCATGGGAGGACCAACCTACCACCATGTCGGAAAATCCCATGTGCATCTGCGTCTTTCAGGCTCATCACTTCCCCTTGGAAGGAACCTCGATCTGAAGTACACCAAGCTTCTCTTTGAAGTATTCAAACTTCACTTTGGCCAGCGGCTTGGTCAATACATCGGCTATCTGCTCGTCTGTCGCAACATACTGGAGCTTCACTGCTCCTCTCTGCACCATATCCCTGATATAGTGGTACTTGATCTCAATGTGCTTCGACTTGTCATGGAACACTGGGTTCTTAGACAACTTCACACAACTCTGGTTGTCGCAATATATACAAGTCACATCCATCTGGAGATCAAACAAATCGGATAGTAGCTTCCTCAGCCTTAATGCCTCACAACTAGCCGAACAAGCTGCGACATACTCTTCTTTGGCTGTACTCAATGCCACACAAGACTGCTTCTTGCTAAACCAAAGATCACACCTGATCCCACATTGATGCAGCACCCCGAAGTGCTCTTCCTATCAATGGCATTGCGTGCCCAATCCGAATCAACATAACCCTCCAGGTTAATCTTCTGATTCGCATCATACTTGAGCCCATAATCAACCGTACCCTTCAGGTACCTCAGAATATGCTTTGCAACAATCAAGTGAACATGTCTCGGATCCGTCAGGAACTGGCTCAATGTGTTCACAACAAAGCAAATATCTGATCTTGTATTCGTCAGGTACATCAAGGATCCAATCATCTGACGATACATCGTGGCATCAACTGACTATGATGAAGCATCACTCAATAGCTTCAGGTTCGATGCCATAGGTGTGGCCATGGCCTTGCAGTCCATCATCTCGAACCTCTTTAGGATCTCTACTGCATACTTCCCTTGTCCAAGGAAGATTCCATCTATACTCTGCCACACCTCCATGCCTAGAAAATAGTGCATCATACCCAAGTCCTTCATCTCGAACTCGGCAACAAGCTTCCTCTTTGTATCTGCAATCAACCCATCCTCTCCTGTTACAAACAGGTTATCTACATATAGTAGGAGTATCACTGGGTTCCCTTCCTCAACCTTGTAGTAAAGCTTGGAATCCGCTTTACTCTTGGTAAATCCCAAGCTAGTCAGGAAGCTATCTATTCTGCCATACCATGTCCTCGGCGCCTGCTTCAAATCGTACAAGGATTTCTTCAATTTGCACACATGAGTCTACTTGTCATGTGTCTCAAATCCGAGTGGCTGCTCCACATACACTTCCTCTTCCACTACACCATTCAAGAACACTGTCTTGACATCCATTTGGTGTATCTTCCATTTCATCACTGCAGCTAGAGTACGTACTGTTTTGATGGAAGTGTATCTGGCTACAAGTGCAAATGTCTCCTCATAGTCTATCTCTTTTTTCTTGGAGAAGCCACGTGCCACAAATCTTGCCTTGTATTTTTCTATGCCGCCATCTGCAGCATGCTTGATCTTGTAGATCCACTTGGAAGTCACCACAGACTTCCCTTTTGGTCTCGGTACCACATCCCAGACATCATTCTTCATGATTGACTGGATTTGCTTCATTCATCGTTGTATCTCGGATCCTGGGTGCTTTTGGTTCTTCAATGTCTTCAACAGGTATCTTTCTTGATCTTCGTCGCTTGTTCTTCGAAGCAAATCTCTCTTGTAGGTGATGGTACATGATCTTTCCTACAAGACAAGTTCAATTACATGATTAGAAACATCTCATATTTTTCAGAACAAATTCTTACGCATAAGGACATCGGTTATGTAATCATGCAATTATCTTAGCCAATGCTTCAATACAACATTCATCCATATCCCGCATTCATATGGTAACTTTCTAGATGCTTTCCATCTCTACCAAAACATTGTTAAGAGTGTGCACTACTCTCAACATGTCAGCAAAGAGGTTTCATTCTAGATAAGTAGCAATGGAATGTTGTACAGTACCATAGGCCACTTACCCATTACTTGCATATTAGTAGTATTTTGTTCATTAATGCAACTTTTTTGACATGCATAACACATATCCTAAATCTAGGAACATAAGTATGTACATGACTCAACAATATCATTTAAGTAATCACTCATGCATGAAATAACAATTCAAATACTTATCTTTGTTTGGTTGTTGGGTGGACTCCCTCTTGATATTTGCTTCCTTGCCGGAGCTACTGGAGTGTGCTCCCTCTTGATCTTTGCTTCCTTTCCGGAGCTATTGGAGTCTCTGATAGTGTACTCCTTTCTTCTGCACCTTATCCAATGTTGAGAGGTTCTTCCATAGAGCATTGATCTTTATTTGTTTTCCACAGTCCAACTCTGTAGGAGCTTCTCCTACTCCTTTCATGGAATACTGAAAGTCATCTCTAGCTTCACCTTATGAGGTGGAACCTTCTGAATGAACCCATGTAACTGGTTACCTTCATTACAATACATATTTTTCATCACTTGAAGAATCTTCACTTTCTTCTTTGGTTCTCTTTCTTGCAGGTTCATCATCTTCCGCGGTGTGAGCATGGTGTCTTTTCTTGTTGGTCTTCTTCTTGTTGGAGCCATTTCTGTTTCTGGGACAATCTCTGGAGTAGTGTCCCTTCTCATCACATGTATAACATCGAATGGTAGATACATCTCTTTGGGATCTTCTAAAGTTTTCCCTCTGATTCTAATGGTGGTGTTTTTCCTTCTTATTGTGATGAGGATGCTCCCTCTTGGTGTTATTCTTCCTGGTGTGTGTTGTGAGAGCCTGGTCTTAATTATCCATCTTTTCTTCCCGAGCTACAAGTCGAGCTTCTTCTTGTGAGCATTCCTCCCACAACCTACTGAATGTGATTAACTTCTTTCTACCACAAATTCCTCGAATGAAGGAATCCAATGACCTAGGGAGACCAATCAAAGTGGTCATCACAATTTCTCCATTCTCTATGTTTTCTCCCACAGCTTCAAGTTGCTTCTTGATTTGAGAGACCCTTGTAAAGTAAGAATGGATGGTCTCAACATTTTGTATCTTCACGTTCTTCAACTGGTTTCGCAATGGCATCTTCCGATTTATATTCTTTCCTTCAAATAGCTTGGTCAAGGAATCGAACATCTCTTTAGGTGTCTTTAAGGAAGACACATGTGATATAAGGTGATCCTTGATAGAATCAACAATAATCCTCTTGGCCTTGACCAAGTTTCTCTTATGTAAGGCTTTAGCATCATCTCCCTCTGGAACTGCAACTTCTTCATTTATGTAGGTGTCCAATTCATTCTCTTCAAGGACTAGTGAAATCCTATACTTCCATGCTCGGAAATTATCAGCCCCTTCAAGCTTATCCTCAAGCTTGGTGTGGTGAGACATCTTTAAAGAGTACTTCAAATGGAAATAAAAAGGCCTTTAGGTCTTACCACTTGACTTGTTGAAGCTAGTTCTGGAGCTGGCTAGGGTTGGTCAGAGAAACCTGTTATCACACAACTTATAGTTGTCCCTAATGGTATCCCATCCAGGATGGTAGAGAAGATGGACAACTAAAGAGGTGACCCAAGAGATGCCACGGTTCCCAATGCAAGCTGGGAGTCACGTCAACCGAGGCACTCTTCACTTTAGATCAAGATGAATCAAGACCAAGGGGGAGACCCTATAGCCAATCAAAGGTGATTGGACCAAAGCAAAGGTTCCCAGGGAAGTGTGAAAGACAAGTTACGGAAACCAATGCAAGGTTAGGTGGACCTAGAAGTTTAAGTATGGTTGAAAGAGGCTTAAGGGATGACTAGTGTTTCAACCAATGAATGATTTAGGCCACATAATGAGATCAAATGACAAGATCTAGTAACATGAAATACACAAGTGGGGCCCACTTCCTTGGGATATGGAAATGGTCCAAATGGGACCCACAAGGTGAAGTTAAGGGTGCAAATGGTACCAAGGGGTATGCAAAGAGTAGATCTATGGATCTAAGATAAAAAAAGGAGATACCCACATATGGGATCTAGCACTTGACACTAATCCCAAGAAGTGTGATTTGCCTTAGGTGGACTAGTGCCTTGAAATGGATGGGTAAATGGAGTCAAAAAGATGCCAAAATGTAGATCGGGACACTTAAGATGCAAATCAAGGGTGCTACTCAAGATCAAGTAAATGTGATGGTTAGATCTTACTAGATCTAATGTTTCACTAAGTGACCCAAGTGAACAACCACCCTCAAATTGAGGAATGATACCCCCAAGGCAAAAATTCACAAAGTGAGACACTAGATGTAGGTTTCAAGGTATGTTCTTTTCAAAACAAGTGGGATTTCAACCACCCAAATCCTTGAAGTAGGACAACTCAAACCTCCAAGAAGTGTGACTTTACCCAAGGAGGGCTAAATGCATAGGAAAGTGTGTCAAATCAAGTCCAAAAGCCACCAAACTTTAGATCAGGGTAGTTAAGTCAATTATCCAAGTGGGTTTTGAAGATCCAAGGCATCCAATGGCTAGATCTCCATAGATATGAGATTGAAAATGCATCACCAAATTGACCCAAGTGGGGCACAACCCTCAAAATGAGGAATGGGGCCCACAAGGTGAAAATCAATGAAGTGAAGCACTAGGGGTAGGTTATCAAGTGTGAGGATCATGAATCAAGTGGGATCTCACCTAGGCATATGTTAGAACTAGGTTAACTCACCTATCCAAGGAGGGCAACCTCACTCAAAGAAGGCTAAGTGCCTTGGGGGAAGGGTCAAATGAAGTCCAAATGCCACCAAACTATAGATCCGAATTGCCGTGGATACTATAGAGGTGGGTTCTTTTTATTAAAACCCAAAGCCAAGTTAGATATTGGTAGCTCTAAGAAAAAGTGAAAAATGAGGGTTTTAATCAATTAGGGTTTTTATGATCTAGAATTCATTGATAAGCCAAGGAAGAAGAAGACCATACCTTTGGAGCATACCTGGATGAAGAGATGAATGCTAGTTGTGATGAGGATTACTTTTGCCAAAGATCAAATGAAGAATTTTGAAGCCCTCTTGCCAAATTGTCCTCCTCCAAGCCACACGTGTGTCCCTCTAACTTGTCAAAACCAAGGAGCAAAGCATCAATCAGTTTAACATCTTGAGGGTAGATACAAGCAAGAAATAGATGAGCAAAGAATAGTTGGTACAAAGACAAAACCACTCCCTGTTAACCAAAACGTCCTCTTGAAACTTGAAGGGTAGGCCTCCCCACCAATTCGCACTCTTCCAAAACGTCTTCTCGACCTGTAAAAAGTATGGCAAAATATGCAAGATAGCTACAAGAGATCCTCCAGTGCAATGGACAAAAGCATTTACAATCAAAGCAACCAACATCCACTCCAAGATTCAAGCATGTACTCCAAAAGATAGAATTTTATTCCAAGAGCCAAGAGCCAAATTCTCTAGATCAATTTTACAATTAGGGGGTCTCCTCCTTATATAGGATAATAAAGACCAAAACCCTAGATCTCAAAACCACTTTATGAAATGAGTGGTTGAGATTAAAAGATCTCACAACATAATCAATGGCTAAGATGAGCCAACATAACATATCACATGGATCACTAAAAAATAGAGGTGACGTCATAGCTAAAAGATACAAAGTGAGGGTGACGTCATCCTCTAGAGGGGGCTAAAGTACATGGGCCCACCTCATATGACTAGGACATGACACATGGAGCTCATGGTGGGGCTAGGAGGCATCAATTCTTGCTAGCTCATCCCCATGGCACAATAATATAAAATAATATGTCCAAAATAATACAAATGATCAAATCTGTCCTCAAAATCTACGAGAGACATGTAGTAAAAGGCCTCCTGTGGCCTCTGTGGACCCCACTGACTGATGAAAACTGGCTGGAAGATGGGGGGTTCACCCAAGAAGACCTCTGTGAAGACCAAGTGCCAAAACCTTGCCTCAATTGCCCAAATCGAATTCCTCAGTGACCCTTTTATTCCATTTTTAACCTGCCTCGGTAACTATGAAAGTGCTGAAACTGCCTCCTAGGGCACCTGCGCTGTCAAACTGAGCCCACCAGGCTCTCCAGAAAGGGGGGTAAATGGTAATATCAAGTGGCTGGACCAACCCCTCATCATACAACGCCCTAGGTGAACTGGCCTCTCATGGCCCCTGCTGGTCAGGCTGGGAAATCAGCCCCAAATCTGGTCAACAAGTGGAAAACTGCATCTATCATTGTCAGAAGTGCCCGGAACTGAATTATAAGTGTCTCATTGGATCCAGAAGACCCAAAACTACTAAGAATGTGTACTCATACACCATGGGTTGCCCTGATGGGCTAACTGTAGGGTCCACCATATATGGACAGTGCATAATCTGATGATATGAAGTAATAATAAAACATGCTGAACTGCATCAACCACCATCTGAATCATATGTCCATCGTATAGCATCATCATCAAGAGTATGTGGGACCATCAATCATCATTAATAAGCATGGATGGCCCACATCATCACGGATCCCAAGGAATGACCATAGTCAAACTGGGTTTGACTAGGTCAATATACAACCAAGGATAAATCATATCAATAGACTAAGACATGTTCCTCTAATCATACTCACAGCTTAACTTAAAGTATAACATCATTTAGTGGCATTAATCATATTTGCACATTTCGTTGTTATTTATATTTACTTGCACAATAGATTAAGTGACAGACTCATCCATTGGACATGGTCTAACTGCTAGCTAAGGATGAAGGCTAGGAACAAGGTTGGGCAAAGGGGTTACATGTCTAAACTCAACTAAAAGACATTTTGGACTGGGAAAAAGGGGGAAGCTACAAACTCTGTGCCGGACAAATAACACGGGGAGGGGCTGTGCGTCACAAATGGGCAAGTTGTTTAGAGATTGCTTATTCAACTTAGGCATCATGTCTACTTTCATAAAAGATGATCCAGTTTCATTAGGATCCATTGATTTCCTTTCATGGCCTTTTTGGCCTACATAACCCTTCGGATCTCAGGTGTGCTGTTAAACACAACTAATTGCAGCTTGCATCCAGGGCATGTTTTTATATATATAAGGTCAACAATCGTTTAGATATAGAATTTAAGAACCATTGCTTTTTGGACCTTTCTTATACTCTTCGAGGAGTATTTTTAGCAGTTCATCGCTCTTGCCCTTTACTCACGTGTGTTGATAAACACATTCTAGAGTTTTTAGTTTCCATGGGCGAATTTACATAAGTTTCCATAAGCAGTACATGAGCTTTCAGTTTTAGCCAACAACATCTCAAGTGACTAGGGGGAGTTTGTGCCAGTGCCAAACATCGGCACAACCGACCAGAATGATTTAGGCCTACAATCCAACTTACCAAAGGCAAGTTTTGTCACCAACTTAGAGTCGAGACATTAAACAAACAGGGATGCGATCCAAACACAGAGGTAGTAAAAAGGGAAGTCCTCAATATCAGAAAGTCAAGTAAGACAAGTCAAGGGTTAAAGCCAAATAAGGAAAGTCATGGATGGATGGAGTCAAGTGAAAGTGGGGCCTAAGCTAGCAGACAACTGGTGTCAAGAAAGACCATATCTATGCAAGGTAGTAAACCAGTGAGTTTTTTCAAACGACCTAAATGTGCAAGTAAAATGTCCATTTTATAATTCATCATCAAGATAGTCCATTTTAAGTTTACAAAGTTTGCCACATTATGAATCATATACCAAGCTAATGCTGTGAACATGACTAAAGCAACAAGACAATAATCCATAGTCAATGATCATAAATCCATAGGCCATACAACATCATCATAAGAATAATCATCATATATCATCTGAAACACTTCTGCAATACATCTCTAGGCACTGAACTGAAACTGTATGGAATAAAGAGTCACATCGATCATCAAATCCGAACTCTCAAGGCTTAGCCTTGACATAAGGTCTAACATAAGTCTAAATAATACACTGCTTTGATCATGAGCGATCTCAAAATATAAAGTCATCATAGCCAAGCTCTGAATAATCTAAGCTCTGGAATGTGCAGATATCTACTAAGCAAGAATAGTAGCCCTGCTACTATGGTGTGATAACATCTGGCTCCAGTTGGGACAAATGCTCTAAGGGAGAGAGCGCTGGAGAACCTCAGAATCTTTGGTCTCGAACTTTTCTGCAACAATCTCCAATCCAGCACTGCACCATCCTTGCTTTTAGCTTTTATTTTGCACCTGTATATGTGCTCACAAACACTAGAATACCTCATGGAGCATGTATGGGAAATATATAAAATAAAACTGAAAATGAAATCTACTCTAAAACAGAAACTGAAATGCATAAAAGAAAAATCTAAGCTAACATGGCATGTAAATATTATTCATCATTCATTTTATTACTGTGCAGGAGGAAAAGAAGACTTTTTCAGGAAATCACACTCACCCCAACTTGCACAGGAAAACCAGAAGAAAACTAATCACTCTTCAATGCATCCAGGAGGTGAGACAAGCTTAGGAAGGAGCAAGGCTCAACTCAATCAACAACAAAATCAAGCAGACAATTCAAGAAGAAAAAGGAAAAAAATGGCAATACTCAGCATACAGAAAAAGAAAAAGTGCACAAATCCTACTGCTCAAATGAGCTTATTTGGAAAACTACCTATTCTAATAGGAAAAGCAAGGTAAGGCAAGGCAAGGCAAGGAAGGTCAGGGATGATAAACCCTTAACTCCCTCTGGTTGATAGGGAGTAAGATGCGTTGGCCAGTCCCAGTAGTGAGGAAACACATCTCACCCATGCAATGCTCAACAGTGAGTGGTCCAACCCAAAAGTCACCAGATCCCCTGGATTGTATGTAGAATAAATCATTAGGCATAACGACCCTATCACCAATTTCAAACCTTCGGTGATTCACAGATTGAGGGATGGCTTCAACAACACGCTCAGGAATAGGCTGGATGTTAGAATTGCATCGAGGTTGAGGTGTAATTATCCTTGAATTCCTATCAGGAGGAATTGCATTAAACTTGGGAGATCCATTGTCTAAAGGTATGGCTACCCTACCAATCAAGACTTCTCAAACTACTCTTCTAGGATGACTCTCTACTCTTGGTTCTTCAACTTGTGGGTGAATGATATACTTTGGAGTTTCCCCCATAGTCCAAAAGTCTCTATCAACATCCTCATCTACTTCCGCATGGACTGGTAGGTTTTGGTTTTCAACACTTCTGCTACTACCTTCTCCAGATGGGATAGGAATGGTCATACTCTCTAAAGCTGCTAGGTGATCAGCGGGAAGGGACGAATGACTAGGAACCGTGCTAGAAATACTCTGAGTTCCCGTATCTAAAGATGTTGGGGAAGAAGTAGGAGCAAGGTTACTTGGGAGCGGGAGCGGGGAGCGAAAAGCGAAATTTTCAAAAGCTTCCGGTTTGGGAGCGTTGCGGGAGCGAAAAGCGAAATTTTCAAAAGCTTCCTGTTTGGGAGCATTGCAGGAGCGTTTTTTATATAATATATATTTTTTATATATTTTGATGCATATATGTTAACAAATGCTTGTAGAATGTTGAATTAGTTATGTAAACTCATTGGAAAGCATAAAAACATGAAATAAACCATAATACCATATAACATCATTCATCAATCATCAATCATATAGTAGTGAATTCGTCGACCATAGGTCTAGACTCTAGTTACCAGTATCTATAACATCAACCTTACAACTTCAAATTTTCAATATATAACATACCATGAAATGAAAGTTGAACTTGAAACAATTCACAAAGCATCATATTCATGAATCATTACCAAAGAGTTATAACTTATCATAATATGCTTTTATCATTATGCAGTTAATGACTCAATAATGCGAAGTTGCAAATAGTGAACTTCAAAGGTATGCTCAACTTCAAACTTCAAACTTGAATTGCCATGTAATGTTCACAAAATATACCATAATAAATATAAAAGAGTCAATAGTGCATAATAGCATATACTTGAAACTTGAAAGTACTGTAAACAAGAAAAGAGTCAAAGACTGCAAAAGTAGATTTTATGGATGTTTCCTCTTGCCACGGGAAATTTCTAATTTCTTTTCCTATGGTCTAGGAACAATGGGCGTGGGACTATCATCCCCAGTAGCCACCAATGTTGAGCCACGTCCAAGACTTGGTCCTACACGACCCCCCCTCACTGATGTAGATGAGGGTCGTGAAGTTGAAGTTGAACCTCTAGGCAAAGATGGTGCATTTGGAAACAAGGTAGGAGATGATGGTGGCATCATTGTTGCTGCTGCTGCTGCTACTGCATGGCCATGGTGATGGTCATCCTCATCGCCGAAAAGCTCTTCCTCCAAGCGCTCTAAAGCTAAGGCTCCATCCTCCAAGTTATGTTCCTCCGGATTGTTGTCCCAAGTGACATATGATCTATCAGTTTTGGCCCACTCAGAGTAATGAGTCAACAACCTCAAGTTGTAATGTGTACAAAAACCAAGCTTTTTGCCTGATTTTCATTTAATCGGTTTCTTTTCACTGAGTGGATGAAGCTATAGGTGCTCCAACACCTTTCTGCAGAGGAGCTGTTAACCACCTGTGAAAGAACTTTGGTTGCCAATTTATACAAGCGTGGGCATGATGAGCCATACATGTTCCACCATTCAATAGGAGGCGCCCTATCTCGATCTTTTCTAGCATGCAAAGTACCAAACGGACCAATTTCATTGAGGTATTTGCTTAATTCACTACGTAGTAAGGCACAATCTTCTTCATCGGGGACCAGCTTGTCTATAGCAGCCATGTACCCAACCTGTACCTCTGGATTTGTGTGGGGCTTTCTCCTATCCCCACCCCCAGGTGCTGGTTTGGCCAACCAAGATGGAGAATAATATTTTGGTGTCAATACATATGCTAAGGCATGCAGTGGAACATTGAGATGTTCCCACCTTTTGACCACATGTTTGTGAATATGGTCATACAGGATGAGATCTTTTGATTCAACAATATCTTTAATTTGGCCCAACATGCTATCCATCTGCTCATACACCTCTCCAATCACTAGCTTATCTGTATCTGCAAACCGAATCATGTAATAAATGGGCTTTGTGAACTGCAAAACAAACTTGACACTTGCCCAAAATTGACCATCAAGAACGGTGGTCTCCACCTCCTCAAAATCAAGCCTGTCAGATGTGGATGTAGCCCTATCTTTCAAGATTTGCCATGATTCACTTGATACCATGCTAGCTAATGCCTCTCTTACCTTCAAAAGGCGCCTAAAGGTGAGGTAATAGCTAGCAAATCTAGTCTTTGCTATCTTCAATAGCTCTAACTTTGAGTGAGTGCGGAAAATGCCATGGGCATTGCTATGGTTGGTAATAAATCTTCTCATGTGCTTGCCCTTTTTGTATAGTTCACCAATCCATTTGTATTGATTTTCCTTCAACTTAATAATGTCGTGCATCAAAAGGTTCAGTGTGTGAACCAAACACCCGGATCAAAATATGTTGGGGTATTTATCTTCAATGATTGCTCCCGCTGCCTTACAATTAGCAGCATTATCGGTAATGACTTGGATGACATTGTATGGACCAATATCTTCAATGTTTTTGAGTAGGAGTTCTGCAATGTTTATGCCGGTCTTGAATTTATCTGAGTAGTCATGGGCCGAAAGGAAGACTGCACCAGTAGCAGACACACCAAGCACATTTATCAATGGCTTGCCTTTTACATTTGTCCAACCATCTGATACAATTGATACCCCATATTCATTCCAAGCATTTGTGAATGTCCCCAAAGCATTTTGGATCTTGGCTTTTTCCTTGTCAAGCCCCACAGTTCTAGCTTTGTCATACCCAGGGCTCTTGTATCCTGCTAGGGCGGTGCAGATGGCCCCTACCATTTCATGCCAATAGGGTGAGCGAAGAACATTGAATGGTATGCCACATGCATAGAGAAACCGAAATACTTTTGAATCCACGTCATCCCTACAACCTTGATCAAGGAAATCTGATATACCGCTGCCACGTGACTGCCCCAGGGGAGAGAATCCACTGCCTTGGGTGGATGGACCTCCGGTTCTCGGTGAGAAAGAGTGGTCATGGTCATCCATTGATCGTTTAAAATCTTTTGATTTGTTTTGTGCTTCAAGTTCTTCCTTCTTATAGATGGCTCTTTGTGTTGATGTCACATTTGGGCAAACACAAACTCCTATAGTTTTTTTGTCATCACATGGCATGTGCCCACATAGATGTCTTCTCACACGGGTATATGAACCTGTGTATGTCTTTTTACAATGGGGGCAAACAAATTTGGTGGTTCCACCCCCTCTACCTCCTCCCTGCTTTGTGACATGTTTCCATAAAGGTGTGGGTTCCTCTTTGGTTTTCTTTCGATTTTCCTCCTCCTCCTCCCCCCTCCTCTTCCTCCTCCTCCTCTCCACGGTATGTGCCACTCCCTACTTCTTCATCCTCTCCCTCATTCCTCCTCCGGTTTCCAAGCACCATCATCAAAATAACAAATGGAACTGTTATCACATATATAGTAGCCGGGCTACCATACATTATTTTTCTCATTCCAGTACACTATTCAGCCAGTTCCCTTGCATTTGAGATGCTGAGATGAGCATCTATATTGGATCACTATCAGATTGTGGACAGCGGTTATATTCCCCATGCCATGACTGAGTTTCAGGACACTCAGAGAGATGCCCGATATAGCCATTATGCCATTGGTACAGAGCAGACAGTAGTGCCCAGAGTTACAGCGGCAGTTCCAGAGGACAGATGATGGTACAGGTTGATGTGCATTCAGGTATATGACTCAGCAGGTATATTACAGGTGTTACGGTTAGATTGCTTTTATACTTATTCTTATAGCATGTCATAGCACTTAGTGTCATGATCTGGCGATCATATAGATATATGGACCTGGTTGACCTATTATATTATATTATACTGTCCCTACTCAGACTTAGAAGTTCACTATTCATACTCATTGGTACATACCCTCCTTAGGGAGAATAGAGGTGATCATTACACCATACTCTGGCTTGCTAGTGTTGGCTCCATCATTTCATTGTCTTCATCCATTCGTGGCCTACCTTTTAGATTATTACCCTGATTTGCTACTTGACTAGTGACATGGAGGACCTTTCCCCACTGTAGCCTCTGTATTGGATGAGCCTACCTGTTTATTGTGTCTCGGCTCTGAGTTGGTGACAAAACTTACCTATGGTGAGTTGGAGTTCCTTGAGAATTCCCCCTAGTCACTAAAGTTGTGTTGGCTAAACCTGAAACTTTTAGTGCTGCCATCAATACAAAATCTAGAAAAATGAAATGCTATATCTTGTATGTGAAAGAAATGCCAATTGAAAATGGCCATGAAAAATAAAATGCAATATCTTTTGGAAAAATAAATACCTAGGTAAACAAGTTGTCCATGACACACCTAGAAGTGCTCAGGTAAACAAGTGCCTTAAAAACACACCTGCAGCAGAAAGCCTAAAAATAAATGTAAATCTATGCAATGTGTTTGTAAACACACATAGATCAAGGCTATGGAAACTTCAGGCCCAAAAAGCAATGGAACTTAAATGTTATATCTAAAACAATTGCTGGCCTTATTTGTATTATGGATTGTGCGCATCTGTGAAGGTGAATAAACCCTCTTTAAGCAACTCATCCATTTGTGAGACACCGCCATTCCCTGTGTTATTGCTCATTCAGTATATACTATGGTGTGTATTCCCTTTCCCTTGCCAAAGTGTCACAAAGTCAAGTCAGTCAAGTCATCCCTTAGCCTAGCCAGTTATTTCAGCCTTCACCCTTCACTAGCAAATTGATCACAACTATGAAGTGAGTATGATCCTGAAAGTCTAGTCTGAGTAATAATAATAATTAACGACACTATATATTTGGATTTAGATCGCCAGTCATGATTACTCTGTGTTATAATTGTTATTCGAATAAGTTGTAGAGCATGTATTAACCTTGACACCTTGCAGCAGATATGGATGATGGTCTGAGTTGTATTTGGTCTTGGTTAGACCTAGTTTGACCATGGAGGACCATGAGACATGAGATGTTGGACCTTATGATGATATGGATAGATGATATATGGTCTATGTACACATACAGGATGATTCTATGCAGCAGCTACAGGGTTATGATGATGATTCTTGGGATACAGCAGTGTTTGGTCATTTACAGATCATTATTATTGGCCTTGTTCCGGTACATTGGATATTTATTTTGATCATGCAGAGATTCATATGGCGTATGAGTACACATCTTGGATGGATTTGGACCTTCTGAGTCCAATGGGACAGTTTGTTTTCAGTTCCGGGCACTTACAGTGATGATTTAGCCTCAGTAGGCTGTCCTAGTGCAGTTTTGGTCTGTTGGAGGCCCTGTCGGAGCAGAGATGACTTTTATCCGGTTGAACTAGGGCGCTGATGATGGAGGGGGTGGTCCAGCCACTTGTTTTTACCATATTACCCCCCTCCCGGACACATTGGTGCCCTCACCTTGACAGCGCCATCACTCCAGGAGGCTGTTTGGGCAGTTTCACGCTTCCCGAGGCATTTCAGGATTGGTAGAAATGGCTATTGAGGAAATCGATTTGGGCTACTGAGGCAAAGTTATGGCATGGGATGATCAGTGATGATAGATCGGGGTCTTCCACACCTTCTCCAGCAGTCTCAGCTTCATCGGGGCCCGCATCCATCACTTATGGCACTTTCTGTGGATTTTTGAGGTCTTTTGAGGACCACGACTTCACTAGGGAGGCACGATTTGGTACTTTCATGATTATTTATTGGTTATTGTGCCATGGGGATTGACCAAGGAGGGATAAAATTACCCCTTGGACCCACCATGAGCCTCTTATGATATTTTGTCATCATGATTTGGTGGGATTCCCCTCTCCTAGGGCGACTTTGTCCACTTATGTTATATTTTATGTGTGATCCATGTATTATGTTGTTGAGCTCATCTCAACCATTGATTAGACTTTTGTATCTTATAATCTTAGCCACTCATTCAAAAAGTGGTTAGGGTTTTGGTGCCTCTCCTTCCTATTTAAAGGAGAGAGCCTCTCATTGTAAAGGGTCTTTGGCTCTTGGATTATTGGTATAGAAAAATATTCTTGTGGAAATTCTTGTGGTCTCCTTTGCATCTGGTGTTCTTAGATGGTGATTGGAAAGTCTATTGCAACCTAGCATTTGGAAATTGTGGTAAGATCTATCTTTTTTTGGAAATCATTGTTTGTCTACAGGAGGGCGACTTCAACAAGGGCGATTTTGCAAGGCTTCTTCAAATCGACTTTCTTGGCATTCGCTTGTATCAGGGGGTTATCATTAGTATCATTGTGATCTATGCTATCTTTCTGTTACTTCTTTTGTGGCATTAGTCTTATCTCTTGATGCATCAAATCTGATATTGTTGACGTTTGTTGTGCAGGAGAGAGGGCGCATTGGCTTCTTGGACCAAATCGATTTGCATAGAAACTACCTCAAAGCTTCCAAATTGATCGGGATTGCATAGATCATCATCATCAAGGCATCTACAAGGTTATCCAGGTAAGATCCACAGGTTTGTTTCTCTTTCCTTTATCCAATCCATTGACATAATAAATTGTTAAAACCCTAAATATTTCAAAACCCCCATTTTACATTTTCTTAGATCTACTTAGATCTAGTGGGTTGTTGGGCATGATATTGAAAACCCACCTCTATAGCATCCACGGCATCCCGGATCTATAGTTTGGTGAGGATTGGCTTCCGTTTGACCCCTCTCCCAAGCCAACTTAGCTTCTCCCAAGGAAGGCGCACTTCACCATTTGAGCAAGTTGACCTAGATTTAAGTGATGGGTGTTTGAGATTCCACTTGATTTGACATCTACACATCAAATAACATACACCCAGGTTGTCACTTTTCTGAAATTCACCTTGTGGGCCCTATTCCACATTTTAAGGGATTTAATTCCCATTTTGGACCACTTGGAACACTTAAACTCAGATCTACTAAGATCTAACCGGTGGATTGCCACGAAATTATAGATCCATACTCCTACCTGACCGATCTACTAGGATCTAAAGTTTGGATGCCATCCGACATGATTTGACCCACCTAAACCCCAATTGAAGCCTCCTTGGGTAAAGTCGCACCACCTTGGAGAATTGAGTTCACTCACTTCTAGGAACTGGGTACTTGAGACTATTGCAGATCTGAAACCGGAATAATTCAAAACCTAGGTCTAGACTGTCACTTTGTCAAATCTTGCCTTGGGGACTGCATTCCTTGTTTTAAGGGATTGTGGTCCACTTGGGTTAAACCTAGATCTAGATACATTCAACCATCAAGACCTATATTGCCCACTTATCTCATGTTGTAGGAGTCCTAAACCATAAGTCAACCCTACTTTGACTCCACTTCCCAATTCCCAAGGCACTGGTTTCTCTACAAGGTAATTCAACTTTCCTAGATTGTTGGATTAACTTGTGGTTTCACCTATGCATGGTAGACTATACCTTTGAAGACATCATGAACCATGGTTAAGCTTGTCACATGTACTAGTTAGCCCCAATACAACCCTTAACTACCCTGCATTGGACACGGTTCCCAAGGCAGTGGATTTTCCAACATTGAACTAGTACACTAGCCCTAGATCTCACCTCAAACATTATAAGTCACTATTACATCAACTATGAACCAAAGCTATACCTATTGAACCCCTCACTTGGCTTGTGACTTTACCCTTAGGTCTAGGATAAACCATACACCTAACTTCACTTAGAAATACCTTGATTTGGTGTCTTGGTTTTGATCTCTCCTGTCGGGAGTAGATCGGGTCTCCCCCTTTGTTGTCTGGGCTAGATAACATAAAGCGAAGGTTGCCTCGACTGGTGTGACAACCATACATATTGGAGGTCGAGGTGATCGTGGTTGCACCTTTTGAGTTGCCCTTCCCTATTGCCATCCATGACTGGATCCATCCATAGGGGTAACTACAGTTTAGGTGATAACAGGAACCAAGAAAATAAACCACATACCCATCATCATGTTTGATGGAACTAGAGATTCAACCTGTTGCCTACAATAGAATGAGGGAGGAAGCATGGGAAAGAGTAGGAGACGAACATCTACAATGCACATTCTAGAATCTAGTGACTACATTACAAGCATTCATGATTAAATCATAGTTCAAACTTCAAACACAAAAAAAAAACAACAAGGAAGGTTTTAGACCCTACCTCTTTGGCTCTCCAATGGTAGTGACAAGTTCAATCTTTTTCAATCTCCAAGGATGGCAGCCTTCTCCTCTTCTCCTCTCCTCTTCTCCTTTCCTCTCCTCTCCTCTTCTCTTCTTTTCTCTTCAATTCTCTTCTCTTCTTTTCTCTTCAATTCTCTTCTCAAGCAAATGCAAGTGAAAATGAATATGGAGGAGAGGGCTTTATCCCCCAAAGCCCTACTCCTTCCCTCCAAAACCCCACAAGTGGACCCCATCCACCCTCCTCGTCTTTCCTTTGCGTGGGCGTCATCTTCTAGCGAGAGCTACGGGGAGCTATCCCGAGAGTGATTTTTAAAGAGGCAGAGCGTTTGGTAGAGCGCTCGGGAGCGAATTAGGCGCTCCCGATAGCTCCCTAATTCGTTCCAGACAGAGGCAGGGAGCGTTATCTTCACCCATCGAAGCGCGCTTTACAAAACGATCCAGCCTGGGAGCGAAATTGGGAGCGCCTCTCTCCCTTAGCTCCCGCAACGCTTTGGCTAGAAGCGAGCTTCCGGAGCGGGGGCGAGGGGGGGGGGAGGACGCTCCCCCGCAACCTTCAGTAGGAGTGTGAAATGAATTTGTGGAGTCCATACTTTCTTCACCAATAGGTAACTCACGGGGAAAAAGGAAACTACGGATGCTAGGATAAGATGAGGACAAACTCGACTCACTAGGCTCTTCCTGAAAAACAACTAAATTATTCAAAGAAAAGTCTTCTCCAGGGGCATCATGGATTAAGGCATGCTCTTGCCAACTCATGGAGTTGTCATTAACTTGCCTCAAAACCCCATCTTCCAGGGACAAATGGGACAAATGATCAGGAACATCAAAAAAGTGATAATAAGTTGGTTCTTCATCATTCCCCTCAGGAGGGGGAGGATGTGTTCCTTCATTGTTATTTTCCCAAGGAGTGATGTGAGGTAAGCCTTGTCTTCCCCTTTCCGTGTTGAGGTCAACCATGAAAAACCACTCATGGACTGTTCTAGGTATATACTCACCCCTTCTAATTCCATCAAAGTTAACCTCAGAAGTATTTAATTGAGTAGTGGGCTCAGGTTGTTCAATATGTGGCTCCACATCACTAGGCTGGTTCAAAGCCCTAAGTTCTTCTGACACTTCACCTCAGAGTGACTCAAGGTTTATTTCTCTAACAGCAATAGCTCTTTCCCTTTCTTCCTCAGAAGAGCTATCATCTCCAAATGGTCTCCAAATGTTTTCTCTTTCTGGACTACAATCCTCATTGTGGCCACCCATGACCATGAAGATACCCTCAGGTAATAACTCACCCTCACCAAACGTGTTCCTTACACCATCCTCATAACTCTCAAGATGACCATCATAAAATGGCTCCCGATATACCCTAACCAATGACTTATTAGAGTTGGGGATAGTAGCATATGATAAATCCATCTGAAGATGTCCCCCTAGCCCAGCAGACCACTTCCTACAAAGTAGCATTCCATAGGCTGGAGGGAGATCTATGACTACTATGTCCATTAGCATGGATATGTCGGGGCATGAAAACAGGTCATCTCTTAAGTTTTTAATCAAGTCAAAGACTTGAACTGGTCTAGAGTCAATCCCACAAACGTTCCCATAGGGCCTAGTTATTTTTAATCCCATAGCTTCCATGACTTGTAAAGGCATTACATTCATGGAGGCACCGGAATCCAACATGCAGTTATGAATAAGGGTATCACCAATGCGAAGTGTAAGATAGAAGGGTTGGTGGCCACCATTCTTTCTCTCGTATAAGGCAGTTTGGATGTTAATGGGAGGATCCTCCTCTTCTTCAACCATAGCACTAGGTGCTAAGTTTTGGAAAGATGGACCTTCACCACTACTTGTGGCAGTCTCAGGGATACTCTCGAAAAACTCTACCACTTTCTCTTTTATTGATGGGATCTTCATTAACTCAGTGAGTGGGATGTTGTGCATAACCTTGTCCAATCCTCTTTCAATGTTGATACCTAAGTCTCATGAAGAGGAATTGGCTCACTCACTGGACTAGGAAGCTCACTACTTTTCTTTTCACTGAAAGGTGTAGGCTTTTGGCCATCCTTTCTTTGTTGATAGGTTCTAAAAGGAGCTTGACTACTGCTACTGGCTTGTTCAGTAACATAGATTGGAAAACTAGGAGTGGGTTCTTCTATGGACTCTTCCTCAATCAGAATTCTTCCAAAGTCCTTGTCAAATTCTATGTTGTCAACCCAGTTAATGTCCTTTGGAGAATTAGGAGTATCATCACCATGGGTGGGATACTCAGGATCATCCAACCTTTGCTTTTCAGACTAGTTTATGATAGGAGGTTCAGGTGAAGCTTGGCTCACAGGGTTTCTTCTATCACCTTCATTAGGTTTCTTTTGTTGATTCCAATAAGGCTTAGGGCCATAGGGCTGCCTATACCTTTCCGCCTCTTTGCTCTTAGCTAGATCCCTAGTCAGGAGAGCTAGATTCTTCATCATTTCATGCATGCTCTCCATCATCTCATTGAGATCTTTACTAGGCTCTTTCCCCTTCCTAAACTTAGGCTCAGATCTAGAAGAAGAGGCACTGATTAGGTCAAAGAAATTTTGCTTCCCCATGGAGGCAGCATTTGTTTCAGCCTTTCTAGCATTGTCTTGTGCCACTTTCAAGTCACTAGGGTCTTTGTCCTTTAAATGGTAGCCGAGATAACCTTCATATGCATTGAGGTAATGAATTAGGATAGCTTGATTAGGAGGCCTAATGGTACTAGGAATGTTGGCCACTATCTTATCGAAGCGAAGGTTAAACTCATGGACAGACTCGTTCTCTTTCTTCTTTATCTCAAAAAGTTGGTTCAAAAGAAAACGCCCATCTAACTTGACTGACCACTCTTGCTTGAGTTTATCGGTGAATACATCGTATCCATTGATTGATGATGCAGGAAAACGGTCAAACCACTTGCGAGCGTCACCCTCCAAGGATGCAAAGAGACCCCTCATAAACACATCTTCTTCTTCAGCCCCATAAGCTTCCATGTGGGCCCAAACATTTTCTATGTGGTCCTCAATGGAGGTCGCACAGTTCCCATTAATCTTTGGGATCTTTTCAAAGTACTTGTTCGACATATCATGGGGGGCACCTACGACCTGGGAAAAGTCTAAGGGAGAGGCTCTAGCCTTGTTTCCAAAAGCACAAGCAACGGGAGGGTTGTTTTGAGTATTGTTTCCAGAGGAAGATTGATTAAGTCCAGCCATTGGATTAACTGGAGCTACGTTAAGATTAGGATTAGGAGATGAAGGAGGAACCGAATTGAACAAAGGAGATCCCAAGATATGGTTTGGAGAATCTGAGTTAACAAGTTTCCAAAAGAAGCTAGATGATTAGGCTTTAGGATCTCTTCTGTGATAAGTGAGTGGGGTTCCTTCCAGTTGATTTGAATTTGATTTACTTCTAGTGTTGTAAGGATGACTATGAGCTCGCTCCTTAGCGGAGTCACAATTAGGAGTCGCCAGGTAGAATTTTGAACTCTTCTACCAAGATGTATGTCGTTTAAAATGCAGGGAGAGAGTGAGACAAATAGATGGATATGCTTTTAATTAAAGATTGAAATGATAACCATCTAGATTAATTCGGATGCGATAAGATATGAGTTATGCATGGATAATCGCAGACACCTAAAGTAAGCCTCTACCTCCCCAACAACGGCGCCAAAAATGTTATCACACAACTTGTAGTTGTCCCTAATGGTATCCCATCCGGGATGGTAGAAGAGATGGACAACTAAAGAGGTGACCCAAGAGATGCCACGGTTCCCAATGAAAGATGGGAGTCACGTCAACCGAGGCACTCTTCACTTTAGATCAAGATGAATCAAGACCAAGGGGGAGACCCTATAGCCAATCAAAGGTGATTGGACCAAAGCAAAGGTTCCCAGGGAAGTGTGAAAGACAAGTTACGGAAACCAATGCAAGGTTAGGTGGACCTAGAAGTTTAAGTATGGTTGAAAGAGGCTTAAGGGATGACTAGTGTTTCAACCAATGAATGATTTAGGCCACATAATGAGATCAAATGACAAGATCTAGTACCATGAAATACACAAGTGGCGCCCACTTCCTTGGGATATGGAAATGGTCCAAATGGGACCCACAAGGTGAAGTTAAGGGTGCAAATGGTACCAAGGGGTATGCAAAGAGTAGATCTATGGATCTAAGATAAAAAAAGGAGATACCCACATATGGGATCTAGCACTTGACACTAATCCCAAGAAGTGCGATTTGCCTTAGGTGGACTAGTGCCTTGAAATGGATGGGTAAATGGAGTCAAAAAGATGCCAAAATGTAGATCGGGACACTTAGCTACAAGAGATCCTCCAGTGCAATGGACAAAAGCATTTGCAATCAAAGGAACCAACATCCACTCCAAGATTCAAGCATGTACTCCAAAAGATAGAATTTTATTCCAAGAGCCAAGAGCCAAATTCTCTAGATCAATTTTACAATGAGGGGGTCTCCTCCTTATATAGGATAATAAAGACCAAAACCCTAGATCTCAAAACCACTTTATGAAATGAGTGGTTGAGATTAAAAGATCTCACAACATAATCAATGGCTAAGATGAGCCAACATAACATATCACATGGATCACTAAAAAATAGAGGTGACGTCATAGCTAAAAGATACAAAGTGAGGGTGATGTCATCCTCTAGAGAAGGCTAAAGTACATGGGCCCACCTCATATGACTAGGACATGACACATGGAGCTCTGGTGGGGCTAGGAGGCATCAATCCTTGCTAGTTGATCCCCATGGCACAATAATATAAAATAATATGTCCAAAATAATACAAATGATCAAATCTGTCCTCAAAATCTGTGAGAGACATGTAGTAAAAGGCCTCTTGTGGCCTCTGTGGACCCCACTGACTGATGAAAACTGGCTGGAAGATGGGGGGTTCACCCTGGAAGACCTCTATGAAGACCAAGTGCCAAAACCTTGCCTCAATTGCCCAAATCGAATTCCTTAGTGACCCTTTTATTCCATTTTTAACCTGCCTCGGTAACTGTGAAAGTGCTGAAACTGCCTCCTAGGGCACCTGCGCTGCGCCCACCAAGCTCTCCAGAAAGGGGGATAAATGGTAATATCAAGTGGCTGGACCACCCCCTCATCATACAACGCCCTAGGTGAACTGGCCTCTCATGGCCTCTGGGAAAAAACACTCGATGAAAGGACTTCCCTAACGATAAAGTCTTAGGCAACTAAGTTATTCAAAAATTGACCCTCATGTTGACATATCATTACAAAATCCCCCGCAGGGGTGTGGTAATTTCATGGAGAGAAGATAAGCAGAAGAGCTGGCTCGCTTGAAAAAAATTCATTAGGTACTTGTCATAGGTTTTTCATTTATCAATCTATAAGTGGCCTTTTCTCCTATAGGGATGGTTGCGTAAGATAAATCCATTTGGATACTTCCTCCTAATTTGGCAGCCCATTCCCTTGATAGCAACATTCCCCATGCGTCAGGAATGTCTAAAACTAGGACATTCATACTTATTTCAATTGCAGGGTAAGCAGCTAGTTTCATTTTGAGGTTTTCAATCATACCTTTTGACTTAACAGGCCTGGAATCCATCCCGCACACATTTCTATATTCTCTGGATGGTTTTAACTCCAATTGTTCCATGACCTTAAGAGGCATAATGTTTACTTCTGCTCCTGAGTCTAACATACAGTTGTGCAATATCAATTGATTTATCTCCAAAGCAATATAAAAGGGGGGGTGACCCTTACCTTTATCAATCACACTTTGGATCATGATGGGGGGATCATCCTCAACTGTCACTTTCACAGGATCCTTGATTTTAGGCTCGATTCCCAGGAATTTAGTTGCTTGATCGAAGTATGAAGGGATTTTCAGAAGTTCTTCCAAGGGCACAGGGATATTTGGTTTGGATACGAAATTGCTCAAATCAATCTTTAAGTTGCAAGCCTTTTCTTTGTCCTTGGTATTCATTTTTAAACCCAATAAATGCATTACCTGTGTTCTAACGGAAGGAATAACTACCAAATCTTTTAAAGACACCATGACAGAAGATCCTGAGAGTTTTCCCAATATGTTTGAATTTAACTTTTCTTGTGTTATAGGAGATATCTCTTTGCTAGGAGTATTCTCTTGTTTTCTTTGTATTGGATCCCTAGCATGGGGTTTAGCAGGATTTGAACTTATTACCTTCTTGGTGACTTGAGGGGATAACCTTCTGGGTTGATCATTTTTCTTTAAAACCCCTTTAGGAGAAGTATTTGGAGTTTGAGTGGGGAACCTACGAGTGGTATTTCTTTGGTCCAGTGAAGTTTCTTTCAGACTGGTTTTGTTCTTATCTATGTCTTTCGCGTTATTCTTTGCCTGAGACCTAGTTACTACTCTGCCATCAGAAATGGGCTTAGTTTGAAGACATTCATTGGCATACACACCCTCAAAGGTTCTAGAAAAAGGTTTATACTTTTCAATGTTTTCTCTTTGTTTTCTGAGAACTACTCCATTCAGGTTTCGGATTAAACCACTCATTTCGGTCATCATTTTCAGAATCATATCGTTCTCTGAATTAGTGACACAAGGCATAGTTCTAAGTGTTTTAAGGATGTAAAATGAGTTCGCTCCTCAGCGGAGTCACGATTGGGAGTCGCCAGGTAGATTTAACTCTTCTACCAAGATATGTGTCGTTGTATATGCGGGAAGGACTACTAGCTTTTCCAAGGTAAGCCTATTGCGTCCCCGGCAACGGCGCCAAGATGTTATCACCTAAATTGTAGTTACCCCTATGGATGGATCCAGTCATGGATGGCAATAGGGAAGGGCAACTCAAAAGGTGCAACCACGATCACCTCGACCTCCAAAATATGGTTGTCACGCCAGTCGAGGCAACCTTCGCTTTATGTTATCTAGCCCAGACAACAAAGGGGGAGACCCGATCTACTCCCGACAGGAGAGATCAAAACCAATACACCAAATCAGGGTATTTCTAAGTGAAGTTAGGTGTATGGTTTATCCTAGACCTAAGGATGAAATCACAAGCCAAGTGAGGGGTTCAAGAGATATAGCTTTGGTTTATAGTTGATGTGAAAGTGACTTACAATGTTTGAAGTGAGATCTAGGATGAGTGTACTAGGTCAATGTCAAAAGATCCACTGCCTTGGGAACTGTGTCCAATGCAGGATAGTTTTAAGGGATGTATTGGGGCTAACTAGTACATAAGACAAGCTTGACCATGATTCATGATAGCTTTAAGGGTATAGTTCACCATGCAGAAGTCAAACCACAAGTCAATCCAACAATCTAGGAAAGTTGGGTTGTCTTGGAGATAAACCAGTGCCTTGGGAATTGGGAAGTGGAGTCAAAGTGGGGTTGACTTATGGTTTAGGACTCCTACAACATGAGATAAGTGAACAGTATAGGTCTTGATGGTTGAATGTATCTAGATCTAGGTTTAACCCAAGTGGACCACAATCCCTTAAAACAAGGAATGCAGTCCCCAAGGCAAGATTTGACAAAGTGACAGCCTAGACCTAGGTTTTGAATTATTCCGGTTTCAGATCTCCAAAAATCTCAAGTACCCAGTTCCTAGAAGTGAGTCAACTCACTTCTCCAAGGTGGTGCGACTTTGCCCAAGGAGGCTTAAAATGGGGTTTAGGTAGGTCAAGACAAGTCGGATGGCATCCAAACTTTAGATCCTAGTAGATCGGTCAGGTAGGAGTATGGATCTGTAATTTTGTGGCAATCCACCGGTTAGATCTTTGTAGATCTGAGTTTAAGTGTTCCAAGTGGTCCAAAATGGGGATTAAATCCCTTAAAATGTGGAATGGGGCCCACAAGGTGAATTTCAAGAAAGGGACAACCTGGGTGTATGTTATTTGATGTGTAGATGTCAAATCAAGTGGAATCTCAAACACCCATGTTCTAGATCTAGGTCAACTTGTTCAAATGGTGAAGTGCGCCTTCCTTGGGAGAAGCTAAGTTGGCTTGGGAGAGGGGTCAAACGGAAGCCAATCCTCACCAAACTATAGATCCGGGATGCCGTGGATGCTATAGAGGTGGGTTTTCAATATCATGCCCAACAACCCACTAGATCTCAGTAGATCTAAGAAAATGCAAAATTTGGGGTTTTAATTAATTAGGGTTTTAGATGTTTTTTGACAATTGGATAGATCATGGAGATAGAACTTACCTTGAGATCATACCTGAATGATGTGGATGAGATGCCTTGATGTTGAGGAAGATTCCCGCAGAGATCAAATGAGAGATTGTTGATTTGCTTGCCAATTTGATGCCCAAGTCCACAAGTGCGCCTTCCTCTACCTGTCAAACCAAGGAATGAAATTCAATCAGTAAGATCAAGTATGGAAGAAATACAAGAGAAATGCAAATAGTAACATGAAATAGAAGGTCCTGGGACAGTAATACTCCCTGTTACCAACGAAGAGCTCCAAAGAAGAAGTAGGGAGAGTCTTCTCCTACCAATACCTCCTCCTCCAAGCAAATCGGCCTCCACCTGTAGATGCAAAATCGTGGTACAAAAGATATGGCAAACAAGATCTCCAATAACTCAGTGCAAAGGAAGAACCAACGAACGAACACCAAAAACATTCACCACAACATTGGAGATAGATGCAATAATAATTTTCTATTCCAATAATCCAGAGCCAAAAGTCCCTTTACAATGAGAAGCTCTCTCCTTTAAATAGGAAGGAGAGGCACCAAAACCCTAACCACTTTTTGAATGAGTGGCTAAGATTAAAAGATACAAATGTCTAATCAATGGTTGAGATGAGCTCAACAATATAATACATGGATCACACATAAAATATAACATAAGTGGACAAAGTCGCCCTAGGAGAGGGGAATCCCACCAAATCATGATGACAAAATATCATAAGAGGCTCATGGTGGGTCCAAGGGGTAATTTTATCCCTCCTTGGTCAATCCCCATGGCACAATAACCAATAAATAATCATGAATATACCAAATCGTGCCCCCAAGGTGAAGTCGTGGTCCTCAAAAGACCTCAAAAAATCCACAGAAAGTGCCATAAGTGATGGATGCGGGCCCCGATGAAGCTGAAACTGCAGGAGGAGGTGTGGAAGGTCCCGATCTATCATCACTGATCATCCCATGCCATAACTTTGCCTCAGTAGCCCAAATCGATTTCCTCAATAGCCATTTCTACCAATCCTGAAATGCCTCGGGAAGCGTGAAACTGCCCAAACAGCCTCCTGGAGTGATGGCGCTGTCAAGGTGAGGGCACCAATGTGTCCGGGAGGGGGGTAATATGGTAAAAACAAGTGGCTGGACCACCCCCTCCATCATCAGCGCCCTAGGTTAACCGGATAAAAGTCATCTCTGCTCTGACAGGGCCTCCAATAGACCAAAACTGCACTAGGACAGCCTACTGAGGCTAAATCATCCCTGTAAGTGCCCGGAACTGAAAACAAACTGTCCCATTGGACTCAGAAGGTCCAAATCCATCCAAGATGTGTACTCATACACCATATGAATCTCTGCATGATCAAAATAAATATCCAATGTACCGGAACAAGGCCAATAATAATGATCTGTAAATGTCCAAACACTGCTGTATCCCAAGAATCATCATCATAACCCTGTAGCTGCTGCATAGAATCATCCTGTATGTGTACATAGACCATATATCATCTACCCATATCATCATAAGGTCCAACATCTCATGTCCCATGGTCCTCCATGGTCAAACTAGGTCTAACCAAGACCAAATACAACTCAGACTATCATCCATAGCTGCTGCAAGGTGTCAAGGTTAATACATGCTTTACAATTTATTCAAATAGCTACTAAAACACAGAGTAATCATGACTGGCGATCTAAATCCAAATATATAGTGTCGTTAATTATTATTATTACTCAGACTAGACTTTCAGGACCATACTCACTTCATAGTTGTGATCAATTTGCTAGTGAAGGGTGAAGGCTGAAATAACTGGCTAGGCTAAGGGATGACTTGACTGACTTGACTTTGTGACACTTTGGCAAGGGAAAGGGAACACACACCATATTATATACTGAATGAGCAATAACACAGGGAATGGCGGTGTCTCACAAATGGATGAGTTGTTTTAAAGAGGGTTTATTCACCTTCACAGATGCGCACAATCCATAATACAAACAAGGCCAGCAATTGTTTAGATATAACATTTAAGTTCCATTGCTTTTTGGGCCTGAGGTTTCCATAGCCTTGATCTATGTGTGTTTATAAACACATTGCATAGATTTACATTTATTTTTAGGCTTTCTGCTGCAGGTGTGTTTTTAAGGCACTTGTTTACCTGAGCACTTCTAGGTGTGTCATGGACAACTTGTTTACCTAGGTATTTATTTTTCCAAAAGATATAACATTTTATTTTTCATGGCCATTTTCAATTGGCATTTCTTTCATATACAAGATATAGCATTTCATTTTTCCAGATTTTGTATTGATGGCAGCACTAAAAGTTTCAGGTTTAGCCAACACAACTTTAGTGACTAGGGGGAATTCTCAAGGAACTCCAACTCACCATAGGTAAGTTTTGTCACCAACTCAGAGCCGAGACACAATAAACAGGGAAGCTCATCCAATACAGAGGCTACAGTGGGGAAAGGTCCTCCATGTCACTAGTCAAGTAGCAAATCAGGGTAATAATCTAAAAGGTAGGCCACGGATGGATGAAGACAATGAAATGATGGAGCCAACACTAGCAAGCCAGAGTATGGTGTAATGATCACCTCTATTCTCCCTAAGGAGGGTATGTACCAATGAGTATGAATAGTGAACTTCTAAGTCTGAGTAGGGACAATATGATATAAATAATAGGTCAACCAGGTCCATGTATCTATATGATCGCCAGATCATGACACTAAGTGCTAAGACATGCTATAAGAATAAGTATAAAAGAAATCTAACCATAACACAATAATATACCTGCTGAGTCATATACCTGACTGCACATCAACCTGTACCATCATCTGTCCTCTGGAACTGCTGCTGTAACTCTGGGCACTACTGACTGCTCTGTACCAATGGTATAATGGCTATATCGGGCATCTCTCTGAGTGTCCTGAAACTCAGTCATGGCATGGGGAGTATAACTGCTGTCCACAATCTGATAGTGATCCAATATAGATGCTCATCTCAGCATCTCAAATGCAAGGGAACTGGCTGAATAGTGTACTGGAATGAGAAAAATAATGTATGGTAGCCCGGCTACTATATATGTGATAACAGTACTTCTTTCTCATTTTCAAGGCACATGGTACATTGTTGTCTACCTAGTTGGTTTGGTGGTCAACAAATCCTACATGGCATTTTCTTCTCCCTGACACGCATTGAGCTAAATCCAAACATGCTAGATGATTCCTTGTACACATCTCATTGCATACTGATTTGGTCTTGAATGTCTTGATTGGGGTACATCCTCTCAATGTATATCGTCACACCTCATTGCCTAGGGATCTTTTTGAATTTTAGACCCTTTATTATAGAATATGCTTAGATTGAGATATGCTCCTACTGCATGCAATGGTGAATGTAGTTGCTTATCTCACCTGGAATCAATAATATCCCATAAATCGATATTTAGATAACCCCGCTTATAGAAGGCCTTGATGGTGTCTTTGGCCCTATCCATCCCCTCATAAACATATCCCATTGGTGGTTTGTCACCATCCATGATCCTCAACCCTTTCACAAGTAGTTCTATCATGCTAACAACCACAATGTCTTCCTCCCATAAACTATCTTTAAAGAGAGACACACTCACAACAATTGCGTCTAGTTTTGTGTTGCCTTTCCAATATAGCCATTGCTTGCTACAAAACATCCATCTCAATGCTTGGTACTCATTAAGAAGGCTTTGGAGGGAGATAAAGTTTGTAGCAAAGTGTGTGACAGCAAGGTGACTGAACTCACCATCTGTGAATTCTCTCATAAGGCTCAACACCCAAGCATGGTTATAAATGTACTTGGTTATTTGTTTGCACCCATTAACAACATCTTGCACCCGCTTCAACTTCGCAATGTCCTCCAAAATCAAATCTATACACTGGGCAACATAAGGGGTTAAAAAAATAGTAGGGTATTTTGCACATAGCAATTTACCAGCTGCCACATAATTTGCAACGTTGTATGTGATTACTTGGACAACATGTTTGCCCCCCACTTCTTCCACAACCTCTGCTAACAATGTATTTATCAGATTTGCATCTTTCACATGTGAAGATGCATCAACAGATTTAAGGAACATGGTTCCTTTGGGGCAAGCCATAAGAAATTTATGATTGTTCTACTCCTCTGATCTGTCCACCCATCTGACAAGATTGTGCAACCTATAAACTCCCATGAGCTTTTAATGCCCTCCAACTGTGCCTTGACACACTCCAACTCCTCATCTAGATCTTCCCCCCTAAGTGCAACTGTGCCTTGACACACTCCAACTCCTCATCTAGATCTTCCCCCCTAAGTGCATTGTAAGAGGGGCCTTTGTATCTAAGGCCAACGCTTGCAATAACATCTACCATTGTTTGATACAAAGGAGATCTTGCAAGGTTAAATGAGAGGCTGTCATGGTACTAGAACCTCCTCACTGCCATATATGGATCCTTCCTTTTTCTTTCATTATAACCGTCAAAGGTTGGTTGAGATCGTGTTAAAATATTAACCAGGAAAATGATTGGAGAGAAATGCATGCAAAGGTTTGCATGCATGCACGCAAAAGTGAGTTTTGCATGCAACTGTTTTAGGTTTTTGGTAAACCTAACTTCTCAGTGAGATGTTATAAGGAAGACAGGAGGTGACTGTCTTGATTAGTGAGACCATTGATCTGAGATAGATCAAGAGAGAGGAGGACGACTTCTCATGTGAAGGAGGGCACATTCTTCAAGGAGAGAGAAGCTTGTACCGCATCCGGTAGAGCAGTTGAGTGTCTGTAACTTACATAGTATCTTCGTCTTAGAGATTGAGGAAGATCAATGACGATCAGAGCTTAGATCTGCTGAGATCTAGATCTGCTAAGATCTGATTCAGTACGAGTCTTTCATTGTTGGAGGGAGGGTGCATTGGATGCATGCAGAGGAGGACGTTTTCAGTCACAGGGCAGTCTTCAGAGAAAGCAGAGCAGAGCTGAGGATAGAGACAGATAGATCAGGCAGAGGCGGATACATGGACACTCAGATCTAGTTTTCCAGTTAGGGCTTTTCTCTTCCGTGCATGCATCAGCTGGATGCATGCAAATCTTGAGTTTGCCTGAGAAGATTACTGAGGTAACCCTGTATTGTACTTGTCTCTTTTCCTATATGCTCTGGGCTCGAGAAAGAAGATAGCCCCATAGTTTGCTGGTTTCTCCCGAAAGGGTTCCAGGGTACATTTGTTGTTTATGTATGATTGCATTTATATTGTTCAGTTGGTAAATGCAGATCTAGTTGTTTGAGTTCATATTAATGTTGTATTGATATCGAGACTCATACCGCTTGAGATCTCAGGGTGATCCCGAGGGAGTAGTGATCTCTGGATCAAATATTTACAGTGGGGTTGGACGAGGAAGGAAGAAAAGAGAGGTGATACTTGGACTTGGTGCAACACTTGATGAGCAACTACTTGGAGGTCCCATTTGAGATCTGCCCATCCCTGCAGTTTAAAACCTCAGCGTAGATCTCCTAGCATTTTGTTCTTTGATAGATTCCAAAGCAGCTTGCATTTGGACAGTGACTTCTTCAGGGAAACCATAAAAAATGTAGACATTTTTGCTCACAACTCTAGCCAGGTGGTGTTTCAACCTGTTTATGCCCCCAAACATAGTTGTTGGACAGTAATTGCACTTTACTTGGTGGTCTTTCCTTGGGACCAGCCATACACAATGTTCCCATGGTTTATCAAGAGGCCTTTTAAGTTTTCCCTTAGGTGCCATGGATAACAGTCTGAGACTTTGAAGTTTGTAGTGGGAAAAATATAAACTAAAATGAATTTTTATTTATATATTAAAATAAAATTAAAATTTTGAACTTGTAATTAAACTAAAGTCTATACTCTGTAGGGATGCCTGTGGAGGCTGTCATCACAGACTACAGGCCTATAGCCAGGTACTATAGGCCTATAGGCTGTGATGGCAGCCTACACAGGCTTGAAGCCTGCACAGGCTCGGGGAGGCCTACAGAGGTTGCCATCACTGCCGATAGGCTTGTAGGAAGCCATTGGGAAGCCTACAAGCCTATAGGTTGTGATGGCAGCCTCCCCAGGCCTGTGTAGACTGCCAAAAACAAAATTTAAATAATTTAATTTTTGTTTTTAAATTTCGTTTTTGGCAGCCTGTGGAGGCTGCCATTACAACCTACAAGCTTGTAGGTAGCAACAGGGGAAACCTACACAGGCCTGGGGAGGTAGCCTACAAGCCTGTAGGCTGTGATGGCAGCGTCCACAGGCTGCCAAAAAAATTAAAAACCAAATATAAAAACCAAAATTAAAAACACAAATAAAGTTTAAAACAAAAAAAACTTAGTAAACCACTAACTTGTTTGAACAACTGAACTCCTTTGATGTGCTTGCAGACTACAGTAATGTTGAACTCCTCTTTTGATGCTGAATCTTAGTCCTCCTTTGAAGCTGATGATGAATGGACCTTCATAGTCAAGATTCAAGGCACACACAATAGTAAAATTAGAAGAGACAACAGTGAAATGAGAAGAGAGAATGAGAGAATGATGAGAGGAAATGCCTTCTTATAGGCTTCTAATCCCATTTCTCTCCAAAGTTTCTTTCCCAAACCAAATTTTGTGGGTCAAAGTCAACCCAAACAAAAAGACAATGCATTGGGGACATGGACTCATGAGTTTCAGGTGAGTTTTCGGCGTGTTCGCACAAGTGTTGAGTTTATCACGAGTTTGGACGAGTGCCGAATATGTAGGGCGAGTATGAGTGGGGTGCTCGTTTGGGAGTTGACTCAACAAGACTCAGTTGACTTGGCGAGTCTTCATTGAGTATGATAACACTGGTCCTATCAAGTACAAAACAAAAACTCACCTGAAAAATTGTCATTCTTGCCAGAGAGATAGGGCTTTGTCCCAACAACTTCAAGATGTCCTCGTCAACAACGCCAAAAAATGTTACCTCTAAAACTAGCACTCTTCCATGATCGAAGATAAGTGGACCCAAATATGATATGTGAACCCAACTAAGACAAGTGGACCTTGTGGACCCAGTGCTATGATTGACAAAATTTCAAGGAGGTTCACGTCAATGTAACCCCCTTCCTTTTTAGGCCTTGCTCCTTTGGGCCACAGGAGGCTCCCTGAAACTTGTTAAGGATAGGCCTGTAAGAAATGCAATAACAAGTACTTCTATCCCTGCAAGACCTTCCCACTCGCAATAGACTAGTGCCAAATGGAGTCAATGAAAGACAAGTACAATGAACCCTTTGACTTGGAAGGTTCAAAACAATGTTGAATATGTAATGTGATTGTATGATTTTCTGCAGTAAAAACCAGCAATATAAAACAAGATATATCTCACAAAATAACCGTTGGAAATGTGCAATCTTTACCTCCAGACAGCGAACTAGACAAGGCACATCAATCCCCCCTAGGGTACCCTTCAATTGATGGACGAATGATGAGAATTGAAACTGATTTGTACTTCAGACATGCAATTTGCTGCAGTGAAGGTGAACCAGAAATAATATTGACCTCAAACCCCCCCAAGGTCTTCTTAGGAGACCTAGGATTTGACCAATTTTTCCTCAAGCCCCTGGGTCTTGACACTTCCCTTGAGATGAACCTGCAATAACTCAATAACCAAATCTGAAACAACCCTTTAGGGCTGACGTCACCTTCTTTTGGGCAAATTTAGGGCTAAAAATGATCTTTTTGCAAGATTTTTTAACTTAAGTGAATTTTTACGATATTTGATCATGATCTGAAATATACTACTGCAATTAACAACTTCAAAAAATAGTCGCTAAAATAACTAGGCACGAAAAAAAATATATTTTTGGATTTTTCACAAAAATATGAAATTTTTAGGGTTTTTCTTAATATTTGATTTTTTTGTATTTTTTGTGATATGTAGTACATAAATTTGATACAAAATAGAGTTTGTTGAAGATAGGGGAAACACGACTCTGTCTTTTCCCTCCGGGCACGAGGAATCGTAGTGGTAATCAACATACCTCTCAAAACTTTGGTAAATTAATTTTGTATGAACTAGGGCAAAATCAAGAAACCCTAGGTTATGTTGATCTTGACCTAGTTAGGGAAAAATAAAGAAGCTAAGGCCCTAAACGGGAGAGACTCTCCAAAGAGAGACATCCCACTTCACAAGAGAATGTTTATTGCAATAAAAACCCTAGCTAGGGCTTACCTTGGATGCCTTTGGCAGTGCAAGACAAGATAGCAAGAAGTTCTTACCACAATTGTAGAGAAAAGAGAAAGAAGTAACCCTTCAAAGAATCCTTCCACTTAACACGTCTTGAAAAACCAATAAAGAGACCTTCACATCACATAAAATCCTCGCAATCCAAAAAAAATGCCCAAGGAGAGAGGTGCGCACTAGTTAACCATGTACAGAAGGAGAAAAATAGAAATAACTTTGTTTGATCCCATGATCTTATTTTACAAATGAGGAGGCTAGCCTTATTTATATGCTTGCTAGGCTAACGTAAACCTCCTTTTTAGGGCGACCAACCTAAAAACATCTAAAATAACCTAAAATGATTTTCAATGAATTTTTAAGGTTTGTTACCCACAAGCCGGGGACTAAACCTCATACAACATAAAATAATCATAAAAATGATGAATTGCGGCAACTTGATGAAATGTTGAGCTTGGGAGGAGGGTGTCATGCCCCAGCTAACCTCAACGATGTGCTTTTTCCCTCAACACCCTCCTCCTTTAGGTGGTAGTCTCTTCAAAAGGATGATGTCATCATCAATTTGGCTTGCTTGAGTCAAGAGAAGGGTCAATACATAATAAAAATAGGTTCAAGTGGGCATAATAAGGTGTGCTAAGACGGGTATGACAGCCCTTACATGCGCGATCACTTCTATAAAGCATAAATAGAAGTGTGGCTAGGGGCCCCTAAGCCATGTATCCTAGTGGAATCATCCCACGAAGCACCGAACACTAACCCTGGGCATAAATGCCCGACATGATGGGGGACCTCCACCACATTAAGGGGCAGTCAGCTGTGCCGCTAAGCCAACGCTCCTTGAAATGAAAACCAAGAGGACTTGCCATGACCAGACCACGGGTCTTATGCCTCACTAGACCAGCACTTTTACATAAATCAAGCCCAAACTTGGCCTTTGCATAGAAAAAATAACCCCTCCTCTGTGGCAATCTGGTATGGAATGCTGCAGAGTATCTGGGGAATAACAACACCCCTCTTTACCAACCAGTGAAGCCCCTGTTGACCAGAGCAGAGATCTTTCAAAGCAGCATGTGAAAAATAACACAATAAATCCAGCAAAGTGACAGTTATGGGGTTCCAACCATTTAGTTTTATGGGATACATGATGTAACATTGAAAAGGTATGCAGGGCTCTTCTTTTTGTACTTAGAAGATATGCAGACAGTTTTTGATGTCTGTACTGTATCTAGCATCTCCCTTTTTAGTATTGAATCATTATGTCCTCAAAATTGTTAGTTATTCTATCGAAGACTGTTATGGTAGTTTATGGTTCAACTGTAATAATGTTAAGCATGATTTACAAATAATCTTGCTAATATTATTGTTCAAAAGAAACTGTTTGTTTTTAACATTGAAGTTTCTGGTAATTTAGTGTGTGATTTTCAAATATAGTATGTTTTACATTGATCCATATGAATTTGAAGATTCTGATGCAAGTGTCAACTCCAAAACTTGATAGGTAGAAGAGATGAAGAAATCTTTGGAAAGTCTTTCATTAGAGCATCAACGGTTGGCAGCCCAGAGGGTTGCAGTCCGAACTGGTATACAGCAGCTTGAGAGAAATGCTACAGTACATTCTCAACTTGAGCAGGATATTGCTATTGCTGCCACACCAGAAGTTTCAAAGGTATTTTTCCTTCTCTTTTAGTTTTCCTGTTATAATGTCCCTGTTGATGCATAGGCCGATGCTTGGACTTATTTTTTCATGGAAGACTGATCTTACATATTCCTGCTGCTTCACGTTTTTCCATGTTCTAAATGGGGTTTCTAATGTTATCCATCGTCTCTGATGATATCTGGGTATGCAATTTGTGAATAGTCAGTGTCTGGAGATGCTGTTTTGTAAAGATTGAGATTGGCCGGTGAAGTCTGAAATGAGTCATTTGGTTTTATTATATTGCTGGATTCTTCTCATTTTCTACCAACATTTCTTTTGTGATTGAGATACTTGCAGCGATGGCTTGGCTGGGGTTCTGCAAAGGATCCAGTAGCAGAGGCAGCTCGAATTGCAGAGGATTCACGCATGCAGAAAGAGGCAGCTGCTGCAATAGTTGAGAAACTAGTCATTGAAAACACTGAACTTATGGAAAAGGTATGCATGGTCTTCTAAAGTGACTTCTCAACCTTTCAGTCCATAGAATATTAAGTCTTAAATGAATGAAATTGTAGTGGAAATTTTAGTGGAAATTTTTAGATTATCATTCCATATATTGAACAGCATTTATGAAACAAACAATGGTCTGAAATAGATCATTTAATTTCATTTTAGTGGACAAAATACAAAATTTCATGGGTAGATTCTGTCAAGCTACTGGACAGAGGGGTCTGTTTGCCACACGATTAGATGTCTCCTAATACATATGAACATTTTGTGAAGTACATCTTCTGGGATTACTCTGTGCTCGTGTGTATGAGTGAGTTGTCATGTGAACACACATCTTATAAGTAACTTTATTATTGTTTTTCCAACCCATCCAACCTAGATGGAGAATATACATGTAACGTTTGGCATTGCTGGTTTGACACACCTTGCAACTTACTCTGTGTTATTCCAACCTGTGTGTTGCCGCCTAAAACACACTTGCACACGGGTAAGTCTCCCAACCACTGTGTGTGTTCATGAGGGCAATTATGAATAAGAACCCAATGTCACCTCGGTCTTAAACTCCTCCATTTAGACCAATGTTGCACAACTCAGACTCGGCAAAGATTCGGCTGGCATATGACTTGTAGACTCGGGAAAAACTCGGGAAAGACTTGGGACAGGCCCAGCAAGACTCGGCCAATAGGAAAAAAAATAAAAATATTGTACATTTTGAACAAAAAAGAGATTAAAAGCATTTCCAATCCATATAAGCTATAAAACTACAATTTATTCAAATAATTCATAACATTGTCTTATCACAAAAATAAAAATATATATAACAAAAATAAACCTAAAATATATAACATAAATAAACCTAAAATATATAACATAAATAAAAATTTAAAGATAAAAAATATATAACAAAAATAAATGTAAAATATATAAAATATTAATGAATAAAAATTATATAACATAAATAAATATAAAATATATAACATATAAATAAAAATTTAAAATTTAAAATATATATAATATATACCAGAAATTAAATAAGAAAACTATATATATATATATACATTAACATAAAATTTATAAATCAATAATTTTACAACATATGAATATAAAACTTATAAATTATTAATTATTAATTAATATTAAAAATCACTTTAAAAGAACGAAAATAACTAATTTAATTAGTCATATAGCTACATTATATTTTCTATAACACACATTCTAAATGCATATCGAAAATCAAAATCAATACAGATTCTAAATGCATATTGAAAATCAAAATCAATATAGAGTAAGTTATATTATATATAAAGAAAAAAATATATATAACATACATAAAAAAAATTAAAAAAAAAGGTTGATTGACTTACCTGGAGTTCCAGAAGCCCGAGCCCTGAACTGCACCTTCATGACCTCGGACTTGCCTGCACCTTCACGAACCCACAGTCGCTCGACAACCCACAGTCGCTCGACAACCCACATCGCCATCTTCGAGATGGAGCCTTAACCCACATCGCCATCTTTGATATTAATTTGTGGTCATCCGTTCCTAACCCTAGGCGGCCATACAACACTGTTCTTACTCACGAGTCACAACCTATTCTCCACATTTCCACGGGCACGTCTGTCTTTTGCCTTAACTCCGATGCCAACTCTGATGTCGAGTTCGCCGAGTTCGATGCCGGTTTGCCGAGTTCGATGAGGGGTTCTGTCGAGTTCAACGAGTAAACCTAGTGGCCGAGTATGGGGCTGAGTCCTGTGCGATTACCCATTCCGGCAGGCCACTCGGGGAGACTCGCGAGTACCAGCGAGTCTCTCCTAAGTCATGCTTCATTGGTTTAGACCACATCTCCTAAAGGCCAAGGGGGGTAGTCCCTATTTACTAAGTTCTTTTTAAGTGTTTGTTTTTGAGAGTTGTAAATTATCAAAAATTAGAATGACAAGCAGACGTGCAAAGATGCAAATCTTTCAATGACAAGCAAATCCTTTAATCAATCAACCAATGATATTTGTAAGAGAGAAATAATCAAATAATCAAAATGACCAGTGCCATCTCTACTCGGGCTATGGAGTCACAGTATCAACTAAACAAGTACTTTTCCAAAGTATTAATTCATTTACTAACAAATACAACAATGAATAATCACTTCAGGTAAATGAACAAGTAAATGAAAATGCTTGTAACAAGATAATCAATAAATCACATATGCATTAAAATGTAGAATTTGAACAATTTAAGGAATCAAAGATATATATATAACAATAGCGAGCTGAAAGTAAAGTACTTGAAGCAAATATTGTGAACAAGATAATAATGTGATATGCTTGCAAAGTAGAAAAGAGATTGTAACAATGTTGTGCAAGTGGTCTTGTAAATTTATGTCTCTCTTCAACTTAGGGGATTAAGGTGATTGTGGCAAAGAAATAAACTAATTTAGATGTCTACCCCAAGAGACTATTTCCTTCGATTAGAGAGAGAATGCTGGGTGCTCAACCTAAGAACACAAGGTTCTCAACTAGCTCCACGGGTCAAACTCAAAACTTGTTGGGTGCTCAACTGGAGGACACAAAGTGCCACAAGGCCGCCCACGGCCTCTACTCGACTAGCTCTATAGGTCAAGTCTCCTTTTCTCAGTTCTAATGAAGATGCGTATTTGGGTGCCTATTAAACTAGTCAACACGAATCTTTGCCCTTTCTTGTCACCCAAGATCGGTCGAACCGGTGAAGAGAGAGGATACAGGGCAAAAACGGGGCTTAAGGTAAATTTTATTCTTAAAGCAAAAATTAAACTAAATGCAAGCCAAGCATGATATCACAAGGATGGGCAGAGCCACTTCTCTTTTAAGGTGCGGGTGAAATAAAATGATTGAAATAAAATTACTGAAGTAAATACAAGCCAAGTGCGATATCACAAGGATGGGCAAAGCCACTTCTCTTGTGAGGTGCGGGCAAAAGGAAATAAGCAAATACTTGGAAATAAAATTACTGAAATAAATGCAAGCCAAGCATGATATCACAACGGAGGCAGAGCCTACTCAATTGTGAGGTGTGGGCAAAAAGAAATAAGCAAAGGAAGTAAATGCTAAGCTAAAACAAGCTAACTAAACCATGCAAGGATGGGCAGAGCCTCTTCACTTGCATGCAACCGAAAGCAAAAAAAGACTAAGAACTGAAAACTTGAAATGAAGCTCAATGAGATCAAGCCCAAGAGACTCTCTTGGGCTTGTTACAATTGTATGTATTTCAACACTTATTATCTGTAAGGAAAGAGAGAGAATAGATAGTTTTTAACCGTTTTTGGGTGTGGGATTTGAAGTAGACCCTCTTGGGTGTTGTTGGTGCTTGCTAGTGGCCGAATTTTTGCATTCCCTCCCCCTATGAGATCAGAAACCTGTGCAAAACAATAAGCTATTATAGCACAAAAGTGATAGAAATGAGTTTAAAACAAACTTGAAATTTTTCATGCAAAAATCAGAAATTTTTCTAAGGCAAAACTAGCATGTAAAAACATGAAAAATGACAATATTAGAGTGCAAATGAAGAATGTAAGATCTGCAATAAGAAGAAGAATGTTAGTGAAGATGCCAAGTCCTCTTCGAAATTTGTTGAACAATGGGGTATCCCACCCGGGAATCCTAGTCTCCAAACCTAGGCAACCTATGACAAACTTGCTCAACAAGCAAATGGGAGTGATAAACCAATAAAGACTTGAGAAATAAGTTATTCAAACAAGAAATAAATTAACTTCTCAAATACTAAGCCACTACCCACATAGCATGCAACAAAACTATTACAATGCTATATTCAAGCAAAAAACTTTGCTTGAGATTCCACAAATGCATGAAAAACAAAGAGTGAAACAATATCACCTCATATACAAGCGTGGACAGTACTTCCTCCAAAGATTTCTTCTATTATCATAAAAACTTGAAAGTACAACTGCTCCTCTTAGACAAGAATGGAACAAGAGAGCAAGAATAGGAGCAACAAGAGCAAGAGAGAGCAAGAGAGCATGAGCAAAAATGAAGCAAGAGCATAAGTGAATCTAACCCAAATGAGGAGGAATGCCCTCCTTAAATAGAAAAAGAGAGGAAGGAGACCCCTCTTGCATGCCAGCCAAGTGTCAAGAGGGAGAGAGGGGGGCCCAAGAGAGGGGGGCGAATTTGCTCAAGGAGGGAAAAACCAAGGTTTGAGATCTCAAATATGGGGGGGGAACCCCCCTTTTAAAGCTTCCAACTTTATTACTATGTCAAATGGGGGGAAAACCACCCAAGTGGGGCCCCTCCCATTGACTTTAACTCACCCCACCAATCAAAGAGAGGAGGGCGCACTTGCTAGAGTGGGCACTTCATAACTTATGATATGCTTGCTTGGGGGGGGCCCTTTGGGTCTTAAATTTGTCTTAGCAACATAATATAAACATTAGAACCTTTACTTGGTCACCCCAAGTGACTATAGTCACTTTTCCAAAATTTGGCTCTCTAATTAAATGCCCAATTTCCTGATTTCCATGATTGACCTAGGAAAAAGTGACCAAAACCATAGTAATACTTGTCCGAATGACTTCAAACTTGGCCCAAGGGTGTAGGGGGTCTCATTCCATTTATCTTGAGTACCCATACCCCTATACAACATCAAAAAAGACCAAGTAACCATCTTTTACATTACAACAAATTGTCCTGAGTGACAATTTTTAATGACAAAAAATTAAAAAAATCCCATGTAAAACTTAATGAAATTCCGCAAGACTCTGGATAATGTCTAGCATGGTAATATAGAACATTCCTAGGCCCCAATCACCCCATGGACTCGATCACTAGAACACCTTTCACCACTTTGGAGGTATTTTTGAGTGAAAAAATCAAATAATTAAAATCTCTATTTTTTTAAAAAAATTATTCAAGTGAAAAAACACTCAATGAAATGACTTCCCTAATGACAAAGTCTTAGGTGATTAAGTTACACAAAACTGGACCCTCATGTTGACATATCCTTACAAAATCCCCCGCAGGGGTGCGGAAATTTCATGGAGAGAAGAAAAGAAGGAAAGCTGCCTTGTTTGAAATAATCATTAAGTACTTCTTCTTCATCTTCAAGGCACAATGATCATGTGCATGGTACATGGTTGTCCACCAAGTTGGTTTTGGTGGTCAACACCGTGCACAATAGATGGAGAATTTGTTGGAAATTTCACCGCATTGACACTTTAATGCAATTCAGAAATTTTACCTTTCTAGAAGTTTCCTCAGATCTTAACCCCAAAATTTTCTGTCCTAGGACTGCTCTAGATTAAAGCACAAAACAACAGTGGAAGAAGTACAATAATTCACTTTCAAACAGCCCTAAACTTCTTGGCAATTAAGAAGAAAAGACACCAATGCAAATTTCCTTAAAATCCAATCTTGAGTTAAAGCATAGCAGTTTATTTTTTAATTAAACCCCAAATATTACTTTTAACCACAAATGGATTTCTTCACAATGCAACGGAAAATAAATACTGAGAGAAATATAACATCAATCACATCAATAGAGACCCATATTTTTGGGTATAAACCCCCGAAAAAACCCAAGATGGAAAAACCGGTGCAGCAGTTTGAGAAGATTTTTTATTATGAAGATATAGAACAATACAATCCAGAAAATCGATTTTTACCCAACTTGGCAAAATCGAACCACCGAAATCCACTCAGATAACCCCACAAAACGTACGGCCCTCTTGCGTCACTGTACGACCCTCTGCATCACTGTATGGAATCCGTATGGCCTCTGCGTCAGTGTACGGATAGATTAGTATGGCTTTGCGTCACTCGTACGACCCTCTGCGACTGCTGTACGGCCTCTGTGTGTCTATACGACCCCTTTGCGAATCCGTACGACCCTCTCTCCTTTGCTCAAGTCACCCTGTCAATCCTCCGGATGAAAGTTCCTCTATCTTCCTCTTTGTAAAATTCTTCTGCAAACTGTCTTTCTCACTCTCCGGCTGAAAGCTATGAGTAAGAAATCTCTCTGTGTGTCTGTGTGTCCTCTCCACCAAATCAATCTTCCTTTTAACTCAATGGCCAAGCGAAAACCCTAACTTCTCACTATGGGTCAATGGATGAGATCCTCCGGTGAGAACAATGGACAAGATTAGATTAGCCATCACCTAAATTATTTTCACTTGAACTTTATAAAAGCGACCCCATTAAGTCAATTAATAATTAGATCACTTAATGCACTTTTCCTAAGTCTAAACTTTGGGAAAGACATTAATACATTTGGATTCCTGTTTTATCTCTTCTAGCATGCAAGGACACATGCAATGATAGAAGACCTTCCTTGTTGCCACTTTCTAACAATCAATCAATGAGATAAGTTTTCAGCCCTTCTAGGCCAACTTACCTGTTGATATTCAGATCTGAAAATGCACTTTTAAAGCAAAAATAATGTAATGTCCCCAATTTTGGATTCACCCGTTCAGTGGTCAGTGGTGTCTTTATGAGTAGTAAAATAAGGATAACAGTGGATTCGGGTGATTTGGAGGAGTTTTACTGGTCCAGTCTAGACCATTCACCATATTTCATCATCAAGAACATTTCTGCACAGTTTGCTTCTAGTCCCGCGACATTCTGACGATTTCTATCATTTTGGGTTATTATTGGGCATATTTTAATTAAATACCTTGGAAGTGTTATTTGGAGCGTGTTATATGAGGGAACACCCTCGCGCTGTAGCTCATTGGAACTGGAACAGAAAGATCTAAAGGACGTGATGATGAAAAGGAGATTTCCAACATCCCGGAATGCCTTGGAATCCAATTAATCACTCTTTGGCATTAAAAATGAGTTAAATAAAAGTTATAAAGTGACTTTAATGAATTAAAAGATTAAAAGGTAAAATGGTGGCCAAAAAGGTAAAAAAATAATTATAAAAGGGAGAGAATGGTACAATGGGGCATTATTGTTGATTTGACATTGTGAAAAGAATTTGGGAGAGCTCTTGGAGCTTCTTGAGGGTTTGAAACCCTTGCTTGTTGACTGGTTTCGGAAGGGAAAGATTCCTCCCTAGCTAGTGAAGGGGAGAAATTACACGGATTTCTTATCAGCACTTCATTGCCGTGAGTTGGATTTGTCTTTATCTTCAGATCTGAATGCTTGGTGGAATTTCCAGTGTTACCAGTTGAGGAGGGCACACTTCTTCTTCAATATAGTTACTTTCCAACTAGTGCTTGCTCCAGATCTCAAGCGTATGGAGGTTTCTCAGTGCATCTAGAAGGGTGCACCCATTGTGTGAATTATTCAAGAAGGAGGGCGCATTTTGAAGTGTCATATCTCTCCCAGCTGAAGGGCGCACTTGTGTTCAGCCTGTATATGCAATAAAACGTTTTAGTTGAAAGGCATAACATCTGCAATCAATATTCAGAGGATAACAAGTGGCCATTTATTAATAGTGATCCAAGTCGTGGAGCTTAGGAAGACTTGCTACCTGCTGCACATCATCATCTTCAGCATTTGTCTATTACAAAAGGGGTCGAGTTGGCTACTGTGGTATTCTTCATCTATGTGGGGCGATTTTGGTGCAAATATCATGTCATTTCCAGACCTCTGTAATATGTATGAAGCATATTTCTCTTGCTACTATTGGGATCACTTGTCAAATAAGAAGTGCTGCAAACTTCCATCATGGGCTTGCTCAGTTCGTGAGGATATGGCAGAGCTGTCCATTGGATTATGACTGCCACAATTTTATTGCTATAAACAACATTACTAAGGCTGCTGCTATTCAAATAATGCCAGAAGTGTCTTCTCACTATTTCCAGGCATGGTGTTTAAATACATATATTATTATATTCAGATCTGGAAGTTATTTATGCATCTGATATTTTCTGTTAGTACTTTATAATGCTATCTTGTGCTTAGTATAAATGCCATGTACGCTGGGTATACAACTTGTCTTATGAAATATGCTCTGACAAACCATTGAGAACCAAACAAGCACACCTTAAGACTGTCCGGACACCTACAGCAGTAAATTAATCCTAAGAGTTGGAAATAATCTCAAGGCAACAATTGGTTAAATATAAGTTACAGCAGACCTTTCCACAAAGTGTTTGTCTAAAGTGTTCAACCAGGATAATCAATAATCAGATTGGGTACAAGCAGTGAGTTTTTTTGTTTGACATGGGAAGCTACAGTAGTCCGGATTAGGAGTGAGTAAACCCCAGCAGGCTCCTAACCAAGCACTCCAACTTAATCATAGAAGCATTGAAGTGTTGAGGAGAGAGTCACTCTACAATTGCTCACTGAATTGACGAATTAAATTGGTGAAAAATAACTTGGGCATTTTACAAATAACAACAATATCACAGCAGCAAAATCAGTTCCTTTATCTCCTTTAGATGTCAAATCACCTAATAATTTTCCCTTTTACTTATGTCCAATCAGCAAGATCATAAATAGATGAAAATAACAAAATATGAAAAACAAATGTAGCTGAAAATCAAATCTGAAATTGACACAATATGTATGGTTGGAAACTTCATATATAAGCTCATGATGAAGTACATACCATAGCCTTCTCTCAAGGCTACAAAATCCAACCATGCAAAATGCCATAGCTAGGGTAAATAATCAAACCCTAGCTCCACCAAGGAGAGCAAGTGCAAGAATCCCTCCAACACTATCTCCAAGGCAAAAAGTGTTTATGTTTCTCCAAGGTGCAACATTGGGCAGACATTCTACCAGATTGGTCATGTGATTTGACCAAGGAGAATGATACATTCACTCACGGGAAATGGCCATGTGATTTGGCTAGTGGTGAATGGCCCTAGCGTAGCCTTGCTTAGCCATGTGATTTGTCTAGGTGTGAATAAGGCTCAAGGTGCTTGCACAACGTTGCTTAGTCATGTGATTTGGCTAAGTGTGAATAAGGCTTGAGGTCACATTGCATACTCTGTGAGGGAGTGATCTATTATAACAGATTTGACTTGTTTATTTGATAGGTACTTTCATCCCCTTGTGAAATATACAAGTCTAGTCTAATGTTGAATTGACATACTAAGAAGTGTCTGGGACTTCTTAGTGGGTCTATTCAACATTAGAGCTCTATGCGTGAATAGACGTGCATGTGAGGAGAAGAATAACATCATCATCGTGGACAATGTTTCTTAAGAAAGAAGGAAACTCCAATATTAACTTGGTCAACATGTGAATCAACATTGAAGTGGTCAAACTAGCAAGTCGGCTCCAACAAGAAGATAAGTCAGCCCCACAGATGAATTTGAAGCGATGTGATGTGTATAAATAAGAGGAGAGATTCCTCATTTCACCAAGACAACCCCAAGATAACTCTTCTTCTCTTGTGCGCAAATCAAGTAGGGCAAGTGAAGATTCAAGAAGCAACTATTGAAGACTCTTATCATCTCTCTTGGGTTCGCTATTCTTCCTTCTTCAAGTTCGCACTCTCTTATGTGAATGGAGGCATGTGCACTATGTCTAGGGTTTGTACATTGTGACTGGTGATGATTGACATACCCTTGTGATTAGGGTTCTTCCTGTTGTTGTTGTACTCTTATTATTGGAAAAGTTCTTCTTAAGAAAAGTTGCTAGGTTTTCTCCCAAGTTTGGGTTTACCAAGGTAAAAATCTTTGTGTCTATTGTGCATGGTTGTCCTTCTATGATTTTGTGTTTCTGCTGCAATTTAAAGTTGATTTTTTTTAGTGTATAATTATTCTATGATAACTATGGGATGAAAAGTATTGTTTGAAATCATAAGGAAATAATTATCAGATTTGGAAAATAGAAAAACTCAACAAAAAGTCCTCTTCTCTTCTTCTTCATAAGTCCACCTTAGGGTTTTCTCTCAAAACCTTAGTTTCTAATTTCCAAGGGTAAAACCCTAACCCTAGAACTCCAAGATGCTCTAAGAAACTCTGAGAGACCAAAAAACCCTAGTGTGCAAGAGAGAGAAAAACAAATGAAGACCTAGAGAGAGAGAGAGGACAAGTGTGCTCCTCTTCTAGGTCACATCTCTACTCAAGAGTGAGAAATAATGAACACACAAGTCATATGAATGAAAGACGCTCTTTCCTCTATTTATATGAGAGGTAATGGAGGCCAACAATATTATGTGGCCACAAGCCCTTACAAGCAATGTACATGAGCCCTTGTAGGCTACACAATGTTAAATTTTAGTGCAACTACGAGATCCATTCTCAGAAAGAATGGTACCCTAGTCAGTTAACTAGGGCTCCTGGTTATGTTAACTAGGCAGAGTAAAGAGTAATACCTTAGAAGGTACCCTAGGGCCCCAGTTGTCCCAGGGTTCTTGGTCGGGGACCAAGTAGGTTGATGCCATAGAAAAGTCCCTAGCATGTGGCTAGAGCCCCTATTTGTCTCTAGCGTATTCTGGTCTGGGACTAGATAGTTTCTTGGTCACAAGGACCAAGCAGATCCTACAGGTTGAGACAGAAACATCCTGGTCTAGGACCATGCAGATTCTTGGTCAAGGACCAAGTAGGTCCTGCAGGTGGTTGATCAACATTCAGTCTAGGACTGAAAGCTTAGCCTAGGACTGAGAGTCATTCTTTATGAATGGAGGCACTTGGTTAGTTACCAAGATGTTGACCTCGGTCAACCTTCAGACTATGGATGAAGAACCTGGTTGATCAACTCGACTCAGTCTAGGACTGAAGCTCAGCTTTGAGCTGAGAACCATTCCTTGAGAATGGAGGTTCTTGGTCAGTTACCAAGATGATGATGTGTGATGTCCTCTTCTCCTAGGTCTTCGAGATGGTTGAGTTAGATGGTCTTCTCAAGGGACTGGCCACCCCTTGATGAAGCCACTAACATTTGACCTTAGGAGTGGTCTAGAGGACCACATGATCACATCATCCATGTGGACCCTTCCTTATACAGTAATGATGAACTTTCAGGTTATTGGGATCACTTGTACATTTGAGAGAGAGATGATTGGTTGTGCCCCACCTTGATTGGTTAACATTTGGTCCTTACACCTTGTTGATTCTTTGACTTGTGGTTAATAGGGTCATTTACCCACTTTGAGTTATCTTTTGATTTTTACCACTTTTGATGTTTTTGGTCTTACGGGTACTATGGTTGTTTGACCACATTTAAGGTTTACCCTTGGTCCTAGGGGTTATGGGTCATGTACCCACACCTATGTTATATTGGGTCATGATTTGACTTGTACCATATATTGTTACTTGTACCCTCACCTATTTTATGACCCTAGTACCCTACTTATGTTTTTATGTGACTCCTTTATTTTTATTTTTAATTTTTATTTTACTTTTAATTTTTACTTTTTATTTTGATAAGTTTATTTTTAAAGTGGTACTTTCCCATTTCTATGGAATCCTAAAAGGTTATTTTATTGACCTTTCTAGAAGATCTTGTTTCTATATATTGAAGACCCTTGTTCCTCTTTTAGCAAGTGCAAAAATAAAATCTTTAATCCCTGCTCTGCTTGACGTCAAGGATTTTTATCTGCTCACCCGAGTTTGAGGGCTTCCCACCTGCTGAACAATTCAGATCTGTTATTTGATATTGGTGAAGTTTGTTATGCATCCAGGGTTTGATCTTTGATTCTCTTTTTACTGACTTGTGAATGCCATGACAACTGTAACCTAACCGTGAGCCTTTCTTTTGCCAACTCATGAGCTTGTGGAGTTCGATCTACTTGTGTAGAGTTTCGATCTACTTGATGGCTACTTGGTTGAGGTTGTGAAAAACATTGATCTGCTCATTGAGCTTTCCCACATGTCTGAATTACCTTTTAAGAGATCTGATCTTCTCTCTACTTGTTTTGTTTGGGAGGTTGTGACCCTAAGCCCTAGATCTGACTGCTAAGACCTTAAGGTCTGTTTTTGTTTGTTTGCAGGTTGAAATTCTTGTGGAGGCCGTGAGGTCTGAGATCTGCTCCAGTTGAGGCCATAAGGCCTGGGATCTGATCTGTTTTTGTGAGGTCTGAGATCTACTTTAGTTGAGGCCGTAAGGCGTGAGATCTGATCTGTTCTCAACCAGCTATCTTTAAGTTTGATCTAAGCATGGTTGTTGGAGTATCCTGATTGGCTGCTCTTTGTTTTTATGAATTGCCCTAAATCTGTTTCAGTCTGCTGAGAATTGTTTTGGTATTTAAGATCAGATTTCTTGTGTTATGAATTTGTTGGGTTACATCTTGTGCTGCGTTTTTGGATCAGATTTTTTTATATTGAGTCTTGGTACTGCCAATGTGCTTTTGATTATCTTTGACCACTTTTGATTGACTGTACCTCAGCCCTGTCATCTCTCTCTCTCTGGTTTGTACATACCCTCTTGTAGGGTCAGCTGGTTCCTAGTATTGACTGGCCTCTGAGAGGCACAGTCCCTTTTCTGAAAGTAATATTTCTGAGTATATTACATGAAAGGTTTCACACCCAGGTAAGTATCTTCACCTATCTCTTTTATTGTTGATTACTTTTACATGTTACCGAAGATTACTTTAACACAATGACCAAATTGGTAGTGTTAAAGGTGTGAAGTTGAAAGAGATGAAAATTGTGTTAGAAGTTACTGCTGTACTATTTCATATTTAGTTTCAATACTTGTTTATTAAATGTATTTTTGCATTAAAGCATATTGAATTGTTATTCTTCTGCATTAAACCTTAACTCTATCCAAAAATTAACACACAAGTGAGACATCCACTCTAGAGTACAAATGTCATGCTCCAATGATGATGTCGTGCACAATAAGGACTCCAAGGTCATGTAGCTACACAAGGCAAATCCACCACTCCCCTCAAGCCTCCACGAATTGCATCTATCTTCGAAAGCAACGTACTTTATTGAGTTAGCGACCACTTGCAAGAATTGATCCATAAATGAGAGCCTTATAGCCAACTTGCTTCAGCAACACACTTACCTTGCGGAATTTGATTCTAGACTTTGTTCTCAGTGATATACCAATATCTTTGCTCTTCTAGATTACCACTAGAACTTTGTTCTTGTCACAGTTCTATGTGTGACCTCTTCTCAAGATTCATTCTTGGGTTCCTTCTTATGTGTAAGTTGTAGCCTACACATAAGAATCCAAATGACAATGTAAAGGAAATTGAAACCTTGTTTGCTAGTCACCAATGTCCAATCACAATGACTTCAATGTTCCCCTGATTGCAAATGGATTGATGACAAAGTTGTTTGGGACTAGAGAAGATAGTACAGTCTTGAACTCTGCATGATGCAGAGTCCTCTATTTTCAGTTGGTTTACAAGGCCTGTGTTCTTTGCAATTAAACAATCAACTATCAATGCATTTCAAACTTTTGCACTTGCTATTGGGCAACAATCATGGGTGAACATGATCAGCTCTAGTTCAATTGCTTGCAATGCCAAGCTCAATGCACTTTGCAGTTCTGCAATGCAAAAACCATGTTTGTTGAAGGTGCAATCACAATCATGAATATGGTTTATTTGCTTGTATTGATGGCTGTGTGTAACACCTCATTTTTTACCCCAAAATGTAATTATGTAAACGATGGATGAAATGGCTAGAAGCCAGACATGAATGGTCCATTGTGACCAAGATGATGTAATTATGCACATTTTACATTTAATATAAAAACCCACGACTACTGCAGACCAAGAAGGACGGGGAAGAGATGGGGGCTATGATTCCACAAGAGGGAGAGTGAGAAGGGCGTTAAAGGGGGAGATGACCCTAGTGACTTATCGTTTAAGTCTCTATCTTTCTTATTCCTTTTATCCTGTTTTATTAATCCCTCTTTATAAAAGAGCATTAGCCAAAATATTGGGTTAATTATCATAAGCTTGGGACTAGAGGAAAAAAAGTGTTAAATCCCAGATTCCCATGTATGCCATTTGTCTAGTTCCCACCGTCCATGCATGCCACTTGGCTAGTTCTCAACATGCATATAAATTATTGAGAACTAGTCACATTATTATTCTTCCAGGATTCAACTGTTGACAGATGTCAGCTTTGAGCCACCATTACCCATACCACCATCACCCGTACTGATAGGCTCGACTTGTACTCGAGAATGACATAGTTCCCTGAGTCCTGACACAGAGAGTCCCTAGTTAACCTGCGTTGGATCCTTGGAAGGGAATTGGGGTAATAAACCCGAGGGACTGTTAACTTAGAGAAGGGAGCTTGAGGGATTCTTAACTCAGACAAGGGAGCGCCATTCCTTGGGGTTGTGCAAGCCGATGGGGAAGGAGTGCTAGTGGATTGAGGTAGCTGTAGTAGGAGAACTCGGTACCTTCTTGTGGTTAAATATCCCAGCTTGGGGGTGGCCCATCAAAGAAAGATATGGCTTGAGAGAGCCTATGGCTGGGAGGAATGTTCTTGGTTTGTGGATGGTTGGTGTATATTTTCAGATAAGTTTCCATATGTGTATGAAATGTTTGGTATTTATCTTTGTTATATGTTTTATTTAATTAGTGTTGTCTTTGCTATATTTATGTCTGTTATCTATGTTTTATCTCTGTTATATATGTTTCCACATTCTTATGAAGATTAAAACATGTGAAAAAAAATTTGTTCCAGTAGTGGGTACACTGTAAATAACACCAGCTAACCACGTAATCATGCAATAAGACAGTGAATCAACTAGTCATAGTAATGCTTACAGCTCAGCTATGAGCAAACAAGACAACCATGAGACAATTTGACTTCAGAAAGAGATATATGATTTGGACTTTAATACACCCACAAACCATTGAAATCCACATAACAGATTGCTAACACTCAAAAAAATGGAGTGCGTATGACCTTTGGTCATGGAGGAAATGCTCAAAACAGTTTAAATGCTAAGGAAGCACTCCATTCTTCAGGAAAAGATGACTTACAGACTTGGGTGAAGGAGAAAAATGACCCAGGCAAGTTGTAATTCGCCCAACAACCAATAAAATGCCTAAGGCAAGTTAAAATTAAATCGCCTAGGCAAGGGAGAAAAATGTCCAACAGTGATTAAATCGCCCAGGCAATGTCAAAAACACCTCAAGCAGCACGAATTCGCCATAGCAAGTGAGAAATCCATCTTACAGTCCCTGTCTAGCGCCCAGGTAAATGGAAAAATTATTTTGGAACCCCCTAAAAAGTGCAAGAGTCTAGTAATGGCATCCATAGATTTCTTATCTCTTAGCAACAAGGTTACTTGGGAGCGAAAGCAAGAAGCAGGAGCGAAAAGCGAATTTTTCAAAAGCTTCTCGTTTGGAAGGGTTTTTTATATAATATATATTTTTATATATATTTTGATGCAAATGTCAACAAAACCATGTGCATCCATCAGAATTCAAACCATTATACACAAATATGTAAAGTTTCTCATGTATATAGCAAGTAAGAGTGCATACAACCAAAATAGTACCGAGTGCAATCCATATCTGAACCAAAGTACATCAATAAATAGGCTATAAACCAGGGATTCTTCAAAAGCTAGTTTTGAGGCCACCAACATCAATCTGAACAATCACACCACCAACATCAAGGTACATAGAGGGGATGGTGTGTTTGATTCAATGCCAATCTCATACATTCATACATGATAGAATCCAGTGGAAACGTTGCAATCCTAAAATCCTAAAAACTGTTAATCCTATTGAATTTTGAATGCGATAAAAATTCTACTTTTTGCATTTGAAGTCCGATGTGTTAGATTTTGATTATAGTAATATAATTTTCATCTCTTCAACTTATAAACAATATAGGATCACTGAAAGAACAACTATCCACAGAAACAATAGACACAATAGTTTATCCTGGGAAAACCCAAACTTAGGAAAAACCTAGCAACCCTTTCTTACTCAGAGATTCAGTACAATAAAGATAAAAGTACAAGAAGAATAGATGCCCAAAGAAAATTGCTGCAAAAGTCTTCTGCTACCCAAAAAATCGAACTTCTTCACTTGAGCAAACTTGCTTGAGATGAGTGATTAAACGAGGGGAGCAACACTTCTATTTATACATTACTTTTCGGTAAATTCCTAATTGGGCTAACTTGACAGTTTCACTAGGGCTGACTTGTCATTTTGGAATATAAAAATACATTTATTGTTTTTTTATTTTGTAGGTCGGCTAGACTAGTAAGGATGCCTCATGTAGCTACATCAACAACAGTCCCTCTTAGCTAGAGAGGTATCATCACGCTGCAACACATCAAGCATCATCTGGTCGTCACAACTGGACTTGTACATTTGGGCATTATTTGATCGTCACGGCTGGACTTGTACATCTCTTCATTATAAGAAAGGGTCAACAGTGTCCATACAAGACAACATCCCACATAGGGATCTAAGTATACTCTATACAAGAGTATTTTCCACACAGGAGAATGCTCCTCATAGGAACAATCATCCTTACTGGTCTAAGCTCATCTCCGTCTACACAGGATCACCTGTCCTAACTAGACTAAGCTCATTTCGGTCTACACAGGACCGCCTGTCCTACATGGACTGAGCTCATTATCAGTCTACAAGGACCTCCTATCTTACTTGGACTAAGCTCATTATTGGTCTACAAGGACTGCCTGTCCTACCTGGATTGAGCTCATTATTGGTCTACAAGTACAACCTGTCCTACCCGGACTGAGATCATTATCGGTCTACAGGGACCGCCTGTCCTACCTGCACTAAGAGCACTCCCTCTCACTGAGGGAAGCATTCTCCAATACTCCAAGTCTTTCATGGAAGTACACAAACTTCACTCTAGAAAGAGGCTTGGTGAGAATGTCGGCAATATGATAATCAATTGGAACAAACTGGCGTTGAACTGCTTCTCTCTATACCATGTCTCTGATATAGTGGTACTTGATCTCCACCTGCTTCGATCTGTCATGAGATACAAGATTCACCGAAAGCTTCACTCAACTTTGATTGTCATAGTGAATCATGGTAGGCTCAAGTGTCTATCCGGACAATCCTGCAAAGAGCTTCCAAAGCCATACTGCTTCTTGTGCTGCAACACTTGCTGCAATATATTCTCCCTCTACTGTGCTCAATGCTACTGAGGGATGCTTCTTGCTACACTAGGAAATCACTGCAGAGCCCAAACTGAAGCAACACCCGGAGGTGCTCTTCCTGTCCACAACACTTCCCGCCCAATCGAAATTTGTGTATCCATGCAATCCCATATCACTCCTAGAAGCATATCTCAGTCCATATCCCACAGTGCCACGTAAGTATCTCAGCACATGCTTCGCAACAACCCAATGTACCTGTCTCAATTCACACATAAACTGACTGAGAGCACTCATTGCAAAGTAGATATCTGGTCTAGTGTTAACTATATACATCAATGAACCGATTAGTTGTTTGTACATGGTGGGATCCATCAAATTTGACTCGAAAGTTGAGTCACTCAACTTCTTCAGGTTTGTCTCCATGGGTGTGTTCATGGACTTGCAGTCCAACATACCAATTCTCCTCAAGATATCAATGGTATACTTTCCTTGGCTGAAGAAAATCTCATCTTGTCTCTGCCACACCTCCAAGATCCTTCATCTCTAACTCATAGGATAACATCTTCTTGCATTTCTTGGTAACTTTCTCGTCTCCTGTGAGAAACAAATCATCAACATATAGTACTAGTATCAATGGTCTACCATCCTCAACCTTGTAGTAAAGGTTGGAATTTGCCTCACTCTTGGTGAATCCCAAGCTCACCAATTATCCATCAATCCTGGCATACCATGCTCATGGTGCTTGCTTGAGTCCATACAGGGCCTTCTTGAGTCTGCACACATGGGATTCCTTCCCCTAAATCTCGAAACTCTCTAGCTGATCAATGTAGACTTCTTCCTCAATCTCTCCATTGAGAAAGACAGTTTTAACATCCATTTGATGTAATTTCCATCCCATAGCTGAAACTAGAGCTATGATCGATCTAATGGTCGTGTATCGTGCAACTGGAGCAAATGTCTCGTCATAATTGACTCCCTCTTTTTGAGAGAATCCTCTAGCCACAAATCTCGCTTTGTGTTTCTCAATGCTCCCATTTGTTGCATGCTTAATCTTGTAGATCCACTTGGAAGTTACCACTGACTTCCCTTCAGGTCTCGGCACGACTTCCCACACGTCATTCTTCATGATGGATTGGTATTCTTCCATCATGGCATCTTTCCAAACCTGCTGGCTGGCAACCTCATCGTAATTGGAAGGCTCAGAATCAATGATGTGGGACATTAGTGCTACATATCCTGAATATCTTCAAGGTTTCTTGCTCTCCCTGAATGTACCTGGGGGAGCAACATGCTTTTCTGCATCCTCTAGAGTCTGTCGAGCCTAGACATGCCTCTTCCGACCAATAGCAAAATCTCTAGGAACGTCTGTGGGCTCTACTAGATCAACGAGATCCATCGGATCTACAAAATCTACTGGATCTGCCGGCTCCCTCTGAACTACTAAAGAGGGAGGGGGTAATGACTCCATCTCATTTGGAGCTTCTTGCTCCTCACTGCCCATGGATGATCTTCTAGCCTTTCTGAAGGCTATCTCCTTTTCGAAGGAAACATCCTTGCTGACTTCAATCTGTCTCTGACTTGGGATGTAGATCTGGTATGCCTTTGTTGATTCACTGTATACAACAAATGTACCCTTCTTCCCTGAAGGTTCTAGTTTTGTTCTCTTTTCTTTGGGTACATGAATGTATACTGGACAACAAATATTCACAAATGACCAACTTTTGGCTTCACACCTGTAAAGGCCTCTTCTGGAGTCATATTCTTCAATATATTGTGTGGGCCTCTGTTCTAAACATATATTGTAGTGCTTCAGGCTTCTGCCCATAGAAACATCAATAGATTTTGATCATGAATCATAGCTTTAACTGCCTCAACTATAGACCTATTCTTCTTTTTTGCAACCCCATTTTGTTGAGGGTTGTAAGGGACAGTATACTCTCTCTTGATTTCTGCTTCCTTACAGAAATCATTGAACTTTGAGGAGGTGTACTCTCCTCCATTATTGGACCTCAGAACCTTCATCCTTTATCCGGATAGGTTCTCAACCCGAGCCTTGAATTCCTTGAACTTGTTCAAAACTTCTTCAGATTCCTTGGACTTCAAGAAGTAAATCCATGTCTTTCGGGAGTAGTCATCTATGAAGGTCACATAGTACCAAAATCCTCCCAAGGATGCAATTGACATAGGTCCACATAAGTCTGAGTGTACTAATTCTAATATTCCCTTGGACTTGTGTCACTGTTAGGAAAAGATCCCTTGGCATTCTTGCCAAGTGCACATCCTCTGCAAATGCCATCGTGTTTAACTTGGAGTTCGGGAAGTCCTGTAACCATCTTCCTTAGAGGAGGAAGATCTCTATAGTGTAGGTGAGCAAGTCTTCTATGCCATAGCTCACTCAAACTGATAGAGTCATGAACTAGAGCCTGAACTGGCTGTATCGTCAATCTGTATAAGCTTTCTTCACGAACACCAATTATTCTTGCTGAATCAATAGTGGAATTCTTGTGCCATGCAAGAACCTTCCCATCTGAGAATGCAACTTTATAACCCTTGTCTCCTATTGCGGAGATAGAGACAAGATTTCTTTTCATTCTTGGCACACATAGTACTTCTCCCAAATGCAGAGAATCACCAGAATCTAACTAGAAGGAAGTGGCCCCAGTTCCTTTCACAGTATATCTAGCATCGTCTCCCAGAACAACTCGTAGATGTGATTCTCTCTCATCTAGATTTGAGAGGAAGTCCTTATAACCTGTCATATGTTTAGAAGCACCACTATCTAACAACCAAATATCGTTACTAGTAGGAACAGTACCTGAGAGGGCTGAGATGAAGAAGAATTTTTCTGCATTCTTAGATTTCTTTGGTTGAGTCTCTTCATCTACATCAACTGTGGAAGCATGTTCTTTCCTCTTCTTTGATGTACATTGATTCTTGTAGTGGCTGAACTTTCTGCACTTGAAGCATTGGACCATTGAAAGGTCTTTCTTCTTCCTTTGGTTAGGGGTTGGACTTGATCTTTTGCCTTTGTCTTTTCTTCCAAAGTTCTTCTTTCCTCTTTTCTTGGTATGTGTAATGAGAGCTTGATCATCTTCATGAGGGGCATGAGCTTTGCCTCTGGCCACAACTCTAGTTTCTTCTTGTGTACAGTCTGCTCACAATCTTTCAAAATTAGGTAGCTTAGATCTTCTCGTTACACTTTGAATGAATGGTTCCCAAGATTGAGGGAGGCCATTCAGAGTCATTGTGACTAATTCCCTATCTACAACAATCTCACCAATAGTGCCCAATTGATCTTTGATCTCTGTGATCTTCATTAAACATGATGCAATAGTATCGGATCTAGACATCTTGATGTTTGAGAGTTGTTGCCTCAGGGCAAGGGCCCTATTAATTGTGTTCTCAAAAAGATTCTTCAAGGTGTTAAACATTGCCTTTGTTGTCTTCTTCTATGAAATTTGAGGAACCAAATGGTCCTTGACTGAATCTATCAGGATCCTCCTTGTCTTGGCATCATTCTTCTTCCACTGAGTCTTCTCTGTTTTTTCTTCAGTTTCTGACACTTCATTCACAACAAAATTTAGTAGATCATTTTCTTCTAGAGCAATAAGCACTCTAGACTTCAATGAATGAAAATTTGAAGCTCCATCAAGCCTATCTTCAACTTTGATGCTTGACATTTTGACTGAGAAGCAGAATTGCAGCCTGGATTAGAAATCCTGGCATGAGCTAGGTCAAAAATGAACTTTGGATTCTTGGAGAAACACTTCCACAAATGAATTCGCCCTCTTAGGGCGAGTTGAATTAACCTCCTTTTCTTCTTGATCTGTGGTCAGAATACTAAGAACCAGCAAACCCTAATTCTTGACCTGCTGTAGTAATATGTCAAAATTTGAAAATCTTCAGAATGGAATTCTGCTTGCACAGGAATGTTTGTCATCCTAGGGCGAGCTCAAAGATGCTAGGGGCGAACAGATTTAGTGGATGAAAACTGAAGAAATAGCAAACCCTAGTTTCAACAATAGTCTCCTTTAGTATTGCTCTGAACCCATGTTAGATTTTGATTATAGCAATATAATTTTCATCTCTTTCAACTTATAATCAATATAGGATCACTGAAAGAATAACTATGGACAAAAACAATAGACATAATAGTTTATCCTAGGAAAACCCAAACTCGGGAAAAACCTAGCGACCCTTTCTTACTTAGAGATTCAGTACAATAAAGATAAAAGTACAAAAAGAATAGATGCCCAAAAAAAATTGCTGCAAAAGCCTTTTGCTACCCAAAAAAATGAACTTCTTCACTTGAGCGAACTTGCTTGAGATGAGTGACCAAATGAAGGGAGCAACACTTCTATTTACACATTACTTTTTGGTAAATTCCTAATTGGGCCAACTTGACAGTTTCACTGTGGCCGACTTGTCATTTTGGAATATAAAAATACATTTATTGTTTATTTTATTTTGTAGGTCGACTGGGCTAGTGAGGATGCCTCACGTAGCTACATCAACAACACGATGAGGTTGGAACCACTCTCAAACATCCTGAAACAATTAATGGTAATGTTAAAAATTAGAGTAAAAGGATAGAAAATGAAAGATAAAGAGAATGTTAACTTCTACGTAAAGAATTTAATATTACCGTTTAATGCTACTGATGATTACTAAGGTTAGGTTTTTTGCTATCAGAGTAGGCTCTTCCTCCTTTATATAGCATTAGTATGGGCCTAGGGTTAGTTCCCCCCCACCCATCACTTAACTTTTTGGTTTTTTTTAAGAAAAATTGAAAAAAGGAGGAAGTTTTTTTTTTGCAGGGAAGCGAGCTTCCCCAGTGCTTTTTGGACTCTTCCTTCAGAAGCGAGCTTCAAGAGCGGGGGGGGGGGGGCTTCCACGCAACATAGCTTAGCAAATCCAACGGTGGAAAAAATAGAGTTTTTAGCATTCATCTTAGACAAATATAAAGTGAAAACATGAGAGAATTCCTTATGTTTAGCTGAGAAGCTAATTCTTACACCATTACAAAGAATCCGGGCAACCATTAACACATAGAGGAGCTTCCATTAAAATCACTAGCAATAATCTAAATGAGGTAGGAGCAATATCTCAAAGACATAATATCAATCACATGATGGACATAGTATTTTACCCTAGAACTCCAAATTGGGAAAACCAACATTTTAATGTTTGTTCAGTCTATTGCGGTAGTCTCTGGTTACAATGTTGCTTATGGATTTCTAGCCACCTCTCTATGCATTCTCCTCTCCCTGAACAAAAAGACCCTTTGTGAGTGAAAATGCAAAAGCAAATAGGGAGAGTTGGGCAATGGGAAGGCCAACAGGCTAACCTTTTGTTTCCCGTTCCTCATTCTTTCTCTCCTATTTCATTTTTCTTTTTACATTTGATTCTTTATTTTTCTCTCTTGTCTTATTTACTTTACATTGCCTTGTCTTTTATGACTTGTTCATTAAATGCCAAATTACATTCAAGTAACGAGGCTTACAACCATTTCTTTGTGTTCGGATCCATTTAGGTTCAAGAACAATATCGAAGCCCCAAGCCTCCCTGGGCCATCTACAATCCTTCGAATAGGAATCCAATCTACCACATGCCATCTGTTGCCGCCTGGTTCCACACCTGGGGAAAACGCAGCAGAAGTCTTCAAGCTACTGGTGTGGCCTTGGGGGCAAGTCAGAGTCAAGTGCTGTCACTTGGGACTCGACTCCTCCGTCTAGGCTTTCCTAGCGAAGCGAAGGGGGGTGGACTCTAAAAATAAAACTGAGGTATCTAATCTAGGAGTTAGAAAAATATTTTTGGCAACCAAGACAAAGCAGCATATACTTTTGTGAAATAAAACAATCATTCATCATTTACTCCCATTCACTATAATCATCATTCATTTGCACATTTGTCAATAATATGAAATAACATTAACATAGACCAGTGCCTTATAATGGAGTAAAAAAAAACAAATGCATGAGCAGAAAAAGTAGATGTTGTGCGAGTGTTCTTGGTTTATTTTAAAATTAATGTGAAGGTGATCTTTTTATTATGGCAGGTGGGTTCCCTATATACGCAAGGGACGGGGGAACATGTCCGGAATTTTGAAGCGTGGCTTCCCTCTCAGGCTTGGGCTGAATCGGAGTCTCAAGGAGGTGTTTAGATGCTATACCAACAAGGGCAAGCCTAACGGTTTCCAAGAGGTCACTACTCAGTTTTGTCCCAAGCCTTCTGAGAAATTTCCCCACGACGGCAAAATATTCGTGATGTGCTAGATTTTCACATAAAGGTTTTTTATTTGGGGTAGTGTTAGTTCCTATTACTAGTCATCTCCCCCTTTCTGATGTGTACCAACTGGATCAGACTGAGCTGCAAGTCGGCCACATAGCATACGGGAGAAGATCTTGGTATTTTTTAGAAAAATTTTATGAACCAAAATTTTATCTTTTTTAACCCCAGGAGTCTCTTTTCAGGCACGTATTCGGGCAAGCCCTTATACAGAAACCCTACTTCGGGAAAGCAAGGGGGGCGTTTTGAGTTTGTAAAAAAAATGGAAAAACTACGTTTTGAGTGAACTTGTGGCCCGCCAGTGGAACGGACCAACAAGGTTGATTTTAACCTTAGTTAATTTTATTTAATGCCGAAAATAAAAGAAGTAAACTACTCTAAAAAATCACACCATAAAAAGAGATGACACAGGCCACCCCTGGGGGGATGGGGTGTGGGCGCTGGCTAGCCCACTTGCTCTCGTTTAATAATCATTACAATGATCAGAAAAGTGCCCCAGTGTACTTAAAGTGACTTGGCAGCTTACAAATTTTGAGGGAAAATTAACCGGTTTTACAAAAATATGAATTTTGGTCCTCCGGATTGTCTGGATCCTTGAAATTTCGGCAGCACCTCCTCCTACCTGTTCGTCTTTTGCTGCAAACCAGCAAGCAATTATTAGTATAAGATGCCCAAAAACACTTTAAGAGTGTCTTTGGAACACCTCCTAAAAAACCCAAAAAATCTCTAAGTGAAAATCTAAGTAAAAATGCAATAAAATAACCAAGTAAGACAAGCAGTGAGGCTTGTTTACTTGGGATCTTTGCAAGCTTTATGAGCAGCAAAATTCAAGCTCTAATTAACAGCCAGATATACTTTAAAATCAGAACTAACACTACTCAACAAACTTTGAAAAATTTAACGATTTTTTGCAAGTTTTGAAAGAAGTAAAGATCTAATCAGTAAAAAAATAAGAGCTCTAACAAACCACTAGACTAGATTCTTCTGAAAGTAAATCCTGATCTATTTTAAATGTTAACGATGGTATATAAATCAGAAAATACTTTTTTCATGTAACCAGTAACCAGAGCAAACTTTTTTGAAATAGAAGGGAGAGAGAGATGGAGCAATTTTTTGTTGAATAAAACCGAAACTTTGGAGATCCTTTCCGGTGGTGAGCTGAGGGACTGTATCTGCATAAAAGATTAGATAAATAGAGGGCACAAACAAGTTCTCCAACCTATCCGCCTGAGACAACCTGTAAAAACACCACAACTTGCAACAAAAAGATCAAACGTAGATAAAACACATAGTAGAAATTTGAAGAAAATATTCATAAACAAATGATATATTTAAATCTGATCTTTACTAAAGCGTAAAATGAAAGACTAAGCAATAAACAAATTACTCAAACTTTCCTCATAAACCAATACTGATCTTTCCCTAAGCTATACTTGATCTTAAAGGAGCAAAATGCATCAATACAAGTTACCTCATTTGAAACAAGACATTCATCCACTCACAAAGCCCAACACCACAAGTGACCTCCAAAGCCTTTTATTAATCAAGAATGCCAAAAGTATTACAATGATAAGTTCCTTGCTATCCAACTCCCCATCTAACAATGGAGAGGAGCACACAATTTATAGAAAGCAATAGAGTGAGGGGCGCCCATGTGAAGGAGATAATGGTGGAGGGAGTAGCACCAAACGTGGAGGAGAAAGGGCTGCCCATTCCTCTATCCTAGCTGCCAAAGAACGCAGCAGTAGTCAGCTGAAAAGAAGCTCACATGACAGCCCATGTTTTGGGCTGCCATCTCCCCAAAACATGGGCAGCCACTCTAGCAAAATGCGCCCAAGTCAAGCAAATGCACCCCTCACACATGGGCACAAGTTTCTCCCCAAAACGGGCTGCCCAAACACTAAGCAATCAGCCCAATATGCTCCTTGAATGATGCTGATCCAAAACTGACCCTCATTTACTCCAAAATCTTTTTTATTTTTTAAGTCATTTTTTCAATTTTTTTGATTTTTTCATGACCTTTTTGACTTTTTTGGGTTTTTTGGCCATAGGAAAAAAATGAAGCACCCAAACATTAGAAAAAGTGGGTTTAGGGGTTAAGGGGGTGCTCTGAGTTAGAAAACGAGCACCCCTAAGGCAAAAAATACCTCCAGATGCCCCTTATAGGCCAATTACAAATTTTTTAATTGAACCATTAAAAAATGGCCCAATTTATGGAAAAATTAAACATTGCTGAAAAATAAAAAACAACCTAGGGGGACTTAGGACATGTCCATATGACTCAAAATTAACGCCTAGCATGTTCATATAGACTTTAATAATCCCCTAAGGTCCGTCAGCCTCCCCAGGCATTCCAGCTTTGGAGGAGCAGGAGAAAAACCCATTAATTATGTTATGCATTAACGCAAGACATAATAGATAGGTGAAAAAACTCCTTGGAATACCTGACTTAGCCAAAAAGTCCTAGGGAACCAAGTCTTTTACAAAACACCATGCTAGTACGTTTTGTTACAAACCCCGTAGGGCCATGGACATGTGGAAAAAATAAAATAAAAACGGGGGCCTTTAAAAGGCCAGCTGGATATCAAATCACCAAAAATGAACATGTATCATGTTCCACTCTGCCCGCTCGCTTGATAATCCAACCAAGTACAACTTAGTTGGCAACATCTGGCTCCAACTGCGGGACGTGTGCTCGATCTGATTCTCTCAATCAAAGAGAGTACGCGAGAATCCAAGAATCTCTGGTTCCTGCCATAAAATTAAAATGCATCAATCCCACATCTTTTGCCAAATGAAACATAAGTTGCAACATTTATTTCAAACTAAAACTAAAGCAAGCAAATGAAACTAATATATATCAATAATATACAAAACATAATGTACAAAATTGCAAGACAAAGATTTAGAGATGGCCCTGCTATCAATCTGCCCCTGTGGACATTAGGAAATCTTCCTTGAAGAACAGCTTGAGATGTAGTCCATTGACTGGGAGAGTCAACCTTTCTCCATCCATAGTGCAAAGGAAAAAAGAATTAACCCCTGCCGGTTCAAATATAACATATGGTCCCAACCATAGGCTATCAAACTTTCCATGCTTTCCTGGCTTATCCCTTTGCTTGTCCCATAAAAGAACCCAATCCCCTGGCTGGAAATCTTTTGGCTTAGCTGATCTGTCAAAAGTTCTTTTAACCCTGTCCTGATTTCTGATACTTTGGTCTAAGGCCTTTCTTCTAGTTTCATCCAATTTCATAATCTGCTCAATTCTATTCTGCATACCATCATCATTTGAATCATAATCATGCAACATCTAATATACCGACAACTGAATATGAATGGGAACAGAAACTTCCAAACCATAAACCAACTGGAAAGGGGTTTTCCCAGTAGCACGTTTCTGTGTTATTCGGTCAGCCCATATAGCAAATTTTATCTTAGAATCCCAAGACCTCTTGTTATCCCCAACAGCTTTCTTTAAAATGTTCATTAAGGTCTTGTTGGTTGATTCAGCCAATCCATTTCCTTGGGGATAATAGTTGGATGAGTGGGAAAGGATTATACCATACTTGAAGCAAAATGCTGAAAAGGCCATGGAACTAAAACTAGGACCATTGTCAGTTGTTATCTTGGATGGCACCCCAAATCTAGTTATGATATGATTTTCAAGAAAGTCCATAACTACTTTATCTGTTGCATACTTAGTAGGGATTGCATCCACCCACTTGGTGAAATAATCGGTGGCAGTTAGGATCCAGGTATAACCATTGCTTGAGTTTTCCTTAAACTGACCAATAAAATCAAGACCCCATTGTTGGAAAGGAGTTTGAACAACTACTGGCTCAAGAGGTAGAGTTGCCAACTTCTGTTTCCCAGTGAACAACTGACATTGGGGACAAGATCTGACAAACTTATGCACATCAGTAAACAAAGTGGGCCAATAGTAACCCGATCTAAGGATCTTGTGGGCTGTGGTGTCTGCTGCATAATGCCCACCACAAAATCCAGTATGAAATTCAACCGGAAGTTTTTTGGAATCTGGTTCATCAACACATCTAAGAACTAAGCCATCAGGATTTCTCCAACCTAATCCATTTTGAGTTATGCAATACTTAGTGGCTTTAAGTCTTAGAGACCTTCTTTTGTGACCAACAAGATGTTCAGGACAAGTAAAATTGTTAAGAAGGTAAATAATGTCGGAATACCATTGTGTTTGACTTAATCTTTGAAGTTCTTCAGATATGACAGGTGCTGACTCATTATTCTGACAAATCATTCCTACAGCTTTCTCATTGCTTTCCGTCATCATGCGTGCAAGACCTTGTCCTTTGATTAACTTGGTAGGTTTTATCTCCAAGTCATACTCTGTATTTTGGACACCCATTTTCCCCTTATACCAAGGCAATCCTGTTGAGCTAATATATCTTTAACAGCGGTATGAGGAACATATCCCACAACCTTGGAATACCCAATATATATTCTGAAATGTTTCAAAGACTTAACAAGGGCATAAGCTTGTTTCTCCATTATAGTATATTTAAGCTCTGAATTTTGTGAAGCTTTACTAAAGAATGCTATGGGTTGTTCTTGGCCTTGGTAATTTTTCAGAAGTAAAAATCCAGCAATAGTATGCTCAGAAGCAAAAGAAAAGATTTGGAATTCTTTTGAATAATCAAGGCTTATCAACACAGGGGCTCTAGATATGGCATCCTTGACACCTGCAAAAGCTTCTCTTCCTAGCTTACTCCATTCAAACTTAGCATCTTTTTAAGTAAGAGTTGTAGAGGCTTCATTAGCTCAGCTAGATTTGGAATAAATCTTCTAATGAAATTAATTTGGCCATTGAAGGATTGGAGAGCTTTGACATTGGTAGGGATAGGAACTTTTTTAATGGCCTCAACTCTTTCAGGATCAACCTTTACGCCATCCTTAGTGATAATATGCCCCAATAGTTTGCCCTCATCAACACAAAGTATAGACTTAGCTGGATTTAAAGATATGCCATACTTTCTGCATCTTGCAAAAATCTTTCTAAGATGGCCAACATGATCTGATCTCTCCTTAGAATATACCGTTAGATCATCCTGATATATTTCAATAATTTTACCAATCAATCCATTAAAAGCAACATCCATAGCACGTTGAAAGGTAGCACCAGCATTAGTAAGACCAAAAGGCATTCTAAGGTACATGAAAGTGCCCCAAGGTGTAGTAAAAGTAGTTTTATGTTGATCTTCCTTGCTTACTAGCACCTGGTTATATCCAGAAAATCCATCAAGAAAAGACATCATACCTGATCCAGTTACCTTCTGAAGTAAAGTGTCCATGCTTGGCAAAGGATAATTATCTTTTAGGCATGCCCAGTTCAAGTTTCGGAAGTCAATACACAATCTGATATCCCCATTCTTTTTTCTAACAACCACCAAGTTAGAGCACCAAGTAGAGTGTCTTGTTGGAGCAATGATGCCTGCTGCCAACATCTTTTGAAGTTCTTTGTAAACCATAGGGGCCAACTTGGGATTTATTCGCCTCAGTTTTTGGCGAAAAGGCTTGATACTTGGTTTAAAAGGGATTGTATGTTGAAAAATATCCTCACGATAAGCTTTAAGTTCATCATAGCTGAAAGCAAATATATCCCTATATTCATAGATCAAGTCAATCAAGGCTTTTCTTTCTTCTTGAGATATTCCTTTTCCAATTTTTATCATCTTTGGTTCTTTTTCAGTTCTTATGTTTATTTCAATAAACTCCCCTGGTTTTATTGAACTCTTTTTCTTTTTATGGCCATCTTGTCTGTCAAAAAGCTGCTCTAACCGGGTGATGCTTTTGGGAATTTTGTTCCTCGGCTGATCCTCTTCCTTTGGATACTCTTTCCCTTCTTCCTTATAGGTGATTTGACAATCAGAAAATTCTTGAAGATTATGGATAAAGTTGAGAATTTGTTTGTCACTATCAAAAACTTGCCAATGATCCACGTTGTCAGGGATTAAAGGTCTAAAATTGATTTCAAATTTCCCATTCCCCTTTAATAATTCCTCAGTTGGTTGGAGTGTAGAAGCTGCCACAGCTAGTTGATCTGCCTTAGTGTTTTCTTCTCTAGGAATTGCCATGATATTTAAAGCATCAAACCATTCCATAGTATCACAGACAACATTCCTATATTGTTTCAACCTTCGACTTTTGCAAGCAAATATGTTTTTAACTTGGGAAACGACTAAGTCAGAATCACCTTTAATAGATAAAATTTTAATCCCCATATCTTTGGTGATTTCTAACCCTAGCAAAAGGGCTTCATACTCAGCCACATTATTTGATGCATCAAACTCAAGTCTGAAAGCAAATTTGAAAGTTTGCTTAGAAGGAGAAGTTATGCCAATTCCAGCTCCTTTTCCGTATCTTGAAGATGCCCCATCAAAACTCATCCTCCATATCTCATCTTTCTTTTCATCTTTGGATACTTCTTTAAAAGGTGCTATGAAATTTGATAAGATAGCATAGTTTCCAAAGTTGTCTGTTTGATGCACAAATTCATTAGCCAGATTCTGTGGGTCTTCAACATGGAGTTTTCTAGCTTGTTCATTGTATAACTTAACCATTGTATGTTCTGATGCAGGGATAGTAGCATATGACCAATCCATCCTTATGTCTCCCCCTAAAGATGCAACCCACTTTCTGGATAAAAGCATTCCCCAATTGTCTGGCACATCAATTACTACGACATCCATGGTTAAATGGACATCAGGATACTTGGCCAACCTAACAGCTAGATTTATAATTATACCAATAGTATCAACTTCCCTCGAATCCATGGCACACACATTGTGATAGGGTCTAGTTGTTTTTAAACCCAATTGATCCATAACCCTTTTGGTCATAACGTTTGAAGAAGCACCAGAATCCAACATGCAATTGTGCACAAGCATATTATTGACAAGCAAGGAGACATAGAAGGGAGGGTGGTCTTCCTTATGAGGATCCACGCTATGCAAAATAATTGGGTCATCTTTATGATTGACTATGTTTTGAAGCTTAGGTTCTTCTCTAGTCTGGCTAAGATTCACTCTTTCTGAGTCCATAGGAGCTTTGCCCTTTTCTTGTTGAGGATGATCTATCACTTTCATAAGATTTTCTTTTAAGCTTGGGATTTTGATAAGGTCAGTAACAAGAACAGGAATCTTTGCAGAAGATAACCATTGAGCCAAATCGACATGAAGATTTTCAGAGTTGGGAGAAGGTGTTACCTTAGGAATATTCTGATTCGAGTTTGATGTTCCAATATTGTCCTTTCTTTGAAATGTTAAACCTTTGAACTTTGACATCTCAAGAATTTTCTCTGGTGGAGGCATCTCACCAAATCTAAGGGTAGCTTTATCTTTCAAGTCCTGACTGTAATATCTAGCTTGTTCCCAAGTTTCTTTGGAGACAAGGTGAGTTTGACCCACAACATTGATATATTCAGGCTGGTTCTCAGGCTCGTTTGCTAATCTGACACTGCTACTAGCTTCTGACGGATTTTGTTCCATTGACCATTTAAATATAACACAAGTAGACTCCTCATGGAAACAATCACATGCCCTACAAAAGGGAGGAATTTCTTCTGAAAGAGCATTCACAGTTTCCAAAGGATTTGGGGTCCTCTGATCTTGAAAGGGAACTTTTCTCTGAAATTGAGGCCTAGGAGCATACTGGGGCTTAGGCACATACTGGCTTGAGACTTGGTGGTTTTGAGATCTTTCAATGGAGATCAACCTGTTCTGTATGGCAGTCATGTTGGAAGCTTGATTTGAAACAGCTTCTTTTAAGAGTTGAGCGATTTCTTTCAAAGGTTCATTTGAAGGATCCTTGATCTCAGTGTTAATGGTATTTTCTTTATTCTCATTTTGCTTCATAGGAACATTGGCCCTTGTGAAACTAGGAAGATGAGACTTGCCACAATTTAGCATGTTCTTATCAATTTTCTCGGCCAATTCCATGGCCTTCTTTAGGTCGGCAGGTTCCTTATCACTCAATTGATATTTCAACTCTCCGCTAAAAGCTTCCATGTAGTAAATGAGGATGGAATTATCAGGTGGCTTGATATCAGCATGAAGTCTACCCACAATTTCATTGATTTTTTAAAAAATTCTTCCATTGTCTCATTTTCACTTTTCTTAGTATTGGTCAAGGTAGCTAGAAGGTAGCGGTCTTCTTTGATGTCCCCCCATTTGGCCAGGAAAGCAGTTTCAATTTCTTTATAGGTTTTGTACTTGTCAGCTTCCAATTTGTTAAACCACTCATAAGCATCTTCTTCCAAAGATAGAGCAAACAACTTCATTTTTACATCTTCATGCTTGGCACCCAAGCACCACTTGTCAAAACAATGGCAAAAACGAGTTATATGGGATTTAGCACTAATAGCATTATTTCCTTGAAAAGATGGCAACTTATCAATAGCTTTTTTCAGGAATATCATGAGGGTAACCAACTATAGCAGTAAAATCATAAGGACCAAACTCAGCCATTTCAACAAGAGGATTATTCAAATTATTTTCTGTGAATAAAAGGTCAATATAAAAAATTGACTGAGAACCAAGATCCTCAAGGGTTTTTCGAGAAGATAGCTTGCTTTTCCTTCTATGATAGACCTTTTCAGGCTCAGGAAAGAACTGAAGCAAGTTCTGAGGATTCCTTCTTGTAAAACGCCTTGGTAGATTTGTTGACAGTGGAGTCGGTAGATGTTCTTAGTCAATTTAAAAAATTCACTACATACATCAAACAAAGCAAAAACAAAAAGGAAAACTCAAAAGTCGTATTCCGGGAATAGAAAGACTTATCCCCGGCAACGGCGCCAAAATGTTGCCGCCTGGTTCCACACTAGGGGAAAACGCAGCAGAAGTCTTCAAGCTGCTGGTGTGGCCTTGGGGGCAAGTCAGAGTCAAGTGCTGTCACTTGGGACTCGACTCCTCCGTCTAGGCTTTCCTAGCGAAGCGAAGAGGGGTGGACCATAAAAATAAAACTAAGGTATCTAATCTAGGAGTTAGAAAAATATTTTTGGCAACCAAGTCAAAGCAGCATATACTTTTGTGAAATAAAACAATCATTCATCATTTACTCCCATTCACTATAATCATCATTCATTTGCACATTTGTCAATAATATGAAATAACATTAACATAGACCAGTGCCTTATAATGGAGTAAAAAAAAACAAATGCATGAGCAGAAAAAGTAGATGTTTTGCGAGTGTTCTTGGTTTATTTTAAAATTAATGTGAAGGTGATCTTTTTATTATGGCAGGTGGGTTCCCAATATACGCAAGGTACGGGGGAACATGTCTGGAATTTTGAAGCGTGGCTTCCCTCTCAGGCTTGGGCTGAATCGGAGTCTCAAGGAGGTGTTTAGATGCTATACCAATGAGGGCAAGCCTAACGGTTTCCAAGAGGTCACTACTCAGTTTTGTCCCAAGCCTTCTGAGAAATTTCCCCACGACGGCAAAATATTCGTGATGTGCCAGATTTTCACATAAAGGTTTTTTATTTGGGGTAGTGTTAGTTCCTATTACTAGTCATCTCCCCCTTTCTGATGTGTACCAACTGGATCAGATTGAGCTGCAAGTCGCCCACAGAGCATACGGGAGAAGATCTTGGTATTTTTTAGAAAAATTTTATGAACCAAAATTTTATCTTTTTTAACCCCAGGAGTCTCTTTTTAGGCACGTATTCGGGCAAGCCCTTATACAGAAACCCTACTTCGGGAAAGCAAGGGGGGCGTTTTGAGTTTGTAAAAAAAATGGAAAAACTACGTTTTGAGTGAACTTGTGGCCCGCCAGTGGAACGAACCAACAAGGTTGATTTTAACCCTAGTTAATTTTATTTAATGCCGAAAATAAAAGAAGTAAACTACTCTAAAAAATCACACCATAAAAAGAGACGACACAGGCCACCCCTGGGGGGATGGGGTGTGGGTGCTGGCTAGCCCACTTGCTCTCGTTTAATAATCGTTACAATGATCAGAGAAGTGCCCCAGTCTACTTAAAGTGACTTGGCGGCTTACAAATTTTGAGGGAAAATTAACCGGTTTTACAAAAATATGAATTTTGGTCCTCCGGATTGCCTGGATCCTTGAAATTTCGGCAGCACCTCCTCCTACCTGTTCGTCTTTTGCTGCAAACCAGCAAGCAATTATTAGTATAAGATGCCCAAAAACACTTTAAGAGTGTCTTTGGAACACCAAAAAAAGAACCAAGTAAGACAAGCAGCGAGGCTTGTTTACTTGGGATCTTTGCAAGCTTTATGAGCAGCAAAATACAAGCTCTAATTAACAGCCAGATATACTTTAAAATCAGAACTAACACTACTCAACAAACTTTGAAAAATTTAACGATTTTTTGCAAGTTTTGAAAGAAGTAAAGATCTAATCAGTAAAAAAAAAGAGCTCTAACAAACCACTAGACTAGATTCTTCTGAAAGTAAATCCTGATCTATTTTAAATGTTAACGATGGTATATAAATCAGAAAATACTTTTCTCATGTAACCAGTAACCAGAGCAAACTTTTTTGAAATAGAAGGGAGAGAGAGATGGAGCAATTTTTTGTTGAATAAAACCGAAACTTTGGAGATCCTTTCCGGTGGTGAGCTGAGGGACTGTATCTGCATAAAAGATTAGATAAATAGAGGACACAAACAAGTTCTCCAACCTATCCGCTTGAGAGAACCTGTAAAAACACTACAACTTGCAACAAAAAGATCAAATGTAGATAAAACACATAGTAGAAATTTGAAGAAAATATTCATAAACAAATGATATATTTAAATCTGATCTTTACTAAAGTGTAAAATGAAAGACTAAGCAATAAACAAATTACTCAAACTTTCCTCATAAACCAATACTGATTTTTCCCTAAGCTATACTTGATCTTAAAGGAGCAAAATGCATCAATACAAGTTACCTCATTTGAAACAAGACATTCATCCACTCACAAAGCCCAACACCATAAGTGACCTCCAAAGCCTTTTATTAATCAAGAATGCCAAAAGTATTACAATGATAAGTTCCTTGCTATCCAACTCCCCATCTAACAATGGAGAGGAGCACACAATTTATAGAAAGCAATAGAGTGAGGGGCGCCCATGTGAAGGAGATAATGGTGGATGGAGTAGCACCAAACGTGGAGGAGAAAGGGCTGCCCATTCCTCTATCCTAGCTCCCCAAGAACGCAGCAGTAGTCAGCTGAAAAGAAGCTCACATGACAGCCCATGTTTTGGGCTGCCATCTCCCCAAAACATGGGCAGCCACTCTAGCAAAATGCGCCCAAGTCAAGCAAATGCGCCCCTCACACATGGGCACAAGTTTCTCCCCAAAACGGGCTGCCCAAACACTAAGCAATCATCCCAATATGCTCCTTGAATGATGCTGATCCAAAACTGACCCTCATTTACTCCAAAATCTTTTTTATTTTTTAAGTCATTTTTTCAATTTTTTTGATTTTTTCATGACCTTTTTGACTTTTTTGGGTTTTTTGGCCATAGGAAAAAATTGAAGCACCCAAACATTAGAAAAAGTGGGTTTAGGGGTTAAGGGGGTGCTCTGAGTTAGAAAACGAGCACCCCTAAGGCAAAAAATACCTCCAGATGCCCCTTATAGGCCAATTACAAATTTTTTAATTGAACCATTAAAAAATGCCCCAATTTACGGAAAAATTAAACATTGCCGAAAAATAAAAAACAACCTAGGGGGACTTAGGACATGTCCATATGACTCAAAATTAACGCCTAGCATGTTCATATACATTGACCCATAGACTTTAACAATCCCTTAAGGCCCGTTAGCCTCCCCAGGCATTCCAGCTTTGGAGGAGCAGGAGAAAAACCCATTAATTATGTTATGCATTAACGCAAGACATAATAGATAGGTGAAAAAACTCCTTGGAATACCTGACTTAGCCAAAAAGTCCTAGGGAACCAAGTCTTTTACAAAACACCATGCTAGTACATTTTGTTACAAACCCCGCAGGGCCATGGACATGTGGAAAAAATAAAATAAAAACGGGGGCCTTTAAAAGGCCAGCTGGATATCGAATCACCAAAAATGAACATGTATCATGTTCCACTCTGCCCGCTCACTTGATAATCCAACCAAGTACAACTTAGTTGGCAACACCATCTAAGGTTTGAATCCCTCTTCCCTGATGCCAAATACTCCACATCTTTTGTAGGGAATTCTCCCACTAAGTGAATCCTCCATTTGGCCATCGTGAAGTGCATCCACTATCTAGGTAAGGGATCTCCAATGCCCGAGGGAAAAACATTGAGCCAACAATCAATTGAGTTCAAGCATCCGTTGAGCAAGTTATCTCAAGTGTGCGTATCCATCATAGACCATCTCTCATGCTACAATCCATCTCAAACCAACCAAGAGCTAAATAGGCACCATGTACCCCAAATCTCATGAAACACCCCCAAACATGGTGTAAATACTTTTGGAGTAACTTGAAAATTTAACACTCCCTCTTTACGAGGAAAGTGTTTACACCAACACCTCTCGACTCCCTCTACAACTCCATTAAATATGCAATCTGCAAGTTATCACTAGCTGCAATCTTAGAATCAACCATTGTCATCTACAACAAAACTATCAACCATGCTATCACAACATTTAAATTCTCCATTGAACAACGACCACCTGTAAATATATACGAATATCTTCTTGGAGTAATAGCCAACTGCCAACCTCCATCATCTTTAGCATCACGGGTCACCGTCAAACAACACCACATCACTAGCTCTCCAAGACTTTTTGTAAAGACAATCAAATATTCATACAAGATCAAGTCAATCCTGGAAGGCAAAGCTTGTGGTATAGTCATTAAACTATGCAAGGTCGTCATCAACCTATCATTATCAGAATCCCTCTCATACACCTCAAATCCTCTGGAACTCAAATATCCCGAACTAGGCCAATTCCCTCATCTCGAGTTAATCCTTAAGTAAAAGTATCATAAAGGGAAACTGCCTTTGATTGAGAGAATCTAGAATCCCTGGCTTTGTACTCTATAATCCTCTTATCAATTGCAACTTTGGAATCAATCTTGGCACCATCCTCCAACAAGCCATCACACCTCTCCAGTGAATAACTATAAGGCTCATGGATGAAGTCAATCTCATCATCACACCTCTCCTTTGTGCACCTGGAAAGCACATGGATGGAAGGAACAATGCTACACGACAAGAACAACTCACTCCTACATGCTCTTGAGCCACTGGATCAACAATCTCCACATTCTCCTTGATTATGGCAGAAGAACCCTGCTCATTGAAAGATATTGCAATTAGAGTGCAAGGATTAGAACCTGGCTCATCATGTGCCTCCTAGGAAATAGGTCCTACCAACCTCTTGTTGGAATGCGTGAATGCTAGTGGATCAACAAGTAATCTAAAAAGGCCACCCTCTCTCACCCCTATAGCCAAAATCCTCTAACTTCCTAGACTACAATTACTGATGGTGCATTGTTGTCCCTTAAAGGTAACTCTCCAGTGTATATCTGTCATACAAGAAAGTGAAAGGAGGTTTCTCATCAAACACTAAACAAAGAAAATATCACTCAACTCAAGAACATGACTAGAAGTTATCTAAAATAAAATGTAGCCAACTCCTCTCACAGTGTTCGTGGCAACTAGCATCAACACCAATGTGTATAGTCATGCCTCCCTCTTGCTCTTGAATCTTGCTCAATAGTGACATATCATATGTCTTGTGTCTTGAAGCTCCATTTTCCACATACCTGCCAACACTTGACACAATGTTAGGAGATAAACAAGCCATGGAAAAAGTAGTCTCGACTCTCAAGGTAAGAGGTCATTTTTGTTACTCCTATTAAAGTCCCAACTACAACTTGCTTCACACTTTTTTCGTTCTTCAATAGACACTGTCTTGCATAATGTCCCATCTTGTGACATCAACAACACATGACCTTGGTCCTTTCCTATATCTATCCCATCTTTTTTCTTGAATCCTTTCTTGCTACCCTTCTTCATCTTCTCGATGAGACCAATAGCATCTACTTCTGCTTGTTGCTCCCAACAAGACTATAATCTGATTTCCTCTTTCACAAGATCTACCCAAAGCTTTGGGAAACTTTGTATATTTTCCCGAACACAAATACCCATAACATAAGGTGCCCATGAAGGATCAAGCCTTTTAAGGGCTATGGATACTAGTGTTGAGAAATATATCTTGGATAGGATCTTCTGCATAGGTTCAATTTGAATGTGTTGAAAGTGGTTCGAGATAATTCTATTTTGTAATTCACTTTAGTGAAAAGTGACAAGTCTTATATTTAGCTGTTGAGTCTAATAAAGTGTATTTTCTATATTAATGATTCAGACTATGATTAATCTCAACTGTACATCTCATTTAAAGATTAGGGTTTTGGTAGATTGGGGTTTCATGACAAGTATAAAAAACTGTCAAGATAGAGTCTAAACAATATTTTTTGGATAGTAGAACAATTGAGTAGGTTAAGTGACCAAAGGGGATAAAGAAAACATAGGAGGAAGATGATTGGTCAACATCAAGCAAGTTGAACTATTGAAGTACAGTCCATATGGTACAAATTTGTATAGCCTGTACGGATCTGTACCCGTAGGTGTTTATCACACTTGATCAAAATAGTGAATGAATGTGTTTTACAAATGATTGTATGTGTATTTATACATATCCTTTTGGGGTTGGGGCGCTAGCCCCAAGGTCAGTAGGCTGGCCTAGTCATAAATGGTAAAGTTGGTACCTTCCATATGTAGAGCCATTAAAGCCCTCAATACACCAAGTAGCCCTAAGGTCACAATGCTGCCCTAGTCATAAATGGTAAAGTGGGTACCTTACCCATATTTAGAGCCATTAAATCCCTCAATACACCAATTAGTGGGTCAACACATGGCCTTAAGTGAACATTACCCATAGAGAGGAGATGGGAGTGCCCACTTCAAATAAGACCAGCAGTAGCTGAAGTGGAAGTGAGAAAATCTAACTCCATATATCTGAAAGAGCTTGAATACAACCAAGCATGCTCATATATAACACGTGGGTGAATTTATGGATACCTAGCATTGGTGCACTTGAGAGAGCGAAGATCAGAAGGAATCTCAAATATAAGATGAGAGTGGGTTTCTATATACCCAACTCAAATTAAATGGAGGAGAGTTGGTGTGTGGATATCCAACTTGAAAGCATGTTCGACCATAGTCGAAAAGAAGTGAGAGGGTTAATCAATACCAATGTTCCACTAAGTTTGTAGGACGGTAGAGCGCGGGAGCGGGGGAACACAAATCGGGGACATGTGGAGACCACCCCCAAATTTAGGAAAATTTAGGGGACAAGGGGACGTCGAGGTCTTTAAAATGATTAAAAATATATAATTTATATAAATTATAACATATTAACATATAAATTTCTCATCCCATCACCATTTACATACTAAAACTTAAAAGTAAATAGTTAATACAAAATAGTAAATTCATCATAGTAAACATGGTTGTCAATTCATCATTGATTTATGAATCATTTATTATTTGAGTATTTGAATTTCACATTGATAAATTCTAAATTTATAATACATGCACATCTTCCATTAAATTTGAATTATAAACATAAACAATAGATGGAAATTTAAAATTGAATCATAGACATGTCACATATAGTCTTAAACACCTTCAAATTTAAAGAGTCAAAAGAGTGATGAGACAGACTTAGTCTGAGGTCATCAATGATAGTATCCATTTCTAGAGTCACAAAGTTAAACTGAATGCTAACTGTTATCACCTATTTTGTACAATAGCTGAATTTCTCGTGAGCCGCTAGTTTATTGAACATGATTCATGTTCATCATCAGTGTTCAGAAGTTTAGAAGTCATTCTCAGGGCAATTTTGCCCCATTTGTAATAACTGCATGTTCATACCCCCATGGGGAATTTGTAAAAAGTTGGTCTAAACGGGGTCCTTTTATAAAAGACTCGGCTATCCGTAGGTTTAGCCATTTTGGGGATACTCTAGAGTGTTTTTTCCTTAGGAATTATGCACTACTCATTGGTGGCATATAATCCCTGAGTTTTTCACTCAAACCTCCAAAGCTGGAGTATTTCCCATGGTGGTTATTAGAGTCTTGTGGCTGGGATCTTTTACGTGTTAGCCATGTCGATTGAGTCGTATGAACATGCACTAGGTCCCCTAGGAGTTTCGTTCCATTCCGGCAAAAATAATTTTTTCATAAAATTAGACCCTTTTTAATGGTTTAATTAAAATTTTTCAAAAAGTGATAAAAACCTCATCTGAAGGGGGAATTGGGCGTGGGGAGGCTTGTTTTGACGCTCAGAGCGTCCTCTTTACCCTAGCACCCTCGTTTGTTAGTTTCCAGGTAGTTACGTCACCCCAGGAGCGGTTTTGGCTAAAAATGCATCATTTTGGCTAAAAAATGATAAAATACACTAAGTGACAAAGATCAAATAAGTCAAATGTTGAAATTTAAACATTGGAAAAAGTGAAGCAAATGTTTTATGAAGGGTGTACGACCACTTAAAGTGATAAAAGGCACATGAATTTTTAAACTTTGGATAAGAAATTCCATTTTTTGAGAAGTGGGTGACGTGAGCCTCCTTCACGTTTTAACAATGAGCATGGGTTGGGCGAATACCCATGTGATGGGCGACCACTTTGAATATCCATGAACCATGTTATAATAAAGTTTGGATCTACGAATTAATTGAGGGATGACGTGAGCAACTAAAGATGGGCCCTCCCACACGTGGAAAATCCTTCATGCATGCTCACGTTTTGGATGAGATGGCAATAAATTAATGGATGGTTGGTGTTGCATTAATGGAATGATGGGCGCCCTCCCCAAATTGGGGCCACATCACAAGCTCTAACTCCAATGAATTAGAGTTATCACAACTACCAACTCCAAGCTTGACTCACGCATTCCTTGATTGCTCACGTCAATCTTTTTGGAGGATGCTCATTGGATGGTGATACTTCCAACAACCACAACTCGATGCTAGACTATTGGATCTCACTCCAAGCCATGATTTGATTGAGATTCGACTTCATGTTGATTGCTATTTGGCTCTCTTCCTCATGGAGTTCGATGAAGGGTATTGGCTTCTAGTTTTTGTATAAGAAGAGGCTCTTTGAGCTCTCTTCACATGGACTTTTAGCAAAGAAACTCTGGAGGAATTTTGTAAACCATTTAATTGTTGAATAAAATTGTGACTTTGGAGGTCAATTTGTGGAGGCTCTTGGTGGCCATGCTTCATCTTGCAACGAGGTGACATCGTGTAATGCTTTTTGTACTTGAGATTCTTAAGCATAGATTTATATTTCCAGAAGGCTAACAATCTAGCACATGCATCTATATATCTATGTTTTTCGCTTGAGTATGCCAGTTTTGCAGGTGTTTTCCAAGGATCAAGGTCTTTGTGTGTTTTCATCTTCACTCTCCATATTGCCGAAGAGGTTCAATCTTTTCAAGATCAAGCAATAAGAGATCTTGCTTCATCCATCAAAGCTTTTCAAAACAATCACCTTGGTTACCTTGGGCTTTCTCTTCTTCAAGCCTCTCTTGCTTTCTCCTTGATTCGTTTGCCTTGATTTGCTTAGCCTATTTTCCTCTATCTCCTTGTCATTTCTCCTCCATTTGTCCCTCCTAGTTCATCTAGCTCGCTGCCCTCTTTTCTTCCATTTTTATGCTCTCTTTTGCCTCTATTTTTATATCTGTTTTTCTCCTTCTTTGCCCACTGTTTGGGACTGATTTTTGCCACTGTTTTGGGCTCTCTTTGTCCACTGCTTAGGCTGATTTAATGCCACTGTTTTGAGCTCTTTTTATTCCTGATTTCTCTTTCAGTCTGCTGCTCTTCCCTCTCTTCATTTGGCTCATCTTTCCAGCCTCATCTTCTATTGTAGTTGGCTGCCCTTCTCTCCAATCTTGACTGTCCCATCTCCCACTTTGTTGGCAGCCACTTCTTCTCTTTCATTTGCAAAAGAGACACAAAGAAAAAACAATAAAAGTGTTAGCTTGGTTAATATTAGAACTAATTCATGTAGCATTGCAATTTAGATAGTTGAGGGCTTAGATCTTTAAAAGTTTTGATTCTAGTTCATGATTTGAAAAGTAGCATATAGGCATATCAAAAGTTTCATTCAAAGTCATATTTTATTTAAAAGTTTGCACTAGGATCTAGTTTATTTTTTCAAGTAAGAAGTTTTCATGCTTAGATCTCATTTCGAAAAAGTCAAAATTTGCATTTAAAAAGTGATTGGGCATATAGGCTAGTTTGCTAGTTTCGTATCTAGTTTCATTTCTAAGATTGGATCTTGGATTTGTACTTAGTTTCAAATATTTGATTTTCATTAACATTTAATGGGTGCCTTGTAGAAAATTTGTTGAGCTTGTGTAGGTTTCTTTAAGGAGGAGAAATATTTGTGAAGACAAAGCTCAAGGAGGATCAAAAGTTAAATCCAAGGAGAAGATTTGAACCATTTTTATAAACCATGTATACTCTTCCTTGTAAAAGCCATTAAGGGCTCCTAAGCTTGTTTCATAGTTATTTATTTCTTTTAAAGACCTTTCAAGGATTTTTCCAAAGGCATTCGTAAAAGTTTAAATAAAAAGGTTAAGTGGAGGAGTCCTCCACTTTTGGGTTCTTCTTCCCCATTTGGGGAAGAGTGTTGTGCTTTGCTAGTTTAGATCTCTCTCATTTCATGCTTGAGATTAAATTATTTACTTTCATTATACTCCATTTCCAAGTTTTGACTAGAGTAAGCAAACTTTGGGATTGCATCCCAAAAGCCACATAGCTTTGTGGTAGCTTCTCGTTCCCCATTAGCCTCCTTGCCGAAGTTTCAGCTAGCTGGAAAGTCTCAAGGACTAGTGTTTCTAGTGATCAACCTTGTTTGGAGGTAGATCCCACCTTTAGATTAATGTTGTTTGGTAGAACACTAAGTTTACTTTCAGTTTGTTTCAAGTATCTTGTTTCATCTTGTTATCATCATTTTATTTTCAGTCATTTTAAAGCTTCATATTTGTTCTTCAAGGTACAACTGTTTCTCTTTCATAAAAAGAACTAAAGTCTCTTGAACTTGGCCAAATCCAAGTCAAGAGCACTCTCTGTCGGAGAGCATTTAGTTGTTGCATTTTTCCTTGCATTAGGCATTCAGATTAATTAAAGTCTCTTGAACTTTGGTCTTAAGACTAAGTCAAGAGCGCTGTCTATCGGAGAGTTGAACTGTGCTTTAACAATAAAATATTCCAACTCACACCCCTTCATAATTAATCTATCTTGGTCGATTATCCAGCACCCGTATGCTCTGCCAACCTGAAAGGGTTGGGCTAGTACTCAGAAAGGTGTTGGATTTGCTAATCTCACAAGTGGTAACTTAATAAAACTTTACCCCAACCAACGAACCGACGTTGCTTTTGAGATTTATTGAGGTTGTTTCCTGAAACAGGTGGTGCCGAAATCCCGCTGTCAGACTCGAGTGTGGTCAAGCCAATTGAACACTTACCCTCTTGAAATCTGGGTGGCTTCAACCTATCATCTAAGAGGTTACCAGTACTATTTCCTGTCTTTTGATATCCTTGCCTTTAGCCTAATAATCAAGATCACTAAAAACTTATAATTTACCAAGATAATTTGCACAACGATCTCACGAACAGCTACTATCAAGACTTACTTTTCAGCATCCCCCAACACTATACAAATTTTTGACTCCATAAGGCACTGGTCTAATTGTTGTACTTTTCATATATTTATATTGTTGGGCCATTTGTCCTTTTAAAATCATTTATCTGTGGATGCTATCTCATTTTTCAAAGTCTTTGATATACTGTTGATCTTGCACTCTTATATCGCAACGTGGATTGCTTGTCATCTTGTGTTTATTTTGTAATTGTGGTCATCATCATAAAAAAACTCTTAAAAAACACCCATCCGCATCACCATACACTTAAAACATTAAAACACATTGAGCCATAGTCAACTCTTTGTAGGGACTACCCCCCATGGCTTCGTTAGGAGTTAACCTAAACGGAGGAGCTGGGATTTAGGTGACAGTACCTGGCTCATTGCTTACCCCCAAGGCCACACTTCTCCCCACTTCTAGTGAGTGAGACAACTTTCGAAAGATTTTTGCTGCTGGTGTGCAATCTGGCGGACAACACTAACAATGGACAATTAACACTGAAAATAAAAGTAGCGAAAGGAAAGTTGCAAGTATCAAAAGAGCATCAAGGAGATAGTTCCATGAACTGGTCCTCCCCATGCATCCATTGCGTGAAGCCATCAAGACCATCAATGGGAGTGTCACTATCTGAGTCAGAGTCACTCTCATGAGTAATGGCACACCAACCAAACCATGTTTTTTTTGTTTTTTAAGTTATGAAAACAAAATTGAAAATTGCTTGGGGGTGTCTAGGCATCCCCATTTTTCATGAGGGGATGCCCAGATGCCCCCCACCTCTCCAGTATGTTCCTTGTGCGTTTCCTCGAGTTTCTGGGAAAGGGGACGTGGGGAAACATTTCCCAAGGAGTCCCGAAGCCCTCGGGGCATGGGAAACGAAGGGAGCATGCTCCCGACCTTGGGGGACACATCCTTGTGGAAAAATGATGAATACCCATCTCTAAGTTGCTCGAAACAGAGAAACGTCTAGAATTTTTTGAAACGGGGGCGATAGGAAATGCGACACTCCAATAATGGAAACGTCAGGGGAAACACCATATATATATTAAAAACACATTATCTTACAAGAAAAAAATAATGACACACATAAATGACATTTTAGAAGGAAAACCATTTCTATATCATTGATTACATATACAACAGTGTATCTTTTTAAAAATGGAAAAAAACCAATTTTTGAGCCCATTTGAGGGACCCGCAACCCTCTTGGCTGCTCGTACGGGCCCACAAATGGAAGAATTGATGTTGAAATGCCACACCTATTAGAGCTGAAACCCCGGCAGCCATATTGTATGATGTTTCGCTATCGCGAAACGCCATACGGTACAACTGTTGATGTTTCAGCGGTGTTTCATACCAGTTTCGGCGTTTCAGGAAGTTTCTAGGATGGGTATGCCTGTTACCTAGACATTTTCTGCAACATATACCCATCTCAACATGATAGGGTTGTCCCGATGCACATCCTTCGTGAAGATGGATAGGAGGCTAGATAGAAAGCAGTTGATTGGACCTTCTGCCTTAATACTAAAACACCATAGTACCAATACCAGCATGGTTCTGCAACTAGGCAAAGGGGGTCTTTGGTGGAGATCTGAAAGGAGTCACTGAAGTGTGCTATCTATAGGATGTCCCATGAGGACAAATATCAGTGTGGAAAAATAAGATCCATACAAACAAAGTTAGAAACTGAAAATCCTCCATAGAGCATCAATAGACATAAGCTGAAAGTCTTCCATAGAGCATCAATAGACATACTTTGCTTATAGAAAGCTCCTGAATTTGCCCAAGAGTAAACAGCCCCATTCATTAGGGCAAAGGACCATCTGGAGGTTAATTGGGTTAATGAATCCCCCGTATAGACCCAAGAAGAAGGTATGAGGAAGAGTTTGAAACCCTAAAAATTAAAGGATGAACCAGAAATTCTGCTTCCAAGTAATCCTCTGGAAACAACCCCGAAACATGCGATACCAGTGCTGTTCCAAAAAACAGCAGGGAATTTTGGCCAGAAATTGAGAGAGAGAGTGAGAGGGTGTGCTGGCTTAAAAGAGTGATGATCTGCAAAAAATCGCCCTAGAATTCGACGGAAAAACCAAAAGACAAAAAGATGGAGAGCACTGGTTGTAGAGAGGGTGGAAAAACCCAGAATTCTGCTGCTGTCCCCCAAAAATGGCTAAAAACCCTAGTTTTCAAACCTTAGCCCTGAAAATAGTGTTGGATAGGGCAGGAAGAATCACACTGGGTCTAGTACCATGTTGAGAACACTAAGATAGAAGATTTACCATGATCTTTTCATCAAGCCCTAATCCAATCATATAGAAATCCTTCAGATTTATTATTTATAACTTATAAGACCATTTAACAAAACAGCAAGTAGCGAAATAGCAAGAGAGAGAGAGAGAGAGAGAAGCGCCCTTAGGCATTTATCACACTTGATCAAAATAATGAATGAATGTGTTTTACAAATGAATATATGTCTATTTAGATATATCCTTCTATGGTTGGGGTGCTAGCCCCAAGAAGGTGACTAGGCTGAAATAGTCATAAATGATAAAGTGTGTAACTTACCCATATGTAGGCTCATTAAAACCCCCAATACACCAAGTACTGGGTTGGCACACCGGCCATAAGTGAATATTACCATGCTCTCAGGTTAACCTTACCACAAATAACACAGTTATCTAACAAAGCTAACACCACCATTACTATAGATTAAACTAAGAGAATGACTTGTGCATTTGCTCAAAATTGGAAGTGCTGTCCCAAAGGTTTTAGCCTTTCAAACATTAAAATTTAATAGTTATCTACAATTTAGGCAGACAGGTGAATGCAAAGTAAGTTTAAATACTTGGTTAAGCATCATAAGCTTTTAACTTCTTGATAGAGGATTACAGATGTCAGCACATAGTAGGTCCTGTCTTCTTTTACTGTGTATTATATGGATTTTAACTCCTGTATTGGTCCTTAGTATTTCTTTAATGAAAAAATATCTTCTGAACTTTATTATGAATGCTTTCAGGTTAATGAACTCAGAACATTTGTTGATCAACTCAACAAAAAGTGCAATGATCTTGCAGAATCAAAAGATAGACTACAGGAAACTGCTCAAGATGCCACTGTGCTGTCACCACTGACATTCAAAGAAAATAGTTATAGTACAAAGCTGAGTAATGGTGTAGGTGTGACTAATGATCCTTTTGTTAGTATTGTTAATAACAATGTCACTTCCTACACTAAATCAGAAATAGTAGAAATCATGGAAAGCAAAGATCCCGTGACAGTGGGAAATGGAGATAATGGTCTTTCAGCATCTGATTCTATTGGAACTGTTGAGGAGGTTAAACAGATTACTTCAAACTCTGTTAGAGAATCTGTGGATATGGCTCTTCAAAAGACTTATAAAGAAACTGTCCCATTCTCAGATGCCCCAGTCATGGGGGCTCCCATTCGATTGGTTTCTTTCCTTACAAAGTTTGTTAGTGGTGCTGATTTGGTGAAACCGAAGAATCTAGTGGCTAGTTGAGAAATGCCCAATGGTGGTGACAACAGCTGATTGAAATATATCTCATGGGTATATCTACCAATTTAACATCACACATATTTTATTATTCTCTGCATCTTCCATTTATTATGCTTTCTGACTTGGACATCTCTACTGTGCTACATTATGACATGACCAAATAGAATGGACAGTGGAGAGTAGATGAGGAAAATTCCCCTTCCTTTTTCATACAGGCTATTTTGCAAGAGCTTTGTCCAGTCAAATGATATTCTTTCTTTCATTCAAGCAAGGCAGCATTTCCGTCATATTGATGCTAATTTCTAAATTTACTACATTATGTTATTCAATCTATATCTTAAAACTCTACTTTGTGGTAGGACGTGCATCTTAAACAGTTGGCTGGTATATACATCCATATTTATGTATGTATGGATGGATGTATGTGTTTTATGATTATAATGTTCAATCAATACAATATATAATGTCGAGTAATTTATTTTGATTGTGGAGATTCAAGAACTTATGTATTCTCTATTAGCATGTGTGGATAAGGCCACTGTAGTTAATCGACCCAACAAAAACAGATCACCAGTAAGGCAAACTAAGCCATTCAGAGTTTGACTCCTGAGTGCTTCAAGTAACTCATGAGTTTTTGATGCCATGGAAGTTTCACTTGGTGAGGTTGAGACAAAAATTTGTTAGGCGTTACTACAAAAAGGAAAAAATAAAAACCTAAGGGTCATTTAAATTGGCCAAGTTTTTGCCACGTCTTTGTCATGTCTGAGTTGTAATCTTACTCTCCTACCTTGTCGAATCCGTCATCAAGGCGAGTCTGGTTATTATGGATGAGGTAATTAGTTTTTCCACCCAAGAATTTTAATATCAAAATTATGTAAAAGAGAAAAGTTTCTTATAAAAAGGTTTTCAACAACTTCCTTTTCTGACGCCATGTTTATTATGAGATCCGAGGTAGATATCACTTCATCTGTAGGGATTCATAGGGTTCTCCTTTTTTATTCCTTAAATACCTCAACTAGAGGTGCTTGGTTTTGTTCATTGGGGAGGTGGCTAGCTTTGAGGATCACATGCTTCATTGATCCTTCATTGAGGTGGTTAATTCTTTCAAACAATCACAACTATTGAGAGGGATAAATTCCCAACAATTATAATCCAGATATAGGACCATGGGTCTATAAGGTATTGTCCCTCAACACACTTTAAGTTAGACTAGGTTTGGGTGTTGTGAGGACTAGATTTTCCAAACAATGGAACCAACATGATACTTTGTTTTATAGATGTATCATCAACTTCTTCTTTACTGTAATGAATTCTCTATCCTTTGATATTCACTCAAACTATCCCCAACGTCCTCTTGGGCAACTTCAAATGAGTTTGCAATAGTTGAGACATATTTTGCTTAGGGACTAATGAAATTGCAAGATGTGGTCCCTACATGAGTTAGAGATAGAGGAATACTTCCTTTTATGACACCATGTCTGTTATGAGGTCTAAGGTATATATCACTACCTCTTCAGTGATTCATAGGGATCATCTTTTGTATTCTTTAAATACCTCAACTAGAGGTGCTTGGTTTTGTTCGTTGAGGAGGCGGCTACCTTTGAGGATTGCATGCTTCATTGATCCTCCACAATTGTCGTACATATTACTTCCTTCAAACTATCACAACTATTGAGAGGGATGAATTCCCAATATTTATAATCCAAATAGAGGACCATGGGTCCATAACATATTGTCCCTCAACACTCTTAAAGTCATAACAGGTTTGGGGGTCATGAGGACTAGAGTTTCCAAACAATGGAACCAATATGATACTTTGTTTTATAGACATATCATTGTCTTCTTATTTACTATAATGAATTATTTATCGTTGGATGCTAGGAGAGCTTTCGCCTTGGCTTCCACCTTGGCTCTAGTTTCCACTCCTACCCATAAGGAGAGATATATGAAGGGAGCATAATTCATTGCATAAGGGCTCATAAGTCCAAGACATTCTCTAGGGGACACTATCAAACATGTTCTTGTGATGGACATTTCTATTCCTAGCTCCAAGGATGATAATGAATAGCCCTTCTTACTTACACATGTTTCACTAGTACTTTGGGCTTGTATTATATAGTTGACTCCCTATGATATGCGTGTTTTCCTTCTTGTTCCTCTAGCTTTAATTTTTTCTATTGCATTTTTGGGAGATGCATTTTGCACCCCCTTATCGTTATGTCGATTTGTTATACTTTCTAGCCCATTCACCCGTTTTGGTCACCAATGAACATTAATATATTTTCATATCATTTCATTTTCATTTAAAAGACTAACGTTAGTAGTGAACCAATTGTAGACAATGGCCAAGGTGAAATAATTTCTTTGGGATAGGGTCCTATGTTTTCATATCATTTCATTTTCATTTAAAAGTAGTAGTGAACCAATTGTAGACAATGGCCAAGGTGACATAATTTCTTTGGGATAGGGTCCATTGAATTTTTTCATATCTTTTATAGACATATCCTTATTTTGCATTTAAATTTTTTAATAGATATAACTAGATGAAATTATCCTCAATGGTGTGACTACATCCCATAGAGATTGTGTTGAATTCCTAAATCATCTCTCTCCACATTTGATGTAAAGAGATTCAAAATTGATTGTCAAAACATTCATTAGCTAGGAAGAGTTAGTCAATGTCTCCACATGCTATAGGTTGTGATAAATAGAACATTGATTAAATTGACTTGCTTTCTAAAATATTTCAAGTTGTTTGGTTGTGATATGGGTTTGAGAACTTTGATGCCTTTGTGGATAGGGGAAGACAATGACAAAATTGCAGAGGGAAAGATCTTTCTATTTTGTAATTTTTAGGCATGCAAAGACTAGGGCTCAAACATAACTCCATGCTTATTAGGAACCCATATCATGGACTTGTTGTGTACAATTTACTTGTACTAGGGAGAGAGAAACCCTCTAATTTGTTCATGTCTTTCTATGCCAAGAACCTTGTTGTGCAATGAACTTCATAGTTTATCTTGACCTTGACGAGGTTGGACATTGGTTTTAAGGAAAATGATTTTTGGTAATTCTTTCCCATGAAGGAACCTTTTGCAATGATATAAATTGATCTAGGAAGCATGCAAAATTGACTAAGTCCCACAACCATAGTGTGACATTGCGTTGATGAAGAATGCTAGTTTTGCTCAAGTATGGTCACATAAAAATATGTTTTGCATTGATTTTAGGATGTAGTCATGTGCAACAAATTCTTTGTGTAGGTTACACAACATAGTTCAATAGACTTTCATAGGATAATCAAAGTGTAATGCCATGGAATAGGTGTAACTCCAGTCCCATAACCTTGTATTGCAATCTAGACATGTTGACATTATGGTTGCACCAACCTTTTGGTCATGTACATGTTGTTTTGGCAAAGTCTACAAGAGTGGTTCACCATAGTGGGATGTTGAGGGAAAATTGCCACAAGGATTTGCAGTCTTCAATGTTTTATCCTTGTAGGTTGCAACAAGGAAACATTTTTAGATGTGGGTTAGTGTTCCATACATCAAATGACTAAGACTCAAACAAAAAATAAAAGTAAAAATGGACGAGTGCTAAGCAACATCAAAGAAAGATGAAGAGTTTTCCCAACCCAATGATATTTTCCCAGTGTTAAATTGTGTTACAATGGTGTCACCTATGTTGGATTTTGTACAACTTCGGAAGATATTATTCATTATATTTTATTGTACCTTCATTGTACTTGTTTATACCTCCTAAGGGAGAAGAACTTTATGTAATCAATTATGTAAACACATGAAAGAATCAATGTAAGCCTTGGGGTGCAAAAGAAACAAATAAAAATATTAAATTTAAATTATTTATTGCCCCCAGGTGAAGTTGGCCCAGTTTGGGAATTTTCCAAGTTTGCACTTGTATAAATAGGAGGCTAGTGCACCTCATTATCTCATTCTCACACTTAGCAAGTGCGCATCATTTGGAGGAGGCTGATTTCGCATCACTTGAAGGAGGAAGCTTATTTGGGGCATCTACTTGTGAAAGACACTTTCACATTTTTTCTCTTTTCTTATTTGTACTCTTATCTCGGGATTATCATCACTCTGCAAAGGTTGCTAGGTTTTCTCCCATTTGGGTTTCCTAGGTCAAACGTTGTGTTGTTGTTTTGTGCTTTGTCTTACTTCTAGTGATCTTGGTTATGCATTTATGTTTTATGCTATGAATGTATGAAATTTAACATGGTATCAGAGCCGTTCTAGAAGAAGCCATTGCTAAAGCATTGTTGGAACCTCGCCAGAATTAGGGTTTCATCTTGTGAAGTCTTCACCCACCATTTTGAAGGAAAAGAGCCATAGGAATTTCGTTTTTGGCAAGACAAATCCACTGGTGAAGACGGAATTCAATTATGAGAACTTTCATTTTTGACCTAGCTCCTACTAGGATGTCTGAACCAGGTCTGCAATCAAGATGATTGGGATGAAGGTTGAAGATTGTTTGGAAGGAGCCTCCAACTTTATCTCCTGGAATTCTAGGGTTCTACTCCTAGAAGAAAATGATCTCTTACTATATGTAAATGAGAAGGTCCTCGAACCAGAAGCCGAAGAGGATAAATCTCGATGGAGAAAGAATGATGCTAAAGCAAGAAGTATTCTTGTGGATTCAGTAAGAGACCATTTGGTTCCTCAAATCTCACGAAAGAAGAATGCTAGGAAAATGTTCAAGACCATTATGATGTTGTTTGAACACACTAGTTTACATGTATCCATGACTTTGAGAAACCAACTCTCAAATATGAAGATAGCAAAGTCAGAATCCATTGCCTCATACTTTATGAGGATCACAAAACTCAGAGACAAGCTCAGCACCAGTGGAGATCCTATTGGCGATAAGGATCTTGTCCTCCACACTTTAAATGCTCTTCCACCATCATGGGAGTCCTTTATCCAAAGCATAAGTGGTAGATCCAAACTACCAAAGTTTGACAAGCTTTGGGTAGACTGCTCTCAGGAGGAGACAAGGATCGTAGCACGTTAAAGACTCCATGGCACTCAACCTGAAGAGACTCAAACAATTGTTTCCCATGCCAAGAATTATAAGGGAAAAGGAAAGAAGTTCCACAGACACAAGCACCAAGAAAGGAGATCAAGTCCTTGCCAAGAACAAAAGAAGAAGAAAGATGTATCTCAAGTTCAATGCTATAGGTGCAGGAAGTATGGACATTACGCCAGTAGCTGTCGAAGTCAAATCAAAAGGAGGCACGAAGCATCCACTGCTGATGTAGAAGAAGATCATCATCACAAGAAGCAAAAGAATGAAGATCACACAAAATTTCTATTCATATCAGCACTATCAGGTACCATTCCTACCACTAGTGACACTTGGATGATAGTGGTGCATCTAGACACATGATAGGTTATAGAGAGAATCTTTCAGAATTAATTGAGAAAGATTCACATCTCCTTGTTGTACTTGGAGATGATGCAAATTACACTATGAAGGGGTCTGGAGCCACCACCCTTCATTTAGAATCAAATGATACATTACGCCTAAGTGATGTACTCTATGTACCTAGTATGAAAATAAATATTGTCTCCATCTTAGCATTGGAGGACAAGGGATATAAAGTAGCTTTCTCGGAAGGGAAAGTCCTTGCTTGGCACAAGAACTCAAGCATGAGCACAGCCAAAGTTATTGGCATAAGAGAAGAGAGCTTGTATCGACTAAACACTTCTCCAGTCCAAGTCCTAATACATGATGCTGCAAGTATGGGCGAGTTATGGCATAGAAGGTTAGCTCATATGAACTATTGAACTCTCCCAGTTATGAAGAATATTGTAATAGGTTTGCTGGGCTCCAGGTAGACCATGATGGAACTTGTAGAGGATGTGCACTTGGCAAGAATGCCAAGAAGTCCTTTCCAGATAGCGAGAGTAGATCCAAAGGGATTTTGGATCTAGAACACTCTGACTTGTGTAGGCCCATGACAGTTGTGTCATTAAGTGGTTATCATTACTATATCACCTTTATTGATGATTACTCACGGAAGACGTGGATATACTTTCTCAAGTCAAAAGAATCCGAGGAAGTGCTCAACAAGTTCAAAGAGTTTAAAGCAGAAGTTGAATATCTGTCAGGAAAGAGGATCAAGATTTTGAGATCCGATAATGGTGGAGAATATACCTCTACAGAATTCAATGATTTCTGCAAGGAAGCGGGAATTCAGAGGGAGCTCACAGTTCCCTGCAACCCTAAACAAAATGGGGTTGCAGAAAGAAAGAATCATACAATTGTGGAGGCAGCCAAAGATATGATACATGAACAGAGTCTTCAAATGTTCTTGTGGTCAGAAGCATCCAGAACCTCTGTATATGTACATAATAGATGTCCACATAAGATATTGAAGAACATGACTCCAGAAGAAGCGTTCACAGGTGTGAAACTAGAAGTGGGCCATCTCCGGATTTTTGGTTGTCTAGTCTACATAGATGTGCCCAAAGAGAAAAGATCAAAGTTAGAACCTTCAGGCAAGAAGGGTACCTTTGTGGGATACAATGAGTCTTCAAAGGCTTACAGAATTTACATTCCAGGATCCAGACAGATTGAAGTCAATAGGGATGTGATCTTTGAAGAAGAAATGGCTGTCAGGAAAGGCAGAGGATCATATATGGAGATTGATGATGAATAAATGATAGAACCTAAGGAGATGAGATCATATCCCCCTCCAATTCAAAGGGAGACAATAGAAAAGGATGGACCTATCGATCCCATAGATCTAGTTGATATCCCCAGAGATGTTGCAGGTCGGAAAAGACCTAGATGGGCACAATAGACACTGTTGGATGCAGAGGGGCATGAATCTCCACAAGGCGCTTTCAGGGAAAGCAAAAGACCTCAGAGGTTCTCTAGCTATGTGGCACTGATGAGCAACATTATTGATTCAGAACCCACCACTTACGAAGAAGAATCCAAACATCAAGTTTGGAAGGATGCCATGATGGAAGAATATCAATCCATCATGAAGAATGATGTGTGGGAATTTGTGCTGAATCCTGAGGAGAAGTCAGTAGTGACTTCTAAATGTCTATCCAAGATCAAGCATGGAGCAGATGGCAGTGTTGAGAAATACACGGCCAGATTTGTAGCCAGAGGATTCTCTCCGAAAGAGGGAGTTGATTATGATGAGACTTTTGCTCATGTGGCCCGATATACTTTAATCAGATCCATTATCGCGATTGCTTCAGTCATGGGATGGAAGTTGCATCATATGGATGTGAAGACAGCCTTTCTCAATGGTGTTATTGAGGAAGAAGTTTACATCGAACGACCATATGGGTTTATTGTCCAAGGAAAGGAGTCTCATATATGTGGACTGAAAAAGGCCTTGTATGGCCTCAAGCAAGCAACCCATGCTTGGTATGGACGAATAGACGGGTTCCTAGTGAGCTTGGGATTTTCCAAGAGTGATGCAGACCCCAACCTTTACTACAAGGATGTAGATGATGAGCCACTGATTTAGGTATTATATGTTGATGACTTGTTTCTCACAGGAAATGAGAAACTCATTTGTATGGTGTAAGAAGAATCTCGCCTCTAAGTTTGAAATGAAAGATCTTGGATTGATGCATTACTTCTTGGGATTAGAAGTATGGTAGAGGCAGAAAGAGATTTTCCTAGGACAAGGAAAATACACCATTGATATATTGAAGAGATTCGGAATGTTGGATTGCAAGTCCATGGCTACTCCGATGGATGCGAATTGGAAGAAGTTAAGAGATTCTACTTCAGATCCTGATTTGTTTGATCCCACCATTTATCACCAGTTGATTGTGTCATTGATGTATCTGACCAACACCAGACCAGATATATATGTTTTGCTGTGAATTCCCTTAGTCAGATCATGTGCAAACCGAGGCAGATTCACTGGATTGCTGCAAAACATGTGCTCAGATACTTACGTGGCACTACGGGATATGGATTGAAGTATGCTTCAGATGGTGACTTGATATTGCAAAGGTTTACATACTCAGATTGGGCCGGATGTGTTGCAGATTGGAAGAGTACTTCTAGATGTTGCTTTAGTTTGTGTTATGCAGTTATTTCCTGGTGCAGTAGGAAGCAGAACCCGGTAGCACTCAGTACTGCAGAGGCCGAGTACATGGCTACTAGCACAACAACTCGAGAAGCAGTTTGGATTCATAAATTCCTGGCAGGATTGTTCGACCAGATTCCAGAGCCGATCGTGATTCATTGTGATAACTAGCGCTGTGTGCAGATGTCAGTGAATCCTGTATTTCATGACAGGTCGAAGCATATCGAGATTCGATATCACTTCATTCGTGATATGGTGCAGAAAGGTGCGGTTGAGTTACAGTACGTGCCGACATATGACCAGACTGCAAATGTTCTCACCAAGGCTCTTCCCAGGGTGAAGTTCGAATACTTTCGCGGAATACTTGGAGTCGAAGAGAATGTATCCCTCCTTGAGAGGGAAAGATGACATTGAGATGCTTGCCCTACTTTGCCCTGGTGCCTTCTACAGTCCAGTTACTCAGCCAAATATGGGAGAAATCCCATAGGCAGATGAGTAGGACAGTCAGCAGTTGGCCGGGCTCACCTAGGTACCTTCTGCAGTCTAGTTACTTAGCCAGATATGGGAGAAATCCCATAGGCATATGAGTAGGACAGTCAGCAGTTGGTCGGGTTCACACAGGTGCCTCTGCAGTCCAGTTACTCAGCCAGATATGGAAGAAATCCCATAGGCAGATGAGTAGGACAGTCAAACGTTGGTCGTGTGGTTGCATAGGTGCCTCTATAGTCCAGGTACTCAGCCAGATATGGGAGAAATCCCATAGGCAGAAGAGTCGGAGAGTCAGTAGATGGTCGTGCCCTTTTGTTCGTTTGAGATCTCAGCTAGGTATGGGAGGACCCCATTGACAGATGAGACGGATAGGTAGAAAATTGTATAGCAGAGATGGTACAACTGATAATCTCATATATCCAGGATTGAGTGATTCTCCTGGATCCAGGATTGAGTGATTCTCTTGGACTCACCGAAGGACTGGTGATGATGATGCACAGAGACGGTGTAGACAACCTTCAGTATGCATAGATATGATGGAGACAGAATGGATGTACAAGATGAAACCCAGATGATCGTGATGCTGATGAAGATTGAAGAATACCTTCCTCGTTGAGAGGGAGTGTTGGATTTTGTACAACTTCAGAAGATATTATTCATTATATTTTATTGTACCTTCATTGTACTTGTTTATACCTCCTAAGGGAGAAGAACTTTATGTAATCAATTATGTAAACACATGAAAGAATCAATGTAAGCCTTGGGGTGCAAAAGAAACAAATAAAAATATTAAATTTAAATTATTTATTGCCCCTAGGTGAAGTCGGCCCAGTTAGAGAATTTTCCAGGTTTGCACTTGTAAAAATAGGAGGCTAGTGCACCTCATTATCTCATTCTCACACTTAGCAAGTGCGCATCACTTGGAGGAGGCTGATTTCACATCACTTGAAGGAGGAAGCTTATTCGTGGCATCTACTTGTGAAAGACACTTTCACATTTTTTCTCTTTTCTTATTCGTACTTTGATCTCGGGATTATCATCTCTCTGCGAAGGTTGTTGGGTTTTTCTCCCATTTGGGTTTCCCAGGTCAAACTTTGTGTTGTTGTTTTGTGCTTTGTCTTGCTTCTAGTGATCTTGGTTATGCATTATGTTTTATGCTAAATGTATGAAATTTAACAACCTAGGGGATGGAGGATTCAATAGTTTTGTCCACACAAATGCTTGATAACAAACTTAGAACAATGGATAAAAACACTTGCTTCTTGAGGAAGAATACAAGGGAGCCATGCATGCCAAATAATGATAAGAAATGGGTTGAAAGATGATCTCTCACACCAATTCTTGCAACATTACTTTGCTTTAGATTTGTCTCTAATCAGTGCATACCCATGGATTCCTTTTATGGGACAAATGAAGGTCTTGAAACATCTAGTTCCCAATGTGAATGCTTTTGCTCATGAAGTGGTCCTCTAGGTACATTAAGGGGGCTATTAAAATCTCCCAAGCTTGTGAAGAGTCCAATTTGAATTTTGGAGCCAAGAATGTTGTTTTGAGCCTTGAATGCACCACGGAAGGTTGGTGGTCATGTCGTTGGTACAACGCGTGATTTTCGAAGAATAAGTCGCTTTGATTTGCGTAGGTTTCTAAACAAAAGTCACGCGACTATCCAGAATTAATGACTTTCGTTAGAGAAAATTTGGGGTCTAAAATGGGCCTCCTAAGGAAAATAATTAAAAAATCCACGTAGCACTACAAATATGGCATGTCACACTAGGTTGAAGGTGTTATCTAGTGAAGGTCAACCTATATTGTCTAATTAATAGTAGTTGACAAGTATGTTGGGTTAGTGTAGAGTTAAGAGTTGAGAGTTGAAAATATTAAGGAACAATATATTTATTCTACATTTTGGACTTTATGGTGGGTTTTGGTCAAAATCTAGTAAATTGTATTTAGTAAAATCCAAGTTTGGAAGTGTTTAAATTGCGTTTTTGAATCTATAAATAGATTCAACACCCTCCAATACCCCCATGGTACTCAAATTATGCAATTTCCATAGCTAATATATGTGATTCTAAGATTTTTTAAAGATTTCCAACTAGACTCCGAATAAAATAAGACGGAAAAATGATGCTTGGAAATGGTTGAAAACGTAGAATATTTAGACTACACCAGATATTATTGACAGGTTTATATTCTTGTGCACACACAATAAATGATATAGTGGTAAGTAAATTTATATTATAATTTATCTAATTTTTTTTTAAATATTCTTGTGCACTCACAATAAATGATGTAGTGGTAAATTTTTTAATTTTTTTAATAAATGTATCACTACTTTTTATATATTTAATAAAATCTAAAACTAAATAAAACTAAAATTATAATAAAAAAATATAATTACAATAATACTAAAAATAAACAATCACTATTAGTGTTTTACATAATTTATATATTAAAAATTAAGTGTTTTCAAACACACACACACCACACATATTAAACTACATAAAATAAAAATAATAATCAATATCTATTATTAAATATTATATAACTTTTTATAATATAATATTGTGTTTTTACAATTTATATATATAAAATGAAGATTAACAAGAAATTACTCAACACTAATATGTATCTTAAATAAGAAAAGAGGAGAGAGAAAAATAATCTTTTGATATTTTGGTGATAAATTCTGCTCTTGAACTTGAAATTGGGCGCTCTTGGTACCATTGGAAATGTCTTGATGAGAGAACACCTTTGAATTTTTTAGTTTTCCAATATTCTACACCAATTTTTTGGGGTAGACATTTTAGTATTTTTGGTAGAAATACATCTAAAATTAAATATTATATATTCTTTAAAAATATTTAAATGGAGTTAAAACTAATTTTCTCCCATTTAAAATTAAATAGTATTTATTTTTATTTTTAAAAGATTAATTATATAAATGTATTTAGTATTTCAAATTTATTTCACTATCATTTTAATTAATGTTAGATTATATTTTAAAGGACATGGAAGTAGTGATAATATGACATACTCTATATTTATTATTTCAAGAGATAAACTTTTCACGATCTTAACCAAGGTGAGGTTTTAATGGAGTTAGTTATTGTCAAATAAAAATATGACACATCAACATCATATGTCCAACTCAACCATAATGGTTGACCAAAGCTATTGAAATTCTATTGGTTTGAGAAATCCAACGCAATCCAACTCATCCATGACACATTTTTTTATAAGTCCCATTTTAGACCCCAAATTTGTTCTAATGATCATTCTAAGGTTCAATTCTCATTGTAAATTTGATGAGGATGTCTTAAATGAGCTGCATGTTGTATGTTGATGATGTCCTCCTACAATATTAGTTGAAATGTCACATATGTGCGAGATTTAGGTGTTATCAGATGCCCACTGATATATGAAGTTAGGAAAGTGTTGTAAAGTTGAAATGCATCATCGTTTCTTTCTCTCATGTTTCTCATTGTAAGCTATCAAATGTTGTGTGTAAAAAGGGCTGCATGTAGGGGAGATGTTGGTTGTGACCATTGAAGCCTATGACTAATCGGTGACAAAGAATGATTAGTTGTTTATGCAAACGAGATAGGCATCCCTATGCTCATGAAAATTTGTCAAATTGGATTATAATAAGAGGAAACCAAGGGATCCTCTCTACAAACTGTTGGGATGGGGATAGAGGTGGTTTCAATCCCTATTTGAGTAAATGGGCCTTTGAATTTTGATGACATTGTTGACGCTGAAGAAGTGAAACTGTTGATGATTGCAAACAATCCACAGGGGTGGAAAACCTAAATAATGATGATGTTGTCAGGTGGGTAACTTCCTTATGTTAGATGTGTAAATGTTGTTAATCATAAATGTGAACATTGCTACCATTGGAACGTACAACTCCCCTTGATGCGATGAACTTGTTAGTGTCTAGCATAGGGGAGACCACTAAGTTAGAGAGCATTGGTGACTCTCCCTACTCATTTTGAGGTGATCCCTTATTTTGATGAGAAGGGAACCCAAGGTACAATCATAACTACTACAACTCTCAGAATGGAGTGATATGACGTCAATGAGAGTTGAAGTAAGTGGTAAGATGAGGGTCTTATCATGAGAACCAAGATAATTTTGTAACCAAATATGTACTGACAGAACTGACACAAGACCAGTTGATTAGCATGGGGCTCATGACTTCCCTTGATCAACATAAAGTAGGTGACTGGCTTATGGAAACATACTTCAAGTAGTAATGTAGGGTGTAACAAAGCGGAACAAACTATAGATGAATGTTTTATCATAGATGTAATACTGGTGGGGTAGGTATCTAGATGACAAAAGTGAAGTTGTTGGGTTTATATGGACTCAAATACGTTTATCAAGGGTGACTAGGGGGTGCAAAGGATGACGTGATGGGGTTCCCACAGTTTTGAGTGAATCAAGGAACACATTTATACAAAAATAATTACATGGTTATTTTGTATAGACAAGAAGACAGGTGCCCAATGAATAAATTCCATGTAAAACATTCCTGTAGGAATGACTGAATGATATTGGTGTACTCAGAGGGTGGGGCCCCTTTATGGTCTTCTTAGGGGTTGATGATACAAAGGGAAACTTAGACGGTCTATTTCTCATGAGGGGGATGAGAGGTTACTTGTGGATCATAATCGTAACATGTGTTGATGAATACGGGGTGTGTGATTGACAAAATGTAAGGGGATGGCATGTGGTTTAAACTTGACAAAATTGGTGATTTATTAGATTACATGGACTTGATGGTTCAACATTATGGTGTCAAAATGTGAGAGGGTTTGTAATGGCGCACACACCCATGGGGGATCACGGTATCTCAAGATAATGGAATTGATGATGAGTCTTTATCGGGGAATGGGGCCTTATGGATATCAACGATATCACTGGTTAAGTGCAATGTAAACATAGGGAATGCGTTTCCTATATGCAAGGTTGAGATGATATACATGTGAGTGGGGTTCGAACACTGTTTGCATGATGGGGGGCTTGCTTCTAGGCAAACATCCTACACGTATGATGCAAATACCAAAGCATAATAATGATCATGATAAGAATATTGACAATGTAGAAATAATTTGACAAGAAACTGTGTGTACTTGGAGAGATGGCTAAAAAAAGGTGTTGGATGAAGTTTCATGGGAAACAAATCAAATGATACCATGCTAAAAAAATCGCAACACTGGTTGTGATGGTGTTGACGGCTCATCAAACAGAGATACGAATTTCCCAAATAGAGTCTTTGAAAATTGGATAAAATGCCTATAAATAAGGGTGGGGCCCGCTTTTCGAAATCATTTGTACCATTCGTGCTTTTTATTCCCTAGGAGAGTTTTCACAACTTCTGAGAGATTCAACTGGTGGTTTTCAATTATGCAATTTTTAGGTAAATCGTCATCGTGTTCTCGTCATTTTCAACAAGTTAATTTTTAGCTTAGGGGGCTAAATTGTTGAAGACAAAAGACATTGCATGTTGAAAGTTGGCACCAACATTCTTTAATACAAAGGGCATGACAGGAAAGGAAAAGGTACCGCAAGGTGTTATGAATGTTGTTTTATATTGATCCTATTGACGTATACATATTTGATTGTACCTAGAAAATCCATCCATAAAGGATACAATTTCATGGTCAACACACGCATCGACTACTTGGTCGGTAAAGGGTGTCAGGTAGTTGTATTTAGAACAAGCTTGGTTGAGGTCCCTAAAATTTGTGCATACACAAATGGTTCTTGTTTTTGTTCATAGGAATGATATTTGATACCCATGATGTGTAGGCAATGGGATAAATGAAACTCGCCTAGTGGAGTTTTTTTATCTCTGCCTTGATGGCAGATTCTTTGGAGGAATGAACAAGTCATTGTTTATGTCGTACCGAAAACGTGTCAGGACATATGTTAATGTGATGTTCAACAATGGTAGGGTCGATACCTAGAATCTTTGCGTATGACCAAGTGAAAATATCTTTGAATTCTTGGAACAATGCTTTGTAAGTGGTTACTTCTTGTGGAGAACAAGAGGCTCAAATTGAGATGTGTTCTACTACGCCACGAGTGATGAAAATATCTACTTTGATAGTGGATGAAATGTTCGCTATATTTCATTCTTTGAAAGCGTTAAGGGTTGGGATAAGATTTTTGAACCAATCGACATGGTCGGGAGGGATAAAATCCTTGGACTTAATGGCATATTGTTGAGCCACCTTTGTGTTCGTGCCTATTTTTCGAGGTAGAAAGGAAGACCTATGAAAGAGGGTCATGCGAAGGTAATTCAGGAATGTTAATGGCTTCTATGATCTCCTCGTCTGAGTGAAAGAGATGGTTACAAAAACCTTTTGGAGGATTTTGTTCAAGAGTGATTTGGGTTGGGTTTCTTAGGAGAACAATATCATGTGTGGATGGCATTGTGTTTGCGTGAGGTGGGTCCATGTCCTCTACCACAATAGGAGTGCGTGTCGACATTGTACTGAGAGCCCATTATTATGGAAAGGGAGGAATACTCTCATTAGTAGGTAGGGCTGATAATGATAATATTTAAAGGATATCAGCATAGTAAGTTGTATCGTGTGTATTAGGTAGTATCTCTTCTTAAGGAAAAGATGGTGTTTTTGTGAAGGGAGGATTAGGGTTGTCTCATAGCTGCATCTGTTCCAGGAGGACAACTTGTTTGACGAGCAATATGGGGCATTGAAATGAGTAGTGAGTTAACAACCCACATGATCGAAATGGATGCTTAGTACATGATTGAATTAGTGTATGTGCAGGGCTTGGGGGCAGAAGGTTTGGTTAGGTGGAACCGCGCCCATGTTGGTTAGAATCATGTGAGTAAGATTCCTACATGACGAGCATCCTTCATTATTCTCATTCACCTCTGATGTTGTGATACAATTGATATAGGAGGTATTGTGGGATATTGGTTGAGGTCTATCAATGACAAGGTGTGTTAGTGAGAATAATTATCGCTAATGCATCCCAAAATCAAGGGAGTTTGAGACAATGAATCATATAGTGACCAAATTGTGAACAAATTGTGCATGCATGATTTTTATGCAATGTTTTTTTCTTTGTTTCGGAGGTGGCCATAGAAAGGGTAGCTAGCGTTACCCCTACTGAAGAACTAGTTGCGTGGGTAGCACTTATGGGTGTATTAAGTAAGTTCCTAATCTCCTACAAGGTGGGGAAAAAGTTTGTTGTGTTCCCTAATTGACCACATAGAGCACAAGGTTGATTGACTCTTTAGGTAGGGGGTTGCTTCACATAACGATGGATTTCAACTTTGGTTGCTTGATGGCCCCATGCATTGGGGTTTTGTATGATTGAAAATGGCATCATTATAGGTGGGATCAGTCCTCAGATTGATATAGTGTGCATGTAGGTGAATCCAAAGTGAAAATGCAATGGGTGTATGGATTTGGTACTATTTCCAGATATGGTGGTGTTAAATGCCAAATCGGTAATCCTAATGTAAGCCCAAGCAATGTGAGTGTATCCATCAACGAGGTTCCTTGCACTCTTGAGGGGGGGAATAAGAAGGGGATTTAAACCATAGGTGGCACTGAAGGAGACATGGGGATGGTTGATTCTTCGGTGTGGTGAATCTGCTAAGATTCAAATGTCGATGTAGAGGTAGCTTGTGTCGTGTTTTTCAGCGGTGAAGATCGTACACATGAGACCGCATGTGGAGGACGAGATAATTTTTGGAGGGACAGAGTATGCTCCCATTAAGGAAAAATATTTGTAAATGCCATGACCATTATCTGCATACGATGAATGGTTTTATAATCCTATAATGGGTAGGATATTATTAGGGTTTGAATTAGGGCAATGCTCATAGTAATTGAGTGTTGGTTGTGGAGCCTGATCTTCCTTATTCATAGGTTGTGTTTCAGCTGTGTCTGGATCCCATCCCATGAAGGGGGGGTGTGGGGGGACTTGACCCCCCACTACAATCGCCATGGGGGGTCCAGGGGGTGTGACGACTAGTTGGTAGCCCCCCCTGGCGGGGGTTCGGGGGCAACGACCCCGCAGCAAAAATTTCGGAAAGAATGCCTTGTAAATTGTTGTAATTTCATAGTCACGACTTGGTAAAAAATGGGTGATTTACAGGCCCATGGTATTTTCCCATGGTAATCCCTCTTTAAAAGGAAGGAATTGCAATACGATTGTGTATTGTATTATTGTAAAGATCTCTATGATTGTGTAAGAGAGACCGTGAGAGAGTGAAGACGAAATTGCAGCAGATGTGCTGCAGGTTGTATCCCTTCATTTTGATGGATGGTATAATAAGAAAAGGATTAGCAATTTCTGTGTGGACGTAACCCATCTTGGGTGAACCACGTTATATTGGTGTCTCTCTTTTATTCTGTTGATGTGATTTATATTTGCATCTTGATTATTGTTATTGCTCTACGATCCTGTTTTTCTAACATTGAGATGGTCAAGCATGACTATTTTTATATTGTGGGGACACATCATGATGTGGAACACCGATGAAGCCACTTCCTTCATGGTGTACATTTATCTATGTCCCAAAAGGATGTTGTAATTGAGTTGAGAGTAGACTACTTTGATATCTAGGAGTACCATTTTTGCCTCCCAATTCAAAGGGGACGTTCTGGTATAGACCCTGTGGTTTTGATGGCCTCCCATCATAAGTGCAAAGGGTGATAGATGAGGGGACCAAGTCTAGTGAGCCAAGACACTTCCAAACATGTGCTAATATCACACAAGTAGATGCTCCTTCATCAACAATGCATCAATGAATGATGATGTTCTTGATAGTGATTGGAATTCAGAAAGTAACCCATGAGGGTAATCATGGTTTACTATTGTCGAGGTTGAAGGTCATTAAGCGCAAATCAGATGCATCAATTGTGCCTAATGCTAATAGCAATTCCTTTTTCTAGGAAGGGAAATACTGAATAAACTATAATGTAGACATGGTCTCATGATATTGGGGCAAATCATCCACAATGTTGTAATTGTGGGCATCCTTTATATGGGGATTATGGGCAGTTCGTCGAAGTGGTAGCTTTGGAATCTAAGGGATTTGGTCATTACTGGGACGTGGTATTTGCAAAGTCCCACTAGTGGTAGCTAGTGCATCCTCCCTCTTATGAGGGTCGGGAGTTCTATAACCCTTATTTCAAGTTTGAATTTTTATCTCTGTTGTATTCCTGTAGATATTTTAGAAGGTTCCATCGCTTGGGAGGCGTGGTTCTTGCTAATGAGATACAAACCCATAATTGGAGAATGTGAAATTCCCATAGCAGATCTAAGAGATGATGAATACCTCACAAGAAAAAATTACATAAGGAATGAGCAGGAGAACAAAGATGCAATAGAAACCAGATAGTAGCAGAATAATCACACATGTTACATTAATCTGAATAATCAACAATAATGATACAATGCACATGATTCAAATTATTCTGCATGGAGAGATCAAAATATCAGTGGAGTGTCATCAAAGCACAACTAGGAGTCTTGATCATCATCAGTGGAGTCATCAATGCACAAGTAACTGTCAACCAGATGTCAAACTGAGTCTAACTGAGTGTGGTAGGTGTAACTGGCACATGGAGGAACTAATTGAATGAGGTAGGCTTAGTGGAGGGTGCATGAGGAGCTAACTGGAGTTAGAATAGGTAGTCTAGTCTCACTAGAGGTCCATCGGAGTGATACAGTCAGTTGAGGAGTTAATCTAGCCTTAAATCAAGGAAAGATCTAAAGATAACTCAACTAACTAAAGTGCAACTGAGTGGTAGGTGAGAGAGGGCACCTTTCACAAGTGGTAGGTGAAAGGAGGGTGCACTAAGCACTAGGAGGGATAAAACTGATCAGAAAGAAGCTCTTGGGGCTAGCTAACTGAGGGCTAGGTGCTGGGACTGATGACTGGGATGCATGCATGCATGAAATTTCATGACTACATGCAAAATGCATGCATAACTAAAAATGCAAAAATGCAATATGCTGTTAGGACTAGGACGGAGCATAGAAAAATCCCAACACCCCCCATTAATCCATCTTGGGCCCTGGTAACTAGGACCAAAGGTCACCCATACAATCAAATAAATGATAAAAAAATAAGAGCTGTCCATAAACTGAGGAAATGGGGAAAACCTCATGGGAAAAATACCCCCCTCAAAAGAATAGTAAATAACTCAAAGAACCATCACACTAAGCAGAAAAGGAAGAAGCTTTCCTCAGTGAAAACCTATGCTAGATCTCGATTTGGTCTTTTGATGTGCCTCCCACTGTGTAGAGGATGTATTGGATGAAGCAAGTCTTTCAGGAAACCTTTTTGCTACTGGAATGAATGGATCATGATGAGTCTTCCCAAGGGATGGAAGATTGAACCCCACCATTATGCTACATCTCTCAGGAAGGGGTAGATGGCATAATGCAAGGTTGGCATGATGCTGAAATCTGGTAGTTCTGTGATCAAATGAATCCTCAACTGTGTTCCCAGTAGCTGCAAGGACTGTGTGAGCCCATATTGGCCTTGGCTCTGGATTGAGAACATGTGTTGGTTCTGGATTTGAATCTGAATGTTCTTGAACTTTGATCTCAACATCAAGATCTTCATATTCATCTTCATTAGAAGAAGAGTCTCTCAGATCTTCATCAGATTCTGAAGGAGTAGGAAGATAGAAGGGAAGAAAATGTGAGAACTCATATGCCTTGGAGGCATGATTTGCAAACCCTTTCGCTATAGTCTTCCCAGTGGAGATCTCTGTAATCTCAACTGTGTTGGGACCAAAAGTAACCTTTTTTGGTGATCCGGTGTGAGTCATCTAATATATAGACAACAAATTTGTTGTCAAGGAGGGAACGAATAGAACATTCTTGAACTTGCCATGCTCCATATGTACTGTACCCAACCCTTTGGCAGAGATATGAGAGTTGTCTCCCATGTGAATAGTAGGCCCATCTTTGAGATCTAAAGAAGAAAATGATTCTTCAGAGGCAACCATGTGGTTGGAGGCTCCAGAATCTATGAGGAGGGTCTTTGATTTTGAAAATCCATCCATCAATGCATGGAAATCCTCATGACCATCAAATCCACTTCCAAAATTAGACACTTTTGCATCTTTTGGAATAGCAATTTTGTTCTGTTCAAGAATCTTGGTTAGTTGATCTATTTTCTTGTTCATGCAAGATCTCTCACGGTGGTTCACTTTCTTGCAGTAGGGACACTTAGATCCATCAGATATTTTATGTTTGTCCTTCTTGGAGCTGGAGGCCCCTTTTGATGGACTTGACTTGGCATTCTTTTTAGGTTCAGATGGATTCTTATCCTTGCTTTTATGCCTCCTCTTCTCATTCGCACTATTTTCCTCTCCAACTAAAAGAGCTTGATCCTTGGAGGCACTGATGGCACCCATTTGGATCAATTTGTCTTTTTCTTGGATGAGGGCTGCAGTAAAAACTTCTAAGGTGGGCATCTTCCATCCAAGAATTGACATTCATCCAGAGTGGAAGGTAGATACAAAGACAAAAAATTCAGATCCTAGTTTACTCAGAATGGAGAGCACCAATTGCTCTTTCTTTTTCTCAATGCCACACTGCTTGCATTGCATAACCAAAGCTTTGAATTTCGAGAAGAATTCTTGAATGGTCTCAAAACTACTTGTTTGTAGGGAAACCAATTCATTCTCCAGAGCATGGCCTCTTAGCTCATCTTGTTTTCCAAAGAGGGCCTCTAACTTCAACCATAACTCTCTTGGAGTCTTCAACCCTTCGAGATGAAACAATAGATCTCTAGAAATATGAATGCACATGTAACCAAAGGCTTCATCTAATCGATTCAAATGTTTGGTTCTCTCCACAGCTGAATTTGGTTCGGTTTCTCTTCCCATTGTTATCCTGTGTAGAAATTTGCTTCTCAAGGACATTTCCATATCAATCTTCCAATCAAAGTAATTGAAAGGAGTAAGGATTCTAGGAGTGAGAGGAGTATTCGAATTGCTCATCTCAACTGCTGGAGTGAATATAAGGTGAAACTATTGGAACTTCGAATTACCTGCAAAAAAATATCAAGAATGGAGATAGACTATACTCTCAACATGCTCTGATACCATGTGAAATTCCCATAGCATATCTAAGAGTTGATGAATATCTCACAAGAAAAAATTGCAGAAGGAATGAGCAACAAAACAAAGATGCAATAGAAACCAGATAGGAGCAGAATAATCACACATGTTACATTAATCTGAATAATAAAAAATAATGATACAATGCACAGGATTCGAACACTAGGGGTGTAATTTGAATTAGCCTGCATGGAGAGATCAAAATATCAGTGGAGTGTCATCAAAGCACAACTAGGAGTCCTGATCATCATCAGTGGAGTCATCAATGCACAAGTAATTGTCAACCAGATGTCAAACTGAGTCTAACTGAGTGTGGTAGGTGTAACTGGCACATGGAGGCACTAACTGAATGAAGGAGGCTCGGTGGAGGGAGCATGAGGAGCTAACTGGAGTCAAAATAGGCAGTCTAGTCTCACTGGAGGTCCATCGGAGTGATACAGTCAGTTGAGGAGTCAATCTAGCCTTAAATCAAGGAAAGATCTAAAGATAATTCAACTAACTGAAGTGCAACTGAGTGGTATGTGAGAGAGGGTGCCTTTCATAAGTGGTAGGTTAAAGGAGGGTGCTCTAAGCACTAGGAGGGATAAAACTGATAAGAAAGAAGCTCCTAGGGCTAGCTAACTGAGGGCTAGGTGTTGGGACTGATGACTGGGATGCATGCAATTGCATGCATGCATGCATGCAATTTCATGACTGCATGCATGCATGCATAACTGAAAATGCAAAAATGCAAAATGTTGTTAGGACTAGGATGGAGTATAGGACAATCCCAACAGAGAAGGGTTGTTGCAATACTTCCTATTATGGATGTGGTAGTCTACATCGACTCCTTCGCCATTGTTATCGACTGAACAGTCGGCAACACGTTCTGACACACCACAGACCCCAATTGTGAGCACACCAGCCGCTAGTGACCGACGGACACCAGATCGTCCACCGGAAGAGGTCGACAACAAGAATCTTGGTAATATTGATATCGACCTAATTGCATTTCCAGGATCTTCCCGTGTCACTAGAACAGGAACAATGGAGGTAACATTTTTGGTCGACGCCGACCTCGTCCCAATAAAGATCGATAAGGTCCCAGGTAATTAATATACGTTGATCAAGTTACTGTTTATAACTTCATTGTAATATACAGATAAAACGTTTTCTTTCAACTAATTATGATCATGGCATGATCGTTTCGCAGGAAATGACGTTTTCTATAAACAAATGAATGACGCGTGCTTTGAGATCTTCGGGCCCACCATCCGAGAAAGGTGGGATAAACAACGGAAATGTTTAAAAGATGAACTCATGCATCGGTTGGTTGGCCTATTCGGCGACAAAACCTTTAATAAAGTCGAGGTCATGAAAAAGGCTTGTCAACATGTGAAGGTTGTTCGAGACCAATATAGGACACACCTTGAAAAAAACCCTAAGTATGAGCGCCCTCCAATGATTTCACCAATGGAGTGGAGAGCTCTAGTGGATGATGGAAGGGAGAGGGCTTAGAGAAGAGAAGGAAAGATAACACTAGGCACAGGGAGGTATGCAATACTTTCCGCAATGTAATTCAAAACCTTATTATTATTGAATATTTCTATATCAAACTTAGAACATATAACGTACTTCAACACTTGCATAGGCTTCCAAACACATCAAAGGCCACAAAGGAAAGATTTGAAAAAATAGGTTAGCACAAGCTTGGGCCTGGTGATTATTCCAATTTCACGGCACAATTTGTAAGTTTCTAAAAACCAATAATGCATGCAAATAATAAATTGCAAATTTTTTTTCGTTTTATTGCACCGGAAAATGTTAATTAATGACGTTATGCAAATATGCAGGCTGAACGATTCAATGAACAACTCACCGAGGAAGACATGAAGCTTGGCTTCAAGGAAGGCTTTGGAGCTGTTGTTGAACGACGAAAAACCTTGCCTGGCTAAACACAGTCTTCTGGTACCAATCCATCCGGTGCACAGGTAAATAGAACCTATATACTTTATTGAATATTAACCGCTTGTGCAATCTATTTGTTATAAATACTTGAAAAAAAATATTGACTCTGTTTTCAGCAGGAAAGCAATGATCCCCCTAATGTCGAGGAGGGAGAACAACAAAACGAAGATCGTGCTTCTAATCCTGGTAATGAATTTATTCATATGTTAAAATTTTATGTATAGCATTGCAAATGGTGAACATTAATTGTAGTTCACCATATTTCAACTGCAGAGCATGTAGAGGGTGAAACTGTACAGGTTGAGTCTGGACAAGAACATGAACTACATGATGTGGCCACACCAGGTAAAAAAACACCTTTGTAATGTTTTTTTTAAATGAAATACTTGTCATTACAATATCAAAATACAACAATGTAACATTTTCACATTGTTGCAGCAAATCCGAACCCCTTGCCGCATACATCACCACAAGCACCTGATGAAGAACCAAGAACTGGAACAGAAAGTCTAGGGGTAGACGCTCCTCTTAGAGATTATTTACCATTTATAAAGAGAAGAAAAACTGCTAGTAAAAAGAAGTGACTCGAAAAAATGTACTCGTCTAATTATTTTTTATAACAATATATCGTCCATGATTTTTGGCCTAATGAATGAATGAATGGTTTAATTTACCTTTATTGAATGTTAGTTTTTATTGAATGAATGTGTTGACTGACTGACTGAATGAATGAATGGTTTATTGAATGTTAACTTTTATTGTATGAATGTGTTGACTGAATGAAACAATGGTTTAATGAATGTTAGGCTTTATTGAATGAATGGTAGATAAAAGTTCATGATGAAATATGGATGAATTTGCACGTATTTGTTTTTTTCAAGTACATGCATTGGGTATGGAGAATTGAGAGTGATGTGAGGGGGGGGAGGGGCCATGAGAGCTTCCACCTTCACGTGGTTGGCCCTGTTCAGTAGAGAATATTAAATTATTCTCGAAACAGAGAGGAGCTCAATGAATGGCTACGATGTTGGATTTCTACAACCCACTAGCGTGTCATCTAAATTTTGACAATTTCTTGGAGCTTGTTGTGATGTTTGGTTGCTCATCATAACCAATTTCGAGTTTCCACAACTTCAAAGGCTGAGTCAATGATGCACTAGAATCAATATCCTTAACCTTCTCTTTAATTTCATTGGAATCAATATCCTTAACCTCACATTGAACCCTTCCAAAATGGTCTATTTACCTTTGAAGCCTGGCTTCTAAAGCATGATATTTGCAACTAATCTAGCATACACCAACAACAATTAGAAACATGCTGCCTGTTGTCAAGGTTCATAATTTTTTATGGCTGTAACTCAACTAAGGATATTCGAACCTGCGACCTATGTCTAGTCCCAAGGCTAAAACCTTCAAGCTTGAAGTGCAACTAACAATGGGAGACCACCTTCAAGCAGCTTGATTCATTCTACATGCATTTCATATTGGGAGACGATGGGCTACCACCTTGCTTGATTCATTATGCATGCATTTCACTATGCAACAGTCTCAAATCCCCTCTGTGCTTTCCTTAAATTAGTTTCTCGATTCAGCATGATCCACGCTTGCCGTCCGAAGAGTGTTTCCAGTAGTCTAGAGTTTTATCCTGGCAACGGTGACGATTCATGGTATTATGTTTCCCTTCGGCTGCAATATGACAAACTCAAATCTCTCATATGAAGGTTTTTCTGAAAAATGTGATGGTTTTGGTTTCTCGATTCAGCATGACCCAAATAGTCACATTTGTCAGACAAACCTTCGCAGTGGACTATGATTTTTCGATATTGTAGCTGAAGGGAAACATAATACCATGAATCGTCACCGTTGCCTGGATAAAACTCAAGACCATTGGCAACACTTCTTGGACGACGGACGTGGGTCATATTGAATTAAGACACTAATTCAGGAAAAACGCAGTGAATCTGAGACTGTTGCATAGTGAAATGCATGCAGAATGAATGAAGAGTACTGGGTGTCAAGAGAAATGGTTGTGGGATTTCGTATGAGAGTAAATGGCGATGGGAATTGATTGACAAGGTCAGGCTTGAAGTTGGTAGCCTTGGGACTAGACATAGGTCGCACGTTCGAATCTCCTCAGTTTAGTTCGTACCCAGTTATTCTTTCGATGCAAATTATAGATTTTATTTATTTTCCTTTGTCAACTTTACGTATCCCTTTATGTGTTTTCTTTATTTTCCTTTTTTAACATTATGTATCCCCTTTTGATAATCAAAATTGTTAATATCGAGTCACTCGAGAATGAACGTAAAGAGGATTTCCACGGAAATCTGTTCCATCCAAACCTATCAAGTGTACTTTTAGGTCAAAAATATTCAGAAATCTGTTCCACGGATATCTATTCCATCCATCCATCCATTGTTTATTGAGTTTCTTGTACAAGCTCGACCTTTACCCCCAATCTTTTCCTTATTGTATTTTGCTACAATCAATTCTTCTACACCTTTACTTGACTTGATAGCTTGAATATTAAATAATGCCAAGTATGGTTTTAGCTTGGAGTGAACACTTAGAGTTGTCGTTTCAAGTTTGATAATAAAAGCCACCTTTTAAATAATAGACTATTATAATAATTAGAAAATATTTTCAACTTTATTATAAAGGTAAAGTTAAATTATTATATTAAAATCATATATAATTTATAAATGATTTTATAAAATAATTTAAACTTATTTGGCAAAATATTTTCAACTTTATTATAAAGGTAAAGTTAAATTATTATATTAAAATCATATATAATTTATAAATGATTTTATAATAATAATTTAAACTTATTTGGCTTTGAACAAGAATGAGGCATGGGACAACTTCAGGCATGGTACAACTTGGCATTTGCAATGAAGTAGGAAGGCTATAATAGACCTTAATTTGGACAATGAAAGGCAATGGTCGTTTAAACATGACTTCACAAAGTTCAAGACTCTGAGGGTGTACTAGAAAAGAAAAAGAGGAATTGTAGCAACATACACTTCCAAACAATATTGTTTTTTTTTTAATAATTTTCCACCGGTGTCGGATAACCGACGGCCATGCCAAAGAAAACCGACGGCCTCGCCATAGATCCGATGGCCAAAGACGTCAGTGCTTAGTCATTTTCAAGTGGGATAGGCGTCGGTTTTCTGACCTCCACAGTGCACAAAACCGACAACTTTGCCATAGCTCCAACGTCAAAAGCCGTTGGTGCTTAGCCATTTTCAGTTGTGAGAGCCATCGGTTTTCCAACCTCCACAATGAAAAATACTGATGACTATGCCATAGATCCGACAACAAAAGACATTGGATCCAAGCCATTTTTAGTTGTGAGGGGCGTCGGTTTTCCGACCGCCACAGTGAAAAATACCGACGACTATGCTATAGATCCAACGGCCAAAGATGTCAGATCCAAACACTTATCAGTTGTGAGGGTCGTCGGTTATCCGACTGCCAGAAGGGTCGAATAACCAACGAAGTCCGAGCCGTCAGTTTTAATCCAAAATTGGACCGACATTAAAAAATTACTGAGGTTGTCGGATAGTCGACCACAAAATGTAGAAAATCCAACTTTTTGGACGTCGGATTTTGGGTCCAAAAAACCTGGTGGTACTAAACCCATGGGGGTTGATCCCATACAGATGGTCCTCCCGCGAGGGTTTTCCCATGGCTGGGGGTGAACTCTTAATCATATTGTAAGTCATAAACGAAGGTGGTCCTCCACCTAGATTTTGTCCACTAACTAAAGGTTACCCCCCCAGTTAGTTTTTTCCACTAACTAAAGGTTGCTACTAGTTAGATTTTTCCTACCAACCGAGGTTTGCCACGTGATTATGTTTTGGCCACTGACCATAGGTTTCGCCGAGGTCATATTTTGACCACTAACTAGGGGGTGACTTCCGACCATACTTTGTTGCGAAGGTTTTTTTCCAGTCACAAATTTAAAAGTGGTTGAAGGTTTCCCCCCAGCCATTTGGGTCAAAAGAGGTCTAGAACCGACCAAATGTGAAACAGGTGCAAAAGATGGTTTTACTAGTTCGTAGAAGTTCACATTGGGCACAAACATTTCTAGTGAAGGAAAGGTAAAAGAATGTATTGGATAATGATGCTCAGGATTTGCTACTTCCAGGGGAAAGCTATGGTGCCTTACATGTTCTCCAAGTATCCGTAAGTGAGATACGGTATCTTGAAGTGATTTAAAAAAATATTCGTTCGAGACGACTTTGGTAGGATGCGGAGGTGGTGGTGTCTCCATAATCGGTGGTGAACCAAAATAGGAAATAACATGCCCTAAAGAGGTTCCCCAAAATGAAGCGGTTGGACTGAAAGCAGTCACTATCAGTTCATCTGGAGGTCGAGTGAATATCCAATCGACAGCTCTAGGATGTCCTTCAAGTGAATGTTGAAAAGTTATGTTGTGTGAAGGAGGTTGTTCCACCACCAATGGCCCCATAATGTCGGTGATGGGAAGATTTACAGGAGGATAAAAATCCCCTCTTGATTCAGTCATTGGAATTCCTTCTTCGTGTGAACATAGGGGGAATTCCTTCTTGTCGATATATCCCCCTATGTTTCCTTCCTCAATAAGAGGATATTCAGGTGGCAAGTTTTGTATTCTATGGGATCTCCTTAAGGGTTGTTCAGCCAGAATGGTTGATGAAAGTATTCTCCCAAGGGTATTCTAAAGAAAAACACACCTCAAGTCCTACTCAAGCTAAAGTCGCAAGCAAACTTATATGATAGGTGGGATTAAGAGTTGGATCCTCACAGGAGTGTCAAGGCATCCCAACTTGCGATATACCGCAAGGTCCAATAGTAATAATCGACCCAATCTTTCAGAGCACTAACCAGGGAGGATTAGGACCATACCCCTGACTGTATTACTCGAATACCTAACAGTATGTACATAGTAGCTCCCCGATTTTTGTTCTCAGTGTATTGCAACATCAATACGGCCAATGTTTGACTCAGATGGTTTCAGGATCCTAGTGGGGTATCCCGATATACACAAGGTATGTGGGAGATCCAATCTGTAGTAGTGTTGTCTAATGCACAATCGTTCGACAGTAGCCTTCCCTATATATCGTCAAGTACATGAAGTACCTTTCTATATACTCGTAGGTACGTGAAAGGTTGTTCAATATACCGACTAGTACATGGAAGAACTACAAGCCCCTGAGATGCAATGCAAGCAAAGAACAAAACCTGCTACGTTTAAAGATGTCGGAACATGTCTCTAGCCTATCACACGAGTTTCTAAATATTTTAACTTAGACTAGCGTTTGATTTTATATTGTACGGTTAAGTGGATGCATGAAGTGTAGACTCGAACCAATATGCATGGATAAGCTAAGTGAGATGCAATTCTTTTTATTTTTCAATGAAAACTATATAAGGAAAGGAGAGAGATATTTCTTCTTTTGTTTGAAACAATCAAAATCTATCCTGAAACACAACACTATCTTTTCACTTTTCTTCTTATGCGAAAGCCAAAAAACACAAGCAAGTGACACTCTCTCAATCAAATCCAATGATATAAAAAATAACACCAAATAATAACTTTCTTTTTGTTTTTCTTTTGCAAAAGAGATTTGATGAAGGAAATCAATAATAAAAGAACAAGGAAGCCTTCTAATTTTCAAAACAATTCAATTTGGTGCAAATAATCAAAGAGATAAAAGGATGATTTTAAAGATCTTTTAGAATATGTACTAATTGTTAAAAATACTTGAAAATGTAAAATTCACAATTAATATAAGAATTCTTCCTTTTCCAAAGATCAAAAGGAAGAGAACACATAAAATTCTTAAGTCTTTCAAGTTTTTTCAAACAATTACCTAAGATCTAAAAAATGTATTTTCTCAACCAATCTTAGCATTACACTTCAAAGATGAGAAGAATGAAATCCCAATCGTTTTAAAGCTACATTCAATTAGATCCAAATATGACTCTGCTCACTTTGAGAGAGTTCTGCAACTTTTGAAAACAAAAATTATTCACCCAAGCAATCAAACTCAACGATGGAAAGATCCAAACCACACTCACACTAGAAAATTTTTGTATTACGATACACTTTCGGAAGTTTACAGACTTGAAACAGAGAAGATGAGAGGCTCCTACAGGTCCACAAGACTAGTCATGCTCGCAAGAGAATGAACGCACTCAACTCAAAGAAATTGATCTCTTGACTACAAAGATTCCACAAGAAAGCACACTACTCCAAATTTCAAGAATGGAAGCAAGAACAAAGATCTGGGGAAGATACAAACTTTGACACAAACTCCAAAGATGACTAGTTCCAGGTATGACCAGTGATCACAACAAAATTTTGCAATGTGACGTGATCTTCTAGCAGAGCAGCGTGCATCTTTCAAGATCGATGTTGTTTAATACAAAACCTAGGCATGTCAATGGCGCTCTGTAGGACAAAGGTAAAGCGCGTCGATATCCTAAGGAGAATTTTTTTCAAAAATAAAATCCACACCACTGCTAAAATCAACAAATCTAAGTGGACCTAGGATACCAGGAGTATTCTGGATGACCCAATGACTCTATAAAGGCAGATCCAAATAAAAAAGTGACTCGATCTACAAGAAAACAGAGCAAAGAAAAGAGATAGATCTAAGGAGCAAAGAAATCCCAAGTATGGTCACCAATTTTGTTATAGGATTTTCTCGATCGTTGCGGACAAATATCAAGGTCCCTAGTCTGAATGGTTCAGATCTATAACAAAAAGGGAACAAATTGTACAAACTTTCACCTAGGTCAATAAAATAATAACAATGGATGAGTATAGAAGATACATACCACTGATATAACAGCCATTGTAACAATCCAAGAGCAACTACGATCCAACTTCATGCAAAAAATATCCGTTTAGTCCTTGGTGTTGTAGCTTCCTTCAAACCAGTTCTTCTTGCTCTAACAAGTCACTTCCACCTTGAATACAAGAGTCTAGTAGTCCAGATTAATTCCTCTAGCATTTACCTACTAACAATCTTCCTTTTCTCACCCATGGCCCAAGCATTCATTTTATAGGAAAATGTGGATAAGGAGTGGTTGAGAAATGTATGGTGAATGGATGAGATATAATCTCCCTTAGTTGTGGAAGTCGATCTAGATCCACAACAATAGGAGGGAAACATGATGATTCAAGATTTATCTCTAGAAGCTTCTCGAAAAACTAGTTTTTTTCCCGTGGAGACATCGACGCAGGTTGCTATGAAGGCAGAATGCGTCATCGACGCAGGTTGACAATGGAGCTGAGTGTGTCGATGGAATTCGACATGTGTTGCTAGTAGAGAAAAGCACGTTGAAGCCACAAAAAATTCAAGTTGCAGGGAAAACTAATCAGGGTTCATTCACCATGAAAGTGACTTCATGGATTGTGGAAATTCAAGAACCCATGAGTGACGAAAATTCTGTGTAACACCCAAGTTACTTCTCCCTTTGAATTAGACATGCTTTTGTACACATGCTCCCCAAGTTATTTTGAACTAGACTCGATTTATAGAACTTTTAGTGGGAGACTTCATGGCCCAAATATGATCCCCGAGTCCTTTTGGATACCCTTTAAGATGTAATGTAGAAATTCTCCTAGGTTACTATGAACCCCTTTAATTTACTAGACACGATTTCTATTCAAATGTTCTCCAAGTCCTTTAAATTTAAATAAACTTTTTGATGTTGTATGTATATTTTTGATACAAGGCCCTTTCAATATGACATTATTTTTGGCATCACCAATAAGATCCTTTGAAACAATACCCTTTGAACTAGTGCTCCCCAAGCCCCTTTACCAAACACATTTGAACTAGACATGATTTCATATATTTTAACTAGACACACTTTCAATAGTAAGAACCTGGACATGCTCTACAAGTCCCTTTGAACTAGACATGTTTTTTGCATGTGTTTCCCAAACCACTTTGATCTAGACATGTTTTTTTGAATGTGCTTCCCAAACCCCTTTGAATTGGACATTTTTTTGGCATGTGCTTCCCAAACTAGTTTGAACTAGACATAGTTCCAAAGTTCCTAAATGCTCCCCAAGCTCCTTTGAAGTTACTGGGCTTGCAAGTTCTTTACCTTCCAATTCTACAGAACAAATGTATTGTTTCCCAGAACCTTTGCAAGTTTAAAGGGATCAAACCACAAGTTATCGAACTTTCCATGTTTAGGATTTTCGTTTGTGCATCCCACCTAAGAACCACGTCACCAGGAAGAAAATTGTCTTATTTCTTCCTTTTATCAAACATTTCCTTAATTTTATCCCTGTGTGCTTGAGTTTTTTCTGCCAACAACTCTCTTTCTTGTTGTACTTCAACCAATTGATAGATTCATCTCTGAACTTCATTAGGTTCGTCCATATTATCCTACATAAACTTCATAATTACTAGTAAACTCAAATGCACTGGAAAGACAACATCAATACCATAAACCAATTGAAAAGGGGATGTGCCTATAGCTTTATTGGTAGTTACTTGGTCTGCCCAAAGAGCATATTTCAGTTTGGAATCCCAAGCTCTTTTATTTTGAAACAAAATTTTCTTAATGTTGTTGGCAAGAATTTTATTGGTTGACTCTGCCAAACCATTACCCAGTGGTTAATAATGTGTAGATTGCTTCAACATTATGTTATGTCTTTCACAGAAGTGAACCATAGCACCGGATTTAAAGGTTGGAGCATTATCAGTTAAAATATTGCGAGGACAACCGAATCTACTCAAAATATTTTCTTCTAGGAAATTGATGATCACGTTATCAGTATCATTTGTAGTAGGAATTGCTTCTACCCATTTAGTAAAGAAGTCGGTATATGTTAAATCCACTTATGTTGTCCACTTGAGGGAGGACGAATTTCGCCTATGAAATCCAATCCCCTTTGTTGGAAGGGTGCATCTACTGTAATAGGACTTAAGGGCAGAGAAAGAAGGTTCTACTTACCTGCAAATTTCTATCATTCAACACAAGCTCTTACTTTGGCATAAACATCAGAGAATAGTGAAGACCAGTAATAGCTTGCCCTTAAAATTTTGAATCTTGCGGATTTCCAATATTGGTGTCCTCCACAAACACCTCCATGCAAAATTGTTGTAATCATATCATCTCCATCTTCATCCACAAATCTAAGAAGCATTCCCCCATGTTCCTTCCAAAACAAAGTCTGTCTAACTATACAGTATTTCATGGCTTTGAGTTTTAGCGATATAGGCTTCCTCTTGTCCAAATTTGGTGGGAACTGTAAATACAAAATAAAGTAAACTATATCTCCATACCTAGATGAAGCATCATACTTGTTATAAACGTGTTCCTTTTCTTGTTCTGTTGGTAATTAAAATTGTGTTGATTGATTCAAAATACAATTCAAACCCAAAGCTTCACAGTTTGAATTTGCTAGAAGTATGGAAAGTCCTTGTCTTTTGACCAATTTTGTGGGTCTGATTTCAAGATCATACTCCATGATATTTTTAATCCAACACCCTCTCTTACCTTCAGTATCAGGTTGTACAAGAACTTCCCTAACAATGGAATTAGGCACGTAAGCTATTATCCTAGAGTGTAGAATGTAAATCATGAAAAACTTAAGTGCTTTAACAAAAGCGTAAGCTTGTTTCTCAATTCTATTATACTTAAGTTCTAAATCTCTAAGAGTCTTACTGAAGAAGGAAATAGGCTGCTCTAAACCATCTAAATTCTTCTGTAACATCATAGCAGCCATAGTATCTTCAGAATCAAAAGGAAAAGTTAAAAAATATTTACAAAAAACTGGACTTACCAAGACTAGGGGTTCAACAAGAGCCTGCTTTATATTTTCAAATGAATACCTAACTTTAGTTTTCCATATCACTTCTTGATTTTTCTTGATGATTTCTGCGAAATTGGGAATGAACCATCTTAAAAATATTATTTTTTTCCAATGAAAGGCTGGATATATTTTTTGTTTCTTGGGATACATATTTTTTGAATGGCTTTAACACGATCAGGATCAATTTGGATACCTTCAACAGAGACTATATGGTCGATAAGTTTACCTTCCTACATGGCGAAATGAGACTTCTTTGGGTTCAAAGATAACCCAAACTTACTACACTTAAGAAAAGTATGATGTAAATGCTTGAGATGTTCATCATATGATCTAGAAAAATATTGATATCATCTAAATAAATAACCACAAACCTTTCCTTTTCACCAACAAAATCTATATCCATAGCCCTCTGAATTGCTCCTACATTCATGAGACCGAAAGGCATCTTGCCATACATGAACGTACCCCATGGGGTGGTAAATGTTGTTTTTTCTCTATCCTCTTCATGTACAACAATCTGGTTATATCCAGACAAGCCATCAATAGTGGATATCCTCTAAGCACCTACTACCCTTTGTAAAATCTTATGAATTTTTCGTAGTGGATAGTTATCTTTAAGAGAACATCTGTTTAAATTTGGGAAGTCCACACAGAGTCTTATTTCTCCATTTTTCTTTTGTACAATCACTAAATTAGCTACCCAGGTAGAATATCTAAGAGGCACTATAATCTTGGCATACAAAAGTTTCTTTACCTCTTTTTCTATTACTGGCAGCAAAAATGGATTAATTCATCTTAATTTTTTCCTGAAAGTATTAGTGCCTGGTTTCAAAGGAATCTTATATTGGATATTACTAGTGTCATAGGTTCTCAAGTCCTCATATGACCAAGCAAAGATATCCACAAACTATTTCATCAAATCTACACACCTTCTTCTTTGTTCATCTGAAAGTGCCTTTGAGAGCTTTATCATTTTAGGTTTTGTGGCAGTCCCTATATTGCAGATCACTACATTCTCCTCATAACACTGTACAATAGGCTTCAACAAAGTGTCTTATTGGAGAAAATCCTTTCTAAAGATACTAATCCTTTTGGAATAAATTTTCCCTTAAGTTAAATAATGTCATGATTAGTAATCAACTTTTTAAAACAAGAAGCACTGCCACTTACCCTAGTGTCTTCATCCTAATCTATCTGAGATGTAGAAAACTCACCAATCAATTCCATAAACTATTTTATTTCTTCATCATCATGAAATAATCGCCAATGGTTAATATTATCCGGGATTGATGGTCGATATCTGATCTCAACTGGATATCTGAGCTGAGGATATTTGGGCACCTTAAAATTGCTAGTTTAAAATGCTAGAGAATCAGTTGTTTGATTAAAATATCTTGCAATAAAAGAGATGTTAAATGTTGAAAATAAATTATCAATAAGGTCCCAGACTTAAGTCCTATAAACTTTCAACAATTACTGTTTTACCTGATATGCATTTCTTACATGTTGAACAACTAGCCTAGAGTCACCAAAAACAACTAACTACTGAATGTTTAGATTTTTTGCAGCCCTCAAGCCAAGTATAAATGCTTCATACTCAGCTATATTATTGGTTGTTTGAAACTCCAACTTATACATTAAATTTATTACCTCATCAACTGGAGAAATCAAAACAATACCTTCCCTTGCTCCTTCTTTAGATGAAGAACCATCAAAATGTTGATGTAACTTCGGAATGTATTTCATCCATGTATTTAATTTATATATTATTGTACTCCTATAGAGATGTGTCATTCCTCTATACGGAAGTGTCGTCATGTGTATTGACAAGTGTCGCAAGTGTGTGAACTTGCCAATGGGTTATTAAACCACCATGTGTGGGGTCATCCCTTATTTTATGTAATATATGGATGATGTACCTAGCTATACAAGTCGGCCCCATAAGGTCACTAGGCAAATAGACAAGTATAAATAGAGATCGAGAGATCTCTATTTTGATCATTCGGAAACTCATTCTTCCTTCACTCTGAAAGTGGCGCACTAGTGAGGAGGAGGATCATCTGCTACTAGGAGACTATCTCTGTGTATTTTGGTTGTAATTTGGTTGAGCCATTGCTCTCTCTATCTCTGAGGAAGTTGTGGGGTTTTTCACCTTAGGGTTTTCCACACGGAAACTATGTGTCTCTTGTCTCTCATGCTTTTGCTTCTTGTGATGATTGACATGCTTGATATGATTGATATGCATTGATATACTGTACATGTTATTCTCTCAGTAAAGATCCTAGAGTATTGTGAATTCATGCTCAAAATTTAACATGGTATTAGAGCTAACCTGAGAAGAAGACATTGTGCAGTGACGGAAACCAAGGGTTTCTTGTTTATTGGGTTTCTCTCCACAGATTTTGGAAAAGAAGTATAGTAGATTGACTCTAATCATAAAGGAGAATCTATCTGTCCAGTCAGAATTCAATTCTGAGCATTTTCATATTTGGCCCTAAAAATTAGGGTTTCCACAAAAATAGGAATTTCTAGAATCTGAAGACATAGCTGGAAGCTCCTTTGGATCGAGATTTTTGGCTGAGTAGATCTCCGGGAAACTCAAACCCTAATTCAGGGCCCTCCTTAGTGATCCCGGGAAGACAAAAAGGCATTTCCGAAGGGTGTAGCTTTGCAGATCTCAAATTCTGAATACACCAGGCTGATCAGCTCATCAAAGCACATCTTTCTATCCTTTCATAAAGTTGAAATTCACATTTTGAATTTTTAGGGTTTTTCTGAAAAACCCTAATTCGGGACCAGATCTAGTTTTCAGCAAGTCAAGTGGTAAGACCTAAATCTTTTCTATTTCTATTTGAAGTACTCTTTAAGATGTATCACCACACCAAGCTTGAGGATAAGCTTGAAGGGGCTGATAACTTCCGAGCCTGGAAGTATAGGATTGGGTTAATCCTGGAAGAGAATGAGTTGGACTCATACATAAAAGAAGACATCCCTATCCTAGAGGATGAAGAGACTAAGATATTGCATAAGAAGAACTTGGTCAAGGCAAAGGGAATCATTGCTGATTCTATCAAGGACCATCTCTAAAGACATCCAAAGAAATGTTTGATTCTCTGACCAAGCTATTTGAAGGGAAGAACATAAATCAGAAGATGACCTTGCGGAACTAATTGAAAGGAGTAAAGTTTCAGAATGGAGAAACCATTCAATATTATTTTTCTAGGGTCTCTCAGATTAAGGAACAACTGGAAGCAGTGGATGAAATGGTGGAGAATGGTGAAGTTGTCATGACCACTCTAAATGGCCTACCCAGGTCATGGGATTCCTTTATTCAAGGAATTTGTGCAAGAAAGAAGTTGATCTCCTTCAACAGACTGTGGGAAGAATGTTCACAAGAATAAGTAAGGCTTGTGGGCCGAGAAGAAAAGATGGGAAGTGAAGATCAAGCTCTCACAGTACACACGAAGAAAGGAAGGTCAAAGAGAGAGCACTCTCATGCCAAGAAATCTTCACACTATCATCAACATAAAGATAAGAAAGATCTCAGATGCTTCACATGTAATGAGAAGGGTCATTTTGCTTTAGAATGTCCCAAGAACAAAAGGAACAACAACATCAAGAAGAAGAAGGGTAGCAGGAAAAGATATCATGCTTATGCTACTGAAGATGATGAACCACCCAAGAAGAAGGCTAGAGCAGAAAGTGACGATGATGACTCATCAAGCGAAGAAGAGTATGTTCTGATATCTGCTCTCACAGGTACTATCTCTCATGGTTGTAAAGATTGGCTTATTGATAGTGGGGATTCTAAACACATGGCTGGGTTTAAAGAATCTTTTGTAAATCTATCTGAACATGAATCACCCCATAAAGTGAAACTTGGGGATGACTATCAATACCCCATCAAAGGAAGTGGTGAAGCCTCCTACAATCTAGATTTTGGAAAATCCTTGAAGATGAAAGAAGTTCTTTATGTACCTGGGCTCAAGAAGAATCTTCTTTCCATCTTTACATTGGATGCAAAAGGCATGAGGGTTGCATTTGTAGATGGTCAAGTCCTAATTTTGCCAAAGGGTAAAATTATTGATGATGCAGTAGTGATTGGAGAGCAAGAGGGAGGTTTGTATAAATCGAAGGGACAACCTGAACATGCCATGGTGCATGAATCCATGGAGCCAAGTGAAATTTGGCATAGAAGACTTGCTCATATGCACTATAGGGAACTTCCAATTGCAAGAAAGGTTGTAGAGGGTCTTCCTGAAATCAAGACCAAACATGAAGGTGTTTGCAAAGGATGTGCAAAAGGTAAGAACATTAAGAAGGATTTACCAAGCAGTGAAAGCAAGGCAAAAGGTATCTTGGAAATTATCCACTCCGATGTATGCGGTCCGATGTCATCCAATTCTCTGAGTGGGTATGTTTACTATGTCTCTTTCATTGATGACTTCTCCAGGAAGACTTGGGGTTTAATTCTTGAAGAACAAAGATGAAGTATTTGATAAGTTCAAGGAATTCAAAACCTTGATGGATAACCAAACCGATAAGAAGATCAAAACATTCAGATCCGACAATGGTGGAGAATTCACCTTAGGTGACTTCAAGAAACTATGCAGTGATTCAGGGATTAAGAGGGAGTTGACTACTCCTTACAATCCACAACAAAATGGAGTTACAGAAAGAAAGAACAGAACAATCAGGGAAGCAGCAAGGGTAATGTTGCATGACCAGGATCTACCTATGCATCTATGGGAAGAAGTAGCTAGGACAGCTGTATATGTGCAGAACAGAACACCCCACAAGATGTTGGACAACAAGACACCAAAAGAGGTCTTTTCTGGTAAGAAACCTGAAGTCAGCCATCTCAGAGTATTTGGTTGTCCAGTATACACACATGTCCCAAAGGAAAAGAGGACCAAGCTAGATCCTTCAGGAAAGAAGGGTATCTTTGTGGGTTACAGTGAAAGCTCGAAGGCTTATAGAATATACTTTCCAGGGTTCAAGAAGATTGATGTCAGCAGGGATGTGACATTTGATGAAAACTCAGCATTCGTCAAATCAAGAAAGACACTTGTTGAAGATTATGAAGAACCTAAGGAAACTAGATTTCAAGACACTACCATGTCTGAAGCAATTCCAGATGTTGATCATGAAATTGAAGATCCAAAACAACCTATAGATCCACCATGTAAGGACAACTCTCACAAGAGGAAACCTTCATGGGCTAGAGAGCTCATTCAAGATGCAGAGAGATTTGGCATTCCAGAAGAAGAACATAGAGCAAAGAAGAGAACCAGATCACATACCAGCTATGTTGCTTTACTCTATGATATCATGAACAAAGAAGCTTCCAGTTATGAAGAAGCAGCGAAAAAGAAAGAATGGAAGGATGCCATGGTCGAGGAATACCAATCAATAATGAAAAATGATGTTTGGGATGTTGTCCCAAGACCTGAAGGGAAGTCTGTTGTGACTTCCAAATGGATCTACAAAATCAAGCATGCTGCAGATGGCAGCATAGAAAAGTACAAGGCGAGATTTGTAGCCCGTGGCTTCTCTTAGAAAGAGGGAATAGATTATGAAGAAAATTTTGCTCCTATAGCCAGGTACACTTCCATCAGAACAGTACTTGCCCTGGTTGCAGCAATGAAATGGAAGATACACCAGATGGATGTCAAGACTACCTTCTTGAATGGTGTAGTTGAAGAGGAAGTATATGTGGAGCAGCCACTCGGTTTTGAAACACATGACAGGGATTCATATGTGTGCAGATTGAAGAAAGCCTTGTATGGCTTGAAGCAAGCTCCTAGAACTTGGTATGCTAGGATGGACAGTTTCCTATCTAGCTTGGGCTTTACCAAGAGGAAAGCAGATTCCAACCTCTACTACAAAGTTGAGGAAGGGAATCCTGTGATTCTACTCCTGTATGTGGATGACCTATTTGTAACAGGAGATGTCAGATTGATTGCCGATACAAAGAGGAAGCTTGCTTCCGAGTTCGATATGAAGGACTTGGGGATGATGCATTATTTCCTAGGTATGGAGGTGTGGCAAAGTGTAGATGGGATCTTCCTTGGACAAGGAAAGTATGCAGTATATATCCTGAAGAGGTTCAGGATGATGGATTGCAAGGCCATGGCCACACCTATGTCATCGAACTTGAAGCTTCTATGTGATGCTTCATCTGAGCCGGTTGATGTCTCTATGTATCGTCAGATGATTGGGTCCTTGATGTACCTGACGAACACGAGACCAAATATTTGCTTTGCGGTGAACACATTGAGCCAGTTCTTGATGGATTCAAGGAGTGTTCACCTGGTTGCTGTAAAGCATATTCTGAGGTACCTGAAGGGTACAGTTGATTGTGGGCTCAAGTATGAAGTGAATCAAAAGTTTAACCTACAGGGTTATGTTGATTCAGATTGGGCAGGTAGTGCTACAGATGGGAAGAGCACATCTAGGTGCTGCTTCAGTATGGGATCAGGTGTGATCTCTTGGTTTAGCAGGAAGCAGTCTTGTGTAGCACTGAGTACAGTCGAGGCAAAGTATGTTGCAGCCTGCTCGGCTAGTTGTGAGGCAGTATGGATTTGGAAGCTACTGTCTGAGTTATTTGATCTCCCGTTGGATGCTACTGGTATCTTCTGTGATAACCAGAGTTGTGTGAATTTGTCTGAGAACCCAGTGTTGCATGATAGGTCGAAACACATAGAGATCAAATATCACTATATCAGGGATATGGTGCAGAGAGGAGTAGTGAAGCTCCTGTATGTTGCGACGAACGAGCAGATTGCAGATGTGCTGACGAAACCACTAGCCAGAGTGAAGTTCGAGTACTTCAGAGAGAGGCTTGGTGTTCTTTAGATTGATGACACTTCGAGGAAGAAGTGATGGACACATTTGCAAAATCCATTCCAAGCATGTTGGAAGGAGGATCCTTCACATGGCTGTGGATGTAAGCGCTGGATGATGAGCATCAGGACAATGCTCCAGTTACTGCTCTGTATATGCATCAGGATGATGCTGGATATGATCAGTTGGATCATTTATATGTATATGTATATGTATGTACGCATCATGTTGGATGCTGGATATGATCAGTTGGATCATTTATATGTATTTGTATATGCATCATGTTTGATGCTTGGACCATGTATCTGTATATGTATCAGGTAGATACTGTGTAAGATCAGGTAGATCATGTGTGTTGATATATATATCAGGTGGATACATTGTGTGGATCATGTATTTGTGTATGTATCAGGAGGATACCTTATATGATCATGTGGATCATGTATGATGATATGTATCAGGTAGATACTTGGTATGCATCAAGTAGATGCATTGTATGATCAGGATGATCATGGATGATGAGCTTCAGGATGTTGGTCCAGATATGCATCAGGACGATGCAATGATGAGTACCAGGACGATACTCTAGATGACATGCATCAGGATGATGCTATGATGATGATCAGGATGATCATATGTATCAGGTGGATACATTACATAATCAGTTGGATTATGTGTGATGAGTTCCGAAGACACAAATGCATAGTGCCTTTTCGACATGGTGGTAGATGTGTTCTCCCATGTGCATTGATGTAAGTGCAGAGCCTTTCCGACATGGTGGTAGATGTGTTCTCCCATGTGCGTTGATGTAAGTGCAGAGCCTTTCCGACATGGTGGTAGATGTGTTCTCCCATGTGTGTTGATGTAAGTGCAGAGCCTTTCCAACATGGTGGTAGATGTGTTCTCCCATGTGCGTTGATGTAAGTGCAGATCCTTTTTGACATGGTGGTAGATGTGTTCTCCCATGTGCATTGATTTAAGTGCAGAGCCTTTCTGACATGGTGGCAGATGTGTTCTCCCATGGTTGTTGATGTAAGTGCTGTGAGCCTTTCACAGATGGTTGTAGGTTGGTCCTCCCATGCCGGTGACTGTAAGTGTTGTGTGTGTGCATCTGGGTTGTGCTTCATGATACTCTGTGGCCATGGACAGGTTGTGTAGTAGCATGTAAAAGGTCCTGGGAGATCCGATAGGTTGAGCTGTGTACTCGTAATCAGTTCTGGGATGCTCTTTCGAGGTTTTTTTGAATCACGTAATAAGTCCCGAGGATTCCACGGTATGGCCAGTGATGATGAAGACCTGTAGGTGGTGGGCCTACATCCAGTATGAAAAAGGACTGGCTCTGTAGAACTTCCTATGACGAGTATATTCAGAGATTGTTTGAGATAGAAGCAGCAGTGATGATGACGATGATTCGAGGACGATGATCCAGAGAAGAAGACTTGTGCTAGCAGATCTGTGTCGAGAAATACCTTCCTAGTTAAGAGGGAGTGTTGATGTAACTTCAGAATGTATTTCATCCATGTATTTAATTTATATATTATTGTACTCCTATAGAGATGTGTCATTCCTCTATACGGAAGTGTCATCATGTGTATTGACAAGTGTCGCAAGTGTGTGAACTTGCCAATGGGTTATTAGACCACCATGTGTGGGGAGACCCTTATTTTATGTAATATATGGATGATACCTAGCTAGACAAGTCGGCCCCATAAGGTCATTGGGAAAACAGACAAGTATAAATAGAGATCGGGAGATATCTATTTTGATCATTCAGAAACTCATTCTTCCTTCACTCAGAAAGTGGCGCACTAGTGAGGAGGAGGATCATCTGCTACTAGGAGACTATATTTGTGTATTTTGGTTGTACTTTGGTTGAGCCATTGCTCTCTCTATCTGTGAGGAAGTTGTGGGGTTTTTCACCTTAGGGTTTTCCCCACGGAAACTATGTGTCTCTTGTCTCTCATGCTTTTGCTTCTTGTGATGATTGACATGCTTGATATGATTGATATGCATTGATATACTGTACATGTTATTCTCTCAGTAAAGATCCTAGAGTATTGTGAATTCATGCTCAAAATTTAACACAAAATGCATACACCATAGTGTATCCTACACTTCAACACATCGCTATACTGGAACTTCCTTCTCCACTTGTACTGATCCTGTAATCTGCTCATTGATATGTAACATTCATGATCCAATATCTTTTTGAATGTAATAAATTGGATGATTAGTTGGATTTTCGTGATCACTGACACAATAAGCAAGCTTAACTTCTCTGTATAGTCTTCTTTGTTCTCCCCCCAAAACTAAAATAGTTTCATAGGAAAGATCCATTTGCAAGGTACCACCTAGCCTTTTAGTCCAAGACCTTAACAGAATCATCCCAAATTTAGGTGGGATATCAACAACAAAAATTTTCATCATGATGCTTTTCATGGGAAGCTGTGTAAGGCTGACAACTAAATCTTTTATCACTCCTAAACATTTGATTGCCTTGGAATCAAAGGAATGTATATCATGGAAATGCTTGGTTATATTCAGGCCTAATGCTTCCATGACTACTTTACGCATTAAGTTATGAGAAGCATCAAATTCTAAAAGGTAGTTATGTAACATCTTGTCATGGACAGTTAGGGTGATAAAGAAAGGTGGAGGAAAATCAGACTTCCCCTCTATCTTAGGACAAATAAAAAGTAGGATGTTCATCCTATAAGTTAACAATCTCTATCGAGACTTAATTGAACTAAGACTGCAAAAGTTTCAAGGTAGGTTCCCTATATGAATTATTTTTCATAAGTTCTATTAATGGGATGGGTATTTGTATTTTACTAATTTCATGCTCAAAATTAAACATAGAAGAATACTTTCCCACCTCTTTTGTTTCTGCAGGTTATCTTTATTGATGTGTTGATTTTTCTTCTTTTCATGGTTATTAATTGTTACTTGTTTAATAGGAGAAATCACCTTCTTACACTGATTTTGTGAAACCTGCTTGAACCCATATCTTAAGTCATAGTTTCTTTGGGGTGTAGTCTGCAAAATCTCAAGTGAATATTCTAAATCTGGAAATTTTTGTTGAAAATTATCCTCATCCTCCTTATTAAAAGCCATAGGCCGTTGATAATTAGACCTGGTTAAGTAACCAAGAGAATACTCATCTTCTAGTTGATTCATTTCTTGATCTCGACCATCTATTTCAAATTCATCTACTTCTTGAGGCTCATCAACCAAATTATTTTGAAATGGAGATTGCACTCTCCGATCATCATTATTTATCCTTTCCCTAAGCAGACACCTTGGATTGAAGGGTCTCCTAAACCAATTTTGATTTCGATTGTCATCTTCTTGAGCAGCTCTACTATGAGCTTTATTCTCCATTTCTAACCTATCAAGATTTGAGGAAATATTTTTTATCACTTTATTCATCTCATCAATTTTGTTAACTGATGGTTTTAAACCTGAAGTGGGAGATCCTATTTCTTTCTTTTTGTTCCTTTCTCCCTCTTGGTACTGTGGCTTAGCCTTGAGTTTATATGCTACTGAAATATTTGACTTGACTTCCAAGGTATCTTCTTTCATGTTTACCAAGGTTGTATCCCTTCTCTCCCTCAATAATAAAGAAAAATATGCATCAAATGAATTACCAAAAGTGAGCTTTGTTGAGGTCTCAGTGGGATTAATCTCAACTAGAATTTTACCATACAGCTTATTAAACCTTTTAGTAAAATATGTCATTGACTCATAAGGTTTTCTCTTAAGTGCTCCAAATTATGGGATGTAATAAATATAATATTTGGTATCCCCCAATCGTTTCATAAAAAAATCTTCTAAAGCATAAATTCCATTAATATAATTAGGGGGTAACTCTCTGAACCACTTCCTAACTTCACCATCCAAGTTTTGCACAAAGATTCTCATCCATACATCCTCATTCTCAATATTTTGGTTATCATCATAACTATAGGAAGCATTCAAATGTTCTTCAGTTGTAACCTCACCATGTCCATTAAATCTAGGAAGATACTTGAGATATCCAACACTATGAAAAGAATTCAAAGGTTGTGGTAAAACCAAATGGGTGTACCTCCCTGCCACAATGGAATCCATCCTATTAGGAGGTTGGATAGCCATTGATGATGTAGTGTGGATTTGAAAAGGAGTTGTGTATTTAACCTTAGGAGGAGAAAATGATTGTAAAACAAGTATGAATATATGGGGAGAAGGAGTCTTGATCTCTAAAGGCTTAACAATGTCTTCCAAAATTTGTTCCACGAAAAAAGGGTTAATAGAGATTTTAAATTCAGATGCACCTCCTTCACACGGAATGACTTGAGGAGTAGGTAAGGAAGAAGTTAATACTTCTTGTTTGATTTTTTCAGAAATCTTGGGTAAAAAATTCAATAGTGTACCTAAAAATGTGATTTATTCCTCCTCAAGGTAAGGAGAATGCAAGGATTTACAGAAAGAAGTTGTTTCTTATGAAATGACAAGTTCAAGGGGTTTTTGGAAACTATCAATTTTAGTGGATGCATAACCTTTTGAAGTTTCACCTTGCCTCAAAGTTATTTCTGAATAAGGGATTGTAGAGACTTTAGAGAATTTAGATTTAACCTTAGGCCCTTCTCCTAAGGATGGAAAGACACTCGCATAAGTACCTAGGAGAATCCCTTCTCTTTATGTATTTTGAACCAGAGGAGTTTGAATCTTTACAGAACTTCTAGAACATGCTTTCTGTCGAGCTCTTACTTCTCTTATTATTTTCTCCAAATTTGATTGAGGTGGTATATTCGGTGAATGAAAATTACCCCTAGTTCCAACCCCTCTTGAAGCCAGTACTACTCTACTGAATTATGGGTGAATGATATAATATTTTTAAAATTATTGATCTTGTTCACCATCAAAATCAAAATAAATTATTGTAGATACTTAGGGAAAATATTTCACTTCCGTCCCCAGTAACGACGCCATAAGATGTTAGTACTAAAGTCTGTACTAGACTATAACAACATAGATTTTAGAAACCTCAAGGTTTGGAATTTGGATTTTAATATGTTAGTTTTTCATCATCTAATTCAATATGATCTAGGATATTAACTGAGAGAACAACATGTACAACATATCAAACACAAGAGACAAGAGACATAAAGCATTTCACCAGGGAAAACCAAGAAGGCGAAAAACCCCGCAACTTCCTCAAAGATAGAATAAGCACCAATACAAAGATCACAAAGATTAATCTCCAAAAGATAGATGTCTGTAGCAGCTAATCCTCCTCCACTTGTGTGCACTCCTCCTCTCTCTCACTAATGTGAAGTGAGTGAATGAGTGAATGAATAAATAGAGAGGTGCTCCTCTCTATTTATACTTTACCTTTACTTGCCTTTTACTCTAATTGGGTCGACCTCCCTTAGGAGAGTCTAATAACCCATTACCACTTGTCACTGGGCTGACCCCACTAGGGTGGTCTAATAACCCTTTAACCCACACTATGCTGACCCCTCTAAGGTGGTATAATAACCCATCAAATATAAGTTGCGACACTTATAATAATACTTGCGACACTTGCAAATACAAATGACGACACTTCCAATTGGAGGAATAATACATCTTTGTTGGGGATACAATAAAGTACAAATGTAATACATACAATATATAAGTGAATATCTTCCGAAGTTACCAATACATCAACACTCCCTCTTAACTAGGAAGGTATTCTCTTGACATAGGTCATCAATACATATAGGCACAAGTCTTCAATACTAGAGTTGGATCATCCTCACTGGATCACGGAGCATCATCGTCAATGCTGTTGTACTCATCATCTTGATCACTGGTGCTATCCCTCAATTCTTCTCGTCATAGGAAGTTCTATAGAGCCAACCCTTTTTCATGTTGGATGTAGGCCTAGCCTCCATATAGGTCTTCATCATCTTTGAGCGTGGCAACTGGTGGAATCTCGGCATTGATTATGTGCATCTTTGCAAAACTTGACAAGAGCATCCCAGGATCCTTTATGTGCCCAACATGACCGGTAAGATCTCCCAAAACTGATTACATGCAACCTTCACAAAACCTTAAAAGAGCATCCCAGGAACGTTTATGTGCCTAGCACGACCGACAAGATCTCTAAAGAGCATCCCAGGACTTTTAACTACCCAGCACAACCTATCGAATCTCCAGGACTGATTACATGTGAACTTCACAAAACCTTAAAAGAGCATCTTGCAACCAGCGAGATCTCTAAAGAGAATCCTAGGACTTATTACGTGCCTAGCACAACCTATCGGATCTCCAGGATTGATTACATGTGAACAGGAAAAACCTTAAAAGAGCATCTTGTGACCGACAAGATTCTAAAGAGAATCCCCAAGACTCATTACGTGCCCAACACAACCTATGGGATCTCCAGCACTAATTACATGCCTACAGACAAGACCTTGCAAGAGCATCCCAGGACTTATTGCGTACCCAACACAACCTATGGGATCTCCCAGGATCCATTACGTGTCCAACCAGCACAACCTGCAACATATCCACGGCCATGGAGCATCATCCAGATGCTCATGATCATACGGATCACCGCTACTCATGATCATACAGATCATCATCATACTGGGTGTCACCCGGATGCACATCATCATCTCATGATCATACGGATCATCATCTGGAACATCGTATCATGCAGCACTTATATCCTCATCCATGGGAGGACCCGGCTACCACCATCCTAGGAATGGCTTCAGCATCTCTGTCCCATCACTCATCTGGGACATCGTCCAGATGTTCATCATGCAGAGCATCACCCGAATGCTCATCACTCAGCACTTACAACCACATCCATGGGAGGAACCGCCTGCCACCATGCTTGGAATGGCTCCTATAAATGTGTCCCATCACTTCCTCCTGGGAGTATCGTGAATCTACAGGACACCAAGCCTCTCTCTGAAGTACTCGAACTTCACTCTAGCTAGTGGCTTGGTCAACACATCTACTATCTGCTCGTCCGTCGCAACATATAGGAGCTTCACTCCTCCTCTCTCCACCATATCCCGGATATAGTGATATTTGATCTCGATATGCTTTGACTTGTCATGGAACACTGGGTTATTGGACAACTTCACACAACTATGGTAGTCACAGAAGATACAAGTAGCATCCAACTGGAGATTAAATAAATCAGATAGTAGCTTCCTATTCCATACTGCCTCACAACTGGTCGAACAGGATGCAACATACTCTGCTTCAGCTGTACTCAGTGCTATGTAGGATTGCTTCCTGCTAAACCAAGAGATCACCCAGATCCCATACTGAAGCAGCACCCTAAAGTGCTCTTCCTATCTGCAACACTTCCTTCCCAATATGAATCAACATAACCCTCCTGGTTAAACTTTTGATTCGCATCATACTTGAGCCCATAATCAATCGTACCCTTCAGGTACCTCAGAATATGCTTTACTACAATCAGATGAACATGTCTAGGATCCATTAGGAACTGGCTCAAAGTGTTCACCGCAAAGCAAATATCTGGTCTCTTATTTGTCAGGTACATTAAGGACCCAATCATCTGACGATACATCATGGCATCAACCGACTCTAATGTAGTATCACTCAATAACTTCAGGTTCGATGCCATAGGTTTGGCCATGGCCTTGCATTCCATCATCCCGAACCGCTTCAGGATATCTACTGCATACTTACCTTGTCCTAGGAAGATTCCATCTACACTCTGCCACACTTCCATACCTAGAAAGTAGTGCATCATACCCAATTCATCATCTCGAAATCGGCAGCAAGCTTCCTCTTCGTGTCGATAATCAACCCATCCTCACCTGTCACAAAAAGGTTATCTACATACAGTAGGAGTATCATTGGATTTCCTTCCTCAACCTTGTAGTAAAGGGTGGAATCCGCTTTACTCTTGGTAAATCCCAAACTAGTTAGGAAGCTATCAATCCTGTCGTACCATGTCCTGGGTGCTTGTTTCAAACCGTACAAGGCTTTTCTTTAATTTGCACACATCTAACTCCCTGTCATGTGTCTCAAAACTGAGTGTCTGCTCCACATACACTTCCTCTTCGACTACACCATTCAAGAAAGTTGTCTTGAGGTCCATCTGGTGTATCTTCCACTTCATCACTGCAACCAGAGCAAGTATTGTTCTGATGGAAGTGTATTGTTAGATTTTGAGCATTAATTCAACATACTCTAGGATATTTACTGAGAGAATAACATGTACAACATATCAATCATATCAAGTATAACAAGCAATCACATAAGACAATGGACACACAGAGTTTCACTGGGGAAAACCATAAAGGTGAAAAACCCCACAACTTCATCAGATATAGAAAGAGCAATGATACAACCCAAGTACAATAGATAGTCTTCTCCTAGTAGCTACTCCTCCTTCCTCACTAGTGCGCCACTTTCCGAGTAGTGTGGAAGTGAATAATGAGATGATCAAATAGAGTGCTCCCGCACTCTATTTATACTTAACCTGACTTGCCTAATAAATTAGCAGGGCTGACTTCTCTAGAAGAGTCTAATAACCCATGGTTGCATTAATCAGGGCCGACCCCACACTTGGTGGTCTAATAACCCATCACAACAAGTTACGACACTTGTCAATACAAATGACGACACTTCCGTATAGATGAATAATACCATATCTATAGGAGTACAATATACATGGGTGAAATACATTTTGAAGTTACATATACATCAACACTCCCTCTTAACTAGGAAGGTATTTCTCGACACAGATCTTCCAGCACAAGTCTTCTTTTCTGGATCATCATCATCGAGTCATCATCATCGTCATCATCACTGATGCTGCTATCTCAATCAATCACTCATCATAGGAAGTTCTACAGAGCCAGTCCTTTTTCATACTGGATGTAGGCCCACCACCTATAGGTCTTCATCATCTACAGAGCCAGCCCTTTTTCATGCTGGATGTAGGCCTAGCCTCCATGTAGGTCTTCAACATCTATACAAGCAAGCCATCAAGTAGGTACACCTTAGGACTGATTACACTGCCTCTGCAAAACCTGCAAGATCTCCCGGGACTGATTACACTGCCTTTGCAAAACCTGCAAGAGCATCTCATGACTGATCAGATACCTCTGCAAATACCTGTGTACCATACTATCACATCATCGTCTTCAGATCACCTGATCGTCCATGGAGCACGACCCAGATGCACATCACACAGCACTTACACTCACTAGCATGGGAAGACACACCTCAACCATCCATGAAAGGCTCAGCCCTTATATCTACGCGATGGGAAGACACACATCAGCCATGCGAGAATGGCACCGCACTTATATCCATAGCCATGGGAAGACACACCTCAACCATGCTAAGAATGGCACAACACTTATATCGCAGCCATGGGAAGACACACCTCAACCATGGGAAGACACACGTCAACCATGCTTGAATGGCCCAGCCCTTACATCAACGACCATGGTAAGACAAACTTTAACCATGTCGAAATGGCTCCAGCCCTTACATCAATGACCATGGTAAGACAAACTTCAACCATGTCGGAATGACTCATGTGCATCTGTGTCTCCAGAATCATCACTTCCCCTTGGAAGGCATCTCGATCTGAAGTACACCAAGTCTCCCTCTGAAGTATTCAAACTTTACTCTGGCCAGTGGCTTAGTCAACACATCGGCTATCTGCTCGTCTGTCACAACATACATGAGCTTCATTGCTCCTCTCTGCACCATATCCCTGATATAGTGATACTTGATCTCAATGTGCTTCGACTTGTCATGAAACACTGGGTTCTCCGACAACTTCACACAACTCTAGTTGTCGCAATATATACAAGTAACACATAACTGGAGATCAAACAGATCATAAAGTAGCTTCCTGAGTCATACTGCCTCACAACTAGCTGAACAAGCTATGACATACTCTGCTTTGGCTGTACTTGGTGCCACACAGGACTGCTTCCTGCTAAACCAAGAGATCATACTAGATCCCATATTGAAGCAGCACCCCAAAGTGCTCTTCCAATCAATGGCATTTCCTTCCCAATCCGAATCAACATAACCCTCCAGGTTAAACTTTTGATCCACCTCATACTTGAGCCCATAGTCAACTGTACCCTTCAGGTACCTTAGAATATGCTTTGCAGCTATCAGGTGAACATGTCTCGGATCTGTCAAGTATTGGCTCAAGGTGTTCACCAAAAAGCAAATATCTGGTCTCGTATTCGTCAGGTCCATCAAGGACCCAATCATTTGACGATACGTAGTAGCCTCAACCGACTCAGATGAAGCATCACACAGAAGCTTCAGGTTCGATGCCATAGGTGTGGCCATGGCCTTGCAGTCCATCATCTCGAACCTCTTCAGGATCTCTACTGCATACTTCCCTTGTCCAAGGAAGATTCCATATGCATTCTGCCACACCTCCATACCAAGAAAATAGTGCATCATACCCAAGTCCTTCATCTTGAACTCGGCAGCAAGCTTTCTCTTCGTGTCGACAATCAACCTATCCTCTGCTGTTACAAACAGGTCATCCACATACAATAGTAGTATCACTGGATTTCCTTCCTCAACCTTGTAGTAAAGGTTGGAATCTGCTTTACTCTTAGTAAAGCCCAAACTGGATATGAATCCATCTATCCTGCCGTACCAGGTCCTGGGTGCTTATTTCAAACCATATAGGGCTTTCTTCAGTTTGCACACATGTGATCCTCAATCATGTGTCTCAAACTCGAGTTCCTGCTCCACATACACTTCTTCTTCAACTACACCATTCAAGAAGGCTATCTTGACATCCATCTGGTGTACCTTCCATTTCATCACTGCAGCAAGAGAAAGTATTGATCTAATGGAAGTGTATCTGGCCACAGGAGCAAAAGTCTCTTCATAATCAATCCCTTCTTTCTGGGAGAATCCATGAGCTACAAACATAGCTTTATATTTCTCTATTCTACCATCTACAGCATGCTTGATCTTATAGATCCACTTGGAAGTCACCACAGACTTCCTTTCTGGTCTTGCAACCACATCCCAAACATCATTCTTCATGATCGAATGATATTCCACGATCATGGCATCCTTCCATTCTTTCTTTTCCGCAGCCTCTTCATAGCTGGAAGGTTCTTTGTTCATGATATCACAGAGTAAGGCAACATAGCTGGTGTGTGATCTTGTCCTTTTCCTTGCTCTGTGTTCCTCTTCTGGAATGCCATATCTTTCTGCATCTTGGATGAGCTCTCTATCCCATGTTGGCTTCCTCTTGTGAGAATTCTTCTCACGGGGTGGATCTACAAGTTCTTATGGATCTTCTATTTCTCGATCTTATCCAGGAATTACTTCATTCATGGTGGTGTCCTGAGTTCTGGATATTCTGGGTTCTTCATTGTCTTCAATAGGTGTCTTTCTTGATTTGATGTATGCTGAGCCTTCATCAAATGTTACATCCCTGCTGATGTCAATCTTCTTGAATCCTGGAAAGTAGATTATGTAAGCCTTTGAGCTTTCACTGTAACCCATGAATATTCCCTTCTTTCCGGAAGGATCTAACTTTGTCCTCTTTTCTTTTGGAATGCGAGTGTATATTGGACAACCAAATATTTTGGGATGGCTAACTTCAGGTTTCTTACCAGTGAACACTTCTTCTGGTGTTTTGTTTTCAAGTATCTTATGTGGAGTTCTGTTCTGCACATATACAGCTGTCCTTGCTGCTTTAGCCCATAAGCGCATAGGTAGATCTTGGTCATGGAGCATTGCCCTAGCTTCTTCCATGATTGTTCTATTCTTCCTTTCGGCAACCCCATTCTGTTGTGGATTGTAAGGAGTAGTCAACTCCCTCTTAATCCCTGAATCACTGCATAGCTTCTTGAAGTCTCCTGAAGTGAATTCTCCACCATTGTCGGATCTAAAGATGTTGATATTCATGTCAGTTTGGTTTTCTATCAATGCTTTGAATTCCTTGAACTTGTCAAACACTTCATCTTTGTTCTTCAAGAAGTAAACCCAAGTCTTCCTAGAGAAATCATCAATGAAGGAAACATAGTATACATACTCACTCAGAGAACTGGATGACATCGGACCGCACACATCAGAGTGGATAATTTCTAAGATTCCTTTTGCTTTGCTTTCACTTCTTGGAAATGTCTTCTTGGTGTTCTTTCCCTTTACACAACCTTTGCAAATTCCTTCATGCTTTGTCTGGATTTCAGGAAGACCTTCCACCGCCTTGCTTGCAATTGGAAGTGCCCTATAGTGCATGTGTGCAAGCCTTCTATGCCAAAGTTCACTTGGCTCTACTGAGTCATGTACCAAGGCTTGTTCTGGATGGCCCTTCAATTTGTATAAACCTCCCTCTTGCTCTCCAATTACCACTGCATCATCTATAGTTTTAACTTTTGGCCACATTAGGACTTGGCCATCTACAAATGCAACCCTCATTCCTTTTGCATCCAATGCAGATATGGAGAGTAGATTCTTCTTGAGACCTGGAACATATAGTACATCTTTCATCTTCATAGACTTTCCAGAGTCTATCTTGTAGGAGGCTTCACCACTCCCTTTTATTGGATACTGGTAGTCATCCCCAAGTTTCATCTTGTGGGGTGATTCATGTTCAGTTAGGTTCATAAATTAGAAATTACTTCCATGGGTAATGGTACCAGTGAGGGCAGAAATTAGAACATACTCTTCATCACTTGAAGAGTCTTCACTTTCTTTTCTAGCCTTCTTCCTAGGAGGTTCATCATCCTTAACAGCATGAGCATGATGTCTTTTCTTATTGTTCTTCCTTTTGTTCCTGGGACAATTTCTGGAAATGTGTCCCCTTTTCCCCTTTCATCACAAGTATAGCACTGAATAAGAGAGAGATCTTTCATAGATCTTCCAGAGCTTTCCTTCTGTCTTTGGTGATAGTATTTACCTTTCCTGTGATGAGAGTGCTCCCTTTTGATATTATCTTTCCTGGTGTTTGCTATGAGAGCTTGATCTTCATTCCCCATTTTCTCTTCTCGAGCTATAATCTGAGCTTCTTCCTGTGAGCATTCTTCCCAAAGTCTATTGAATGTGATAAGTTTCTTCCTAGAACAAATTTCTTGGATGAAGGAATCCCATGACCTAGGAAGGCCATTAAGAGTGGTCATTACCACTTCTCCATTTTCTATATCTTCTCCCACAGCTTCAAGTTGTTCTTTTATCTGGGAGACCCTTGAGAAATAATACTGCATAGTCTCCGCATTCTGGATCTTGACATTCTTCAATTGATTCCTTAAGGTCATCTTCTGATTTATGTTCTTCCCTTCAAATAGCTTGGTTAGGGAATCAAACATCTCCTTAGGTGTCTTTCGAGATGACACATGGGGTATGAGATGGTCTTTGATAGAATCAACAATGATCCTCTTTGCCTTGACCAAGTTCTTCTTGTGTAGGGCCTTAGTTTCTTCTCCCTCTGGGACAGGGACGTCTTCACTTATGTAAGTGTCCAACTCATTTTCTTCCAGGATTAACCCAATCCTATACTTTCATGCTTGGAAGTTATCAGCCCCTTCGAGCTTATCCTTAAGCTTGGTGTGGTGAGACATCTTAAAGAGTACTTCAAATGGAAATAGAAAAGATTTAGGTCTTACCACTTGATTTGCTGAAAACTGGATCTGGTACCAGATTAGGGTTTGTCAAAGAAACCCTAAAAGTTCAAACTTTGATTGATTTGCTGAAAACTGGATCTGGTACCAGATTAGGGTTTGTCAAAGAAACCCTAAAAGTTCAAACTTTGATTGATTTGCTGAAAACTGGATCTGGTACCAGATTAGGGTTTTTCAAAGAAACCCTAAAAGTTCAAACTTTGAATTTCAAACTTCTGAAAGGGTATAAAGATGCGCCTTGATGAGCTAATCAGCCTGGTATACTCAGATTTTGAAAACTGCAAAGTTTCACCCTTCAGAAATGCTGTTCAATCTCCCAGATTCACTAGGGAGGACCCTGAATTAGGGTTTGAGTTTCCCGGAGCTTAACCCAACCAAAATTTTTGATCCACAGCTCTAAAATTCAATTTTTCCAAGGAGCTTCCAACTATTGTCTCAGATTTTAGAAATTCCTATTATTGTGGAAACCCTAATTTTTAGGGCCAAAAATAAAAGTGCCCAGAATTCAGATCTGATTGGACAAAAAGATTCACCTTGCTGAGGAGAGTCAATCTATAATATTGCTTTTCTAAAATCTGTGGAGAGAAACCCAATAAACAAGAAACCCTAGTTTTTGCAACTGCATAGTGTCTTCTTCTCAGGTTAGCTCTGATACCATGTTAGATTTTGAGCATTAATTCAACATACTCTAGGATCTTTACTAAGAGAATAACATGTACAACATATCAAGCATATCAAGCATAACAAGCAATCACATAAGACAATGAACACACAGAGTTTCACTGGGGAAAACCATAAAGGTGAAAAACCCCACAACTTCCTAAGAGATAGAAAGAGCAATGATACAACCCAAGTACAAGAGCTAGTCTTCTCCTAGCAGCTACTCCTCCTTCCTCACTAGTGCGCCACTTTTCGAGTAGTGTAGAAGTGAATAATGAGATGATGAAATAGAGTGCTCCCGCACTCTATTTATACTTAACCTGACTTGCCTAATAAACTAGTAGTGTTGACTTCTCTAGGAGAGTCTAATAACCCATGGTTACATTAATCAGGGTCGACCCCACACTTGGTGGTCTAATAACCCATCACAGCAAGTTACGACACTTGCGACACTTGTCAATACAAATGATGACACTTCCGTATAGAGGAATAATACCATCTCTATAGGAGTACAATATACATGGGTGAAATACATTCCGAAGTTACATATACATCAACATGTATCTGGCTACAGGTGCAAAAGTCTCTTCATAATCTATCCCTTCTTTCTGGGAGAAGCCACGAGCCACAAACCTTGCCTTGTATTTCTCTAAGCTTCCATCTGTAGCATGCTTTATCTTGTAGATCCACTTGGAAGTCACAACAGACTTCCCTTCTGGTCTTGGGACCACATCCAAAGCATCATTCTTCATGATTGACTGGTATTCCTCGATCATGGAATCCTTTAATTGCTGCATCCCTGATCCTAGGAACTTCAGATTCTTCAATATCTTCAATAGGTAGTTTTCTAGATTTGTTGAGTCTTCGTTGCTTGTTCTTTGAAACAAGTCTCTCTTGTAGGTGATGGTACGCAATCTTTCCTACAAGACAAGTTCAATTTCATGATTAGAAACATCTCATAGATTTCAGAACAAATTCTTACATATAAAGACATATGTCATACAATCATGCAATTATCTTAGCCAATGCTTCAATACAACATGTATCCATATCCTGTAACTTTCTAGATGCCTTCCATCTCTACTAGAACATTGTTAAGAGTGTGCACTACTTCAACATGTCAGCAAAGAGGTTTCATTCTAGATAAGTAGTAATGGAATTTTGTACAGTACCATAAGCCACTTACCCATTACTATATTAGTAGTATCTTGTTCATTAATGCAACTTTTCTAAAATGCATAATACACATCCTAAATCTAGGAACATAAGTATGTACATGACTGAACAACATCATTTAAGTAATAAGAAATGACAATTCAAATACTTATCTTTGCTTGCTTGTTGGGTGGACTTCCTCTCAATTTTTGCTTCCTTATAGGAATTACTGGAGTGTGCTCCCTCTTGATCTTTGCTTCCTTGTAGGAACTACTGCAGTGTGCTCGCTCTTGATCTTTGCTTCCTTGCAGGAACTACTGGAGTGTGCTTCCTCTTGATCTTTGCTTCCTGGATTATCTATCTTTGAACTTATATCCATCCTGGACCACTATGCATGGTTAAGTGTGCATTAGTGTCACCATTGTGTCATCCTCAAGATCTCATACATAATCATACATGCATTAGTATAATCTCAATACTATCAAAACATTATGATTCTAAATAATCTTAAACATGTCTGGTCATGGTCATTTCATACACAGGTAATTTATCACAAGCGTTAGTATTCAAGGTTTCAGGGAGGGCTTCTTTTACTCATGCATATTCTTATTTGACCATAGGACTCTTCTGGTTTGTTATATCATTAATCAAAGTAAGAAGCATAATAGGCATAAACCCATGATTATTCAAACCTATAACTTCATGAATAATCATTATCAATCATACAAAAGTATACTGATATGAGATCCTAACACAAGGTAGGATTCTAACTTGATCTAGGAAAAACATACCTGGATTATCATGTTTACGAGTTATGTCTAACATACCCAAACAATGTCTTCTTTGTTCTCTTCAATGATTTAGAGACCTTGTGCTAGTAACCTACATATCTCATAATTTAAGCATTGTAGAACCAAATTATACATACCTCGTAAGTAGAGCTTCTATGTGATCAATGGCTATGGATGAGTCTTTGTCTTCATGTCACCATGGTCATATGTTCTTGATCTAGAACTTGATTTGTCTTTGTTGATGTACCTTTCATGTTAGCGGACAACATCATCCTCATAGAACACCACAGTGCATTAGTACAATCATAAGTGTCATAAACCTAATCAATGAATGTCTTCTATTATTCACATGCATTCATACTTTTACTAAGGTGATAAGACAAGTCTAAAATTAATCAAGATTGTACTAACCTTAATAATATGAAGACAAACATATCAATCAACTTAATCATGAACAGATTTCAAAACATACCTGTATCTCCTCAAGTCATACCTGTCGGGATTGCTTGTTCAAGGAATCAAACATCCCCTTGAGTGTCTTTAGAGAAGACACATGTGGTATGAGATGGTCTTTGACAGAATCTGCAATGATTCTCTTGGCCTTGAAAAAGATATTCTTATGTAAGGACTTATCCTCATATCCCTCTGGAACTGGAACCTCTTCACTTATGGAGGTTTCCAATTCATTCTCTTCTAGGATTAACCCAATCCATTTGATTTGCCGACTCTGGATCTGGAGCTGGCTAGGGTTTGTCAAAGAAACCCTAAAAATCCAAACTTGGAACTTCAAACTTCTGTCTAGACAGGGAGATGCAATTGACTGAGGTGAGCAAGCTGGTGTGCTAAGATTTTGAAAACTCCAAAAATTGACTCCTCAAAATTGACCTGCGAGTTTCGAATATGCAGCTTCTAACAAATTTTGGTTTTCTGTTTTTTCTAGTTTTCTGGTCAAAATCCCAAACTAGGGTTTGATAGAGCTTGGGGTTCTACCCAACAAAAAACTTCGATGCTGGTTTCTAAATTTTGATTTTGATGAGAAGCATCCAGCCGTGGTCTCAAATTCCAAAAATTCCAACTTTTGCAGAAACACTAATTTCCTGCAGCAGTGACAAACCAAAAACGAAAGTGCTCAGAATCCAATTCTGTTTGGACAGAAATATATGCCATATTGTTTCTGATGTATCTCTGAAATTTTAGATCCTCGGGGTCTGAAAATTTGGCCTATGGTAGACTGACCTTTTGTTACACCAAAATGTCATCACCCTTGTGCAAGTGTCACAAGTGTCGCAAGTGTTGCAAGTGTCATCATCATGACCCAGTGTCGTCACCATGGCCGTTGCAAGTATCATCATTATGACCAAGTGTCGTCATCATGACCATTATGATAATGTCATCATCTTGACCATTATGTAAACTCTTTGCTCTGACCCCTAACCTCATTTTGGTCTAAAACACATCCAACTGAGAGATTTCCCTGCCTAGTTGACCTCTTTGAGTAGGTTATTGCACTTCTCCTTCATCTAGGGTGCGACATCGCAGTTTTTGGTCAGATAGGGTGAGACACTGTCACACTTTGTCTTCCTACAGAGTGTGACGAGATCCTTTTGTCGCTCTGTATCCTCTACTAGGGTGTGACGAGGTTGGTTAAAGGCTATTTTGGGAAGTCTCAAGGTCTTTCTAGAAATTTTTTGAGGTGGAGACCTATCCCTAGGCTCTAGGTGAGGTGGCATTCTAGTTCCTAACCTTATGAGAAGATCCCTTAACCATCTCCCCCTAATCCTCAACCTACCTTATCTCTTTAGCCCTATATAAACACCCACTCTCTCCATTAGAGGGAGGAAAGGTCTATGGTATCCTTATGCTGATAGAATCCATATCGGTGATTGGGAATCTTGTACCATCTTGGAGACTTAGCTTGGACATGTTGAATGGAGGATGCGACATTGAGGCTTTGGTTGCAGCTTCATCCTTTCTATGTATTCCCACTTTTTATACAGTTAATATAATCTCTTTGCATAAATGTTGTCTCGTTGATGATGTTTAGAATTTTCTTCCTCAACTATTAGTTTAGATCAGTTATTGTTTAGATATCTTGTACTGCTTGTATTGTTTCCATATTGTCTTGATAGGTCTTGCAGTTGGAGATTTGACGACCGCGAGACTTAGAGCAACAACAAGGAGAAGGATCTGCAATCTGAAAGGTATGATAGCTAAGTACTCAATCTGTAACTAGATCTAGGAAATGAGTTTTGTATTCTGTACTATTTGTTCTATATTCCCTTGAACTAGGGAGATCCAACTCACGTCCGCTCGAGTGGATTGTCTGAAAACAAATATGGCGACCATACTGGGGAATAGAACAATAGAATTGATTTCATGTATGTTTGATTTCATCTCTTTTGTCTGAGCCATTTCTATCCTTTTTAAGCCTTCCTCCCATCAGATCTCTTTCATTAAAGAGTTTCATATGTGTCCTTCATTCTCCTTTGGGTCATCATCAAGCCCCCTACCCTTTTACCTTGAGGGATCTCACACCTTTACTACTCAAAAGTCGTATGTCGCACCTGGTTTGAGTCTTCTCTGTGCCATTGTCTGACCATCTCACTTTGCTTGAATCTAGACTGCGACAGCGTTGCACTTTTCCTGTGTACAAACTATGACGAACCCCCTCTGTCGCACCTTCCCTGTGTATAGGGTGCGACAATCTTTTAAAACATAAAGATCAGCATGGTTTTTCCTTTTTGAGTTTATGGTCTGATTGCTTGAGGCCTATAGGCTGTGTATTGTGGTCACACACCCCCTAGATCCATCATTGCTTGAGTTTGGATGTGTTTTGGTTGATTTCGGGTGCTTGATCAGTCAAGTGTTTTACTTGGTTGTAAGGAGCATTTTCAATCCCCCTCGCTTGTTGGGTTGATCTTCCAATCCCTGGTGACATTACCATATCTTTTTAGATCTATTCAAATCATTAGATCTGATCTCCAAACCCTTCCTCTACTCGATCATTGAGTTTTGATTGCATTTGGTAGATTTTGAGCCGTTCTTGAGTGCCTTTGAGTTGTGTTGGGTGCTTGTCGTTTTTATTTGGGAATTTTTGAATGATTAAAGAGTGCTGTAGATATTCTATCGCTTTCTGTAAATAGATATGAAAAGCATTTAGTTATCAAATTCCATTTTTGATACATGCATTTGAAAATTGAAAGTGCTTCATTATTTTGTATTATACATTGTTAAGATTAGTTGCATCTTTCATTTTCTTTGCACTTTTTAGCTGATTATTGCAGAAAGTTAGAATTATTGCACTCTAGGAAGGAATTCTTCTTTTTTCTACTACTTAAGTATTTTTGGTTTGAAAGAAATAAAAATCTCTCCTTGCCTTAAGTAGTTTCCATTGAAAGGGAAAGAAAAATGTGCATTATGATGTAGTTGAGGATTGCATTATGTTTACATTTATGTACTCACCTCATGCATCCACCTAACCGTACAAGATAAAATTAACGCTAGGTTAGCTTAAAATCATTTAGCAACTTGTGTGTTAAGTTAGAGGCGTGTTCCGATGTTGTTAAGCATGGCAGCTATCGTTATTTTCCAACACTATATTCCAGGGGTATTGTAGTCTTCCACGTACTTATCGGTATATCGAGCTCCTTCATGTACCCACCAAGTATCATAATCCATAATTGGTGTATATCAAAGGGTGTATCACGTACTCGGTAGTATATAGGAAGGTCTCTTGCCGAACAGTTGTGCATTATACAACACCACTACGGATTTGAGCTCCCACGTACCTTGCGTATATCGGGAGACACCACTAGGATTCCTGAAACCAACTGAGTTAACCATTTGGCCATCTTAGCAAAGCAATACACCAAGAACAACACTCGGGGAGATTAACACGCAGGTACTGTCTAGGTAATTGGGTATGCAGGCAAGGGTACGGTCCCAATCCTCCTTGTCGCGTCATATTGTTGGACCCTGCAGTATATAGTGGTTTGCGATGCCTTGATAATCCTGTGAGGATCCTAAATTTTTGTCCACTCCTATTCACACAGATTGCTTGTTGCTTTTAGACTTGAGTAGTGTTTGACTTGTGTGGTACTTTAGAGTCTCTTAGGGAGGTCAGATATGGAAGATTCTTCCAGGACTACCAACCAAAACGCCCCTTTCCAGGGTGTGCCATTCATTATTCCCCCTTGTGGAATTGTTGGTCCTCCCTTTATGGCTATGTTGATTCTTCCTGGATTGATGATAGGATTACCAATATTTTTATTCTCTAATCCAGTTACACCAATTGTGTCGGACCTAGGTCCTTCATCAATCTCATGGTGACCCTTCTCCTTCTTCGTCGAAAGTTGAATCGACTTCCGTCTCTTCCTCTTCTCCTACTGAAAACTCTTATATTCATAAGAAGGCGGTTGAGAAGAAGAAGAAAGGGAAGACTAAGAAGAAGAAAAATAAGTAGAAGGTCACAACCCCAACCACTGATCATCATGCTGGGGGCACCAATACACTTGTTTTGAATTCGCGTGAACCGAAATTCCCTTGCAAACTTTGTAAAGGGTCCCATTTTCTTAAGAGCTTCCCTGGTATCTCCAAGGTCTTAGAAATGTGGTCGCATTCTGAACAACCCTTGTCATCAGTCTCGGGACATCATACTGATGATACCCCATCAGCTAGTGAAGTTGTAATTAAGGTTCGGAAGGGTAGAACTACAGACCCTTGTTGGTTATGCAACGACATGCACCGTACTTACCTTTGTCCTCGTATGGATGAAGCTTCACAATTGTTGGAAGACATGGACACATCCCATAAACACCTTCCAACAAAGTATTGTAGGTTATCCCTTGATCCTTCACTGGTTGATAGGGCAGTCAACCCGACCCCACCCTTGGTTGAACCCACTCTTTCATCAGAGAGTGAAAACGAAGCGGTTGATTCAACAATATCGTCGATCGACCCCATTCCTCCCTTGAGGGATGATACCCATGCGGTTAATCAAGTCTCATTCTTGGTTGACCCCACTCCTCTAGTTGAGGGTGAAATAGAAACTGCTGATGTTTTTTTGGTCAGTTCAGACTATTCTGGGCGAGGGGAAACCGTGTCTTTTTCTGCAAGACCCCCTCCAAGTACTGAGGTTATTTCATTTGATTAGAATAGTATAACAGAATATCATCTTCCTTCGAGTGTTCCTTTTCAAATATCTGTAGGAGTTTCCAATAAAGAAATCTTTCATACGATAGTTGATGAGGGAGCTTCTGTTAGTATTTTATCCTCAACTTCTTGGAAAGCTATAGGTTCCCCTCAGCTTGTGCTAGTAATTGACCAGATTTTGGATTTTAATAGAAGACTTACCGGACCTTTAGGGATTCTCCCACAGTTACCTGTGACGTTGAGAGGTAAAACTGTTTATATTGATGTCATGGTTGTCCAAGGTCCTTTAGATTTCAATCTTGTCCTTGGACGTGATTATGTCTATGCTATGAAAGCTGTAGTGTCCACACTCTTTTGAGTGATGTATTTTCCTCATCATGGGAATATTGTGACTATTGATCAGCTTTCCTTCATGACACCCACTCATCATATGACTCCTAGTCATCAGAATTCCCTGAATGTTCCGCATGTTTTAGTGGTTTCTTCCCCCTAAGGATGGGGGGTACGAGCATGGTTTATGTTATGTTTCAACCTCGTTAAAAAATGATATCGACCACTCTAGCATAGTTTACCTTTGGTTTCAAGCTTGCATAAAAATGAAACCATCCACTCGAGCATAGTTTTATTCCATTTCAAGCTCGTTAAAAAGTAAGATGGGCCCCCTCAAGCAGAGTTATTGTCTATTTCAAGCTTGTGTAAAAATGAAATAGATCTCCCTCCCTTTAGTTTGAGTCTCTCGCCAGAGTTAGAACTTGAACCTTCATTTCCTTTGATTCTCGTTTCCCCCCCCTTGGTGAAACATTTTCATATTAGTAGCCAAGTTGGTAGTTGGGTTAGCAAGCATCATTTTTAGACAAAATGAAGCTTGGGGGGCATACCACATGTCGTACCATCAGCAATCATGTTGAGGGAACACTACCATGTTAAGTTGCTAGCAATCATGCTGGGGGAATTTGCCAACCTCTGGGCATCATGTTGGGAAGGAACCCGTCAATGGACCTTAACCGTGAGCATAGTTCCCGTTCTATGTCAAGCTCGTTAAAAAATGAAATAGGTTCCCGCGAGCAGAGTTCTAATCTTGTGTCAAGCTCGTTAAAAAATAAAACATATCCTTTCCCTTTGAGTCAAGTCTCCTCATAGACTTAGAACCTGAACCTTCTTTTCACCCGCCTATGCCTTAGGCAGATGAAATGAAACTTGGGGGCATGTCTTCAACCTCTGGAAGTTACTTTGGAGTCAACTCAATCGCCTCTCCACACCACATTGGAACTAAGTCATTTACTTCTAGAAATCATGCTGGGGGCATGCACCAACCTTTGGATTTCATGACGGGAATAAATCCACCATTGGGAACATTTTCGAGCATACTTTCCTTTTTTAGGTTTCAAGCTCATTAAACCATGAAAATTATCCTGAGCATAGTTCATTTTATGTTACAAGCTCGTTAAAAAATGAAGCAGACATCATGAGCATTCTTCCAACATATCTTCAAGGTCGTTAAAAACAACAAGATAGTGTTTGAGCTTACTTTTCACTTTTTTTTGTGCTCTGGTTAAAACATGAAAAGTGGTTTGAGCTTAGTTTTCACTTTTTTCGTGCTCTGGTTGAAACATGAAAAGTGGTTTGAGCTTACTTTTCACCTTTTTCATGCTCTGGTTAAAACATGAAAAGTGGTTTGAGCTTAGTTTTTACTTTTTCATGCTCTGGTTCAAACATGGAAAAGATTCCGAGTGCTTTTTATACCATTCTCTTGCTCATTAAAAATTTGAGTTAAAAAGGTGTGTCTAACGAGTATAGGTTTATCACTTTATCCGTCCTCGCTAGACTATTTACAGAAAAGGAACTGTGTCGAGTTTACTTTTTCCTTTTTCCTTTTTCGTACTTGGTCATCAACCATGACAAAGTTGTCCATGGAGTCCTTTTAAGCTCTTTTCAGACTCCCTAGATAGGAAAAGATTGGAAAGCGAACTTGATGCTTTCACGCTTGTAAAAGCAATTGAATGATCGTCTTTCTGGTGATAGTTTACCCCTTTTTCGGACCAGGAAGCACTATTTACGAAAAATGAATACTCCAACCAACCATGGCTGGAAGAGTCCTCTCCTGCATTGTTTTACCCTTTTTCGGGCGATGAGGCTAACTTTACGAAAAAGGACCATTGGAGTCTCCTTTAGTTCTTTTCAGACTCTCTAAACATGAAATGACGCTGAGTTTTCCTTCTCTGGACTCGTTAAATTTTAAACATTGAGGGGCCCATTATGGGACAAACCCCTCCTTTCCTAGGTTCGTGAAACATTTGGGATTGGACTCATCTATGAGATGAGCTATATTGAGCATCTAGTTACCCTCATCAAGCTCGTCAAAAAACACATGAGGCACTCATCAATCATGATGGGGAAAAAGGAAAGATTTTGTGTTACATCATAATTACGGTAGTACATAGTCACTCTTGAACATGCACTCATTTGCATTTGCGTTAAGTACTTGGATAATCTGTTTGTCCTCGAGTCTTGTCAATTCCATGAGTCGCGTCGCTCCTTTGGATTAGCCAAAGAATGCTTCCACCATCAGTTGCATTAGGGGTTGGTATCATTCTCATCATGTCAATACTGCCAAGTCATTCCATGCCCATGTTTAAGAGATGTTCATTACTCATCATTTGCAGTCAGTATACCTTCAATCATGTCGGTCCACCTTGAGTTAGTCTTGCACATTACTGTACCATCTTGTCTACTCCGAAAATCTGTTATCGAGTTTCATGTCGGTGATGGGGGATTCATCATGGCCCTCCTTCGACGGGTTCATCCTCGTCGACTTCAAATCATCATCCGAGGATTGAACTTAGAAACCAACCAAGTACCTTGGCCCTACATGCCTCAATGGCAGGTTACCTCGCTTTCAACATGAGTTTACATCATTGACTCTTGATTGAAAGATTTCATCTCGCGTTCGACTTCAACTCATTTATTCATGCTTGATGATATGTACTATGATACCTTGGGAATCATTAACATTAATGGTGATTCCCCTCGCACTTGTTAACGGTATACATTAATGATCGGTAATCAAGTGGATTCTACCATGTTCGACTCCAAAACATTGTAATCACATGGATAGATTCGTATCATTGTGGGTTCAGCTTGAAGACCCTGGGGAAGTTATTTTCTACCTAGGTTGCAATGGAGATTGTTTGAGACACATAGATCCACTTTGTATTGGTCGTGGCTGTGTTGTCAGTTCAGAGTTACACAGATCCACTTTTGTATTGGTCATGGCTGTGTTATCATCTCATCATGGATCTATGATTGTGTATAGTAGCCATGATTGTGTTCAGTTGGTCAATACTATCATGGATCTGCAATGTATTGGTCGGCAACCATGTTTTGTGTTGTATGAGACTTGTGGATCTCTGGTCATTTCTGCAGCAACTCCTTCCAACCAGCAAGTCCTTGTCATTTTTTTTACTACAAAGCATTTCACCTATCTCATTCCTTCAGCTTCATGCTTTGGGGGGCATTCTGTTACACCAAAATGTCGTCACCCTTGTGCAAGTGTCACAAGTGTCGCAAGTGTTGCAAGTGTCGTCATCATGACCCAGTGTCGTCACCATGACCATTGCAAGTATCATCATTATGACCAAGTGTTGTCATCATGACCATTGTGATAATGTCGTCATCTTGATCATTGTGTAAACTCTTTTCTCTGACCCCTAACCTCATTATGGGCTAAAACACATCCAATTGAGAGATTTCCCTATCTAGTTGACCTCTTTGAGTAGGTTGTCGCACTTCTCCTTCATCTAGGGTGCGATGTCGCATTTTTTGGTCAGCTAGGTTGAGACACTGTCACACTTTGTCTTCCTACAGAGTGTGACAACCTCCTTTTGTCACTCTGTGTCCTCTACTAGGGTGCGACGAGGTTGGTTAAAGGCTATTTTGGGGAGTCTCGAGGTTTTTCTAGAAATTTGTTGAGGTGGAGACCTATCGCTAGGCTCTAGGTGAGGTGGCATTCCAGTTCCTAACCTTATGAGAAGATCCCTTAACCATCTCCCCCTAATCCTCAACCTACCCTATCTCTTTAGCCCTATATAAACACCCGCTCTCTCCATGAGAGGGAGGAAAGGTCTATGGTATCCTTATGCTGATAGAATCCATATCGGTGATTGGGAAGCTTGTACCATCTTGGAGACTTGGCTTGGACATGTTGGATGGAGGATGCGACGTTGAGGCTTTGGTTGTATCTTCATCCTTTCTATGTATTCCCACTTTTTATACAGTTAATATAATCTCTTTCCATAAATGTTGTCGCGTTGATGATGTTTAGAACTTTCTTCCTCAACTGTTAGTTTAGATAAGTTATTGTTTAGATATCTTGTACTGCTTGTATCGTTTCCATATTGTCTTGACAGGTCTTGCAGCTAGAGATCTGACGACCGTGAGACTTAGAGCAACAACAAGGAGAAGGATCTGCGATCTGAAAGGTATGATATCTAAGTACTCTATCTGTAACTAGATATAGGAAGTGAGTTTTGTATTATGTACTATTTGTTCTAGATTCACTTGAACTAGGGAGATCCAGCTTGCGTCCGCTCGAGTGGATTGTCCAAAAACACCTTTCATCTTTCCAACCCCACAGGTCTGAGATTTAATGGATTCTCTAAGAGAGAGATATGCCAAGTGTCACAACTTGACCTATTTATGGGATGAAACAACATAGAGAACTTGTACGGAGTGCCACGTGTCGTTGTTTCAACTTCGGCCTTTGAAACCCGGATCTATGAAACTACAGCCTGTACCCTACTTTCCAATTTTTATGGAATTCCATTTGGAGCTTCCTATCTCGATAAATGACCTTTGTGCCTAGGTCACTTGTTTAGGGATGCAATTTGGAAGAGGCAGAAACCCTAACTTGTCCAAATCATATCTCACAATGTAAAATGAATCTAAGGCTGATATTTAGACACAAGGCACATGAACATTTCATCTTCAGCCTATAAAAGTTTTAGATCCTGAACCTTCTCCAAAACTGATTTATAGCGAATGTGCCACGATGACTAGTTTTTACTATACCAAGCCCTAGCTTCCAATTTGTCGCAAGTGCAACAAGTGTCGTAAATGCCATACAATGCCTTCCTTTAGGATAGCTCTGATACCATGTTAGTTTTTCATCATCTAATTCAATATGATCTAGTATCTTAACTGAGAAAACAACATGTACAGCATATCAAACACAAGAGATAAGAGACACAAAGCATTTCACCAGGGAAAACCAAGAAGGTGAAAACCCCGCAACTTCCTCAGAGATAGAATAAGCACCAATACAAAGATAAAAAAGATGAATCCCCAAAAGATAGATGTCTGCAGCAGCTACTCCTCATCCACTTGTGCGCACTCCTCCTCTCTCTCACTAATGCGAAGTGAGTGAGTGAGTGAATGAATAAATAGAGAGGTGCTCCTCTCTATTTATACTTTACCTTTACTTTCCTTTTACTCTAACTGGGACGACCTCCCTTAGGAGAGTCTAATAACCCATTACCACTTGTCATTGGGCCGACCCCACTAGGGTGGTCTAATAAACCTTTAACCCACATTGGGCCGACCCATCTAATAACCCATCAAATATAAGTTGCGCCACTTACAATAATACTTGCGACACTTGCAAATACAAATGACGACACTTCCAATCGAAGGAATAATACATCTCCGTTGGGGATACAATAAAGTACAAATGTAATACATACAATATACAAGTGAATATCTTCCGAAGTTACAAATACATCAACATAATATTGGTTATATAAGGAATCAAGGGATTGTTAGCAAAGGGGAGAATACAAGACAACCAAGAACATCAGAATCTGATAACAATAAGAGATAACCAAACTAAATCAAGAATGATATCAAATATGATTCATGTTTAAAGCTAATTAGTAATATGCAAAGCTAACAATTCATTCACATATTACTTTTATAATACCATATTTAGAAAAACATTCCAAACATAGACTCAAGAACATTCAATCACATCATGAGCATTTATAATGAAAACATTAGTGTAAAGGATTTCATAACAGTGATCAGCTTAGACAAAACTGCAAAATATTCAAGTTCAAAGATAGCTAAAACTTGGCTCTTGATTGATATAATATCATCTTTGGTTTGACAGGTCTTAAAAATTAATAGAGAATATGTCTCTAAGTCTCAAGAATGTGACCTCTCGACCCTTATATCACTAACTCCTCCAACATATTGCTTTTTACAATTTATAACTAAATCAAGTTTCTAAAACAATTTCTCAGATCCAAAAACTCAGGATTGAATTTTACAAGATAGTTACAAATTAAATTTAACAAATAAAATTACATGCTTCTATTCTATATATGCCTTCAAGTCTTATGGGATTGATCTGGTAGGTGAGTTCCAACTATGGTTCTATAATTCATCCAAAAGACACATGTTGACTCCATAAAAAATGAGCTAGGATATTTAGGAACTTTTGTAATAATCTGTGAGCCTTCTATGTGGAATCATTATCCAAAATGACTTGGTATTTAATGAACCTTCTTCTTGATCTATTTATGGCACGTGGATCAAACATAGAGCCTTTAAAAACTGAATGTTGACTTATCAAATGCGACGAGTTTCCTCTACTAGAATTGCTAAGCCATCCAAATCCTGGAACTTCTTTTATAAAGGAGATCACTCTTTCTCCATAGCTTGAAGTCTCTTTAGAAGTTCTTCATTCTATTTACAAATTTCTTTGTCTCTTTGTTGTGCTACTTTCCTCTTATTAATTGCTTCTTGAGCCAACCGATTCAATTCTTCATAATTTGTATTTAACTCCTACAAATCTTGTCTTAGCATCTGATTTGCTTGCATAATTTTGTCATTAAATTAATTTAGATGCTTGTTTTTTTCTTTGTATCGCTGAGTTCTTTTTTAAGATTTTCAACATCCATCATGTCCTCGGAATGGTCTTCATCAATGGGAATTTTCATTGAATGGTTTGCTTTAGTTTCCATTTCTACAGTCTTTTGGAATATTTGGCTTTTTCCTATATATTTATTAATTCTTCCATGTCACTTAAATCTACAGGGTATGGTAATACTCCATTCTGTGAAGCTTCCATACCAACATATTTTTTAATTGCATGACTTTCTTCCAAAAGATCTAGGAATGCTTCTAAACCCTGTTCAATTTTCTCTAGAACTTAAGTTACTAATTCCTCTGCCCTTTTGTTGTTATTGTCTTCGTCATATGAGGAATCTTCAATTCCAATTATAGTATCCTTTTTAAGTCTATGGTTTAGTATAACCTTCATATTAAATATTAATTGGTTCATGGCTCAAGTTTTGGGATTTCTTAACTAAAAAGGAAAAAGATAAGGAAAGGAATTAGGATGACAGATCTAGGACTAACAGTTGCCATAACTCTCTCTTGGCACATCAAAATTGGGTAAGCTATGCCAATGTAGAGAATACATACTAGGATACTGAATAATGAAATTTTAGACTCAAAAAGGACAAAATTGCAAAGTTAATTTGGGAGCAAGGTTGACTACCAAGACAACCTACAAACTAGGGTTAATTATAAAGGTATGTTAACATGAAACTTGCATGACATTTGATTGGAATATATGTTTTGGGTTATTCAAAAGGTGTGATAAAGAGGAAATATAAAAGAATTATAAGTGAATATTATTTTGGGATCAAATGGCAAGTGTTCTATAAAAAATATTACACCAATTAAACTTCTAGAGAGCTCAACAATGACTCGTGAACAAAATAAAGAAATGTGTAACTAGCTATCCAATTTGGAGGACAAAGTTAAGGAATTTAATGATAGTTCAGTGACACATGTTAAATTGATAAACAAAAAAAGGATATAGAAATCAAGTTGAAAAAGATGGATCAAAAGATGGACAATAAAGAGGATCTCGAAGTTATGAGGGGGGTAATCCTCAATGAGATGATACATCTCTTTCATCATAATTCATATCTTTAAAAAGAGGATAATGAGAACAAGGACTTGTCCCACATGGACTGAGAAAAATGAAAAACAATTGGAGAACAAGAGGTTTGAGTCCCTAACACTTTATCATTCATCACTCCATAATCCACATCATCATGGATTCAACTTGGGACCAAGGAACTACTTCATTCCTAAAATTTGTATGAGAATGTTTGATGGAAATGATCCAATAACATGGATATTCCAAATGGAGTGATTATTTTATCTACACCAGCTACCAACTTTAAAAAAGGTAACTATCGCATCCTCTATTTAGAATCTTATCAATTTGCATTCGGTTTGTGACCATAAAAAGGACTCTATTATCTCTTGGTATATATTTATGGATGGATTGATAGCACATTATGGGGATATTAAGAGTGACACCTTCTTTATCCAATTGATAAATCTCAAGCAAAAAGGTCTAGTTGCAAATCATATTAAGAAATTTCAAAAGTTGCTCCTTAGAGTGAAGAACATTTCAAAGGATAATCTATTGGATCTCTTTATGGGCACTTTAAAGGAGAGAATTCAACATGAGGTGCGTCACTAAGAACCTAAATCATTGGATAATGCTTTTAGTTTGGAAATGAAAGTTGAAAGTAAAAATATGAGTACTAGAAGGGATACTAACAACACCTGTAGAGAGGGAAATGTTCCTGCCCCAACCTCACTCAACCTACAAGTTTTATGCTTCAACAAGTGGAGGAAAGAAGAGAAAGGGGACTATGATTCAATGTTGATAGCAAGTACAGTAATGGCCATAAGTGCAATGAGAATAAATTATTCTACATAGATTGTGAAGAGGAAGAAGATCTAGAACCAAAATAGTCTCAAGAGGTAGATCTAGAAGATACTACTCCAACCATATATTGCCATGCATTGGCTAGCATTGGCATTCCTCAAACTCTCAAGATAGAAGAATATATTAAAACGAAAAAGGGAACGGTATTGACTGATTCTAGTAGTGCCAATAACTTCATTAATTGCAAATTAGCCAAACTTCTCAATTGATTTATATATCCAACAACATAATTTCAATTAATGGTTGTAAATGGAGGTAACATAAATTGTTCAGGGAAGTGTCGTGGTATAAATATTACCATGGGGGAGTATTTATTGGATAGTCTAATGATTGCAATTCAAAGGGGTGGTGTTGATGTTGTACTAGGGTTCCAATGGCTATAATCATCGGGAATAGTGGTGCTTCATTTCCAAGAAATTTTCATTAGATTCTCGTCAAAAGGAAAGCAAATTGAACTCAAAGGTATTCCCAAGGAAACCCTCTAAAGTGATGAGCTCTAACAACATGAAAAAATTGCAAAAAAGGGACACCATGGTGTAATTGCACAATTGTGCTTACTAGATGGTTAAGCATCTATGTCCTTTATTCCAGTGGATTAGCAAGAAGCTATTGGTAATCATTCCAAGGTACTTGGAGAGATTCCTAAACGTATTCCACCTAATCGATATCATGACCATGTTATTCACTTGCAACCAGGGAGTGTACCACCTAACATAAAACCCTACAAGTACCCATATGCACAAAAGAGTGAGATTGAGAATATGCTTCAATATGTTTTAGATGCAAGCATCATTCAACCTAGCCAAATTTCTTTGTATTGACCAATGGTGATGGTTCGAAAAAAGGAGGGTTAGTGGTGCATGTTTCTAGATTATAGAGAGATCAATAATACGACCATGAGGTCAAAAAGGTTCATGGTTAGTTTTTAAATGTGTCAATACTCTAGGCTATGCACCTTATGGGATGCTAATTTTCATATTTAATGGCCCATCTTATATCTAATTTTGATACAATATGTGATTCCTAGACTGATGACCTCCATTGAACACTAGTATTTTGATGACAATTGTAGATATTATGAATTATGATTATCTCATTAATATGGTTTACTTAATTCAAGTTGAAATGTGACATATGGTCGATCTTAGAATATTTTAATGAATTTTGTGTGATTTTGATATTTCAACTAATATGGTCTCCAATAAGGGATAGTGAAAACTTGGTGAAATGATTCGATCCACATGAAAAGATGATATTTTGCATTTGTTACCATAGAGAACCTTATTGATTGATTGAGAAATACAAGGTATCTTGTTCCTAATAAATTTGAACTACATAAGGAGGTTGAGATTCCATGAATTAGAACTGCAAATTTGAGGATATATCGGTGGATAGTGTTATGCAATTCAAAGTACACAACCTTGGATCCCATTTGAGGTGGTTTGGCATGATTTTCTATCTTATTTAAGATATACTCAAGGTAGCCATGCGTTTGGGAGGCTCTAAATGCATGAGACAACCTCCAAAAGTATAGGAAAATGTTGCATGAGTAGTGGGTTCTCCAAAATTCACCTTGGGAGAACCCAAGGTCACTTTTGTATTTAAAGAGATTGTGGGAGCGCTCATGAATAAGTTAGACAAGTTAGATTTTAGTTTTCTTATCATTGGAACAATGTAAAGTGTAATTTCGAAATAACATAGACTTTTGAAGTTGAGTTTCTTGTTGTAATTTTTGTTTTTCTCTTGTGGATTCAACCCATTGCTTACTTCAAGGTTTGGGCCCACTCCAAAGTTGCAATAGAGATTGAAACCCTTCTACATATACATTAGATGGTTGATGTATTATTTATTTTAATGGTAGTATTTTTCTTTCTACATTTTGATTGCATTTAATTCATGTACTTTCATTTCCAACATTCATTTCCCTTCATGGACTTCCTTTATTGCTTTTAATATACAATATTCATTACGTTGAAGTATGTTTAATGGAATATATATGATTTTTAATGGTTGTAAGGATTGAATGATATACTAGTAGCCTTATGATCCAGTTTCATTCCTACATTCATCTAACTCTTCACCCAAGAACAATTATCATAAACCTCTTTTTTCCCTCACATATTGTCAAGGGAGTTAAGAACGAAGATCATGGGATGAATACTCAAGAGGGCTGAATCATCAATGTTGGGTATTTTCCTTGGTACTGTATATTATGTTTAGTTAGTTTCATATCATTCTTAGGATACATCTGAGTAGGTTAAGACCCTTTGTTTGTGCATATAGTGCATAGTACCTCTAAAGCATTAGACCCCCAAGTTGATAATTTAATTATAAGTTAGGGAATGAAACAATTCATGCATTATTAGGTTACCCAATCCCAACACTTATGTGGTGGAATATTTAAGGAGTCCTTGTGATTCCAGAATGTTGCTTGAATATTGTTGTAATACCTTGACCCATCATTTTTTGGAGTCGTTTGTTGGGGAGGTGTTGAAACTACATTGGGATGCAACTTCTTAAATTAGGGTTATTGAAGACAAGGGTAGTCCTAGTTTAAGGTGACATACAACTTTACACATGCCTTTGCATACTCAGTTTGATAGTTTTTATATGCATGCATCAACAATATAGATATCTTTGGAAAACATTTTTTGAAAAAAATGGTGCAAGGTGAGCAACAATATAAATCCAAAGAAAAATGAAGCATACTCATTAGGGAAGAGTTGATGAGAAAGAAAGTGCATTTTATAGTTAAAGGAGTTCAGAACAATCTTATCCATTACTTCTAGGTATGTTCTTGAATATCCTTAGTATTTTCTAATGCTTTTTGAGTAAATCAATGAATTATCATTTGACATCAAGCCCTCTTGGAACCTCCTATATGATAATTTTATGTCATTATGGACCAACCACAATAAAAATCAGCATAATATGGTTTACCAAATGAAGATGATGAATTCATTAAGCTTGCTAGATTGCTTTAAAGCCACATTCCATTTTTTTTTCTTCTGAAAAATAGACCAAAACTGCTAAAACACAATGATTAGGGAAGTCATATTTTCAAGGAAAAAATGAGGGAATTTTAAAAACATGTTTCTATGTAATATGGACCTCTGAGTCTACTTTCTATCTAATTTTAATTTCTCTATTTTTACCTTGTACAAAAAAGTTATGCCAAAATAGTGATTGCTTGTCCCAAAATTTGTAGTGATGCAATTTTGGATGATGACTATTTCTTAGAAGATTTTAAATATCAATTCGAAGTGTCTTTAAAACCTATTTCTAGTGGGAATATTTAAATGAATCTACTTTCATCTCTAACTTTAATTATATTAATTTGACAACAAATGAAAGGGTTGTGCTAAAAAATGTAACTTTTGGTCCAAGCTAGAAATTGTAAAGAGTTATGTCATGGAAGTTGCTTCTTAGTAGATCTTACATACCAAAATAATGCACTTTTAAAACTTGTTTATAATAATATAGCCCTTGAAATCTACTTCAAACTAGATTTGAATCACTTGAATCCTATTTCGGGCGAAACATTTATCATGAAAACACTAATGGGTAGTCTAGGTTAGCTACTACTCTTTGGTATGTTAAAACCAAAACTACTAAATGATTCATTTTGAGATATGTTTTATATGCATCGTTTGCAATAATTTTCTATGTTTATTAGAAAAATCAGGTCCTCGCATCTATTTTTTTCCATAATCCCACCATGCATTAAAGAACAAGTGCTAGTGTTTTTGTAGATCGCCAAGTGGTCGACAAGGTCAACTTAACTACAAATGGGTTATTACATGAGTTTCAATGAAAAGCATCAAGCGTAGAAGAGTTAAGAAGTGAAAGACAAAGAAATTTTTGGTTCTATAGCACAAGATCCTAATCCAATAATATCATGAAGAATAATTCCACAGTTGAAGTGAATAAGGCAACCCCTACCTCTACTGCAAAATAAATGAATACCATCTCAGAATGAAAGAAAAATAATGATAAATAAATAAATTCCCATAATGAAAACCTATTTAGGAATTGGGATAGGCATTGGTTGGAAACCTACTTGGAGACAACCCTAGGTATGTAGAATAAAAATATGTCTCATGGTGAAAAATCTCCAAAGGCACCATGAGACAGAGCATTGATGAAAACCAGCAATGGCATATGTTCACGGGGGGTTCACTCATTGAACTTGTTACATAGCACAATCGTTCGTGGGATATTAAAGAATATCCCTAATTTCACTAAATATTGGAAAATGCCTCCTAAAATTGTATTGTTGAACCCCCCTACCAATATACCTTTCCAATTAAGAAACCCCTTAGTTTCACGAGATATTGTAGGTATCTGTTTTTATCAACCCATTTTTAATACCCCCTTTATATCATATTATCAAGTTATAACAAACAACAACCCCAACGCATCTTAGTATAAGCGTAGTATAAGCAAACAAGATTCTAAATAAAATAATAGCTTGTATTGTTTATATGATATACCAAAAATGTATATAAAAAAACACATGCAAGTTTGTATTGTTTATATGATGTTGATAAAAGAAAAAAAGAGCAATGGGGAGGTGACTCATAAATGAAGGGTAGGGCTTCATAGTGGAGAATGGGGATCCGATGAACCCATATTAGGCATTAAGGGAAGGACCTTTGAGGTGGGGAGGTGAGGGGAGGGGGGCCTTCTTGCTTTTACTTAAAAAGGTCGACAACAAAATTTTATGCAACAAGTCGAAATTACAATAGGTCATATTTCTAGTTTTTTCTTATAATAATTTGCAATTATTAATAGCATAAGAATGCAAAAGGAACTATATATGCATGTCAAATGATCATATACAAGGACCCATGGAAGCTAAACACATTCATGGAACTTGAAATCCTGTACTGAGTATTCCTTTTATAAATTAATTAAGGACTTCATAAAGAATTAATAAAATTATATTGCTAGTTAATTATTATCGATGCATGTCAAATGATCATATAGAAAAACCCTTGGAAGCTAAAGACATTGATGGAACTTGTAATCCTAGACTGGGAATTCCTTTTATAAATTAATTAGGGACTTCATAAAATATGAATAAAATTATTTTTCTACTTAATACTAATTTGAAAGTGGACAAAATCTACTTAACTATGATCTTTCTTAAAAATGAAATAAAAATTACATTTGAAAGTATTTAACAACTTCAAAATTAACTCTTCTATAGAATTGAAAGTATTCAACAACTTCAAAAATAAATTTTTAATACAATTTAATGTAAGATGAGTATTCTTAAAATGCTGCTACTTATTTAGATTTATCTATCAATGAATAAATTATTAAACATTATAATATAATATTTTTATTTTTATTTAAAATATATTTAATGAAATTAATAAAAATAATCATAAGCATATTATACAAAATTATTTGAAATTCAATATTCTACTATAATATGTTTTCATATACAACAATTACATGTGTATGTGTATATAATGTAACAATATTAATTTTTTTATTTAAAAGCTATATAATAAAATTAATAAAAATATTATAAACATAATTATAATATTTTACAAATATTATTTTAAATTAAATATTTTAATATACAACAATTTTATGTGAGGTTAAAATGTCATTTTTCTTGTAGTGCACGGAAGTGTTTGTATTCAATCATGAAGGCTATTATGATGATATTAATTGTATATTTTTTAAAAATTAATAAATACAGTAATTAAATATATAATAATTACAATGGACACAAAGAAAACTCAGTGCCATGGACACAAAGGGAACTCGAGGTACCTTTTTCGGAAGGAATTTGCCACCTCCGCTCGACTAAGTGCTCAAGATGACAAGGAGACCTGCAAAACAACCATGCAAATCATGAAATGATACAATTGGTTAACAAGTGATAAACTATAACAACAATTTTCTAAATGAGAAATGTATTAGTTAGTAGGATGACTCCAACTAGATTTGAGAGCATATGTGCTAGCTAGTAGGATGATTCGAACCCTGCCTGAAATAACATTGTAATCATTAAGAAGATGAAAGCATACATATTTACCACAAAAAAATAAGATACAAGGTAAAGCACTTGAATATATTATACTAAATACAAGAGTTTATAAATAAGATAATACATCATGACAATAATCTAGAAAATAACTATTCCAAATCCATACAAGTTTACACAGCTATGTCAGTCCCAAGAAGTTCCAAATCTAAGTTCTCACTTTCTCAAGTCGTGTGAGCAGAGTGATCCGTAAGGCGGATATCACGAGGTTGAGAGGTAACGCACCATAGCAATGTCCAGTAAGGGAATATTCGGTGAATGGGAGAGCATTGAACTCGATCTACACTTAAAAGAAAAGTTATCACTCGGACTGAACGCAGATGCCAGGAAAGTCGATCTAAAAAAAATGTTAAAACCACTATACTCGTCACGCGTCCATCATGAATATAAGTTGGGACAAGGGTAAACACATGAAGGAGAGAACGACAAACGATCTAGTCAAGATCTAGAGTTGTTCTTTGTCGTCGATATCCTGTCTACAAGTCCAACATTCTTTACCCTAGTTACCCTAGTTATCATGGATTTACAGCAGGGCTCTCTGCCAATCGTCGGGGATTTACAAAAAAAAGCAGAGTTTCGATTCTATGAGGATCCATCGTTTTTAAGGAATCAATTTTCCGAGCGCGTTCCGACCCACATAAGATAGACAGAAAGTCGAGCTAACATTTTAGGATTCAAATCAATATGTTACAAATAATAGAGTATAAATAATTCCTTTCCTCGAAGAACAAAACCAATCCATTATAAAAAGAATGCATATTATTATGACTGAGGTTTGAGCCATCTCACGAAACATAGAGAGAAATGTTTCATACCTGTGAAAGCAACCAAGGGATTATGCATTGTGTTGAATGCACCTGAATACGTTTGGGTATGGCATCAAATAAAATGGAGAAAATTAATACAAATCCTTAATGAGTATATATTATTCATAAAAATGTACAGTGAATCTTGTTTCCTCTCTAATTTACCAAGAGTTGCAACTGTGGCCATGAGTTGGCTTAGTTTCTGAGTCAGTTGGTGGTGTAGGCCGCCAAGTGGTCCATCTATCGATAGAGGTTGCGGACATGATCATGCCGAGTTTGAGCCCAAACAACATCTGTGTCCAAATAACTTATACTAATTCAATTAAATAATAAATCAAACCCTGCATTTAATAATGCTTGTGTATATAGCAATTTATGTGTATAGCAGTAGAACAAAATGGACATTCATTTACCTGTTATCGGTCACAATAATAACAATTATTTTCCATGAAACCTGCGTAGAGGTTGGTGGGATTCTATACCACTCTCATGATATTCCTCGTAGAGGAGGAACCCCAAACAATCACTAGCTAAATGCTTGAACGGAGATAGCACTTACTATGTAAGCAAAACAAATATTAAGGACGACCATCGAGTCATTAACCCGTGAAATAGTCTCGACATCGCCATACTGGAGAGACAAACGATATTGTTAGCAGAGGTATAAATTTATTCATAGGTGAGTGGGAATGCGAATGAAGTTACAGGGTTGAATAAAAATTACGATAGCTCAGAGTTACAAGAGTCTAAACCAAGTTACCTATATAAAATGGTGTGCAAACCAGCTACCTCATTAAGAGCCTACCGTAGGTTACCCATATGAAATGGCGTGCAAACCACCTACCTCATTAAGAGCTACGGTAGGTTACCCATACGAAATGGCGTGCAAACCAACTACCTCATTAAGAGCCTACCATAGGCTCTGTAAACTAAGTGAGTACTATGAACTAGGCGGTCTCTCGATCCTTGTCGTCGATCTTCGTTGAGAATTCCAAGAAGCATATGCAATCGACAAATCAAACCTGGATTAAATTCTGTATATGTTTTATTCAAAGCACCAAAACTTGGCGTTAATTCGACTAGTTGGAAAGTAGACCAAACATATTAAGTATGACATGACCTAAATATTATATTATATGTGTTATAAATTGTAATGTTGTATATTTTTATTTGCTAAATTATATAACGTTAAAAAGAGTGCGCACTAATCCTATTGTGTGAACATTGTGTAATATTAATATAAAGGTTTGGATTATCAATCCATAACCATAATATACCCTTTTTAATGGATAACCATAATATACCCTCATATTTAATTTAATATTATTGATTTTTTACAATAATTTTGTACTATGCATGGGTACAATATCCTTATACAATGATGTTGCAAAAAGTTTTTAACATAACCATATTATACCCTTTTTAATGGATATTCGATATCCTTGTGGAGTGGTCCCTCATATTTAATCTAATATTATTGTTTTTTTACAATAGTTTTGTAGTATGCATGGGTACAATAAAGTTTTTAATATATATATATATGAGAGACATAATCCTTTGGAGTTTAGAAATGAACCCTTTGCAATGTTTTATAATATTGATGAATATAATGCCCTCTAATGAGATGAGAGGTAATCTCAATTTATAAAAGTGGAAGCAATTAAACAAATATATTTAGTTTAGAACATTAAAATAATAATTATAATGTTATTATTTAACAATTATATTGGCATCAAGAATAAATGTTAGGTCATGATAGACATTTATTTCCAAAAAAAAGAATTGGGTTATTAATGCAGGTATGTTATATGCGGTGTGTGTGAAATCCGAACTAGAAGTCATGTCAACCAATTTTGGATGAGGTGTTATTCATATTTCCATTTTTTGTAATAAGAAGTCTAAAATATTTCTTATCAAACCATACAAGATTATATTTAAAAGAAAATGAAGGTTCTTTTCTAGTTGTATAAGATTAAGTAGATGGTCATATAAGCCATTGTTTCCCACCCAATAGTTGTATTTTTCAAACTCCTCCACCAATTTTTCTACCATTAAGAATATATCTATCATCCTAGAGATGCTTGTTCTTCCATATTAGTAGTGATAATTTTAAGGACCCATACTTATTTAAAAGTGTATAAACCTTGGCGAATCTTACCAATTCTTAAAATGCCAACTATAAAATATTTGGCGATATTTTTCTAAAATTATTTCAATTTCTAAGGATTTTATATAGTTTATATAATAATTTGGCGATTTTTAGAGTGAAAAAAGTTTACCCCATCAAAATTGGGCGAAATGGGGCTTCAAAAAATGCAAATTGGCGAATCTTTTTTTGGAAAAAAACACGGAAAAATAGCCCATGGGCTAAATTTCGCCCCTAAAATTATCCCTGCTGATATTAGCACAGAAACTCGCATCTTAAGGTTGAATACCTAAAATCAATGATAGCTTAAGGACAACTAAGAGGGAGGACATTGTCACAACACCTAACCTTTTTTGTCTATTTCTAGGCTATCCCTTCTCTAGCTCAAAGGTGGATCCCATAGGGTAGAATTACTAGAGTTTAACAATGGAGTACATGTTGAAAATGAAGAGTAACTTTAGAAAAACAAAGTATTTTGGTTTTTGTAAATTATAAGAGTCATGAAGGAATTGGAGACTAGTGTTTTATACAATGGGAAAATGGGGTCAACCAAGGATTGCATGAGGCTTTATTTAGGAAGATTAGAAATGGACAAGATCACAATGCACAAACCTATATGCTCTCTAGTGGATGGGTTGATTTTAGAGATCACGCAAAAGGAAATTTCTATAGCAAAAAAAATTCAAATGGACTCAAGGAGGAAAGCTACATTGAAATGAA